>CM065814.1:43563857-46063857 GCA_033398695.1 Orobanche coerulescens
GATCGCCTAGGCAGCGACCCGTCATGGTGACTGGGGTAGTCCGGCCCCAGCCACGAGACGACGGATCTCGAGTCCGTCACCAGGAGTTCGGTGTATCCGACTCCCAAAAGGCCGACCAGCCATCTGGCTCCCCCTCGCCAAAGTGCCGAGATCGGAAATAGCGGAGTCACGAGATCGGTACACGATGGCCTCGGCACAGCTCCAAAAGCCGATCCACGAGCGACCAAGCTACAGCGATGGCCGCGATGCAACGCCAGCTCGACGACATGAAGGCGCTCCTGGAATCTGGGGCAGGCGCCAAGAGCAAGATCGTCGGGCTGAGCGAGATGCTCGTGGTCCACATCGAGCTCGCCCCCGTGTAGCATAAGATCGCTCCTCCGCAAACACCTCTGTACGAGGGGAGATCAGACCCCGAAACTCACCTGAGCAAGTTCCACATCTACATGACCGGGTGTGGGGCATCAGACGCGACCAGGTGCCGAATGTTCCCTCTGACGCTGGACGACCTTACCCACAGGTGGTACACCTCATTGTCGCCTCGATCCATCGATTCGTTTAATCAACTGGCGAACGACTTCACAGCGTACTTAGCCACCAGGGTCGCTCGGCCAGAAGGTCCCCATCGCATGATGCAGATCAGGCAAGGGGAAGAAGAGTCCGACTCGGACTTCATCGATGGGGTAGACAAGATCATCCTCAACGGCGAGCCCATAAGCGATGAGATCGCCCTCTACTCGGTCCTAGGAGGATTCCATGGTCTTTCGCCTATGTTCAGGCATCTTACGAAGGACCAACCCACGACCTATGCGATCTTCCGCGCTAAAGCCGCAGACTTTCTGGCCAGGCAAAGGTTTCTTCTTAGCCTATGAGCAGCGCGATCGGCGCCCGAACGGCGATCTCCAGTCTTCCAGCCCGATCGCCGGTATCATGCAACATCACCAAAACCAGAGGACTCGTTCGCCATCTACAGTTCACCATCTAACATGATGGACTAAGGCACGAGATCGCCTCCACCGCACAACGTACACCGTCGAAGGTCGGCATCTACATGACGATCCGAGGTGGAAGAGTGCAGCCATGGTCCTGGTAGTCGATGGAACCAGCTGCTTCGGCCAGGCAATGTCCCTTTGGGCCAAGATCGCCCACCATTTGTTTAAATACGAGGCCGGCGTAGTCTGAGGGCCCTCCAAAATTAATCAGTGGACACGTTCGCCCGCCCTCAAAGGTTCATCATCTAACATGGTGAACCCGGACAATGCGACGTGCCACTATCCCCGTCTCAACGTACACCGTCGAGGTTCGCCATCTTCAAGGCGGGCCGAGGTGGAAGCAGAGCCAACAAGCCGCGGAAGTGGAGTTGATTAATCCGACGATGCCCCACGCAAGGACTCCTCTAGACCAAGACCGCACGCCCTTCGTTTAAATACGAGGCGAGGCGCAGCCTAACAGAGGAACCTCACAATAAAATGAGTCACGAGACAGTCAATGTCGTTCGCGCATAAGACACGGTCATGGAGTCGGTCCATCGAACTTCGCGACTGTGCACGGTTCCTCAGCGATGAAACAATCAAGTTTCTACGAGGGATCGGCCAATATTGTTTTTGCAGGTACAAGGCTGAAGATAGCTAGCCAATCGACCAGATCGCCCAAGTCTGAAACCAAAGTCAGCTCAACGGATCGCCCGTCCTCATCCTACACGATCGCCAGCAAGAACCACCTCGCCCCATGTCTTCAACATCGGAGCAAGCTGGGGGGCAATTGTTTTGTCGAGAATTATACGCCTCGACCAGGCGATCGCCTAAGAGGCTAGGCGACCTAGCCATAGCCGAGCAGCCAAGACAGATCGGCCGGCCGAAGGTCCCAAGACAAGTCCCGGTGCCGAGCGATCGACATCTGAAGGCGATCGTCTCTCGGTACTTGGCGATCGACTCCTGGCAACCGACCAAGTGGCGACCTCCTCATGCCACGCAAAGCCATCGATCGTCCAGTCGGCAACGGCCGATGTGCGAAGCCATCGATCACCCAGTCGGTAAGGGCTGATGCGCGAAGCCGATGATCATCCAATCGGCAAAGGCCGAAGCTCGGAACAAGACCCACATGCATATCCGGAAAAGGCGCTGATGCACATGGTCCGTTGACCACAGCCTGTCAGCATCCTTCCACCAACCGACAGGCCCGCCGAAAGGTGTCAGTGGGACCGCCCGTGACAACAACTCAGGACACGTGCCGGCTCCTCATTGGACCGCACAGCTGGCTTCCAGCAGCAGCCGCAAGCTTTATGCAGACAGCCCATGTGACTTAAACACGATCGCCCCATTATTATATTGGATGAAAGGCGATCGCCCGCCAGAAAACAGGACATCCCAGCTCCTATAAATAGAAGGCTGCCTGCACTTAGAAAACTCTCGGATTCTCGGCCAACTCTCTGAACTCTCGGTTTTCTGTCGGAACTCTTGGGATTCAGCACACAACTTGGCTTTCTCACTCTTGGAAACAACTATCTTTCGGTTCTTTCTTCTCTCTCAGCCTCTCTCACACAGAAGATGATCGGCAGAGAGCAAGAACACCAAAGCTTCGCTCAAGAGTTAGATAAATAGGATCTTTTACACTCATTGTAATTAGATTCTTACATTAATACTTGTATCCACGAATATTTTTATTAATAACATCTCGCGAGAGCATTCAAGCCCGGGCCTAACAAACCCGGCAAATCTTGTGTTTTTCCATTCCCTCAGACGTGCTCTCGCAATTTGCTGTTGCTCGACTATTCCAGCAATATCTATCTTCGGATAATATTTCGGGCAACAACATACTTGTATCCCCGAATATTGGTATTAATAACATCTCGCGAGAGCATTCAAGCCCGGGCCTAACAAACCCGGCAAATCTTGTGTTTTTCCATTCCCTCTGACGTGCTCTCGCAATTTGATGTTGCTCGACCATTCCAGCAATATCTATCTTTGGATAATATTTTGGGCAACAACAATTGGCGCTAGAAGAAGGGGAATCTAACCCTCATTTTTATTCCTACCGTCTCGAAGAACACTCACTGTTCTCCGGGGCATATACCTGATGAAACACTCACTGTTCTTCAGAGAAAACCTTTCAGAATCATGACTTCTGCTTCCACATCGAAGAAAGCCGCTGGCCGATCTACCAGACGCCTCATTCCGTCTCAATCCGAGCCACAGCCTATGGCAGAGGGTAGCCGCCGTGGTCCGAGACTCTCGATCCCGCCCCCGAAGGATGGGCCGAGCCTCTCGCTCGATCAGTTCCAAACCGCGGAACAGATCGAAGGAGCCCTGGACATTCTACAGGAGCGACGGAGAGTTTTCGATGCGCCACCCGCTATAACCCCCTCGGCCATCCGCCGCGTGACCAAACGGAAGCTCAATGGGCTACTGACCGAGCGATCGCCAGGAGGCTCCCATTCGCAAGAAGAGGCGCTCGCCAGCCGGGGCACCTCTGTTTTCAGCCGCCTAGGCAGCGACCCGTCATGGCGACCTGGGCAGTCCGGCCCCAGCCACGAGACGACGGAGCTCAAGTCCGTCGCCAGGAGTTCGGCGTATCCGACTCCCAGAAGGCAGGCCAGCCATCTGGCTCCTCCCCGCCAAAGAACCGAGGTCGGCAACAGTGGAGTCAGGAGATCGGTACACGATCGCCTCGTCTCCTGCTCCGAAAGCCGAGCCATGAGCGACCAAGCTACAGCGATGGCCGCAATGCAACGCCAGCTCGACGACATGAAGGCGCTCCTGGAATCTGGGGCAGATGCCAAAAGAAAGATCGCCAGGCCGAGCGAGCCACTCGCGGTCCGCATCGAGCTCGCCCCCGTGCAGCGTACGATCGCTCCTCCGCAAACACCTCTGTACGAGGGGAGATCGGACCTCGAAACTCACCTGAGAAAGTTTTGGATCTATATGACCGGGTGTGGGACATCAGACGCGGCCAAATGCTGAATGTTCCCACTGACGCAGGACGACCTTGCCCACAGGTGGTACACCTCATTGCCGCCGCGATCCATCAATTCCTTTGATCAACTTGTTGTGCGGCGATTAATACGCCTCGAAGGCGATCGGCATAACGATCAGAGAGTATACCATAGAAGACATACTCTGGGCAAACACCCAGCATTCGGCACCCACGACAATCGTCTTTTCGGTATCCGGCGATCATCTTTTGTTAATTGGCGATCGTCTATGATGTCCAACCAGAGAGGATCGTCTCGTGCCACGTATGAATCCAGCATCTGTCAAAGTCGTCGAAGACCGAATCTTAGACGGTGGCCCACGCGCAGATCCACAAAGGGCGCCGACAGATAAGACATTTGACCCCAGCCTGTCACCTACCTCACCTACCGACAGGGCCGCCGAAAGGTACAAAGTGGGTCCTCTCCGGACAGCGACTCAGGACGCATGCAGGCCTCCCATTGGCTCGCACAGCTGCTCGCCAGCAGCAGCCCCAGACTTTAAGGGAACAACCTCACGTGACGGGACGATTAGCCATCTTATTATAATATAGAAAACGGCGGTCGCCCGCGATCGCCGGAGACGTCCCAGCAACCTTGTCTCCTATAAATAGGAGGCTCACTACAGTGGCTGAGTGAAGCGGTGATTACCGTGAATACAAGTGCAAAACACACAGAGAGAGAATCATAGACTCATCTGGCAATTACTTACACATTCATAGTGATATTCATACGTACTTACAATACATCCCAAGCAAGAACTCATAGATCTTCATATCTGGTTCTTCCGGCAATCTACACGCTCTACAGCTTAGATAACTAGAAGTCTTTACACTCATTGTAATAGATTTTAAAATTAATATTTGTACTTCACAGTAGATTTATTAAAAACATCTCGCGAGAGCATTCAAGCCCGGGATTAACAACCCTGGCAAATCTTGTGTTATTTATTTTCCAGCGGAAGTGTTCTCGTATTTGTTTGTTACTCGATCATTCCAGCAATACTAGATCCGAATAATATTTTGGGTAACAACAATTGGCACTAGAAGGAGGGCGGGAGGCATAACCCTCATTTTTATTCCTACCGTCTCGAAGAACACTCACTGTTCTCCAGACATATACTTGAAGAAACACTCACTGTTCTTCAAAAGAAAAGCCTTCAGAAAAATGACATCTGCAACGACCTCCAAGAGAGCCACCGTGTGATCTGCCGGAAACCTCATTCCGGCCTGGACCGAATCCCAGCCCACGGCGGAAGGCGACCACGGCGACGCAAGGCTCTCACTCCCGCCCCTGAGGGACGGTCCTAGCCTCTCACTCGATCAGTTCCAGACTGCGGAACAGATTGAGGAGGCTATAGACATCCTCAAGGAGCGACGGAGGGCATGCGAATCGCCCACCATCACTCCGTCAGCCATCCGCCGAGCAGGCAAGCGGAAACTCAAGGGGATCTATGTTGAGAAATCGACAGAAAGCCCCGAGCCGCAGGAGAAGGCTCTCGTCAGGCGGGATGACTTCGTCTTCAGCCGCCTGGGAAGCGATCCCTCATGGCGACCCGGGCACTCAGGCCCCAGTCGGGAGACATCGGTATCCGAATCCTTTACCAGGAGCTCGGCATATCCGACTCCCAGAAGACAGGCCGGTCAGCGAGCCTCCGCTTGCCCAAGAAATGAGCCCGATGGCAAAGAACTCATCTTCCACCATGGGGCTAAGGGATCTGTACACGATCGCCTTGGCTCGCGCTCCGGGAGCCAATCGGCGAGCAGTCAGGCGACGGCGATGGCCGCCATGCAGCGCCAGGTCAACGAGATGAAGGCGCTCCTGGAAACTGGGGCAGGCGCCAGGAGATCGATCGCTGGATCAAGTGAACCACTCGCGATCCAGATCGAGCTCGCCCCAGTACAACCGAAGATCGCTCCCTCACAAACACCTCTGTATGAGGGGAGATCAGATCTGGAGACCCATTTGAGCAAATTCTGGATCTACATGACCGGATGCGGAGCATCAGATGCGACGAGGTGTCGAATGTTCCCATTAACTCTGGGCGACCTCGCCCACAGGTGGTACATCTCACTGCCACCTCGCTCAATCAACTGCTTTGAGAAGCTGGCGAACGACTTCACATCGTACTTCGCCGCCAAAGTCGCTCGCCCGGAAGGCCCCCACCGCATGATGAAAATCAGGCAGGGGAAGGACGAATCGGATGAAGATTACATCGACCAGGTAGACGAGATAGTCCTCACCGGCAAGCCCATCAGCGACAAACTCGCCCTCTACTCAGTCCTGGGAGGATTCTGCAGCCACTCACCCATGTTCAGGCACCTCACTAAGGACATCCCCCCGACCTACTCGGTCTTCCGCGTTAGAGCCACCGATTTCCTGGCCAGGAAAAGGATGCTCTCCCTCCGCTTGGGCGAGGGACCCTCCGGAGAAGGGAAGACGCCATCCCATGTCCAGAAGAAGGCGGTCGCCAAGCCCAGAAAGGTGGTCGCAAAGCCGCCTGGTGAGTTCAAAGCCTTCGAGGATGTGGAGGTCCACCTTCTCCACAACCTCAACTTATCTCCAGCCCACATCTTCAACGCGGTCAAGGGGCGCGAATGGCTTTCCAAACCAAAGCCGATAAGGGACCACAGTCATCTAGACCGCAGCAAATTCTGTGCCTACCACAAGAGTCCCGGCCACAAAACCAGCCAATGCCGCGACCTCCTCAGACAACTCTGGCGACTGTTTGAGGAAGGCAAATTGGACAATCTGGTCACCAAGCCAGAACCTAGGACAGAGAGGACCGGAGGGCACGAGCGCCGACAAAATGAAAGGATCCCTCCCAATCCGGTCGCCAGGATCGAGCATGAGCCGGAGTATTCTGATGAATCGATCCCTCCGATCAACCCTAGCGGTCGGATTAATATGCTTCAAGCAGGAGGTGGAAACCTCGGGGGCCTTTCCCCGGTTTCCACCATGTCAAACAGGAAGCGAAAGGCCGAACTAAGGGCATTCGCCGGGGTACATGTCGTGGTACCTCCAGAGCCGACCATCTCTAAAGACGAGCTCATCACCTTCTCCAACAAGGACAGGGAGGGAGTACAATGCCCCAAAGAGGATGCATTGGTGATCTCTGCTTGTATCCTTGGGAAGATGGTCGACCGCGTGCTGGTCGACAACGGGAGCTTCTGCAATATAATATTCAAATCCGCCCTGGACCACCTCGGCAACTTGACCAAGTTAATCAAGCCATTCGGCACCGTGCTCCAAGGGTTCGGCGACAGTACAGTCCAAGCCTACGGAAGGATCAAGCTCTCTGTTGAGCTAATATGCTTTTACGATCCCAAGGTTAGGATTACTAGGAACCTAAATTTTGTAATCGTAGATAGGCCCAGCATCTATAATGGGTTCCTAGTTCGTCCATTTCTAGAGACCTTTGAGGCGGTCGCTTTATCTTTCTTTTACTGTATCAAATTCGCCACTGCCGATGGGACGGTCGGTACTGTAAAAGGAGATCAGTTAATGGCAAATAAATGTTTGAACTACTCATATGTCGTAACTTCTTTCAATACTTCCCATGCTATGTGTAACATTGAAACGATCGATGATCAACCCATATAGATCGACGAGCCAAGCACATCGTACCAACTAGACTCAGAGGACGCCATCTCACATCGATTAACGGACGACATCGAGCCAAGGATCGGTTTCGAGCCAAGTGTCGACATCGATCCGAGAATCGAATCCGGAAATCGTTCCAAACGAGAGGCGACCGTCCTCGTTGAAGAGTTGGAGAATATAACGATAGATCCGGCTCGCCCGGAGCGGGAAGTACAGATCGGCGCAAGCATCGATCGCGAGTTGAAAGAGGACCTGATCAATTTACTACATAAGAACATCGGAGTCTTTGCCTGGTCGCATCAAGATATGGTCGGCATAAGTCCTGAACACGCTTGCCACTATCTAAAGATCGACCCATCAAGGAAGCCTGTTCACCAGAAACATAGGAAATTCGGTCCTGAGAAGTATGCAGCGCTCGACATAGAGGTAAAAAAACTACTCAACAACAAATTAATCAGAGTAGCTACAGACGAACCACAATGGGTCGCCAACGCGGTGCTCATCAAAAAACCAAACGGCTCCTGGAAGTTATGCATCGACTTCACCGACCTCAAGGCGGCATGTCCAAAAGATCACTTTCTGATGCCTCATATTTATCACTTGGTCGATAGTACTGCAGGCTGCGAAATGATGTCGTTCATGGATGCCTTCGCCGGATACCATCAAATCCCAATGGCGGAGAAAGACATAAAGCACACATCTTTCCACACGAAAAAGGACATATACTTTTGGAACCGAATGCCGTTCGTCTTGAAGAATGCGGGGGCAACCTACCAGCGTCTAGTCAACAGAATGTTCGCCAATCAGATCGGTAAAACCATGGAGGTCTACATTGACGACATCGTGGTCAAAAGACTTAAGAAGGAAGACCACCTCGATGATCTCGCTGAGACGTTCGCCATCCTCGAAAAGTTCAACATGAAACTGAACCCCAAGAAATGTAACTTCGGGGTGAGCTCCGGAAAATTCCTAGAGCACATCGTGAGCAAAAGGTGGATCGAGGCGAACCCCACCAAGATTCAGGAGATCCTCGACATGCAGGAGCCACAGAATGTCAAGCAAGTGCAATGACTCACAGGTTGTTTAGCCGCCCTCAACCGCTTCATATCTCGGCTCGGCGATAAAAGTAAGCCTTTCTTCGCGACCATAAAGAACAAGAAGTTCGCATGGACGAAGGAGAGTCAAGTAGCATTCGCCAAAATCAAGGAATATCTATCTAACCCTCAGATCCTGGCAAAGCCGATCCCCCGCGGCCTCAGAGGTCGCACTTAGTGCCGTTTTGGTGCGAGCGGAGGGACAGGTCCACTTGCCGATCTACTACGTTAGTCAAGCGCTCCACGACGCAGAGACACGTTATACACCATTGGAGAAGATCGCCTACGCTCTAGTCATGAGTGTTCGCAAGCTAAGGGCCTACTTCTTCGAACATCAAGTGGAGGTTCTGACGACTCTCCCTCTAAGGCAAGTTCTACACCGACCGGACACCAACGGGCGACTCCTCAAGTGGTCACTGGAGATCGCCCAATATGGTACCACTTACGCTCCCCGCACGGCGATCAAAGGCCAGGCTCTGGCAGACTTCGTGGTGGAATTAACTTTCCCTCACAGTCCGTCCCAGGTCGGTCGCCCTGCCTGGAAGCTGTATGTGGATGGTTCAGCGACCAACTCGCGAGCAGGGGCAGGGATTGTCCTCATTAGCCCCGACGGCCAAAGTTTCACAAATGACGTGCGTTTCAGGTTTCATGCGACCAACAATGAAGCCGAATACGAAGCCTTGGTAGGCGGGCTCGATCTAGCCCTCGCCCTAGATGTTCGTCGCCTCCATATCTTCAAGTCAAAGGAGAATATGAGGCGCGTGGCGAACAGATGGTCAAATACCAAGAGCTGGTCGCCGAAATGTGCACGAAATTTGAGGAAGTACTAATCGAACAAGTCCCGAGAGAGCACAACTCCCAGGCCGATGCCCTATCCAAGCTAGCGTCGTCAGATGGGGCAGCCGACTTTTCTAATATCGAAATTACAAAATCAGCAAGGCCGGCGATCGACAGAAACCTGGTTACCACAATCGCCGTTGCCGAGGAGAACTGGATGACTCCATTCATCAAATACTTAAAAGATGGAACAATCCCTGACAACCGTATCCAAGCTCGCCAACTCCAGCTCCGTGCGACCAGATACACCCTATTGGACGACCGGCTTTACAAGTGAGCTTTCAGCCTTCCCCTCCTCAAGTGTATTACACCGGAGGAAGGTCGGCTCATTTTAGCCGAAATCCATGACGGGATCTGTGGAAACCATGCTGGCGGACGAGCTCTCATCCATTAAACAACCAGGCAAGGTTTTTTCTAGCTGTCACTTCAGAAGGATGCGATCGCCTATGCCAGATCGTGTCATAGGTGTCAAGTAATGGGCCCAAACATAAAACTCTCCCCCGAGCAACTCACTTCAATGTATAGCCCTTGGCCTTTCGCCCAATGGGGCATCGACCTTATAGGTCCCTTGCCGACGACGCCAGGGGGCTGTAAGTTTGCCATCGTAGGGGTCGACTATTTCACCAAATGGGCTGAGGCCGAACCGCTAAACAAGATCGGCCAAGAGCAAGTAATCAAGTTCATCTGGAAGAACATCATATGCCGATTCGGTCTACCCCAGGCCATCATCTCCGACAACGAAAAGCAGTTCGACGGCTTAGAAGTCATGCAATTCTGCGAGAAGTGGGGAATCAAGAGATTATTGTCAGCCCCCTACCACCCTCAGACGAACGGGCAGGTAGAAGCCGTGAACAAAATCCTCAAACACACGATTAAAGCGCGACTAGAGTCCAGGCGAGGACGATGGGCGAACGAACTCCAAGACGTTTTGTGGTCTTATCGAACGACGACCCGTAATTCAACCGGCGAAACCCCATTCGCCCTCGCCTTCAGAACAGAAGCGGTGATCCCCTCCGAGATCGCCATCCTCAGCGATCGAACCGAACAATAGATGACGACCAACAATGATGTGGCCCGACGGATCGACCTAGACATGCTCGAAGAACGACGATTGACCTCAGAAATGAAGAACACAATCCACAAAAGGAGATCCGAGAAGTTCTTCAATTCGAAGGTCAAGGAAAGAAGGTTTCAAGTGGGCGATCTCGTCCTCAAAAATATCCAGACCCACACAGGTGTTTTTGGCCCAAACTGGGAAGGCCCCTTCAGGATATCTAACTGGCTAACTAAGGGAGCCTACGAACTTGAACACCCTGACGGTACTCCGGACCAATATCCTTGGAACGCCGTACATCTAAAGAAGTACTACCAGTGAAAACTATGTATTCAGTTTCTACTACTCTATGTACAAGGAATATAATGAGATTTCTTCCTATCCCATCTATTCTAACGATCGCCGACCAGGCATATCGTATACCGTCGAGGGTCGCCATCTAACATGACGATCCGAGGTAGAAGAGTGCAGGCCTGGTCCTGGTAGTCGATGGAACCGACTGCTTCGGCCATGCAAGGTCCTTTTGGGACAAGATCGCCCGCCCTTCGTTTAAATACGAGGCCAACGTAGTCTGAGGGCCCTCCAAAACTAATCAGTGGACATGATCGCCCGCCCTTAAAGGTTCATCATCTAATGTGGTGAACCCAGACAATGCGACGTGCCACTACCCCCATCTCAACGTACACCGTCGAGGGTCGCCATATTCATGGCGGGCCGAGGTGGAAGCAGAGCTAACAAGCCATGGAGGTGGAGTCGAATGAACCGACGACACCCCGTGCAAGGACTCCTCCAGACCAAGATCGCCCACCTTTCGTTTAAATACTATAACAGCCCGAAAACAGTGGCTATTATAGTGCCGTGGACCCCTACCGGGACCCACCAGGCGATATCACGATATACACTTACAACCTGACAACATGGCACCGTACCATAATATTTATCAAACCCCGATGTGGAGTATAAGTTATACATGTCTTTAATACGAGCAACGTACACAGGATCCAAATTCGGTACAGACCATATGACGATGGGCAATACCTAACAGATTATAGTACATTCATTCGTCACAAAATAAAATGAAAATCACAATAAAACATAATCGAACATCAAAAGACTCGGGGCCCTCGAAATAGCATACTTCAAAACCCTCCGTCGCCATTGTGCTCCTCCTGTGCCTTGCCCTTTCCTCGCCCTGAAATAGAAGTATTTCGCCCCAAACCACAGGGTCAGCTATACATGATAATAATTCTCATGACATTATACAATTCATATATATATGGATCTCAAAGAAAACAATCGACTACTGAATATAGCCCGAAGGCGTATAAACAATCAGTCCCAACTGTCGAACATAACCAGATATACAAACGACCATATAATATGGCTCAAGACGGACGTCACAGTACACCCGATCCGGAAATGTGTACGTGCACATGTCCACCCCGTATACGGAATCCAGAATATACGTGGGACGATGTACCTAATTAGCTTCACGAACTACGTCTCGTGTGCACGATCTAAATGCGGAAAGCATCCACGCATAATCATCAAGTGCCCGGCTAAAAATCCTACACATAACCAATCGGCGCGCAGATATGACTCCAGAGATGTCACGATACAACATGACAACGAAACTCAACGAATTACACCTTTATCAAGGAATCGCACAACTCACCGAAGTGTCAACAAAGCTCAAAAGGACCAAGGGTAACAAGAACGGTAATTTCGGGTATATCATCCCAACACCATTATAAGGGTATCACCATATCACGAATCATAGATTATCAGAACATTTCATACACACGAAACGCATAATAATCATAAGAATTCAACCATCATTATAACCAATCAAGATAACTTGCCTCAATTCCATAGATGAATAATCCTTCTTTGAACGATCAAACGAACGGTATCCTCATCTAACAATACTCACGTGAACAAGCAACCTTGAATGAAATGTAATTCATTCAACAACACATTCGTACGATAATGGTATTATTACATAAATAATATTCGTAATTTACTTGAATAAATCAATTATCCTATTGATCACTTTAATGTTCATTCACATATTCTAACATTAATGTCGAATACTTGAAGTCCAGTTTATTACCAATGTAACATTGTGAAAACATCTTTTCAAATCATCGCCACTTCCGATTACGATATAAGTTCGTGTTTAATTACGTTCTTCATTATTTTACCAACGATTACATTAAAATTGATTCCTATATGAGGCATAAGTTCAAGTTTTTAGTGAACTAAGAACATCATCTAAATTTACGTCTCTTAACATACACAGATTAATGAAATGGAATTCGGCTACTCGTCTACCGTATTTGTATCACCATATTCATTACAATCCTCTTAAGAACATTATTAACATATTAATGTAGCATTTAAGACCCTTTTTAAGCTGTCAACGAACTCGATCAACTAGATCATATGAAGATTACAACTTCCTTCTATCAAAATCCATTGTTTTACTTTTGAAGAATTTATTAAAAGGCTAGTTATATCATTAGATACTCGGTAACTTCATCCCATCTTGTGAAGATCATCTTCAAAGGGTTAACATAATTCTTCCAACAATTTATTACAAAGGTGTTGGTTTTAGAGGCCAAAATCATGGTTCCATATTACCTTCAAAAATCAATTGAATGTTCAAGATAAGTTTAATATCTCCCACCTCTAATCATTAAGGATTTCATCCTTAACATGTTCCTAGTGTTGAGACTATAATCAACTTCTGATTATCATGTTATACATCAGGTTTTATATATATCATTATCAACACAATCATATTATGAAGTTATGTACATCAAGAAGTAATACTAATACCCTTAATGTTAATCTTCACTTAGTTTGAACATGATTCAATTAACTTATCATGTTTACACTAGCTTAAACTAACATTATGTGAAGTGTTTATATACTAACATCATCATAAGCATAGATTTAATATGAGTTAAGGAAAGACCAACCTCAAAATGAAGAACAACACCAACACTTCAAGGGATACACTTCAATCTCCAAATCCCGAAGTCACAACCCAAGTGCTGAAGCTCCAACACAAGTTAGAAGGGCTAGAAACGGAGTTGGCAGGGAAAGGAATCATTTTTCTCAGTTGGGAGGTTGAATGGGTCGAGCAGGAAATGAATGGCAAGTCATGTTTTTATAATCTGAACTCGGCATTACGTACGTTAATGAAAGGGGTTAACGTACGTTATAGTCCTTACGTACATAATCTCATGAACATTACGTACGTAATCAATTTCACCAGATCTTTCTGCCTCAAAACACGCAAATCGTTACGTACGTAAATATATAGCTATTACGTACGTAATAGCCGTTGACTTGGCTGTCGCGATCGACTCCCGACCACCTACCCCCGCTCGGCCCCACCTGCCGAAAGGCGAGCTATTGATGGATCTCTCGCATTACGTACGTTAACTTATGATCGTTATATACGTAAGGATACATACATAGCGTACGTAAAGAAGATAGTTTAACGTACGTTAAGTGCTATAACATGCATAAATGGAATTCTCCCAATATCACCCAACAATTAATATAGTATGAATGACCATGATTCCAACTTAACATAATTCGTCGATATACTTGCTACAACAATACAGATATGGTGCGAAAATAATTGGTTTAAATCAGAAAATACAATAGTAAAGGCGAGGGTATTACATAATCCCCCCTTAAAAGGAGTTTCGTCCCCGAAACTAAGGGGTAAACAACTCGGGGTATTTCTCTCGCATGCTATCTTCAGTCTCCCACGTAGCTTCCTCGACTCCATGTCTCGACCACTGAATTTTTAATAAGGAAATCACCTTGTTCCTCAGCTGTTTAATTCTTCTCTCAAGTATCTGCACAAGCCGTTCTTCATACGAATGGTCATCGGCTATTTCGACCTCGTCGAATTGAATAACGTGGCTTTGGTCAGCAACATACTTCCTCAACTTAGATACATGGAATACGTTGTAAATCCGGCTCAAAGCTGGTGGTAATGCTAAACGATAGGCTAGGTCGCCTACTCGTTCCAGGATCTCAAACGGACCAATATACCTTGGGCTCAACTTGCCTCTCTTCCCGAATCGGAAAACACCTCTAGTAGGAGATACTTTGACTAGTACATGGTCACCAGCCTCAAAATCGAGTGGTCGTCGACGATTATCTGCATAAGATTTCTGGCGGCTTTGGCCGTTAATAGACGACTCTTGATCAGGGAAATCTTCTCGCGGGCTGCCAATAACATATCAGGTTCCGTACCAATAGATTCAGACAAATCGTCCCAACACAAAGGGGACCTACAATGACGACCATACAATGCCTCATAAGGTGCCATCATGATCAAGGCGTGCCAGCTGTTATTATATGTGAATTCTACCAACGGCAGTTGGGCTTCCCAGTCGGGCTTCCAATCGAGAGCACATGCCCTCAACATATCCTCTAGAGTTTGAATAGTTCTCTCAGACTGACCGTCGGTCTGAGGATGAAAAGCCGTACTGAAGTTCAACTGTTTACCCATAGCACGATGAACCGCCTTCCAGAAGTGCGACACGAACTGTTCGTCCCGATCTGATACAATACTCTTAGGGGTACCATGCAGTCTCACAATCTCTTTGATGAATAACTGGGCCAATCTCTCAGGGCCCCAAGTATCCTTGATCTCCAAAAAGTGGGCTTATTTAGTCAATCGATCCACAATCACCCAAATCATATTCATGCCTCGACGGCTCGTCGGTAAGCTAGTAATAAAATCCATCGATATGTCTTCCCACTTCCACTCGGGAATTGGAAGCGGTTTCATCATGCCAGCTGGTCGTTGATGCTCAATCTTGACCTGCTGACAGGTCAAATATTTCGAAACGAATTCGGCAACCTCCCGTTTCATTTTACCCCACCAATAATATGGCTTCAAATCCTTATACATTTTGTTCGATCCCGGGTGTATGGAATACGGGGTAGCATGAGCCTCCTTCATAATAATATTCCTCAACTCTTCGTCTGCTGGTACACATACTCGGTTTTTAAAGCGTATCAGTCCATCCTCGTGAACCACAAATCCAGGGGCCTTCGCCTGATCGATTTCTCCCCAAACTCTGGATAAGAATGGGTCCGTCATCTGTTTCGTCCTGATCGTCTCATCAAGGGATGATGAAATCTCAAGCGTGCACAGTTGTCCCTGAATGCGTTGTAGCCGGACCTCAATCTCTGGTCTCATGGACTCTAATTGCAACTCCCTCTGGGCGGTCAAACGAGCCAGTATCTGTTCCTGCACCGTCTTGCAGCTCAAGGCATCGGCAACCACGTTTGCCTTGCCTAGATGATAAAGGATCTCGATATCGTAGTCTTTGATTAGCTCTAGCCACCTCCATTGTCTCATATTCAACTCCTTCTGGGTAAAAATATACTTCAGGCTCTTGTGGTCCGTAAAAATCCGGCAGGTAACTCCATAGAGATAGTGGCGCCAGATTTTTAAGGCAAACACTACGGCTGCTAACTCCAAGTCATGAGTCGGGTAGTTGACCTCGTAAGGATGCAACTGTCTGGACGCATAGGCAATCACTTTCCCATCCTGCATTAATACGCAGCCAAGGCCCTGTCTCGATGCATCGCTATATACTACGAATCCTTTCGTTCCTTTAGGTAGAACCAAAACAGGTGCTGAAATTAATCGACTTTTGAGTTCATCAAAACTTTGCTGACATGCTTCCGACCACAAGTACTTCTTATCTTTCCTCAACAGATTAGTCATCAGTTGAGCAATTTTGGAAAATCCTTCCACGATAAATGCATGTGCTTTGCGGACCTAGAAAACTACGAACTTCCTTCACGTTCTTCGGAGGTAGCCAATCTCGAATAGCTTCTGTCTTCTGTGGGTCTACTCTTACTCCATCTGCTGATATTACATGTCCCAGAAAAATAACTTCAGACATCCAGAATTCACACTTAGAAAATTTTCCATAGAGTTGTTCTTGCCTTAATGCATCGAGAACCTGGCGGAGGTGACACTCATGCTCCTCATGATCACGAGAGTAGATCAGGATGTCGTCAATAAAAATGACTACAAAACGATCCATATAATTAATAAAAACTTGATTCATCAATTCCATGAATACTGCGGGTGCATTAGTCAGTCCGAATGGCATGACAACGAACTCATAATGCCCATAACGAGTGCGAAAAGCTGTCTTCAGGACGTCAGACTCTCGAATCCGCAATTGGTGGTACCCGGATCTCAAGTCGATCTTGGAAAATACAGCGGCTCCCTGGAGCTGATCCAATAGATCATCGATGCGAGGTAAAGGATATTTGTTCTTAATTGTTACTTTGTTCAGCTCCCGGTAATCAATACACAAACGCAGCGATCCGTCCTTTTTCCGTACGAATAACACCGGCTCTCCCCAAGGGGATGCACTGGGTCGAACATATCCTTTCTCAGTTAACTCCTCAAGCTGTCTTTTCAACTCCTGCATCTCAGTCGGGGCTATACGATATGGTGCTTTCGAAAGCGGGGACGTCCCTGGCTCCAACTCAATGGTGAATTCTACCTCTCGCTGTGGGGGTAGTCCTGGAAGCTCTTCTGGAAATACATTTGTATAGTCTCGAACTACTGGAATATTAACCAATTCGACTGGTCGGTCAGTTGTCTTGGTCATGTAACACCAATAACCAATGCATCCCTGGTTCAGTAATTTCACAGCCTTCATAGCGCTGATGACTCTCCCAGAATTATTGGGATTATCACCCCGAAAAATACACTCGACGCCATCATCAGATGTGATGGTCACCATTCGCTTACGGATGCTAAGCACGGCATCGTGACGATCCATACAGTTGATACCCAAGATTACATCATCTTTAGGTAAATCAACCACAATCAAGTCGGACAACCACTCACGGTTGTTCATGCTAATCGGACAGTTCTGTACTTCATGATTCCCAATAATTCTTCTACCATCGGGTAGACCAATTACATAAGGTTCACAATCGGTAACATGATTCAAATGCAAACGACTCAAACAAGAACTAGACAAAAAGGAGTGTGAAGCACCAGTATCAAAAAGAACACAAACGGGCTGAGAGTGGATCTCGAGAGTACCTGCAATCATGCTGGCTTCGGGATCATCTGATTTCTTCATCTCGTAGACTCTGGGTTTTGCAACCCCGGAAGCAGGTGTACCAGCTTGATTCCCACGGCCTATCCCTTTGTTCGCCCCGGTAGTCTGGTAAGAAGCGGACGGAGGAGCACATTCCTAGATAGAAGACTGTACTGGAGCAAGAGATGCTACTGGAGCACGCCCGAGTCCAACCCTGCAATAGCGAGCACGATGACCGTTCTTCCCGCAAGTGTGACAGACAATGGCCGGCTTCGGACACTTGGAGCTGATATGCCCCTGGTCCCCACAGTTATAACACACGACAGGTGAGCTGATTACCCGAGAGTGCGTTCCTGTCGGTTTCGGTGCCATAGGTGGCCATTCAGAAGGATTTGGTATAGGCTGTGGTTTCTTGAACATCCCCCGGTTACTGTCTCATTGGGTCTAGTTTCTGGATCTCTTGTTGGAAAACTGAGGCTACTTCTTGGAAATCTCTTTCGCAGTAAGTTCATACTCCAAGGCCTTCTCAATAAACTCCGATAGGGTCGTACAGTGGTGATTGAGTAATTGCATCCTCATTCGGGGTTTAAGCCTCTTGAGGAAATATTTGATCTTATCAGCTTCCGAACGGACAACTGACGTAGCAAAAGGGAGAAGTGCTTGGAATTTTTCAGCAATCGCTAACACATCCTCGTCTTCCGATGGATCGGGGTTCAGTAATTCGGACAGTTTGGCTTCACGGAGGGGTGCAGGATAGTAACGATCTAGCGTAAGATTCTTGAATTCCTCCCAAGTACTCGCGCCATCGGCAGGCCTCACAGAAAGCCACCAAGTATGGGCACTCTTATTAAGGTAGTAGGCTGCCACAGCAACTCGATTTTCCTCTGGGCACTCCACCATCTCGAACAGTTTCTCGAAATGCTCTATCCAGTGTATAATGTCAGCAGGCTCAGATGAGCCTTCAAAAGTCGGAGGTCGCTGTCGTGATATGTCGCTAATAATCCGACTCACGATCCCTTGAGCACCGGAGGCGGAGGCATTGCCTGCATTGACCAGTAGTATTCCTCTGCATAGCTTCCATCAGCTGACCCATTTGGGTCATCTGGGCCATCATGCCCTGCATCACGGTGTAAGGATCGACACGTGCATTCTCTCCAGTGTGGTGTGATTGGTCCCTAGAAGGCGAATCACTGCATGCGGAACTCTGTTCCACATTCGCGCGTCTGTTGGCTCGTGGTATCGGGATTCGGCCTCTTCCGCGGCCTCATCCCCCTCTGCCACGGCCTCTCGGATTCCTTTCCATACTGAAAGAATCAAGTCACAAGTACAGTCCAATTTATCAATCATAATTCATGCTAAGTTAATAGCAACAGGGAATTTCATATCCAACAAAGCAGTTCGTAAAGAATCACTGGCACCACAGGTGTTGCACACTCAATATCATATCAACATCAAGTCGAAACAATTCCAATCACATAATTAATTTAGGTTCACCTCAAACAGATGAATTTTACCTCATGTTATCAAGATGCCAAGATAAGTAAGGAGACCATTACGTCATCAATATCATGCCAGTAATCAAATTATGGTTCATGAGAACATACCGTATTCGACGGGTCAGGCGCTTGCACAGGTTACACGTGGCACGAAGGTTTCTTGATGCTTTTTTGATCCTACAATGACTCAAAATAAAAACACACTCTCTGATACCATCTTCTGTAACAGCCCGAAAACAGTGGCTATTATAGTGCCATGGACCCCTACCGGGACCCACCAGGCGATATCACGATATACACTTACAACCTGACAACATGGCACCGTACCACAATATTTATCAAACCCCGATGTGGAGTATAAGTTATACATGTCTTTAATACGAGCAACGTACACAGGATCCAAATTCGGTACAGACCATATGACGATGGGCAATACCTAACAGATTATAATACATTCATCCGTCACAAAATAAAATGAAAATCACAATAAAACATAACCGAACATCAAAAGACCCGGCCCCCCCGAAATAGCATACTTCAAAACCCTCCGTCGCCATTGTGCTCCTCATGTGCCTTGCCCTTTCCTCGCCCTGAAATACAAGTATTTCGCCCCAAACCACAGGGTCAGCTATACATAATAATAATTCTCATGATATTATACAATTCATATATATACGGATCTCAAAGAAAACAATCGACTACTGAATATACCCCGAAGGCGTATAAACAATCAGTCCCAACTGTCGAACATAACCAGATATACGAACGAACATATAATATGGCTCAAGACGGACGTCACAGTACGCCCGATCCGGAAATGTGTCCGTGCACATGTCCACCCCGTATACGGAATCCAGAATATACGTGGGACGATGTACCTAATTAGCCTCACGAACTACGTCTCGTGTGCACGATCTAAATGCGGAAAGCATCCACGCATAATCATCAAGTGCCCGGCTAAAAATCCTACACATAACCAATCGGCGCGCAGATATGACTCCAGAGATGTCACGATACAACATGACAACGAAACTCAACGAATTACACCTTTATCAAGGAATCGAACAACTCACCGAAGTGTCAACAAAGCTCAAAAGGACCAACGGTAACAATAACGGTAATTTCGGGTATATCATCCCAACACCATTATAAGGGTATCACCATATCACGAATCATAGATTATCAGAACATTTCATACACACGAAATGCATACTAATCATAAGAATTCAACCATCATTATAACCAAGCAAGATAACTTGCCTCAATTCCGTAGATGAATAATCCTTCTTTGAACGATCAAACGAACAGTATCCTCGTCTAACAATACTCACGTGAACAAGCAACCTTGAATGAAATGTAATTCATTCAACAACACATTCGTACGATAATGGTATTATTACAAAAATAATATTCGTAATTTACTTGAATAAATCAATTATCCTATTGATCACTTTAATGTTCATTCACATATTCTAACATTAATGTCGAATACTTGAAGTCCAGTTTATTACCAATGTAACATTGTGAAAACATCTTTTTAAATCATTGCCACTTCCGATTACGATATAAGTTCGTGTTTAATTACGTTCTTCATCATTTTACCAACGATTACATTAAAATTGATTCCTATATGAGGCATAAGTTCAAGTTTTTAGTGAACTAAGAACATCATCTAAATTTACGTCTCTTAACATACACGGATTAATGAAATGGAATTCGGCTACTCGTCTACAGCATTTGTATCACCATATTCATTACAATCCTCTTAAGAACATTATTAACATATTAATGTGGCATTTAACACCCTTTTTAAGCTGTCAACGAACTCGATCAACTAGATCATATGAAGATTACAACTTCCTTCTATCAAAATCCATTGTTTTACTTTTGAAGAATTTATTAAAAGCCTAGTTATATCATTAGATACTCGGTAACTTCATCCCATCTTGTGAAGATCATCTTCAAAGGGTTAACATAATTCTTCCAACAATTTATTATAAAGGTGTTGGTTTTAGAGGCCAAAATCATGGTTCCACATTACCTTCAAGAATCAATTGAATGTTCAAGACAAGATTAATATCTCCCACCTCTAATCATTAAGGATTTCATCCTTAACATATTCCTAGTGTTGAGACTATAATCAACTTCCGATTATCATGTTATACATCAGGTTTTTTATATATCATTATCAACACAATCATATTATGAAGTTATGTACATCAAGAAGTAATACTAATACCCTTAATGTTAATCTTCACTTAGTTTGAGCATGATTCAATTAACTTATCATGTTTACACTAGCTTAAACTAACATTATGTGAAGTGTTTATATACTAACATCATCATAAGCATAGATTTAATATGAGTTAAGGAAAGACCAACCTCAAAATGAAGAACAACACCAACACTTCAAGGGATACACTTCAATCTCCAAATCTCCAAGTCACAACCCAAGTGCTGAAGCTCCAACACAAGTTAGAAGGGCTAGAAACGGAGTTGGCAGGGAAAGGAATCGTTTTTTCTCAGTTGGGAGGTTGAATGGGTCGAGCAGGAAATGAATGGCAAGTCATGTTTTTATAATCTCAACTCGGCATTACGTACGTTAACAAAAGGGGTTGACGTACGTTATAGTCCTTACGTACGTAATCTCATGAACATTACGTACGTAATCAATTTCACCAGATCTTTCTGCCTCAAAACACGCAAATCGTTACGTACGTAAATAAATAGCTATTACTTATGTAATAGCCGTTGACTTGGCTGTCGCGATCGACTCCCGACCACCTACCCCCGCTCGGCCCCACCCGCTGAAAGGCGAGCTGTTGATGGATCTCTCTCATTACGTACGTTAACTTATGAATGTTACGTACGTAAGGCTACATACATAGCGTACGTAAAGAAGATAGTTTAACGTACGTTAAGTGCTATAACATCCATAAATGGAATTCTCCCAATATCACCCAACAATTAATATAGTATGAATGACCATGATTCTAACTTAACATAATTCGTCGATATACTTGCTACAACAGTACAGATATGGTGCGAAAATACTTGGTTTAAATCAGAAAATACAATAGTAAAGGCAAGGGTATTACAAATACAAGGCGGGCGCAGCCTAACAATGGACCCTCATAATAAAGTGAGTCGCAGGAATATCCCTCGCACACAAAGACACAGTTGTGGAGATCGGTCCATCGAACTCCGCGACCGTGCACGATTCCTCAGAGTCGGCAAAACTGAAAATAGCTCACCAAACATACTATTTTTGTTCCCTTACTTACAATAAGTAAACAAAAACAAGGGGGCAGAGAAGGGGAGCTAATCCTAAATGCGATCAAACAGAAGCAACCGTACTCGATCGGCTTCGTTCAGACACACGCAAGACGATCGGAATTGTTCAACAATATTTACAAGTAAGAATTTCCAGAACATGTCAATACATTCAAACATTCAAACAATCGGTCGGCTGAACAAGACATCGGAAGCAATCATACGCATACTTAAAAAAATTCGCATGCAAACATTCAAAGGCGATCATACATGTAAAGACACAGATACAAAAAGGGAGTATTTTATTCATGACAAGGAGTTCGTACAATACGAAGCCCGAAGGCAATACAAAGAGAGAGCAAAAATTACAATTGAAAGAAAACAAAGAAGTCACTCATGGTCCCTCCGGCTGGTCTTCGCCCCCAGGAGGCGGATCGGCATGCGCTCCCCCTTCGGCCTCAGGATGAATGAGTTTATCCGGAAAAGGATACCAACTCAAGTCGATCCCCAAGTCGACGAGGTCAAGGATCGGCAGGGAAACCTCCGGATGCAAAGGGTGCTCGAGTGCGTAGGCCTTAAAGCTCTCCATCAAAGGACCGATCTCGATCCCTACCTTTTTGGCGGCTCGGGCAGCGTCGGCGTAGGCCACATAATAGGCGAACTCGCCGACGAGTGCCACATTGAGGTAGGGATCGGTCTCGATCACCTTCAGCTGCCCTCTCAGCTCAGTGGTCGTCTTCTCAGCTTCAGCCAGTTCGACCACCTTAGCGGCCGTTTCCCCCTTAGCCTTCTCCAGCCCTCCCTTCGCCGCCTCCAGCTTGCAGTTGAGCTGATCCACCATCACCTTCAGCCCAGCCGCCGCCTCCTGCGAGGCCGCGTGCATCCGGTGAGCCTCCTTCTCCTGGTTGCGGAGTCGATCAACCACTTCCTTGGAGCGGCTCAGCTCCTGCTTCATCCGATCGTTGTCTTGTTTAGCTCGTTTGGCCGTCTCTATGTACTCCTTCTCCATAGCCTGGATTCGGTTAGCAAATTCAACGTTTTTGTTCCGGGCGGCCTCGAGGTCGCTATGGAGACGAGCATTAGAGGGTCGCCCCTCGTAATCTCTTGCAGCTTGGACGGCCATCGTCGCCGTCTGGAGAGCCAGGGCAAGGGTCGCCTGCATGGCATCTCCAGATCGCCGATGAGCGATCGCATCGAGATCGGTCGTCCAAGCCTTGGGCAGAGAGGTAATGGCCTTCTGGACGTAAGTAGGGACGTCGAGGGACTTCTGCGGAGACTTGCTCGCCAGGAAATCCAGCACCATCGGCGAGATGTCCGGATCAGCAAGAAGAACCCTGCAGCACAAACAGAAGAGACAAAGGAGTTAGAAGATACCTAACTAAATTTTCCAACTCGGAAAGATCAATCCGGTCTTACCTGTTGACCAGCTCAGGATCGCGGCCAAAATAGGGCTTTCCCCGAGAAGTCTCAGCTTCAGCGATCACTGCTCTTTTCAAGAAGCCGGTCGGTGACCTGGAGCCGGACGCCGAGGGCCTGGGACCAGACCCCTCCGCCATCGGAACGGAAGAAACGGGGGGAGCGTCGATCGGCGGCTCCAAAATAGCTAAGTCCGCCTAAGCTGTCGGCAGGGACCCCTCCGGCCTCCGCCTCTTGCGGGTGCGCTGAAGTTGTTCCTCCTCTTGAATTTTTGGATCGGCGACCGGCACCACAGCGGGCCTCACCACAGGGGCAGGGCGAGACGACGTTGCAGCAACGCGACCCGTCTTTTTTCCCAGGTGAAGACGACTGATGAGACCAGGGTTAGACATGGCGATCTCTTGTGGTGGCTCGACGAAGTGGGGAAAATGAATCTCTGCCAAAAGAACAAATTCGAACAAGTTAAACACCTCCTTCAATCAGATGATCGTAAAGCAAGGAAGAAGTAAAATTTATACCTGGAACTTGCAGATGACGAGGGAAGCGAAACAACCGAGCCCCCAGTCGATGAAGTTCGTGACCGAGTGAGCGAACGTCTATGTAGGAATCCGGCAAGGCACGAATTCGCTCCCAAACGATCAAGAAATCGAAGGGGGAGATCGCTAATCGCCGGAACAAGGGATCCTGCAAAAAGGAAACTAAATTAGATCAGTCCAAGACGTATCCGATCAAAGGGAGAGTTAAAACCCTTACTCCGGCCTTTCGCTCGATTCCGACCTCCACGCTCCGCCAACCCAGCACCATTTTTCCAGATCGCCCCGAGACTTGTTCGGCACCCGAGGACCACTCTTCCCATTCGGCCTTGAATGTGGTTACCGCCGACCGACCCTTTCTGCGCAGCCAATTTGAAGAGATAGTTCATTTCCATCGCAGAAAGGAGATGGAACAACCGGTGACCGCCGAAAAGTGTCTGAGTGCAGATGATCTGTAGCCAGGTGTTCGGCCTCAGTTGGAGCGGCGCCAAATTCCAGGCGATCATCAAATAGGATACGACGAACGACAAGGGGAACCGCAGGCCGGCATCTATAATCATCTCATTGACGGCGACCAGACCCTCGGGAGGTTGATCGGCACGCTCGTTTTTCGAGGGAACGTGTAGGGAAACATCATAAGGAATGTGATATTTCGCCCTCCAGCGTTTCAAGTCTCTCCGGGTCTCCGAACTCCAGATCTAACCAAGGGTCCACTGAGACGGGTCGGCAGCCCAAAACGCCGTCCGCTTCACATGTTCATAAGGATGAGCGGCGGAGTAAGCATCGAAATCAAATTCTGGACAGGGTCCGGCGATCCCTTCCATAAGCTTAGCAAAAGCCCTATAGGCGGGGCCGAATACACTGTCCCGCTCCCAAGATATCCGCACCAGTTCGTCTTCATCTGCCGGCGAGCCCCCCCGCTCCACCGTCGCCGCCGTTCTCGCCACTTCGGCCTCGTTGAAGAGCTCTTCAAGTTCTGCGGGTGCAATCCCCGCACGAATAGCCTCAACAGCTGTTTCCATATGAAGTCCCACGGGAATCCCCTCCCGGTCAGGCGAAGCCGCAGCGGCGGAGGTGCTTCCAGTCTCGAAAGTCTTAGACCCTCCAGACATACTATGAAAAGTAAAGGGAGAAAGAAGATTGGTTTTCTTACCTAAAAAGAAAAAGGAAGACGATCGGCACAAGAAGCTTCGGAAATTTCTGCAGAGTTTCAGCAAGAAGGCAAGGACGCGTGAAGAGTAAAAATGAAGTAGCCCTAGCCCCTTTTATAGGCGGGAGCAGGGGTCCGTGCAAATAGGCGAAATTCCGAGCGCTGGAGTGCAACCGTCGGAGGGGGGACGCATTAAATGCAGCCCTCGAATCCCGCATATGCGTCCTTTCGAGGGCACGCTAGGCGACAAGTCTGACAAACCGTCGGACTCCCCCAATGGTGGCGCGACGCGTGTCCTTGCAACGTTTCGAGAGCCCGCCTTTCTTTCTCGCTGCTCCCAGCGCTAAGAAGATCGTCCAAATTTGAAATCAGATCGCCTGATCGTCTAAACACTGGCGATCGCCAATAGTGCCACCTCACCCCGTGTTTTCAACATCGAAGCGAGCTGGGGGGCAATTATTGTGCGGCGATTAATATGCCTCGAAGGCGATCGGCATAACGATCAGAGAGTCTACCATAGAAGACATACTCTGGGCAAACACCCAGCAGTCGGCACCCACGGAGATCGTCTTTTCGGTATCCGGTGATCATCTTTTTTTAATTGGCGATCGTCTATGGTGTCCAACCAGAGACGATCATCTCGTGCCATGTATGAATCCAGCATCCGTCAAAGTCGTCGAAGACCGAATCTTAGACGGTGGCCCACGCGCAGATCCACAAATGGCGCCGACAGATAAGACATTTGACCCCAGCCTGTCACCTACCTCACCTACCGACAGGGCCTCCGAAAGGTACAAAGTGGGTCCTCCCCGGACAGCGACTCAGGACGCATGCAGGCTTCCCATTGGCTCGCACAGCTGGTCGCCAGCAGCAGCCCCAGACTTTAAGGGAACAATCTCACGTGACGGGACGATCAGCCATCGTATTATAATATAGAAAACGGCGGTCGCCCGTGATCGCTGGAGAGGTCCCAGCAATCTTGTCTCCTATAAATAGGAGGCTCACTACAGTGGCTAAGTGAAGCGGTGATTACCGTGAATACAAGTGCAAAACACACAGAGAGAGAATCATAGACTCATCTGGCAATTACTTACACATTCATAGTGATATTCATACGTACTTACAATACATCCCAAGCAAGAACTCACAGATCTTCATATCTGGTTCTTCCAGCAATCTACACGCTCTACAACTTAGATAACTAGACGCCTTTACACTTATTGTAATATATTCTAACATTAATATTTGTACTTCACAGTATATTTATTAATAACATCTCGCGAGAGCATTCAAGCCCGGGATTAACAACCCCGGCAAATCTTATGTTATTTATTTTCCTGCGGAAGTGTTCTTGCATTTGTTTGTTACTCGATCATTCCAGCAATACTATCTCCGGATAATATTTTGGGTAACAACACAACTGGCGAACAGCTTCACAGCTTACTTCGCCGCCAAGGTCGCTCGGCCGGAAGGTCCCCATCGCATGATGTAAGTCAGGCAGGGAGAAGAAGAGTCCGACGCAGACTACATCGACCGGGTAGACGAGATCATCCTCAACGGTGCGCCCGTAAGCGATGAGATCGCCCTCTACTCGGTCTTAGGGGGATTTCATGGTCTTTCGCCTATGTTGAGGCACCTTACGAAGGACCATCCCCCGACCTATGCGATCTTATGCGCTAAAGCCGCAGACTTTCTGGCCAGGCAAAGGTTTCTTCTCAACCTATGAGCAGCGCGATCGACGACCGAACGATGATCACCAGTTTTCCAACCCGATCGCCAAAGTCAAGCAACATCACCAAAACCGGAGGACTCGCTCGCCCTCTACAGTTCGTCACCTCACATGATGGACTAAGGCACGAGATCGCCTCCCCCGCACAATGTACACCGTCGACGATCGCCATCTAACATGACAATCTGAGGTAGAAGAGTGCAGCCATGGTCCTGGTGGTCGATGGAACCGATTGCTTAGGCCATGCAAGGTTCCTTTGGGCTGAGATCGCTCGCCCTTCATTTAAATACGAGGCGGGCATAGTCGAAGGACCCTCCAAACAAATTAGTGGACACGATCGCCCGCCCTCGAAGGTCCGTCATTTAACATGGTGGATCCTTCACGGACAATGCGATGCATCACTACCCCCGTCTCAACGTATACCGTCGATGATTGCCATCTAACATGACGATCCGAGGTAGAAAAGAGCTAACTAGCCACAGACGTGGAGTCGATTAATCCGACGATGCCCCGTGCAAGGACTCCTCCAGACCAAGACCGCATGCCCTTCGTTTAAATACGAGGCGAGGTGCAGCCTAACGGAGGACCCTCACAATAAAATGAGTAACGAGACAGACAATGTCGCTCGCGCACAAGACATGGTCATGGAGTCGGTCCATCGAACTCCGCGATTGTGCACTATTCCTCAAACAATGAAGCATTCAAGTTTCTAAGAGGGATCGGAAAAATTGTTTATTGCAGGTACAAGACCGAAGATAGCTAGCCAATCGACCAGATCGCCCAAGTCCGAAACCAAGGTCCGCTCAACGGATCGCCCATCTTCATCCTACACGATTGCCAGCAAGAACCACCTCACCCCGTGTCCTCAACATCGGAGCAAGCTGAGGGAGCAATTGTTGTGTCGAGAATTATACGTCTCAACAGGCGATCGCCTCATAGACCGGGCGACCGAGCCAGAGCCCAACAGCCAAGGCAGATTGGCCGATCGAAGGTCCCAGGTCAAGTCCCGGTGCCGAGTGATCGACATCTAAGACGATCGTCTCTCGGTACTTGGCGATCGACCCTTGGTGACCGACCAGTGACGACCGCCTCATGCCACGCGAAGCCAACGATCGTCCAGTCGGCAAAGGCCTAAGCTTGAAGCAGAGTCCCACATGCAGATCCGGAAAAGGTGTCGTAGAACATGGATCGTTGACCACAGCCTGTCAGCATCTTTTCACCAACCGACAGACCCACCGTAAGGTGTACTGTGGGACCGCCCGTGACAGCATCTCAGGACGCGTGCCGGCTCCTCATTGGACCGCACGGCTGGCTGCCAGCAGCAGCCATAGACTTTAAGGCAGACATCCCATGTGACATAAAGACGATCGCCCCTTATTATATTACATGAAAGGCGATCGACCGTCAGAAAACAGAGCATCTCAGCTCCTATAAATAGAAGGCTGCCTACACTTGGAAAATCCTCCAACTCTCTGACACACTCTGCTTCTTAACAAGCTCAGCTCACAATTTGGCTTTCTGACTCTTGGCAACAGCTATCCCTCGGCCTTTCTTCTCTCTCGGCACCTGTTACACGAAAGACGGTCGGCAGAGACGAAACACGCAGAGCTTCGCTCAAGAGCTAGATAGATAGGATCTTTTACACTCATTGTAATCGCATTCTTACATTAATACTTGTATCCCTAAATATTGGTATTAATAACATCTCGCGAGAGCATTCAATCCCGGGCCTAGCAAACCCGGCAAATCTTGTTTTTTTCCATTCCCTCGGACGTGCTCTCGCAATTTGCTGCTGCTCGACCATTCCAGCAATATCTATCTTCGGATAATATTTCGGGCAACAACAGTATTAATGTTAGAATACTATTACAATGAGTGTAACGATTCTAGTTATCTTAGCTAGTGAGCGTGTAGATTGCCGGAAGAACCAGATATGATGCTCTGTGAGTTCTTGTAACAACGTTGATGAACTGTGACGGACGTGAGAAATCGACAGTCTCTCACGGAGCGTAGTAGCTATGTGTTTGAGCTCCGGGGATTGTGAATCTGAACTGTGGAGACTTCTTGCCTCTGCCGACCGTCTTCTGGTTGAGAGGTACTGAGAGAGAAATCCTGAAGTAGATTCGAGTGAGGAAGCTGGGAGCCTGAGAATATGTATGTTTGTATGTATTTCCGTGAATGAAGCTGGAACGAATTGCGAACCTTTTTCCAGTTGCTGGAGGTACTCTATTTATAGGACTGGGAGACACTGGGCGATCGCCTCTGCTGTATTATAATAAGTGGGCAATCGTCTTTTAGCACATGGGCTGGTCCCCTTAAAGTCGGCAGGAGTTGCTGGCAGCCAGCCGTGCGGTCCAATGAGAAGCCTGCACGCGTCTGAGTCGCTGTCACGGGTGGTCCCACCTTGTACTTTTCGATGGGTTTGTCGGTAGGTGAGTAGGTGATTACAGGCTGTGGCCAACGATCAATGAAACGCGGCGCCTGTCGCGGATCTGCACATGGGAGCTGCTTTGAGATCCAGTCCTCGTGGAATTCGACGAACGAAGGTCTTGTTCGTGGCGTAGGACGATTGTCTTAGGTCGGACATCAGAGACGGTCGCTGGACGCCAAAGGCGATCGCCTAGAGAGTCGATCGCTAGATGCTCGAAGGTGGACTGTTATCTCCGCTTAGGCGTGTTCGCCATAGCACGATTGGTTGTGGACTGTTAGGATTGTATACTGCAAAGCATACTTTATGCTTGTATTACCTAATTTCCCTGTTACTACCTATGAGGATATTAATTATATTTAATCACATGTTTTGCATATTAATTCACGTTATGGTTATGCAAATGAAATGTCTAATTATTTTATATTGTAGATAATGTGGTGTGTTGGTGTCACACGGAAGATCACATTATCGGTGCCTTATAAAATAATATAATAGTTCACAACCTAAATAATTATTAGACAAATTATATAAAGGTTTGTAGTGTATGCTTGAGAATAGTTGGTCTTGACTATTAGCATACATTACCGTATTTGTATACGTTGAACAGGATCGAGGTGAGATAGTGTCTTCTGTACTGACTATAAGAAGAACGTAAATCTCGGATAATTATTATTTCTTAATTCTAAGTATATAATATTTAATTGTGTATTTATAATAATTATTGCTTTGATTTACCATAGGTGAGAGTCAAAATGATCGACTCAATAAGCCTCGTATCTTGGGCAATAATATTGTTTATACGACAATTACTATTATTACTAGAAATCGTGTCCCGACTCGTGCAGGTTGATGATGTCCCCTTGAGGAGCTCGATAATGATTATTATATTAAACCCTGCAGGTGGATTTAATTCCGATATAATAATAAGGTTCGAGTGGTACTACTCTTGGATAAGATATTAATTAATTAAAGGCATCGGTAGCTTATAATTAATTAATGGACATTCGATATCTTAAACACGGGAAATAATATATTTAATAAGGAGCCCAATTTCGTAATTTGGGATTTTGGTAGGAAGTGCAATATCAAACTTTTTAGTGGACTAAGTTGATATTAATTAATTCATCATATATTAGGAAGAGTCCTAATAAGGTAAGATGAATTAATTGGGAGTCCTTCCATAATCCTCCTTTAGATCCCTAGTAGTAGTCCAAGAGCCTATAAATAGGACATTATGGTTGATGGCCGATTTTATGCTTCTTCATACACAAGGAATTTCGATTTTTCTTCTTAGTGTTTAATTGTGGATCTTGACTTGTGTCTTTGATTCCACAATTGAGAGAACACTTTAATTCTTGCTACACATCGGAATTACTTGAAGAAAAGAAAATCGAAAGTTGTGAGGCATAGGAATTCGGCCGATCCATAGGTGTCCAAGCAAGATCCGGTAGCTCGTTGCCCACACGACGTCCGGTTCAAGGCGGATCATACTCTAGAAGGTATGAAGGTAGAAATACAAGGCGATCAAGAAGGAAGTAACCAACGCGCTTCAAAAGGTAATATCCTATGATCTTGGATCTAGATTAGGATATTTTAATTAATCAACATATTTAATTAATAAATAATAAATAATATTTAAATTGCTTGTTAGTCTTAGTAATTAATAAATTAGCATGCCTAAATAGATCTAATGCTCGTAGATGCGTAAAACTCTATTATCAACTTTCCCAAACTTCGCTTCCGCTGCGTTTTACTTTCCAACAATTGGTATCAGAACCGGATTTTTAGGCTTTTGCTATTTTAATTAATTTTAGTGATTAATTGATAGCAATTTAAATATTCATATATTTTGATGTTGGAATATTTTGCTAGATGTGTTCTTGCAGGTGATATGTCCAATTATCAGGGTTTATATGAATGGTGTATTTATTTATTTATTTTTATTAATTATGCAATTGTTGGTTTGGCCCGTTTTTGAGGCATGTAATGGTTTTTCCCGCGAGAAAATCCGCGGGTAGTTCTAGGTGTTTTTATTTTTTCGTGTAAATCTTGATGTAATTTCGATGTATTTTATCTTGTATAAAATTGTAATCTAATTCGGAAAAGACGGGATCGCGAAGAAATAGAGCGTAAGGATCGCCGGATCGCTGGCAAGCGGCCCGGCAATAGGGCCGCTGAAGTGCCAAAGCGGCTTCTGGCCTGCAGCGTATGGCGAGCTGCGATTATGGCGGCTGGGCAGTTATTTGGTTGGTGGGTCGTCGATTTTAGTCGATCTGTTTCGCCGTTCGTTGCGTCCATTGAAGTCGGGATTTAAAATTAATTTTTTTATGTAATTAATTTTGCATAAGAGTGAAATTTTAATTTTGGAAATCCACGACCAGTAGGGAGGAGCGGACGAGATGCTTGATTCGATGGGAGAGATCGAGTCGAAGATTTTCTCGGATTCAACTCAAGGAAGAAGACCATGATAATTGGATAATTAATTATCCATGCTTTATTTTTGGTTCTTTTTATTGTTTTGATGTATGGCATGTATGGATATATGCGTGATATGTTTCCTTGCATGTTAGGACGAGAAAGTTAAAAACCTTAATGCTAAAATAACTAAGTGATTAAATTGATTTAATTTTAATTAAAATCAAATTGGCCTCCATAATTAATTTAAATTGTGAAGTAATTAGCATGCGCGTTGACATTAGAGTCTTCCTCCATATCGGATGTGCTAATTATAGGTTCACTAGTTTTTAAATTTCATAAATGATAACATAAGGTAAATATTACTTTTTATGATAGGACCTATCCATCTGTAGGACTATTATTTAAAAGATAATATTTTAAGGATGTTAAATTATGGTGTTCACTTAGGTGTATTAATTAATAAGCTCCCCATCGGAGTCTATGTTAATTAATACATGGCCAAGAGGAACCAACTATTAATTTTACTTGTCATAACGTAATTTGACTAGATAGTAAAATTAAAGACGTAAAACTCTACTTGGAAAATGTGTGTGTAAACGTCCACACGATCGTGGCTTGCATGTGCGGATTTTTCGAGGTGTTGGTTGCTAGCATATATATTGTGTTTTGAGGTTTTTCGATATATTTTGCTATGCATTATGTGATGGATGTTTTTAATTTTTTATTCTCAGATGTCTTTCAATCCACTAGCTGTTATTCTCAAAGAAAGTAAACTAGATGGCACTAACTTTGCCGATTGGAAAAGAAATCTTGTCATTGTCCTGACTGCTGAGGGGCATAAGTTTGTCTTAATCGAGGAGAGCCCTCTAGAACCAGAACTGGATGCCACTCCCGAAGAGTTTGCTGAATTCCGAAAATGGAAAAAGTCTGATGAGATGGCTCGCTGTTACATTTTGGCTTCACTGACAAATGTATTGCAACATCAGCATCAGACGATGGGTTCGGCCGCGGAAATGATGAAAAGTCTCACCGAGATGTTTGGTCATCGAGCAGGCGGCTAGACAAAATGCTATGAGGGTATTGATGACAACCCAAATGCGAAGGGACTCCGATGAGGATCATGTTACGAAAATGATGTCTCATTTGAGCAGGCGAGCATACTGGGGGCTACCATCGATGCGGTAACGCAGGTCGATATTATCTTAGGCAGCTTACCTAGAATCTTTGAGCAGTTCCGCCTTAACTACAATATGAACAGTAGGACATATAGTTTGGCGGAACTTAAACAAGCTTGATCTGCTGAAGGTCTCTTCAAACAAGGTTATCATCAGATTCTTGCGGCAACCGGTGCTACTTCTTCCAAACCCAAATGGGGAAAGAAGAAGAAGAAGGTTGGCCAGAAGCAAGTGGCAACCCTCAAGGTGAAAAGCAAGGCTCCTCGCCCCGAGGCGAACAAAAAGCCAAAGGGAAAGTGCTACAAGTGCGGTCAGAAAGGACATTTTAAAGCGGACTGCCCTGCTCTTAAGAAAGGTATGTCTCGTGGACTAGTAGTCAAAACATGTTTGGCAGTTTGTTCTTCCACTTCGTGGATAGTTGATTCAGGCTCCACTGATCATGTTTGCTTTGACTCGCATGGTTTTCAGGTAACCAAGCAGCTTAGTGCGGGCGAGATTACCATCAATCAAGCGATTATTCCAGGCTTATGGCTGTTGTAGTGGGAGTCGTGCAGTTGAAGATTAATGATAAATTATTAGTTCTCAATAATGTATTATTAGTATCGGATTTTAGAATGAATTTAATTTCGGTTTCTAAATTAAAATGCGATGGTTATTCAGTTTCTTTTGATAATGATGCCATTATTAAGAAAAGAAGCGGTGAATATATTTGCAAAGGTACTTTTAATGATGGACTATATGTCGTTAATACTGCACAAACTCCTATGCATAAATCACTTAACTCTTTGTCTAAACCTAAAAAGAGAAAAGAACCTTCAAGAATAAACCAAACATATCTGTGGCATTTACGGTTAGGACATGTAAACCTTGGAAGGATTCAAAGATTGGTAGATGATGGCCCATTGGATGATCTCCAAGTTGAGTCATTTCCAATTTGTGAATCCTGTCTGGAAGGTAAGATGACCAAAAGGGTTTTTAAAGCCAAGGGAAACCGTGCTCAGAATGTGTTAGAATTGGTTCATACGGATGTATGTGGTCCAATGAATATCCAGGCTAGGGGTGGTTTCGAATACTTCATCACGTTTATAGATGATTATTCGAGATATGGATATATCTATTTGATGCGACGTAAGTCTGAAGCCTTTGACAAGTTCAGAGACTTCAAGGTTGAAACGGAGAAGAGTCATGGGAAGAGTATCAAGTCGCTACGATCTGATCGTGGTGGCGAATACCTTAGTGGAGAGTTTTTGGATTTCTTGGCGAATGAGGGGATTTCGTCCCGACTCACCGTCTTGGGAACTCCACAACAAAATGGTGTGGTGAAAGAAGGAATAGGACTCTTTTAGAAATGGTTAGATCAATGATGAGTTATTGATTTACCTATTTCGTTTTGGGGATACGCCTTAGAAAGCAATGGCGTACATTCTAAACTGGTGCCTTGAAATCGATTCCAAAACACCCACAGCGTGGAGTGGGCGTAAGCCCAGTCTAGGACATGTTCGGATTTGGGGTACTCCAGCACATGTGCTGAATAAGGAAGCTCATAAGTTGGCATCTCGTACAGAAGTGCGAGTGTTTGTGGGATACCCTAAGGGAACGAAGGGTGGCTTGTTCTATAGTCCCCAGGATCAGAAGGTCATTGTTAGCACCAATGCCCGATTTCTGGAAGAGGATTATATGATTAGTCACAAGCCCATGAGCGAGATAATTCTGGAAGAGCTGAGGGGCGAGACTCCGTCTATACCAATCGTACAAGCGCCAACTAACACTGCACCACGTATCGATTCTGAAACTTTTACACCAACTCAGGATTTGCCTCGTCGTAGTGGGAGGATTGTTCGTCAGCCCGAACAATTCATAGGCATGGGAAAGTCTTCGGACTCAATCCCAGACGAAGATGAATCAGTTCCCTGGACCTATAAGGAGGCAATCCAAGATAAAGATGCTGACTCCTGGCAAGAAGCAATGGAATCAGAAATGGGATCTATGGATTCCAATCAAGTGTGGGAGCTAGTAGAGCTACCTGATGGTGTACAAGCCATTGGGAGTAAATGGGTCTACAAGCGAAAGAAAGGACGTGACGGGAAGGTTGAAACCTTCAAAGCGATGCTTGTTGCAAAAGGTTACACTCAGAAAGAGGGTATCGATTATGATGAAACCTTTTCGCCGGTAACCATGCTTAAGTCAATCCGGATTCTTTTAGCTATAGCTGCGCATTTGGATCTGGAGATTTGGCAGATGGATGTCAAGATTGCATTCTTGAATGGGAGTCTAGACAAGGAAATCTATATGTGCCAAGCAGAGGGATTCATTGCAAAAGGAGAAGAGCACTTGGTGTGCAAACTTAAGAAATCCATTTATGGACTTAAGCAAGCATCTAGATCTTGGAACACTCGTTTTGACGAAGTTGTCCAGTCATATGGATTCGTTCAATGTCCGAGTGAGAGTTTTGTGTATAAGAAATGCGATGTAAACGTGTTGGTGTTTCTTGTACTGTATGTAGACGATATCCTTCTGATTGGAAACAACGTGAAGGAATTGTCGGACGTACGGGTATGGCTATCTGAGTAGTTCGATATGAAGGATCTAGGAGAAACAGGACACATCCTTGGAATCAGGATCTTTCGTGATCGGAAGAAAAGGATATTGTGCTTATCCCAGGCATCCTATATCGATACAGTGCTGAAGCGGTTTAACATGGAGAATTCCAAGAAAGGTTTTCTATCTTACAGACATGGAATTCAACTATCTAAAAACATGTGTCCTAAGACACAAAAGGAGATAGATGACATGAAGATGGTCCCTTATGCATCTGCTGTGGGAACTCTCATGTATGTTATGCTTTGCACTAGACCAGATATCTGTCATGCCGTGGGCATGGCTGCTAGATATCAGTCAAACCCAGGACCAGGACACTGGATTGCTGTCAAGCACATACTCAAGTACCTGAGAAGGACTAGGGAGTACATGCTTGTATATCAATCAGACGACACCTTAGGTGGGTTACACCGACTCGCATTTTCATCGGACAAAGAAAAGTCCAAGTCTACTTCGGGTTATGTGTTTAGCCTGGGAGGTGGAGCCATTAGTTGGAGGAGTTTGAAGCAGAAATGCATCTCGGACTCTACCATGGAAGCCGAGTACGTGGCAGCCTCTGAGGCAGCCAAGGAGGCAGTGTGGCTCAAGTACTTCCTGCAGGACTTAGATGTGATTCCCGAATTTCCAGAGGGTATTACACTTTATTGTGATAATACTGGTGCAGTCGCAAATTGAAGGGAACCACGAGCCCATCAGGCAAGTAAACATATCAACCGCAAGTACCACATCATATGACACTTCGTAAAGGAAGGAGACGTAGTTGTAGCCAGGGTTGCATCGGAAGATAATCTTGCTGACCCTTTCACGAAAGGCCTACCTTCAAAAGTTTTTGAAAGGCATGTGGAACGAATGGGATTACGGTGTATGGCAGCATTGCTTTGAGTATAAGTGGGAGAAATGAGAGATTATGTAATAGAGTAGTATACTTAAAAGCATGCTTTGAGTATAAGTGGGAGATTGTTAGGATTGTATACTGCAAAGCATACTTTATGCTTGTATTACCTAATTTCCATGTTACTACCTATGAGGATATTAATTATATTTAATCACATATTTTGCATATTAATTCACGTTATGGTTATGCAAATGAAATGTCTAATTATTTTATATTGTAGATAATGTGGTGTGTTGGTGTCACACGGAAGATCACATTATCTGTGCCTTATAAAATAATATAATAGTTCACAACCTATATAATTATTAGACAAATTATATAAAGGGTTGTAGTGTATGCTTGAGAATAGTTGGTCTTGACTATTAGCATACATTAGCGTATTTGTATACGTTGAACAGGATCGAGGTGAGATAGTGTCTTCACATCTTGATGTAAGAAGAACGTAAATCTCGTATAATTATTATTTCTTAATTCTAAGTATATAATATTTAATTGTGTATTTATAATAATTATTGCTTTGATTTACCATAGGTGAGAGTCAAAATAATCGACTCAATAAGCCTCGTATCTTGGGCAATAATATTGTTTATACGACAATTATTATTATTACTAGAAATCGTGTCCCGACTCGTGCTTGTTGATGATGTCCCCTTCAGGAGCTCGATAATGATTATTATATTAAACCCTGCAGGTGGATTTAATTCCGATATAATAATAAGGTTCGAGTGGTACTACTCTTGGATAAGATATTAATTAATTAAAGCTGCCAGTAGCTTATAATTAATTAATGGACATTCGATATCTTAAACACGGGAAATAATATATTTAATAAGGAGCCCAATTTCTTAATTTGGGATTTTGGTAGGAAGTGCAATATCAAACTTTTTAGTGGACTAAGTTGATATTAATTAATTCATCATATATTAGGAAGAGTCCTAATAAGGTAAGATGAATTAATTGGGAGTCCTTCCATAATCCTCCTTTAGATCTCTAGTAGTAGTCCAAGAGCCTATAAATAGGACATTATGGTTGATGGCCGATTTTATGCTTCTTCATACACAAGGAATTTCGATTTTTCTTCTAAGTGTTTAATTGTGGATCTTGACTTGTGTCTTTGATTCCACAATTGAGAGAACACTTTAATTCTTGCTACACATCGGAATTACTTGAAGAAAAGAAAATCGAGAGTTGTGAGGCATAAGAATTCGGCCGATCCATAGGTGTCCAAGCAAGATCCGGTAGCTCGTTGCCCACACGACGTCCGGTTCAAGGCGGATCATACTCTAGAAGGTCTGAAGGTAGAAATACAAGGCGATCAAGAAGGAAGTAACCAACGCGCTTCAAAAGGTAATATCCTATGATCTTGGATCTAGATTAGGATATTTTAATTAATCAACATATTTAATTAATAAATAATAAATAATATTTAAATTGCTTGTTAGTCTTAGTAATTAATTAATTAGCATGCCTAAATAGATCTAATGCTCGTAGATGCGTAAAGCGCTATTATCAACTTTCCCAAACTTCGCTTCCGCTGCGTTTTACTTTCCAACATGGACTCGGTCGCTCGGCCTTGTAGTCGATCACCTGTCGAGGTAAATAAATCTCGGCACAACAAATACGAACTGATCCAATCGTTTCAAAATGAATTAATCCAATTAATTCAAACAACCGTCAATTTTAACTTGTTCCGTACGAGAAAATACTTTATTAAATTAATTCCCCTAAGAATATGTTGTGTCAAGATTTATTCATCCCGATAGGCGATCGACTATAAGTCCGAGCGACCGAGTCAACACCAGTCAAACTATGTTTAGCTCGCCCAATCGAAGATTCCAGACCACCATCAGGTACCTAGCGATCGACTCCCAAGACGATCGCCCTTTGGTATCTGGCGATCGACTATAGTGTCCGGCTAAGGACAATCGGCCTACGCCCCGAACAGAGATGATCGCCCGTCAAAGTCATCAAGATCGATCTCGTGACGGCACCCACGTGCAGATCCACAAAAGGCGCTGACAGACAAGATCTTTGCTGACAGACAAGACCTTTGACCACAGCCTGTCACCTACCTCACCTACCCACAGGCGCGCCGAAAGTTATCAGTGGGACCGCCCGTGACAGCAACTCAGGACGCGTGCAGGCTCCCCATTGGACCGTACAGCTGGCTGCCATCAGCAGCCGCGGACTTTAAGGGAACAAGCCCATGTGCTAAAAGACGATTGCCCGATTATTATAATACAGAAAAGACGATCGCCCGACGTATCCAAGTCCTATAAATAGAGAACCTCCTCATACTGGAAAAAGGTTCAGAACTCATTCACTTATATTTCGAATTCATTCACGGAAATACTGAAGAACTGACATATCATCAAGCTCCCGGTTTTCTCACCGGAATCCATCTCAGGACGTCTCTCTCCGAATCTCTCGTCCAGAAGACGATCGGCAGAGGCAGGAAGTCTCCACCAGACAGATTCCAAGAGATTCATAAGCTCAAGAGCTCAAGCATCCCGCTAATACTCGCCGTGAGAGACTGTCGATCCCTCACCGCCGCGACTGTTCATCTCCTTTGTTACAAGAACTCACAGAGCATCAAATCTGGTTCTTCCGGCAATCTACACGCTCACTAGCTAAGATAACAAGAATTTTTACACTCATTGTAATTGTATTCTTACATTAGTACTTGTATCCCCGAATATTAATATTAATAATATCTCGCGAGAGCATTCAAGCCCAGGACTAACAACCCCGGCAAATCTTGTGTTATTTATCTTTCTCACGGAAGTGCTCTTGCATTTGTTTGCTATCCATCCATTCCAGCAATATCTATCTCCGGATAATATTTTGGGTAGCAACAATTGGCGCTAGAAGATGGGGATCTAACCCTCAAAATTTCATTCCTACCGTCCCGAACAACACTCACTGTTCTCGGGGCATATACTTGAAGTGACACTCACTGCGCTTCAAAGAAAACCTTTAGAATCATGACATCCGCCGGTACATCGAAGAAAGCCACTCTCCGAACCGCCAGACACCATATCCCGGCTCAATCCGAACCACAGCCGACGACAGGGGGAAGCCGAAGCAACGCGAGACTCTCGATCCCGCACCCGAGAGATGGCCCCAACCTCTCACTCGATCAGTTCCAAACCGAGGAACAGATTGAGGAGGCTATGGCCATCCTAGAGGAGCGACGGAGAGCTTGCGCGTCGCCTGCGATAACTCCCTCGATCGTCCGCCGCATGGGAAAACGGAAATTCAACGGGCTACTGAGCGAGCGATCGTCAGAAAGCCCCAATTCGCGAGAAAAGGCTCTCGCACGACCGTACGGATCCATATTCAATCGTTTGGGGCGCGACCCATCCTGGCGGCAAGGGCATTACGTTTCCAACCACGAAAAGACGGAATTGAATCCGTCACGGGAGTTCGGCCTGACTCACGGCCGAATGCGAGTCGGCCATCGACTCCGTCCGATCGCGTGGGCCGTACTCAATCGCCTTGGCACCGCTCGAGCGCCGAGCGCGGCGGCCGAGCACGGCGATGGCCGCTATACAACGCCGGCTCGGCGAGATGAAAGCACTCTTGACACCTTTGGGCAAGCGCCCGTGAAGATCACCGGGCCGACCGAGCCACTCGCGGTCCACATCGATCTTGCCCCCATACAACCAACGATCACTCCTCCCAAAACACCTCTGTATGAGGGGAGATCGGACCCCGAAACTCACCTGAGTAAATTCCGAATCTACATGACTGGGTGTGGGGCATCTGATGCAACCAAGTGCCAGATCTTCCCGTTAACATTGGGCGAGCTGGCCCATAGGTGGTACGCCTCACTACCATCACGATCAATCACCTCCTTTAAGAAAATGGCAAATGACTTCACGTCATACTTCGCCAAGAAGGTCGCCAGACCAGAAGGCCCCCACCGCGTGATGAAAATCAGGCAGGGGAAAGACGAAACCGATGTAGATTACATCGACCGAGTAGATGAAATCATCCTCACCGGCGAACCCGTCAGTGACGAGCTCGCTCTCTATTAGGTCATGGGGGATTCTACGGTCATTCACTCATGTTTAGACATCTCACCAAGGATATTCCCCCAACCTACGCGATCTTCCGCGCTAAGGCTGCCAACTTTCTGGCCAGACAAAGGCTACTCACCCTCCACCTAGGCGAGGAAACGCCACCTCCTGTCCAGAAGATAGCAATCGCCAAAGTAAAGAAGGCGATCGCCAAGCCACCCGGAGATCTCAAGGCATTCGAGGACATGGAAGCTCATCTCCTCCATACGTTCAACCGAACTCTGGCACATATTTTCTATGCCATCAAGGGGCACGAAAAGCTCAAAAAGCCAAAGGCGATAAGGGACCACGGTCACCTGGACAACAATCAATATTGTGCCTACCATAAGAGTCCCGGCCACAGCACCAACCAATGCCGCGACCTCCTTAGACAGCTCTGGAGATTGTTCGAGGAGGGCAAGTTGGACAGCTTATTGGCTTTGCCAAAGCCCCAACCAATCCCTATACACGATCGTCCGAGTCGAACACAAAACAGGTTGGAAAGCTCATACGAGTCGACCCCTGGATCAACCTTGGCGATCGTCTCCCTCCTCATTGAGGAAACTGGAGGACTCGCTCGCCATCTACAGTTCACCATCTAACATGATGGACTAAGGCACGAGATCGCCTCCCCCGCACAACGTACACCGTCGAAGGTCAGCATCTACATGACGATCCAAGGTGGAAGAGTGCAGCCATGGTCCTGGTGGTCGATGGAACCGACTGCTTAGGACATGCAAGGTCCCTTTGGGACAAAATCGCCCGCCCTTCGTTTAAATACGAGGCCGGCGTAGTCTGAGGGCCCTCCAAAATTAATCAGTGGACACGATCGCTCGCCCTCAAAGGTTCATCATTTAACGTGGTGAACCCGGACAATGCGACGTGCCACAACCCCCATCTGAACGTACACCGTCGAGGTTCGCCATCTTCATGGTGGGCCGAGGTGGAAGCAGAGCTAAACAAGCCGCGGGCGTGGAGTTGAATCATCCGACGCTGCCCACCGCAAGGACTCCTCTAGACCGAGACCGCACGCCCTTTGTTTAAATACGAGGCGAGGCGCAGCCTAACAGAGGATCCTCATAATAAAATGAGTCACGAGACACTCAATGTCTTCGCGCATCAAGACATGATCAGGAAGTCGGTCCATCGAACTCCGCGATCGTGCACGGTTCCTCAAGACGGACGACCGTCCTCGGGGATTCGACAAAGTTGAAGACCGCTCACTCAACGAATTATTTTCACCCCCTTACTTCCACTAAGCGAATAAAATCAAGGGGGAAGAGTGCGGACTACCTCTACGACGATCGTCCCTATTCAACCACATACGGAGATCGTCATTTTTCAGATGTTGTGCAGTGATCGAATTTGTTGTAAAAGTTATCTTTATGAGTTTATCAATTCATTTGGAATTACCCTCGCAACGATCTCTCCTCACACATTTGTACAAAGTCAAACAAAGACTCAAATATAACAATCATTCAAGTGATAAGTCAGAAATTCAAACGTTCATTTCATTACTTGAAAAGATCAGAGTACATGGTCGCCCGAAGGCCTAAATGCTACAAAAGAAAGCTACGAATTACAAGGAAATAAGCTAAAACATCAAAAATGAAGTGCCTCAGGCCCCTGCCTGGCCTTCGCCATCAGCATCCGGTGCGGTCCCCTCATCTTCCGGAGCGTCGGTATGAGCAAGATTGGCCGGAGTCGGATACCAGCTCAAATCCACGCCGATGCCCGCAAGATCCAAGATCGGCAAGGAGAAAGCTGAATGGAGAGGATGCTCCAACGCATACGCCTTGAAGTTCTCAGCAAGAGGCCCAACCTCCAAACCTCCCTTCTTAGCTGCTCAGATCGAGTCGGCGAACGCCAAATAATAGGCGAACTCGCTGACAAACTCCAAGTTTTGAAAGGGGTCAGCCTTGGTCGCCTCAACCTCTCTTTTCAGCGCCGCCATCGCCTGTTGCGACCCCTGGAGCTCGGCCTCCCTCGCAACAACCTTCTCCTTCGACTTCGCCAGCTCGCTAGTCAACCGAGCGATCGTCACCTTCTGGCGATCGGCCTCCTCCTCTGCAACCTTCTGCACCCGGACGGCATTCAACATCTGGTCCCGAAATCGGTCAACCGCCAAACGAGACAACTCGGTTTCCTTCCTCGCCAGCTCAAGCTCATGGCTCGCCCGCTTGGCTGCCTCCAAAGAGTCCTTCTCCATCGCCACGATCTTATCGGCAAACTCGGCGTTCTCTTTCCGAGCCGCCTCGAGATCCGCCTGCAGGCGAATAGTGGAAGGCCGCCCCTCAAACTCCTACGCAGCCTGGACATCCATGGTCGCCGTCTGGAGAGAAAGGGCGAGAACAGCCTGCATCGTACTCCCCGATCGCTGACGAGCAATCGCATTAAGATCGGTCGTCTAGGCCTTCGGCAGAGCAGAAGCGGCCTTGCTGACGTATTGCGGGATGTCACAGGCCTGGCCAGGAGATTGGCTGGCTAAGAAATCCAACACCATCGGCGGGCAGGATGGATCTGTGCGACGGATCCTACATCAATACAAAGTTAACACAACTCTTATGCAATTGCAAATATCAACCCAAAAATGCAATCTACCTCTCAGCCCTCTCGGGGTCGCGACCAAAATACGGCTTCCCTCGAGGAGTCTCAGCGTCAGCGATCGCCATCTCCCGCATAAAATCCGCAGAGGGCGGCTCATTCTCCGGAGCGAGAACGGTGATCGGAGGCGCGGCGATCGGCACTTCATTGCCGGGCGAGGCAGGAGTTTCTTCGGCCTCGGCCTTTACGGTCGTTCAAGCCCCTCCTCCGGAACTCCCTCCTCAGCCACGATCGGCTCCACGCGAGGTTCCGCCTCCGGAACAATTGGCAACGCAACAGGCGGGGCCCGAGACGACCTCTTGTGGCGGAGACGGCCTAGAACTCCGGGATTCGACATGGCGATCTCCGGTGGGGGCTCCAAAAAGCGAGGAAAGCGAACCTCTACAGTTAAGACGATCGATCAACAATTAGATACTTTCCTCAAGTAAGGCGATCGCCTGGAAAGTGAAGGTCGCAGAAACTCATACCTGGTACCGAGAGATGTCTCGGGAAACGGAATAGCTGAGCCGACAACCAACGACTCTCCTTATTGATCCGATTAGCGTCAAGGTCGTCATCCGACAAGCTCCGTATCCGCTCCCAAACAACCAGGAAGTCAAAGGGCAGCTCCTCGACCGCCGGAATGTGAAAACCTGCAAAACCGAAATCAAATTAGATTAGTCCAAAACGCATCCGAACAAAGGGAGAGTCTAAACCCTTACCGGGATTCCTCTCCCGAAACTCAGTAGGGATCTCCAGCTCGCCCGAAGGATTGTCGCTCGCGGAAGCCCTCCACTTGCCGGCGACCCAGAACCACTTCATCAGATCGCCCCGCGCCTTATTTGGGACTCCATGGATTACCCGACCAGATCGGCCCTGAATATGGTAACCGCCGACCGACCCTTTCTCAGCCGTCAGCTTGAACAAATGGTTCATCTCCAACGGCGATGGGAGGCGGTACAGGCGGTGACCGCCGAAAAGAGTGAGAGTGCAGATAATTTGGAGCCAGGTGTTCGGCGTCAGCTGAAGTGGCGCCACGTTCCAAGCGGCCAGTAGGTGGGAGACAGCAAAAGATAGAGGGAAGCGCAGCCCGGCCTCCATAATCGCCTCATTCACGGCGACCATACCGATCGGAGGCTGATCGGCTCGCTCATTCTCCGCCGACGCGAACATGTCCACATCTGAAGGAACATGGAACCTCGTCCTCCAGACGGCCAGATCTTTCCTGGTCGTCGAACTCCGGATTTGGCCAAGCGACCACAAAGATCGCTGCGCAACCCGGTACTGCGACCGTTTGGGAAGCTGATAAGGGTAGGTGACCGAGTATCCCCGGAAATCGAATCTCGGAGTCGGACCGACCAACTTCTCCATTATCTCAGCAAAAGCCTTATAGGCCCGGCCGAAAGCGCTATGCTGCTCCCAGTAGGCCCTAATCGCCAGATCTCGCTCTATCTGCGATCGTCTATCTTCAGCAGCTGCTTCCTTAGCGACGTCGGCTTCATTAAATAAAGCCTCGATTTCAGAAGTGTCGATTCCGGCCCGAATAGCTTCAGCGGCCGTCTCCAGGTGGAAGTCGGAAGAAGGTCCTCCCGGACGATCGATGTCTTTGGCGTAAGCTGGTACCCACTCCATGTGATGATGACGTTCCAGCCATTCTCAAAGAAAGAAAAGGAGAAAAGGATTTTTTCTTACCCAAAGATGAAATTGAACGACGATCGGCACTAAGATCTTCGGAAAAATCTTCAGCAAGTCCTTCTTTCTCCAGTAAGTGCGCGTAAGGACGAAGCTGCGACCTTTGCGCCCTTTATAGGAGATGGCAGGGACTCGTTTGCAATAAGGGAAAATCTCAGGGGTCGGATCCCAAATGTCGCATTTATTGACTCCCTCGAGACCCGCGTACGCGTCTTTTCAAGGACGCGTCAGCTGAGGAGTCATTAATGACCGTTGATATCCTCCAATAGAAGCCCGACACATGCGCGGATTCTTTTCCACGCCCATTGCCATTTCCCGCGCAGTTTAGCGGCCAAACAGGTCGTCCAAACTCAGAATATATCAGCTCAAAGACGATCGCCAGTTCAGTTAAACACAGAGTCGCTCATCAAAAGTTCAGCGATCGCCAAGAGAACCATCTCACCCCACGTTTCCAACATAGGAGCAAGCTGGGGGGCAATTGTTGTGTCAAGATTTATTCATCCCGACAGGCGATCGACTATAAGTCCGAGCGACCGAGCCAACACCAGTCAAACTATGTTTAGCTCGCCCAATCGAAGATTCCAGACCACCATCAGGTACCTAGCGATCGACTTCCAAGATGATCGCCCTTTGGTATCTGGCGATCGACTCTAGTGTCCGGCTAAGGACAATCGGCCTACGCCCCGAACAGAGATGATCGCCCGTCAAAGTCATCGAAGACTGGATCTCAGGACAGCACCCACGTGCAGATCCACAAAAGGCGCTGACAGACAAGATCTTTGCTGACAGACAAGACCTTTGACCACAGCCTGTCACCTACCTCACCTACCGACAAGCGCGCCGAAAGTTATCAGTGGGACCGCCCGTGACAGCAACTCAGGACGCGTGCAGGCTCCCCATTGGACTGTACAGCTGGCTGCCAGCAGCAGCCGCGGACTTTAAGGGAACAAGCCCATGTGCTAAAAGACGATCGCCCGATTATTATAATACAGAAAAGGCGATCGCCCGGCGTATCCAAGTCCTATAAATAGAGAACCTCCTCCTACTGGAAAAAGGTTCAGAACTCATTCACTTATATTCCGAATTCATTCACGGAAATACTGAAGAACTGACATATCATCAAGCTCCCGGTTTTCTCACCAGAATCCATCTCAGGACTTCTCTCTCCGAATCTCTCGTCCAGAAGACGATCGGCAAAGGCAGTAAGTCTCCACCAGACAGATTCCAAGAGATTCATAAGCTCAAGAGCTCAAGCATCCCGCTAATACTCGCCGTGAGAGACTGTCGATCCCTCACCGCCGCGACTGTTCATCTCCTTTGTTACAAGAACTCACAGAGCATCAAATCTGGTTCTTCCGGCAATCTACACGTTCACTAGCTAAGATAACAAGAATCTTTACACTCATTGTAATTGTATTCTTACATTAGTACTTGTATCCCCGAATATTAGTATTAATAATATCTCGCGAGAGCATTCAATCCCGGGACTAACAACCCCGGCAAATCTTGTGTTATTTATATTTCTCATGGAAGTGCTCTTGCATTTGTTTGCTATCCATCCATTCCAGCAATATCTATCTCCGGATAATATTTTGGGTAGCAACAGAATATAATTACCATAATTAAATCTTAGTCAAATTAAATCTAATTTAATTTGTGGGAAATTAATTCTCGCACGAAATAGAAAAAACGGAGTCGGAAAACACGGCCGGGTCAAGCCCGGGACACTGCCAGAGTGCCGCGGGGGCACTGCACAGTGCCAAGCACGACCGGAAAGGCTGCGAGACCATTGCCGAGCGGCGAGAGGCTGCCGAGCATGTCCCGTGAGCTGGCGGAATCGCGGTCTGAGTGCAAGACATGGCGGCGCCGAACGACTCAAGTCCGGGTCCGTTTACGTTTTCAGCTTGTTTTTTCGCCCCGATTCCAAAAATAATATTTTTCTAATCTTTATATTACTCATTTAAATCAGTTTTTCTAAAGAAAAATAAATTTATATTGTAACATAAAATCATGAAAAATTAATTTTTTAGATGAACAATAGAAAATCAACGATTAATACGATTATGATTCCAAATCATACATGTAATACCCGTAATTTCGATTTCCGGTAATTTCGTTTTTTTTCGGCGGAAGTCCATTTTGACGACTCACCCATGACCGTTTCGTCATTCCGAGAATGATTAATTCTGCACTTTTTGTCATCCGAGTTCGTTTCGGTATCGTTTTGTTGAATTCCGAGCTTTTTAGCGACTTTTCCGCACTTAAGTTCGATTCTTGCGAATCTCGTCCGAAACTGTTGTTTCGAATTTCTTGTAAGTTCATTTAATGTTATTATTCATGTTGCGATCTTTGGTTCGGTGTTTCGATCACGTATCGTGATTTCTGGGCATTTTGGGCCATTTTTGTAATTTCCCAAAGTTTGGGGTAATTACTTCCGTTGTCGAATTCCGACACTTCGGGTGGTCGGAATCGTGTGTTCTCTTAGCGCTTGGATTCGTCTTTGCGAGTACTTCGTAACCGTATCTCCGATTTTACTCGGGTTGGGTTTGAGGGTCGTCAGGCCGTCGGAGTAGCCAGCCGAGTCACGGCCGGAGGCAGGGCTGGCTTTGGCGAGTTACGGCCGTAAGGTGCGATTACGGCCGTAATGTGTGCGATTACGGCCGTAAGTGTGATCGAATACGGCCGTCTGGCGGGGCATCTTCCGGATGAAGGCGATTCTGGCCGTAATGTGTGCGATTACGGCCGTAAGTGTCAAGCGATTCTTTGGATTGATTTTTGACGAATGCGATTACGGCCGTAAGGCTGCCGAGTACGGCCGTAAGGGCCGATTACGGCCGTAAGGCACTTCGATTCTGGCCGTAATCTGCCGGCTATATATAGCACAGGCTCGCCGGACTTCGTTTTCTCACTTTTTACTCGTTTTCTTCCTTTTTAGTGGTGTGACGGAAGCTCGGGAAATCGAGTTCTCGGCCGATTCTAATCATTTCCGAGGCATTTTTGGAAGATCCTTGTTGATTATATCAACATCTAATCCGTGTGTTTCGTCGAATCAAGGTATATTTCTTGATTTTCCTCCAAGTTGACTTTTTGGGGAATTTGTTCTTGATTTCGATTCTAGTCCAATTTTGATACATCCGTTGGTGTAGTATGATGTTATTAATCGTGTTCTATGGGTTGTATATCCATATATCGAGTTGTTTAACTCGATTGATGATTCGAGTGTTCTTGGGAATTATTGAACATTTAGTGTTCGATTAAATGTCCCAATGAGTTTCCCTTCGATAGTTTGTTGGGATTTCTGTTGTTTTGGCCTTGATTCTCATCGTAACCATGTGTTATTGTTCCTTCCGGAGGTTTATAGGTGTTCGAGGATTCCGATGTTGAATCCCGTTTGGTGATTGATGATTCGTGTGGTGTTATTCTCGTAATACTCGTGGTGCTATCGCGTTCTTGATATTGTTCGGGGGTTCGGGGCTATTCGACCGCGTCCTATCCGTCGTCTCGTTGCGATCGTGATTTCGAGGCAAGTACCTTGCCCATACTATTCTTGTTTTGTGGATATGATAATTGGTGGTCGTCTTGGTGTATTTGTTTGTTGTTTGAAATGTGTTTTCAAAAGATTCGGCTAGCCTCGTTAAAGGCTCACTTTCAAACGCGTGTGTTTTGTAAATTGTGTGGGTTGTAAGTGGCTATGTGAATCCTATGGATATGTTTGGTGTTGATGATGCACTTGGTATTTGCGTGTGGACGTATATTGTTTCATTTCGGTGCATTGTGGTTTGACGTGGTGTTTTGCTAAGTGTTTGATGCTTCTGGGTGAATGGTTTGGATATCCTTGATGTGATATGTTATTTGTGCATGATTACTTCGCTCACCGTGGGTTGGTTCGACGGCCACGACGGGAATTCCAATGGTTGAGTCCGGAATTCACGAGTGGTGAATGTATTTTACTCACTCCGGGAGGGTCCGACGGGGCCTCGGGGGAATCTATGACTTCACTCTGGGTTCACGAGTAAAAACTTCACAGGTTGATGTGTATGTTTAGTGAATGTATTTTACTCACTCCGGGAGGGTCCGACGGGGCCTCGGGGGAATATATGACTTCACTCTGGGTTCACGAGTAAAAACTTCACAGGTTGATGTTTATGTTTAGTGAATGTATTTTACTCACTCCGGGAGGGTCCGACGGGGCCTCGGGGGAATCTATGACTTCACTCTGGGTTCACGAGTAAAAACTTCACAGGTTGATGTGTATGTTCTGTGAATGTGTTTGCTCACCTCGGGAGGGTTCGATGGGGCCACGAGGGAGTCCAATGGTATCGCCCTGGATTCACGAGTGAAACTTCACGGGTGCGTGTGTATTTTATGTCCGTCGAGGAAATGTGACTTGGGTTTTGGCCCTGTGAACTGATGTCGGTTTTCTATTTGCGAAAACAAAACCTTTGGGCTGTGACCCCTGTTGATTTTGGAAAGATAGGATTTGATAATCCTAAATTGTTTTCTATTAGAACTCTCGATGGCATTTTAAACTGTTTCATAAATTGTTTCTCTTTAATTGTGGTCTTTCGGTTTTGGAATGTTTTACCCAAACTCTTGCCTCGGGAAGTACTTTTCGTTAGTTTTGGATTTTTGAGGATTCCTGGTTATTGTTATTCGTGGAATGTGAATTGTATGGCTCGTATTTTTGCACTTGTACTTGCACTAGCAAAACAGTGGAGTTTTGCTAACCCCCGAGTATTCGGGGGGTGGATGTCTATTTTGCATTCAGGTTTTGGAAGCATAGCACAGGGTCGGCACGAAGGATGATGAAAGATGAATGATACTAATCACATGAGGATTCGTTGGTGTCGTATTGGTCTAGTTGTATTTTCTTTTCCGCTGCAGTATCTTTTCCCCGTTGTACGGGAGTTTATTGTATTTTGACCCCTGCGTGGGTATGTGTTTGGATTTGAGTTGTATGTTATTATTGAATGACCAAGTCGGTCTACTGAGTCATTTTAGCCTTAAAGGCGATGTTTAGATGTTTGATTTTAGTTATCAGCCTGGTAGATCCTCGAGGAGAGGGTCTACGGCGTGTAATATCCCTGAGTGGATTGGGGGTGTTACATAAATGGTATCGGAGCTTAGGTTGTGGAAACCAAGGCTGTCGGGTCAGTGGTGTCTATTGAGTTTTGTCTCGTTGGATTTTTATCTGACTGAGTCGTGTCGCGACGCGTCTTCTGAGTTTGTTGGTCGTGATTAGTATCGTGGGGCGATCATCATCTTCGTGCGACCTGTGGCTGTAAGTCTCCCTTCTTTGTGTTGTGCCTCGTGTGTCACGAGTTATTTTTATGATTATTTGTTCAGTGACGGAATCCTCTTATGGATTTTTATTTCTTGATATGTGGTTATTTGACCCTCATATTTCGTTCATATGAGGAGTATTGTTGCTGGACTGTGCATGTTGGACTGTATTTCTTTTATCCGCTGCGTGAGTTCTTTTGTAATGACTTTCGGTATTTTACCGACTGAGTTTTATTTCGAAAACCGATTCCCTTAACCGAGTTTGTGGCATTATGGCCTTCATCGTTTTGGCGAAATTCTTATGACGGTATTTAGTATTTTCTAAATGGCTTTTGTAAGTTTTTGAAATATTACCGTCATCAGCCTTTTTGGCGTTTTTGTAAATGGTTTTTAGCCTAGTGGGTTCTGGCGTGGGGCCCACGGCGTTATAACATTCCATGTAATTACCTGAAATTTTTGGGCATTCTAGCCCATTGAATTATCTTTGAAAACCATGAGTATTTTAGAAAATAAAATTCGAGACGTACTTTTAAATGGATTGTATTTTCAAGGCGCCTGCTAGCGCAACAATATGTTTCAAAATTCTTCTATCTCGAGGACCAAAATGTTTTGAGATATTTTCAATGTTTTAGAAACACTTTTACTTAGACCCGAGGGTCGAATATTTCTGAAAGTTTTTCACTAAGAGAAAGTGTCCTCATTTTTATCAAATGCGAAATAGTTTTCCAAAGTCTCGATAACGAGGTATCACGTTTGTACATTTTTTTGAAAGGTGATACTCAAGATCAACCGGTGTTCTTCTAAATTATTTTCAAAATGAGGTTTTCGTTTTTAAAACCTAACCATTTCCGTTTAAGGGCTGGGTATGTATGTATGATATTTGCGTTCTCATTATGATGTTTGCTCCCGAGTATGATCGAATTGGCGGTGTGAGCGTTGAGTCGCTTTCCACACATTTGTTGTGTTAGCCTCTGTGAGAGGTGGGATGTTGGTATTGAATATTGTCGCCTCGTAGTGATTTCTGCATTGTCACGCATGTGCGAGCTGTGATAGCTTGGTTTGGTATGACCGTGTGCATCGGTGATGGTTCTGTTGTGTGTCGGTTGTTTAATGTCTTGTTACCTTGCTCCCGTTTTTGTGAATTTCGTGGACGAGGTCGGAGGTAATGCCCATACTATTTTGACTTCTGTATTTTTTCTTTCGCCAGTCTATCGATTCGCTCATGTTCGTTGATACTTTATGAACTTGTTCTGTATTTCGGTTTCATCATCCGAACGAGCTGTGATCTTGTTGTGGGTCGATCTTGTTATCGCTGTGACTTTTTTGGGTTCGGTTCGATTCTTGCGAACCTTGTTCGGGAGTGACATCACCTGGTTCTATTAGTTCTTTTATTCGAAGTGGATCGGATTTGGAACTCTTGTGTTTTCGACTTTGTCAACTCATTTTGTTCGTTGACATTTCTGGGCTTGTCCTGCCCCCTTGCTTTTGTTGATCAAACGAGTGTGGTATTGTTTCGGGATAACTCGTTTGTCGTTGTGACTTTTATCGCTATTCCCTTTCCTGTGGATCTTATGGGAATGCATGTCTTGTTGTTCTCACCAGATCATCCTGGGAGTTGCTGTTTGAATTTTATTATCCTTCGTGTTTCGGACATGATTTTTTTTCGATTTTTGTTGTCTCGGTCGTTTGTTTGTTCGGTTTTTGTTCTCGTTTCGTGATTGTTGAGCATTCAGTCTCCTTCGTAATTCCCTTAAGTTCGGGAAGTTAGTATCGTTTTCAATCTTCCAACCCTTGGGCGGTGGAATTCCGTATTTGTTCAGCGATTGGCTCGCGTTGTGATTGATGTACCGTTGGGTAGGTCAATCGTATTGATTTTCGTTCGTTGTGTTTTGTGATTGTTCGGATAATTGACTTGATTGTATTATCCATTTGATGACGCTTGTCACTTGTTGGTTTTATTATGTTCCTACTGGTGGTGTTGTGTTGGTCGTCGTGGAGCGTGTTTTCACGCCGTATGTCTCTTTGCGTTTCTTGCAGTGTTTCGCCGTTGGGCGCGAGTTTTCAGTTTTTGTGTATCTCGTCAAGTTTTATTGGCAGGGGATATTACTTCTCCCTACTTATTTTAAGTTTCGGGATGAAACTTCTTTTAAGGAGGGTAGAATGTAATACCCGTAATTTCGATTTCCGATAATTTCTTTTTTTTTTCGGCGGAAGTCCGTTTTGACGACTCGCTCATGACCGTTTCGTCATTCCGAGAATGATTAATTCTGCACTTTTTGTCATCCGAGTTCGTTTCGGTATCGTTTTGTTGAGTTCCAAGCTTTTTAGCGACTTTTCCGCACTTAAGTTCGATTCTTGCGAATCTCGTCGGAAACTGTTGTTTTGAGTTTCTCATAAGTTCATTTAATGTTATTATTCATGTTGCGATCTTTGGTTCGGTGTTTCGATCACGTATTGTGATTTCCGGGCGTTTTGGGCCATTTATGTAATTTCCCAAAGTTTGGGGTAATTAATTCCGTTGTCGAATTCCGACACTTCGGGTGGTCAGAATCGTGTGTTCTCTTAGCGCTTGGATTCGTCTTTGCGAGTACTTCGTAACCGTATCTCCGATTTTTACTCAGGTTCGGGTTTTGGGGTCGTCCTGGCCGTCGGAGTGGCCACGGCCGAGTCACGGCCGGGCGGGGCACAGCTTTGGCCGAGTTACGGCCGTAAGGTGCGATTCTGGCCGTAATGTGTGCGATTATGGCCGTAAGTGTGATCGTGCACGGCCGTATGGGCTGGGCATCTTAGGACGAAGGCGATTCTGGCCGTAATGTGTGCGATTACGGCCGTAAGTGTCCGACGATTCTTTGGGTGATTTTTGACGAATGCGATTCACGGCCGTAAGGCTGCCGAGTATGGCCGTAAGGGCGAGTTACGGCCGTAAGGCCTTTGCCGATTCTGGCCGTAACCTAGGCTATATATAACTGGCTCGGCCAGACTTCGGTTTTTCTCACTTTTTACTCGTTTTTCTTCCTTTTTCGGCGGCTGGCGACGGGAGGCTTGGGAAATCGAGTTCTTGGCTGATTCTAATCATTTCCAAGGCATTTTGGAAGATCCTTGTTGATTATATCAACATCTAATCCGTGTGTTTCGTCGAATCAATGTATATTTCTTGATTTTCCTTCAAGTTGACTTTTTGGGGAATTTGTTCTTGATTTCGATTCTAGTCCGATTTTGATACATCGGTTGGTGTAGTATGATGTTATTAATCGTGTTCTATGGGTTGTATATCCATATATCGAGTTTGTTTAACTCGATTGATGATTCGAGTGTTCTTGGGAATTATTGAACATTTAGTGTTCGATTAAATGTCCCAATGAGTTTCCCTTCGATAGTTTGTTGGGATTTTCGTTGTTTTGGCCTTGATTCTCGTCGTAACCATGTGTTATTGTTCCTTCCGGAGGTTTATAGGTGTTCGAGGATTCCGATATTGAATCCCGTTTGATGATTGATGATTCGTGTGGTGTTATTCTCATAATACTCGTGGTGCTATCGCGTTCTTGATATTGTTCGGGGGTTCGGGGCTATTCGACCGCGTCCTATCCGTCGTCTCGTTGCGATCGTGATTTAGAGGCAAGTACCTTGCCCATACTATTCTTGTTTTGTGGATATGATAATTGGTGGTCGTCTTGGTGTATTTGTTTGTTGTTTGAAATGTGTTTTCAAAAGATTCGGCTAGCCTCGTTAAAGGCTCACTTTCAAACGCGTGTGTTTTGTAAATTGTGTGGGTTGTAAGTGGCTATGTGAATCCTATGGATATGTTTGGTGTTGATGATGCACTTGGTATTTGCGTATGGACGTATATTATTTCATTTCGGTGCATTGTGGTTTGACGTGGTGTTTTGCTAAGTGTTTGATGCTTCTGGGTGAATGGTTTGGATATCCTTGATGTGATATGTTATTTGTGCATGATTACTTCGCTCACCGTGGGTTGGTTCGACGGGGCCACGACGGGAATTCCAATGGTTGAGTCCGGAATTCACGAGTGGTGAATGTATTTTACTCACTCCGGGAGGGTCCGACGTCGGGGGAATCTATGACTTCACTCTGGGTTCACGAGTAAAAATTTCACAGGTTGATGTGTATGTTTAGTGAATGTATTTTACTCACTCCGGGAGGGTCCGACGGGGCCTCGGGGGAATCTATGACTTCACTCTGGGTTCACGAGTAAAAACTTCACAGGTTGATGTGTATGTTTAGTGAATGTATTTTACTCACTCCGGGAGGGTCCGACGGGGCCTCGGGGGAATCTATGACTTCACTCTGGGTTCACGAGTAAAAACTTCACAGGTTGATGTGTATGTTTTGTGAATGTGTTTGCTCACCTCGGGAGGGTTCGATGGGGCCACGGAGGGAGTCCAATGGTATCGCCCTGGATTCACAAGTGAAACTTCACGAGTGCGTGTGTATTTTATGTCCGTCGAGGACACGTGACTTGGGTTTTGGCCCTGTGAACTGATGTCGGTTTTCTATTTGCGAAAACAAAACCTTTGGGTTGTGACCCCTGTTGATTTTGGAAAGATAGGATTTGATAATCCTAAATTGTTTTCTATTAGAACTCTCGATGGCATTTTAAACTGTTTCATAAATTGTTTCCCTTTAATTTTGGTCTTTCGGTTTTGGAATGTTTTACCCAAACTCTTGCCTCGAGAAGTACTTTTCGTTACTTTTGGATTTTTGAGGATTCCTGGTTATTGTTATTCGTGGAATGTGAATTGTATGGCTCGTATTTTTGCACTTGTACTTGCACTAGCAAAACAGTGGAGTTTTGCTAACCCCCGAGTATTCGGGGGGTGGATGTCTATTTTGCATTCAGTTTTGGAAGCATAGCACAGGGTCGGCACGAAGGATGATGAAATATGAACGATACTAATCACATGAGGATTCGTTGATGTCGTATTGGTCTAGTTGTATTTTCTTTTCCGCTGCAGTATCTTTTCCCCGTTGTACGGGAGTTTATTGTATTTTGACCCCTGCGTGGGTATGTCTTTGGAATTGAGTTGTGTGTTATTATTGAAAGACCAAGTCGGTCTACTGAGTCATTTTAGCCTTAAAGGCGATGTTTAGATGTTTGATTTTAGTTATCAGCCTGGTAGATCCTCGAGGAGAGGGTCTACGGCGTGTAATATCCCTGAGTGGATTGGGGGTGTTACAATACACCATCTAATCAAGCATTCCAAATGTTAATATCGTATGTACGATCACAAGACCTACGCTCCGATACCACTGTTGGGATTCGGTGCCTAAAACGAAGGCCCATCGGAAGCGGTAAAACGAAAATTAATTCGATTCGAATCCCTACGAGGATCGATCTGTAATATCGGGTATTCTCGTTTTCTGTTATCTTGAATTGTTTGTGTTTTGACGTCGGACATTTTCTTGTTGATGAGTATCAGAGTGATTTCTATCGTGATATTCTATTTGTTTCTTTCACATAGCCGTTTTAGTCGGGTGCAGCTTGTTGTCGCGTGCGTTTCTTTGATTAAATGTGTGCATGTGATGTGACGTTAATTGCTTGTTATTGTTTCGAATCATAGCCGGTGGTGTTGTGTTGGTCGTCGTGGAGCGTGTTTTTTTTTTCACGCCGTATATCGCTTTGCGTCGCTTGTAACGTTTCGCCGATGGGAAAGAGTTACGCGTTCTTTGTGTACCTCGTTGAGTTTACCTGGCGGAATATTACTTCTCCCTACTTGTTTTAAGTTTCGGGATGAAACTTCGGTAGTGTGTAATATCCGCAATTTCGATTTTCAGTAATTTTCTTTTTTTAGCAGGAATCCATTTTGACGACTCGCTTGTGACCGTTTCTTCATTCTGAGAATGATTAATTCTGCACTTTTTGTCATCCGAGTTCGTTTCGGTGCTGTTTTGTTGAGTTCCGTGCTTCTTAGCGACTTTTCCGCATTTGAGTTCGATTCTTGCGAATCTCGTTCGAAACTGCTGTTTCGAGTTTCCCGTAAGTCCGTTTAACCTTGTTAGACGTGTTTTGAACTTCGGTTTGGTTATTCGATCACGTATCGTGATTTTCGGGCGTTTTGGGCCATTTTGTAATTTACCCAAAGTTATGGATATCCGTATCTGTATTTGTTGTCTCGACCCTTTTCTTGGTCGCGTATGATTAATTATTGCATTATGTTTTCATTTCGAGTCGTTGATGTTGTCCACGAGTGTTTTGTCGTGTTCGTTCCGGGCGATTTCGGATAATCGGGTCGTCGAGTCCTGGTGGTTGGGCACTGGCCGGACGGTTGTGGGCACTGGCCGAATGGTTGCGGGCGCTGGCCGGACGGGTGCGGCAGGAACCGGCGTAGCCCACGCTACGGATGGAAGGTAGCACGCGCCACGGCAGAAAGGTAGCGCACACTACGTCCGGTTAGCTGCGCGCGCTAGTCGGCCGAGGCAGTAGGTTCTGGACTCGGGTGGATCGGCAGGTAGCGCATGTAATACCCGGTTGTGAATTCATTTATCATCACTCAGTAACTGTCACTCAGAATTTTTTTCACTCAGTAATACCCATTCATCATTCATGTTCATTCAGTCGTGACCATTGTTCGGCGTACTTTGGAATCACATATCAGTTGCTATTCGTCATTCATCATTGTTTGAGATCGAGCCGAGATTATTGTCATCATCATCATGTTTTAATTTTCAATTTGAGAGGTAGCGCACGCTACACATTCTGGTTAGCGCGCGCTAATGAGGTGCAGGTAACGCACGCTATGATTCAGTATTAGCGCACGCTAGTGCAAGTGGGGCAAATAGTCCAGAAGGTACTGGGCTGATTTCGTAGCGCACGCTACGAGTGGTAAGTAGCGTACGCTAATTGTGCTGGTAACGCACGCTAAGTCACATTAGTAGTGCACGCTAACGCGTGCAAGGCAGAGGATAATAGGTTCTGGACTTCAGTTTTTGAATACCAGACATTAGTTAGCGCACGCTAATAATCTGGGATAACGCACGCTATCGGTAAGGTGTTAGCGCACGCTACCAAGTCATAGCGCACACTAACGAGGCATTTCAGAGCTCATTGGACTGCCCAATAAAGCGCTAGCGCACGCTAACTATCAGGTCATAGCGTGCGCTAAGCTGGGACAGTATAAATAAGACAGTTCAGTCCAACCTTCGTCATTTCTTCATTTCTCAACCATTTCGGACGAGCTTGGGCGATTCGGAAAGATCTTTTCGAGCTGCAATCATCTAGCATTATCTTCAAGCTTTTAAGTTGGATTAATCATCATCTAATCAGTTTCATCACTCCAAATCAAGGTAATTTTTCATTTAATCTTGAATTTCGGGATTTGAAGGTTTTATCCCCGATCTCTTCGAGTTAGCTTGCTTTCATGTTGGATTATGTTAGATATGGATTATCTATCTTGGATACATGTATTCTTACGGATTCTTTGATGTAATTTTCGGAAATTATGAATCATTGAGGAATTTTTCAAGAACACCTTGGTGTTGACTTTGGAATTTGGGGGTTTTCGACTAGAAGTGGTTGTAATCCCGATTTAAGTATTCCTGTTGGATTATTGATAATATTCATGAGGTTTTGTGGGATTGAATCATTCATTGGAAGTTGGTTTCGGATGTAATTGAGTTTTGGTTGTAAACAATTGGAGATTGTTTACAACGCATTTGTTTAAATGCCCCAATGAGTTTTGGGTATTGTTGTATCGACTTTTGAGTTGGTTGTGGTCATGCTTGATTCGTGTATTAAGAGAATTGTTGGTATTTGTGTTGTTCAAGGTTGTTCGAGCGGCTGATAATTTCATTAAGGACGTTGATCGTGGAAGTACCTTCTCGCCTTCGGTTTGAGGCAAGTTTTATACTTGTACAAGTCAATGAGATTAATGTCATCATATATGTGTATGAATGTGTTGTATCATTCCGAGACTTAGTCTCTTCATGAATTCAATGATATTAAGAGATCGTTTGATACGATACCTTTCGGCAACGATGCCAAATGTTCACTATTGTTCGTTAATGGCCGATTCAAGGCATTGTGATACTCGTTATTAATGTCATTATCGATAGCCGGTTCGCAGTATCGATGTATCAATTGTTGTTAATATTGATGTCAAACTAAGACATCATTGAGATCATTGTTATTCCTGTTGGGGTTGTCATTAAAACTGTATTGGCCGATTAAAGGCATTGGTGTATTCATTTCTCATCTTCGTCGTCGGTTACCGATTAAAGGTGCCGAGGCATCCTTCGTATCATTGTTATCAATTGGCCGTTCTCAGGCAAATTGAAATGTTCAATCATTCACTATATCATTGTTATCGATTGACCGTTCTAAGGCAATCGAGGTATTCAATAATTCATCGTATCATTCGTATCGATTGGCCATTCTAAGCCAATCGAAACACTCAATCATCCATGGAATCATCCGCTGCATCATTGTTATCGGTTGGCCATTCTAAGGCAATCGAGGTGTTGAATTGGGACTGTCGAGGACGGTGCCTATCCGTGTGTTGCTGTCATCGTGTTGGCCGACTCAAGGCAGCACACTATCATTAATTGTGATACGGCTTCGTGTCGTGGCTTCTGTAACACCCCGAGATATTCGGAATAATTACAGCGCCGTAAACCCTTTAAGTAAGAATTTACAAGGCTAAATAAAAGAAATGTAAGTATAAGACATCAATACCACGAAAATTCAAGTTTACAAAACCGTACAACTGGTTCAACGAGTTATTAATACAACCATATCGAAATTATATTAATAAGACACGCGTACTCGAGTACTAAAATCAAACCAAGGAAGACAAATCACCAACAACAACAAACATCACTGAACCCCTTCGTCGTCACATCGGTACTGTGGATGTTTCCCTGCTCCTCGGCTACCTGAACATCAAAACAAATGTCCACCCCCGAAGGGGTTAGCAAAACGATGCTAGTACAAGTATCATTTAAACAATTCGAATATGCATCAACAATACATAACAAGATACACCACACGAACTTCCGCTACCGGAATCCGACAATGCGAATCCAAAAGATTCCATTAACACAGCAAGGGTATTCCAATGATCCAGCGCCCTCAGCATAGATCCCAAGATGATCCCGTCGGACCAACACGAGGTGGAAATAACCCGTCCAATGATCCAGCGCCCTCAGCCTAGATCCCAAGATGATCCCGTCGGACCAACATGAGGTGGACATCCGATCCAGCGCCCTCAGCATAGATCGCACAACAAACACAAACATAACTCATGCATACATATATGCCAAATCGCCATGTCCATCAACATGAACATATAAACACTAGATAACGAATATCATGACAAATCAACGAAATAAATCTCATGTTCAACAACATGAATAATCACACGCATGCTCAAAATACCAATATTAACATATTACGATACATGCCTCGAAGATGTCAAGAACGAAACACTTCAATGATCTCAACACACTCGAAGGCCGCCTCCTTCGATCAACGTAGCAAGCTCGAACCATAACAAAAGAAATGATATACAAATCATCTCAAGTTGAATGATTGCCTAACAATTCGGTCTACGGCCAAAAGCTCAAAATATGCAATCTGCCTGAACCACTTAGCGTACGCTACGTACTCTACATAGCGTGCGCTAAACCTGCCTGTTAGCGTACGCTATCGTCTAAGTCTAGCGTACGCTAGCCACGTATTGCCAGTTCTCTCTGACCAGCCGACTGACTCGACTGATAACATAACATATGTTACGTACCAAACATAGCGTACGTTAACTTATTCCCGCTAGCGCACGTTAACATACATATGTTAGCGTGCGCTAACCGTGCATGGCAGATTACTGCTGGCAGAAAACTTGATCTAATGGTGATGAACTCATGAATTCTATGGTGATAATACATGTCATCACCGTGTGCATCATGCTCATAAGGTGTGTGAACGATTTCTACGGATTAAACGACTACAAGATACAAGGGTACGTATAATCATCACAACACCATAATTCATCTTTGATCTTCAAGAAACATCCTAAGTCCAATCCATTTCATGTCCCAAACGTATGATTCTATCATGTCAAAACATAAGAACTTGATGCTCTCCCCATACTGGTCATAAACAGTTTTGAAGATACATGAATACGTTTAGGAGTCCAACACTAAAAAGGTTCAAAGGATCATACGATGAATAAGTGCCGAAACGTCGAAAATATCCTTCTAACACATGATGTTCGACTAATAATGAATCTAACTGACTAGATAAACATGATCAAACGTCCTTTAGAACACTACTAATATTGGTTAAGAATCACCTACCTCAAAGTAGTGAAGAACAAGGAGGAAATCGAAGCAATCCAACGTCGAAGGCTTGAACACCAATCCTCAATGATCTACAATCTTCAACACGAGCTAGGATGCTGATATGAAGTGTTTATGATGTATAGAGTAATACTCTAAGTATAAGGATTCGGATGTGGGAAAAGAAAGGACTGAAAATACGAAAAGGATGTTGTCCTATTTATAGGAAATGGTTATTAGCGCGCTAGTCCATACTCTTAGCGTGCGCTAACGGCTTACTGACTTCACTGCACTCAGCACTTAGCATGCGCTATTCTCATGTCAGTAGCGTGCGCTAAGGCGTTGACTTGGCTTTTCCCGAAAGCCGTCCAGGTTCATCCCGACACAATCCGACCAAGATCCCCGGCCTGATCTCACCTACCACACGTCTCAATCATATTGACCACGTATAGCGTGCGCTAATGTTCCTTTGTAGCGTGCGCTATGGATCCATGTTAGCCTACGCTACACATAGACGATAGCGTGCGCTACATGCGCAGAATCACAATCTTAAATCACATTCATGAAATTATACGCTCAACAACACCGGACTATGAGATACGGAGAATAATACTCAGATTAAAGTGCAATAATTACAATATCACAAGTTCCAAATACATATCAGAAATCTCGGGTATTACATCCTTCCTCCCTAAAAAGAAGTTTCGTCCCGAAACTTAAGATGAAAACAACTCTGGATAACTAGCCTTCATACTGTCCTCTGTTTCCCAAGTGGCCTCTTCGACTCCGTGTCGTGACCATTGTACTTTAACCAAGTGTATTGGTTTATTCCTCAACTGTTTGATCCGACTCTCAAGTATCTTGATTGGTCTCTCCTCGAAGGTGCCGTCATTAGCTATCTCGATATCGTCGAAATCAATGACGTGACTAGGGTCCGGTACATACTTCCGCAATTGGGATACGTGAAACACATTGTGAACGTGACTCAGTGATGGCGGTAAGGCCAACCTGTATGCTAAATCTCCAACTCTCTCGAGGATCTCGAATGGTCCGATATATCTTGGACTAAGCTTGCCTCTCCTCCCAAAACGGAAAATCCCTCGTGTAGGAGACACCTTCAATAGTACATGGTCCCTAGCGTCGAACTCTAGAGGGCGACGACGTACGTCTGCATAAGACTTCTGTCGACTCTGGGCAGTCAACAGTCTTTCTCGAATCAAAGCTATCTTCTCTTGAGTCTGAATTATCAATTCCGGTTCCGTCCCGATCAAATCCGAAGAATCATCCCAACACAGGGGTGATCGGCATCTTGTCCCGTACAAAGCTTCAAATGGTTCCATCTTAATAGAAGCATGCCAACTATTATTGTAAGTGAATTCAATCAACGGCAAATGGACTTCCCAATCAGTCGACCAATCTAAGGCACAAGCTCTAAGCATGTCTTCTACCGTTTGTATAGTCCTTTCGGACTGACCGTCCATTTGGGGATGATAAGTTGTGCTAAAGTTGAGCTCAGTCCCCAAAGCCCTGTGAACTGCCTTCCAGAAATGTGACACGAAGCGACCATCTCGATCCGAAATAATGGTCTTCGGCGTCCCATGCAATCTGACTATCTCCGCAATAAATACTCGCGCCAATCTCTCGGGTCCCCATGTATCTTTAATTCCTAGGAAATGAGCCGACTTGGTTAGTCGATCTACTATAACCCAAATCATGTTCATTCCCGCTCTAATCCTTGGCATACTGGTGATGAAATCCATCGAGATATCCTCCCACTTCCACTCATGGATCGGAAGCGGCTTTAACATTCCGGCAGGTCGCTGATGTTCAATCTTAACCTGATGACAAATCAAACACTTCGAAACGTACTCTGCTACGTCCTTCTTCATATTCCCCTACCAGAAGTTTTGTTTTAAATCCTTATACATTTTACTGCTGCCCGGGTGGATAGAATAGGGCGCGCTGTGAGCTTCCTTCAGAATAGTCCGTCTCAATTCATCATTATCGGGAACGCAAAGTCGACTCTGAAATCTCAGAACTCCATCATTGTGTATCACGAATCCTGGGGCTTTTCCTTTCTTTACTTCGTCACATAACCGAAGGATCCGAGAATCGTTCAACTGCTTAGATTTGATCTCCTCGACTAGTGATGAAGTCAGTTCCATCACATATAGTTGCCCTTGGATTCCTGGTGCCCATACTTCAATCCCTTCGTGGATCAGTTCCCGTTGAATGCTGGTTTGGGACGTAAGTGTTTCCAACACTCGAAGAGAAACAGGTTTACGGCTCAGAGCATCGGCCACTACGTTTGCTTTCCCCGGATGATAGAGAATCTCCAAGTCGTAATCCTTGATCAATTCCAGCCACCTTCTCTGCCTCATGTTTAATTCTTTCTGACTGAAAATATACTTGAGGCTCTTATGATATGTAAAGATCTGACAATGAGTGCCGTACAAATAATGTTTCCAAATTTTCAATGCAGAGACTACAGCTGCTAGCTCCAGATCATGAGTCGGGTAATTAACCTCGTATGGTTTCAACTGCCGAGAAGCATAGGCAATCACTTTATCTCTTTGCATCAACACACATCCGAGACCCTGATTTGAAGCGTCGTTGTACACTATGAATCCATCAGTTCCATCTGGTAATGCTAATATAGGTGCTGTCGTCAGTCTCTTCTTAAGTTCATCAAAACCAGCCTCGCATTTCTCATCCCACTTAAACTTTTGAGTTTTCTGTAACAGCTGAGTGAGCAGACGAGCAATTTTCGAAAATCCCTCTACAAAGCGGCGATAATATCCAGCAAGTCCTAGGAAACTCCGGACTTCTTTCACGTTATTAGGAACTTCCCATTCCAAGATTGCTTTGACTTTCTTCGGTCCACTGAACTCGTCGGTGATATCACATGCCCAAGGAAAGTTACTTCCTAAGCCGTAACTCGCATTTTGAAAGCTTTGCATACAGCTGTTCCTTCCTCAAGGTGCTCAAAACCACACGCAAATGTTCGGCATGCTCCTCTGCGTCCTTCGAATATATCAAGATGTCATCAATGAAGACGACCACAAATTTATCCAAGTATTCCAAGAATACCCAATTCATCAATTGCATGAATACCGCAGGAGCATTGGTAAGTTCAAACGGCATCACTACAAATTCATAATGCGTCTGGGACACGAAGCAGACTTTGGTATATCCGATTCCTTAATTCTCAACTGATGGTATCCTGATCGCAAGTCAATCTTCGAGAATACCCTTGCCCCTTGCAGTTGATCAAACAAGTCGTCGATCCGGGGTATAAGATACTTATTCTTGATCGTCATCTTGTTGAGCTCCCTGTAATCAATACACAGTCGGAGGGATCCGTCTTTCTTCCGGACAAAGAGAATGGGCGCTCCCCAAGGAGAAACGCTAGGTTGAATATAACCCTTCTGTAACAATTCCTCCAGTTGCTTCTTAAGTTCATACATCTCGGTTGGCGCCATGCGGTATGGTGATCTGGAAATATGAGCTGCTCCAGGCTCTAATTCGATAGTGAATTCCACTTCTCTCTGTGGAGGTAACCCAGGTAGTTCGTCAGGAAATACATCTGAGAACTCATTCATAACTGAAATTGACGAGAGTTCTACTCCTTCCTCTTTCCTCATGGCATAGCACCAAAGTCCATGACATTCCTGCTTAAGTAATTTCACGGCTTTCATTGCTTTGATCAATTTTCCCGAGCTTCCCGGTCTCCATCCTCGGAATAAGTGTTCAGATCCGTCATATGCAATGATAGAAATGACTCTCTCTCGGTAATTCAGAATAGTTCCATAACGGTTGAGCCAATCGTCTCCGAGAATTAAATCGTCACCGTAGATGTCAACTACAATAAGATTCGATGGCCAATCTCTCCCTCCTATAGACACTGGAAAATCTCTAGCCTCTAGGGTTCCCACAATTCTCTCCCCACTCGGCAAACCCACAATATATGGTTCACAATCAAATAAGCACGAGATTTTTAAACGATTTACACAGTTCAATGATATGAAAGAATGTGTAGCTCCGGAATCGAATAAAACACTAACTGGTTGCAAAAGGATCTGAATCGTTCCTGATGCAACAGCAGTGTTCTGATCGTCATATTTCCTCATCTCGTACAGGCGCGGAGGAACGGACCCAGCACTGGATGTCTCTCTCTTCCCAACATTCTGCTGCTGAAATCCACTCTGCTGCGTCTGGCTCACACTTATCTCCTTCGGAACTGGCGCTGGAGTGCGAGTACTAAAAGATCTAGTAGCAACTCCACAGAAAGCCGCACGGTGCCCTTCTTGCCCACAATCTTAACAAGTCACAGAAGATGCGGGGCAATCCCGTCGAATATGCCCTGCTCGACCACAATTGTAGCATTTCTTTAACGCATCTGAAACTGCTGATGTAGTCCGGAACTTCTTTCCACCTCTAGAAGGATGTGGAGGCTTCCTAGCCGAATAAAAGGAAGACTGGCCCTTGTGGGGCCCACCGCTCTTGTTTTCTGAGAAGCTGCCGGTCACTTTCTGCTTCTTTGCCTCCACTGATTTCTCCACCGCCGCCTCTTTCATGTCGTAGGCCAGTGCTTTGTCTTGATACTGTCGCAACGTAGTACACTCGAATCCAGACATGTACTGCTGAATCTCTGGCTTCATCCGCATATCGAAATGAAAAATCTTTTCTGCCTCCGTTCTGACCAAGTGTCGCACAAAAGTCAGCTGATGATTAAAAGTTTTAATTACATCGGTCACAGATGCTTCCGAACTCTGTGGTGAGAAAAACTCTCGGATCTTTGCCTCTCTAACTGGACGAGGACAATACTGTGCTTCCATCATTAGTTTGAATTCCGTCCAGTCCGCATTATGATCCTCGGGTCGAATAGCTTCCCACCAGTCAAAGGCCTCCCCAGTCAGAAAATACTGGGCAATGGGAACCTTCCGGTCTTCGGGACAGTTAATACCCGCGAATATTTTCTCTAACTCCTTTAGCCAATGATCCCAAGTAAGTGCTTCAGCAGATCCGTCAAATTTTGGCGGGTGCAATTTGACTACCTCAGTAAGCCATCTGTCTCCCCGGTTATCCTCGTGGTGCTGCTGTCCCATCGCTGTCTGCATGCGATCAACTACCTGAGCGAACTGGTTTATTTGAGCCACCACCTGTTGAAGCACTCCCGGCATGTTAGGATTCGCGGCGTCATTCGCCGATCCCTGCTGCCCTCCAGAATGGGAATCGGTCCTACTAGCCGATAATTCTGGGGTAGTTGCGGAGTCCTCCTGTCTCATATTTTCACGTCCGCATCCACGACCACGTCAGCGTCCGCGACCTCCTCTCAACATACTGAAAACACAATCTTTCAATATCCAGGACAAAATTTTCAAAAATAAAGCCTGCCAATACTCACAAAACAGAATTAAGTAAAACGGTAGTACAAGAGATTAGGAGACTTACAACCACGGTCCACATGATGACTTTTGGCTGAACAGTGATGTTACGAACGACTCGTAAATTAATAACGTACACAGACCCAACTTAAAACCCGACTGCCAAGATATCCATGAATCTTAGCTCCGATACCATATTCTGTAACACCCCGAGATATTCGGAATAATTACAGCGCCGTAAACCCTTTAAGTAAGGATTTACAAGGCTAAATAAAAGAAATGTAAGTATAAGACATCAATACCACGAAAATTCAAGTTTACAAAACCGTACAACTGGTTCAACGAGTTATTAATACAACCATATCGAAATGATATTAATAAGACACGCGTACTCGAGTACTAAAATCAAACCAAGGAAGACAAATCACCAACAACAACAAACATCACTGAACCCCTTCGTCGTCACATCAGATCTTGTGTTTCCTGCTCTCGGCTACTGAACATCAAAACAAATGTCCACCCCCGAAGGGGTTAGCAAAACGATGCTAGTACAAGTGTCATTTAAACAATTCGAATATGCATCAACAATACATAACAAGATACACCACACGGACTTCCGCTACCGGGATCCAACAATGCGAATCCAAAAGATTCCATTAACACAGCAAGGGTATTCCAATGATCCAGCGCCCTCAGCATAGATCCCAAGATGATCCCGTCGGACCAAAACGAGGTGGAAATAACCCGTCCAATGATCCAGCGCCCTCAGCCTAGATCCCAAGATGATACCGTCGGACCAACACGAGGTGGACATCCGATCCAGCGCCCTCAGCATAGATCGCACAACAAACACAAACATAACTCATGCATACATATATGCCAAATCGCCATGTCCATCAACATGAACATACAAACACTAGATAACGAATATCATGACAAATCAACGAAATAAATCTCATGTTCAACAACATGAATAATCACACGCATGCTCAAAATACCAATATTAACATATTACGATACTTGCCTCGAAGATGGCAAGAACGAAACACTTCAATGATCTCAACACACTCGAAGGCCGCCTCCTTCGATCAACGTAGCAAGCTCGAACCTTAACAAAAGAAATGATATACAAATCATCTCAAGTCGAACGATTGCCTAACAATTCGGTCTACGGCCAAAAGCTCAAAATATGCAATCTGCCTGAACCACTTAGCGTACGCTGCGTACTCTACGTAGCGTGCGCTAAACCTGCCTGTTAGCATACGCTATCGTCTAAGTCTAGCATACGCTAGCCACATATTGCCAGTTCTCTCTGACCAGCTGACTGACTCGACTGATAACATAACGTACGTTACGTACCAAACGTAGCGTACGTTAACTTATTCCCGCTAGCGCACGTTAACTTACATATGTTAGCGTGCGCTAACCGTGCATGGCAGATTACTGCTGGCAGAAAACTTGATCTAATGGTGATGAACTCATGAATTCTATGGTGATAATACATGTCATCCCCGTGTGCATCATGCTCATAAGGTGTGTGAACTATTTCTACGGATTAAACGACTACAAGATACAAGGGTACGTATAATCATCACAACACCATAATTCATCTTTGATCTTCAAGAAACATCCTAAGTCCAATCCATTTCGTGTCCCAAAATTATGATTCTATCATGTCAAAACATAAGAACTTGATGCTCTCCCCATACTGGTCATAAACAGTTTTGAAGATACATGAATACGTTTAGGAGTCCAACACTAAAAAGGTTCAAAGGATCATACGATGAATAAGTGCCGAAACGTCGAAAATATCCTTCTAACACATGATGTTCGACTAATAACGAATCTAACTGACTAGATAAACATGATCAAACGTCCTTTAGAACACTACTAATATTGGTGAAGAATCACCTACCTCAAAGTAGTGAAGAACAAGGAGGAAATCGAAGCAATCCAACGTCAAAGGCTTGAACACCAATCCTCAATGATCTACAATCTTCAACACGAGCTAGGATGCTGATATGAAGTGTTTATGATGTATAGAGTAATACTCTAAGTATAAGGATTCGGATGTAGGAAAAGAAAGGACTGAAAATACGAAAAGGATGTTGTCCTATTTATAGGAAATGGTTATTAGCGCGCGCTAGTTCATACTCTTAGCGTGCGCTAACGGCTTACTGACTTCACTGCACTCAGCACTTAGCGTGCGCTATTCTCATGTCAGTAGCGTGCGCTAAGGCGTTGACTTGGCTTTTCCCGAAAGCCGTCCAGGTTCATCCCGACACAATCCGACCAAGATCCCCGGCCTGATCTCACCTACCACACGTCTCAATCATATTGACCACGTATAGCGTGCGCTAATGTTCCTTTGTAGCGTGCGCTATGGATCCATGTTAATCTTAAATCACATTCATGAAATTATACGCTCAACAACACCGGACTATGAGATACAGAGAATAATACTCAGATTAAAGTGCAATAATTACAATATCACAAGTTCCAAATACATATCAGAAATCTCGGGTATTATAGCTTCGGCCCTAATTGTGATACGGCTTTGTGCCGTGGTTTCGGCCCTAATTATGATATGGCTTCGTGCCGTGGCTTCGGCCTTAATTGATACAGCTTCGGGCTGTTTTGGCTTCAGGTGATTGTGATATTTGACAGCTTCAGCTGAGTGACTTTTCAGGCCTTTGTGATTGTCTTGGTAACTTCATTGGAGCCTTCGGGCATTTTGATTCATAATTAATTCAGTTCTGGTTTGGTTCATCTTCACGTAATTCATTGTGATTCATATTTAATTCAGTTTCGGTTTGGTTCATCCTCGTGTAATTCATTGTGGTGTTCTGTATCACTGATTCGCCGTTGGGCACTTATGTTCTAACATGTTGAACAGGTATTAATAGTATGTCGTGGGCATAGTGTTTCACGAATGCTCGGTTCTTACATTGGTTTGTGAGCATCTCGTATTATTATTATCATTGTACCGTTTCATTCTGCCTTTGGATGCATATCATGTTATACATGTATTTGATGTTCATTATCTGGATGACTGACCCCGTGGGGGTGTAACATGTTTTCATGTTTTAGGTGCTTGCGAGGAGAGAGTTGAGACATAGTGCATGATGATGGCGACGAGGCATTCGAGCGATACTAGTCAGAGTTGTTCATGTTGGTCAGTCAGTTGGAGTATTCTCCAGTTTGTCAGTCATTGTCATTTTGTATTACCCGAGCAAATGCTCGTGGATGTTGTTGTATTTTATTTTTGGCCATGTAGGCCCATCGTTGTCGTTGAAATTCCTTATCGGAATATTGTGTCGGATATCATTGTAGGGGCTGTGATCTCCCTTGTTGGTTATATTTAATGTATTTTAGTCATGTTCGCCTGGTCGATCACCGGGTGTGGGGTCCACGGCACTGTAATAACCCAATGGGATTTGGGGGTGTTACAGAAGATGGTATCGGAGACTTTTGGGTTGTGAGATACCGTGATATGTGAGTTATGTGGCTCTACCGATGCGGTAGTAGTGGGACTCTCAGGTTATGACAATCTGGACAGTCGGGTTTTGTGAGTCGTGAAATTTGTACGACTGCACGAGTCATTCATTCATCGAGTCGTCGTCAGTGAAGACTAGTATCGTGAGACCTCGAAGCTTCGTATGACCTGTGTAAGGACTCGATTCTCTTTATGTTCATACATTCATCATGTCATTAATTATTCATGCGGTGTTGAAACTTATATGTGATATTAATGTTATGATTGATTCATGACTAATTGGTTTGGAGCACGTGTGACTTGTGTAAGCATTAAGGATCAACTCATTCATCAGTTAATAATCCTCAATCATCATTTCGATCTTGTCGATCATGTTAATTCATTCAGCACTCAGTCAATCTCATGAATCAGTTAATTCATTCATCACTCAGTCAGTCTCATGACTCAGTTAATTCATTCATCACTCAGTCAATCTCATGACTCAGTTAATTCATTCATCACTCAGTCAATCTCATGACTCAGTTAATTCATTCATCACTCAGTCAATCTCATGACTCAGTTAATTCATTCATCACTCAGTCAATCTCATGACTCAGTTAACTCATTCATCACTCAGTCAATCTCATGACTCAGTTAATTCATTCATCACTCAGTCAATCTCATTATTCAGTTAATTCATCATCACTCAGTCAATCTCATTCCTCAATTAATTCATTCATCACTAACTCAATCTCACTGCTCAGTTAATCCATTCATCACCCAGTGAACCTCCCTGTTCAGTTGCTGATCTTGTAAAATGCATTTTCAACCTTATTAACTTATTCAAGATAATCATTTCATGAATTTCATCAAATAATCGTGTTAACACACTTGATTTTTCATGCGATCTTATCATATTCCGGCATCATGCCGACGATCATTTCATTGCATCATTAATGCATTCATCGTGTTAGAGCGTGTATGTTCATTATTATCATTCTGTAACATAATAATAATGTTATATTCATGCGGGATCTATAATCATCATGTGACTCTCCTACTTCAGTATGGATAGAGGTGTCAGAGGGTGCATGGGAAGAGGCCGCGGTGCGGGCCGGAACCCGGGATCTCGTGTGCATACCCACGCGAACGCGAGGGATATCGTTAATTCATCAAATAGCGAGGCTACTCATTCATCAGGAGATAATCATTCACTGTCAGGGAGTCATAACCGAGATGCATCTCACTCGAAAGGTGTTCGGGTTGACCCATTCATACTTATGCAGGGCATGATGGCCCAGATGATTCAGATGACGCGAAATGTAGAGACCATGCACACCTTGATGGTTCATGGTCCACCGCAACAAGGATTCCAGGTTCCGTTTCATGGACAGACTAGAGGAGTGAATCAGATTGTTGGCGATATCTCTCGTCAGAGGCCGCCTACTTTTGTGGGTTCGTCGGAACCAGCTGATATTGTTCATTGTCTTGAGCATTTTGATAAACTCTTCGATATGATTCAGTGTCCGGAAGAGAGTAGAGTGGCAGTAGCGGCTTATTACTTGAGTAAGGGTGCTTATTCGTGGTGGCTTTCTGTGAAACCCTCCGATCACGATTATGGTTGGAGTGAGTTCAAGACTCTCATGTTAGAGAGGTATTATCCGGCTCCACTTCATGAAGCCAAGTTCTCAGAGGTTTTGAACCCCGAATCCGTTGAGGACGAGGGTGTTATTGTCATTGCTGAGAAGTTTCAGGGACTACTTCAGTTTGCTTCATCAGTTATCCGTACTGAGGCGGATAAGATCAAATATTTTAGCAAGAGGCTAAATCCGCAGTTGAGGATGCATTTGTTCAATCACAATTGTAGTTTACTTAGTGAATTCATCGGGAAGGCTCTTGGAGCAGAGCTTTTGATCAAGGAGCTTACTCAGAAGCATCCTTCAGTTTCTTCGGGTGAGAGGACTAGAATGTTGGCTCGTTCAGAGGGACATCGGGCTCCGACGTCTAAGGGGTCGTTTTCTAGACGTCTTCGTGCTGGGATAGCATCTTCCTCTCAGGCGACGATTTCGACTATTGTTTGCTTTAACTGTGACTCAGCAGGTCACGTTAGTACTCGGTGTACGGTGCCAGCTATTGTTTGTTTTCTGTGTGGGAGGCAGGGACACCGGCATAAATACTGCAGGAGTTCTAGTGCTAGTAAATCTCAAAAGAGCTCAAGGGCCTCTAGAGACTTCGTAACTCCATCCCTTGTATCATCCAAGGGACCCTATCAGGCCTCGAGGGCCAGAGGTAAGGACATTCATCACCGGTTTGAACAAGTTAATTCTTGTTCGTTAATAGTATAATCATTCATTTCGTTTTCGTTCATTCATTCATAAAATTCATTCATCATACATCAATCATGTTGAGACTTGTCATCATGAAACTAATCATTCAATTCACGAGGAACAACGGTTCCAATAATTTCACTTGAACTATCACTCATGACGTTATTAATTCACCTTGGTGAGTCATTCTTAATCCTTGTCGGATTTATAGTCATTTATCATTCATCATTCATTTTTGTCACTTTCATTCTCGTGACCTTCTGAGATCATATTTAGCGGCGAGTTCATATTCGTATATACCTTAAATCGTTGAGATAGAGGAGATCGATGATATGGAATGATATCGATGTTGGGTACATTTGAGATGTAACCTTGTTTTTGGATGACTGTGTAAATCTATCCGTAATATTGTATCGTGACTGTGGATCATTTATGGTTGATCTATTTTATTATGATCATATTCGAGAATCTTGAGATTTAGGTCATTTGTTGAGAATTCGTCCCTTTGGCATTGTACTCAAGATTTCGTGATAATTTGGGAAATCATTCACTGTGATTCGAGACGTCAAGTCTTGGGGACTTGGGCGTGTGATTGATTTGGTCCCGAGGACTATTTGGGCATTATTGTTTTCAGATCATGATGGATAGTTCATATCGCGAGTTGTTTACCCTTAGTTTCGAGGACGAAACTCTTTTTAAGGGGGGAGTATGTAATACCCAGTTGTGAATTCATTTATCAACACTCAGTAACTGTCACTCAGAATTTTTTTCACTCGGTTATACCCATTCATCATTCAGGTTCATTCAGTCGTGACCATTGTTCGGCGTACCTTGGAATCGCATATCAGTTGCTATTCGTCATTCATCACTGTTTGAGATCGAGCCAAGATTATTGTCATCATCATCATCATGTTTTAATTTTCATTTTGAGAGGTAGCACACGCTACACATTCTGGTTAGCGTGCGCTAATGAGGTGCAGGTAACGCACGCTATGATTCAGTATTAGCGCACGCTAGCGCAAGTGGGGCAAACAGTCCAGAAGGTACTGGGCTGATTTGGGAAATTCGTAGCGCACGCTACGAGTGGTAAGTAGCATACACTAATTGTGCTGGTAACGCACGCTAAGTCACATTAGTAGCACACACTAACGAGTGCAAGGCAGAGGACAGTAGGTTCTGGACTTCAGTTTTTGAATACCAGACATCAGTTAGTGCACGCTAACAATCTGGGATAACGCACGCTATCGGTAAGGTGTTAGCGCACGCTACCAAGTCGTAGCACACGCTAACGAGGCATTTCAGAGCTCACTGGACTGCCCAGTAAACCGCTAGCGCACGCTAAATATCATGTCATAGCGTGCGCTAAGCTGGGACAGTATAAATAAGACGGTTCAGTCCAACCTTCGTCATTTCTTCATTTCTCAACCATTTCGGATGAGCTTGGGCGATTCGGAAAGATCTTTTTGAGCTGCAATCATATAGCATCATCTTTAAGCTCTTAAGTTGGATTAATCATCATTTAATCAGTTTCATCACTCCAAATCAAGGTAATTTTTCATTTAATCTTGAATTTCGGGATTTGAAGGTTTTATCCCCGATCTCTTCGAGTTAGCTTGCTTTCATGTTGGATTATGTTATATATGGATTATCTATCTTGGATACATGTATTCTTACGGATTCTTTGATGTAATTTTCGGAAATTATGAATCATTGAGGAATTTTTCAAGAACACCTTGGTGTTGACTTTGGAATTTGGGGGTTTTCGACTAGAAGTGGTTGTAATCCCGATTTAAGTATTCCTGTTGGATTATTGTTAATATTCATGAGGTTTTGTGGGATTGAATCATTCACTGGGAGTTGGTTTCGGATGTAATTGTGTTTTGGTTGTAAACAATTGGAGATTGTTTACAACGCGTTTGTTTAAATGCCCCAATGAGTTTCAGGTATTGGTGTATCCACTTTTGAGTTGGTTGTGATCATGCTTGATTCGTGTATTAAGAGAATTATTGGTATTTGTGTTGTTCAAAGTTTTTCGAGCGGCCGATAATTTCATTAAGGACGTTGATCGTGGAAGTACCTTCTCGCCTTCGGTTTGAGGCAAGTTTTATACTTGTACTAGTCAATGAGATTAATGTCATCATATATGTGTATGAATGTGTTGTATCATTTCGAGACTTAGTCTCTTCATGAATTCATTGATATTAAGAGATCGTTTGATACGATACCTTTCGGCAACTATGCCAAATGTTCACTATTGTTCGTTAATGGCCAATTCAAGGCATTGTGATACTCGTTATTAATGTCATTGTCGATAGACGGTTCGCGGTATCGATGTATCGATTGTTGTTAATATTGATGTCAATCTAAGACATCATTGAGATAATTGTTATTCCTGTTGGGGTTGTCATTAAAACTGTATTGGCCGATTAAAGGCATTGGTGTATTCATTTCTCATCTTCGTCGTCGGTCACCGATTAAAGGTGCCGAGGCATCCTTCGTATCATTGTTATCAATTGGCCGTTCTCAGGCAAATCGAAATGTTCAATCATTCACTATATCATTGTTATCGATTGACCGTTCTAAGGCAATCGAGGTATTCAATCATTCATCGTATCATTCGTATCGATTGGCCATTCTAAGCCAATCGAAACGCTCAATCATCCATGGAATCATCCGCCGCATCATTGTTATCGGTTGGCCATTCTAAGGGAATCGAGGTGTTGAATTGGTACTGTCGAGGACGGTGCCTATCCGTGTGTTACTGTCATCGTGTTGGCCGACTCAAGGCAGCACACTATCATTAATTGTGATATGGCTTCGTGCCGTGGCTTCGGCCCTAATTGTGATACGACCACGTGCCGTGGCTTCGGCCCTAATTGTGATACGGCTTCGTGCCGTGGATTTGGCCCTAATTGTGATACGGCTTCGTGCCGTGGCTTCGGCCCTAATTGATACAGCTTCGGGCTGTTTTGGCTTTAGGTGATTGTGATATTTGACAGCTTCGGCTGAGTGACTTTTCAGGCCTTTGTGATTGTCTTGGTAACTTCATTGGAGCCTTCGGTCATTGTGATTCATAATTAATTCAGTTCTGGTTTGGTTCATCTTCACGTAATTCATTGTGATTCATATTTAATTCAGTTTCGGTTTGGTTCATCCTCGTGTAATTCATTGTGGTGTTCTGTATCACTGATTTGCCGTTGGGCATAGTGTTTCACGAATGCTCGGTTCTTACATTGGTTTGTGAGCATCTCGTATTATTATTATCATTGTACCGTTTCATTCTGCCTTTGGATGCATATCATGTTATACATGTATTTGATGTTCATTATCTGGATGTCTGACCCCGTGAGGGCGGAACATGTTTTCATGTTTTAGGTGCTTGCGAGGAGAGAGTTGAGACACAGGGGCATGATGATGGCGACGAGGCATTCGAGCGATACTAGTCAGAGTTGTTCATGTTGGTCAGTCAGTTGGAGTGTTCTCAAGTTTGTCAGTCGTTGTCATTTTGTATTACCCGAGCAAATGCTCGTGGATGTTGTTGTATTTTATTTTTGACCATGTAGGCCCATCGTTGTCGTTGAAATTCCTTATCGGAATATTGTGTCGGATATCATGGTAGGGACTGTGATCTCCCTTGTTGGTTAATTTTAATGTATTTTAGTCATGTTCGCCTGGTGGATCTCCGGGTGTGGGGTCCACGGCACTGTAATAACCCAATGGGATTTGGGGGTGTTACAGAAAATGGTATCAGAGACTTTTGGGTTGTGAGATACCCTGATATGTGAGTTATGTGGCTCTACCGATGCGGTAGTAGTGGGACTGTCAGGTTATGACAATTTGGACAGTCGGGTTTTGTGAGTCGTGAAATTTGTACAACTGCACGAGTCATTCATTCATCGAGTCGTCGTCAGTGAAGACTAGTATCGTGAGACCTCGAAGCTTCGTATGCCCTGTGTAAGGACTCGATTCTCTTTATGTTCATACATTCATCATGTCATTAATTATTCATGCGTTGTTGAAACCTATATGTGATATTGGTGTTATGATTGATTCATGACTAATTGGTTTAGAGCACGTGTGACTTGTGTAAGCGTTAAGGATCAACTCATTCATCAGTTAATAATCCTCAATCATCATTTCGATCTTGACGATCATGTTAATTCATTCATCACTCAGTTAATCTCATGACTCAGTTAATTCATTCATCACTCAGTCAGTCTCATGACTCAGTTAATTCATTCATCACCCAGTCAATCTCATGACTCAGTTAATTCATTCATCACTCAGTCAATCTCATGACTCGGTTAATTCATTCATCACTCAGTCAATCTCATGACTCAGTTAATTCATTCATCACTCAGTCAATCTCATGACTCAGTTAACTCATTCATCACTTAGTCAATCTCATGACTCAGTTAATTCATTCATCACTCAGTCAATCTCATTATTCATTTAATTCATCATCACTCGGTCAATGTCATTCCTCAATTAATTCATTCATCACTCACTCAATCTCACTGCTTAGTTTATCCATTCATCACCCAGTGAACCTCCCTGTTCAGTTGCTGATCTTGTAAAATGCAGTTTCAACCTTATTAACTTGTTCAAGATAATCATTTCAGGAATTTCATCAAATAATCGTGTTAACACACTTGATTTTTCATGCGATCTTATCATATTCCGGCATCATGCCGACGATCATTTCATTGCATCATTAATGCATTCATCGTGTTAGAGCGTGTATGCTCATTATTATCATTCTGTAACTTAATCATAATGCTATATTCATGCGGGATATATAATCATCATGTGACTCTCCTACTTCAGTATGGATAGAGCTGTCAGAGGGCGCATGGGAAGAGACCGCGGTGCGGGCCGGAACCCGGGATCTCGTGTGCATACCCAAGCAAACACGAGGGATATCATTAATTCATCAAATAGCGAGGCTACTCATTCATCAGGAGATAATCATTCACTGTCAGGGAGTCATAACCGAGATGCATCTCACTCGAAAGGTGTTCGGGTTGACCCATTCATACTTATGCAGGGCATGATGGCCCAGATGACTCAGATGACGCGGATGGTAGAGACCATGCAGACCATGATGGTTCATGGACCACCGCAACAGGGATTCTAGGTTCCGTTTCATGGACAGACTAGAGGAGTGAATCAGATTGTTGGCGATATCTCTCGTCAGAGGCCGCCTACTTTTGAGGGTTCGTCGGAACCAGCTCATATTGTTCATTGGCTTGAGCATTTTGATAAACTCTTCGATATGGTTCAGTGTCCGGAAGAGATTAGAGTGGCAGTAGCGGCTAATTACTTGAGTAAGGGTGCTTATTCGTGGTGGCTTTCTGTGAAACCCGCCGATCACGATTGTGGTTGGAGTGAGTTCAAGACTCTCATGTTAGAGAGGTATTATCCGGCTCCACTTCGTGAAGCCAAGTTGTCAGAGGTTTTGAACCCCGAATCCGTTTAGGACGAGGGTGTTATTGTCATTGCTGAGATGTTTGTGGTCTACTTGATTTGCTTCGTCGCTATCCGTCTCGAGGCGGATAAGATTAAATATTTTAGCAAGAGGCTAAATCCGCAGTTGAGGATGCAGTTGTTCAATCACAATTGTAGTTCACTTAGTGAATTCATCGGGAAGGCTCTTGGAGCAGAGCTTTTGATCAAGGAGCTTACTCAGAAGCATCCTTCAGTTTCTTCGGGTGAGAGGACTAGAATGCCGGCTCGTTCAGAGGGACATCGGGCTCCGACGTCTAAGGGGTCGTTTTATAGTCGTCTTCATGCTGGGATAGCATCTTCCTCTCAGGCAACAAGTTCGACTGTTGTTTTCTTTAACTGTGACTCAGCAGGTCACGTTAGTACCCGGTGTACGGTGCCAGCTATTGTTTGTTTTTTGTGTGGGAGGCAGGGACATCGGCATAAATACTGCAGGAGTTCTAGTGCCAGTAAATCTCAAGAGAGCTCAAGGGCCTCGAGAGACTTCGTTACTCCATCCCGTGTATCATCCAAGGGACCCTATCAGGCCTCGAGGGCCAGAGGTAAGGACATTCATCACCGGTTTGAACAAGTTAATTCTTGTTCGTTAATAGTATAATCATTCATTTCGTTGTCGTTCATTCATTCATATAATTCATTCATCATACATCAATCATGTTGAGACTTGTCATCATGAAACTAATCTTTCAATTCACGAGGAACAACGGTTCCAATAATTTCACTTGAACTATCACTCATGACGTTATTAATTCACCTTGGTGAGTCATTCTTAATTCTTGTCGGATTTATAGTCCTTTATCATTCATCATTCATTTTAGTCACTTTCATTCTTGTGACCTTCTGAGATCATATTTAGCGGCGAGTTCATCTTCGGATATACCTTAAATCGTTGAGATAGAGGAGATCGATGATATGGAAGGATATCGATGTTGGGTACATTTGAGATGTAACCTTGTTTTTGGATGACTGTGTAAATCTATCCATAATATTGTATCGTGACTGTGTATCATTTATTGTTGATCTATTTTACTATGATCATATTCGAGAATCTTGAGATTTGGGTCATTTGTTGAGAATTCGTCCCTTTGGCGTTGTACTCAAGATTTCGTGATAATTTGGGAAATCATTCACTGTGATTCGAGACGTCAAGTCTTGGGGACTTGGGCATGCGATTGATTTGGTCCCGAGGACTATTTGGGCGTTATTGTTTTCAGATCATGATGGATAGTTCATATCCCGAGTTTTTTACCCTTAGTTTTGAGGACGAAACTCTTTTTAAGGGGGGGAGTATGTAATACCCGGTTGTGAATTCATTTATCATCACTCAGTAACTGTCACTCAGAATTTTTTTCACTCAGTAATACCCATTCATCATTCATGTTCATTCAGTCGTGACCATTGTTCGGCGTACTTTGGAATCGCATATCAGTTGCTATCGTCATTCATCACTGTTTAAGATCGAGCCGAGATTATTGTCATCATCATCATCATGTTTTAATTTTCAGTTTGAGAGGTTGCGCACACTACACATTCTGGTTAGCGCGCGCTAATGAGGTGCAGGTAACGCACGCTATGATTCATTATTAGCGCACTCTAGCGCAAGTGGGGCAGACAGTCCAGAAGGTACTGGGCTGATTTGGGAAATTCGTAGCGCACGCTACGAGTGGTAAGTAGCGTACGCTAATTGTGCTGGTAGCTAAGTCACATTAGTAGCGCGCCCTAACGCGTGCAAGGCAGAGGACAGTAGGTTCTGGACTTCAGTTTTTGAATACCAGACATCAGTTAGCGCATGCTAACAATCTGGGATAACGCACGCTATCGGTAAGGTGTTAGCGCACGCTACCAAGTCGTAGCACACGCTAACGTGGCATTTCAGAGCTCACTGGACTGCAAAGTAAACCGCTAGCGCACGCTAAATATCAGTTCATAGCGTGCGCTAAGCTGGGACAGTATAAATAAGACAGTTCAGTCCAACCTTCGTCATTTCTTCATTTCTCAACCATTTCGGACGAGCTTGGGCGATTTGGAAAGATCTTTTCGATCTGCAATCATCTAGCATCATGTTCAAGCTCTTAAGTTGGATTAATCATCATCTAATCAGTTTCATCACTCCAAATCAAGGTAATTTTTAATTTAATCTTGAATTTCGGGATTTGAAGGTTTTATCCCCGATCTCTTCGAGTTAGCTTACTTTCATGTTGGATTATGTTAGATATGGATTATATATCTTGGATACATGTATTCTTACGGATTCTTTGATGTAATTTTCGGAAATTATGAATCATTGAGGAATTTTTCAAGAACACCTTGGTGTTGACTTTGGAATTTGGGGGTTTTCGACTAGAAGTGGTTGTAATCCCGATTTAAGTATTCCTGTTGGATTATTGATAATATTCATGAGGTTTTGTGGGATTGAATCATTCATGGAAGTTGGTTTCGGATGTAATTGAGTTTTGGTTGTAAACAATTGGAGATTGTTTACAATGTGTTTGTTTAAATGCCCCAATGAGTTTCGGGTATTGTTGTATCGACTTTTGAGTTGGTTGTGATCATGCTTGATTCGTGTATTAAGAGAATTGTTGGTATTTGTGTTATTCAAGGTTGTTCGAGCGGCCGATAATTTCATTAAGGACATTGATCGTGGAAGTACCTTCTCGCCTTCAGTTTGAGGCAAGTTTTATACTTGTACTAGTCAATGAGATTAATGTCATCATATATGTCTATGAATGTGTTGTATCATTCCGAGACTTAGTCTCTTCATGAATTCATTGATATTAAGAGATCGTTTGATACGATACCTTTCGGCAACTATGCCAAATGTTCACTATTGTTCGTTAATGGCCGATTCAAGGCATTGTGATACTCATTATTAATGTCATTGTCGATAGACGGTTCACAGTATCGATGTATCGATTGTTGTTAATATTGATGTCAATCTAAGACATCGTTGAGATCATTGTTATTCCTGTTGGGGTTGTCATTAAAATTGTATTGGCCGATTAAAGGCATTGGTGTATTCATTTCTCATCTTCGTCGTCGGTCACCGATTAAAGGTGCCGAGGCATCCTTCGTATCATTGTTATCAATTGGCCGTTCTCAGGCAAATCGAAATGTTCAATCATTCACTATATCATTGTTATCGATTGACCGTTCTAAGGCAATCGAGGTATTCAATCATTCATCGTATCATTCGTATCGATTGGCCATTCTAAGCCAATCGAAACTCTCAATCATCCATGGAATCATCCGCTGCATCATTGTTATCGGTTAGCCATTCTAAGGCAATCGAGGTGTTGAATTGGTACTGTCGAGGACGGTGCCTATCCGTGTGTTACTGTCATCGTGTTGGCCGACTCAAGGCAGCACACTATCATTAATTGTGATACGGCTTCGTGCCGTGGCTTCGGCCCTAATTGTGATATGGCTTCGTGCCGTGGCTTCGGCCCTAATTGTGATACGGCTTCGTCCCGTGGATTCGGCCATAATTGTGATACGGCTTCGTGCCGTGGCTTCGGCCCTAATTGATACAGCTTCGGGCTGTTTTGGCTTCAGATGATTGTGATATTTGACAGCTTCAGCTGAGTGACTTTTCAGGCCTTTGTGATTGGCTTGGTAACTTCATTGGAGCCTTCGGTCATTGTGATTCATAATTAATTCAGTTCTGGTTTGGTTCATCTTCACGTAATTCATTGTGATTCATATTTAATTCAGTTTCGGTTTGGTTCATCCTCGTGTAATTCATTGTGGTGTTCTGTATCACTAATTCGCCGTTGGGCACTTATGTTCTAACATATTGAACAGGTATTAATAGTATGTCGTGGGCATAGTGTTTCACGAATGCTCGTTTCTTACATTGGTTTGTGAGCATCTCGTATTATTATTATCATTGTACCGTTTCATTCTGCCTTTGGATGCATATCATGTTATACATGTATTTGATGTTCTTTATCTGGATGTCTGACCCCGTGAGGGCGGAACATGTTTTCATGTTTTAGGTGCTTGCGAGGAGAGAGTTGAGACACAGGGGCATGATGATGGCGACGAGGCATTCGAGCGATACTAGTCAGAGTTGTTCATGTTGGTCAGTCAGTTGGAGTGTTCTCCAGTTTGTCAGTCATTGTCATTTTGTATTACCCGAGCAAATGCTCGTGGATGTTGTTGTATTTTATTTTTGGCCATGTAGGCCCATCGTTGTCGTTGAAATTCCTTATCGGAATATTGTGTCGGATATCATGGTAGGGACTGTGATCTCCCTTGTTGGTTAATTTTAATGTATTTTAGTCATGTTCGCCTGGTGGATCTCCGGGTGTGGGGTCCACGGCACTGTAATAACCCAATGGGATTTGGGGGTGTTACAGAAAATGGTATCAGAGACTTTTGGGTTGTGAGATACCCTGATATGTGAGTTATGTGGCTCTACCGATGCGGTAGTAGTGGGACTGTCAGGTTATGACAATTTGGACAGTCGGGTTTCGTGAGTCGTGAAATTTGTACAACTGCACGAGTCATTCATTCATCGAGTCGTCGTCAGTGAAGACTAGTATCGTGAGACCTCGAAGCTTCGTATGCCCTATGTAAGGACTCGATTCTCTTTATGTTCATACATTCATCATGTCATTAATTATTCATGCGTTGTTGAAACCTATATGTGATATTGGTGTTATGATTGATTCATGACTAATTGGTTTAGAGCACGTGTGACTTGTGTAAGCGTTAAGGATCAACTCATTCATCAGTTAATAATCCTCAATCATCATTTCGATCTTGTCGATCATGTTAATTCATTCATCACTCAGTCAATCTCATGACTCAGTTAATTCGTTCATCACTCAGTCAGTCTCATGACTCAGTTAATTCATTCATCACTCAGTCAATCTCATGACTCAGTTAATTCATTCATCACTCAGTCAATCTCATGACTCGGTTAATTCATTCATCACTCAGTCAATCTCATGACTCAGTTAATTCATTCATCACTCAGTCAATCTCATGACTCAGTTAACTCATTCATCACTTAGTCAATCTCATGACTCAGTTAATTCATTCATCACTCAGTCAATCTCATTATTCATTTAATTCATCATCACTCGGTCAATCTCATTCCTCAATTAATTCATTCATCACTCACTCAATCTCACTGCTCAGTTAATCCATTCATCACCCAGTGAACCTCCCTGTTCAGTTGCTGATCTTGTAAAATGCATTTTCAACCTTATTAACTTGTTCAAGATAATCATTTCAGGAATTTCATCAAATAATCGTGTTAATGTTAGGAGTATGCCCTCGAATGCCACTCAGAGGTTGTTGAGTGAGGGCATTGTACTTGTAATTATGTAAACCATTTATATAAGGCAAATGAATGTTTCTTATTTACTGGTAGTTACTGGCATTCCTAACTCGTAAATAAACATATAGAAACTAGTCCGTGTATTTGAGAGCAAAACGTTCCACTCCTTATTGAATAAGGGGGTCGGCATTGGAAAGATTATAGCTCAAATACTTAATCGTTCGCAAGTCGATGAAACTTGACTGGGCGTTAAGTTTATGTGAAGACTTGTATGACGTATTCTTTGACATGGAGAGTGCCTGTCGAACACTAATGGTTAGTGGGAGCATACGTTATAGGTATGCTAATTGGATTAGTATACTCGAACCGACTCACCCTCGATTCGTCACATGGATTTCACTCCGGGACAGTCAATGACGGAATCGAAAGGTTGTGATAGGTATTCGTGAACCTTCGACTTGAGGATTTAGTAGGGATGTGCTTGTGACGTCAAGATTTTTTCATTAGAGTAGTTCGACCCTGTAAACCGGAAGGCGGGGGTCAACCTCAACATGCATCTTGACGGGCAAGTAGCAGGTCCTACTGAATACCAAGATAGAATTCTTTCTCCCGTTAGTGAGCGGGTTATATGTCCTATGCGGTTATTGGCAGATGAGATCATAAGTCTTTGGCCAAAGCATTGGAGCTAGTTGTATTAGATACACGACAGCTCGATGATCTCGATTTTCATTAACGCATGCATAGCGTCAAGTACAGATAGGGTTTGACTGACCGTGACCCTATAACTTGATCGGGACATTTGAAAGAAGGGTTTATACGTATACTGGTATTCACGACAGAATGGTTCTTGAATGATCCCAATCATTCGTTCTCAGTTGGGGTACAGTGTAGGCCGCCAGGCTGGCTAGGTGGTGCTACTACTCTTTGGTTCCTCCCATTGCTCACTGAGACGGACCTACCGAGTCGCGCATGAGGATTGACAACGGAATGAATCAAGCTAATTCTCTCATTATGAATATTAGATATTGGATATCTAAATTTAGGACAGTAGATGTCTAAATCGATTTATTGGATAAATTGATTTACGGCCTAATGAATTAAATATATCACTGGGTGATTAATTTAATTCATAGATATAATTATTTCTTGGATAAATTAATTATGTTATAATGTATTTGATATGTTTAATTAATTGGATTAATTAATCGATATAAATACATCGATATGGAATCGGAGTTTATCTGTTTGGACTCGCGGGAGTCCGAAACGAACCGAACTTGTCCGATTTATACATGGGCCAAACCCCACACTTCCACCCACTTTCATATGGACCCATGTTCCATTCTTTATGGTTGATCATTGAGGTGGTGGGGCTTTGATTCTCATAATTATGAGATGTGCATGTGGAGAGTTGAATAAATGAAGATGAAGACATCTCTCACTAATGATTCCAAGCAACTTTCATTTCCAACGTGAGGTTGAAGAGGAGAGAGAGATAGAAGTCTTCTTCATCATCTTCTTTATTCATCTTCTTCATTCATCTTCTTCACAACTTCTTAGAGAAATTTTGTGAGGAAATATTGAGAGAGATAGATATTCACACACTTAGAGTGATATTAATATCTATAACAAGCTTCATCACCTAGCTCTAGCCGTATCCTCGGAGGATAGCAAGGTGTTGTCATTCCGCTCGTTTTCCAAATAGCGTGGCAAGTAGAGACGCGGTGCTTTCGGCGTTGGATCGTTCAAGGGCTTGAAGCGGAATAGATTCGTAGAGATCAAGCAAATCTTGGGGAATAGCTCAAGAGAAGGTTATCCATTTAATCAACGGACTACGAGGGTATGTTTCTTGTATCTCTTGTATTTCGTTTTTTATATTCGTATATACGTAGCTCGATCGATCCTCGTAGGGATTCGGATCGAATTAATTTTTGTTTTACCGCTTCCGCTGGGCCTTCATTTTAGGCACCGAATCCCAACAGTGGTATCGGAGCGTAGGTCTTGCGATCATATATATGGTATTGGCATTTGGAATGCTCGATTAGATGGTGAATGATTTGGAATCATTTTAGTCATAATCGTGGTATATGTTTTTCGTTCGTAATAATTGTGTTTTTCGTAAGTTTATGTCTAAATATAAATCTTAAATTTCTGGGAAATATGATTTATATTGAAGATATGAAAGTCGGAAAATATAGATATTGGATATCCGGTCGAAAATCTAGCCCCGAATCGTCGTCGGACGATTTTTTGGACAAAAAGGGTAATCTGGCCGAGAGTGACTCGACCGTGTCCTGGGTGACACGGTCGTGTCCGGCAGTCTACCAAGTCACTGCCAGGCGACCCGACCGTGTCCTGGGTGACTCGGTCATGTCCTGGCCGGCATCTTCCGAGCGTGACTCGGCCAAGCCAGGCGTGACTGCCGGTAGGCTGCCGAGGGTGACTCGGTCATGCTGGCCCGTTTTCACCCCGGCTCGATTTTTCCGTGTATTCTTAAAAATTAATCTCCCGCACATTAAATTGGATTTAATATGATTAAAATAATTTATGGTATTTCATTTTATAAGGGAAATTTGATTAATTGGAATATTTATAGTCGACCGAATTATTTTGAACGTTATCATATTACCGATTCTGTGAATCGATTGGATCGGTTCGTATTGTTGATTGGATCAATGTATCTCTACGCTTTCCATTTATATAGTATTTATTGGATGAATGCTTTTTGAATGGGGATGTGGTTCGTGGACTTAGTTTTGAATCGTTCGTTTTATTCGATTGGGTTGTAAAGGCCGTTTTGAGCCTATTTATTTTACTACAAATGTTTGTATCTAGGATGGAATTTTCGATGTAAAATTTATATGTAATGACGAAGACCGGAGGAAGATCCATTTCGAGAAGACAAAGATTCAAGACGAAGACTTGTAATTAGATTACGGAGTTTTTGTTTTCTAGGAACGGTCCATGAACCACATGTTGGTAGCAACTAGGTTGTGAATGGTTTTTTTTTCATATTGTATGAATACCACAAACGCGCTAATATGATTAATGTGCAAAGTGTAACGTTAATCGCGAAAATTCTCCCACAATAAATAATTAAGTTTATAAGGTTTCAAAGTTTTTCCTTCCCTCCATCTAGTTTTCGGGAAATTGAAATCCAAACCGGATGTGCTATGCTTCCGAGTTATTGGGGTAGTCGTTCGGGGAAGACGGATAAATTACCGGGAGTGCATTGGATGCCTTCGGTTGGAGCAAATTTTATCCCTAGAAACCTGATAGGTTGCCGGATAAGATTCAATTGTGAAACTGATTTGCGTCGATGGTATAAACTTAACTTGTTCACGAACCATAAAAATCGTATAGGTTGAGGGGAGTGAACAAGGGGAAAAAGAAGATCGAATCATCCATTATATGGGTTGGTGTTGGACACCACTTTATGAAAATTAATAGACTAGAAACCTGTTCGGTTGCCCTCTATTAAGATTTATAAAGAACTCGATCACCACTATGAAGTAGAGCGATACTTAGGATATCACATGGGAGTGTGTTATTCCGATAAAATAGTGGGAGCTGGGTAACAAGAATAGAAAAGACCTTAAATTCTATACTCAGAACATAATTGAATGAGTCACTAATTAATCTGTTATACTTAATGCAGACAAATCTCAATATGACAATGAATCCACTCGCAATTCTACTCGAAAAGAACACCTTAATGGGACCTAACTTTGTGGATTGGCTCCGTAATCTGATGATTGTCCTCAGTATAGAGGCACTGGGATACGTCTTGGAAACGGACATTCCGGCGCCTCCTATGCGGACTCGAGCCAATCAAGAAGAGATTGAAAACCACGAAAAGTGGGTTAAGGATGACGTGAAAGTCCGTGCTTATATGATGGCTTCCATGTCTAATGAGCTTCAGAGAACTCATGAGAAAATGACTTCTGCTAGGCAGATTCTATCTCACTTAACCGAGCTTTATGGTGAGCACAGCAGAACTGCTAGATATGAGATATCCAAGCAACTGTTCGGTGCAAGGATGAAGGAAGGTGAGAAAGTTGGGGAACACGTCCTCAAAATGATATCCATGATCGAGAGATTGGAGGCTCTTGATTTTAAATGGATACTTCTCTCCAAACCGACCTTATCCTACAGTCTCTCCCTGATTCCTTCTCACAGTTTGTTATGAACTTCAACTGCAATGAGATTGCATGTAACTTAGCTGGGCTAATGAACAAACTGGTGACCGCTCAGTCTCAGATGAAGACCCCGCGGATGAAGGAGTCTGCACTTGTGATTTCTTCTGGACTTCGGAAGTCTAAGAATAAGAAGAAAAAGACCAAGAAGCGGACTGGACCACAAGCTAAGGACCTTAAAGGAAAGGGCAAGGCCCCAATGGTTCCAAAGAACAAGAAGAATAAGGATGCTTGTCTCAAGTGCGGTGAGCTGGGCCACTGGGCTAGAGACTGTCCGATTCTTCATGGCACTTCAGGTACAGAACTTTTAGTTTTGGAAACAAATTGTTCGCTCTTGTATTTTCTACTTCTGAATCTTGGATTCTGGTGCTAGTTCTCATATTTGTACCGTGAATCAGGATCTGGAACAAAGTAGGAAGCTTGGAGCTAGAGAAGTTATGATCACAGTCGGAAGCGGGCATAGTGTCGAGGCGACCAACATAGGATCACTTCTTTTGGGTTTAGAATCCGGCTTTGTTTTGACTTTAGAAGATGTACTTGTTTTGCCCAAGGGGCACAAAAACATTGTATCCATTCCGGTCATGGACCGAAAAGGCTTTTCATTTTTCATTGGTGATGGTTCCTGCAAAATTTATTTTAGAAATAAACTAGTGGGTACTGCTACATTGTTGAATGGATTGTATCATCTAAATCTCAGCAACAAAGCAGTTGTGAATAATATAACTAGAAAACGCGGTAGGGATGAAACCAATCAAGTTTTGAAATGGCATCTTAGACTTGGTCATGTTGGTCAGACCAAGGTTTACAAAATGGAAAAAGATGGACTTATGGGTCCATTGGGATCGGATCCCTTTCCTACTTGTGAATCTTGCCTTAAAGGCAAAATGACTAAGTCCCCTTCACAGGACATTTCAAAGAGCCGATAAATCGGGATTAATCCATACCGATGTATGTGGTGCTTTGGAAGCGGACGTGACGGATATCAATATTTCATTACATTTACAGATGATCATACTAGGTATGGTTATGTATACTTAATGAAACATAAATCCGAGGCCTTTGAGAAATTCCAGAATTCAAGGCCCTAGTCGAGAAACAAACGTAATCATATCAAAGCACTTCGGTCGGACCGAGGTGGCGAGTATATGAGTACGGAGTTTGACGAGTTCCTTAAGGAACATGGAATAGTTTCACAACTAACACCTCCAGTACTCCTCGGCTAAATGGTGTGTCGAAAGAAGGAACCGGACCCTGTTGAACATGGTCCGTTCCATGCCGGGCTATACCGACTTGCCGATTTACCCGTGGGGGTATGCACTCTGATCGCCACGTATATCTTGAACAGATGTCCTTCCAAATCCGTTCCTAAAACTCCACATGAGATGTGGGAAGGAAGGAAACCAAGTCTTAATCATATTAGGATTTGGGGATGTCCCGCTTATGTCAAGAAGACTAAGGTGGAAAAGTTGGAAGCTAGGTGCGAAGGACGTTTCATTAGATTCCGTGCAGGACGATGGGATATCTATTCTACATGCCCGAAGATCGAAGGATCATTGTTGCTTTACAAGCACACTTCCTGGAAGATGAGTTCATTCGGGAAGGCGGAGCAGTAGAAGTATTTCTTTAGAAGAATACAATGAAACTCCTCGAGAGACACCTGTGCAAGAAACTGGAACCGAACTTTCAAACACAAGTACAACCACCTCGTAGGTCTAGTAGGGTGTCTCATTTACGAGAGGTATGGGCTTGTGCACTTGGAGGAGCCGGGTCTCCATGAGGTTCCAAGTGATAGCCAAGAGACCGACCCAACAACCTATGACCAAGCGATGGTGGATGTAGACTCCGCGAAATGGCGTGAAGCTATGGAAGCCGAGATAGACTCGATGCATGTCAATCAGTCTGGACTCTAGTAGACCGCCCCAAGGGTATAGTGCCTATTGGGAACAAGTGGATCTACAAGAGAAAGACTGATGGTGATGGCAAGGTTGACGCCTATAAGGCCAGGCTTGTGGCAAAGGGTTATACCCAGAAGGAAGGGATCGATTACCACGATACCTTCTCGCCCGTAGCCATGATCAAGTCTATTCGCATGATGCTTGCTATAGCTGCCTACCACGATTATGAGATATGGCAAATGGACGTAAAGACGGCTTTCCTTAATGGATTCCTCGAGGAGGAAATCTATATGGAGCAGCCTAAAGGCTTTGTGTCTGAAGTCGGTATTCAGAAAGTGTGCAAGCTTCAGCGTTCCATTTATGGACTGAAGCAAGCGTCGCGTAGTTGGAACCTTCGTTTTGACGAGGCAATCAAAGAGTTTGATTTCGTGCAAAATGAAGAGGAACCTTGTGTATACAAGAGGGTTAGTGGGAGCAAGATCGCATTCTTAGTACTATATGTAGATGACATTCTACTAATAGGAAATGATGTGGGAATGCTTAGTTCTGTGAAAGCTTGGCTTTCGAGTAATTTCTCCATGAAAGACTTGGGAGAAGCAACCTATATTCTTGGTATTCGGCTCTACCGGGATAGAGCGAAGAGAACAATAGGCCTTTCCCAAGCCCTCTATATAGATAAGATCTTAAAGCGATTTAAGATGGATGATTCTAAAATAGGGTTCCTACCGATGCAACATGGAATAAAACTCACCTTGAAGATGTGTCCTCAAAATGAGGAACAACGCAAGGAAATGAGTAATATACCATATGCTTCGGCCGTGGGTAGCCTTATGTATGCTATGTTGTGTACAAGACCTGACATCGCGCATGCTGTAAGCGTGGTGAGTAGGTTTCAGGCAAACCCAGGTAGGGAACATTGGACTGCTGTAAAGAACGTTCTCAAGTACTTGAGAAGAACTAGAGATATGGTTCTTATGTATGGCAGTGGAGAATTGGATGTGGTGGGATTCACTGATTCGGACTTCCAAGGACTGAAGGACGACTCAATGTCCACTTCTGGCTACATATTCACTCTTAATGGAGGAGCTGTATCTTGGCGTAGTGCCAAGCAAAGCGCGACCACGATTCCACTGTCGGTGAGTATCAAGCGGCCTCGGAGGCTTCCAAGGAAGGGTTACGGATTAAGAAGTTTCGGGAGAACTTCAAATGATACCATGTCTTTGTGCTGTTCATTGTCATCGCGACAACGACGGAGTCAGCGCAGCCAAGGAGCCGAGGTTTCACAACAAAGACCAAACATATTGAGAGGAAGTATCATCTCGTAAGAGAATTCGTTCGCAAGGGATACATTGTCTTGCCGCAGTAGACTCGGCCGACAACGTCGCCGATCCACTGACCAAGCCACTTTCTCAGACTAGCTTGGAGTGTCATCTGGAGAACATGGGTATTAGATACCATAGTGTGTGGCATTGAGTGCAAGTGGGAGATTGTTAGGAGTATGCCCTCGAATGCCACTCAGAGGTTGTTGAGTGAGGGCATTGTACTTGTAATTATGTAAACCATTTATATAAGGCAAATGAATGTTTCTTATTTACTGGTAGTTACTGGCATTCCTAACTCGTAAATAAACATATAGAAACTAGTCCGTGTATTTGAGAGCAAAATGTTCCACTCCTTATTGAATAAGGGGGTCGACACTGGAAAGATTATAGCTCAAATACTTAATCGTTCGCAAGTCGATGAAACTTGACTGGGCGTTAAGTTTATGTGAAGACTTGTATGACGTGTTCTTTGACATGGAGAGTTCCTGTCGAACACTAATGGTTAGTGGGAGCACACGTTATAGGTATGCTAATTAGATTAGTATACTCGAACCGACTCACCCTCGATTCATCACATGGATTTCACTCCGGGACAGTCAATGACGGAATCGAAAGGTTGTGATAGGTATTCGTGAACCTTCGACTTGAGGATTTAGTAGGGATGTGCTTGTGACGTCAAGATTTTCATTAGAGTAGTTCGACCACCTTAACCGGAAGGCGGGGTCAACCTCGACATGCATCTTGACGGCAAGTAGCAGTCCTACCAATACCAAGATAGAATTCTTTCTCCCGTTAGTGAGCGGGTTATATGTCCTATGCGGTTATTGGCGATGAGATCATAAGTCTTTGGCCAAAGCATTGGAGCTAGTTGTATTAGATACACGGCACTCGATGATCTCGATTTGCATTAACGCATGCATAGCGTCAAGTACAGATAGGGTTTGGTACTAGTGACCCTATAACTTGATCGGGACATTTGAAAGAAGGGTTTATACGTATACTGGTATTCATGACAGAATGGTTCTTGAATGATCCCAATCATTCGTTCTCAGTTGGGGTACAGTGTAGGCCGCCAGGCTGGCTAGGTGGTGCTACTACTCTTTGGTTCCTCCCATTGCTCACTGAGACGGACCTACCGAGTCGCGCATGAGGATTGACAATGGAATAAATCAAGCTAATTCTCTCATTATGAATATTAGATATTGGATATCTAAATTTAGGACAGTAGATGTCTAAATCGATTTATTGGATAAATTGATTTACGGCCTAATGAATTAAATATATCACTGAGTGATTAATTTAATTCATAGATATAATTATTTCTTGGAGAAATTAATTATGTTATAATGTATTTGATATGTTTAATTAATTGGATTAATTAATCGATATAAATACATCGATATGGAATCGGAGTTTATCTGTTTGGACTCGCGGGAGTCCGAAACGAACCGAACTTGTCCGATTTCTACATGGGCCAAACCCCACACTTCCACCCACTTTCATATGGACCGATGTTCCATTCTTTATGGTTGATCATTGAGGTGGTGGGGCTTTGATTCTCATAATTATGAGATGTGCATGTGGAGAGTTGAATAAATGAAGATGAAGACATCTCTCACTAATGATTCCAAGCAACTTTCATTTCCAATGTGAGGTTGAAGAGGAGAGAGAGATAGAAGTCTTCTTCATCATCTTCTTTATTCATCTTCTTCATTCATCTTCTTCACAACTTCTTAGAGAAATTTTGTGAGGAAATATTGAGAGAGATAGATATTCACACACTTAGAGTGATATTAATATCTATAACAAGCTTCATCACCTAGCTCTAGCCGTATCCTCGGAGGATAGCAAGGTGTTGTCATTCCGTTCGTTTTTCCAGCGCGTGGCAAGTAGAGACGCGGTGCTTTCGGCGTTGGATCGTTCAAGGGCTTGAAGCGGAATAGATTCGTAGAGATCAAGCAAAGCTTGGGGAATAGATCAAGAGAAGGTTATCCATTTAATCAACGGACTACGAGGGTATGTTTCTTGTATCTCTTGTATTTCGTTTTTGATATTCGTATATACGTAGCTCGATCGATCCTCGTAGGGATTCGGATCGAATTAATTTTCGTTTTACCGCTTCCGCTGGGCCTTCGGTTTAGGCACCGAATCCCAACAGTTAACACACTTGATTTTTCATGCGATCTTATCATATTCCAGCATCATGCCGACGATCATTTCATTGCATCATTAATGCATTCATCGTGTTAGAGCGTGTATGTTCATTATTATCATTCTGTAACTTAATCATAATGCTATATTCATGCGGGATCTATAATCATCATGTAACTCTCCTACTTCAGTATGTATAGAGCTGTCAGAGGGCGCATGGGAAGAGACCGCGGTGCGGGCCGGAACCCGGGATCTCGTGTGCATACCCAAGCGAACGCGAGGGATATCATTAATTCATCAAATAGCGAGGCTACTCATTCATCAGGAGATAATCATTCACTGTCAGGGAGTCATAACCGAGATGCATCTCACTCGAAAGGTGTTCGGGTTGACCCATTCATACTTATGCAGGGCATGATGGCCCAGATGACTCAGATGACGCGGATGGTAGAGACCATGCAGACCTTGATGGTTCATGGTCCACCGCAACAGGGATTCCAGGTTCCGTTTCATGGACAGACTAGAGGAGTGAATCAGATTGTTGGCGATATCTCTCGTCAGAGGCCGCCTACTTTTGAGGGTTCGTCGGAACCAGCTGATATTTTTCATTGGCTTGAGCATTTTGATAAACTTTTCGATATGGTTCAGTGTCCGGAAGAGAGTAGAGTGGCAGTAGAGGCTAATTACTTGAGTAAGGGTGCTTATTCGTGGTGGCTTTCTGTGAAACCCGCCGATCACGATTGTGGTTGGAGTGAGTTCAAGACTCTCATGTTAGAGAGGTATTATCCGGCTCCACTTCGTGAAGCCAAGTTGTCAGAGGTTTTGAACCCCGAATCCGTTGAGGACGAGGGTGTTATTGTCATTGCCGAGAAGTTTCAGGGACTACTTCAGTTTGCTTCGTCAGTTATCCGTACTGAGGCGGATAAGATTAAATATTTTAGCAAGAGGCTAAATCCGCAGTTGAGGATGCAGTTGTTCAATCACAATTGTAGTTCACTTAGTGAATTCATCGGGAAGGCTCTTGGAGCAGAGCTTTTGATCAAGGAGCTTACTCAGAAGCATCCTTCAGTTTCTTCGGGTGAGAGGACTAGAATGCCGGCTCGTTCAGAGGGACATCGGGCTCCGACGTCTAAGGGGTCGTTTTATAGTTGTCTTCGTGCTGGCATAACATCTTCCTCTCAGGCAAAAAGTTCGACTGTTGTTTTCTTTAACTGTGACTCAGCAGGTCACGTTAGTACCCGGTGTACGGTGCCAGCTATTATTTGTTTTCTGTGTGGGAGGCAGGGACACCGGCATAAATACTGCAGGAGTTCTAGTGCCAGTAAATCTCAAGAGAGCTCAAGGACCTCGAGAGACTTCGTTACTCCATCCCGTGTATCATCCAAGGGACCCTATCAGGCCTCGAGGGCCAGAGGTAAGGACATTCATCACCGGTTTGAACAAGTTAATTCTTGTTCGTTAATAGTATAATCATTCATTTCGTTGTCGTTCATTCATTCATATAATTCATTCATCATACATCAATCATGTTGAGACTTGTCATCATGAAACTAATCTTTCAATTCACGAGGAACAACGGTTCCAATAATTTCACTTGAACTATCACTCATGACGTTATTAATTCACCTTGGTGAGTCATTCTTAATCCTTGTCGAATTTATAGTCCTTTATCATTCATCATTCATTTTAGTCACTTTCATTCTTGTGACCTTCTGAGATCATATTTAGCGGCGAGTTCATCTTCGGATATACCTTAAATCGTTGAGATAGAGGAGATCGATGATATGGAAGGATATCGATGTTGGGTACATTTGAGATGTAACCTTGTTTTTGGATGACTGTGTAAATCTATCCGTAATATGGTATCGTGACTGTGTATCATTTATTGTTGATCTATTTTACTATGATCATATTCGAGAATCTTGAGATTTGGGTCATTTGTTGAGATTTCGTCCCTTTGGCGTTGTACTCAAGATTTCGTGATAATTTGGGAAATCATTCACTGTGATTCGAGACGTCAAGTCTTGGGGACTTGGGCATGCGATTGATTTGGTCCCGAGGACTATTTGGGCATTATTGTTTTCAGATCATGATGGATAGTTCATATCCCGAGTTGTTTACCCTTAGTTTCGAGGACGAAACTCTTTTTAAGGGGGGGAGTATGTAATAGCTGGTTGTGAATTCATTTATCATCACTCAGTAACTGTCACTCAGAATTTTTTTCACTCAGTAATACCCATTCATCATTCATGTTCATTCAGTCGTGACCATTGTTCGGCCTACTCTGGAATCGCATATCAGTTGCTATTCGTCATTCATCACTGTTTGAGATCGAGCCGAGATTATTGTCATCATCATCATGTTTTAATTTTCAGTTTGAGAGGTAGTGCACGCTACACATTCTGGTTAGCGCGCGCTAATGAGGTGCAGGTAACGCACGCTATGATTCATTATTAGCGCACTCTAGCGCAAGTGGGGCAGACAGTCCAGAAGGTACTGGGCTGATTTGGGAAATTCGTAGCGCACGCTACGAGTGGTAAGTAGCGTACGCTAATTGTGCTGGTAACGCACGCTAAGTCACATTAGTAGCGCACGCTAACGCGTGCAAGGCAGAGGATAGTAGGTTCTGGACTTTAGTTTTTGAATACCAGACACCAGTTAGCGCATGCTAACAATCTGGGATAACGCACGCTATCGGTAAGGTGTTAGCGCACGCTACCAAGTCGTAGCGCACGCTAACGTGGCATTTCAGAGCTCACTGGACTGCACAGTAAACCGATAGCGCACGCTAAATATCAGTTCATAGCGTGCGCTAAGCTGGGACAGTATAAATAAGACAGTTCAGTCCAACCTTCGTCATTTCTTCATTTCTCAACCATTTCGGACGAGCTTGGGCGATTCGGAAAGATCTTTTCGATCTGCAATCATCTAGCATCATCTTCAAGCTCTTAAGTTGGATTAATCATCATCTAATCAGTTTCATCACTCCAAATCAAGGTAATTTTTCATTTAATCTTGAATTTCGGGATTTGAAGGTTTTATCCCCGATCTCTTCGAGTTAGCTTGCTTTCATGTTAGATTATGTTAGATATGGATTATATATCTTGGATACATGTATTCCTATGGATTATTTGATGTAATTTTCGGAAATTATGAATCATTGAGGAATTTTTCAAGAACACCTTGGTGTTGACTTTGGAATTTGGGGGTTTTCGACTAGAAGTGGTTGTAATACCGATTTAAGTATTCCTGTTGGATTATTGATAATATTCATGAGGTTTTGTGGGATTGAATCATTCATGGAAGTTGGTTTCGGATGTAATTGAGTTTTGGTTGTAAACAATTGGAGATTGTTTACAACGTGTTTGTTTAAATGCCCCAATGAGTTTCGGGTATTGTTGTATCGACTTTTGAGTTGGTTGTGATCATGCTTGATTCGTGTATTAAGAGAATTGTTGGTATTTGTGTTGTTCAAGGTTGTTCGAGCGGCCGATAATTTCATTAAGGACATTGATCGTGGAAGTACCTTCTCGCCTTCGGTTTGAGGCAAGTTTTATACTTGTACTAGTCAATGAGATTAATGTCATCAGATATGTCTATGAATGTATTGTATCATTCCGAGACTTAGTCTCTTCATGAATTCATTGATATTAAGAGATCGTTTGATACGATACCTTTCGGCAACTATGCCAAATGTTCACTATTGTTCGTTAATGGCCGATTCAAGGCATTGTGATACTCGTTATTAATGTCATTGTCGATAGACGGATCGCGGTATCGATGTATCGATTGTTGTTAATATTGATGTCAATCTAAGACATCGTTGAGATCACTGTTATTCCTGTTGGGGTTGTCATTAAAACTGTATTGGCCGATTAAAGGCATTGGTGTATTCATTTCTCATCTTCGTCGTCGGTCACCGATTAAAGGTGCCGAGGCATCCTTCGTATCATTGTTATCAATTGGCCGTTCTCAGGCAAATCGAAATGTTCAATCATTCACTATATCATTGTTATCGATTGACCGTTCTAAGGCAATCGAGGTATTCAATCGTTCATCGTATCATTCGTATCGATTGGCCATTCTAAGCCAATCGAAACGCTCAATCATCCATGGAATCATCCACTGCATCATTGTTATCGGTTAGCCATTCTAAGGCAATCGAGGTGTTGAATTGGTACTGTCGAGGACGGTGCCTATCCGTGTGTTATTGTCATCGTGTTGGCCGACTCAAGGTAGCACACTATCATTAATTGTGATACGGCTTCGTGCCGTGGATTCGGCCCTAATTGTGATATGGCTTCGTGCCGTGGCTTCGGCCCTAATTGTGATACGGCTTCGTGCCTTGGATTTGGCCCTAATTGTGATACGGCTTCGTGCCGTGGCTTCGGCCCTAATTGATACAGCTTCGGGCTGTTTTGGCTTCAGGTGATTGTGATATTTGACAGCTTCAGCTGAGTGACTTTTCAGGCCTTTGTGATTGGCTTGGTAACTTCATTGGAGCCTTCGGTCATTGTGATTCATAATTAATTCAGTTCTGGTTTGGTTCATCTTCACGTAATTCATTGTGATTCATATTTAATTCAGTTTCGGTTTGGTTCATCCTCGTGTAATTCACTGTGGTGTTCTGTATCACTGATTCGCCGTTGGGCACTTATGTTCTAACATATTGAACAGGTATTAATAGTATGCCGTGGGCATAGTGTTTCACGAATGCTCGTTTCTTACATTGGTTTGTGAGCATCTCGTATTATTATTATCATTGTACCGTTTCATTCTGCCTTTGGATGCATATCATGTTATACATGTAATTGATGTTCATTATCTGGATGTCTGACCCCGTGAGGGCGGAACATGTTTTCATGTTTTAGGTGCTTGCGAGGAGAGAGTTGAGACACAGGGGCATGATGATGGCGACGAGGCATTCGAGCGATACTAGTCAGAGTTGTTCATATTGGTCAGTCAGTTGGAGTGTTCTCCAGTTTGTCAGTCATTGTCATTTTGTATTACCCGAGCAAATGCTCGTGGATGTTGTTGTATTTTATTTTTGGCCATGTAGGCCCATCGTTGTCGTTGAAATTCCTTATCGGAATATTGTGTCGGATATCATGGTAGGGACTGTGATCTCCCTTGTTGGTTAATTTTAATGTATTTTAGTCATGTTCGCCTGGTGGATCTCCGGGTGTGGGGTCCACGGCACTATAATAACCCAATGGGATTTGGGGGTGTTACAGAAAATGATATCAGAGACTTTTGGGTTGTGAGATACCCTGATATGTGAGTTATGTGGCTCTACCGATGCGGTAGTAGTGGGACTGTCAGGTTATGACAATTTGGACACTCGGGTTTCGTGAGTCGTGAAATTTGTACAACTGCACGAGTCATTCATTCATCGAGTCGTCGTCAGTGAAGACTAGTATCGTGAGACCTCGAAGCTTCGTATGACCTGTGTAAGGACTCGATTCTCTTTATGTTCATACATTCATCATGTCATTAATTATTCATGCGTTGTTGAAACCTATATGTGATATTGGTGTTATGATTGATTCATGACTAATTGGTTTGGAGCACGTGTGACTTGTGTAAGCGTTAAGGATCAAATCATTCATTAGTTAATAATCCTCAATCATCATTTCGATCTTGTCGATCATGTTAATTCATTCATCACTCAGTCAATCTCATGACTCAGTTAATTCATTCATCACTCAGTCAGTCTCATGACTCAGTTAATTCATTCATCACTCAGTCAATCTCATGACTCAGTTAATTCATTCATCACTCAGTCAATCTCATGGCTCGGTTAATTCATTCATCACTCAGTCAATCTCATGACTCAGTTAATTCATTCATCACTCAGTCAATCTCATGACTCAGTTAACTCATTCATCACTTAGTCAATCTCATGACTCAGTTAATTCATTCATCACTCAATCAATCTCATTATTCATTTAATTCATCATCACTCAGTCAATCTCATTCCTCAATTAATTCATTCATCACTCACTCAATCTCACTGCTCAGTTAATCCATTCATCACCCAGTGAACCTCCCTGTTCAGTTGCTGATCTTGTAAAATGCATTTTCAACCTTATTAACTTGTTCAAGATAATCATTTCAGGAATTTCATCAAATAATCGTGTTAACACACTGGTTTTTTCATGCGATCTTATCATATTCCGGCGTCATGCCGACGATCATTTCATTGCATCATTAATGCATTCATCGTGTTAGAGCGTGTATACTCATTATTATCATTCTGTAACTTAATCATAATGCTATATTCATGCGGGATCTTTAATCATCATGTGACTCTCCTACTTCAGTATTGATAGAGCTGTCAGAGGGCGCATGGGACGAGGCCGCGGTGCAGGACGGAACCCGGGATCTCATGTGCATACCCACACGAACACGAGGGATATCATTAATTCATCAAATAGCGAGGCTACTCATTCATCAGCAGATAATCATTCACTATCAGGGAGTCATACCCGAGATGCATCTCACTCGGAAGGTGTTCGGCTTGACCCATTCATACTTATGCAGGGCATGATGGCCCAGATGACTCAGATGACGCAGATGGTAGAGACAATGCAGACCTCGATGGTTCGTGGTCTACCACAACAGAGATTCCAGGTTCCGTTTCATGGACAGACTAGAGGAGTGAATCATATTGTTGGCGATATCTCTCGTCAGAGGCCGCCTACTTTTGAGGGTTCGTCGGAACCAGCTGATATTGTTCATTGGCTTGAGCATTTTGATAAACTCTTCGATATGGTTCAGTGTTCGGAAGAGATTAGAGTGGCACTAGCGGCTTATTACTTGAGTAAGGGTGCTTATTCGTGGTGGCTTTTTGTGAAACCCGCCGATCATGATTGTGGTTGGAGTGAGTTCAAGACTCTCATGTTAGAGAGGTATTATCCGGCTCCACTTCATGAAGCCAAGTTGTCAGAGGTTTTGAACCCCGAATCCATTGAGGACGATGGTGTTATTGTCATTGCTGAGAAGTTTCAGGGACTACTTCAGTTTGCTTCGTCATTTATCCGTACTGAGGCGGATAAGATCAAATATTTTAGCAAGAGGCTAAATCCGCAGTTGAGGATGCAGTTGTTCAATCACAATTGTAGTTCACTTAGTGAATTCATCGGGAAGGCTCTTGGAGCAGAGCTTTTGATCAAGGAGCTTACTCAGAAGCATCCTTCAGTTTCTTCGGGTGAGAGGACTAGAATGCTGGCTCGTTCAGAGGGACATCGGGCTCCGACGTCTAAGGGGTCGTTTTCTAGTCGTCTTCATGCTGGGATAGCATCTTCCTCTCAGGCGACGAGTTTGACTGTTGTTTGCTTTAACTGTGACTCAGCAGGTCACGTTAGTACCCGGTGTATGGTGCCAGCTATTATTTGTTTTCTGTGTGGGAGGCAGGGACACCGGCATAAATACTGCAGGAGTTCTAGTGCCAGTAAATCTCAAGAGAGCTCAAGGGCCTCGAGAGACTTCGTTACTCCATCCCGTGTATCATCCAAGGGACCCTATCAGGCCTCGAGGGCCAGAGGTAAGGACATTCATCACCGGTTTGAACAAGTTAATTCTTGTTCGTTAATAGTATAATCATTCATTTCGTTTTCGTTCATTCATTCATATAATTCATTCATCATACATCAATCATGTTGATACTTGTCATCATGAAACTAATCATTCAATTCACGAGGAACAACGGTTCCAATAATTTCACTTGAACCATCACTCATGACGTTATTAATTCACCTTGGTGAGTCATTCTTAATCCTTGTTGGATTTATAGTCATTTATCATTCATCATTCATTTTAGTCACTTTCATTCTCGTGACCTTCTGAGATCATATTTAGCGGCGAGTTCATCTTCGGATATACCTTAAATCGTTGAGATAGAGGAGATCGATGATATGGAAGGATATCGATGTTGGTATATTTAAGATGTAACCTTGTTTTTTGATGACTGTGTAAATCTATCCGTAATATTGTATCGTGACTGTGGATCATTTATTATTGATCTATTTTATTATGATCATATTCGAGAATCTTGAGATTTGGGTCATTTGTTGAGAATTCGTCCCTTTGGCGTTGTACTCAAGATTTCGTGATAATTTGGGAAATCGTTCACTGTGATTCGAGACGTCAAGTCTTGGGGACTTGGGCATGCGATTGATTTGGTCCCGAGGACTATTTGGGCATTATTGTTTTCAGATCATGATGGATAGTTCATATCCTGAGTTGTTTACCCTTAGTTTCGAGGACGAAACTCTTTTTAAGGGGGGGAGTATGTAATACCCGGTTGTGAATTCATTTATCATCACTCAGTAACTGTCACTCAGAATTTTTTTCACTCAGTAATACCCATTCATCATTGATGTTCATTCAGTCGTGACCATTGTTCGGCGTACTTTGGAATCGCATATCAGTACTTATTCGTCATTCATCACTATTTGAGATAGAGCCGAGATTATTGTCATCATCATCATGTTTTAATTTTCAGTTTGAGAGGTAGCGCACGCTACACATTCTGGTTAGCGCGCGCTAATGAGGTGCAGGTAACGCACGCTATGATTCAGTATTAGCGCACGCTAGTGCAAGTGGGACAGACAGTCCAGAAGGTACTGGGCTGATTTGGGAAATTCGTAGCGCACGCTACGATCAGAAGGTAGCGTGCGCTACGGCCGGAAGGCTGCGCACGCTACCTAGCTCAGCAGTGCCTCTGGATTGCGGCCCAGGACGATAGCATATGCTACCTCGGCAGCCTAGCTGTCACGGGGTGCGGCTCACTGAGGTTCAGGCCGTCGAATTCGTGCAGCGCCTAGGAGACTTCCGAGTCTCCGTCCGGCTACCATCAACGAGTTCATAGAATACCAATATTAGAGATATCATGCACTGGTCCATTGTGCGGCGTAAAATGCTAGGCACCCGTCTGTCCTTTGCCTCCGACCAACTAAGGGCCAGTATCTCATACCCTTCAAGCTTAACCCGCAATGGCACTCGGCACTAAGGGTCACTCGCATGCTCGAAGTGCAATTCCTCGTGCTCGACACTCACTCGGGACTTCTTAGGTGCAGTACCTTGGCGCCATTGAGAGTACCTCACCCGAGACGGACAACCTTTTAGATATTGGCTTAGATTCATGTCATCAATATATATTTTCCCCTCACGATGTTTGGACTACTTCGCGTACAAACCTATTACCTTCAATCCGCAATGTGGTGTTGTCTCGCAACCACATGTACAAGCCAACGATCCCCCTCAGCATAGCCGGAACCGATAGCTAATGCTTACAAGTAAGCTCACGAGGCGTATGATTTAAGTGAGTGCCTCGATTGCCCAATCGACATAGAGGAAGTGTTATATGTCCGACGGCATCCCTCCGGTCACAATAGAGCCTCCATGCCAACCTTAAGCCCAACGCAGACCACATAGGTCCTACGCCGCCCTAACGATTTCCAACTCGCTCGGGAACTCTTCGCACACTTCGAATGCTTAGAGTTGTCTCCCTAGAGGGCCCCCTTACCTCTGGGAAGATTGCACGCTTGGTGCTCGATAGCACGAGGAAGACTGGCCGCTTGCCCACCATTGCCCATCTAAGGACTGCCCCCCCCTATAATAGGCATAGAAAAATAATGCCTTGTAAGTGCACTAGACATTGATTGTCCGAGGAAGTACATCGGGTGTAACTCCCTCGTACGAACTCCAAATCCTTATCTGCTTGAACCGTAGAGTATCTTACGACATTATCTATAAGTCCTCAAAGTTTCAGACCCATCCGATACCCGAGCAGTGAGGAATTGCCTCTGCAATATTCTAAAACTACTACAATGCCACTGCACTGCAGCATCTTGATCCTTTGCATCGTTCGCTACTCAAACGGAACCATCTAGCTGTGAAACTTGGTGGAGATCTTCCCAACACTCCAAGGAACACTCCATTACAAGAATTTCACGAAACTCTTCTCCTAAAGCCCTCTTCTCCCAGACTCAATGTCCTGCTCGCGCACGGACACACTCTGGACGCCGACCACTGTCGCACGTCCCCAACCTTATTCGTGTCGCAGGGCAACTATCCAACATAATCCTTTGTAAGTCCGGGGCATTCCCAGGTACTCCGAATAATATGGAAAGAATCCTTTGACATCCTCCCCCTCTCGATCCATTGACGTCCTCGTCAACGCATGCACATACAACCTGCTCTATGTACATGCGCTGCCCATCTCATCATGAAAATACTTGGGCAACGAACCCGGCACTCTACCTCCATCTCCTCAACTCGTGTGCTTCAGCACAGCACTCTCAGTTCCATCAAGTGGCACCTGCTTGTAAAGTCGGAGGCCCAACTCGAAGAACGCCTGCACGGCCACTCGATGATCGCAATTTCCCACCGCTCGCTCGGCAACTCTTGCGCATCGCGCATTCAAACTTATAGGGATGTAGTGCACACGATCGAAACACTCTCCCTCCTCCCGGATGTTGCCTCTCTCTCGGCGCACACCCACTCTAATCTTGGCATAAATCATTCTCTCCATGCCTCGATATAACTAAAAACCCACCGATGGTGTTAGATTGCCACTCTAGCTCAAATAAAGCTACTCCCTCATTGTCAAGTCCGAGACTAGCGACAAGTTCTCCGAATTAAACCGAGTTGATTTGCCTGAACGTCTGTAGTACATGATACTTCTAAGACTGCTCACTAACACCAAGAACCCATCCAAAGGAGCCTTGCGCTCTGCTCAAAATACCACCGCGGCTGCCCTCTCAAAAATCCTTACTAACCATACCCCATAATACGGATTTCGAATTCTATCAAGGACGAGCCAAACCCAATCTGAAACTCTGTAAGACAAGTACCCTCTAGCACAAGTCGAAAGAGGCCTACACGGCTGCTCACAGATCACTAAACTCTCAGCCCTCAGGACACCGCACTTCTACGGCAAGGAGCTTGAAGGCTGTGCACGTGATCAACACACCCTCCCCCGCTCGATGGTGATGCCTAACTCTCAGCACACTGCGTCACCGGCCTTCAGTCTGGCGTGATGAAAACTCGCAGGTTGGTCTCGCTGGTCCTCTGACTTAGACGAAGACACGAACCCAGGCCCTTCGGCCTAACTCGTAACCTGGCCAACTGGCCGTACGAGCACACCTCATTCAGCTTGCTCCCATCAGAAATCCATAGACCAATAGTTCCCATTTATTGGCTTCCAAATTACTTCCAAGAACAGCATCTCGAAATCGCTCATGTGTGTGTCCAGGATGGACACACCTCCTCGGTAACCAAGGAGCCCAATGCTCCATATAACTCAGTCCCTTTCAGAAAATCCCTCAACCACAGAGCCCATACTCTAGGCTTTGGAATCCCCTTAAGTAACATCATTCTCGAATCAGCCCATTTCGTCTCGAGATTCTGGCCCTCCCCCACTCATGTTGGAGACCAGACCCAAATCTCTTGTCCCTCATAGACTGCTGGGACATGCAACACCACACTTGGAGCATGCCCATTCTCATATCTACCCGACTCGAACCAGAAAGACCGAACACTCCACTCTTGCAACTTCCGTGGTGGATGTGTTACGATTGCACCTCATGTGCGAAAGCGCTTTGCGCATAACAATTCAAATCTCATGTAACCAACGTAACCGATGCACCTTAAGTGCTATGACGCCTTGCGCACACTAAAATTCAGCCCAAGTTTTGCACCTGAACGTGCTGTGACGGATTCCCGCACTGAAGTTCTCGCACAAATAGGTCTCAAAACCAAATCACCTCTCAATCTGCGGCGCTATGCAAACATGGCTGCAACTTGGCAGACGTGGCTACTGCACACCACCTGTCTCACCGGCATGTCACCTTTTAGGAGATCAAGATGTCTTATAAGCCCACAAAAATAGGCCAACATAAAGTTTCTGATGAGATTACACCAACACCGTTACTCACGCGTCCGCAATTTACCGATGAGAATGCTCCCCTCACATTAACCAACTGCCAACCGTACTCGCAGAGAATAAATATAGTCATTAAACACGTCGTAACTCGGTTACTACAATTCTCCAGAATCACTAATGCCAACAACTCGCACCGAACAAAGCATTCGGACATCACCGACAGAAACCAAACAACCAGGGTACTACCATTCGCCCAATTGCAAAGCCAACTCGAGGTACTACCATTCGCTCAAGCCCTACTGCCATCCTAATTCTCAACTCTGCCACAATACGTATGATCGCACTGCAAGCCCTTCGCTGAAATGCCACTACAATGGCTAATAAGAAAAATTCGGCACCATTTTGGTATCCGGTTCTCAAGGGGAAGCAAGATATTCAACAATGCTCAATGCTCAGCTAAACCTGGATGCGACATTCTAGGCTCCGATACCACTTGTTACGGGCTGCCGCTCACTGAGGTTCAGGACATCGAATTCGTGCAGCGGATCACGAATCACCCATGCGCCTAGGAGACTTCCAAGTCTCCGTCCGGCTACCATCAATGAGATTTCATAGAATACCAACATTAGAGATATCATGCACTGGTCCATTGTGCGGCGTAAAACGCTAGACACCCGCCTGTCCTTTGCCTCCGACCAACTAAGGGCCAGTATCTCATACCCTTCAAGCTTAACCCGCAATGTCACTCGGCACTAAGGGTCACTCGCATGCCCGAAGTGCAATTCCTCGTGCTCGAAACTCACTCGGGACTTCCTAGGTGCAGTACCTTGGCGCCCTTGAGAGTACCTCACCCGAGACGGACAACCTTTTAGATCTTGGCTTAGATTCATGCAATCAATATATATTTTCCCCTCACGATGATTGGGACTACTTCGTATACCGACATATTACCTTCAATCCGCAATGTGGTGTTGTCTCGCAACCACATGTACAAGCCAACGATCCCCCGCAGCATAGCTGGAACCGATAGCTAATGCTTACGAGTAAGCTCACGAAGCGTATGATTTAAGTGAATGTCTCGATTGACCAATCGACATATAGGAAGTGTTATATGGCCGACGGCATCCCTCCGGTAACACTAGAGCCTCCATGCCAACCTTAAGCCCAACGCAGACCACATAGGTCCTACGCCGCCCTAACGATTTCCAACTCGCTCGGGAACTCTTCGCACACTTCGAATGCTTAGAGTTGGCTCCCTAGAGGACCCCTTTACCTCTAGGAAGATTGCACGCTTGGTGATCGACAGCACGAGGAAGACTGGGCTCTTGCCCACCATTGCCCATCTAAGGACTGCCCCCTATAATAGGCTTAGAAAAATAATGCCTTGTAAGTGCACTAGACATTGATTGGCCGAGGAAGTACATCGGGTGTAACCCCCTCATACGAACTCAAAATCGTTATCTGCTTGAACCGTAGAGTATATTACGACATTATCTATAGGTACTCAAATTTTTAGCCCCATCCGATACTCGAGGAGTGAGGAATTGCCTCTGCAATATTCTAAAACTACTACAATGCCACTGCACTGCAGCATCTTGATCCTTTGCATCGTTCGCTACTCAAACGGAACCGTCTAGCTGTGAAACTTGGTGGAGATCTTCCCAACACTCCAAGGAACTCCCCATTACAAGAATTTTACGAAAATCATCTCCTAAAGCCCTTTGCTCCCAGACTCAAGGTCCTGCTCACGCACGGACACACTCCGGACACCGACCACTGTCGCATGTCCCCAACCTTATTCGTGTCGCAGGGCAACTATCCAACATAATCCTTTGTAAGTCCGGGGAAATCTCGGGCACTCCGAATAATATGGAAAGCACCCTGTGACACTAACGCATGCTAGGTTGCACCAGTATAAATGTGATAGAGCATCCCAGTTTCGGTCATTTTTCCCATTTTTATCTTTCTCTTCCGCGGCTGGAGCCTTGGGGATCTTGAAGCCATGTTGTTGAACAAAAAATCTACGAAGTTCTTGATTTCATATCATTGATTGATCATCCTATATCATCCTTTGATCCAGCGAATCAAGGTGAGATTTCCTAGAACCCTATTTTGAGAAATTTTGGGGTTTTTGCATTTTTGTCCGATTCGTTCTGTATTGTTGATTAATCCATGATGGGTATGATTAATCTTAGTAGTATTATTGTGTTTAACATCATTTAATCCATCGTTCTTCGTCGAATCAAAGTATATTTCTTGATTTCATTCGAATCGACTTTTTGGGGGATTTATTCTTGATCTCGTTTTCCATCCGTTTTTGATGGATCGATTGTTGTTAAATGATGTTTTTAAACATATCCTATGGATTGAATATCCATATTTCAGTTGGGAATTTCATTTTCATGTTTTGTCGGGTCGATTCGCGTTCTTGGCCGTTTTGGGGGAAATCCTTGAACTTTTGTCGTTTGTTCCTTAAATTCAGCGGCTTTAGGTCGTACTTTGGAATTCATTTTCATTGTTATTGTTGTCCTTCATAGTTTATTATTGCGAGTTGGCGTTCGGTGGAGTCGGCGGGTTTGTAGTCGGTTCGTGCTAACCTACTTCGGTCGATTCTCCGCGTCATGGTTTCGAGGCAAGTATTTTACTATACGAATTGTCTTGTGAATAGGAACGTCGCGTTATGGTTGTGATGCATTGGTTTACTTTCGTGAATATGCTTCGTATGAATTGATTATTATGAACGATTGATGGTAACGATAATTCTCTCACTTAGCTCGTAGAATTGTGTTGGTTGTGTTAATCATCTAAGTATGTGCCGAGCATGTTTGAGTTGAGTTGTCGTTATGATTATGATATTTGTGTCGTGTTGATTTACTTACTTGATTATACGTTTCGGTGTAATGCGGAATGGCTTGACATTTGATGATTATGAGTTGTGTCGCGACGATGTGTGTGTTCCAGGTAAGGTCTAACGAGGCCTCTGGAGTTCGGTACATGATGTGTATGAACAAGGTGTGTGATCCAGGTAGGGTCTGACGAGGCCTCTGGAGTTCGGTACATGATGTGTACGAATGATGTTTGTGGCCGGGTAGGGTCCGATGAGGCCTCCGGAGTTCGCTACATGATGTGTACGAACGATGTTTGTGGCTGGGTACGGTCCGTTGAGGCCTCCAAAGTTCGGTACATGATGTGTATGAATAACGATCGTATAACAGTGATTGTTTGGGTAACATTTTAAATATGGGTCTCGGACTCATAATGATATCTTACCTAGTGTGTTTTGAAACGAGAATCGGGCTAAGGCCCTAATGTTTACAAAAAGGTTTTGTAAATTGCGACTCGAGGTCCAAAAGAATTTCTGCTTTAAAAATCTCCGAGATAATGTGTTCCTTTTCAAATATCTCTTGCTTGAGTTCGAAATTCTAAAACTTCTCGGGAACATTTTGATAATTGATTTCCATATTAAATTCGTAGTTGTTATTTACTTGTTGCATTTCGTATTGTATTATACTTGCACTAGTAAAATAGTGGATTTTTACAAACCCCCGAGTTAATCGGGGGGTGGATGTCTGTTCTGCGTCCAGGTACATGCAGGTTCAGGGGAGCAGTCACAGGAATGGCACAAGAGGATGATGAGCTGCGATACTAATCAAGAGTCGAGAGTTGGTAGAGTTTGGTTGTAGTGTTAGAGTTGATTTCAGTCTTCCGCTGTATTGTGTTTCGAACCCTATGTGGGTAATGTTGTTTTAGTCAGTTCTGTTGATGGAATTGTGTGACCTCAACGGCCTGTATTATTATATTTTTTGACCCTGGCCGGGCAAGCATTTGGTTGTTTATGGATGTTTAGCCTGGTAGATCCTTGTGGAAAGGGTCTACGGCGTGTAATATTCCCATATGGTTTGGAGGTGTTACATTTATGGTATCAGAGCGCCAGGTTGCGAGAACCTAGGCTGTCGGGTCGAGTCGAGTCTTGATTTGTCGAGTAATGTGTTGTCTTGTCGTTCGAGTCGTCAGGTGACCAGTTGAGTAGTGCGTAGTTACAACGTGTCGGATATGTTGTCGGATGAGATTAGTATCGTGGGCAACCGTCATCTCCGTGCGACCTGTGGACGTGAGACTCCTCCTTTATGCAAGGTACCCGTGTATCATGATTTTATCTTAGTGAGTTAATTGCGGTGCATAATTTTATTTACACGGTGCTGTGTAATATAGTTATATATAATACTTGTGACACATAGTATTTGTATAAAAACTGGGCGTATTGTTGTTTCACCTTTGAACCACCGTATGTGGTGGTATGGTGTGAAAAATTGAGAACCTTGATGGGTTTTGAATAAGGTATCGACGATTGAGTTCGTGAGAAACTCCGAGGAATGGTTTTGTTGTATGTTTAAACGTGATGCTGTGAGATGTATTCAATTGGATTCGCGATCCTATTTGCCGTTTGGGCATATGATTTTTAGTTTGATTGTTTTTAGATTGTTATGTTTATGCCGTTACGGGTAGGTTTTAGAATGTTCTTCCTGGAGGACTTTACGAGTTTGAATATTTTTTTAGGAATCGTTTTCTATTGTTTAAAATATTCTGATGGTGCGGTTAAAATCACAGTTTATATGGATTTTAAAATCGATTAAATTCTTGACAAATTAGTCGTGTATTTTCAAATGACACCATCAGACGGTATCTGGAATATATGTTTTGAAGTACTTCGGACATTGTATTTTTGGTTATGAACGAAAGAATTTTAGAAAATCTTTATTTTGCAAAACGATTTTTTTTCGGTTTTTCGGAATTTTAAACTTCATATGTTCACGTAATGGTTGGCGTGGTAACATCTTGTTACCCTGTATATCACTAGTAATGGTAATGATATATATATAAGACCACTTTGATGATATTGTCTATCGAGTAGGTTGGTGTTTCAAAGTGTTGTTTTGCAAATAGCTTCAATCAAAACAGTTTTGATAGTGAGATACATGGTTTTGATTAAACGACCGAGGTATTAAAAGTGTTTTCAAAAATTTCATTTCACCAAATTTTTTCAAACTTGAGAATTTTAAAATTTTATCATTTGAATAATACCCCGGAAATATTTTATTTTTCTTGCTAGTGTTTGGACCCTACGATATGTGTGTGGTTTTGACCATGTTTGATTTGGTAAAATCCAAACATCTCTGTGATGTGACTTTGTGAATTATTTTTGAATGAAGTTCTAAAATTACGGTGTTAGTTCGTGCACTTGTGTGATGACTTGGAGTTGATGTTTTATCGTGCTTCTATTTATCGTCCTATGTTGACGTTGTGATGTTTGTTTGGTTGCATTATTCTGATTGGTCGTCCGTTCAGTATGCCGAGAGGTCGAGGCCGAGGATGTGGTTGTAGTCGTGGTCGTGATCAGGAGCGTGATAAGGTGACTCGCTCGTTGTCGAATGCCAATCAGTACAGTACGGACGGTCATGATAACCCATCAGGTGATCAGCAGCAATCATCCAGAGGTAATGTTGACATTGGCGCCGCCACGATCCTTCGTCAGGTGGCTGACCAGTTGGCGCATATGAATCAGACCGTACACTGAGACAGGATTCCGGATGAGGATAACGGAGCTAGTAAGTGGTTACGAGTTGTGATGAGAATGCACCCACCTCGTTTCGTAGGTTCTTCGGACTCGTTAGGTTGGGAGAACTGGCTCTTCCAGTTGGACAGAACATTTGATGCTGTAGCTTGCCCCGATGAGAGAAGAGTACCCATCGCCCAATACCTGCTTGACAGGGAAGCGGCACACTGGTGGGAGGCCGTAGCGCCTAGTGATCGTACAACTACTTCGGCCGAATTCAAGATTTCCATGGAGGCAGAGTATTGTCCGCCACCTGTTAAAGAGCGCAGGATTGTCGAGTTTTTCTCGGCTATGCCCCGAGACGTGTCGGTGTCTCAAGCAATAGTCGATTACAATCGATAGCTGTGTTATGTTCGGGATCAGGTAAAAAGTGAGGCAGATAAGGTTCGTTATTTCGATATGCGTATGAAACCCCAGATTCGGCAGTGTATGGCTCCTTTTATGTGTATAATCTTGAAGGACTATCAGGATCGAGCCTTGGCTTTTGAGATGGCTATAATGTCTACCGAGTCCGTATCGGTAGCGAAGAAGCAGAAGATCTCTGTTGACGCATCGGGAAGTAAGGGAATTGGGATTCCCACACCTCAACCCTCGTATCAGCCGAGTATGGGACCTTCTAGGTCAGCTAGAGAATCCAAAGGACCCAAGCCGGTGTCTTTGAGTTCTGGTAATCCTCCTAGGTGTTTCAACTGTAACGTTCTAGGCCATGAACGCGCGCATTGTAAGAAACCGCCAGTGACTTGTTATAATTGTGGACATGAGGGGCATCGAGTTCAGTACTGCGAGATTGTTGCCGAGATGATAAGAGATCGGAGTTCCATTCCTACTTCTGGAGGGCCCAGTGATGTCCAGTGATAGTGTTTTTGGTACTCGTTGCGCGGATTGTTTCTCGTGAAGGGATGTATTTTGTAACGTTGTTTTACGTTTGTAACTTGTTAAATGATATTTTGTTTTGAATAAGTTCCCGTATAGTTGTTGAACCTACGGAGGCATGATAGTGGACCGCGGAGTCATGAATATGGTATTTTATTATGTGTCGTTATATTTTGTTTCGTATCACTGTGATAACCTTAGTTTAAGTTTCAGGACGAAACTTATTTTTAGTATGATAGAATGTAATATCCGGTATTCTCGTTTTCTGTTATCTTGAATTGTTTGTGTTTTGACGTCGGACATTTTCTTGTTGATGAGTATCAGAGTGATTTCTATCGTGATATTCTATTTGTTTCTTTCGCATAGCCGTTTTAGTCGAGTGCAGCTTGTTGTCGCGTGCGTTTCTTTGATTAAATGTGTGCATGTGATGTGACGTTAATTGCTCATTATTGTTTCGAATCATAGCCGGTGGCGTTGTGTTGGTCGTCGTGGAGCGTGTGTGTTTTTCACGCCGTATATTCCTTTGCGTTGCTTGTAACGTTTCGCCGATGGGCGAGAGTTACGCGCTCTTTGTGTACCTCGTTGAGTTTACCTGGCGGGATATTACTTCTCCCTACTTGTTTTAAGTTTCGGGACGAAACTTCTTTCAAGGATGGTAGTGTGTAATATCCGCAATTTTGATTTCCGGTAATTTTCTTTTTTTTAGCGGGAATCCATTTTGACGACTCGCTTGTGACCTTTTCGTCATTCTGAGAATGATTAATTCTGCACTTTTTATCATCCGAGTTCGTTTCGGTGCTGTTTTGTTGAGTTCTGTGCTTCTTAGCGACTTTTCCGCATTTGAGTTCGATTCTTGCGAATCTCATTCGAAACTGCTGTTTCGAGTTTCCCGTAAGTCCGTTTAACCTTGTTAGACGTGTTGTGAACTTCAGTTTGGTTATTCGATCACGTATCGTGATTTTCGAGCGTTTTGGGCCATTTTGTAATTTACCCAAAGTTATGGGTATTCATATCTGTATTTGTTGTCTCGACCCTTTTCTTGGTCGCGTATGATTAATTATTGCATTATGTTTTCATTTCGGGTCGTTGATGTTGTCCACGAGCGTTTTGTCGTGTTCGTTCCGTGCGATTTCGGATAATCGGTTCGTCGAGTCCTGGTGGTCGGGCAGTGGCCGGACGGCTGCGGGCACTGGCCGGACGGTTGCGGGTGCTGGCCGGATGGGTGCGGCAGGAACCGGCGTAGTGCACGCTATGGCCGGAAGGTAGCGCGCGCCACGGCTGGAAGGTAGCGCACGCTACGTCCGGTTAGCTGCGCGCGCTAGTCGGCCGAGGCAGTAGGTTCTGGACTCGAGTGGATCGGCAGGTAGCACACGCTACTATCGGCATCAAGACGCTATGACCGGCGAGTAGCGCGCGCTACGGAAGGTCGCGACGCTACCTGCCGGCAGTGCCTCTGGATTGCGGCCCAGGCCGATAGCGTACGCTAGCTCGGCAGCCTAGCGCACGCTAGGCTGCACCAGTATAAATGTGACAGAGCAGCCCAGTTTCGGTCATTTTCCCCATTTCTATATTTCTCTTCCGCGGCTGGGGCCTTGGGGATCTTGAAGCCATGTTTTTGAACAATAAATCCACGAAGTTCTTGAGTTCATATCATTGATTGATCATCCTATATCATCCTTTGATCCAGCGAATCAAGGTGAGATTTCCTAGAACCCTATTTTGAGAAATTTTGGGGTTTTTGCGTTTTTGTCCGATTCGTTCCGTATTGTTGATTAATCCATGATGGATATGATTAATCTTAGTAGTATTCTTGTGTTTAACATCATTTAATCCATCGTTCTTCGTCAAATCAAAGTATATTTCTTGATTTCCTTCGAATCGACTTTTTGGGGGATTTGTTTTTAATCTCGTTTTACATCCGTTTTTGATGGATCGATTGTTGTTAAATGATGTTTTTAAACATATCATATGGATTGAATATCCATATTTCGGTTGGGAATTTCATTTTCATGTTTTGGCAGGTCGATTCGCGTTCTTGGCCGTTTTGGGGGAAATCCTTGAACTTTCGTCATTTGTTCCTTAAATTCAGCGGCTTTAGGTCATACTTTGGAATTGATTTTCGTTCATATTGTTGTCCTACGTAGTTTATTATCGCGAGTTCGCGTTCGGTGTAGTCGGCGGGTTCGTAGTCAGTTCGTGCCAACCTACTTCGGTCGATTCTCCGCGTCATGGTTTCGAGGCAAGTATTTTACTATACGAATTGTCTTGTGAATAGGAACATCGCATTATGGTTGTGATGTATTGGTTTACTTTCGTGAATATGCTTCATATGAATTGATTATTATGAACGATTGATGGTAGCGATAATACTCTCACTTAGCTCCTGGAATTGTGTTGGTTGTGTTAATCATCTAAGTATGTGCCGAGCGTGTTTGATCATTGTTGAGTTGTCGTGATGATTATGATATTTGTGTCGTGTTGATTTACTTACTTGATTATACGTTTCGGTGTAATGCGGAATGGCTTGACATTTGATGATTATGAGTTGTGTCGCGACGATGTGTGTGTTCCAGGTAAGGTCTGACGAGGCCTCTGGAGTTTGGTACATGATGTGTACGAACAAGGTGTGTGATCCAGTTAGGGTCTGACGAGGTCTCTGGAGTTCGGTACATGATGAGTACGAACGATGTTTGTGGCCGGGTAGGGTCCGATGAGGCCTCCGGAGTTTGGTACATGATGTGTACGAACGATGTTTGTGGCCGGGTAGGGTCCGTTGAGGCCTCCGGAGTTTGGTACATGATGTGTACGAACAACGATCGTATAACAGTGATTGTTTGGGTAACATTTTAAATATGGGCCTCGGACTCATAATGATATCTTACCTAGTGTGTTTTGGAACGAGAATCGGGCTAAGGCCCTAATGTTTGCAAAAAGGTTTTATAAATTGGGACTCAAGGTCCAAAAGAATTTCTGCTTTAAAAATCCCCGAGATAATGTGTTCCTTTTCAAATATCTCTTGCTTGAGTTCGAAATTCTAAAACTTCTCGGGAACATTTTGATAATTGATTTCCATATTAAATTCGTAGTTGTTATTTACTTGTTGCATTTCGTATCGTATTATACTTGCACTAGTAAAACAGTGGAGTTTTACTAACCCCCGAGTAATCGGGGGGTGGATGTCTGGTCTGCGTCCAAGTACATGCAGGTTCAGGGGAGCAGTCACAGGATTGGCACAAGAGGATGACGAGCTGCGATACTAATCAAGAGTCGAGAGTTGGTAGAGTTTGGTTGTAGTGTTAGAGTTGATTTCAGTCTTCCGCTGTATTGTGTTTCGACCCCTGTGTGGGTAATGTTGTTTTAGTCAGTTCTGTTGATGGAATTGTGTGACCTCAACGGTCTGTATTATTATATTGTTTGACCCTGTCCGGGCAAGCATTTGGTTGTTTATGGATGTTTAGCCTGGTAGATCCTTGTGGAAAGGGTCTACGGCGTGTAATATTCCCATACGGTTTGGGGATGCTACACGATCGAGCTACATATATACGAATATATAAACGAAACACAAGAGTTACGAAAAAACATACCCTTATAGTCCGTTGATTAAATGGTATCCTTCTCTTGAGCTATTCCCCAAGCTTTAGGTGATCTCCCTGCAATTCAATCCGCTCCAAGCTCGTGAATGATCCAATGCCGAAAGCACCACGTCTCTACTTGCCACGCGCCGGAGAAATGAGCGGAACGACGATCACCTTGCTATCCTCCGAGGATACGGCTAGAGCTAAGTGATGAAGCTTCCAATATGAAATTATAACACTCTAAGTGTATAATTCACTTTCTCTCTTTGATTTCTTGATTTTTCTCCAAGAACAACCAAGAACACTTAAAGAAGATGATGAAGACTTTGAGAAAACTTTTCTCTCTCTTTCTCTCTCTCTCTCTCTCTCTCTCTCTCTCTCTCTCTCTCTCTTTCACGTATGAATGCAAATTTGTCAGAAAAAGATGAAGTCTTCTCTCCTAATTATATTCCAAATCCACCTAATGACAACTCCTTTCCCATTATATTAATAGATACTATATTCATTAAGTCTTTGTCTTCCATTTAAAAATGGAGACAAAGACCAAAGGAAGGTGGGTGGAAATGGGACGGCCTTCATGAAGAAAACGGACGAGTTCGGTTCGTTTCAGACTCCCATGAGTCCAAACAGATAAACTCCGATTCCGTTCCGATGTATTTATATCAATTAATTAATCCAATTAATTAATCATATCAAATACATTATGACATAATTAATTTCTCTAAGAAATAATTATATCCATGAATTAAATTAATCACCCAGTAATTTATTTAATTCATTAGGCCGTAAATTAATTTATCCAATAAATCAATTTAAACATCCAATGTCCCAAATTTATATATCCGATATCTAATATTCATAATGAGAGAATTAGCTCGATTCATTCCGTCGTTAATCCTATTGCGCGACTCGGTAGGTCCGTCTCAGTCAGCAATAGGAGGAACCAAAGAGTAGTAGCACCACCTAGCCAGCCTGGCGGCCTACACCATACCCCAACTAAGAACGAATGATTGGGATCATTCAAGAACCATTCTGTCGTGAATACCAGTAAACGTATAAATCCTTCTTTCACATGTCCTGATCAAGTTATAGGGTCACGGTAAGTCAAACCCTATCTGTACTTGACGCTATGCATGCGTTAATGCAAATCGAGATCATCGAGCTCTCGTGTATCCAATACAACTAGCTCCAATGCTTTGGCCAAAGACTTATGACCTCATCTGCCAATAACTGCATAAGACATATAACCTGTTCACTAACAGGAGAAAGAATTCTATCTTGGTATTCAGTAGGACCTGCTACTTGCCCATCAAGATGCATGTCGAGGTTGACCCCTGCCTCCCGGTTTACAGGGTCGAACTACTCAAATGAAAATCTTGACGTCACAAGCACATCCCTACTAAATCCTCAAGTCGAAGGTTCACGAATGCCTATCACAACCTTTCGATTCCATCATTGAATGTCCCGGAGTGAAATACGTGTGACGAATCGAGGGTGAGTCAGTTCGAGTATACTAATCCAATTAGCATACCTATAACATGTGCTCCCACTAACCATTAGTGTTCGACAGGCACTCTCCTTATCAAAGAACACGTCATACAAGTCTTCACATAAACTTAACGCCCAGTCAAGTTTCATCGACTTGCGAACGATTAAGTATTTGAGCTATAAACCTTTCCGGTGCCGACCTCCTTATCCAATTAGGAGTGGAACGTTTTGCTCTCAAATACACAGACTAGTTTCTATATGTATATTTACGAGTTAGGAGTGCCAGTAACTACCAGTAAATAAAGAAACATCCATTACCTTATATTAATGATATACATAATAACAAGTACAATGCCCTCACTCAACGTCCTCTGAGTGGCATTCGAGGGCGTACTCCCAATAATAAATTCCTTCGATGGATTAGGAATCATAAAAATTGAAGTTGAAAGTCTATCTACTCTTAAGTTCTTGAAAACTTCTCTAACACTTCTCATTCCAAAAATATTATTCTCATTTCCCCATTAATCGTGTCATCAATGCGGCTATCGTCGAGAATCCTACAATAAATCTCCTATAATATCCTGCTAAGCCCAAGAAACTATGAACTTTATTCGTGTTAGTTGGTGTTTTCCAATCATTGATAGCTTCCACCTACATTGAATCAACTTTCCTGAGCAGTAACAACATGCCCAAGTCCAAACTCGCACTTGCTAAACTTCGCATACAACTTCTCCTTGCAAAGTACCTCCAGTACTGTCCTTAGATGCTTCTCATGATTAACTCCATCCTTCGAACATATGAGTATGACATAGATGAACATGATGACAAACTGATCCAAGAAAGGTTGAAATACCATATTCATCAGATCCAAAGACTGTTAAGGTATTACTTATTCCAAATGGCAGTATTACAAACTCATTATGACCATATCTTTGTTCAGAATGTAGTCATTGGAATGTACTCGCCATTGATCTTTTATTTATAGTATTCTTACTTCAAATCTATCTTCGAGAATGATCCTGAACCTCCAAGCTGGTCAAATATATCTTCAATCTGAGGAGGGGGATACTTGTTCTTTATCGTAAGTTGATTCAGTTCATGGTGATCAACGCACATATTTATGCTTCTATCCTTCTTGTTCACGAACAACATGCTCCCTAAGATAAGACGCTTGGTTGGGTAGCCTATGTCAAACAACTCCTAAATCTACATCTTCAGTTCTTGTAATTCCTTTGACGCGATCCTGTATAGGTCCTTCGAGATAGAAGCTGCTCCGGGCACCAAGTCTATTGTAAACTCCACTCGTCTATCTCGTGGGATATCCGGTAAGTTCTCTGAAAAAATGTCTACATATTCCTTAATAATGGGGACATCTTCAACTTTCTTCTCAGACTTAGACTCACCTATAACATTCACCAAATACCCTTGATAATTGCTCTTACACAATATCTTAGTTTCTTTCATGGCCTTAGCGTATGCTACTTCGGTCATCGCATAATGGATGACTGCGCCATATTTATTCAACCAATCTATACTCAAGACTACATCAAAATTATTCATCTCTGGTACATACATTAAATACAGGTATTCATTTATCTCTATAGTTATATTATTAGCTATAGCATCAATGGAGATTACGTCTCCCACATGTATACTACTCGCACGATTTTCTGATGTTTTACTACTTATAAATCCAATTATGCTAAAAACTTCTTAGAGATAAATGAATGAGATGTGCCAGTATCAAATAACACCAATGCAAGAATTCCATCAATGGATAACATATTTGACATCATCCTGGGCTTCCCCTTCTTATCAATCTCATCTAGACTATGCATGCGAGCCTTCCCTCTAGAAGCTTAATTCTGAACCCTTTTGTCTGGGCCATTATTATTCTGCACGCACTGGGATATCATATGTCCTTCTTTATGGCAACAATAACATCTATTCTGACCTTGCATGCAAACTCCCTAGTGCCTCTTCCCACACTTGGAACAGGTTGAATAATCATATTTTACCTTTAGTCTAGATGGCCCTTCCTTACCTCCATTGTTGTTATTATCATTACCTGTCTCTGCCAGTTCCTCATATTTGAATTTTCGACTGGAGGATCCCTAACTATTTCTTTATCCAAATTGGTTGAGATATCCTCGATCTAGAAACAACACACTTACACATCATTTTCCCACGACTAGCCAGATGATGTCGAATACTGTTTCAAAATCCATGAAATTTTTACATTATCATGTCATCAATCTCGACCATGAATGGTGCATCACCACATGTGACTGAACTCTTTCATACTCGATAACAATCATGCCCCCTTGAGTTAAATCCAGAAACTCATTTTACATCTTATCTTTGTACACCCATGAGTAGTACTTATACATAACTGTCTCCTTGAACCCATCCCAAGTCAGTGCTCTACATTCCTCCTTCGTTCGAAGTCTCTATGACCCGTTCCACCAGGTTTTGGAATCCTAAACTTTTTTAGCACAAGCCATATAATAAAAAATGCTCTCCAAGTCCAGTAACCACTCCTCCATGCCTGTGGGTACTTTATGTCCGTGGAAGGTAGGAGGCTTGAATTGGTTGAACTAGTTGATCACTTAGGATTGGACTTGCTCTTGAGTGACTGGGAGCACTATAGTAGCCCCCTAAAGAAGAGTAGTTTAGCCCGTGAGCAATTATTGCTGGTTAGGGACAACATTCTCACTTGAAGGCATGTCATGTGCACCTTGAGCTTGGGTTCGAGAATCGGTATTAGAGTTATTATCACGTGGAGCCATATCCTGCTAATGGATTGTTGCTTCTATGTTCTTGAGCACGAGAAAATGGAGTAAAGGATAAAGATATGTATATGCATAGTATAAGATGAAAGTGAGATAATACATCACGTATTGGAATTATTTAGTGCGAATAATTGAATATATGGACTTAACCAGTCAACCTGAACATAAATATTAGTAAAATCCTAATGGAAATAACCAAATGCTAATTGAAATAATAGAACCATGAAGTCTCTAAAACAACACGACTACTCATCATCACTATTAAGGAGATGTGACAGGTAGGGTTGTTTGTCGGTCCGGTTCGGTCCGGGTATTGTCTTCCCGGTTCTGGACCGTTAAGGTATCGAGTATTATCGGTTTCGATCCTTACAGGTTTCGGGTCCCAACTTCAATACTTGTATCCGAACCGCTAAAGTTTCGAGTGAGTACCAGTCCCGGGTATTTCGGGCGGGTTCTCGGGTATCTTGGATCATTAAAAGCCCTAATCACCAAAACCTCATAATAGAAACAAGAATGGAGAATTTTTTTCAAATGTATGCTAAGGAAATTAAGAGATACGGTCTTTTAAACTTATTTTTTCTATTTACACTAATACCTTATACAATATTTTGTATAATGTATGTTTTAGAAAAATTACCAGTTTTTTTACCTGGTTAACGGTTCCAGTCCTTATCGATTTCGGTTCTAACTTCGATACCAGTATCCGGACCGCTAATGTTTCGGGTGAGTATCAGTCCCGGGTATTATCGGACGGTTCTCGGGCGGTTCTCGAGTATACTTGGACCGCCAACAGCGCTAGTGACAGGAACCGGGGGTGGGGGCTTGGTCCCGGAGATGATACCATCATCGTCTGAGTCAACTCACGCTCTAGGTCCCTCTTCCCCCGGATCCTTCTTGGGTGTTGGCCACTAAGTATACAGCTTGGAAAGTGTTTAAGCAACAAACTGTACGTTTTTCAAGTTAGAGTGTGTAGCGGAAGTCTTATAAAAGTATGTTGCTGTAAATACAGCAACTCGGTATGCAGTGTATACATAAAATAATCACAGTTATTAAAGCAGTAAATGCAGAAGGTGATTGACACAGTAATTAAAGTGGTTCGAGGTAAACCCCTCTACGTCCACTGGTCCTCCACACAGGAGTAAAAGTTTATTATAAATACTGCGTACACAACTACGTATTTATAATCAAACTTATCAATGTATGGTCACACATATTGATACAAAGATCGTAGCTTTCAACCGTTCACACAGATTGGTCAAAGCTTTCACTTGACTAACTTCTTCACACACAGTTCCGAAGCTTTGTCTCTTCAATGCAGATCCGTCACACACAGTTCAGGAGAAGCAAGGCTTTCTCAGTCCACACAGGGCTGATGGTTTTCTTCAATGTAAGATCACTGGTTGAACAACAGCTTGACTTTCTTGAGCTTTGAGCTGATGATGTGTTGTTCAAGGTTGAGAACTTGTATATTTCTTCTCTTAGGATGGGCAGTATGCTTAAAGAAATATGTTTGCTCAGATGTATATATTCATGTCTATATCGTTGGGCAGTTAGTCTTATCTTGTTATATTCCTTCGTGTCTTTCTGATCTTCAAACTGCGGGATATATATAGCCTTTGAATAGATCCGTTGAGCAAAAGTCCATTAAAACTGGATGGTTGACTTGTATAGACCAAGATCCAGATTTTGCGTTGTTTGAAGATCTCTGTCGGTTTTAGTATTTAAATACTTTATCCTTTCAGTATTTAAATATTTCTTTTCAAATGGGACTTTGACTTTAGCGAATAACAAAGATTCATTTTCAAATGGTCTTCAGTCCTGTTTCGATGGGTATTGATGATCTCAATACTTTACAGCTTTAATGTTGTATCCATTTACGTTGTAGGCTATATTGGAGTAGTCGCTGTATGGAATGTTGCTGTATGAAGAGACAGCTTCCATACTTGGCGCTTTTTAGACTCTGTTGTTGTATGATGGCAACGCGAAGGCTTATATGAAGACAATTTATATTTTCACTGTATGCTGGTATTATGAGAAGTCTTCGATACAGGATTGACCACTTTGATCGTCTTTCGATACAGCTACTTGCTGTATGTTGGGTTGGCACTTTATCAAAACTTCGATACAGGATTGTTTTATCCCAACAATTTCCCCTTTTTTGATAATTTGCCAAGTCTCCTTAAATCCTTTTGATGTTTTCCAAAAATTCTTGATGATGCCAAAACCTTGACACCTAATGAAACATCTTACAAGAGGGCCGATTTCTTGGTCTTCTGTCGAATGTTCTGGCCTTCAGCAATTACTCTAATACTAAGAACTGCTCGCAGGCGAGTTCAATTTTAAAAAAAATATTACATCTTTAAACTTATGATTGGCGCGCAGGCACAATCTTACAGTGTAATCTAGATACATACAACTTAATCTATGAACTGTTCGCAGACAAGTTCTTACAGCTTAACAAGTTTTCATACTTGTTTGATTTCAGCAAATGGATTGAATTTTGTAATCATACAGGAACACAGTAGATTACGAGTTGTAATCTTTCAAGACAGAAAAATATTTTATTGATGTATGGCAAAGTTTATAATGTATAGCAAGCATACAAGATTTTGCTGTCTCAAAAAGAAATAAGAATACATGAAGGAATCTAGCTCCTATAATCAGAGTGTCTCCAAGGCCTTCTAGGGTCGTTCTTGGTTCCCTTCCACCAATTTTGTAGTACATCCCTGTTTCGATTTAGATAGATGGCTTGACCTTCATAAGATTTATCGAACACCAGGATCCAATCTTCTGGGTGGTTAACCAAATCTCCTTGCCTATGCTTGGATTTCATCTTTTGCTGTAGGGTGAGCGTTCCTTCGTCCAACCTCTTTTTGAATTCTGCGGTGGCTTCCTGCATAGTCTTGCAACTATTGAATATGGAGGATTCCCTGATAAGAACTACAAAGTATCTTAACAGTTCATTCTTCCTCCAATTCTTTATCTCATCGGCAGTTGGCTGTCGGTTGGCTGGGAGGTTTATTGCTTATGGCTTTTGTACGAGGTTTTTCCACAGAAAATTAGTGTCGTGAAATTCTGGACGATCTCCCTGTATCCTAACATTGTGAGTAGGATATGATACACGAGAAATTTCAGCAGTGATGTTGTGTCCAAATGCAGTTTCCATCTCCTTCTCTTGCTCGAGCCTTGTTCTCCTCGCAGCTTCTCTGGCCTCTTCCTCCTTTTTGGCGTCATCAAGATAAGAGACCTTCTCATCTAAGCGTACCAGGATTTGCACAGCAGCGTCCTGTTTGGTCTCATAACTTGACATTTTATTAACTAGGGAGTTGAGCACCTGAGACATATCTTGAATCTTTTTGTCGTGTGATCGAAGTTGGGAACCGGATTCAATAAGAGTGGATGCTGTCTTGGCCTCAGAAACACGAAGCTTTGGTCGTTCTTCCATCAGGATCTGCTCCTGGCACTGTTGCAATTGATTAAGGGCCTATTTGAAGATGGTAGGCAGGATGCGGAAGGCTTCTTCCACTTTTGAGACTTTGTGCCTCATACCGGTCATTTATTCAAAAGTAGACCGATGTAACCAATCAATCTCCTTTTCAACAGCATGAAGGGCATTAACGGTGTCCTGCAGGAAAACGGTTTGTCGACCAAGAGAATGTAGTTGCTTTTTCTTGTCTACGGTTTGGGGAGAGTCGGGCTGGGCAAAATCTTGAGCTCCATTCAGCTGTCTCAAGTTTACATGGGTGTGAGACTCGAGTTGGATATCCTCGGGTATGATACCGTCGTCGGATTCCAATACAGTTGAAGGTGCAGGAGCATCTGATGAGGGCTCGGCAATAGGGGTGGTTGTATCCTTCTGTTCTGGAATGGGGTCTGTAGACATAGATACAGGAGGGACTGAATCCTCCTGCTATCTCTCACCGTCTGCCTGATCCGATAGAGGGACTGATTCCTCGTGCGGGATGGCGTGGGTCTGGTCGTCGGTGGTGATAGGCTCGGGTGCCTGTTAAGTGGCTGGTTTTTCCTCCACGACAGGAGGGACTGAATCCTTGCTGTCTTGAATATTATCTCGTGAATGGGGAGGAGATTGCTATTGGTTTGAGGTCCCTTGATCCGGTTGGTATTGAGTTTCCTCACGACTCATTCTCAGACCTGCCTGGAAGGCGTCGCCGTCGTCGTCCGAGTCATGATCAGATTTAGGACTTTGGGGAGCTGAGTCAGTGGATTTGGATTTTCCCTTCTTGCGGGCGTCGGGTTTGTCCATGAGGTGTCTTGATATCAACTCCTTACAGCAAAGACTATCCCATTGGATCAGGGCTTCAACATCTTGATAGTCTGTCACTTCCAACACAGAACTTTCTTCTTCGCACCATTCGCTCCAATTGTACAAAGTGTTGTACGGAGCAAGCCTGTAATCTTTCCACTGGACAAAACGATCATATGCCTGCTCGATTTGCACATAAAGCAATGTTTTGTTAATTGTGGTGTTTGGGGAGGGGCTGCGTACAGTGCATGGGTCCGCTGTATGCAAAGGTCCCTCTACAGGTGTGGGTTCTTGTATTGGAGCGGGATCCCATACAGGGGTTGGTACCCTGAGGGGAGATGGATCCTGCACGGGTGTGGAATCCCGTATAGGAGATGTGGCTATTGGCTCCAAAGAGGCAGCCGACTTGCCAGAGTCTTTTAAGTTAGCAGATGTCTGTATATCCGTCTTAGCCGCCAAAGGCTCGGGATCTACTGTCTCGACAGTAGCAGGCATCTCTTCCACAGGGGTTGCACCCTGGGGGCTCGATACAGTGGGTTGGGCCGTTGAAGGAGCATTCTCGGAGATTTCTATAACTTTAACTTTGAGAGCCTCCTTAGCTTCCTTTTCGGATTCTCACCAGCAACGGGAGTTTTGCTGTAAGATCTCTTCCTTTTCTTCGAGGTCTCCTCGCTCATTGACTTCGAAGACACGTCCCTTGGATCATTAGAAAAGGGCAAAGTTCGGACAAAAGGTCTATTCGCAATCAGGGGTCCTTTGTTAAAAACAGAGAGCCTGGTGCTTCCAATATATATCCGAGAGTTTATTTTCTTCGCTTCTTTGGCTTGCGGAACACCGCATTTTGTCAGAATATAATTAAGAAATAAACCAAAGGACTTCTTTTGAGTGGCAGGTTTGGATACTTCTTCCTGCAGTCTCTTGAGAATAATCTGGCACCAGTTGACCTTTTCGAAGGTCATGATGGCAACCATCATCCTGAACCTCAAATTGGTGCACATCTCGAATGCACCTGTTCAGTTTTCAATAACACGACAGCAAAAATCGTGTAAGTAAACAAAAGGAAGACAAAAATGTTTCTTGTGACAAGAAGTATGAACCGTTTCAACCGATGCTGAATCGGTGAATAAGCCATAGTATCTGGTTATGATTTCTTGGGACCCAAAGGTCTCAAGTTCCTCCATGGAAAGGCCATCAGCAGGTAGCCTGTAAAGATTCTTCAGCAGTTCTTGGTCAACGCGGATCTCCACTCCGTGAATGACAGCAGTGATGTCGGCGACGTTTCCTCCCTGAGCAAGAGAGAAGAAATGGATAGCAGCGTTGAGGTAAAATTCCTCAACCATTTGAGCATCAAAACACTCAGTGATGTGACTCCCAAGGCGATAGAGGCCTTGTTGATGAATCCTAAAAATGACAAACTCCATGGATTCGATGTCGTCTCCTTCAGAACGAACATGTTCAAACACTACAGATCTAGCAAAGATCCGTCCGTCAATGATGTTTGAGGTCTTCTTGAGAGAGAGAGGAAGTCTGTGAAAATGACATTGTTGTTTCTTGAAGAAGAGTGAGGAAGATTCAAAGAAAATTGCAGTAAAAGCAATAAAACTTGTAGGCTGTATGCTCAAAGACTCGTTCAATTTGCAAAAAGCGTAATGAGTCAAAAGAGACATTAACAGTCCTTTTATAGTGGGCGGCGGTGAAGGGTTTCTAGATAGTGAACTGTCAGATTTAAGGGATGGGAACCGGTGTTTAAAATAGACGAACAAGTGGACTGAGTATAATGGGTACAACTTATTCATCCAATTTTTAAATGAGAGCGGGTCCCACATCTGACGTATCAATTTTCCTTATTGCCCGAATAGGCAGTGTGAAATTATAAAATAATTTGAAACATCGCGGCTTTAGAGATACCAATGTCCAGATGTCGTTTAGAGCATTTAAGGCAAAATACGTTTTAATGAAAACAGGGCATGTGGACTAAAAATCGTTTTAAAAGAAATAACATATTAATTGATTTCCCATAGTATATGTTGTATCCGTGAAAATACAGCATTTCCCCTTAAAAGGTACATACGGGTTTCAATTCCATACAACAACTTTCGGATTACTGCTGTATGGGTCATACTGTATTGCCCCTTAATTATTGCACATGTCAGCTGTAGGATAATTCATGTCTCTTTGTTCCTACAGTGCTGTTCTGATAGTCTGAGTGTACAGATAACTAACGGTAGATACTGTATTTGTGGGTCTTACAGCATTCCCCCTCAATTGTTGAGTAAAAGCATTAAAACCATACAGGGAGTCTGGTTGTAGCAATCCCAATTCTTATCGAAGCATGCAGAATCTTGCTGTGTCGAGAGGTTTGGTAAAGATGTCGGCTAACTGGATATCTGTATGAACTTTTTCCAGCCGAACATCCTTGTTCTCAACATGATTTCTGATGAAGTGATGCTTCATGTGAATATGCTTAGTACGCGAGTGCAATACAGGGTTGTGCATTATTGCAATTGCACTCGTGCTATCGCATGTAATATTTGGAATTTCTTCTACTATTTTTTAATGTTATTTTATCCAAGTAATATTGTACAGCGTGGAATCTGTACAGTATAGATAAAATAACTAAAGGACTAAGACATCTGTATTGGTACAATTGTCGTATTTGGTCAACAATTGTATTTGAGAATATTGTTGGAAGATGTATATCTATTCAGTATGCCGTATGTTCGTATTCTGCATGTCGAGACGTTGGACAAGAGTAGCTGAAAATGGCTAAATATAGCCTTGTTAGTGCACGCTAATATTCATGTATAGCGCATGATATCGTACAGGTTTAGGGCACGCTAAAGGTAAAAGGCAGCGCACGCTAGTGCAGAACAGATCAGAAGGAATCTACGTGTGGACCAGGCCACTTTTGGCGCATGTTCTGATAAGTCAATGGATGTTGTAATGTAGTACTAGCACACGCTAAACCCTAAGGTTAGCGCACGCTAACTGTAGATCGGACAAAAAGGAATCTTATCCTCGTCAGTGCTTTCGGCGTGTGGACCCATCTTTGGAGCATACAGACAAACGAGTCAACTATGATTAGCGCACTCTATGGTCAAACACTTGTGCACGCTAAGTATAGGCATTTACGTACGCTATTACATGGGCATTACGTACGTAAATTAGTGTATGAAGCAAAACAGTCGCCTCTGGACCACGATAGTGCACACTACTAAGGAAAAGTAGCGCACGCTAATAACAGTCAGTATATATATGATTGCAGATGTGAATTATGTTCATTCAGCCATTCCTTCCTTTATTTGGAGAGAGATAGTTTTTAGAGAGAATTTTGAGGTTCCAAACACTGAGAGATGATGATCTTTAACAAGATTAAGCTGAGGAACATGGATTAAAGTCTTGTTCTTGAAGTTACTGATGATTCTTGGAATGAAGTTGATTGTTCTCCTTCATGGTTCGTCTATACAAGGTAATCACTCTTCATCTTTGGATTTCATTTTGGATTGAATGTTGATATTCTTGAGTTGATGATTATTACATAAACAAGTTGACAAGCATGATTATGAGATGCATTACCGGAGTATGATGATATTAATATGATTTGTGTGATTTGAATTGTGTAGTTCGTTTTCTTGAGATAAGTTAGTTAATCCTCCTTCTCCTTTGCGGATGTTGATGTCATTGCTGATGATTAATCTCTGTAATGTGAGGTTAAGGAAGTGTTGTTAGGGTTCTTGGTGTTCATGATGTTGATATTTGAGGAAGAAGATGATATGTGAATATATGAATTGGATTAAGAGTTGGATGATTGTCTATATGTTAAAGGATATCAGATTTCGTTGTTTTGATAGCTATGAACATGGTTTATAATCACTTAATGTTCTTGATAATTGCCATATGTTGATCGGTATCTGAAATGCATGCAACTGCAAGTCATTAGTGCATGCTAGTGTTACTATCTAGCGCACGCTAACGGGAACGACTTAGCGCACGCTACGTTAAGTGATTAACATGCGCTAAGTAGGCAAACAGTGCGGTATTTTCGTGTTGTGGTTATGAATTCATTATGGTTTGAGTTGGATTGATCAGACTAGTGGTTAATCGAGATATTGTTGAGCCGTTGGGTTTGTGAATTGGTTACATCGATTGTTGGTTGTTTTTGAACTTGTTGTTTATCGAATTACTGTAATAGGTTGAGAATATTGATCGGTGATTATAACCGTGTGTTGCGGTCGAGCTCGAGAATGTTCGTGAATTGCATTGATCGAGGATGAGAAGCTTGTATACGACGGCAAGGAATTGGCAACAGCTTCATCGGTATCGAGGCAAGTTATTACTTGCTCAGTTTATAATATTTAATGAATGGCTTCCGTTTCTTTCGTTTATAATTCGTATAGCAATATTTATAATCGTAATCATAGGAGATTTGGGATTATAAGTTGTATTCGAGTTTTAGGAATTAAATCATAATGTATATGATTTACATTTGTTATTAGTATACTTGGTATCGAGGATACATTGTAGTATAGACGAAGACGTGAATTATCTACCGTCCGTGATATTTTCGATCGTCAAATATTCAGAATAATGGTTCGTGATGGTTTAGACATCGAGATTGCTCTCGAAGGACTCGGAGCAAGTATTTTAATCATCTTTGTCATTTGTGTCGATCATGTTGTGATACATTCGTGCATCATTGTTGTCATGCATTTGTGTATTGTTGTTGTCGTGCATTGTGTACTGTTGTTTTGTGCAGTTGTGCATTGTTGTGATATGTCCACCATGCGTTAGTCCGACGGGATCAACATGGGATATTTATAGCTGTGTGCGCTGGATCATTGGACAGGTAATGCCACCATGCGTTGGTCCGACGGGATCATCATGGGGATCTATAGCTGTGTGCGATGGATCGTTGGATTACCATATGTATTGTTGTTGTGCATATGTATATTATGGGTTTGCCATAAGTATACTTTGTCGTTATTGTTGTGATCATATTGACGTTGTCATATGAGTATGCATTTTTAGGTCTTGTGTTAGGACCATGTCCGTATGTTGTGTTGATCTGATCTCGTATTAGACTGAAGTGATTGGCATGGTATTTCGTATCTTGAGGTATGTTCCGTATTTCCTTGGTACTTGTCTTTGATGGACAATCGATTATCGTATTGGAATTGTCGACGTTATCCGATGGATTGAATTGGCCAGAGCTGGTATAATTTCCGTATCGCGAGTTATGATTATGTTTTGAGAACCTTGGGTATTGTTGAGATACCGTGCATATATTTTGGTATTATCTTAATGTGTTGTTAAGGATACGAATTCGTGGATTTTAGTAAAGTTATGGCGGTAAGATTGTAATATCCGACTGTAACTTTTCATTTTTACCTGTCATTGTATTATTCGGATAATCTGATTATCGTGAATCGTTGCATTTAGTATTATGTCGTGGTATTATAGATTTGAATATCATATCGTTGTTAGTTCATTTCAATTGTGATGATTCGATGTTAATTAGAGAGTTGTATTTTCGGATTTTTTCTGTTGATGTAGCGCACGTTACACAGTAAGATTAACGTACGCTAATCCGGTGCATTAGCGTGCGTAAGGTTTCCTCGGTTGCGTACGCTAAGAGGGAATCTGGCAGCAGTTGACTTCAGCACGTGAACCCTTTTAACCGTTAGCATGCATGAGATCTAAGTCTGAGCTGTCGTGTCGGTGAGAATCTACTTTTATTAGCGTGCGTAACCCATTCATCATTAGCGTGCGCTAACGGCCTGCGATAATTCAAGACAAGAGCCATCGTAAGCCGCTTACGTCGTAATATCGACCGGATAGCGTACGTAAGTGCATTAGCGTACGCTAAACTGTCCCGATAGCGTGCGCTAAGTCTGCACAGTCTATTTATAGGACCAGCCTGCTTTTCATTTCTTCACGACCCAAACCGAATTTCTCTCTTCACATATCATACCTCTGCACTACCAAAACGATATCAACCTTCACCAACTTGTTTCTAAGCCTTGAATCTCGGAGTGGAGCTCATTTCCTTGGAGATTTGGAGTTGTTTTTGAGCTTGGAATATATTCTCTCATAACATTGAAGTTGTTCTTCATTTCTGGAGGTAGGTGTGCTTTCTTCTCTGCATTATTTTCTTATGTTGATGTTAATGACGAATTATACTTCACCTAGAGTTAGATTAAGCAAGTAAAACATAGTTCTAATCCAACCTTTTTAACACTTTTGATGAATAAGTTAAATAAGGGTTTGAGATGGAGGTGTTCTTGATGATATAGTGATTTTAATCATGTTGTAACTACCATACTTATCTTGTTGGACGAATTTAGCTCAGTAGGAAATTGTTGGATCGGTTAGCTTCTTCATAACTGGATTTAATCAAGAACTTGATATCATGGAGTGTTTAAACACCATTTTAGATATCTATTTACCTTGAGAAGAACTTGATAATGTTAAAGATAGGATTAGATGATCTAGTTCAGAAATCTTAGAAGCTTTAACAAATCATGATTGTTCATTTTCACAAGTCTTTGAAGATTGATAAGGATCTTGATAATTTCAACAATAACTTTTCATTAATCTAATGTATTGAGAACTTAGAATATTTTGATCATCATACTAGAATTGGTGAATTCACCATCATGTTAATGAATCCTCCAGCCTTGTAACAAAGACTTTGATAACCTTCATGAGTATGGTGTAATCTCAGAACTTATGAACTTGTTGTTAGCTTAAAAGTCAATTTAAATGAGAGGAGAATAATCATAATGTGCAGATTTTACCTTTCAACCTTTTAATGTTTTGGAAAGTTTAATCATCATAAGATGATCTTAACATTATGATTGGTTATTCAACATACCCTTGATAGAACTCTTGTTTATGATGAACCATGCGAACATTCGGTAAATTTTGTAAACCGATTCTTATAGTTGTATTGATGTTAGAAGGACTCCTGGCATAAGGCTTCAATAAATTGTAGTAACAAACTATTCTAAAGGATTGTAGGTTGACGTCTTACTAATCCTATATTGATAATTATACGAATATGTTTTGAGTAAAATGTATTTCGTTTAAGGTTGTTTGTTCGAGTAAAACTTGTCAAGGACCGTTCGTTCGTTCCGATAAGAAGAGGACTATTCTCGTCTCCGTATTAAGGCAAGTTATCTTGCTTGGTTATAATGATGATTAGATTCTTGTGATGATTATATATTTCATGTGTATGAATTGTCCATGTGACGTTTGTCGTGATTTGATATTGTCCTTGACGTTATGGGATTGCATTCCCAAGTATGCCGTTTTGAACCGTTGATCTCGTTGGTCCTTATTTTCACTTTGGTGAGTTTTCTTGATCCTTGATTGGATGTGTATTTCATTGAACTTCGTTGTCATGTTGTGTCGTGACATTTCCGGAATCATATCTGCGTGCCGATTGGATACTGTGTAGGATTTTTAGCCGGGCACTTGTATAGTCATACGTGGATGTTTCCGTATTGGACTGTGCACACGAGACGTAGTTCGTGAGGCTAATTAGGTACATTGTCACACGTATATTCTGGATTCCGTATACGGGGTGGACATGTACACGGACACATTTCCGGATCGGGCGTACTGTGATGTCCATCTTGAGCTATATTGTAAATCGTTCATAGTCCATGTATGATTGGATATGTTCGATATTTTGTGACTGATTGTTTCATACGCCCGAGGGGTATGATTAATAGTCGGAATGATTTTCTTGAGATCTATATATGTGAATTGTATAATGTCGGAAGAATTGGTTATCATGTATATCTGACCCTATGTTGGGCGAAATACTTGTATTGTATTTTAGGTCGAGGCAAAGGCAAGGCACGGGAAGAGCATGTCGACGGCGAAGGGTTCGGAGGATACTAGTTCGGGGGCCCCACATCTCTTGTTGTCCGGTTATGTTAAACCGCGTTATGTTATCTCCTGTTTCATTTAAATTACTTTTTGGTTGTATTTGATATTTGAAGTATTTTCCATCTCCGTATGGTTTATACTTGTTTTTCGGATCCTGTGTGTTGTAAGGCCGTTGGCCATATTTTAATAAACTCCTAATCGGAGAAATGACTATTCGTTGTGATTCGGTATCACAAATAATATTTATTTAACCTGTTTTGGATATCGCCTGGTGGGTCCCAGTGTGGGATTCACGGCACTGTAATAACCGCCATTTGGGGTGTTACAGAAGATGGTATCAGAGAGTCGTTTTTTTTTATGAGTCATTGAGAAATGAACTAGTATCAAGAGACCTTCGTGTCACGTGTGACCTGTGCAAGCGCCTGACCCTACGAGCCAAATACGGTATGTACTTTATGAGCCATGGTTTAATTACTGGCATGATATTGATATCAGTATGGGTCTCCCTGTTGATCATGTTATTTCAAGGAATTGTGACAGGATTTATCTGATTGATAATCCGAGGTAAATGCTGAATTTATTATACAATTGAAATTGTTCGACTTGACACCGATATGATATTCGGTGCGACATTTGTGGTATCTATAACCATTTTCCCTTTAATATGTGATTCCTTGTTGCTATTAACTTAGCATGAATTTTTGGTATCTTGAACTGTACTTATAGTTACCATTATGATTGATTCTTTCAGTATGGAAAGAAATCTGAGAGGTCGTGACAGAGGGGGACGGGGCCGCGGAAGGGGCCAAATCCCAATACCTCGAGCCAACAGACGCGCGAATGCGGATCAGAGTTCCGCAGACAGTGGTTCACCTTCTAGGGAACAATCGCACCACAGTGGGCGCGGGGATGCGCGTGTCGATCCTTACGTCGTAATGCAGGGCATGATGACGCAGATGACCCAGATGGGTCAACTAATGGAAGCTATGCAGAGGGCCGCTACTGGCCAGCAGCAAGGGGCCCATCCTCCTCCTGTGATTGGCGGACCCGTGAGTCGGATTATCAGCGACATCTCTCGCCAGCGACCACCGACTTTTGAAGGCTCCTCTGAGCCTGCTGACATTGTGCATTGGATCGAGCATTTTGAGAAACTTTTTCAGATGGTGGACTGACCGGAAGAGAATCGCGTCTCGGTAGCCGCATATTATCTTAGCAAAGGCGCTCATACCTGGTGGCTTTCAGTAAGGCCAGCTGATGGTGTTTGCACATGGGAGGAATTTAAAAACCTCATGCTAGACCGTTACTATCCAAGGCCACTCTGTGAGGCCAAACTGTCGGAACTTTTGAACCCCGACCCGTCTGAAGACGATAATGTATTATCTGTTGCTGAGAAATTCCAGGCACTCCTTCCTTTTGCCACGACAATTATCCGAACAGAGGCCGACAAGATCAAATACTTTCTCAAGAGGCTTAAACCCCGAATGAGAATGCAGCTGTTGAATCACCACTGTATTACCTTACCGGAGTTCATCGAGAAGGTTCTGGAGTACGAACTCACCGCGAAGGAGATTTCCAAGAAACAACCACAGTCCAACAACAAAAGGTCCAGGAACCAGAACCAGACTGAGAGTAACCGGGGGACGTTCAGGAAGCCCCAGTCATTGCCAAACCCTTCTGATCGACCACCCATGGCTTCGAAGCCAGCTGGATCGCACTCTCGAGCGGTCCCCTCCTCTGTTGTGTGCTATAACTGCGGAGACCAGGGGCATATCAGCTCCAAATGCCCGAAGCCTGCCGTCACATGCCATACTTGTGGCAAAAATGGTCACCGTGCTCGCGTTTTGCGGGTGGACCCGGACTGAACCGATGGCGTCTCATGCCCCGGTTCAATCCTCTCCCGTAACGGATGCCTCCGTCCGCTTCCTATCGACCACCGGGCGAATAGGGAATGGGCCGTGGGAATCAAGGTGGTACACTGGTGCCAATCACGAAACCCAGGATTTACGAGATGAAGAAAGCTGACGATCCCGAGGCCAGCATGATTTCAGGTATACTCGAGATCCACTCCCAGCCTGTAGGTGTTCTTTTTGATACCGGTGCTTCACACTCCTTTATATCTTCTTCTTGTTTAAGTCGTTTGCCTCTAGACCATGTTATCAATTGTGAGCCCTACGTGATTGGTCTACCTGATGGTAGAAGAATTATTGGAAATCGTGAAGTCCAGGACTGTCCGATTCGTTTGAACGACCGTGAGTGGTTGTCAAATCTGATTGTAGTCGATCTACCTAAGGATGATATAATCTTGGGCATCGATTGGATGGATCGTCACGATGCAATACTCAGTGTCCGCAAGCGGATGGTTACCGTCACTTCTGATGATGGATTCGAGTGTATTTTTCGAGGTGATAATCCCAGTCGTTCTGGGAGAGTCATCAGCGCTATGAAAGCAGTGAAACTGCTTAATCAAGGGTGTATTGGTTATTGGTGCTACATGACCAAATCAGCCGATCGACCAGTTGAATTGGCCGACATTCCGGTAGTCCGAGATTACCCCGATGTATTTCCAGACGAGTTACCAGGCTTACCTCCTCATCGTGACGTGGAGTTTATTATTGAGTTAGAACCAGGTATGTCCCCGCTCTCAAAAGCACCGTACCGTATGGATCCGACTGAGATGCAAGAATTGAAGAACCAGCTTGAGGAGTTGTCTGACAAAGGCTATATTCGATCTAGTGCGTCCCCTTGGGGAGCACCAGTGTTATTTGTGCGAAAGAAAGATGGATCTCTACGCTTATGTATTGATTACCGTGAGCTGAACAGGGTAACCATCAAGAACAAGTATCCCTTGCCTCGTATTGATGATTTACTGGACCAACTTCAGGGAGCTTCCGTGTTTTCTAAGATCGACTTGAGATCTGGTTATCATCAGTTGAGGATTCGAGAGTCTGACATTTCGAAGACAACATTCCGTACTCGCTATGGGCATTATGAGTTCGTGGTGATGCCATTTGGACTGACTAATGCACCGGCAGTGTTCATGGAGTTGATGAATCGAGTTTTTATTAACTATCTGGATCGCTTTGTAGTCGTTTTCATTGACGACATTCTGATTTACTCTCGCGACCACGAGGAGCACGAGAGTCACCTCCACCAAGTTCTCGATACTTTGAGGCGAGAACAACTTTATGGGAAATTTTCTAAGTGTGAGTTCTGGATGCCTGAGGTTGTCTTTCTCGGGCATGTGATATCAGCCTAAGGGGTGAGAGTGGACCCACAAAAGACGGAAGCCATTCGAGATTAGCTACCACCGAAGAACGTGAAGGAAGTTCGTAGTTTCCTCGGCCTAGCAGGTTACTACCGACGATTCGTGGAGGGATTCTCTAAAATTTCGCAACCGATGACTAACTTATCGGAAGGACAAGAAGTATTTGTGGTCGAAGCATGTCAAAGAAGTTTTGAAGAGCTCAAGAGTCGATTGATTTCGCACTGCTTTGGTGTTACCAAAGGGAACGGAAGGATTTGTGGTGTATAGTGACGCGTCGAGACAGTGGTCCAGGATGTGTACTAATGCAGAAGGGAAAGTAATCGCCTATGCATCGAGACAATTGCGACCTATGAAGTTAACTATCCGACCCACGACTTGGAGTTAGCAGTGGTGTTTGCTTTGAAAATCAGCGTCACTATCTTTATGGAGTTACCCGCCGGATCTTTACGGACCACAAGAGCCTAAAGTACATTTTTACTCAGAAGGAGTTGAACATGAGGCAGAGAAGGTGGCTAGAATTAATCAAGGACTATGATATCGAGATCCTTTATCATCCGGGTAAAGCAAATGTGGTTGCCGACGCATTGAGCCGTAAGACAGTGCAGGAGCAGATGCTGAGTCGTTTAACAGCACAGAGGGAATTGCAGTTGGACCTTATGAGGCCAGAAATTGAAGTTTGGTTACAGCGTGTTCAGGGACAACTTTGCACCCTTGATATTTCTTCGTCTCTCGATGATATGATCAAATCGAAGCAAATTACGGACCCATTCTTATCTCGGGTTCGGGATGAAGTAACCCAGGGGAAAGCCCCTGGATTCGTGATCCACAAGGATGGATTGATACGTTTTAGAAATCGAGTTTGTGTACCCGCTGATGAAGAGTTGAGGAACTCTATCATGAGAGAAGCCCATGCTACCCCGTACTCTATTCACCCGGGCTCTAGCAAGATGTATAAGGATTTGAAACAGAATTATTGGTGGGGGAATATGAAACGTGAGGTTGCCGAATTCGTTTCGAGGTGCTTAACCTGTCAGCAGGTTAAGATTGAGCACCAGCGACCCGCAGGAATGCTGAAACCGCTCCCGATTCCTGAATGGAAATGGGAGGACATGTCTATGGATTTTATCACTAGCTTGCCGACGAGTCGTCGAGGAATGAATACGATTTGGGTGATTGTGGACCGTCTGACCAAATCAGCCCACTTCTTGGAAATTAAGGACACATGGGGCCCCGAGAGATTGGCCCAGCTGTTTATTAAGGAAATTGTGAGACTACACGGTACCCCCAAGAGCATTGTATCAGACCGTGACGGGCGATTTGTGTCACACTTCGAAGGCGGTTCATCGTGCGATGGGCACGCAGCTGAATTTCAAGACGGCTTTCCATCCACAGATCGATGGTCACGGAGAGAACCATCCAGACTCTAGAGGATATGTTGAGAGCATGTGCTCTTGATTGGAAGAACGATTGGGAAGCCCAGCTACCTTTGGTGGAATTCACTTATAATAATAGTTGGCACGCTTCGATTCAGATGGCACCATATAAGGCATTGTATGGCCGTCGCTGTAGGTCCCCTTTGTGTTGGGACGAACTGTCAGAATCTCTGGGTACGGAACCCGATATGTTGTTAGCCGCCCGTGAGAAGATCACTTTGATTAAGAGTCGGTTGTTAACGGCTCAAAGTCGACAGAAGTCTTATGCTGACCATCGTCGACGACCGCTTGAGTTCGAGGTTGGTGACCATGTGTTAATGAAGGTGTCTCCTACTCGAGGTGTTTTTCATTTCGGGAAGAGGGGCAAGCTGAGCCCAAGGTACATTGGGCCGTTTGAGGTTCTGGAGCGTGTAGGTGATCTGGCCTATCGACTAGCCTTGCCACCGACCTTGAGTAAGATTCACAACGTGTTTCATGTCTCCCAGCTGAGGAAATATGTTGCTGATCCGAGCCACGTACTTCAATTTGAAGATATTGATTTAGCAGAGGATCATTCGTACGAGGAGCGTCCTGTACGGATACTCGAGAGGAGGATCAAGCAATTGCGGAACAAAACGATTCCCCTACTGAAAGTTCAGTGGTCACGACATGGAGTCGAGGAGGCTACGTGGGATACCGAGGATAGTATGCGAGCAAGATACCCCGACTTATTTACCCCTTAGTTTCGGGGACGAAACTCTTTTTAAGGGGGGAGTATGTAATATCCGACTGTAACTTTTCATTTTTACCTGTCATTGTATTATTCGGATAATCTGATTATCGTGAATCGTTGCATTTAGTATTATGTCGTGGTATTATAGATTTGAATATCATATCGTTGTTAGTTCATTTCAATTGTGATGATTCGATGTTAATTAGAGAGTTGTATTTTCGGATTTTTTCTGTTGATGTAGCGTACGTTACACAGTAAGATTAACGTACGCTAATCCGGTGCATTAGCGTGCGTAAGGTTTCCTCGGTTGCGTACGCTAAGAGGGAATCTGGCAGCAGTTGACTTCAGCACGTGAACCCTTTTAACCGTTAGCATGCATGAGATCTAAGTCTGAGCTGTCGTGTCGGTGAGAATCTACTTTTATTAGCGTGCGTAACCCATTCATCATTAGCGTGCGCTAACGGCCTGCGATAATTCAAGACAGTAGCCACTGTAAGCCGCTTACGTACGTAATATCGACCGGATAGCGTACGTAAGGGCATTAGCGTACGCTAAACTGTCCTGATAGCGTGCGCTAAGTCTGCACAGTCTATTTATAGGACCAGCCTGTTTTTCATTTCTTCACGACCCAAACCGAATTTCTCTCTTCACATATCATACCTCTGCACTACCAAAACGATATCAACCTTCACCAACTTGTTTCTAAGTCTTGAATCTCGGAGTGGAGCTCATTTCCTTGGAGATTTGGAGTTGTTTTTGAGCTTGGAATATATTCTCTCATAACATTGAAGTTGTTCTTCATTTCTGGAGGTAGGTGTGCTTTCTTCTCTGCATTATTTTCTTATGTTGATGTTAATGACGAATTATACTTCACCTAGAGTTAGAATAAGCAAGTAAAACATAGTTCTAATCCAACCTTTTTAACACTTTTGATGAATAAGTTAAATAAGGGTTTGAGATGGAGGTGTTCTTGATGATATAGTGATTTTAATCATGTTGTAACTACCATACTTACCTTGTTGGACGAATTTAGCTCAGTAGGACATTGTTGGATCGGTTAGCTTCTTCATAACTGGATTTAATCAAGAACTTGATATCATGGAGTGTTTAAACACCATTTTAGATATCTATTTACCTTGAGAAGAACTTGATAATGTTAAAGATAGGATTAGATGATCTAGTTCAGAATTCTTAGAAGCTTTAACAAATCATGATTGTTCAGTTTCACAAGTCTTTGAAGATTGATAAGGATCTTGATAATTCCAACAATAACTTTTCATTAATCTAATGTATTGAGAACTTAGAATATTTTGATCATCATACTAGAATTGGTGAATTCACCATCATGTTAATGAATCCTCCAGCCTTGTAACAAAGACTTTGATAACCTTCATGAGTATGGTGTAATCTCAGAACTTATGAACTTGTTGTTAGCTTAAAAGTCAATTTAAATGAGAGGAGAATAATCATAATGTGCAGATTTTACCTTTCAACCTTTTAATGTTTTGGAAAGTTTAATCATCATAAGATGATCTTAACATCATGATTGGTTATTCAACATACCCTTGATAGAACTCTTGTTTATGATGAACCATGCGAACATTCGGTAAATTTTGTAAACCGATTCTTATAGTTGTATTGATGTTAGAAGGACTCCTGGCATAAGGCTTCAATAAATTGTAGCAACAAACTATTCTAAAGGATTGTAGGTTGACGTCTTACTAATCCTATATTGATAATTATACGAATATATTTTGAGTAAAATGTATTTCGTTTAAGGTTGTTTGTTCGAGTAAAACTTGTCAAGGACCGTTCGTTTGTTCCGATAAGAAGAGGACTATTCTCGTCTCCGTATTAAGGCAAGTTATCTTGCTTGGTTATAATAATGATTAGATTCTTGTGATGATTATATATTTCATGTGTATGAATTGTCCATGTGACGTTTGTCGTGATTTGATATTGTCCTTGACGTTATGGGATTGCATTCCCAAGTATGCCGTTTTGAACCGTTGATCTCGTTGGTCCTTATTTTCACTTTGGTGAGTTTTCCTGATCCTTGATTGGATGTGTATTTCATTGAACTTCGTTGTCATGTTGTGTCGTGACATTTCCTAATCATATCTGCGTCGATTGGATACTCGTAGGATTTTTAGCCGCACTTGTATAGTCATACGTGGATGTTTCCGTATTGATCGTGCACACGAGACGTAGTTCGTGAGGCTAATTAGGTACATTGTCACACGTATATTCTGGATTCCGTATACGGGGTGGACATGTACACGGACACATTTCCGGATCGGGCGTACTGTGATGTCCATCTTGAGCTATATTGTAAATCGTTCATAGTCCATGTATGATTGGATATGTTCGATATTTTGTGACTGATTGTTTCATACGCCCGAGGGGTATGATTAATAGTCGGAATGATTTTCTTGAGATCTATATATGTGAATTGTATAATGTCGGAAGAATTGGTTATCATGTATATCTGACCCTGTGTTGGGCGAAATACTTGTATTGTATTTTAGGTCGAGGCAAAGGCAAGGCACGGGAAGAGCATGTCGACGGCGAAGGGTTCGGAGGATACTAGTTCGGGGGCCCCACATCTCTTGTTGTCCGGTTATGTTAAACCGCGTTATGTTATCTCCTGTTTCATTTAAATTACTTTTTGGTTGTATTTGATATTTGAAGTATTTTCCATCTCCATATGGTTTATACTTGTTTTTCGGATCCTGTGTGTTCTAAGGCCGTTGGCCATATTTTAATAAACTCCTAATCGGAGAAATGACTATTCGTTGTGATTCGGTATCACAAATAATATTTATTTAACCGATTTTGGATATCGCCTGGTGGGTCCCAGTGTGGGATTCACGGCACTGTAATAACCGCCATTTGGGGTGTTACAAAGATTACATTGGTCGTATTCTTACTTAGTGTTTTTCATTGGTATGTAATTATTGACGTGATGTGATGGTTATCATTGTTGGATATTATGGATGACCCCGTCATGGGCTTTCTTTTTAGGTTCTTGGATTATCAAGCTTGTAGCGGTCGTGAAGAGATGAGCTTCCCGGAGAATACTGGCTAGGGCATATATTTGTGTTTTGAGTTTCTTGACCAGTTCTTGTATTCCGCTGCTAGAGTATTTTAATTGTTTGTCTTTTTCCGCTGCGTGAGTATTTTTAAATGGCGTTTTGGTATTTGTTAACTTAGGTTACTTTGGCAATCGTTTTCTAAAAACTATTTTGTCGGTACGTGTAAGCAATAGCTTAACATATGTTTTTAAAATGTTGAGCTTTGGCATTTCGGGCCTTGTGGTTTCAAATGAGATTTTACGACGGTTTTGATAAACGAGTTTTATAAAGTCTTCGATTGTTTTAAATAGATAAAACCGTCGTTAGCCTCTTGGGCGTTTGTAAATATTTGCGAAAATTTACTCTAGCCTTGTGGGTTCCATCTCGGGGCCCACGGCGCTGTAATATTCCTGGATGGCTCTGGGGGTGTTACAGAATATGGTATCGGAGCTTAGGTTGTGAAAACCTAGGTAGTCGGGTCGAGTTGGTCGTGTTTTGTCGCGTCATTCGAGTTGTCGATTGACGAACATTAGAGCCCTAGATTTTTGTTGTTCACTCGGGGTTGTGCGTTATGTGATTTACCAGTGTGGTACTGGGTTGTTGTAAACTTTTCCAAATGGTGTCAACGTGTTTCTTCAGATAGAGCTGTGTTGTGTTCTCGAGTTGAACTGAGTTTGCAAAATGTGTGTTTTGTGAATATCTGTATCAAGTATTTTCTAGAGTTGAGACATGTGCCAGTATCACGGGAATCGTCGGCTTCACGATGTGTAAGTATTTGGATTTTTGAATTTCATTGAGATTTATTGCCATTCTAAGTTGATATGCTTTGAGGTTCAGAAAGATATTGTGCGTTACAGTATGAGGTGACATAGTTGAGACAGGATTGATGATCTTGAGAATCTATGATTTTGGAAATCAATATGTCGGTTAAATTTTGGAAACGGAGTTGTGAATTCGGGAAAAGAACTGTGAATTGTTGAGAAGAACATGTAGTCATGTCAGTACATTTTGAGATATATGAACTGTTTTTGAGCATTTGAAAATGATACTTTTTAAAATGAATGTTTTACGGATGTTTTACGGAAAATGATTTTGGGCCGAGACGCAATTGATTTTGAAATAGTTTTATAACTCAGGACTTGAGGTCCAAAAAAAGGTTTTTTTCTACTTTTTAAACTTCTTGTAATGCGGAACGAGATACGGGCTGAGACCCTAATGTTTCAAAAGGCTTTTCTGTTTTCTTAAAACTCCCGAGATTTGTAAAACACTTTATCAATCGTTTATCTATTTCATTTCTGCCTTTCGCGGTTTTGATTTACTTGTTCAAATAAAACTTCTCGGGAAGTCTTTCGCTGTGTTGATTTGTTTCAATGTTTTGTCATAGCATAGTTGAGGTGATCCAGAATGGGATGATGGTCGACGTTGCAAGCCATATGAGGAAAAAGGAGTTTTTAATGGAATTTATATATTGAGATTTTGGAACTCTATCGTGTGGTTTTCCCGATGGAATATCAGTGGATATTGGTGACGAGCCGAATTGGTATACAGGAGTATGGATGTGGTCAATCATTTGCATAGTTTTCATTTTAAACTTTGAAATCGTGTGGATTCGAAGGAAGCTGTTATCGAATACTTGGCACCAGCGAGCTAATTTAATTTTTCGAAAATTGATTTTGTGGTCTTACCAAAATTTGGGTTTTGAGTTTTGAAATTTTTGAAAGAACTTTCGAAAATTGTCTTCTTGACGAGACTATATGATTTCAAACTGGTTTTGAAAATGTGATTCATATGCATACGCATTTAGTGGATAGTGCTATCATGGTGAAGTTATGAGTGTGACTCACGAACTGGATAGTACATCAGTATGGTACGATGAAAGAGATTCGAACGTTAGTATGGTAGTTTGGTTATCCAGGGATGATCGGTTGATTTATCAGATAAGAGAAATATTGTAACACCCGAACCCAAAAAGGGCCAAAATGTAACATTATGGTGCCAATCAGAACATACTAACGCAAGCAGAAGACTTTTATTATAAATTAAATACTGAGTCAAGTTAAACAACAACTTCCAAAGTATTATCTCGACAAAGTCTCAGTGAAGGAAATAATCCAAAACATAAGTCTGAAATGAAATAAAACTCCAAAATATTAAGTCTTAAAATACTCCATACATGGGAATCTAAACATGGGTAGGTCCTCTACCTCCTACTCTCAACGCTTATGCCCAGCATCCCGCTTATTACCTGCCGCAGAGAAAAGAAAATCCGCCTGAGATAACGCTCAATGAACAAATATAAATAATGAAAGGTAATAAGCATAAATGAAAGAATAGTGAATGAATCTAAGAGAACCTGCTGAACAAAATGTCGAAGGAAATACGGAACAAACGATGAAAGAGTCAAAACTTAAACAAGAAAAGTTATAGAACGGATGTCAAGCATAAACAGAGAAAAATGCCCAAGTAGCAAACAAATAGCAAATGGTACAAGGGAGTCTAGCTCTCCACATGTACTAATGTGAAATGGGGTGTATTACATACACACAAGTCCATTCACAAAATTCTAAACATAACTAAGTACCTAGGATGCATCCATACGCTCCCTGCAAAACAGATATACATATGCCAAGTTCTAGACTAAGCATACATACAATATACATGGCCCAAGTGCGCTATATATAGAAATATAAACAAATGAGAACGCCATGTACAAAGTCACACCTCCACAGATAGTGTCAATACCATTGGTGCATCAATGGCAAGGTCATGGAACCCCCATGACTAGTTAAACAAATATGGGCAATATAAATGGATAAATGATGTATATAATAATGGTGAGGGACAATTTCTAATTGTCCACCAAGATGATGACTATGGAGATGAATATAGCATCAAGGAATAATCAAACGAATAACAAAGCAAATATGGATCAATGGCATCAAATAACAATCATCAGGAAAATAAGTCATGAGAAACTCTGACTGAAGAAGGGCGGAATATCTGTACCTTAAGAAATGAAAGCAAATGGATATTGAACACAAGGAAAGGTGGATCACTACTCCTTCACTGAATCTACACGAATTATAATCATATATTACTTATACATTCATTAAAGTCATAACAGATCCATTACTCAATGTTACTTATTAATAGGTCAGGGATTTCACAAGTGAATCTGGTTCTGTTTTCTTATGAATTTTAAAGTATAACAAATAAGGTTCTGAGGTTTTACAATTTTTACTTATGATTACCACATGAGTTAAGCACCTCCCCAAATTTTCCAGATTTTATTTCTAAGTGCAAGTACCATTTCAAAAATCGTTTTCTCAAACCTGTCCAGAAACTGTTCTGCAGGTATACCCCAAAAGTTTTACATTTATCAACATAGTTAAATCTTTCAGAAAAATCTACAAAAATTACAGTAACTAATAAACCTGTTATATGTTCTCCTGCTAAAATTTGGGCTTCTCCATCGTTATAGTTTGTGAACTGAAAATCATAGAAACATACTGAAATCAGGCTCAAGATTTTCAGATTCAACAACCATTTTCTTATAAATTGTTTGGACGAACAAATCAAACCCAATCGACTTCTAACCAATAGTAACAGTTAGTAAACTCTCTGAACTTATCTTCAGACTCAAAAATCATTCGAAAATCTATTGTAAAACTCGAGCTACGGTCCTTACAAGATGGGTTATGAATCTGTCCAGAAAACAAATGCATCTCTACCACTTCCAACATGTTTAACCATACATATTATTATATAAACACTTATAGATTGACACCAAAACACACACATTAATGCTTGACAAAGAAGGTTAATGATTTATCTAGGATTGAATCAAGAGGATCGACAAGAGAGAAGATGGTGCTCACACAAACACCCAAAAGCTACTACGAAAGCTTGAACACCAAAGTTGTGTCCCTAACTTGCAACTTCCTTGATTTTGTGGAGAGAAAATAATGGATTTAGGGCTGGTTATGTTTCAGAATTTATAGGGAGGAGAGGAGGCTGAATATCGTGTGATAATGAGGGAATGGAGCGTAAAAATTATAAAGGAAAACCGTGTGAAGGAAAAAGGAAAGCTGTGTATGTTTGTTTAGGCAAGGTATAAAATCATATCTTCTAAAAAGAAAGGATGTACACATGAATATTTGGTCTTATCTTGCTGAAGTGTATAAGTCAAAACGTATATATATGGAATAGACATGCATAGATTTCGGTTCTAGACAAAAACGTGTGTATGGTTTACAATAATAAAAAAAATGTGTCGTTTGTATCAATAGGATAGGCTAAGGAAAACATAAAGTATTTTAGTTAAGCATAGTTTAGGATAAATATTAATAATTTGTATCTTATTTCATAACATATAGTTTTAATTATTTATATTAATTATAATATAAACTTAGGTAAAAATCAAATTAGTTATAAAAATGTGAAACCAGATTTTAGGGTTTTACAACTCTTCCCCTCTAAAAAGAAAATTTCGTCCGCGAAATTGAATGAAATGATTAAACGAAAACATACCAAGGAAAGAAATGTGGGTAGCTAGCTCGCATAGATTCTTCGGTCTCCCAAGTAGCTTCGTGCTCGGGATGATCTTTCCAAAGAATTTTGACAAACGGAATGACTTTGTTTCTCATGACTCTTTCCTGGCGGTCTAAAATAGCCTCAGGTTCTTCAACAAATGATAAGTCATCACGGATATGATCCAAAGGATATGAAACCACATGAAGCGTATGATAATTGTAGCCTCTTAGAAGAGACACATGGAAAACATCATGCACATGAGATAGCTGAGGAGGTAACACCAAACGATACGAAACTTCACCAACACGCTCTAAGATTTCAAACGGCCCGATGAAGCGCGGACTCAACTTCCCCTTAATACCAAAGCATTTAACACCTCTGCACAGTGACACCTTAAGGAAAACACGATCCCCAACATTAGATGCTAGGTCCCTCCTATGACAATCTGCATAACTCTTTTGTCGTGCCCTTGCTTCTTTGAGTTTCTCCTTAGCAATGGCGACCTTCTCGTTAGTTACCTCAATCAATTCAGGACATTTGATAAGTCTTTCCCCAACTTCGTTCCAACAGATAGGTGCTCTACACTTCCGTCCATACAATAGTTCAAACGGGGCACCTTTGATACTAGCATGCCAACTGTTGTTATAAGCAAACTCCACCATACATAAGTATTCATCCCAATTACCTGTCCATTCAAGAGCACAAGACCTCAGCATATCTTCCAAAGTCTGAATTATCCGTTCAGTCTGACCATCTGTCTGAGGGTGAAAAGCCGTGCTAAACTTGAGTCTAGTTCCCCACGCCTTTCCAGAAACGAGAAGTAAAATCTCTGCCAACCTGCTAACTGAATAATCTTTACGAATAGGCAGAAAGTGAGCTGACTTGGTTAAACGATCAACCACAACCCAAATAGCATCATGCTTCTTCTGTGTGCGAGGTAATCCTGTCACAAAGTCCATGAAAATTTGATCCCACTTCCAAGTAAGAATATCTAAATGCTGTAAAAGACCACTAGGACGTTGATGCTCAATCTTCACTTGCTGACATGTCAAACACTTGGCCACAAATGTAGCCACATCCTGCTTCATCCCATTCCACCAGAAGTTCTGTTTCAAATCTCTATACATCTTGGTTGAACCAGGATGAATAGTGAACGGAGAACTGTGTGCTTCAGACAACACAGCTTCTCGAATAGAAGAATCGTTAGGAACACACAAACGATCACCATACCATACAATTCCATCATCATCAACACGAAATTCCGTCTGTTTACCTTCCTCCAAGTTCTTAATTATAGACCACAATTCACCATCGTCTTTCTGAGCTTCCTTAATCCGAAGTATAAGGTTAGGTTCAACCTTCAAACTCGCCCAATAACCATCATACCCACGAACACATAGTTCCACCTCCATAAGTTCCAAGTCGTTGATAATCTTTGGTGCGATATCAAGACTAGCCAGAATTCCAGACTTCCTACTAAGAGCATCAGCAACCACATTCGCCTTGCCTGGATGATACTAGATGTTCGCGTCGTAATCCTTAAAAAGTTCCAACCAACGCCTTTGTCTCATATTCAGCTCCTTCTGAGTAAAGATATACTTGAGGCTCTTATGATCAGTGAAGATGTCACATGTCTCTCCATATAGATAATGCCTCCAAATTTTTAGGGCAAACACCACCGCTGCCAACTCTAAATCATGAGTGGGATAATTAGTCTCATAAGGTTTCAGCTGTCTTGATGCATAGGCGATAACCTTTCCATGTTGCATCAGTACACATCCAAGACCTTTCTTTGAAGCATCGCTGTAGATTTGGTAACCACCGGATCCAGAAGGTAAAGTAAGTATAGGAGCGGAAACTAATCTCTTCTTCAGTTCCTCAAAATTCTTTTCCCGTTCTTCATCCTAGACAAATTTCTCACCTTTCCTCATAAGTTTGGTCAACGGTAAGGCCAAGCGTAAGAATCTTTCCACAAATCTCCTATAATAACCCGCAAGACCCAAGAAACTTCTAACTTCTGTCACAGTCGTCGATCTCGGCCATTTAGTGATAGCCTCAACCTTTACAAGATCCATGGTAATACCATCTGCAGATACGATGTGACCCAAGAATGCCACCTGTCCCAACCAGAATTCACACTTCGAAAACTTAGCATACAGCTTCTTCTGACGTAAAATCTCTAACACAATACGAAGATGCTCTTCGTGTTCTTTCTTCGTCTTCGAATAAACAAGGATGTCGTCAATGAATACAATAACGAATTTGTCCAATAATTCGTGGAAGACACGATTCATTAAATCCATGAACACAACTAGAGCATTGGTTAGACTAAACGGCATCACCAAGAATTCATAATGGCCATAGCGAGTACGGAATGCAGTCTTAGGAACGTCTTGATCCTTCACCCTTAGTTGATGATAGCCAGATCTCAGATCAATCTTGGAAAAGAACTCCGCACCCTAAAGTTGATCAAAAAGGTCGTCGATTCGAGGTAACGGGTAACGGTTTCTGATCGTGATACGGTTCAACTCACGGTAGTCAATACACAGTCTCATACTACCGTCCTTCTTCTTCACAAATAGAACAGGAGCACCCCATGGATACACACTCGAACAAATGAATCCACGTTCCAAAAGTTCTTGAAGTTTCTCCTTCAATTCCTTCAACTCAATAGGATCCATACGATAAGGAGCTTTCGAAATAGGTTCAGCACCAGGAATCAACTCAATGCTGAATTCAACTTCACGTTAAGGAGGTATTCCCGGAAGCTCTTCTGGAAATACATCAGAAAAATCTCGGACAACAGGATGATTCTCAAGGCGAGGTTCATCCACAGAAGTATCCTTGATGGAAGCCAGGAAACCCTCACAACCGTGTGAGATCAAGGTACGGGCTTTCAAAGCCGAAATGATTTTCATAGACTTAACAGGTCGAGAACCCTGATAAATGAATTCGGGATTACTGAGGTCACCAAAGATGACACGTTTGGTATGACAGTCAATCGTGGCTCGATGTTCCGTCAACCAATCCATGCCTAGAATGATATCGAAGTCGCACATCTCCAAAGGAAATAGATTGGCAGAACGAATTTTGTCATCAAAACGTAAGGGACATTTCTTAAATTCATGGCTAATAATTACTTGATTCTTCATAGGGGTGGATATAGATAAGGCATAATCAAGTAATGTAGATTGGATTGTAATATGATTAGCAAATGAAACAGATACCATAGAATGAGTTGCACCAGTATCAAATAAGACAAAAATAGCTCGACCAAACATATATAAGGTTCTCGTAAGCAGTCGCCGCCTGATCTCTGGTCAAAGCAAACACCCGACCTTTAGCAGCTGGCTGTTTCCCATTACCCTTTCCATTATTCTTAGGACATTCACGAGCTTGATGTCCTACTACACCACAAGAAAAGCAACCTCCAGTGACTCTGTGACACGGTTTTCCTGGATGCAGCTTCCCACATGTAGCACATGGGGGAAAAGTAGCCTGATCAGGAAACCTCTTCTGATTAGAAGGACCAGAACCGGACCCAGACCCAGAAGCACGGTTGAAATGCTGACCACAGTCACGCACAAACCTCTGACTGTTATCACCCCGTCTATCATAGTTTCTCTGATCCTGCACCTTCGGGGTATTCACTGGAGTAGGTGACAAAGCCGGTCGAATCCTGTCACCTTATCTGTTCCTCTTATTACTGTTCTTGGACCTCTCTCGAAGAATCTCAATGTTACGAGCCGCGTTCGCCACATGGGCGACATCTGTGAACTCTGTGTTCACAATACCATCAAGAATCCAATCGTGCAATGCCCATTTAAAATTCTTGGCCTGCTCTTCACGTGTACCAGCCTTAGCCCCCCAAAACCCAGCCAAACGAAGGAATTTCTTCATGAACTCACCAGTAGTTTCATCCTCCAACTGACGGATAGTATGATACTAACGTTCATACTTTTGCTGTTCTGATCTAGGGAAGTACTGCAGAAAGAAAGCATCACGAAACTCCTGCCAAGTCATAGCAGCAACAAAAACATCTACGCCCTTAGCCTGCTAATATGCCTTCCACCAACTCAAGGCATCATCCTCCAGCTTATAGCTAGCCAGCCTAGCTTTAAATTCATCCGCACAACCCAACACCTCGAAAATCTTCTCCACATGCGCAATCCAGTTCTCAGCATCGACTGGAGTGTTAGCAATGCTGAATGATTTGGGTTTTTGCTTCCCAAAACGCTCTAGCCAAACATGCATAGTGGGGGGAACATCCCCACCAGAACCACCAGAAGTCCCTGTCTGACGAATCTCGTTAGTAATCCTGGCAGTGAGATCCGGTAACAAGGCTTGAACAGCCGCAGCAACAGCCGCATTAAAAGCAGCTTCATCACTTCCAGATAAGGTAGTAGTACGAGTGTTCACCATCTAAAAGATCAATAAACGAAACAACAAAGTTAAGATCAAATATAAAGGGAAGCGGTTAAAGCAGAAGGAAGCCTAATGTCTACCCAATCCTCACAGGTCATAACCTAAGCTCTACAGGTCGAACCTAGTCTCCGATACCATAATTGTAACACCCGAACCCGAAAAGGGCCAAACTGTAACATTATGGTGCCAATCAGAACATACTAACGCAAGCGGAAGACTTTTATTATAAATTAAATACCGAGTCAAGTAAAACAATGACTTCCAAAGTATTATCTCGAAAAAGTCTCAGTGAAGGAAATAATCCAAAACATAAGTCTGAAATGAAATAAAACTCCAAAATATTAAGTCTTAAAATACTCCATAAATGGGAATCTAAACATGGGTAGGTCCTCTAGCTCCTACTCTCAACGCTCATGCCCAGCATCCCGCTTATTACCTGCCGCAGAGAAAAGAAAATGCGGCTGAGCTAACGCTCAATGAACAGATATAAATAATGAAAGGTAATAAGCATAAACGAAAGAATTGTGAATGAATCCAAGAGACCCTCCTGAACAAGATGTCGAAGGAAATACGGAACAAACGATGAAAGAGTCAAAACTTAACAAGGAAAATTATAGAACGGATGTCAAGCATAAACAGAGAAAAATGCCCAAGTAGCAAACAAATAGCAAATTGTACAAGGGAGTCTAGCTCTCCACATGTACTAATGTTAAATGGGGTGTATTGCACACACACAAGTCCATTTACCAAATTATAAACATAACTAAGTACCTAGGATGCATCCATACGCTCCCTGCAAAACAGATATTCATATGCCAAGTTCTAGACTAAGCATACATACAATATACACGGGCCAAGTGAGCTATATACAGCAATATAAATAAATGGGAATGCCGTGGACAAAGTCACACCTCCACAGATAGTGTCAATACCATTGGTGCATCAATGGCAAGGTCATGGAACCCCCATGACTAGTTAAACAAATATGGGCAATATAAATAGGCAAATGATGTATATAATAATCGTGAGGGACAATTTCTAATTGCCACCAAGATGATGACTATGGAGATGAATATAGAATCAAGGAATAATCAAACGAATAACAAAGCAAATATGGATCAATGGCATCAAATAACAATCATCAGGAAAATAAGTCATGAGAAACTCTCACTGAAGAAGGGCGGAATATCTGTACCTTAAGAAATGAAAGCAAATGGAAATTGAACACAAGGAAAGGTGGATCATTCCTCCTTCACTGAGTCTACACGAATTATAATTATATATTACTTATACGTTTATTAAAGTCATAACGGATTCATTACTCAAAGTTACTTATTAATAGGTCGGGGATTTCACAAGTGAATCTGGTTCTGTTTTCTTATGAATTTTAAAGCATAACAAATAAGGTTCTGAGGTTTTACAATTTTTACTTGTGATTACCACATGAGTTATGCACCTCCCCAAATTTTCTAGATTTTATTTCTAAGTGCAAGTACCATTTCAAAAATCGTTTTCTCAAACCTGTTCAGAAACTGTTCTGCAGGTATACCCCAAAAGTTTTGCATATATCAACATAGTTAAACTTTTCAGAAAAATCTACAAATATTATAGTAACTAATAAACCTGTTATATATTCTCCTGCTAAAATTTGGGGTTCTCAATCGTTATAGTTTGTGAACTAAAAATCATAGAAAAAGACTGAAATCAGGCTCAAGACTTTCGGATTCAACAACCGTTTTCTTATAAATTGTGTACATAATGTAATTTTGTAACTATGGGTTTTATGAAACTGGGACATATGTGCTATGTGATTCCATTGGTACGGTAGTAGCGCGATTTTACCATAATGATTTTTGGAATGATTCCTTTGTAAGGGTGGATTTGGGGATGGTGACCCAGGATGGTTGTTTTGGATATTGATTGGTCATTCCCACTCCATGTATGATTGGGTATGTACGTCGATTTGTGATTGGTTGTTCGTATGCCGAGGGGTATGTTCACCATTCGGGTATGCTTATCGAGATCCACTGCATGTGATTGGTGTGTCGTTTTGAAAATTTTATTCTTTCGTATATCGGTTTCTGTGGTTCTGTGTTGATCGTGTTGGAGCTTACCGTGTGAAGGTATTCTCGATTATCGTTTATCGTTCGTTGGTAATATTGGAGTTTATCATGTTGATGATATTCTCGATTGTGTTTTGACCTCTGGTTGGTGATATTGGAGTTTATCATGTTGATGACATTCTCGAATATGTTTTGACCTCTGGTTGGTCATATTGGAGTTTATCATGTTGATGATATTCTCGGCTGCATTTTGACCTTTGGATTGGTCGTATTAGAGTTTATCATGTCGATGGTATTCTCAATTAATTTATTGGTTGATCATTGTTAATGATCGTATGAGCGTTCAAATTTTGTGTCGATGTTTCGGAATTTATGTCGTTGTTTTTGGCAGTTGTTTCTCAGTGTATCGTATATTATTGATTGTATCAGAATTGGGACTTAATTGTGCGATCAGGCAGACAGGTTTTGACATGGATAGATTATTTCATCCGAAGATGATATATTTTGTTGAGACTCATGGAATTGTGATTGTAAGCGCATTGAGGCTTTACAGTGAAGTCACTTGCTAGTATCTCAGGAGATCATCGACTTGGCGCATATGTAACTATACTGTGTTGGTTATTCGTTAATAATGGTGATTGAGCGTTGTCGTGATGGTTTCGGAATATTTTGGTTGAATGGTTTGTTGATTCTTCTATGACGGATTGCAAGTTTCGAGGACGAAACTTATTTTAAGTGGTGTAGTATGTAATATTTGGAATTTCTTCTACTATTTTTTAATATTATTTTATCCGAGTAATGTTGTACAGCGTGAAATCTATACAGTATGGATAAAATAACTAAAGGACTAAGATATCTGTATTGGTATAATTGTCGTATTTGGTCAACAATTGTATTTGAGAATATTGTTGGAAGATGTATATGTATTCAGTATGCCGTATGTTCGTATTCTGCATGTCGAGACGTTGCACAAGAGTAGCTGAAAATGGCTAAATATAGCCTTGTTAGTGCACGCTAATATTCATGTATAGTGCACGCTATCGTACAGGTTTAGCGCACGCTAAAGGTAAAAGGCAGCGCACGCTAGTGCAGAACAGATCAGAAGGAATCTACGTGTGAGGAACATAGATTAAAGTCTTGTTCTTGAAGTTACTGATGATTCTTGGAATGAAGTTGATTGTTCTCCTTCATGGTTCGTCGATACAAGGTAATCACTCTTCATATTTGGATTTCATTTTGGATTGAATGTTGATATTCTTGATTTGATGTTTATTACATAAACAAGTTGACAAGCATGATTATGAGATGGATTACCGGAGTATGATGATATTAATATGATTTGTGTGATTTGAATTGTGTAGTTCGTTTTCTTGATATAAGTTGGTTAATCCTCCTTCTCCTTTGCGGATGTTGATGTCATTACTGATGATTAATCTCTGTAATGTGAGGTTAGGGAAGTGTTGTTAGGGTTCTTGGTGTTCATGATGTTGATATTTGAGGAAGAAGATGATATGTGAATATATGAATTGGATTAAGAGTTGGATGATTGTCTATATGTTAAAGGATATCAGATTTGGTTGTTTTGATAGCTATGAACATGGTTTAGAATCACTTAGTGTTCTTGATAATCACCATATGTTGATCGGTATCTGAAATGCATGCAACTGCATGTCATTAGCGCACGCTAGTGTTACTATCTAGCGCACGCTAACGGGAACGACTTAGCGCACGCTACGTTAAGTGATTAATGTGCGCTAAGTAGGCAGACAGTGCGGTATTTTCGTGTTGTGGTTATGAATTCATTATGGTTTGAGTTGGATTGATCAGACTAATGGTTAATCGAGATATTGTTGAGCCGTTGGGTTTGTGAAATGGTTATATCGATTGTTGGTTGTTATCGAAGTTGTTGTTTATCGAATTACTGTAATAGGTTGAGAATACTGATCGATGATAATAGACGTGTGTTGTGGTCGAGCTCGAGAATGTTTGTGAATTGCATTGATCGGGGATGAGAAGCTTGTATACGACGGCAAGGAATTGGCAACGGCTTCATCGGTATCGAGGCAAGTTATTACTTGCTCAGTTTATAATATTTAATGAATGGTTTCCGTTTCATTCGTTTATAATTCGTATAGCAATATTTATAATCGTAATCACAGGAGACTTGGGATTATAAGTTGTATTCGAGTTTTGGGAATTAAATCATAATGTATATGATTTACATTTGTTATTAGTATACTTGGTATCGAGGATACATTGTAGTATAGACGAAGACGTGAATTATCTATCGTCCGTGATATTTTGAATCGTCGAATATTCAGAATAATGGTTCGTGATGGTTTAGACATCGAGATTGCTCTCTAAGGACTCGGAGCAAGTATTTTAATCATCTTTGTCATTTGTATCGATCATGTTGTGATACATTCGTCTATCGTTGTTGTCATGCATTTGTGTATTGTTGTTGCCGTGCATTGTGTACTGTTGTTTTGTGCAGTTGTGCATTGTTGTGATATGTCCACCATGCATTGGTCCGACGGGATCAACATGGGATATCTATAGCTGTGTGCGCTTGATCGTTGGACAGGTAATGCCACCATGCGTTGGTCCGACGCGATCATCATGGGGATCTATATCTGTGTGCGCTGGATCGTTGGATTACCATATGTATTGTTGTTGTGCATATGTATATTATGGGTTTGCCATAAGTATACTTTGTCGTTATTGTTGTGATCATATTGACGTTGTCATATGAGTATGCATTTGTAGGTCTTGTGTTAGGACCATGTCCGTATGTTGTGTTGATCTGATCTCGGATTAGACTGACGTGATTGGCATGGTATTTCATATCTTGAGGTATGTTCCGTATTTCCTTAGTACTTGTCTTTGATGGACAATCGATTATCGTATTGGAATTGTCGACGTTGTCCGATGGATTGAATTGGCCAGAGTTGGTATAATTTCCGTATCGCGAGTTATGATAATGTTTTGAGAACCTTGGGTATTGTTGAGATATCGTACAGATATTTCGGTATTATCTTAATGTGTTGTTAAGGATACGAATTCGTGGATTTTCGTAAAGTTATGGCAGTAAGATTACATTGGTCGTATTCTTACTTAGTGTTTTTTATTGGTATGTAATTATTGACGTGATGTGATGGTTATCATTGTTGTATATTATGACTGACCCCGTCGTGGGCTTTCTTTTTAGGTTCTTGTATTATCAAGCTTGTAGCGGTCGTGAAGAGACGAGCTTCCCGGAGGATACTGGCTAGGGCATGTATTTGTGTTTTGAGTTTCCTGATCAGTTCTTGTATTCCGCTGCTATAGTATTTTAATTGTTTGTCTTTTTCCACTGCGTGAGTATTTTAAAATGGCGTTTTGGTATTTGGTAACTTAGGTTACTTTGGCAATCGTGTTCTAAAAACTATTTGGTCGGTACGTGTAAGCGATAGCTTAACGTATGTTTTTAAAATGTTGAGCTTTGGCATTTCGGGCCTTGTGGTTTCAAATGAGATTTTACGACGGTTTTGATAAACGAGTTTTATAAAGTCTTCGAATGTTTTAAATAGATAATACCGTCGTTAGCCTCTTGGGCGTTTGTAAATGTTTGCGAAAATTTCCTCCAGCCTTGTGGGTTCCATCTTGGGGCCCACGACGCTGTAATATTCCTGGATGGCTCTGGGGGTGTTACATCGCACATTATCGGCATTTCTTTGGCTTCAATTCCATAGTCTAACAGCTGTTGTTGCATCCAAAGGATCTGCATACAGCAACTACCAGCAGCATAGTATTCTGATTCAGCTGTTGAAAGCGAGTTTGCCAATTGTTTCTTGCTAAACCACGACACAAGTCTAGGTCCAAGAAAGTGACAAGTTCCGCTTGTACTCTACCTATCTAGCTTGCAACCTCCGAGATCCGAGTTGCTATAGCCAACTAAATCGAATCCGCCTTCTTTAGGATACCACAATCCTACATCGAATGTTCCTTTGACGTATTTCAAAATTCGTTTGGCTGTTGCGAAGTGTGATTCTTTAGGTGCTACTTGATATCGCGCACACACTCCTACAGCAAACTGGATATCGGGCCTGCTAGCCGTTAGGTACAGGGGTGAGCCAATTAGCATCATGTAGAGTGATTGATCAACCGGCTTTCCAGCTTCATCAGCACTAATTTGCATGGAAGTGCTCATGGGGGTTGACGATGATTTGGATGTATTCTTTCCAAACTTGTTGAGAAGCTCATTGCTGTATTTTTCTTGGTTGATGAATATCCCTGTAGGCAACTGTTTTACCTGCAATCCTAGAAAATAACTAAGTTCTCCCATCATACTCATTTCAAATTTACTTTGCATGAGATGAGAGAACTTTTGACACAAAGCAAGGTTAGTTGAACCAAATATTATATCATCTACATATATTTGAACCATCATGAGGTCTATCACCTTCCTGTATTTTAAATAAGGTCTTGTCCACAGCAACTTTCTCGAATCCATTATTGGTTAGATACTGGGACAGAGTCTCATACCATGCTCTAAGGTCTTGCTTAAGTCCATACAGCGCTTTTCTAAGCCTGTATACAAGGTCTCCGCTTTCTGGATTGACAAACCCTGGTGGTTGTTCAACATATACTTCTTCGGAAAGGTCTCCATTCAGGAATGCACTCTTGACGTCCATCTGATATACAATGAAGCTCTTATAGGCGGCAAAGGCTAGAAATATCCTAATGGATTCTAGTCTGGCTACAGGGGCAAATGTTTCATCGTAGTCTATATCTTCTTCCTGTCTGTAGCCTTGGGTGACTAGTCGGGATTTGTTTTTGATAATGAGTCCATTTCTATCCTTCTTGTTTCTAAATACCCATTTGGTTCCAATTATGGATTGATACGTAGGTCTGGGTATAAGATACCATATGTTATTCCTTTCAAATCCATTAAACTCTTCTTCCATAGATGTAATCCAATTATAGTTGTCTAGAGCTTCTTTGGTAGAAACAAGTTCGGATTGGGCTAAGAATACAACAATAGTGCACATGTTGAGTCTTCTAAGTTCAGATTGAGATTTCCATTCAGGAAATGGAGATATCTCAGACTCGGGTTCTTCTTGCGCACATAATACATTTTCTTGTGTACTCTGTATTCTCCTACGGGTAGAAACATCAGCATCAAAATTTCCTATGATCAACTCCTGTGGGTGATCTCTCAACCATCTTCTGTCGGGTTTTAATTTGTCCCGTACTGTATCTTGAGTTGCTGTAGTTTCGGCTTCATCTTGTACAGCATCGGCTTTATCTACTTCAGTTCTTACAGCTGCGGGGTTGATTTCTAGGTCAACGAGAGAGTCTATAGAGTTGTAGGGTTATCAATGGTGAGTTGTTGGATATTCTGAGTGAGATCTTCTACTCCTGTGGGATCATGATGAGGTTCGTCGAACACTACATATACTGATTCCTCAATTGTCAGCTTTCTTTTATTAAAGATCATGTAAGCTTTGCTAACAGAGGAATATCCTACAAATATTCCTTCATCCGATTTCTCATCGAAGGTTCTAAGTTGATCCTTCCCATTGTTCAAAACGTAACACCTGCAAATATGTGAAAGTACGAAACTAATAGAGTTTTGTTGTTCCATACCTCGTATGCTGTCTTGTTGTGGTATTTGTTGATGATACAGTGGTTTTGTGTATAGCACGCTGTATTGGTGGCTTCGCCCCAGAAACGCTGTGGCAACTTTCTTACGGCAATCATTGTCGTTGTTGCTTCCTTCAGCGTCCTGTTCTTTCGCTCGGAAACACCATTTTGTTGAGGTGTACGGGCAGCTGAGTATTCAAGCTGTATCCCATTTTCCGAATAGTATTGCTCTATAAAACGGTTAGTGAATTCTGTACCTCTGTCGGAACAAATGGACATGATACTCAACCCTTTCTCATTTTGAAGCTTTCTCAGGTGCTCGGGCAGCTTTGATGTTGTTTCCTTCTTTTTGCTTAGGAAGATTATCCAAGCATACCTGGAAAAGTCATCAACAATAACGAGACAGTATTTCTTACCTCCAAAACTTACCGAGTCTACAGGACCATAGAGATCCATGTGTAGCATTTCCAAAACTCTGTGTGTGGAAAGGTAGGATTTGCTCTTCAGGGTGGTTTTGATTTTCTTGCCTTTCTGACAGGGTCCAGAGACGCTGTCTTTTTGGAATGACACATTTGGCAATCCTCTTACCATTCCTTGTCTGGAGAGCTTGTTGATTGTCTTGAAGTTGACGTGAGACATCCTCTTGTGCCATATCCAGCTTAGATCTGCAGTGTCTTTGGCAACAAAACACGGAATTGTGCCTTTGGTCCCAAGAATGATGAAGACTATCCTCACTGTACCAACACGAGTCTTTTCTAGCGCGCTTTGTCCTCACTCACACGCACCTGGGAAACTTTCCAGGGGGTCACCCATCCCATAACTACTCCAGGCCAAGCACGCTTAACTTTGGAGTTTCTATGAGATGGATACGAGAAAAGAAGATGCATCATGTTGGTATAAGTAGTCCAAATCAATTTATTTAACTACTTTCTAGTGTAGATCTCACAAGTCGAATTGCAAGCCGCACCTCGCATGTTTTTAAGCCCGTGCAGGCAGGATGCTAGACCGAATCCCAACAATCCCCCTCCTAGTACCTGCCAGCATCTCAGCCCCATAGTCTGGAAACCTCCGCGAACTAGATTTGATCAGACATCCCTCTAGCGGTTGGATTCATTCACACAGTCCTCCAACACTTGACATCAGCATCTGTTGCAGCTACGTTTTACTTCTGTTGCACCAGTATCTCAGTTCCAGCATACTAGATTTGATCACATAGCCCTCCAACACCTGACAACATCCACAACGCCAATATCTTAGTTCCGGCCAACTGGCAACATTTGCTGCATGCCTGCCTCTTAGTTCCAACACTCTGGCAGCCTCCACTGTAGGATACTTCAAGGGAATCCGCACCCGTGACCTGCTCCGATACCACTTGTTGGCCACTAAGTATACAGAATACAGCTTGTAAAGTGCTTAAGTAACAAGCTGTACGTTTTCAAGTTAGAGTGCATAGCGGAAGTCTTATAAAAGTAAGCTACTGTAAATACAGCAACTCGGTATACAGTGTATACTTAAAATAATCATAGGTATTAAAATAGTAAATGCAGAAGGTAATTGACACAGTAATTAAAGTGGTTCGAGGTAAACCCCTCTACGTCCACTGGTCCTCCAAACAGGAGTAAAAGTTTATTATAAATACTGCGTACACAACTACATCTTTATAATCAAACCTATCAATGTATCGTTCACACAGATTGCTACAAAGATCGTAGCTTTGAACTGTTCACACAGATTGGTCAAAGCTTTCACTTGACTAACTTCTTCACACACAGTTCCGAAGCTTTGTCTCTTCAATGCAGATCCGTCACACACAATTCAGGAAAAGCAAGGCTTTCTCCGTCCACACAGGACTGATGGTTTTCTTCAATGTAAGATCACTGGTTGGACAACAACTTGACTTTCTTGAGCTTTGAGCTAATTATGTGTTGTTCACGGTTGAGCACTTGTATATTTCTTCTCTTAGGATGGGCAGTATTCTTGAAGAAATATGTTTGCTCAGATGTATATATTCATGTCTATATCGTTGGGCAGTTCATCTTATCTTATTATATTCGTTCGTGTCTTTCTGATGTTCACACTGCAGGGTATATATAGCCTCTGAATAGATACGTTGAGAAATATCCGTTGAGCAAAAGTCTGTTACAACTGGATGGTTGACTTGTATAGACCAAGATCCGGATTTTGCATTGTTTGAAGATCTCTGTCGGTTTTAGTATTTAAATACTTATCCTTTCAGTATTTAAATACTTCTTGTCAAACGGGACTTTGACTTTAGCGAATAACAAAGATTCCTTATTAAACGGTCTTCAGTCCTGTTTCGATGGGTATTGATGATCTCAATACTTTACAGCTTGAATGCTATATCCATTTATGTTGTAGGCTATATTGGAGTAGTTGCTGTATGGAATGTTGCTGTATGAAGAGACAGCTTCCATACTTGGCGCTTTTTAGACTCTGTTACTGTATGATGGAAATGCGAAGGCTTGTATGAAGACACTCTATACTTTCGCTGTATGTTGGTATTATGATAAGTCTTCAATACAGGATTGACAACTACGATCGTCTTTCGATACAGCTGTTTGCTGTATGCTGGATTGGCACTTTATCAAAACTTCGATACATGATAGTTTTATCCCAACATTGGGATCCTCCTCAGGTCCCGCATCAAACTCCTCCATCAGTTGTGATGGGGTGTTGTGGATCTCACCGATCTTGGGAATCTCACCTCTCAAGGACAAGTCAAGGATCTTTCCAATGACGTACTGAAAATTATCAACCACTATCCTCTCCTCGATGGTCATCTGGAGTGCCTCATGCCAAAGGCAATACAATGAATAGCTCCAATTAATCTTTGGGCAAGACTGTGATCAAATGCTCAATCTCCTCAACTTGATCTCCAGCCTTCCCGAACATAAACCACTTACACACTCTTTCGATCACGTAATGCAGGACATTTTCGGGCAATCCTGGATTACCCCAAGAATCCCTTTGTGTCAAGGACACAAGCTAAAACCAACATGAACCTTCTTACGTGCAGTCACCTTAAATCCAGCCATACTAACAAAATACATGTATAATCATAATCACGTGCAGATATTAAATTCAGAATGTTATGATGAATGTATGAATGATATTAATATGAACTGGAACTGGTTACCTTGTAATGGAGTAACGAAGCAGCAACAGTCAAGCATATGATATTCTCCGTTATAAAATCTATATATAAAAAAATCTGGCATACAAGAGAGTAAACTAGGCTTTTCTGTGATACGATTACCCAAAAGTATTTTATGGGAATACCTAATAAAGAGAAACTTGTGAAATTCAAGTTATTACAAAAATTAATATTCTCTAAACATAACGTTGACAAAAAGATAAAGAGGGTTTAAACTCAACACAACCATAAAATTTTAGAAGCAAAAATAATTATCATAAACCAAGTCAAATTCTCCACTCCAAACACGAGTGGAATTAAATAAATAAATAAATAACATTCAAAATATCATTTGTCGTCTTGCCCTGCTATCTCGCTGCTCAACATTCCACATTTAACCTGAAAATTTGACATATGATTTGGGATGAACTTCCTATTACTCGTAAGAATATCACGTGCCAACAATAGTTGTAATACATAAATGAGGCATAGAATGAATAATTGCCATATTAACTTATAACTTGAGCATGTGAACATGTAACTACACGTAAATATATATTTTTTCTTGGTATGAAAAACATGTGACTACATATGTAAAATAAATATAAATCATCTATATAGTTCAAATAAAGCAATTAAAATTGACAAGTAATAGTTCTCACCTGGAAATAAGATGTCATGAATGGATGATGCTTGCATGCTTATGAAGCATCCTAATCGTGCTCTTGGTTCTCGTATCCTACCGTTTAACCTGAAAATTTGACATATGAATTGGGATGAGCTTCCTATTGCTCGTGGGATTATCACGTGCCAACAATAGTCGTAATACATAAATGAGGCATAGAATGAATAATTGTCATATTAACTTATAACCTGAGCATGTGAACATGTGATTGCACGTAAATATATATTTTTTCTTGGTATGAAAAACATGTGACTGCATATGTAAAATAAATATAAATCAACTATATAGTCCAAATAAAGGAATTACAATTGATGAGAATAGTTCCCACCTGGAAATAAGATGTCATGAATGGATGATGCTTGCATGCTTATGAAGCATCCTAATCGTGCTCTTAGTTCTCGTATCCTACCGTTTAAATAGGAGTATATGTAAATATTTATTCGTATACAAAAACATAATTTATGAAACTAAAATTAAAAATAATAATAAAATGGAAGCTCGATTTATTTGGGAGACTTGAAATTTATTGGGCTTGTACACGTAAAAAAGAGCAAATGTCACATTAAACATTGAGTTCAAAAAAAAGAGTAGACTCGGCCACATGATACTCTTCGAAAAACAGCTTTGCAACATCGATCTTTCACTTACAAAGCTTCATACTTCAGCAGGCGCTGCACGTATGCCAATTTTCCTTCAAAACTCCACTACGGTTAAGAATCCTAGTGAGAGAGTAGTAGGACTTTTTCCACCTGCACACTTTAGAATTGATATGTAGGTTTCCCTTTAGATCAGTGTTGGGAAACTTGTTCTTCATAGCATCTTCAAGCTTGCCAAGGTAGCCTGCCCTAAATCCGTTATCGGACTTCCAGCCCAAAACGATCAATTCTTTCATAGCTTTGATAAGCGCCTCCTCCTCCAAGTGGGTCCAAGTGCGTCTTGCTCCTCCAGAATTTTTAGAGCTGCGAGAACTACTCTCCATTTCTGTATCAAAAAATTAGGGAGATTAAAATGAGATGTGAAAGCTGACAATCAATGCCAAATGAATTTGTAATAAAAAAAGAAGAAAGCCCAGATATAACTTTCATCATTCACCTTCTTGAGTTGAAGTTGAACTCATGTTGAGCGATGTTGCTACCCAAAATATTATCCGGAGATAGATATTGCTGGAATGGATGGGATAGCAAACAAATGCAAGAGCACTTCCGAGAGAAAGATAAATAACACAAGATTTGCCGGGGTTGTTAGTCCCGGGCTTGAATGCTCTCGCGAGATATTATTAATACCGATATTCGGGGATACAAATATTAATGTAAGAATACAATTACAATGAGTGTAAAGTTTCTTGTTATCTTAGCTAGTGAGCGTGTAGATTGCCGGAAGAACCAGATTTGATGCTCTGTGAGTTCTTGTAACAAAGGTGATGTACGGTCGCGGCGGTGAGAGATCGACCGCCTCTCACGGCGAGTATATAGCTGGATGTTTGGGCTTCTGGGCTTGTGAATCCCTTGGAATCTGTCTAGTGGAGACTTGCTGCTTCTGCCGATCGTCTTCTGGACGAGAGATTTGGAGAGAGAAGTCCTGAGACGGATTCCGGTGAGATAGCCGGTAGCTTGATGATGTGTGTGTGTTCTTCAGTATTTCCGTGGATGTATCGGAATGTGAGAGAATGGACTCTGAGCGTAGGTCAGAATGAATTCGGAACTGAGAACCGAGAACTGAGAACCTTTTTCCAGTAGGAGGAGGTTCTCTATTTATAGGGCTTGGATACGCCGGGCGATCGCCTTTACTGCAATATAATAATCGGGCGATCGTCTTTTAGCACATGGGCCTGTCCCCTCAGAGTCTGCAGGAGTTGTTGGCGCCAACTACTCGGTCCAATGGGGAGCTTACACGCGTCCCGAGTTAGTCACATGCGGCCCTATCGACAACTTTCGCGCAAGCCGGTAGGTGGGGTAGGTGACAGGCTTTAGTCAAAGATCTTGTCGATTAGCAAAAGATCTTGTCGGCGCTTTTACGGATCTCGCACGTGGGTGCTTTCGAGATCCAGCCTGACGGTTTAGACGGCGATCATCTCGCCGGGCGCAGTCGATTGCCCTTAGCCGGTTAGTAGAGCAGATCGCCACCGCAAAGGGCGATCGCCCTGGGAGTCGATCGCTAGGTGCCTGATGGTGGTTTTGATATCTTCGACTTGGCGAGCTAGTCAGGGTTTGACTGGAGTTGACTTGGTCGCTCGGCCTTATAGTCGATCGCCTGTCGGGATGAATAAATCGTGACACAACAATTGCCCCCACCGCTCATACGTTGGAAACGTGGGGTGAGGTGGCTTTCTTGGCGATCGCCGAATTTTTAACGAGCGACTAAGTGTTTTATCAACCGCGATCGCCTTTGAGCCGATATGCTCGGATTCGGACGACTGCTGGCCGAATCACAAGGAAAATGCAACGGCGTTGAAAAGTCTCCTCGCACGTGTCGGGCTCCTATCGAGGACGCCAACGGTCATTAATGACTCCTCGACGCGTCCTCGAAAAGACGCGACGCGGGTCTCGAGGGGTCAACTGTGCGCCGTTTGAGATCCGACCGAGGTTTTCCTTTATTGCACTCGGGTCCCCGCTTTCCTATAAAAGGGGGCGGGGCATAGCCTTACTCACGCGTACGCATTGGAGAAAGAAGGTCCCGCCGCCGAATTTTTGAAGATCTAAGCGCCGATCGTCGATCGATTTCACTTTAGGTAAGAAAACCTTTTCTTCTTTTCTAACTCAAAATGGCCGAACCTCATCGCCGTTTGGAACGGAACTGCTCGCCACGACATCACGCCAGGAGAAACTTCTTCCGTCTTCCACTGAGACGGCCAATGAAGCCATTCGAGCGGAATCGACCTACTGTTGAGGCTTTGTTCAATGAGGCCGATGTTGCTAGGAGTCGGCCGCCGAGGAGAGACGATCGCAGATCGAGAGAGATCCGCGATCGTGGCTTACCGGGAGCAACATAGTGATTTTGGACGCCCTATAGGGCCTTTGCCGAAATAATGGATAGATTGGCCGGTCCTACTCCGCGATTCGATTTCGGGGATATTCGGTCGCTTATCCCTATGTGCTCCCCAAGCGGTCGCAGATCGTGCCGCAGCCGATCGTTGTGGTCGCCGCCAACATGGAGCTCGACGTCCGTGAGAGATCCGCCGTCTGGAGGACAAGATTCCATGTTCCTTCGATGTGGACATGTTCGCGCCCGCGGAGAATGAACGAGCCGACCAGCCTCCGATGGGTATGGTCGCAGTGAGTGAGGCCGCATGGAGGCCGGCCGCGCTTCCTCCGTCCTTGCGGTCTCCCATCTTGGCCGCTTGGAATGTGGCGCCACTTCACCCGACGCCGAACGCCCGGCTCCAAATCATATGCACTTTCACCCTATTCGGCGGTCACCGCCGTACCGCCTCCTCTGCCGCCGTTGGAGATGAATCATCTGCTTAAACCGACGGCTCATAGAGGGTTGGTCGGCGGTTACCACATCCAAGGCCGATCTGGCCGGTGATTCATGGAGTTCGAATAAGATACGGGCGATCGACGAAGTGGTTCTCGGTCGCCGCAAGTGGAGAGCTTCGGCGAGCGACAACCCCAGCGAACCGAGATCCCCACCGAATTTCGGGAGAGAAATCCTGTAAGGGTTTAGACTCTCCTTCGCTGATGCGTGTTGACCGATCTAATTTGATTGCTTTGCAAGCTTTCATATCCCGACGATCGAGGAGCCGCTTTCGACTTCCTCGTTGTTTGGGAGCGAATTAGGAGCTTGCCTGACGACGACCTAGACGCCACTCGGATCAACAAGGAGAGTCGCCGTTGTCGGCTCGACTATTCCGCTTCCCGAGACATCTCGCGGTGCTGTATGACTTTATGCGACCTTCAATTTCTAAGCGATCGCCTTATTTGAAGATAGTGTCCGACCGTTAGTCGATCGTCTTTAACCGCAGAGGTTCGCTTTCCCTCGCTTGGAGCCTCCATGAGATCGCTATGTCGAACCCAGAGTCCTAGCCGTCTCAAGGCGAAGAGGTCGACTCGGGTTCCACCCGTCGCATTGCTTATAGTTCCAGAGGCGGTGCCTCGTGCGGAGCCGAGCCTCGCGTAGAGCAGAGTCGAGGTTGAGGAGGAAATTCGGAGGAGGGGCTTCGGCGACCGCAAGAGGCCGAGGCCGCAAGAAACTTCGTTTCGCCCCGGCGATGAAGTGCCGATCGCCGCGCCTCCGATCACCATCGTTGCTCCGAGCGCGAGCCGCCTCTGCGGCTTTTCTCGCAGACGGCGATTGCGGATGCGGAAACTCCTCGAGGAAACCGCTTTCGGCCAGATCCCGAGAAGGCCGAGAGGTAGATAGCATTTCGTGTTGACAATTACATCTGCGTAGGAGTTGTATTAACCTTGGTGTTTTGGTGCAGATCCGTCGCGCACTCCGTCTTGTCCACCGATGGTCGTGGATTTCTGGCGAGTCGATCCTCGCCATTCCCGCGACATTCCTCCCTATGTGAGCAAGGTCGCTTCGCTTGCCGAAGGCGTGGACAATCGATCTGATGCGATCGCCTTGCCGCGATCGTCGAGTTCGATGGATGCCGTTGTCGCCTCTTTCTTCGACGGCGACCATGGCCGCCTGTGCCGCCAGAGTTTGAGGCGGCCCTCCACTATTCGCCTTCAGGAGGATCTTGAGGCGGCTCGGAAAGAGAACGCCGAGTTTGCTGACAAGATCGCAGCGATGGAGAAGGACTCCTTGGAGGCGGCCAAGCGGGCGAGCCATGAGCTTGAGATGGAGAAGAAGGAGACTGAGAAATTCCGAATGGCGGTCGACCGGTTTCGGGACCAGATGCAGAGTGCCGTCCAGGCGAGGAATGTTGCTGAGGAGGAGGCCGATCGACAGAAGGTGACGATCGCCTACCGATGAGCGAGCCGGGCGGAGGCGAAAGAGAAGGTTGCCGCGAGGGAGGCCGAGCTCCGTGGATCGCAATGACGATGGCCGAGCCGAGAGGAGAGGTCGAGGCGACCAAGGCCGATCCCTTCCAAAACTTGGAGTATGTCGCCGAGTTCGCCTATTACTTGGCGTCGCCGACTCGATCCGAGCGGCTAAGAAGGGAGGCTTGAGGTCGGTCCTCTTGCCGAGAAGTTCAAGTCATATGCATTGGAGCATCCTCTCAATTCGGCTTTCTCCTTTCCGATCTTGGACTCGGCGGACATCGGTGTGGATTTGAGCCGGTATCCGTCTCTGCATGGGCCTTGCTCATCCCGATGCTCCTAAGATGAGGGAACCGCGCCGAATGCCGATGGCGAAGGCCCGGCAGGGCCTCGAGGCGCTTCCTTTTGATGTTTTTAGCTTACTTTCTTTGTAGTTTGTAGCTTTCTTTCTTTGTAGTACTTAGGCCTTCTGCGATCATGTACTCTATTTTTTCAAGTAATGAAATGAGCATTTGTCTTTCCGACTTATCTCTTGAATGAATGGTTATTTTTAAGTCTTTGTTTGACTTTGTACAAATGTGTGAGGAGAGATCGCTACAGGGTAGTTCCAAATGAATTGATAAACTCATAAGACAACTTTTACAACAAGTTCGATCGCCGCACTACATCCAAAAATGACGATCTCCGTATGTGGTTGAATAGCGACGATCGTCGTGTAGGTAGTCCGCACTCTTCTTGCCCCTTGTTTTTATTCACTTAGTGGAAGTAAGGGGATGAAAATAATTCCTTGAGCGAGCGGTCTTCAAGTTTGTCGAATCCTGGGACGGTCGTCCGTCTTGAGGAACCGTGCACGATCGCGGAGTTCGATGGACCGACTCCTTGATCATGTCTTGATGCGCGAAGACATTGAGTGTCTCGTGACTCACTTTATTATGAGGGTCCTCCGTTAGCCGCGCCGCCTCGTATTTAAACGAAGGGCGTGCGGTCTCGGCCTAGAGGAGTCCTTGCGCGGGGCGTCGGATGAATCAACTCCGCGCCCGCGGCTTGTTAGCTCTGCTTCCACCTCGGCTAGCCATGGAGATGGCCGACCTCGACGGTGTACGTTGAGACGGGGTTGTGGCACGTCGCATTGTCCGGGTTCACCATGTTAGATGATGAACCTTTGAGGGCGAGCGATCGTGTCCACTGATTTATTTTGGAGGGCCCTCAGACTACGCCGGCCTCGTATTTAAACGAAGGGCGGGCGATCTTGGCCTAAAGGGACCTTGCATGGCCTAAGCAGTCGGTTCCATCGACCACCAGGACCATGGCTGCACTCTTTCACCTTGGATCGTCATGTAGATGTCGATCTTCGACGGTGTACGTTGTGCGGGGGAGGCGATCTCGTGCCTTAGTCCATCATGTTATATGGTGAACTGTAGATGGGGATCGAGTCCTCCGGTTTCTTGAATAAGGAGGGAGATCGGGATGAATTCCGTGGTCTCCTTCTCTTGATTGAAGCATATCTATCTCCGGATAATATTTTGGGTAGCAACAATTGGCGCTAGAGGAAGGGCACTTCCGAGAGAAAGATAAATAACACAAGATTTGCCGGGGTTGTTAGTCCCGGGCTTGAATGCTCTCGCGAGATATTATTAATACCGATATTCGGGGATACAAATATTAATGTAAGAATACAATTACAATGAGTGTAAAGTTTCTTGTTATCTTAGCTAGTGAGCGTGTAGATTGCCTAAGAACCAGATTTGATGCTCGTGAGTTCTTGTAACAAAGGTGATGTACGGCCGCGCGGCGGTGAGAGATCGACCGCCTCACGGCGAGTATATAGCCGGATGTTTGGGCTTCGGGCTTGTGAATCCTTGGAATCTGCCTAGTGGAGACTTGCTGCCGATCGTCTTACGGACGAGAGATTTGGAGAGAGAAGTCCCGAGACGGATTCCTGAGATAGCCGGTAGCTTGATGATGTGTGTGTGTTCTTCAAGATTTCCGTGGATGTATCGGAATGTGAGAGAATGGACTCGAGCGTAGGTCGAATGAATTGAATCGAGAACCGAGAACCGAGAACCTTTTTCCAGTAGGAGGAGGTTCTCTATTTATAGGGCTTGGATACGCCGGGCGATCGCCTTTACCGCAATATAATAATCGGGCGATCGTCTTTTAGCACATGGGCCTGTCCTCGTAGTCTGGCAGGAGTTGTTGGCGCCAACTACTCGGTCCAACGGGAGCTTACACGCGTCCCGAGTTAGTCACATGCGGCCCTATCGACAACTTTCGCGCACAAGCCGGTAGGTGGGTAGGTGACAGCTTTAGTCAAAGATCTTGTCGCTTAGCAAAAGATCTTGTCACGCTTTTACGGATCTGCACGTGGGTGCTTTTTCGAGATCCAGCCTGACGGTTTAGACGGCGATCATTCTCGCCGGGCGCAGTCGATTGCCCTTAGCCTAGTAGAGAGCAGATCGCCAACGCAAAGGGCGATCGCCCGGGAGTCGATCGCTAGGTGCCTGATGGTGGTTTTGATATCTTCGACTTGGCGAGCTAGTCGTGGTTTGACTCGAGTTGACTTGGTCGCTCGGCCTTATAGTCGATCGCCTGTCGGGATGAATAAATCGTGACACAACAATTGCCCTCACCGCTCATACGTTGGAAACGTGGGGTGAGGTGGCTTTGGCGATCGCCGAATTTTTAACGAGCGACTAAGTGTTTTATCAATCGCGATCGCCTTTGAGCCGATATGCTCTGATTCGGACGACTGTTGGCCGCTAAATCAAGGGGAAAATGCAACGGCGTTGAAAAGTCTCCTCGCACGTGTCGGGCTCCTATGGAGGACGCCAACGGTCATTAATGACTCCTACCGACGCGTCCTCGAAAAGACGCAGACGCTGGTCTCGAGGGGTCAACCGTGCGCCGTTTGAGATCCGACCCCGAGGTTTTCCTTTATTGCACTCGGTCCCCGCTTCTCCTATAAAAGGGGGCGCGGGCCGCAGCCTTACTCACGCGTACGCATTGGAGAAAGAAGGTCCCGCCGCCGAATTTTTTGAAGATCTAAGCGCCGATCGTCGATCGATTTCACTTTAGGTAAGAAAACCTTTTCTTCTTTTCTAACTCAAAATGGCCTAACCTCATCGCTGCTTGAGCGGAACTGCTCGCCACGACATCACCGCCTGGGAGAAACTTCTTCCGTCTTCCACTGAGACGGGCTGAAGCCATTCGAGCCTAATCGACCCTACCAAGTTGAGGCTTTGTTCAATGAGGCCGATGTTGCTAGAGTCGGCCGCCGAGGAGAGACGATCGCAGATCGAGAGAGATCCGCGATCGTGGCTTACCGGGAGCAACATAGTGATTTTGGACGGCCCTATAGGCCTTTGCCAAATAATGGATAGATTGGCCGGTCCTACTCCGCGATTCGATTTCGGGGATATTCGGTCGCTTATCCCTATGTGCTCCCCAAGCGGTCGCAGACGTGCCGCGCAGCCGATCGTTGTGGTCGCCGCCAACACGGAGCTCGACGTCCGTGAGAGATCCGGCCTCTGGAGGACAAGATTCCATGTTCCTTCGTATGTGGACATGTTCGCGCCCGCGAGAATGAACGAGCCGACCAGCCTCCGATGGGTATGGTCGCAGTGAGTGAGGCCGCATGGAGGCCGGCCGCGCTTCCTCTGTCCTTGCGGTCTCCCATCCGTTGCCGCTGGAATGTGGCGCCACTTCACCGACGCCGAACGCCCGGCTCCAAATCATATGCACTTTCACCCTATTCGGCGGTCACCGCCGTACCGCCTCCTGTCGCCGTTGGAGATGAATCATCTGCTTAAACCGACGGCTCATAGAGGGTTGGTCGGCGGTTACCACATCCAAGGCCGATCCGCCGGTGATTCATGGAGTTCGAATAAGATACGGGCGATCGACGAAGTGGTTCTCGGGTCGCCGCAAGTGGAGAGCTTCGCGAGCGACAACCCCACAGCGAATCGGAGATCCCCATCGAATTTCTCGGAGAGAAATCCCGAAGGGTTTAGACTCTCCTTCGCTGATGCGTGTTGGGTGATCTAATTTGATTTGCTTTGCAGGCTTTCATATCCCGCGATCGAGGAGCCGCTTTCGACTTCCTCGTTGTTTGGGAGCGAATTAGGAGCTTGTCTGACGACGACCTAGACGCCACTCGGATCAACAAGGAGAGTCGCCGGTTGTCGGCTCGACTATTCCGCTTCCCGAGACATCTCGCGGTGCTGTGTATGACTTTATGCGACCTTCAATTTCTAAGCGATCGCCTTATTTGAAGATAGTGTCCGACCGTTAGTCGATCGTCTTTAACCGCAGAGGTTCGTTTCTCGCTGGAGCCTCCATGGAGATCGCTATGTCGAACCCGTGAGTCCTAGGCCGTCTCAAGGCGAAGAGGTCGACTCGGGTTCCACCCGCCGCATTGCTTATAGTTCCAGAGGCGGTGCCTCGTGCGGAGCCGGAGCCTCGCGTAGAGCAGTCGAGGTTGAGGAGGAAATTCCGAGGAGGGGCTTCGGCGACCGCAAGAGGCCGAGGCCGCAAGAAACTTCGTTTCGCCCGGCGATGAAGTGCCGATCGCCGCGCCTCCGATCACCATCGTTGCTCCGGAGCGCGAGCCGCCCTCTGCGGCTTTTCTGCGGCAGACGGCGATTGCGGATGCGGAAACTCCTCGAGGGAAACCGCTTTCGGCCAGATCCCGAGAAGGCCGAGAGGTAGATAGATTTCGTGTTGACAATTACATCTGCGTAGGAGTTGTATTAACCTTGGTGTTTTGGTGCAGATCCGTCGCGCGGACCGCCTTGTCCACCGATGGTCGTGGATTTCCCGAAGTCGATCCTCGCCATTCCTGCGACATTCCTCCCTATGTGAGCAAGGCCGCTTCGCCTTGCCAAGGCGTGGACAATCGATCTGGATGCGATCGCCTACCGCGATCGCCGAGTTCGATGGATGCCGTTGTCGCCTTTCTCTTCAGACGGCGACCATGGCCGTCTGTGCCGCCAGAGTTTGAGGCGGCCCTCCACTATTCGCCTTGAGAGGATCTTGAGGCGGCTCGGAAAGAGAACGCCGAGTTTGCCGACAAGATCGCAGCCGATGGAGAAGGACTCTCGAGGCGCTGCGGGCGAGCCATGAGCTTGAGCCGAGAAGAAGGAGACCGAGAAATTCCGAATGGCGGTCGACCGGTTTCGGGACCAGATGCAGAGTGCCGTCAGGCGAGGAATGTTGCCGAGGAGGAGGCCGATCGACAGAGCAGGACGATCGCTCTACCGATGAGCGAGCCGGGCGAGGCGAAAGAGAAGGTTGCCGCGAGGAGGCCGAGCCTGTGGATCGCAACAGCGATGGCCGAGCCGAGAGGAGAGGTCGAGGCGACCAAGGCCGATCCCTTCCAAAACTTGGAGTATGTCGAGTTCGCCTATTACTTGGCGTTCGCCGACTCGATCCGAGCGGCTAAGAAGGGAGGATTTGAGGTCTGTCCTATAGCCGATTAGGTCAAGTCATAAGCATATGAGCATCCTCTCAATTCGGCTTTCTCCTTGCCGATCTAGGACCTGTCGGACATCGGTGTGGATTTGAGCCGGTATCCGTCTCCAGACAGTCTTGCTCATCCCGATGCTCGGAAGATGAGGGAACCGCGCCGAATGCCGATGGCGAAGGCCCAGGGGCCTCGAGGCGCTTCCTTTTGATGTTTTTAGCTTACTTTCTTTGTAGTTTGTAGCTTTCTTTCTTTGTAGTACTTAGGCCTTCAAGCGATCATGTACTCTATTTTTCAAGTAATGAAATGAGCATTTGTCTTTCCGACTTATCTCTTGAATGAATGGTTATTTTTAAGTCTTTGTTTGACTTTGTACAAATGTGTGAGGATATATCGTTATGAGGTAGTTCCAAATGAATTGATAAACTCATAAGACAACTTTTTACAACAAGTTCGATCGCCGCACTACATCCAAAAATGACGATCTCCGTATGTGGTGAATAGCGACGATCGTCGTAGGTAGTCCGCACTCTTCTTGCCCCTTGTTTTTATTCACTTAGTGGAAGTAAGGGGATGAAAATAATTCCTTGAGCGAGCGGTCTTCAAGTTTGTCGAATCCTCGGGACGGCCGTCCGTCTTGAGGAACCGTGCACGATCGCGGAGTTCGATGGACCGACTCCTTGATCATGTCTTGATGCGCGAAGACATTGAGTGTCTCGTGACTCACTTTATTATGAGGGTCCTCCGTTAGCCGCGCCGCCTCGTATTTAAACGAAGGGCGTGCGGTCTCGCCTAGAGGAGTCTCTGCGCTGGGCGTCGGATGAATCAACTCGCGCCCGCGGCTTGTTAGCTCGCTTCCACCTCGGCTAGCCATGGAGATGGCCGACCTCGACGGTGTACGTTGAGACGGGGTTGTGGCACGTCGCATTGTCCGGTTCACCATGTTAGATGATGAACCTTTGAGGGCGAGCGATCGTGTCCACCGATTTATTTTGGAGGGCCTCGGACTACGCCCGGCCTCGTATTTAAACGAAGGGAGGCGATCTTGGCCTAAAGGGACCTTGCATGGCCTAAGCGATGGTTCCATCGACCACTGTGACCATGGCCGCACTCTTTCACCTTGGATCGTCATGTAGATGTCGATCTTCGACGGTGTACGCAGCGGGAGGCGATCTCGTGCCTTAGTCCATCATGTTATATGGTGAACTGTAGATGGCGATCGAGTCCTCCGGTTTCTTGAATAAGGAGGGAGATCGGGATGAATTCCGTGGTCTCCTTCTCTTGATTGAAGCATATCTATCTCCGGATAATATTTTGGGTAGCAACAATTGGCGCTAGAGGAAGGGCACTTCCGAGAGAAAGATAAATAACACAAGATTTGCCGGGGTTGTTAGTCCCGGGCTTGAATGCTCTCGCGAGATATTATTAATACCGATATTCGGGGATACAAATATTAATGTAAGAATACAATTACAATGAGTGTAAAGTTTCTTGTTATCTTAGCTAGTGAGCGTGTAGATTGCCGGAAGAACCAGATTTGATGCTCTGTGAGTTCTTGTAACAAAGGTGATGTACGGTCGCGGCGGTGAGAGATCGACCGCCTCTCACGGCGAGTATATAGCTGGATGTTTGGGCTTCTGGGCTTGTGAATCCCTTGGAATCTGTCTAGTGGAGACTTGCTGCTTCTGCCGATCGTCTTCTGGACGAGAGATTTGGAGAGAGAAGTCCTGAGACGGATTCCGGTGAGATAGCCGGTAGCTTGATGATGTGTGTGTGTTCTTCAGTATTTCCGTGGATGTATCGGAATGTGAGAGAATGGACTCTGAGCGTAGGTCAGAATGAATTCGGAACTGAGAACCGAGAACTGAGAACCTTTTTCCAGTAGGAGGAGGTTCTCTATTTATAGGGCTTGGATACGCCGGGCGATCGCCTTTACTGCAATATAATAATCGGGCGATCGTCTTTTAGCACATGGGCCTGTCCTCGTAGTCTGCAGGAGTTGTTGGCGCCAACTACTCGGTCCAATGGGGAGCTTACACGCGTCTGAGTTAGTCACATGCGGCCCTACCGACAACTTTCCGCATGGCCGGTAGGTGGGGTAGGTGCGAGCTTTAGTCAAAGATCTTGTCGATTAGCAAAAGATCTTGTCGCCTTTACGGATCTCGCATGTGGGTGCTTTTCGAGATCCAGCCTGACGGTTTAGACGGCGATCATTCGCTGGGCGCAGGTCGATTGCCCTTAGCCGGTTAGTAGAGCAGATCGCCAGCTGCCAAAGGGCGATCGCCCTGGGAGTCGATCGCTAGGTGCCTGATGGTGGTTTTGATATCTTCGACTTGGCGAGCTAGTCAGGGTTTGACTGGAGTTGACTGGGTCGCTCGGCCTTATAGTCGATCGCCTGTCGGGATGAATAAATCGTGACACAACAAGCGACATGGATTCTAGCGAGCCAAATGAATTTTTTCGACTTGCATATGAAGCGGCGGCAGATTTTCCAAGAGAATTATGTTTTCGCGTTTATGATTTTGGGTTATAAGGGGTACCTTTCATTGCCCTAGCAGGGCAATTAAGTAGTTTAATATCTAATAACGGCTTAGTTGGTAGATTAAACATGGATACCAAACACAAAACTACAATAAGTTTCTACTCTCCCAAACAACATCTCTTGTTACTTTATATTGCCTTATCTCAATTCCATGTCATGTTTTCTCTTATCTTGACAAAACATGACATGACCAAATGAGCCATTAATTGACTCAAATTTGAAATCGACCGAGTGAGGAGAATAGGACTTGGGTAAATAAAATTATTTGGGCCGAAGGAGAGATGTTGGCATGAGATTTAGATCGGCCAACATCGATTATTGCCCATTTCTCGATTTCTCTCCTCTCTCTTTGTGACTTCTGCGTCACCCTACTTCCAGCAACGACTGGTCCCAACGGAGGTTGCCATGCCATATATTAGAGAAACAGCCTATGCACACCATGAATCAAGGATTCGAGTCCGGGTCGGACCTGCATCACCTCGTTTCAAACCCCCTGGCAGCAGGAATAAGTTGTTGTCTGGAGTCGGTTGAGCTTAGCAGTGGCGGTGAATGAATCGTTGTTTAGCGGTGGTTCGAGTCTGGAATCGAGAGTTTGGTGGCGGTGAGGTTGGGGTATGAAGGCGGCGGCGGGGTGAGAGCTGAAGCTGTCACGGACTAACAACACTTTAGGTTCGATTTTTGTTACCGTTTCGATTTCGATTCTAAACAAAATGGGGTTTCTAAAATTGTGACTTTGAGAATTGGTTTTCTAGGATCGTGCTGATGTTTGTGTGAAAATATTTGAAGATGAAATTGGTAGGGTTAAAGACATGATTTTCCCAGTGACTCAGCTCCGATTAAGGGAAAAATAACAGAGTGCCGAATTTTGCTGTGGAAAATTAAGTGAGGCAGAGTTTACAGTTGAATTTACCAAGAGATTTATCTGTTGTTTTGTTTTTGTGCTTTTCGTATGAAAATTCTGCTGTATGATTTTTCTCTCGTAGGATTGTCGAGTGTTTTCCCTTCGAGATTTTTTTGACTCATCAAGGTCAACTATATTGAAAAAAATGGAAAAAAAGACGAGACAAAAGAGTCACCTCCAGCTGGTCCCTCAGGTGGGCTGTCCAGAGTTAAAAATAACACAAAAATACTAATGCTAAAATCACATGTGGTCAATCAAGAGCAAAAGTAAAGCGAAAAGCAATAAAAACACCAGGTTGGTGACAATATACAGTAATAACAATTTAGAAGTGTTTGAATAAGCTTTATTTTTTTCGGAGTTTAATTGCATAGCGGAAGTCAAATGTAAAGTTGTAAATATATCAACTGATTAATCTCCTGTTAGCTTGGTGCGTACAGGGCTTTTGCAATATGTATACTTAAATCACACATGTAGATTGAAAACAATAAATGACAGGAAATAAAGACACACTAATTAAAGTAGTTCGAGGTAAACCCCTACGTCCACTAGTCCTCCATACAGGAGTAAAATGTTTATTAAAATCACGGCTACACAACTATGTGACCTTAACTAAATGCGTTGTTGTATCGTTCACACAGATTGATACAGCCGACAGTAGCTTGGGCCGTTCACACAGATTGACTTGGCTTCTTCGACTTGCTTCTTCTCACAAAGATTGAAGCTTCGTCTTTGATGCCATTCGTCCCACACAGGTCAGAGATAGATAGCAAGGGCTTAGTCCATATAAGGCTAAGTAAAACTCAACGATAGGTTTGGTATGACAAGATCAAATAGCAGCTGTATGCTTGATGAGTGTTCGCTGTAAGTGTTGTTTAGATTGAGGACATTGCATATTTCTTCTCTTGATGAAGTTGTATGCTCGAAGAAACATGTTGCTCTTGTAAGCTTGATATTCAGATTGTCGAAGTGTTAATGCGTTAGGTTGTGAAGTTAGCAATGTCCTCTAGCTTGGGGCTATTTATATCCTTAGAAATAAATCTGTTATAAATGTAGTTGTTTGCCGGTTGGTGAGATCGGGATTGCTCTGATTGGCGGCTTCAGAATGATTCAAATTAAAGGCGATTCGCATTTAATGCTTCATACATTCTTTTTTACTAACATTAAATGCTCTTCAGACTGTATTCTCTTCGATTGCATTAAATGTTGTCCTATCAGCATTAAATGCTACTTTATCCGTGAATATGTTGTCAATAAACAATGTTTGTTTTCTCAACGGTTTAAAGTTTCTTCAGCCCTGCTGGATTTGTGTTTTACTTTTCCTAAGTAAAACACTTACAACATGTTTGTTGTATCCAACATCTCTGTCTTTTGCTGTATCTTTGAAGACTACGTTGTAGGAAAGGACTCTTGACTTTGCTGGAAGATCTTTCGCTGTATGGACAGGCTGTATGATGTTCTCCTAACAACTTCCATACTTAGATCGAAATACTGACTTTGAAGATCTTGCTGTGTGAAGCAATTATCAAAACACAGGGAGGATTTTCCGAGCAATTTCCCCCTTTTTGATAATGCCAAAACTTTCTTAATAAGGAGAGGCTGTCTTCAAGTCTTCTGTCGAAAGATCTGATCTTCAAGACTTAGTCTATAAATCTGAACTGCTTGCAGGCAAGTTCTAAAATGATAAATCCTACAGGACTAAGTGTATTACAACTTAACTTATGATTGATGCGCAGGCACAATCTTACAAGGAGTAATCCTATTTGAATAAAGTTTAATCTATGAATTGTTCGCAGATAAGTTCTTACAGCTTTGAGACTCAATTGATGTTTTATACTTGGTAAAGCATTTCAACACAAAAATATAACCAAAGTAACAACATTAGATCACAAGATGTAATCTTTGCGATAAAATGGTACTTTATTGAGAATAGATTACAGCGCTATTTTGCATTACAGATTACACTGGAAGAAATTAGGGAACCATAATATGTAGAAAAAACAGAAGTTCTATCCCCTATAGGACTGAGGCTTGCACATGCTGAATTTTCGTACAATCGTTCTCCTACTTATGCCACGGCTCACTCTCCTTTTGAAGTCATTTATGGGCTGAATCCGTACATGCCGTTGGATCTTATTCCTTTGCCGAGCGATGAGTTAGTACACAAGGATGTAGAGTCTAGGCTGAAGTCGATGGTGAAGTTACATGAGCAAGTGCGTGATTGAATTAAAGAAGTAAATGGTGCTTACAAGCGAAAGTCTAACAAGCAAAGGAAGCCGAGATTATTTGAAGTTGGCGATTTTGGTTGGGTACATTTGAGGAAGTAACGATTTCCGAGTAAGTGTAAGAATAAGTTAATGCCGCGATCCGAGGGTCCCTTCAAGGTAGTTGCTAAAGTGAACGATAATGCATACAAGGTAGAGCTTCCGGGGGATTATGGAGTACATGCTACCTTTAATGTAGGTGATCTCTCTCCTTATCTCGATGACGACGGGATTGCAGAATTGAGGACAATTCCTTTTAAAGAGGGAGAGGATGATACAGGATTGACGAGTCAGGGGGTAAAAGACGAGGTGATGATCGACGTAAGCAGCCATGCAGCCCGCAATGCACGTGCAGCTATGTACTTGGGCGAGAAAACAGACACGAGGCTTGGTGTGACTTTGGTGGTCGGGCTCGGGATAAATTAATTTATCCTTTTTTTATTATTTCATAGTAGGACGTAGTTAAATAAAAGGGTGCGACATGTGCAACCCTGTTTTATTTATTTGGTTTTGTTTGTTCGTTTTAGTATTTTTCCTTAAACGCTAGTAGGCTAAACTTGTTTAGGGGCATTTTAAGGAATAGCCTTTTTATGTGTTGCTAGGGTTAGAGGGCTATAAATAACCCTCTAGTTCGACCGATTTATGCATGATATATGAAAGTTGATTTTTGCTCTCTTTGGTTTATAAATTGTTTGACGAGTTTCAAGCAAATTCTTTGTTATTATTCGACGTGTTCTCGAATTCTAACGTGATCAATTCTCAATAGGTCTTGGGAAGAGATCGTCTTTGTCGAGTTATAGGTCTAGATCGACAAATATTTATGCTGTTCAATCGATCGGAGCTGTTCTTGTTCAGCCGGAATCTTCTTGATCGTTTGTGCTGTTGTGTCCATCGGAGTGTTGTTCGTTTTCCATTCGTGAGTACTACTTCCGTTTCGTTCCGACCGTGATTCACATCAGATCGTTTCAGTGCGTTGATTGCGTGCTGCTGTTCGGTCCGCTTGTTTTATTCATTTTCATCCGAGAATATTACTTCCGCTTCAAACTTTGTTGCTGTGTGTCGCTGTTTGTTGCTGTTGGTTTCCGTTCGTTGCCCGATTGCGATTCCTGTTTTCCGCTTTGTCCGATTGCTGTTTGTTGCTGTTGGCTGTAGTTTGTTGTTGTTGGCTTCCTTCCGGCTGGTTGTTGTTCGTTGCTGTGTGCCTCCGCTCGGCCGGTTGCTGTTTGTTCTCGTTCATGAAAAATTTCCTTTCGCTCGTCCGATAGACATTCGTATCAGGACTGATGCCTTTCGGAGGTATCCTGACCCTGATGGTCTTGCATTCAAGCCATTTCTCCTTCTCTAGCCTATTCGCGGCTGATTCTTAGACCGGCCTATAGAGCATCATCGTCGGCGTCTGAGTCGGGGTCAGACAGAAGGAGCTTTATCATCGGACTAAGACTTCCCTTTCAATCGAGCCTTCTCTTCTGCCAGGTAGTAATTTGTAATCAGCTCATGGCAAAATTGATTTTCCCATTGAATCAAGACTTCGATATTCTGGGTGTCCGTGACCTCCAGAACGAAATGTTCTTCCTCCTTCCACTCTTCCCAGTTGTACAGGTTGTCGTACGGGGTGATCCTATATGATTTCCAAGTTACAAAGCTCTCGTAGGCTTGTTCAATTTGCACCTGGATAAGAGTTTCATTGATAAGAATTGATGGGGAGGGAGTCCTTACAGTAGTTGGGTCTACTATATGGATGCGATCCGCAACAGGTATGGGAGCCTGTATTGGAGAGGGATTCCTAACAGGGGATGGTATCCTGATGGGAGAGGGATCCCATATGGTTGTGGGTTCCCTTACAGGAGAGGTGTCCTTTGGCTCTGTGGGGGCAGCCGACTCGCCAGAGCCCTCTAGTTTGGCAAATAGTTGTTCATCCGTCATAGCCGTCATTGGCTCGGGATATGCTGTTTATGCAGCAACTATTTCTTCCGAAGGGGTTGCGCCCTTTGGGTTGTGAGCAACGGGTTGAATCATTGGGACATCTACAGTGACCGCTGTAGCCACTGGAGCCTTAGCCTTAGAAGCTTTCTTTAGCTTTTTCTTCGCCTTCTCTACAACATGTGGTGACTTGCTGTCAGAGACACTTCTCTTTCTCTTGTTTTGTTCTTCACGCATAGCCTTGATAGTAACATCCCTAGGGTCATCAGAAATGGGCATAAGCCTGGGATGAGGCCTGCTAGAGAACAGTCCGTCCTTGTTTAAGACAGTGGGCTTGCTCCCACCTATAAATTTTCCTGTGCCAATCTTTTTGGCGCTACGAGACTGCGGCACACCACAGTGAGTGAGAATGTAATTGAGGCTGAGGCCGAATGATTTCTTCTGAGTTACCAGCTTGGAGGCCTCTTCCTGTATCCTTTTCAATACAATCTGGAACCAGTTCACCCTTTCGCCGGACATGATGGCTGCCATCACCCGAAGGCGAAGGTTCGTGCACACTTTGAATGCTCCAGTCTGGTTCTCAATAACCCGGCAGCAAAAATCGTGGAGATAAACGTACAGTAGGCAAAACTTCTTCTTGTGGCATGATGGGTGGACCTTCTTATCTGAACCGTCACCTGTGAAGAGTCCCCAGGAGGCCGTTAACAGTTCCACTGACCCGAAGGTCTCAAGTTCATCCATTTTCAGGCCATCGGACGGCAGCCTGAATAAGCTTTCCAGTAACTCCTGGTTCACAGAAATCTCAATTCCACAAATGGTAGCAATGATGTCAGAAACATCTCCTCCTCTTTTCAGAGAAAAGAACTTGATAGAGGTATCTAGATAGAACTCTTTAATAATACGCTCGTCGTAGAGCTCAATGTGCTCACTTCCAAGGCGGTACAAGCCTTGTTGCTTGATTCTGGATACAACCAGTTCCATTCCGTCAGCGTCCTCAGTTTCAAGGTTAATTCTCTCCATGAGGACAGATCTGGCAAAGATTCGTCCGTCAATGATTGGTTCCTTCTTCTTCAGGGACTGAGAGGAAGTCTGTGAAGTTGCCATTTGATTTGCAGAAATAACGAAAGAATGCAGTAAATTTTGCAGAAAGTTTGTAGGTTGTTTGCTCTTGACTCGTTTAATATTGCAGAAAGCGTAAAGAGTCAAAAGGAGCAGGATATAGTCCTTTTTATAGTGTGCAGAGGAGATTAGGGTTACATACAGTGAACGGTCAGATTTGAGGGATGGAAACCGTCTTTTAAAAGAACGAACAGGATGAACTTAGAGTAACTGGTACCATCTGTTTTTGAAATGATAACCGGTCCCACTTCTGACAGTTCGTCTTCCCTCACTGCATGAAACGGCGGGTTTGAAATCATTAATATCGTGGTGTTTGAGGTAATAAACTCCAGATGTCGTTTAAATCTTTAAAGAATAAAACGTTCGAATTTTAAAACAGGGCACGTGGATTAACAACATTTTCATTACGAATAGAATAATTACATAATGTTTCATTGACGTCCCACAGTGTATGTGTTGTATTCGCGAATAATACAGCGTTCCCCCTCAAAAGGTACATACAGAATTCAATTCTTACATCAATGTTTGGATTAATACTGTATTCATGGGTTGTACTGTATTCCCCCTTAATTAATGCACACGTCAGCCGTATGAAGGTTTCATACCTTCTTTATCCTACAATGTTATCTGACTGATTCTGAGTGTACAGTTAATTAATGTGGATACTATATTCTTGGGTCTTACAGTATTCCACCTCAATTGATGAGTAAAAGCGTAAGAACTTACAGGGAGTCAGGTTGTAGCATTCTCAATTCTTGTCGAAGCATACAGAATCTGGTTGTGCTGAGAGGTTTTGTAAAGATGTCGGCCAATTGGATGTCTGTATGAACCTTCTCCATCCGAACATCCTTATTCTCAACATGATTCCTGATGAAGTGATGCTTCATATCAATATGCTTAGTTCGTGAGTACAATACAAGATTGTGTGTTATTGCAATTGCACTAGTGCTATCGCACATGATCGGTGTTTCTCTGGCACTGATTTCATAATCTGATAACTGATGTTGCATCCAGAGAATCGGCATAGAGCAACTTCCAGCGGCATAGTATTCCGACACAAGTCTAGGTCCAAGAAAGTGACAAGTACCACTTGTACTCTTCCTATCCAACTTACAGCCTCCGAGATCCGAGTCGCTGTAGCCAACCAAATCGAATCCTCCTTCCTTAGGATACCACAGTCTTACATCAAATGTTCCTTTGACGTACTTAAGGATTCGTTTGGCTGTCATGAAGTGTGACTCCTTAGGTGCTACTTGATACCGAGCACACACTCCTACAACAAACTGGATATCGGGCCTGCTATCCATTAGGTACAGGAGTGAGCCAATTAGCTTCATGTAGAGTGATTGATCAGCCAGTTTTCTAGCTTCGTCAGCACTAATTTGCACGGAAGTGCTCATGGGGGTTGACGAGGATTTGGAGTAGTTCATCCCAAACTTGTTGAGTAGCTCCTTGCTGTACTTCTCCTGGTTGATGAAGATTCCTGTAGGCAACTACTTTACCTGCAATCCTAGGAAATAACTAAGTTCCCCCATCATACTCATTTCAAATTTACTTTGCATGAGATGAGAGAACATTTGACATAAAGCAAGGTTAGTAGAACCAAATATAATATCATCGACATATATTTGTACCATTAACAGGTCATCATCTTCCTGTATCTTAAATAGAGTCTTGTCCACAACACCTTTCTCAAATCCATTATCGGTAAGGTACAGGGACAGGGTTTCATGCCACGTTCTAGGTGCTCGCTTAAGTCCATATAGAGATTTCCGTAGTCTATATACTAGGTCTCTGCCTTCAGTGTTGACAAACCCTGGTGGTTGTTCAACATAGACTTCTTCGGCGAGATCTCCATTCAGGAATGCGCTCTTAACGCCCATTTGATATACTATAAAGCTCTTATGGGCGGCAAATGCTAGAAATATCATGATAGCTTCTAATCTGGTTACAGGGCAAATGTTTCATCGTAGTCTATGCCTTCTTTCTGTTTGTTGCCTTGTGCGAGTAGACGGGATTTATTCCTAATAGCAGGTCCATTCTCATCCTTCTTGTTTCTAAATACCCATTTGGCTCCAATTACAGTTTGATGTTCAGGTCTGGGTACTAGTACCATACATTATTTCTTTCGAAACCATTAAGTTCTTCTTCCATAGAAGTTATCCTGTGAGAATTATTCAAAGCTTCATTGGTAGAATCAGGTTCGGATTGAGCTAAGAATACAGCTAGGGTGCACATGGCTAGCCTCCTAAGTTCAGCTTGAGATTTCTATATAGGAAATGGAGATTTTTTAGATTCGGATTCTTCTTGCAAACACAGTACAGTTCCTTGTGTACTATGTATTCTTCTTCGGGTAGATACACCAGCATCAATGTCTTCTTTGAGTAACTCCTGAGGGTGATCTCTAAGCCATCTTCTGCTGGTTCTAGTTATGCGTCCCGTACTGTATGTTGTGGTGCTATAGTTTTGGCTTCAGCTTGTACAACATCAGCTTCAACTACCTCTGTTCTTTCAGCTGCGGGGTTGATCTCTAATTCTACAACAGGGTCTGTTGGATTTTGAGGGTCATTGATGGAGAGTGTTTGGATATTCTGGGTTAGGACTTCTACTCCTGTAGGATCATGGTGAGGTTCATCGAACACTACATCTACAGATTCCTCGATTGTCAGCTTCCTTTTGTTAAAGATTCCGAAAGCCTTGCTGACATAGGATTATCCTACAAATATCCCTTCATCCAACTTCTTGTTAAAAGACTTGAGTTGATCTTTTCCATTATTCAGAACATAACATCGACATCCAAAGATGTGAAAATATGAAACTAACGGAGTTCTATTATTCCATACCTCATATGCTGTTTTGTTGTGATGCTTGTTGATAATACAATGGTTTTGTGTATAGCATACTGTATTTGTTGCTTCGCCCCAGAACCGCTGCGGCAACTTGCTTGCGGCGATCATGGTTCTTGTGGCTTGCTTGAGCCTCCTATTATTTTGCTCGGCAACACCATTTTGTTGAGGAGTCCGGGCTGCTGGGTATTCATGCTGTATTCCATTTTCCGAACAGTATTGCTCTATAACGCGGTTAGTGAATTCAGTACCCCTATCGGAACGAATGGACACGATCCTCAACTCTTTCTCATTTTGAAGCTTTCTCAGGTGCTCAGGCAACTTTGTTGTGGTTTCTTTCTTCTTGCTTAGAAAGATTGTCCAAGCATACTTGGAGAAATCATCAACAATAACTAGACAATATTTCTTACCTCCCAAACTTAAGGGTCTACAGGACCATAGAGGTCGATATGTAGCATATCCAGAACTTTGTGAGTGGACAGGTATGATTTTCCTTTTAGGGTGGTTTTTACTTGTTTGCCTTTTTGACATGGTCCGCAGACGTTGTCTTTTTGGAATGACACATCGGACAAGCCTCTAACCATTCCCTGTCTGGCGAGATTTTTGATTGTCTTGAAGTTGATATATGACATCCTCTTGTGCCATAGCCAGCTTTGATCTACAGTGCCTTTGGCAACAAAACAAGGAATGGTGGAGCTCGTAGGCTTCCAGTCAGCAATATACATATTACCTGACCTGCTTCCTATGAGAACAACTTCTTTGGTCAAGATGTTCTTCACTCTACAATGATCTATATAGAATTTCACCGAGAACTGTTTATCACAGAATTGGCTAATACTAAGTAGATTGTACTGTAAGCCTTCAACATTAGCTACGTCGGTGACTTTGAACTTTCCTACAAGTAAGGTTCCCTTCCCTCTTGTTCTTCCTTTGGACTTGTCACCGAAGCGTACTTTTGGACTGCGAGCTTCTATATAGTCTGACAGCTTGCTGATATCTCCTGTCATGTGCCGAGAACATCCCCTATCAAAGTACCAGATGTCCTCTTCTCTGATATCCTGCAGGTACAGAATTTAAGTAGATTTAAGTCCCCTTTGATTGTTGGGTCCATGAATGTTAGTGCCTTTTGGTACCCAAATTCGCCTAACATCAATTGTTTTACTGTAGGTTACTTTTGGTCCAGATTTTCGATGTCTACTGTGGCAGGTGCGTACTCGCTGTAACCTTGATTTTTATGCATGTAAAATCGAGTGTTATTATTATTCTAGTACGATTGCCGTCTCGGAGGTGGAGCCATTTTCTTAGGCCTTACGGCTTGCCTCCTGGGTCTCCAGTTGGATTCCCATTGCTGTTGATTATACTGCACGACGACCTATTTTATGGATGGATTCCGGGGCTCCTGTATCCAATATCTAGGCGCACTGTACTATTGGAAGTACTGCTGTGCACGCCTTTGATATTTAGATACAGCCTTCTTTCTGAATGGCTGTTGGCGCTTTTGATATGCTCGGGGAGCATGCTGTTGGTTACGCCTTACAGGTGCTTGGGGTTGAGGTTTCCGCTGTCGATGATATGGCATTGGTGGCGGAATGGCAGCCTTTGCTGTACGCGGGGCAACTGTTACCTTTACGGGACTTGGGGTCTCTTTAGGTACATGAATAGGTTCCACACCCCTGACGAACACCGTACTAGTTTTCCCTTTGTTGGAGAATTAGTTATATCCTAAGATACTTTTATCATGAGCATGTTGCCCGATGCTTAGAATTTCTTCCATCCGTTTAGAGGATTTCTCAAATGATTTCAAGATGGTCTCTAATTCTCCTTCTCGCTTTTCGAGAGATTTTATTTTGGCTTCGAGCAAAGCATAATCATTTGTCTTGCTTTCATTATAAGACTTAGTCTCATTTAGATCTTTAGCAAGTTGATGATTGCTCTCCATGAGTTTTTCAAATGTGACCTTGCTGTTTTCGCAATCAATAGACATATATTTTCGTAGTTAGTTTTCAGCAAGTCATTTTCTTCTTTAAGCTCTAAGTTTGAAAGTTCGAGCTATATGTTTTCTCGTTTCAGAGTTTCATGGGCATTTTGAATGTTTTTAAATTCATTCATCATATTTTCAAAAGTATGAGATGCATTTACAGGAGTAGTTGATGTTGAGCTCACCTCATCATCGCTGTCTTCGTCGTCCTGTATTTCTTTGGCCATAAAGCACATATAGGCTTTATCTTCGATCTCATCATCGGACGAGTCACTGTCAGTGACTGCCTGAAGGCACTCAGCGGTTTTCGTTGATGCGGGCGAGGCTTCTGATTCACCAATCAGGGCCTTGAGCTTGTTTTTCAAACACACCTCCTTTCATCCTTTTCTTGTTGCTCGGCTTCTGACAACTTTTGTATTTTCGGGTGAAGACACTTATTCGCATGGTGCCCGGGTTCTCTACAGTTGTAGCACAATTTAGAATCACTAGAAGGAGAAGATTCGGAACTTACCTTGTGAAAAGGCTTGGGCCGGAAGGGAGTCTTTCTAGACTGTTTGATGAACTTTTTGAATTTATGCATAAGAAGGGCCATTTCATCTTGTGACATGATATCATCGTCACTGTCAGTAGTCTTGTGGGCAGACTTGGATGTGCTAGGTGCGGAGCTGTGTCTCATGTCAGATACAGAAGCCAGTGTTGTAGTCTTGGTAGGTGACTTTTCGGCCTTCTCTCTCTCCTGTCAATATCGTACTCGAAAGCTTTGAGGTCAGAGAATATGTCAAAGGTAGAAATATCATTAAGATTACATGACACATGCATAGCTATAGTCTTAATGTCCCATCGGGCAGGCAGTGATCTAAAGATTATCAAGTTTTTCTCCTTTTGGGTATACATTTTACCCAATGCTTCAAGTTCACCGATAATGCCGGTGAATCTGAGGTCAAGCTCCTCAAGTGTTTCGGAAGATTTCATTTCAAAGGATTCAAATTGCTGAGTAAATTTTGAAATTTGTTTTCTTTTGAGAGCTCAGTTCCCTCACAAATCATCTTGAGTTTCTCCCAGATTTCCTTAGCTGTCTTACGGCTCTTTACCTTTGAGAATGTGCCTTTGTCGAGAGTGACAAATAGCGCATTCTTAGCAACATTGTTGAGGTTCGCATGCTTGCGATCGTCTGCAGTCCATTGCTCATGCTCCTTATCGAGCATTTCAGCATGAGGTTGTCCTTCTACCCTTATGGCAGGTTAACCTTCATTATCTTTATTGGACCTTCTTGGATGACAAATATCATCTCCTCGTACATGGCAGCAGGATGGGATCCCATCCTGATTCTCTAGTCATCAAACTCGTTAATCGAAAACATAGGAACCTTATTTATCATTGAGGTATTCATTAGAGATATATGAAAGATAAGACTGTTTTAAAAAATAAGGGATTTTTGGATTTGATTCGGTTAAAAATGCGACTGATTCTTTTTAGAATCAACCTGTCTCCGATACAACTTATTGGACACCAAGTATACAATAAACAACTTGAAAAGAGATAGTACTACAAGTTGTACAATTTTCTAAAGTGAGTCTGCGTCGCAGAAGTTTAGGTGTGAGTTGCTGTAAATACAGCAACTAGGCGTTCTCCTGGGTGCTTAGTGCGTACCGGGTTTTATAATGTATACTTGTATAAATCACAGTTATTAAAACAATAAAGACAAAAGGTAAATAATATACAATTTAAAGTGGTTCGAGGTAAACCCATGTACGTCCATTGATCCTCCACACAGGAGTAAATAGTTTATTATAATCACTACGTACACAACTACGTGACTATAACTAAACCTTGTCTCTGTATCGTTCACACACATTGATACCGGGACCGAAACTTTTTGTCATTCACACAGATTGGCTTGAGCTCTTTCTTGACTCGCTTCTTCGCACACAGTTTGAAGCTTCGTCTATAATGCTATTCTTCCCACACAGATAGGAATACGCAAGGATCTACAGTCCATACATGGACGATGATTTTCTCAATGGTAAAGGTAGAATTCTCTGAACAACAGTTTGATCTTTGATATACGTTTGATGTATGCTGTGCTATTCGCGTTGAGGACTTGTATATTTTATTCGCTTGAATACTTGCTGTATGCTCACGAAATATACTATGTTGTAATCGCTAGAATGTCAGAGTGATTTGTCAGAGCTTTTGCGATATATGTTCTTCGTGTGTTTGAGTCCTCTGGCTTGGGGGTATTTATAACCTCTGGAAAATGCATACGTTATAAAGGTAGGTGAGATGTTGACGTCTCTGATTGGCATCTTGCTGAATATTTAAATTAAAGCAAATGGCATTTAATGCTTCAGACATTCTTTTTTACTTTGCATTAAATGCTCTTCAGCACGTTCATACTTGTCTCACTCCGGATGCATTAAATGCTGTCCTATCAGCGATAAATGCTGCTTTAACCGTGAATAGTTATGAATAAACATAATTTATCTCACAGCAGTTTAAAGCATTCTTTAATAAGGCCTGTCAGATTTGTTTTACTTTTCCTAAGGCAAACATCTTACAGCCTGACTGCTGTATCTGACGTAATGTCTTTTGGTGTAGCTTTAGGCTCTGTAGGATAGACTGTATGAGATCTTCAATGCTGTATGGAAGGGCTATACGGAGATTCAAGATAGCTTCGATACTTAGCAGTATTTCAACTCTTTCGACCACTTTGCCGTATGATGGCAATTATCAAAACAAGATTGTTTATCCCAACAACTGTGACATCTCTGTTAGGAATACATTTAAGATTATGATGATGCCATCCCTGTATTCTAAGTAAAATTCGAATGTATGCTCCAAGTACTTAGGATTGTAAAGAAGAACCAAATGGGTCTCTATTATTGGCCATAAATTTTAATCTAAGTATTGATCAGCGAGTTTTTATAGCTAAGTTCTGACCAGTCAAGTTCTTACAGCTAAGTGCAGAAAAAGCCAAGTATGAACAACCGGAAAATCCAGCTGAGTATAAAGATAGCAAAGTATGACCAAGCCAAATTATCAGCTGGGTATGACCAAGACAAGTTATCAGCTGGTTATGGCCAAGACAAGTTATCAGCCAGGTTGGCCAATCCAAGTTATCAGCTGGTTATGACCAAGTCAAGTCAATCAGCCGTGTATGGACAGCAAGGAATGTTCGATATTTAGAAAAATCATCAAGTATCAATAAGCTATGTCCACATCAGCAAACGTTGAAAAGTCAACAATGATGGCAAATCACATGCAGACGTGAATAAAACAAAAATGGGACAAGCTAAATGATTCATGCAAGTTGAGGGATACAATATTCTTCTACATTCACGCCCAAAAGACATCTTTCCTTAGAGGAATCAAAGAATGCGGCGCAGACATTTTTATATCGAAAGAAGATCTTTAAACGGGCAGATTTGAAGAAAGCAACATAAGCCTTGCAAGAAGATAATATTAAACAAAAAGGTCTCTCTCCTAATTTGTTCAAAAGATGCAACGGCTATGAAGAGCTCAAGAATCATGCTATAAGTATCTTAAGACTTGATGAGCAGAAGCACGATGCTATTAATACTTACACACGGACAAGCAAACAAAGCAATACACTCAATGTACTAAGCATCGTGAAGAGCTGAGATCAAAGATAGAACTTAAAGAAGCTCTTAGAAGTTGGAGAAAATAAAAAATCTATTGAGGTTTGAGTAGTGGTACTTTCTTGAACGAGGTTCTCTAAAGTTGGGTTGCGCGACATCCACGGGCTTTTATTGGAAGGTGATAAGCAACTTGAGAGTTGTGAGACATCCATGGGTTTTCGATCAGGAGGTGACAAGCAACCAAAGGGAAGGAGTTACCGCAGCCAAGGTTTTCACTAGTTGAAAGCTGTTATAACTAATTCATTGTAACCTTTAAAAGTTATAGTGAATTTATCTCCAAGTGGATTGGAGAAAAGTGGGCTAGTGAGGATTACCCCACCTCTAAAACCACTATAAGTGGTGTGTGATTTACTGCCTTAACATCATATTTAACTACTGCATCCATACTAACTGTTGCATTAACAAACCAAGTCTGCTAAGTCTTCGCATATTTTGCAGCTGACATCTGAATTGAGTATCACAGCTAAGTCACAAACCAAGTTTCAAAACTACCTAAGTTTACCTAGCTGCTGCGTATCAGAACTGAGTTTCATAAACCAGTTCAGTTAAGAAAAGTTTTAGAAGTCTATTCACCCCTTCTCTAGACTTTTATCATACGTACTTGTGACCTACAAGTGGTATAGGATAGATTGTTCGTAGACCACATATTTCATAGTCACTGAACTAGATCCATATACTCACGTATATTTCACTAATCTCTCATATTGAGATGGAGCTCATACACTATAGACTCCCTGTTTTCTCTGTTGATGATTATGAATTTTTTAAGATAAGAATGCAGGCACACAGATCATCCATACACGACGACATGTGGAGCATTGTTGAAAAAGATCCTATCATCTACATGAAGGCCAACACTCTGAGAAATTACAACTGGGAAACCGAAGCAGATTTCCAATACCAAAATCGAGTTGACCACCGATGAGAGGAAGTTGGCCATTCTTGCATGGGCTAGGGATGTCCTATTCCAAACTCTTGAGAAAGCCACCATGGTGAAAATCAAAAATTGCAAAAATGCTAAAGAAATATGGGATACATTAGCAGTAATGTGTGAAGGAATAGAACTGATCAAGCAAAATAAGTTATCAATTGCTACACAAAAAATTGATACCTTGATAGACAACGGAGATACCAGATTTATTGAAGTCATAAATGAGATGAACTCTCTCGGAAAAACATATGGCAACCGAGAGATGGCATTGAAGGTTCTAAGGTCTCTTATCCCAGAGTGAAGCATGAAGGTCGTAGTCATGAGGGAATCAAAAGATCTTAACAAAATAAAGCTCCAAGAGCTATTCTCATACCTCAAGGCATATTCGAACTCCCTTGCTCATTATCAGTGAGCCAACTGAGAAAGGAATTGCTTTTGCAGTCGAGTCCCCTGCAAAGAACTTAGTTGATGACACTCCTCCAAGCCCTCTGAGTTTTGAGGAAGAAATGACATTCATAATGCAAAGATTCAGTAATTTCAGAAAGAATTACTCAAAATACAAGAAGAACTATAAGAGAATCCAAAGAGAAACTAAAAAGCCGAGAACTGGAAGGTGTAATGCTATAACTGCCATAAGACATGCCATATTCAATATGACTGTCCTGACCTGAATAAAGAAGAAGAAAAGAAAGACACAAGCAGAAGGGAAGATAAAAGAAAAGCTCTAATTGGAGAAGACCAGGCACCCGCGATTGTGGAACCCAGTGGTGGATTCTTCTCAGAGGATGAAGATGACTACAATTTCCTGATGGCCAATATTGTTGATGAAGAGGTATCATCTAAACCCCAACCTTCAGAGTGTTTTAGCTCAGACATGTCTGAAGATATTAATTTACGCAGGTCCCTAAAACAGTTGATAAAAGATTTTGAAACTCTTAAAACAGCATACCTGGCTGTATCAACTGAGTATGCCCAGTCAAAAAATGAGAAAGTGCGGTTGAAAAATGATTTTTGACATCAGCCAGGATACAACCAATTTCCAAAACACTCAGGCTGAAGCTGAAAGTAACATGGCCATAGCTGAAATAAATAGATTAACAGCTTTAAAAAATAGAAATATCAGGTACACTTGCACATATTGAGGCTGAGCTTACAAAGCTCAAATAGTTAAATGATGCTCAAGCTAAAGAAATAAGATCACTCAAAACATCAAAAACATAAGAAGAATGATGTACTAACCAAATACCTCTATATTTAAAATCAGGGATATGATCCAAACGCTGTTCCTATTTTAAGACTACATTTGTTAAGGGAAAAGCAAATGTATAGATATCTGAAGTGGCTAATCAAAAAGGGAGCATCCCAGTCATAAGGCTCAACAGCAACCAAGACAGTCTAGGGGGCAGCCAGGACAGTTTAGGAATGAGTTGAGACAAAGGACTAGGCAATGGCAAAATCAGAATCAACAGCTGAGACATCATCAACATAATTATTACTACCAAAAGTTCTCACAAAAATATTTTCAAACTGGGAGTGGTAGATGGAAACCAAAGAGGAATCCAAACTTCCAAAATATATGGAAACAACAAAAGAATTTCCCTCCAAGATTTAACCATGACCCACACCAACTATATTATCTACCTTATCATATACACAATCCAAATAAAAGATATACGAATAATAATTATACATATTATAATAGATATAGATCAACTCTCATATCAAAAGGATAAATAACTTCTTCCAGAAATCCATTAACCCTATAGGACCCACTCAGATCTGGGTACCTAAATCTCTTTTACATGATTGCAGAAAAGGTGGAAGGATTACTGTCCAGCAGCCACAGTATCACTAGTAGGAAGTGCAGAATGATTTGTAGACTCTGGGTGCTTAAGACATATAACTGGAAACAAAAATATATTGTTATATTATACCAAGGAAAGAGGCCCAGATGTAACTTTGGACATAGCTCATGTGGACAAACCAAAAGATATGACATGCTGCACAAAGGCAATATTGTCATAACAAAAGTGTAGTATGTTAAAGGATTAGAATACAATCTTTTAAGCATAAGCCAATTCTGTGATGAGAACAATCTGGAAGTCTTCACTAAATGAAAATGTATGGTGACTGATCTCCTAATTGGAGAAGTGAAGCTACAAGGCTACATAAGAAGGAATGTCTATATGATAGACTGGAAAACAGACATGCCCAATTCATGTTTCATATCAAATAGTCTATCTGAAAATGGATGGTTATGGCACAAGAGGTTTAGCCATCAAAATTTCAAAACGCTCAACAAATTAAGCTCAAATAAACTAGTCAGAGGTCTCCGAGAAAAAATATTCAAGAAAGAGACTCTTTGTGATGCATGCCAGAAAGGAGAAAAGACCATAGCTTCATTCAAATCAATACTGGAACTATTTCATATGGATCTATTTGGACCCATCAAGCCAAGAAACTTGAGTGGAAGAAAGCATACCTTATTAGTTATAGATGACTACTCAAGATACACTTGGATAGTATTCCTATGCAAGAAGAGTGAAACACTAACCAGGCTGCCTGAGATAATGAGGAGAATCCAAAATGAGAAATCTCTATCTATCATCAAGATCAGATCAGACAAAGAAGGGGATTTCTAAACAAGTCCATAACTGAATACAATGACCATAATGGGATTCAACATGAAGTTTCAGCGACAAGAACACCATAACAAAATAGTGTAGCTGAAAGAACGAACAGAACCCCCATGGAAGTAGCCAAGACAATGATTACTGAAGCTGATCTCCCAAAGAAGTTGCGGGTTGAAGTTATCAACACAGCCTGTCATACATAGAACAGAAGTATGATAGTAGGGAGACAATGTAAAACTTCCTATGAGGTTTGGAATGGCAGATTACCAATTGTTGCATATTTTCATATTTTTGGTTGTAAGTGTTTCATCCGCAACAATGGCAAAACTCAACTAAATGCTTTTTGATGCTAAAACTGATGATGATAACTTTGTGGGATACTATCAAATAAGCAAGGCATACAGAGTCTTTAACAAAAGAATATTACTTGTGGAAGAAATACCTCATGTTGTATTAGATGAATCTACTGTTGTATACAGGAAACAGTGGAACAAATTGAGAAAAAGCTCAAAGCCACCAACCTAGAAGAAATTATTGTCAATGATACAAGAATGATAGACCGAATCGATGAAGACCCAACTACAGATCAGCCAGGATCTCCAGTCACAGCTGATCCAGACACAGCTGCACCAGACCGAGCTGATTCAGACATAGCTGCAGATCAACAAGACCCAGCTGATGTTGGGATTCCGGATACAAAATCGAGTGCGCAACGGAATAATAAAACTTAATATAAAGAATCCCAAACATAATCGATCAAGTAATGTATATACGAAAAATAAATTGACGAAGACAAAGGATAAAGTCACATACATTTGAAGCCTTTGATAATATCTTCGTAATTTTGATGATGATCACGACCGAACACGAGCACAAAATCCCTTCGTCGCAAACACCAAAAGCAAGATGTCTCTACTTCCCGCGCATTGGATGTTGCCCGGAAAAATTCAACGAAACTCCGTTCTTCAAGAATACGACTAGAAAGTTATCGTAGGAATTTTCTCTCTAATTTTTCTTGCTTATTTCTCACCTAAAAGATGAAGAACAACACTTAGAAAAATTTCTGCCCCTCTCACTAGCAGCTCTCGGTCGAACACAATGTGGTGTCATGGTGGTGTAGGTTTCTTTTGATTTATAAGTCTTAAAAGATGAAAGGTAAGATATGAAAATGATATGATAAGATAAATCTTATCATGTCATTTGGAAGCATGTTTGGAATAACATGCGATATTTTATTTAAAAACAAAACCACACCATGACAAAAAGAGAGGTAGGGGCGGCCATGTGAAGGAGGAAGGAAACGGGCTGAGCTACTCGGTTCGTGTACCGGACGTTCGTCAAACGACTCCGTTAAATACACTCCATTTTATCTTCAATGTATTTATACTAATTAATTAATCCAATTAATTAATTAATTATATCAAATACAAATATATTTCTCTTAGAAATATTATTTATGAATTAAATTAATTATCCAGTAACTTAATTTCAATTCATAAGAGCACTATTTGATTTATCCAATAAATCATAATTAGATATCCAATATCTAATATTATTAGAGAGATAATAAATTCACATTTATCCATCAACGATCCTGATGCGCGACTCTGTAGGTTCGTCTCAACCGGCATTAGGAGGAACCAATGAGTGCGGGCAGCACTTAGCCAGCCTAGCGGGCCGCACTGTAAACCCCGACTGAGAATGAATGAAGGGATCATTCCAGAACCATTATGTCGTGAATACCATATATGTATAGACCCTCATCAGATGTCCCGGTCAAGTCTTCGGGTCACGTTAAAGTCAAACCCTACTGTTGACTAGACATTATACATGTGTTAATGCAAATCAAGACCGACTGATTACTAGTGTATCCAATACGACTAAATCAGAATGCTTTGGCCAAAGACTTATGATCTCATTTGCCATTAACCGTATAGGACATTCGCCTGCTCATAATAGGAGATAGAATCCTTTCTTGCAGTATAGTCCGCACTTCGAGGTTGACCCAACGATTAAGCAAATGAGTCTAACTACTCCAGTGACAAACTAAATGTCATAGGCACATCTCTTACTGAACCCTCAAGTCAAAGGTTCACATACTATCACAACCTTTCAATTCATCATCGACTCTCCAAGAGTGAATACTGTGTGACTGAATCAAGCATGAGTCGTATTCGAGTATACTGGTCCCACCAATATACCTATAACTGTGCTATCAAGACATGCACATGTCCTGGCATCAGTTATACAAGTCTTACTCAAAACTTAATGCCCAATTGAGTTATAGACTTGCGAACGGTTTACGTAAATAAGCCTTAAACACTTGCAGTGCACTTCTCTCTTATCCGATAACGAGAGTGGAATGTTCGCTCTTATTTACAAGGACTTTACTTCAATGTTTACCAAATCAAGAAGGCATTTAAAATACAATAAACAATGATTGAATCATATTGCCTTTTATTGATAATTCCATAATTACAAGTATAATGCCCCTTCTCTCTCATCCTCTGAGTGGCATTCGAGGGCATATTCCTAACAGATGAAGCACAGAAAAATACAAAAAACTCTCCAAGAAACTCAACAGGGGGAATAAATAATGATGATCCTCAACCAAAAGCAAAAGACGAATATGAAACTTTCAAATGGCTAAAAGATCATCCCATCCAACAAATCATTGGGAACCTAACTAATCGAGTGAAAACCAGGAAATCAAAAGATCCAACATGAATGGCCATGTTCTCACGCCTTATATCTCAAATGGAACCAAAAACAATAGAACAAGCCCTGGATAACTACACTTGGTGAATGCCATGCAAGAAGAACTAAACCAAATGGAAAGAAATAATGTATGGGATTCAGTAGATAGACCATACCACAAGAAAGTCATTGTCACCAAGTGGGTCTACAAAAACAAATGTGATGAAGATGGGAGCTCTTGTTAGGAATAAAGCTATATTGTTTGCAAAAGGATATGCTCAATGTGAAGGAATAGATTTTGATGAAACTTATGCACCAGTACAAAAGTGGAAGCAATAAGACTATTTCTTGCCTATGCAGCCGTTAAGAAATTGGAGGTGTATCAAAAATAGATGTGAAGAGAGCCTTCCTCAATGGAGTACCGGAAGAAGAAGTGTATGTGGAACAATCTCCTGGATTTGTCAAATGAGACAAGGTGTACAAATAGCTGAAAGCTTTATATTGACTCAAACAAGCACCAAAATCCTGGTATGAGACACTATCCATATTTCTTTAGAAAAATAGATTCCGCAAAGGAAAGGTGGACAAGACACTATATAGAATTCAACATGAAGACAACATATTGCTCGTTCAAATATATGTGGATGATGTCATCTTTTGGTTCAACAAATTCTGAATTATGTGAAAATTTTCAAATCTAATACAGGGAGAATTTGAAATGAGCATGATGGGTAAACTAATTTTTTTCTTGGTTTAGAAGTCAAACAGGTTGAAATATGTATCTTCATCAACCAAGCCAAATACACAATGGAGCTAATTAATAGATTTGGCATGGAGTCAGCCAAGCCCTTGAGAGTACCAATGAGCACATCTCTGCATATTGACACAGATGATGAAAGCTTCCAGTAGATCCAACCCACTACAGAGGATTAATTGGTTCACTACAGTGCCTAACTACAAACAGACCAAACATATCTTATGTAGTTGAAGTGTGTGCAAGATTCCAATTGAAGCCAAATAGTCCCACCAGGAAGCAACCAAAAAGATAATTAAATATCTAAAATTCACAATCAATGTTGGATTATGGTATCCTAAAGATGACAACTTTGAACTATCAGGTTTTTTTTATGCTGATTTTACAGTTTGTAAAATCAACAGAAAAAACACAAGTGGAACTTGTCAATTTCGTGGAACCAAGCTGATATCATGGTTCAGTAAGAAGCATAACTCAATTTCAGTATCCATATTGAGTCAGAATACCTAGCTCTAGGCAGCTGTCGCTACTAGAAAAGCACTTTCTAAATCGGGTAAAAAAAGACTTTCTAAATCGGTTGTTTAACCAGGACCCGACCCAGGCCATGACCCAGCCGACCCAGGCCCGGCCATGGCCTGGACCGAGACCGGGCCCAGCCCGGTCCTGAAATATCAATATATTGCAATGGTCACCGTGAGGGTTTGAACCCTTGACCTTGTGGTTGGGGAGTCAAGTCTCAACCACTAGGCTATAGTGATTTGTTTGAATAAATTATATTTATATTAAATTTAAATACAATTTTTTGAGTGGGTTTTAGATCGATTCTAAAATAACCGATCTAGAAAGTCCAATTTCTAGATCGGTTCTAAAACAATCGATCTAGAAAGTCCACTTTCTAGATCGGTTCTAAATCAACCGATCTAGAAAATTGTCATGTCACTTTCCAGATCGGTTATTTTAGAATTGATCTAGAAAGTGAACTTTCTAGATCGGTTATTTTAGAACCGATCTAGAAAATGGCCGCGTCACTTTCTACATCGGTTCCAACATAACCGATATTAAAAGTCTGATGTGAAATGGTATTTTTCTATTAGTGTGTTGTGCTCAAATATTGTGGATCGGATAGCAAATAAGGGATTACAACATCATTGCAAATGATATTCCAATATGTGTGACAACAACAATGCAATTACTATATCAAACAATCCAGTGCTTCATTCTAGAACAAAGCATATTGATGACAAGCATTACTTTCTCAGACATCATGGGACTAACAAAAGAGTTCTTGTCGAAAGAGTCATCAGATAGATAATATATTCACCAAGCCTTTTCCAGAAGAAAGATTCCTGGAGCTAAGAAGGGATCTTGGACTCTTAGACTGGGAATCAAACACCTACCAGACAAGATACCCAACTAGGATCAAAGAACATAGCTGCTACAGAGACCCATCCAGGATCAAAGAACATAGCTGCTGTGGAGACCCAACAAGGATCGAAGAACCTAGCTGATGTAGAGACCCAAACATGATCGGAACATAGCTAGTTCAGCATTTAAACAGTCAGACCAGCTAAGTTCCTAATTCCAATAATATTATTTTATTTTATTTAAAAATATGGGGATAAAAGAACAAGATTTTTAAATCGCCACATCTACCCCACGTTGTCAACTCACGGCCACACGATGACTCTGAAAGATGAACCGTCACTGAAATTAATTGTTTTTGAAACCAACTTTAATCAAATCAATTATTTAAAGCGATTGAAATCAATAGATAAAAACTTTTCTACTTCAAAGTACTGAGCAAACAAGAACCCTAGTTTTTCGAAAAGCAAAATTTTCAAACTATCCTCTACACTAAAAATACTTTCAATCTGCAGAATGGATCCTAAAACTTATTTCAAGGACATCAACCTCGAAGTCGTTAAGGAGCTAATCACCTTCAGTATTATGGTGGGCTTTGTCGGGCTTCTGGAATCCAAAAGTACCCTTTTAATGGCGGACCTTATTCAAAAAATGAAGAAAAAATGGAATATCCCATTATTTGAGTGTCAACCCTTCCGAAATCTATAAGGAGGTTGTTGTGTGCTTCTTCAAGGAAGCATATGTTATCGACCTGGAAATTCAAAGCTCTATTTTTGACGAGGAGATTATCATTACCAAATAAACAACAGTTGATGCCTTTGGTATGAAAAAGCGCGGAATAGCGGTTGAGGCACTAAAGATAAATCGTGAAGAAATTTGGTAGTGCATTAAAATGCTTGACTAGCCCAGCAAGATGAAGAAATCTGCCAAGAAATCAGACATTCAATCAGAATATAGGTTCATAATGGATATGATAAACAAAATTATGATGGGCATGTCCGGAGGATTAGATCAAATTTCCATACCCAAGTACACAATAATGGGAGCAATAATCCAAATGCGAAGAGTCAACCGGCCTCACTACACATTCATAAAATTGGTGAAAGAAGTCAACCACACCGAATGGGACAATTAGGAAAAGAAATTTAGCCAGAAGCTGGGCTATGAAACATAAATCGGTTAGATTTTGGAATATCTGAAAGTGTCCAAAGGAAAGTCAGAAAAGTTCCACACAAACAAACGTCTTGGTCACTTGGACACTGCTGCACTCAATTCCCTACCAAAGTAGCAACCTCGAGCCGAAGACATACTGTCGAAGATGACCTCAAGCACATCATCTTATGAGCTCGAGTAGGATTCCGAAGAAGAAGAAGAATAATAGGTGGAATCTGCGGCAGCTACCTTGCCCACAACTGAGATCTCTCCAACCGAGTTGACTGTAGTCGGGATCAACGCAACTGTGATTCTATAAGCTGAGTTACATGTGGCTGAGAAACAACAAATTCATCATCCTGCACCTATAGAGGGGGATGAAGATAGAGACAAATTACAATTATCTGTTCACTTAGGAAGAGGAAGTCTGCTGAAAAACAGAATGCCATCACCATCACATCATTCCCTGAATCTGCTGCAAAGAAATTCAAAGGACTAGTTGACTACCAAACGTCTGAGTCCTCAAAAGAAGACGTTGATGATAAACTAGAAGCTAAAATGACAGATGAGTCATCCATCTCAGTTCAAACTAAACCCATCCCAACTGAAGAATCATTTGCACAGACAACCGAACTAGTCCCTTCAATAGGTGACCTGGCTGTAGAAAGGAAAAAACTGAACTAATCCGAGCTATACCACTTCTGGAGCTTCCTAGGACTCCAGAGGAAGCTGAAGCTAAAACTGAAGAAACAGAAATCATTGAGGATGATGATTATCATTAAAAATTCAACCTCAATGCCAATAACTCGTTCTAGCTAACAAATGAACAACTAAAAGGGGTAAAGAAACACATTATTATAAACTCCATTATACCTGCTTATAGAGATTGGAAGAATTTGAGATCTCTTAGTTTTTCTTCCCTTAGAGATACGATTGATAGAAGTGGATGGGACTATCCATGGCTACTGAGGAACTCATCAAGTTTTTCTCTAACTAATCTGATATAAACTGTTATTGGATGAGGATTGGTTCATAAAAAACTTCCAGAGTAACATGGACCAATTCATCCTCTGCATTATGGAAGTGGTGGACCAAGGAAATATTTTGAGTAAAAAAGAAGTTGAAGGAGTTGAAGATAAAGAAGTTGAAGATGGAGTTGAAAAATAGGAAAGTGAAAAATAAGAAGTTGAAAATGAAAGAGAAAAGGAAGAAAGTGAAAGAGAAACATAAAAAGAAAAAGAAGAGGATGCAAATGAGTATGTGGAGAAGGATAATGATCACGATGATTCTGATCATGATGAGGATCAGGGTGGACCTGATCAGAATGGAGGAGGAATTGCTGGAAACCAAGATAAGTATAAAGATGACAAGGAACCTGAGATTCAGGGGGTACAATCTTCAGCCAAGTCTCCCTCTGTTCCAAACCTAGCTGTCCCAGACAACCAATATGATCAAACTCAGGCAAATCAGCTACCTCAAAACTTTTCTGAAATCACGAGGAAATTGATCGAGGAGGTAATTTAAGGGATACGAGCCAGCAAGGTTGAGCCATATTTGAAGGAGCTCAACAACAAGATGGACTCCATGCTCAATATATGGGAAACTACTCCTGCATCTGCCTCAGTCAGGATGCCCCTTCTCATGCAAGATTTCATGACAAGGGTAGAAGAACAGCTAGCTCCCTGATGCTTGCAAAAAAGGGGGAAAGTTAAGAAGAAAATGGAGGCAAGAAGCCCTAGCTATTAATTCCAGAATCCCTCCATCAATTGTTGTTCACCATCATGAAATTGGAACCAGGTCAAGAAGATCTCTCAAAAGGCAAAAATCAGTTGTGCATAAGGATCCTCCAACTAAAAAGAGAATAACATTTATTGATCAACCACTCAGTCGGGAGGCAAAGAGCTGATTCTTGTAGAATATTTTTGTCCTGAAGAAGATCGTCCTATGTGGATGGAGGCAAAGAGGAAATTCATAGAGAAATTCCACATATGGGAGTACTTGCAAGATTCTGAGAGCTCTCCTCAACAAATATTTATTGATTTCATGAAGAAGAACAAACCAAAATTGTGGGAAATCCTAGTCAAGTATGGTGCTAAATGTTAATTCTTATCCATGGATTCCCTCATTGAAAGCTGAAGAACCTCCAACTGTTGGTGATGGTAAATTGGATGATGAGGCCCTCCAAAAGGAAATCAAGAAAATTTGCTTAGAAAATAAATGGCTCTCTGCTGAAGATCATATGTTTGCTACGCAACTGGTGAAAAATAAATATAGATTGATTCTAGTTGTTGAAAAAACAATTCTAGCCAAGCCATTCAAGATGCTGCCTCCAACTCGGAAAAAAGAAGACCAAGAGGTCGAGGCAAAATTCACAAATTAGCTTCGGCTTTAAGCCAAAACCCCAAAGTCGTCATTAATCACGCCGTCGTCATTTAAAAACCGTCGGCCGATATTCGTCGGCCAAGGTTTAGCCGACAACTTTTTTGGTAGTCGTCGGCTAAAGTTCAAAGTTTAGCCGACCACTACAGCAAGGTCGTCGGCTAAACCTGTTGGAAAAAAAAAAATTTAGCCGACGACCTTATCGAGTCGGTCGGCTAAAACCTGATTATTAAAAAAAATAAAAAAACTTAAGTCGACGACCTTATCAAGTCGGTCGGCTAAAACCTGATTATTAAAAAAATAAAAAAAACTTTAGCCGATGACTTTTAGATATGTCGTCGGCTAAAACCTGTTTTTAAAAAAATAGACTTTAGCCGACGACCGTCTTATATGTCGTCGGCTAAAACAAATTTTTTAAAAAAATAAATAAATTACTTTAGCCGATGACCTTTGTAAAGTCGTCGGCTAAAACCTAATATAAAATAAAATTAATTCAGATTTTGGGATCCCAAAACCTGTATTTTTTGCACCTGCAATTTTTATACACCAGCTCTCATTATCAACAACAATCAACGCGCAACACATTCAACTAATACCATCAATAATATGCCCAACATTATATGCAACACAACGCACAACACATTCAAGAACATTAATTTCATCAACATACTAGTAGCGTCAACAAAATCACTTACACAATTGTAACACAAATATAAATATACAAGAGTACTACAACAACACAACTACAATCCACTGCCAAAATCATCTAAATGTCGAAATGTAGTAGTAGAAGGATTACCACCATCCCCTAGATCCTCGTCACGAGGCTGTGAAGATGGGGTCTGTCCGAAGAGAGAAGGCGGTGGAGCAGGTGCCTGCAGTCCAGCCTGAGTAATGGTCTGAGTCAGCGTCATCATATAGTCCATCATGGCCTGCTGCTGTCTCTGGAAACTCTCTAACCGCGACTCAGTCCTCTGCTCGCTCTCATGTAACCGCGTCTGAGTCCTCCTTTCATTCTCAGCTCGGAGCTCCCTCTCCGCCCTCAACTGCTCCTCGAGATAGGCAGTCCGTGCATCCCGTCCGCGAGGGCGCTGGAAGCCGGGGGTATCTTTCAATACATGGTGACCCTCGGCTCCCATCATCTTAGTGCGGTACCGACTACCTCTAGGAGGGTAGACGGTACCCCACACCCTAGCGCGAACATAAGGATCGGCCTGATCGATCTGTCCAATGGCAGAATCGAGGTCAGTCTCCGCTAAGTCCGGATACTGCTCCCGAGCAATCTCAGCAAGCATCCTCTGAGACTCCTCCCGCACCCGCTCCTAGGTTAATATGAAAATAAATATTTCAATATCAATAAAAGTATGATACAAAGGCATTTATTTTATTACCAAAATAAAATAAAAAAAGACTTACATGCTCCTGAGGACGGTTCGGATATGCTTTCTGAGTCACGTAGGCAAATGCGTCCAACGAATCAGAAGAAATGGCCTCGTGCGCAACTCTGGCTAACGACCGGGAACCCAAACTGTGATGGTCAGTCAGACCAGCACGATTGGTCGTGTTGGTCAAGCTAGTCGCCTTCAAAAAAATATTATTTAGAATTCAAAAAAAAATAAAAACTGAAATATTATTATTTTTTATTAAATACTAGCAGTTTTTTTAATAAATAAAATACAATATTCAGATTTTTATTTTTTTTATGGAAAATAATATTCTAGTTTTTATTTTTATTAAAACAATTTATTTCCACTTTTGAAAAAAAAATTCCGATTTTTTAATATTAATAATATTCCCGAATTTAAAAACTGAAAGAGAAAGAATGAAATGAGGGTATTTTAGTCATACCATGAACTCTGGGTCGCGAAAATGGGAGCATAGCCACTTCCACTCGTACTCCCGGAACTTGAATTCTTCCGGGGTAGCCTCTCGGGTATCACCCCAGGCTGTCCAGAACATGTGCATCTCATTTTTCCAAGATTTGTACCTACAACACACGTTGCACAACATATATCATTCGTAAGAAAAAAATTATGCAAACAATGTAGATACAAAATAAATTAAAATGACTTACTTGGTAGACTGCACCTCGTCACACCAAGTACATAGTAGAGAGTCGGGAATGACACACCACACCTATGAACAGCATAAATACGCAATAATTTAAAAACATCACATATTGCATTTTCAAGAACTACGTGTTGATTGAAAAACACTTATTAAATATTTATTAACTTACCGACATAGCATTGTTCAAAGCATCATTCACGCACTGCGGCACGTCCCCCCAATAGGGCCACAAAACGGGGACTCTGTCCCGAATGACAAAGCCAACATTACGGCTATATGACGCCGCAGCGTCAGAAGACATCACCGGCCGGCCGTGTCTGTCTAGAGGAATCTCATAACGGCCATGCTTACTTACGTACGAGTCGAGCGCCAGACCCTTTGCTGGGCCACGAGTCTTCTTCTTTTTCTTCTCCTCCTCGACTACATTTTTCCCCTTCTCCTTCTCCCTCTCTATCTCCTCGTGCAGTTTCGTCTTCGAAACCCGACAACTCCGCCAAAACATGTTTTCTGGCCAAGACTCGTAGATGTATGCCTCGTCAGGGCTAATCAATCGAACGGGAACTCGGACTCCCGTCTCATCGACCTCTGGAATAGTCGGAACCATCGGAGGCATGAATAGAGTCGGCGGCGGACCGTGGGGCACCGCGGACGAGGAACTCCGTACATCTCCTGATGTGTGAGGGCTAGACGTGGGTCGGTGGATGGGAGGCATACGAGTCTCCGATTGCGAGGGGGTCGACCGTGGTGTCTGAAAGGATAAACGCCGCGCTAGTGCAGCGGGCTCATCTGTCGTCCTAAAAAAATTGTCAGCGTTCATGCCGGTAGCTTCTAGTATCTGGCGGGTACGAACGCTGCTTGGAGATATGTATAGTGTACCGGGATACGCCTTACTAGAGGCTGCCGAACTCCCCTCCGAATCGGGAGTGGTCGACTTTGTCGACTTCTTCCCCAACGCTTTCTTTATTCTATCCATAATCTAAAAAATAAATCAAATTCACAACTCAACACAACAGTAATTGTCAATGCCATACCACGTTAATCTTTCGATTAATGCCGGCTATAAAATTCCTTCCTCGTCAAACAAATTCATCAAATATTTCATCAAAACTCATTACACAATTTACCTAATTCATCAAATAATCTAAAGAAATTCATCAAATTCACAATTCAACACAACAGTAATTATCAATGCCATACCACGTTAATCTTTCGAATTAACGCCGGCTATACAATCCCTTCTTCCTCAAACAAATTCATCAAATTTACAACTCATTAAACACAAAATATTGAAAATACTAAATTCATCAAATATTGCATCACAACTCATTAAACAATTTATCTAATTCATCACATAATCTAAACAAATTCATCAAACAAATACAATAAATTCAACAAAAAAAATAAAAAAATCAAGAAAAGGGTTACCGCGGCCGGGCTGGCGGGCGACGGGCGGAGGGCGTCGGGCGGGCGGGCGACGGGACCGCGGCGGGGCTGGGGTTCGTACAGGCGGTGGGACGGTGGCCGATCGGGTGACGGTTGGGTGACGATCGGCGGTACGGGGGCTAGGTGACGGGCGGCTAGGTGATGGGCGGTTGGGGGCTGGGTGACGATCGGCGGGCGACGGCTAGGTGACGGGCGACGGCTAGGTGAAGGAGAAAATAATAAAAGTTGGGAAGGAGAAAACGTATAAAAGGTGGGGGTTTAGCCGACGACAAGATCTACGTCGTCGGCTAAAGTTTTTTTTAAAAAAAAATTATACTTTAGCCGATGACATTCCAATAGTCGTCGGCTAAACCCCAACAATGACCCGACCGTGTTAGGCGGACGGTCGGGTCGCATACTGATGTGTTTTCAATTTCGGCGGGTGCGACACGGGCAGTGTCATTGGACTCGGTCGTGGGTTTATCCGACGACTATTCATGTCTTCGGCTAAAGTTTTACATTATTTTTTTTTTAAAAACCTTTAGTCGACCGTGTCAGGAGACACGGGCCGTGTCGCACCTGCCCAGAAAGGGAAAACACACTGTATGCCTGACCCGACCGTGTTGTCTAACACGGTCGGGTCATTGTTAGGGTTTAGCCGACGACTATTGGAATGTCGTCGGCTAAAGTATATTTTTTAAAAAAAAAAACTTTAGCCGACGACGTAGATCTTGTCGTTGGCTAAACCCCCCGATTTTTTTTAATAATATTATTGATATTATATTAATGTTATGATTATGATTATTATTATTACTATTTTTTTAATTATATTTAACAAATAAAAATATACATCTACTAAATTTATGGCTCATAGTTTGAGTCATCACTACAGTCTGTCTCATTATCTGAGTTGATATCCGGCAACATATGCCTCAAGTCGTCCACATTATCGTCATCAGAATTTTCAAGTAATTCGTTTGTATCAACGTCAACGTACCCGCGAGCATCACCACGGAGTCGGACGACTCGTCCTTCAGGAACATTATTCATTGTAATTGTCGTTGATGGTGGAATATTTGCTGTATTTGGCTCTTGATAAGCATCATCGTCATCAGTACCTGTTGTTTCTCCCAGTGTAGCAGCACTAAAAATATTCCTCGTTGTCACAACATTCACTATCTTCCATGTGCCTTTCTTCACCAAGTCGTCCAAATAATACACCGACTTTGCTGATGTAGCAAATACAAAAGGATCACTTTCATACCATGAAGTGGAAGTGTCAACAGATAACAGCCCGTAGTCGTCTTGCATATCGGTTCCAAGACTGGTGTCGTACCATCGACACTTAAACAAGTAAATTGTCATGCCTTCCCCATAAATTAGTTCTACCACTTCCAAAAGAACACCGTAATATCCACCATCAATCATAACCCCAGAATTTTGACATCTTGTTTTTTGGTCTCTCTCAAGGCATACGAATGTGACACCGTTGACTTTGGCCATCGAATAAATTCTTGACATAACCGGCTTCATAGAAAGAAGCATAAGTTCACGCGACCAGTTAGGGTGTCCGTCATCTTGTATGTGTGTCATCTGTCGTAAATAAACTTTTTATGTAAAAAAATATCTTAAGTCCAAGATCAATAGCAACTGAATGTATACGTACCCATTCTCCAAAATAGTCAGCAAAAGTGTCATTGTGGAATCTAGTGTCACCTCGCACCATATCGCATGACAAGTGGATGTCTTTCCAGTACTGAACTTCTGGATAATTGAGCAATATCCACCAATATGCAATTCGTGACTCGTACGGGTCTAATTGTCTTCCTGGCAACCTCCCATAGACGTCAACCTCAGTGGATATGATAGAAAGATTGAATTGTATTTTATCGGCTGGAATAGAGCGGGAAAAGGGCTCGAAGGTGCCCAAATTCAACTTGATATGCGTAATACACTCCGACGCAAGGTAACATTCTGCAATGCATCCTTCCGGTGCAGACTTATTGGCCACGGAGTCTTTGTAATCATCGAGTTGCCTGTAATATTGTCATTGTGTTAGAAAGCATACTTAATTTGACAATATATATATATATATATATATATATATATATCATACAAAATTATGTTACCTTTCAACCGGGTACATCCACGTGTAGTGCACTGGACCAGTGACCAATAACTGCCGGGGAAGGTGGATCATGAGGTCAAAAAAGTTTGGAGGAAATATTCGCTTAAACTTGCACAAGATATAGATGATCTCATCTTGCATTTTACGCAAATCAGATCTCTTCACTTCTCTCGTACATAATTTCTGATAAAATCTTGACAATGCAACACACGGCTCGGCCACCTTTTTTCGTAAGTACGGTCGAATAAATACCGAAAATAGGCGTTGGAGTAGGATATGACAATCATGACTCTTCAAACCAGTTAACTTGTTCTCCCTGAAATTAACACATCTTCCTATATTTCCAGCATACCCGGTAGGATACCTAGCAGTCTTTATCCAGCAAAATATCTCAGTTCTCTGCTCGGCAGTGATGGTGTAAGCTGTCTTAGGCATTTTTTGTTTTCCCTTGACAGTTTTCAACCACAAATGTTTTCTTATGCTCATTTCTTCAAAATCTTTGCGTGCTTTTGGCCCGTCTTTGGTCTTTCCATCCCAACCTAAGGTTGTCCCAACCACACTTTCGCAAACATTCTTTTCAATGTGCATGACATCCAAGAAGTTCCTTATCAGTAACTTGGACCAGTAAGGCAATTCCCAGAGTATACTTTTGTGCGACCAATACTTATACCTGTCGGGCCTTTCAGGGGTTGCTGCAATCACATCAGGATGGTTGCTAAGCTGACCAAAATCGTACTCATTAAGAATCGATAGTATTTCATCACCTGTTCACTGTCGTGGTGGCTCTCCCATTTCTACAGTGCCATCAAATGCTGCAGCATCCATGTAACACCCCCGATATATTCAGGGATATTACAGCGCCGTAAATCCTTTACATAAGGATTTACAAGGCTGAAGAATTGAATAAGCATTAAAAGGTACTAACAAATGGAAATAATGGAATTACGACACAACAGTTCTGACCAAATACAAAAAATAATACAATTGTTCTACAGAACTCAATAATACATCACCAAATTCAAATCCATCACAATTGACTTCGTACTCGAGTACTTATTGAAATAACGAATAAACAACAGATAAGTAAACCCGGTCGGGACATCACTCTGCACCCTCGTCGTCATACAGTTCCAGTGGTTGTTTCCCCGCTCTCCTGGATCCTGAACACAAACAAAATGTTCACCCCCGAAGGGGTTAGCACAACGATGCTAGTACAAGTACCACAACATATTATTCATATCTCACGAAGAATAATAACGTAAACGACAAAATACCAACGAGTCTTCTCCTACGAGAAACTCATAAATGACATACACAACTGATAATCACAACATGATATCATAACATACACATGGTAATTCCGTCGCTCCAGCGTTCACTGCCTAGAACCCACGATGATCCCGTCAGACCAACCCGTGGTGGATAAACCCGTCCGATGATCCAGCGCACGCTTGCATAGATCCCCCGATGATCCCGTCGGACCAACACGAGGTGGACATACAACAACGACATACATGCACGACAATATGTATAACAACAATACATAAAACAATTAAAGTACTTGCCTCGATTTGAAGACAAGAACAACACTTCCACGAAAATGAACACTCGAAGGTCGTCCTCCTCAATCAATCACGTAACGAGACCAAACCTTAACAAAAGAAATGATATAGGATTTATCTCACGTCAAATGCGAATGTTTAACAATTCGATTAACGGCCAAAAGTTCATAAAATGCAATGCTGAATCGCTTAGCGCACGCTAAGTACTGTGTAGCGTCGTTAAGGCGCCCGATAGCGCACGCAAACAACAAAGCCTAGCGTCGCTAACTATGCATGGTCGATACTTCGACGGCCGGTGACTTCGTCGATGGTCTAGCGTCGTTACGTACCAAGCGTAGCGTCACGCTAACTCGTGCTCGATAGCGCACGTTAATAATCAAAGCATAGCGTGCGCTATTCTGCATGGCGCTTTATCACGAGCAAGAACTGTTCTCGCCATGATCGAAACAATGAAATCTTCCGTGATACTTCATGTTACCTCCATGAATATCATGTATATACGATTCTGAATGATCTTACGGATAACAACAACTTCGGATTCAAGGATATGCATACCATATAAACCATATTCCATTTCGACTACAATTCTTCATATGACGATTCGAAAAGCTTGACGGTTGATATCAACACCTTATATCAATCAATATTATCATGCTGAAGTTGATTCAACGTTCCATCTATACTAGACAAATCTTTCCATGATCAATCCTTTAGATTTATCCAACAATAATAATTGTTAAAGTCAAGTCCATGATTATTATGAAGTCATCTACTAGATTCGAATTACCAATGATAGAAGCTTCTCTTTACATATTCAGTGTAATAAGATTCGAATCATGATGATTATAATCAAGGTACTTAAGGCTTATTCATCTCACTATTCCAAACATGATATACTTGGATAATTCATCTATGAAAATCCATATCTTGTTAACATGATCATCCAAATCGTTAGAATCCAACTCTAAGTCTTGAGATAGATTGAACATACCTTAATATGATGAAAATCAGCAACCGTAAGGTAGAATCCAACTCGGTTGGTTTTATGCCACTCAGTGCTATTCTTCTTCAATGATTACTCCCAGTGATAGCAATATATAAACACCAACAATATGTGTTCTAAGTATGTAGTAGGATATCTCGGCTCTCGGCCTCTCAAGTACGCAGAAGGAACGAGTAAAATGTAAGCCAAAAGCGAGTTGTTGTCCCATTTATAATATTATGCATTTAAACAAGTTAGCGCACGCTACTTAGCATTCCTTAGCGTGCGCTAATAATGGTTGACTTGATTGTATGCAGGTGCGTCCGCGGGAATCTTATCCGGACCCATGTCCCGGCTGGCGCATGTGCTAGCCGTCCCGCTCAATAATTGAGTCCTTAGCGCACGCAACTCCTACCTGCATAGCGTGCGCTAATAATAACCCGATAGCGCGCGTTAAGATACATTCTTAGCGTGCGCTATCAGGAGGTTGTTTGAGCAATTTTGCATGTTTCTATACTCATGCAATGATATCAATGCACGAAATATCATACTCCAATAATCAAAACCACCAATCCGAATAATACATGGTTTGAATACAGATGAAATACACTGTAATAAATCCGGATATTACAATCCATACGTCACTCATGTTCCCTCTCAAGCCATATCCGATGATGCATTCGGATAACTTTCCTACAGTGGTACCTAGCACAATATGCATTCAAACACATTGGACAACCTCTATATCCGCTAATAACAGATCCAGACAGCATTCCATATGCAGGAAAATCACTAATAGTGCCGATACACATGGCGTGCCAGTAGAACGTCTCGGACGAATAACTATCGTATGTGGGATGACCTTGCTCCCACAACAATTTCAGGTCCTCTATCAAAGGTCTCATATACACATCGATACACTTTCTCGGATATCCCGGCCCCCGGACTAACAAGGTCAACATATTGTACTCCTTCCGCATACACATCCACGGAGGAAGATTTTAAGGAATCACTACAACAGGCCATATAGTATATGAAAGACTCATGTTACCAAAAGGGTTGAAACCATCAGATGCAATCCCGAGCCTCACATTTCGGATATCTGAAGAAAAATTCGGATACTCCCTATCTATATGCTTCCACGCCTCTCCATCCGAAGAGTGTATCATAGTATCCCTGTCATTAGTGCGCGGCTCGGCATGCCATCTCATTGCTTTTGCCGTGTGAGGAGACATAAAAATCCGTTCCAACCTGTCCTTCAGTGGAAAATACCAAAGTACCTTCACCGGTTTCTCTTTTCCAGAAGGAGTGATCCTATATCTCTCTGTATCACATACAGGACATCTCGTGAGGTCTTCATTAGGATGCTCCCAGAATAGAACACAATCATACATGCAGACGTGGATCTTAATGTAGGAAAGACCAAGATCTTTCAAAATTGGTCTCATTTTTGAATATGTATTAGGAAGATGATGACCCTGTGGAAGCATATTACTCGTAAGCTCCAAGTAATCATCTACAGACTTGATGGATGATTTGTTTTCCACCTTTAATCTCATCGTTTCCATGACACAATCAAGAACAGTCTTTTTACACCTGGGTATAGAGGGTGCATTGGAGTTGAATTAGCTTGTTGTACTGTCAAGCCCGGTATTGCAAGGCAACGGTCTACGGGGTCGTGGGATTGGCTCAGTTGGTACAAACGTCTCGGAAAAACCAAACACATCATCAATCAACCTCCTCTTCGGATCGGTGAACCCGTCGTTACCACTAAATTGTCCGTGATCATGCGGAATAACAGAATTTGGTGCTTCACCGTGGTATATCCAACATGTATATTTGCTCCAAAAACCATTCTTCTTTAGGTGTTCCCAGACCTCATCAAATGGAAAACGAAACATATCACTGCGACATCTACATTTATTATACGGACAGTAGTGCATCGTATTACCACTGTCATGCTCTTTTACAAATCTCATAAACTACTTCATCCCATCCATTACACTTGGATCCCATTTTCGTAACCCAATCCAACTCTTGTCCATCCTGAAAATGTATACATTTTCCAATATTAATACAACTAACTAATATTGTTCAAATTATAAATCAAATCACAACAAACAATTAATCATAATGATTATTATCATAAAACTTAATCGTTTTACATAAAAGCTATCGAATGTAACATGAATAATACAAAGTTTTGAAATCACAATAAAAAATACAATAAAATACGTACCTTAATCGAAAAGGTCATTATGACAACCGGTAGAAACCTCCGTCACTCCAGCTAGCACAACTCCAAGTAGCAAGCTTTTTTCGGGAATAACTGACAGGATCGGGAATAGAAATGTGCTCTTTAGCGGGGAGAGGGGCAAGATTGGGTTGGTGTTTCCTGAACTATATATAATTTTCACTTGGAGGTTTAGCCGACGACTTGATCTAGGTCGTCAGCTAAACACCATTTTTTATTTTCGAAAGGCTTTAGCCGACGGCCTAGATCTTGCCGTCGGCTAAAATGTGATTTTTTTTTGGGAAAGGGTTTTAGCCGCCGACTTGATCTGGGTCGTCGGCTAAAACCTTTTTTTTTTGGGAAAAGGTTTAGCCGACGACCGAGATCAAGTCGTCGGCTAAAACGTTTTTTTTTTGTCGGCTAAACGTTATCTCGGTCGCCGGCTAAACCTCTTTACTATAGCCGACGACTATTTTGCACTTTAGCCGACGACCTAGATCAAGTCGTCGGCTAAAATCCTTGAGTCGACGGCAACCCGAGTCATCGGCTAAAGTGCACAGTTTAGCCGACGACACTTTAAAGTCGTCGACCGTTTTTTTTCGGGTCGTCGGCTAAAGTACTTTTTTTGGTAGTGAGGAAGGAGCTGAGTTTATTTATTCTGTCTTACTTGTAAATTTTATTTTTATATCCTTTGAAATTTCTCAAAGAACTTTAATGTACTAAAGTGATAGACGATATATATAGTCGACTTGAATGACAATCCTTAGTTGTCTCAAACAGATTGAGTTTTATGTTTCTACAAGTTTTTCTGCATGTGATGAATATTGTACATTTTAAACCAACATTAAGTTTTGTCATCATCAAAGTAGGGGAAACGTGTTAGGAATACATTTAAGATTTTGATACTTGGTATTATAAAGAAGAACCAAATGAGTATCTTCTATAGGCCTTAAATTTTAATCTAAGTATTGATCAGCTAGTTTTTACAGCTAAGTTCTGATCAGTCGGTTCATACAGCTAAGTGCAGAAAAGGATAAGTATGAACAACCGGGAAATCCAGCTGAGTATGAAGAAAGCAAAGTATGACCAAACCAAGTTATGACTAGGGTATGACCAAGCTAAGTTATCAGCCGGGTATGGCCAAGCCAAATTATCAACTGGGTTGGCCAATCCAAGTTATCAGCCGCGTATGACCAAGTCAAGTCAATTAGCCGTGTATGGACAGCAAGAAACGTTCGATACTTAGAAAAATCATAAAGTATCAATCAGTTATGTCCATGTCAGCAAATGTTGAAAAGTCAAAGACGACGGCAAATCACATGCAGACGTTAATAAAACAAAAAGGTGACAAAATTGAATGATTCACAATGGTTGGGGGATAAAATGTCCCTCTAGCTTCGCGCCCCAAAAGACATCCTTCCTTATAGAAATCAAAGAATGTGGTGCAGACATTTTTATATTGAAACAAGATCTCAAACGGGCAGATTTGGAGAAAGCTACACAAGCCTCGCAAGAAGATAATATTAAATCAAAAGGTCTCTCTCCAACAGAGTAATTTATTCAAAATATGCAACAGTTATGAAGAGCTCAAGAATCATGTTATAAATATCTGAAGACTTGATGAGCAGAAGTGATGCTATAAACACTTAAAAATGGACAAAGCAAGCAAAGTAATACGCTCAATGTACTAACCATCATTAAGAGCTAAGAGCAAAGATACAAGCTAAAAAAGCTCTTAGAAGTTGGAGAAAAAAAAACTCTTGTATATTGAGATTTGAGTAGTGGTATTTTCTTGAACGAGGTTCTCGAAAGTTGGGTTGTGTAACATCCACGAGTTCTTGATTGGAAGGTGATAAGCAACTTGAGAGTTGTGAGACATCCATGATTTTCGATCGTGATATGACAAGAAACTAAAGGAAAGGAGTTACCACGGCTAAAGGTTTTCACTGGTTGAAAGCTGATGTAACTAATTCATTAGAACCATTCAAAAGTTATATTGAATTTATCTCTAAATGAATTGGAGAAAAGTGGACTAGTAGAAGATTACCTCACATCTGAAACACTCTAAGTGTTGTGTGATTTACTGCCTTAACGTCATGCTTAACTGTTGCATCCATCTTAACTGTTGCATTAACAAACCAAGTCAGCTAAATCTTCCGCATATTTTATAGCTAGCATCTGAGTATCACAGCTAAGTGACAAACCAAGTTTTAAACCAGCTAAGTTTACATAGCTGCTGCGCATCACAGCTGAATTTCATAAACCAGTTCAGTTAAGAAAAGTTTTAAAAGTCCTTTCACCTCCCCCTTCTAGACTTTTATCAAACGTAAAAACCAATGTGGGTCAATCAGTTTAGAATTTATATAACTGAACTCATCCCAAACTTGATAATCATAAATATCAACATGTGATTCCAAATATTAACAATAATATGTATATAATTATTTATTTTCACTATAATATAAACTATTTGTTATGCAACTTAATAATTGGAAAATATAGCAAATTAACTTTTTCACTTAGAATAAAACTATTTATTTGGCCAATTTAATAATATGCAAAATTAGTATTTGGTCAAATTAGTATCTATAAAAATAATACTCTCTATTTACCCAAATTGGTAGTTGGATAAATTAAATTGGTAGTATAAAACAATTATAGGTAGTAAAATACACATTAATTCAAAGTTTTAACTTAAGTTACCCAGTCGACGACGTCTCATTCAAACGATGTGAGATTTAAGATTATATAGGTAATAAATTATATCAAATTAAAAGTACATTATTTGAACATTTAAATTTCTAGAAAGATTCTTTATCTTGGTTGCAATATTCGAAGGAATATATTAATATTTCGATGATAAATTTTAATATTTTAATAACTCATGAGTTGGTAATTTGTGCAACTTGAAAATTATAAAATATTGATTCGGATTATATATATATATATATATATAATCCGAATCAATATTTTATAATTTTCAAGTTGCACAAATTACCAACTCATGAGGTATTAAAATATTAAAATTTATCATCGAAATATTAATATATTCCTTCGAATATTATATATATATATATATATATATATAGAAAGAAGATGGATCAAATGAGAATAATTTTTTGAGTAAAAAATAGGAATATATATGAATAATTGATCATTGTGTGATCTACGATTCAAATTGGCTTATATATAAAAGATATACATTTCATGCATCAAAAACCTAATATGCTAAAATTTTGCATTATATGTATCAAAATATTAATGCATTAAAATAATGCATTTCATGCATAAGTTTTCAAGATCTATAGACCAAATTCATTCCTATTTCTTAATTTAAAATCATTATCACTAAAACAACCTCATATATATATGAGTATATATATATATATATATACATATATATATATATATATATGATCAAATGGGAACGGTTCTTATCTTGCAAATTGCGAATATGCATGAGTTCTATACTAATTATACATGAAATATGTGCATTCCGTGCATCGAAATTGCAATGCATTAAAATATGCATTATATGCATCAAAATATCGATGCATTAAAATATTGCATTATATGCATCAAATTTTTGTGAAAATAAATCTAGGCCATCTATTTATCAAGATCTATGGATGAAATTCATTCTTGTTTCTTAACTTAAATTGCATTCTCACCTTAACCCACCCATATATATATATATATATATATATATATATATTATTGATGCTTATAATAGGTTTTCAGATTAAGTATATTAATCAAGCCACACAAGAATGGATGATATATGATGGAAAGTAAAAAACCAGTAAGCAGCAAAGAATATAATATTTTTAGAGTGGTTCGAAACAAAGTTTCCAGCATCCACTGGCTATACACATGAGGCGTTTACTAGAATCAAGTTGGTACAAAACAGTTATGAAACTAGAAACACTTGCAAGATGTATCATTCACATAGATTGATACACTTGACTTGGGCAGCTACATTATTCATGCAGATTGGCGTACAACTAGATTTGAATCTTCATCTTCATCCCACACAGGTCAGAAGCTAGATTCTTCAAAGCACCTTCATCCCACACAGGCCGGAAGATTGCTCGATTTGTGAATCTACACAATATTGGTTCTCCGAACTATTGTAAGGTAGAATTGTAACTAAACAATAGATGTAGTATTTTGAATAACTTTGTTGTAGTGTGTTGTTCTCAAGTTGAGGACTTGCTTTCTTTGCTATAGGATAAGCATTATAGTTTCGCATGATAAGTTCGTTAGTTTGGAAGCTGTTCAATTGTTGAGTTGTTCTTCAAGTCCTCTTCATGGCTATTTATACCAGAATTATATCAGTTATTAATGTAGCCACTGCTGGTTGGTGAGATGTGGGCATCTCCTGATTGACGTCTTCTGATTTTGAATTAAAGTAATTCATCTTAGCATTACATGCGGTCCGAAAATCCTTAACCATCATTAATTGCTTCTGAGCATCTTCAGTATGTAGCGTATTAAATGCAATCTCATTATGATTAAATGCATTGACACAGTAAATAATTTAAGAATTTTAAATTCCATTAGTCACAACAGAATGTCTTAGGAATTCATACCGTAAAGAGTATTTACACTTTTCCTTCATGTGGAGCCAACAGAAATACGTTGTATCCTCGACAGGTCTTCTACCGTTGAATGCATCTTCTTTGGTTGTGGCTTATGGTCCCTGTATGATGTTGTTGTATGATCTTTGGTGTGGGATGCCGATGCGCGGTGTTGTTGTGTTATTGCACTATTCAAAATTCAACTTGAATTCTCCCATTAATTTCCCCCATTTAAATATGCCAAAATCATTATTTTTTATAACCGATTTTTCCCATGATGTAAAATCACCCTCTCCACTAAGATAACTTCCACCAACTTTCCTTCAACCAGGAGAATGGAGGTCATGAGAGCATGGTGTTCTCACTTCTATTTTGCTTATCGTGTGAATATATTAGGATTGGGCTCAACGCATAGCGAGATCTAAATTAATTATAAACTTTGGGTTGTTGCCCCCAAGGTCACTAAATAATATTTGGGTTAGTTTTAATTAAATGGGCTCATAAATTGTTGGGCTTGAAGAATATTATAGAAATTGGGCTTGGACCGTATTATAGGAATTAGGTTTGAATAATATTAGTTCACTTGAGCCTATGGTAAAAATATATATAATGCATAGATTGAGCATAAACTTAAATATATGAAATGATGATTGAAATGAATTTATACTTATAATTATTAGGCTTAATAAACATCTACGGGGCGGATAAAAATTAAAATTAAAATCCTTATTTAATATAATGTAATATAAATAAATAATGAAAATTTAAAATCACTTCTAAAAATTAGCGGGTAATACACCCTACCCCGTTGAAAAAAATTTCGTCTTTGGAAATTAACTACATACCATGATTATAAAAATCGGGGTAGCAAGCTTGAAATTCCTCTTCACGCTCTCAAGTGGCTTCCTCCTTGCCGTGATTCGGCAATTGTACCTTGATGAGCACTCTATCTTTGTTCCTTAATGGAATAACTTTCTGTCGAGTATTGCTTCTAGTTGTTCGACATAGGTGAAATCTGTAACACCCCAATCCGGTCAGGGACATTACACGTCGTAGAACCTTTCCTCAAGGTTCTACCAGTCAATAACCAAAATCGAACAACACAACAATGCCTTTAAGGCTAAAAATGACTCGATGACCGATTTGGTCTTTCAATAAATACATACACTCAATCACAATATATGCCACGCAGGGTCGAATACAACAAACTCCCGTACAACGGGAAAGAGTACTACAAAGAGAGATAAAATACAACTAAACCAATACGACATCAACGGGTCCTCGTGTGATTAGTATCGTTCATCTTTCATCATCATTCATGCCGACCATGTGTTATGCTCCAAAACACGAATGCAATAGAGACATCCACCCCGATTACTCGGGGTTAGCAAACTCCACCGCTTTGCTAGTGCAAGTACAAGTACAAAAATACGAGCCATACAATTCAAGTTCCAAGAACAATAGTAATCAGGAATCCTCAAAGATTTAAACATAACGAAAATACTTCCCGAGGTAAGAGTTTAGGTAAAACATTCCAAAACCGAAAGATCACCAATCACGGGAAACGATTTATAAAACAGTTTAAAATGCCATCGGGAGTTTTAATAGAAAACAATTTAGGATTACCGAATCCTTCTCTTTCCAAAATCAACAGGTCACATTGAAGGTTTTGTTTTCGCAAATAGAAAACCGATAACAATTCACAGGGCCAGAGCCCGACATCACGTGTCCTCGACAGACATAAAAATCAACAAAACATAATCGCGCACGCGCATCGCCTAGGACCGGGACGAAGCCACAAATCCCACTCGAGGCCTCTAAGACCCTCCCAAGCTGGCTAGCGAAACAATTTCACACAAATAACATATCACACCAACGTGAACACATGTCACGGCATCTCACGGTTGGATCAATCACTTGTTGTCTCCTTGCCACTGTAACACCCCCAAATCCCATTGGGTCATTACAGTGCCGTGGACCCCACACCAGGACATCCACCAGGCTAACACGACCAAAAATACAACTAACTGACCAAAAGGGGAACCACAATCCCTACACTGACATTCAACATAATATTCTGATATGGAATTTCAATGACAACAGTGGGCCTACATGGCCTAAATAAAATACAATGACATCCACGAGCCTTGCTCGGATAATACAAAATGACAATAACTAACAAAACTGGAGTACTTCAAACTGTCTGACCGACATGAACACCAAAACATCTCGGACTATTATCGCTCGAATGCCTCGTCGCCATTGTCATGCCCCTGTGTCTCAACTCTCTCCTCGCAAACACCTAAAACATGAAAACATGTTATGCCCCCACGGGGTCAGTCATCCAGATAATGAATATCAAATACATGTACAACATGATATGCATCCAAAGGGCAGAATGAACAAGGTAGTAATGGTAATACGAGATGCTTACAACCCAAAGTAAGAATCGAGCATTCGTGAAATACTATGCCCATGGCATACGATCAAATACCTGCTCAACAGGTTAGAACACAAGTGCCCAATGGCAAATCATCAATACAGAACACAACAATACATCACCCGAAGGTAAACCAAACGCTGAAATAAATAAGAATCACAATGCCCGAAGGCTCCAACGGAAATACCGATACATCACAATGGCCTGAAAGCCCTCAGCCGAAGTTGCCAAAATATCACGATACCCTAGATGTCACTCAGCCGAAACTGTCAATCACCACAGTGGCCCGAAGCCAAAACAGCCCGAAGCTGTATCATTGAGGGCCGAAGCCACGACACGAAGCCGTATCACAATGAGATCATCCAATGACCGTGACCTGCTGAATTGCAGGTGCTGGGAAACCAACCGCGAAGGTTCAAGCCCCAGACTTACCCATGATGAGATAACCCAGTGACCGTGACCTACTGAACTGTAGGTGTTGGGAAACCAACCGCGAAGGTTCAAGCCCCAAGCTTACCCATAATGAGATCATTAATATGACCGTGACCTACTGAACTGTAGGTGTTGGGAAACCAACCGCGAAGGTTCAACCCCCAAGCTTACCCATCGAGCACTAGCCGAACTAGCCTCCACAATTAGTCACAAACGGCAATGATTACCAGATTATTGAATTCACAAGAATAATAGTGTGCTGCCTTGAATCGGCCAACACGATAAAAATACTCACGGATGGGCACCGTCCATGGCGGTCCCAACTCAAATACCTCGACTGCCTTGGAATGGCCAATCGGTCACAACAACTCAACGGATGGAAACTATCCTTGGCGATCTAATTCAATACATCGATTACCTTAGAACGGTCAATCGATAACGATGACACAACGGATGGGAATTATCTTCGATAATCCCGATTAAATACATCGATTACCTTAGAACGGTTAATCGATAACCAAATGTCTGACGGATGGGAATTATCTTCGATAATCCCAATTAAATACCTCGATTACCTTAGAACGGTTAATCGATAACCAATGATACAACGGATGGGAATTATCTTCGATAATCCCAATTAAATACCTCGATTACCTTAGAACGGTTAATCGATAACCAATGATACAACAGATGGGAATTATCTTCGATAATCCTAATTAAATACCTCGATTACCTTAGAACGGTTAATCGATAACCAATGATACAACGGATGGGAATTATATTCGATAATCCCAATTAAATACCTCGATTACCTTAGAACGGTTAATCGATAACCAATGATAAAACGGATGGGATTCGTCCTCGATAATCCCAATTAAATACATCGATTACCTTAGAACGGTCAATCGATAACCAATGATACGGTAGAATAGATATCCCGACGTCTTAAACCGACCACCGAAATAGATATGAATAAACGAATATATCAAACGCCTTCAATCGGCCAATGCAACATCATAGTAATAGCTCCAATTCGATAATAACGATTCAATGATGCCTCAGAACGACATTAACGTCAACAATAATAATCGATACATCGATACCGCAAACTGGCTATCGACAACACCTCGTTGGACCAACACGAGGTGGACATACAACAACGACATACATGCACGACAATATGTATAACAACAATACATAAAACAATTAAAGTACTTGCCTCGATTTGAAGACAAGAACAACACTTCCACGAAAATGAACACTCGAAGGTCGTCCTCCTCAATCAATCACGTAACGAGACCAAACCTTAACAAAAGAAATGATATAGGATTTATCTCACGTCGTACGAATGTTTAACAATTCGATTAACGGCCAAAAGTTCATAAAATGCACCGCTGATCGCTTAGCGCACGCTAAGTACTCTGTGTAGCGTGCGTTAAGACTGCCCGATAGCGCACGCAAACAACAAAGCCTAGCGTACGCTAACTATGCATGGTCAGTACTTCACTGACCAGCCGACTGACTCGTCTGATGGTCTAGCGTACGTTACGTACCAAACGTAGCGTACGCTAACTCGTGCTCGATAGCGCACGTTAATAATCAAAGCATAGCGTGCGCTATCTGTGCATGGCAGTTCATCACGAGCAGTAAACTGTTCTCGCCATGATCGAAACAATGAAATCTTCCGTGATACTTCATGTTACCTCCATGAATATCATGTATATACGATTCTGAATGATCTTACGGATAACAACAACTTCGGATTCAAGGATATGCATACCATATAAACCATATTCCATTTCGACTACAATTCTTCATATGACGATTCGAAAAGCTTGACGGTTGATATCAACACCTTATATCAATCAATATTATCATGCTGAAGTTGATTAAACGTTCCATCTATACTAGATAAATCTTTCCATGATCAATCCTTTAGATTTATCCAACAATAATAATTGTTAAAGTCAAGTCCATGATTATTATGAAGTCATCTACTAGATTCGAATTACCAATGATAGAAGCTTCTCTTTACATATTCGAGGTAATAAGATTCGAATCATGATGATTATAATCAAGGTACTTAAGGCTTATTCATCTCACTATTCCAAACATGATATACTTGGATAATTCATCTATGAAAATCCATATCTTGTTAACATGATCATCCAAATCGTTAGAATCCAACTCTAAGTCTTGAGATAGATTGAACATACCTTAATATGATGAAAATCACTGAACCGTAAGGTAGAATCCAACTCCGGTTGGTTTTATGCCACTCCAAGGTGCTATTCTTCTTCAATGATTACTCCCAAGTGATAGCCAATATATAAACACCAACAATATGTGTTCTAAGTATGTAGTAGGATATCTCTGCTCTCTGGCCTCTCAAGTACGCAGAAGGAACGAGTACAATGTAAGCCAAAACGAGTTGTGGTCCCTTTTATAATATTATGCATTTTAACAAGTTAGCGCACGCTACTTAGCATTCCTTAGCGTGCGCTAATAATGGTTGACTTGAATTGTGCAGGTGCGTCATGGAATCTTATCCGACCCATGTCACCGGTGGCGCATGTGCTAGCCGTCCCGCTCAATAATTGAGTCCTTAGCGCACGCAACTCCTACTGCATAGCGTGCGCTAATAATAACCCGATAGCGCGTTAAGATACATTCTTAGCGTGCGCTATCGAGGTTGTTTGAGCAATTTTGCATGTTTCTATACTCATGCAATGATATCAATGCACGAAATATCATACTCCAATAATCAAAACCACCAATCCGAATAATACATGGTTTGAATACAGATGAAATACACCGTAATAAATCCGGATATTACAATCCATACGTCACTCATGTTCCCTCTCAAGCCATATCCGATGATGCATTCGGATAACTTTCCTACAGTGGTACCTAGCACAATATGCATTCAAACACATTGGACAACCTCTATATCCGCTAATAACAGATCCAGATAAAGATTCCATATGCGGGAAAATCACTAATAGTGCCGATACACATGGCGTGCCAGATAACGTCTCGGACGAATAACTATCGTATGTGGGATGACCTTGCTCCCACAACAATTTCAGTCCTCTATCAAAGGTCTCATATACACATCGATACACTTTCTCGGATATCCGGCCCCAGGACTAACAAGGTCAACATATTGTACTCCTTCCGCATACACATCCACGGAGGAAGATTTTAAGGAATCACTACAACAGGCCATATAGTATATGAAAGACTCATGTTACCAAAAGGGTTGAAACCATCGATGCAATCCCGAGCCTCACATTTGGATATCCGAAGAAAAATTCGGATACTCCCTATCTATATGCTTCCACGCCTCTCCATCCGAAGAGTGTATCATAGTATCCCTGTCATTAGTGCGCGGCTCGGCATGCCATCTCATTGCTTTTGCCGTGTGAGGAGACATAAAAATCCGTTCCAACTCTGTCCTTCATGGAAAATACCAAAGTACCTTCACCGGTTTCTCTTTTCCGAAGGAGTGATCCTATATCTCTCTGTATCACATACAGACATCTCGTGAGGTCTTCATTAGGATGCTCCTGAATAGAACACAATCATACATGCAGACGTGGATCTTAATGTAGGAAAGACCAAGATCTTTCAAAATTGGTCTCATTTTTGAATATGTATTAGGAAGATGATGACCCTGTGGAAGCATATTACTCGTAAGCTCCAAGTAATCATCTACAGACTTGATGGATGATTTGTTTTCCACCTTTAATCACATCGTTTCCATGACACAATCAAGAACAGTCTTTTTACACCTGGGTATAGAGGGGTCTGTTGGAGTTGAATTAGCTTGTTGTACCTGTCAAGCCCAGCAGTATTGCAAGGCAACGGTCTACGGGGTCGTGGGATTGGCTCAGTTGGTACAAACGTCTCGGAAAAACCAAACACATCATCAATCAACCTCCTCTTCGGATCGGTGAACCCGTCGTTACCACTAAATTGTCCGTGATCATGCGGAATAACAGAATTTAGTGCTTCACCGTGGTATATCCAACATGTATATTTGCTCCAAAAACCATTCTTCTTTAGGTGTTCCCAGACCTCATCAAATGGAAAACGAAACATATCACTGCGACATCTACATTTATTATACGGACAGTAGTGCATCGTATTACCACTGTCATGCTCTTTTACAAATATCATAAACTACTTCATCCCATCCATTACACTTGGATCCCATTTTCGTAACCCAATCCAACTCTTGTCCATCCTGAAAATGTATACATTTTCCAATATTAATACAACTAACTAATATTGTTCAAATTATAAATGAAATCACAACAAACAATTAATCATAATGATTATTATCATAAAACTTAATCGTTTTACATAAAAGCTATCGAATGTAACATGAATAATACAAAGTTTTGAAATCACAATAAAAAATACAATAAAATACGTACCTTAATCGAAAAGGTCATTATGACAACCGTAGAAACCTCCGTCACTCCATTAGCACAACTCCAAGTAGCAAGCTTTTTTCGGGAATAACTGACAGGATCGGGAATAGAAATGTGCTCTTTAGCGGGGAGAGGGGCAAGATTGGGTTGGTGTTTCCTGAACTATATATAATTTTCACTTGGAGGTTTAGCCGACGACTTGATCTAGGTCGTCAGCTAAACACCATTTTTTATTTTCGAAAGGCTTTAGCCGACGGCCTAGATCTTGCCGTCGGCTAAAATGTGATTTTTTGGGAAAGGGTTTTAGCCGCCGACTTGATCCGGGTCGTCGGCTAAAACCTTTTTTTTGGGAAAAGGTTTAGCCGACGACCGAGATCAAGTCGTCGGCTAAAACGCTTTTTTGTCGGCTAAACGTTATCTCGGTGGCTAAACCTCTTTACTATAGCCGACGACTATTTTGCACTTTAGCCGACGACCTAGATCAAGTCGTCGGCTAAAATCCTTGAGTCGACGGCAACCCGAGTCATCGGCTAAAGTGCACAGCTTAGCCGACGACACTTTAAAGTCGTCGGCCGCTTTTTTCGGGTCGTCGGCTAAAGTACTTTTTTTGGTAGTGAGGAAGGAGCTGAGTTTATTTATTCTGTCTTACTTGTAAATTTTATTTTTATATCCTTTGAAATTTCTCAAAGAACTTTAATGTACTAAAGTGATAGACGATATATATAGTCGACTTGAATGACAATCCTTAGTTGTCTCAAACAGATTGAGTTTTATGTTTTTACAAGTTTTTCTGCATGTGATGAATATTGTACATTTTAAACCAACATTAAGTTTTGTCATCATCAAAGTAGGGGAAACGTGTTAGGAATACATTTAAGATTTTGATACTTGGTATTATAAAGAAGAACCAAATGAGTATCTTCTATAGGCCTTAAATTTTAATCTAAGTATTGATCAGCTAGTTTTTACAGCTAAGTTCTGATCAGTCGGTTCATACAGCTAAGTGCAGAAAAGGATAAGTATGAACAACCGGGAAATCCAGCTGAGTATGAAGAAACAAAGTATGACCAAACCAAGTTATGACTAGGGTATGACCAAGCTAAGTTATCAGCCGGGTATGGCCAAGCCAAATTATCAACTGGGTTGGCCAATCCAAGTTATCAGCCGCGTATGACCAAGTCAAGTCAATTAGCCGTGTATGGACAGCAAGAAACGTTCGATACTTAGAAAAATCATAAAGTATCAATCAGTTATGTCCATGTCAGCAAATGTTGAAAAGTCAAAGACGACGGCAAATCACATGCAGACGTTAATAAAACAAAAAGGGGACAAAATTGAATGATTCACAATGGTTGGGGGATAAAATGTCCCTCTAGCTTCGCGCCCCAAAAGACATCCTTCCTTATAGAAATCAAAGAATGTGGTGCAGACATTTTTATATTGAAACAAGATCTCAAACGGGCAGATTTGGAGAAAGCTACACAAGCCTCGCAAGAAGATAATATTAAATCAAAAGGTCTCTCTCCAACAGAGTAATTTATTCAAAAGATGCAACAGTTATGAAGAGCTCAAGAATCATGTTATAAATATCTGAAGACTTGATGAGCAGAAGTGATGCTATAAACACTTAAAAATGGACAAAGCAAGCAAAGTAATACGCTCAATGTACTAACCATCATTAAGAGCTAAGAGCAAAGATACAAGCTAAAAAAGCTCTTAGAAGTTGGAGAAAAAAAACTCTTGTCTATTGAGATTTGAGTAGTGGTATTTTCTTGAACGAGGTTCTCGAAAGTTGGGTTGTGTAACATCCACGAGTTCTTGATTGGAAGGTGATAAGCAACTTGAGAGTTGTGAGACATCCACAGATTTTCGATCAGGATATGACAAGAAACTAAAGGAAAGGAGTTACCACGGCTAAAGGTTTTCACTGGTTGAAAGCTGATGTAACTAATTCATTATAACCATTCAAAAGTTATATTGAATTTATCTCTAAATGAATTGGAGAAAAGTGGACTAGTAGAAGATTACCTCACATCTGAAACACTCTAAGTGTTGTGTGATTTACTGCCTTAACGTCATGCTTAACTGTTGCATCCATCTTAATCTGTTGCATTAACAAACCAAGTCACTAAATCTTCCGCATATTTTATAGCTAGCATCCGAGTATCACAATAAGTGACAAACCAAGTTTTAAACCACTAAGTTTACATAGTGCCGCGCATCACAAATGAATTTCATAAACCATTCGATTAAGAAAAGTTTTAAAAGTCCTTTCACCTCCCCCTTCTAGACTTTTATCAAACGTAAAACCAATGTGGGTCAATCAATTTAGAATTTATATAATCGAACTCATCCCAAACTTGATAATCATAAATATCAACATGTGATTCCAAATATTAACAATAATATGTATATAATTATTTATTTTCACTATAATATAAACTATTTGTTATGCAACTTAATAATTGGAAAATATAGCAAATTAACTTTTTCACTTAGAATAAAACTATTTATTTGGCCAATTTAATAATACGCAAAATTAGTATTTGGTCAAATTAGTATCTATAAAAATAATACTCTCTATTTACCCAAATTGGTAGTTGGATAAATTAAATTGGTAGTATAAAACAATTATAGGTAGTAAAATACACATTAATTCAAAGTTTTAACTTAAGTTACCCAATGACGACGTCTCATTCAAACGATGTGAGATTTAAGATTATATAGGTAATAAATTATATCAAATTAAAAGTACATTATTTGAACATTTAAATTTCTAGCAAGATTCTTTATCTTGGTTGCAATATTCAAGGAATATATTAATATTTCGATGATAAATTTTAATATTTTAATAACTCATGAGTTGGTAATTTGTGCAACTTGAAAATTATAAAATATTGATTCGGATTATATATATATATATAATCCGAATCAATATTTTATAATTTTCAAGTTGCACAAATTACCAACTCATGAGTTATTAAAATATTAAAATTTATCATCGAAATATTAATATATTCCTTCGAATATTATATATATATATATATATATATATAGAAAGAAGATGGATCAAATGAGAATAATTTTTTGAGTAAAAAATAGGAATATATATGAATAATTGATCATTGTGTGATCTACGATCCAAATTGGCTTATATATAAAAGATATACATTTCATGCATCAAAAACCTAATATGCTAAAATTTTGCATTATATGTATCAAAATATTAATGCATTAAAATAATGCATTTCATGCATAAGTTTTCAAGATCTATAGACCAAATTCATTCCTATTTCTTAATTTAAAATCATTATCACTAAAACAACCTCATATATATATGAGTATATATATATATATATACATATATATATATATGATCAAATGGGAACGGTTCTTATCTTGCAAATTGCGAATATGCATGAGTTCTATACTAATTATACATGAAATATGTGCATTCCGTGCATCGAAATTGCAATGCATTAAAATATGCATTATATGCAACAAAATATCGATGCATTAAAATATTGCATTATATGCATCAAATTTTTGTGAAAATAAATCTAGGCCATCCATTTATCAAGATCTATGGATGAAATTCATTTTTGTTTCTTAACTTAAATTGCATTCTCACCTTAACCCACCCATATATATATATATATATATATATATATTATTGATGCTTATAATAGGTTTTCAGATTAAGTATATTAATCAAGCCACACAAGAATGGATGATATATGATGGAAAGTAAAAAACCAGTAAGCAGCAAAGAATATAATATTTTTAGAGTGGTTCGAAACAAAGTTTCCAGCATCCACTGGCTATACACATGAGGCGTTTACTAGAATCAAGTTGGTACAAAACAGTTATGAAACTAGAAACACTTGCAAGATGTATCATTCACATAGATTGATACACTTGACTTGGGCAGCTACATTATTCATGCAGATTGGCGTACAACTAGATTTGAATCTTCATCTTCATCCCACACAGGTCAGAAGCTAGATTCTTCAAAGCACCTTCATCCCACACAGGCCGGAAGATTGCTCGATTTGTGAATCTACACAATATTGGTTCTCCGAACTATTGTAAGGTAGAATTGTAACTAAACAATAGATGTAGTATTTTGAATAACTTTGTTGTAGTGTGTTGTTCTCAAGTTGAGGACTTGCTTTCTTTGCTATAGGATAAGCATTATAGTTTCGCATGATAAGTTCGTTAGTTTGGAAGCTGTTCAATTGTTGAGTTGTTCTTCAAGTCCTCTTCATGGCTATTTATACCAGAATTATATCGATTATTAATGTAGCCATCAGGTTGGTGAGATGTGGGCATCTCCTGATTGACGTCTTCTGATTTTGAATTAAAGTAATTCATCTTAGCATTACATGCGGTCCGAAAATCCTTAACCATCATTAATTGCTTCTGAGCATCTTCAGTATGTAGCGTATTAAATGCAATCTCATTATGATTAAATGCATTGACACAATAAATAATTTAAGAATTTTAAATTCCATTAGTCACAACAAGAATGTCTTAGGAATTCATACCGTAAAGAGTATTTACACTTTTCCTTCATGTGGAGCCAACAGAAATACGTTGTATCCTCGATGTGTCTTCTACCGTTGAATGCATCTTCTTTGGTTGTGGCTTATGGTCCCTGTATGATGTTGTTGTATGATGCTTTGGTGTGGGATGTCGATGCGCGGTGTTGTTGTGTTATTGCACTATTCAAAATTCAACTTGAATTCTCCCATTAATTTCCCCCCTTTTAAATATGCCAAAAGCTTTATTTGTTATAACCGATTTTTCCCATGATGTAAAATCACCCTCTCCACTAAGATAACTTCCACCAACTTTCCTTCAACCAGGAGAATGGAGGTCATGAGAGCATGGTGTTCTCACTTCTATTTTGCTTATCGTGTGAATATATTAGGATTGGGCTCAACGCATAGAGATCTAAATTAATTATAAACTTTGGGTTGTTGCCCCCAAGGTCACTAAATAATATTTGGGTTAGTTTTAATTAAATGGGCTCATAAATTGTTGGGCTTGAAGAATATTATAGAAATTGGGCTTGGACCGTATTATAGGAATTAGGTTTGAATAATATTAGTTCACTTGAGCCTATGGTAAAAATATATATAATGCATAGATTGAGCATAAACTTAAATATATGAAATGATGATTGAAATGAATTTATACTTATAATTATTAGGCTTAATAAACATCTACGGGGCGGATAAAAATTAAAATTAAAATCCTTATTTAATATAATGTAATATAAATAAATAATGAAAATTTAAAATCACTTCTAAAAATTAGCGGGTAATACACCCTACCCCTGTTGAAAAAAATTTCGTCTTTGGAAATTAACTACATACCATGATTATAAAAATCGGGGTAGCAAGCTTGAAATTCCTCTTCACGCTCTCAAGTGGCTTCCTCCTTGCTGTGATTCGGCAATTGTACCTTGATGAGCACTCTATCTTTGTTCCTTAATGGAATAACTTTCCTGTCGAGTATTGCTTCTAGTTGTTCGACATAGGTGAAATCTGTAACACCCCCAATCCGGTCAGGGACATTACACGTCGTAGAACCTTTCCTCAAGGTTCTACCAGGCTGGTAACCAAAATCGAACAACACAACAATGCCTTTAAGGCTAAAAATGACTCAGTAGACCGATTTGGTCTTTCAATAAATACATACACTCAATCACAATATATGCCCACGCAGGGGTCGAATACAAGAAACTCCCGTACAACGGGGAAAGAGTACTACAGCAGAGATAAAATACAACTAAACCAATACGACATCAACGGGTCCTCGTGTGATTAGTATCGTTCATCTTTCATCATCATTCATGCCGACCATGTGCTATGCTCCAAAACCTGAATGCAATAGAGACATCCACCCCCGATTACTCGGGGGTTAGCAAAACTCCACTGCTTTGCTAGTGCAAGTACAAGTACAAAAATACGAGCCATACAATTCAAGTTCCAAGAACAATAGTAATCAGGAATCCTCAAAGATTTAAACATAACGAAAATACTTCCCGAGGTAAGAGTTTAGGTAAAACATTCCAAAACCGAAAGATCACCAATCACGGAAAACGATTTATAAAACAGTTTAAAATGCCATCGGGAGTTTTAATAGAAAACAATTTAGGATTACCGAATCCTTATCTTTCCAAAATCAACAGGGGTCACAGCCCAAAGGTTTTGTTTTCGCAAATAGAAAACCGATAACAATTCACAGGGCCAGAGCCCGACATCACGTGTCCTCGGCGTACATAAAAATCAACAAAACATAATCGTGCACGCGCATCGCCTAGGACCGGGACGAAGCCACAAATCCCACTCGAGGCCTCTAAGACCCTCCCAAGCTGGCTAGCGAAACAATTTCACACAAATAACATATCACACCAACGTGAACACATGTCACGGCATCTCACGGTTGGATCAATCACTTGTTGTCTCCTTGCCACTGTAACACCCCAAATCCCATTGGGTCATTACAGTGCCGTGGACCCCACACCAGAGATCCACCAAAGCTAACACGACCAAAAATACAACTAATCACCAAAAGGGGAACCACAATCCCTACACTGACATTCAACATAATATTCTGATATGGAATTTCAATGACAACAGTGGGCCTACATGGCCTAAATAAAATACAATGACATCCACGAGCCTTGCTCGGATAATACAAAATGACAATAACTAACAAAGCTCGAGTACTTCAAAGTCGACCGACATGAACACCAAAACATCTCGGACTATTATCGCTCGAATGCCTCGTCGCCATTGTCATGCCCCTGTGTCTCAACTCTCTCCTCGCAAACACCTAAAACATGAAAACATGTTATGCCCCCACGGGGTCAGTCATCCAGATAATGAATATCAAATACATGTACAACATGATATGCATCCAAAGGGCAGAATGAACAAGGTAGTAATGGTAATACGAGATGCTTACAACCCAAAGTAAGAATCGAGCATTCGTGAAATACTATGCCCATGGCATACGATCAAATACCTGCTCAACAGGTTAGAACACAAGTGCCCAATGGCAAATCATCAATACAGAACACAACAATACATCACCCGAAGGTAAACCAAACGCTGAAATAAATAAGAATCACAATGCCCGAAGGCTCCAACGGAAATACCGATACATCACAATGGCCTGAAAGCCCTCAGCCGAAGTTGCCAAAATATCACGATACCCTAGATGTCACTCAGCCGAAACTGTCAATCACCACAGTGGCCCAAAGCCAAAACAGCCCGAAGTTGTATCATTGAGGGCCGAAGCCACGACACGAAGCCGTATCACAATGAGATCATCCAATGACCGTGACCTGCTGAATTGCAGGTGCTGGGAAACCAACCGCGAAGGTTCAAGCCCCAGACTTACCCATAATGAGATAACCCAGTGACCGTGACCTACTGAACTGTAGGTGTTGGGAAACCAACCGCGAAGGTTCAAGCCCCAAGCTTACCCATAATGAGATCATTAATATGACCGTGACCTACTGAACTGTAGGTGTTGGGAAACCAACCGCGAAGGTTCAACCCCCAAGCTTACCCATCGAGCACTAGCCGAACTAGCCTCCACAATTAGTCACAAACGGCAATGATTAACAGATTATTGAATTCAAAAGAATAATAGTGTGCTGCCTTGAATCGGCCAACACGATAAAAATACTCACGGATGGGCACCGTCCATGGCAGTCCCAACTCAAATACCTCGACTGCCTTGGAATGGCCAATCGGTCACAACAACTCAACGGATGGAAACTATCCTTGACAGTCCTAATTCAATACATCGATTACCTTAGAACGGTCAATCGATAACGATGACACAACGGATGGGAATTATCTTCGATAATCCCAATTAAATACATCGATTACCTTAGAACGGTTAATCGATAACCAATGATACAACGGATGGGAATTATCTTCGATAATCCCAATTAAATACCTCGATTACCTTAGAACGGTTAATCGATAACCAATGATACAACGGATGGGAATTATCTTCGATAATCCCAATTAAATACCTCGATTACCTTAGAACGGTTAATCGATAACCAATGATACAACGGATGGGAATTATCTTCGATAATCCTAATTAAATACCTCGATTACCTTAGAACGGTTAATCGATAACCAATGATACAACGGATGGGAATTATATTCGATAATCCCAATTAAATACCTCGATTACCTTAGAACGGTTAATCGATAACCAATGATAAAACGGATGGGATTCGTCCTCGATAATCCCAATTAAATACATCGATTACCTTAGAACGGTCAATCGATAACCAATGATACGGTAGAATAGATATCCCGACGTCTTAAACCGACCACCGAAACAGATATGAATAAACGAATATATCAAACGCCTTCAATCGGCCAATGCAACATCATAGTAATAGCTCCAATTCGATAATAACGATTCAATGATGCCTCAGAACGACATTAACGTCAACAATAATAATCGATACATCGATACCGCAAACCGGCTATCGACAACACCTCGTTGGACCAACACGAGGTGGACATACAACAACGACATACATGCACGACAATATGTATAACAACAATACATAAAACAATTAAAGTACTTGCCTCGATTTGAAGACAAGAACAACACTTCCACGAAAATGAACACTCGAAGGTCGTCCTCCTCAATCAATCACGTAACGAGACCAAACCTTAACAAAAGAAATGATATAGGATTTATCTCACGTCGTACGAATGTTTAACAATTCGATTAACGGCCAAAAGTTCATAAAATGCAATCTGCCTGAACTGCTTAGCGCACGCTAAGTACTCTGTGTAGCGTGCGTTAAGACTGCCCGATAGCGCACGCAAACAACAAAGCCTAGCGTACGCTAACTATGCATGGTCAAGATTTCACCGACCACCGATCGACTCGTCTGATGGTCTAGCGTACGTTACGTACCAAACGTAGCGTACGCTAACTCGTGCTCGATAGCGCACGTTAATAATCAAAGCATAGCGTGCGCTATCTGTGCATGGCGCTTCTGCCGAGCGATAGAAACGCTCTCGCCATGATCGAAACAATGAAATCTTCCGTGATACTTCATGTTACCTCCATGAATATCATGTATATGCGATTCTGAATGATCTTACGGATAACAACAACTTCGGATTCAAGGATATGCATACCATATAAACCATATTCCATTTCGACTACAATTCTTCATATGACGATTCGAAAAGCTTGACGGTTGATATCAACACCTTATATCAATCAATATTATCATGCTGAAGTTGATTAAACGTTCCATCTATACTAGATAAATCTTTCCATGATCAATCCTTTAGATTTATCCAACAATAATAATTGTTAAAGTCAAGTCCATGATTATTATGAAGTCATCTACTAGATTCGAATTACCAATGATAGAAGCTTCTCTTTACATATTCAGTGTAATAAGATTCGAATCATGATGATTATAATCAAGGTACTTAAGGCTTATTCATCTCACTATTCCAAACATGATATACTTGGATAATTCATCTATGAAAATCCATATCTTGTTAACATGATCATCCAAATCGTTAGAATCCAACTCTAAGTCTTGAGATAGATTGAACATACCTTAATATGATGAAAATCACTGAACCGTAAGGTAGAATCCAACTCCGGTTGGTTTTATGCCACTCCAAGGTGCTATTCTTCTTCAATGATTACTCCCAAGTGATAGCCAATATATAAACACCAACAATATGTGTTCTAAGTATGTAGTAGGATATCTCAGCTCTCTGGCCTCTCAAGTACGCAGAAGGAACGAGTAAAATGTAAGCCAAAACGAGTTGTTGTCCCATTTATAATATTATGCATTTAAACAAGTTAGCGCACGCTACTTAGCATTCCTTAGCGTGCGCTAATAATGGTTGACTTCAGAATTGTCTGGGTGCGTCCGCGGGAATCTTATCCGGACCCATGTCCCGGCTGGCGCATGTGCTAGCCGTCCCGCTCAATAATTGAGTCCTTAGCGCACGCAACTCCTACCTGCATAGCGTGCGCTAATAATAACCCGATAGCGCGCGTTAAGATACATTCTTAGCGTGCGCTATCAGGAGGTTGTTTGAGCAATTTTGCATGTTTCTATACTCATGCAATGATATCAATGCACGAAATATCATACTCCAATAATCAAAACCACCAATCCGAATAATACATGGTTTGAATACAGATGAAATACACCGTAATAAATCCGGATATTACAATCCATACGTCACTCATGTTCCCTCTCAAGCCATATCCGATGATGCATTCGGATAACTTTCCTACAGTGGTACCTAGCACAATATGCATTCAAACACATTGGACAACCTCTATATCCGCTAATAACAGATCCAGACAGCATTCCATATGAAGGAAAATCACTAATAGTGCCGATACACATGGCGTGCCAGTAGAACGTCTCGGACGAATAACTATCGTATGTGGGATGACCTTGCTCCCACAACAATTTCAGGTCCTCTATCAAAGGTCTCATATACACATCGATACACTTTCTCGGATATCCCGGCCCCCGGACTAACAAGGTCAACATATTGTACTCCTTCCGCATACACATCCACGGAGGAAGATTTTAAGGAATCACTACAACAGGCCATATAGTATATGAAAGACTCATGTTACCAAAAGGGTTGAAACCATCAGATGCAATCCCGAGCCTCACATTTCGGATATCTGAAGAAAAATTAGGATACTCCCTATCTATATGCTTCCACGCCTCTCCATCCGAAGAGTGTATCATAGTATCCCTGTCATTAGTGCGCGGCTCGGCATGCCATCTCATTGCTTTTGCCGTGTGAGGAGACATAAAAATCCGTTCCAACCTGTCCTTCAGTGGAAAATACCAAAGTACCTTCACCGGTTTCTCTTTTCCAGAAGGAGTGATCCTATATCTCTCTCGTATCACATACAGACATCTCGTGAGGTCTTCATTAGGATGCTCCTGAATAGAACACAATCATACATGCAGACGTGGATCTTAATGTAGGAAAGACCAAGATCTTTCAAAATTGGTCTCATTTTTGAATATGTATTAGGAAGATGATGACCTGTGGAAGCATATTACTCGTAAGCTCCAAGTAATCATCTAGACTTGATGGATGATTTGTTTTCCACCTTTAATCTCATCGTTTCCATGACACAATCAAGAACAGTCTTTTTACACAGGTATAGAGGTGCATTGGAGTTGAATTAGCTTGTTGTACACTGTCAAGCCCAGCATGTGCAAGGCAACGGTCTACGGGTCGTGGGATTGGCTCGGTTGGTACAAACGTCTCGGAAAAACCAAACACATCATCAATCAACCTCCTCTTCGGATTGGTGAACCCGTCGTTACCACTAAATTGTCCGTGATCATGCGGAATAACAATTTAGTGCTTCACCGTGGTATATCCAACATGTATATTTGCTCCAAAACCATTCTTCTTTAGGTGTTCCCGCACCTCATCAAATGGAAAAGCGAAACATATCACTGCGACATCTACATTTATTATACGGACGGTAGTGCATCGTATTACCACCGTCATGCTCTTTTACAAATATCATAAACTACTTCATCCCATCCATTACACTTGGATCCCATTTTCGTAACCCAATCCAACTCTTGTCCATCCCGAAAATGTATACATTTTCCAATATTAATACAACTAACTAATATTGTTCAAATTATAAATGAAATCACAACAAACAATTAATCATAATGATTATTATCATAAAACTTAATCGTTTTACATAAAAGCTATCGAATGTAACATGAATAATACAAAGTTTTGAAATCACAATAAAAAATACAATAAAATACGTACCTTAATCGAAAAGGTCATTATGACAACCGGTAGAAACCTCCGTCACTCCAATAGCACAACTCCAAGTAGCAAGCTTTTTTCGGGAATAACCGACAGGATCGGGAATAGAAATGTGCTCTTTAGCGGGAGAGGGCAAGATTGGGTTGGTGTTTCCTGAACTATATATAATTTTCACTTGGAGGTTTAGCCGACGACTTGATCTAGGTCGTCACTAAACACCATTTTATTTTCGAAGGCTTTAGCCGACGGCCTAGATCTTGCCGTCGGCTAAAATGTGATTTTTTTGGGAAAGGGTTTTAGCCGCCGACTTGATCTGGGTCGTCGGCTAAAACCTTTTTGGGAAAAGGTTTAGCCGACCGAGATCAAGTCGTCGGCTAAAACGCTTTTTTTTGTCGGCTAAGCGTTATCTCGGTCATGGCTAAACCTCTTTACTATAGCCGACGACTATTTTGCACTTTAGCCGACGACCTAGATCAAGTCGTCGGCTAAAATCCTTGAGTCGACGGCAACCCGAGTCATCGGCTAAAGTGCAGATTTAGCCGACGACACTTTAAAGTCGTCGGCCGCTTTTTTGGGTCGTCGGCTAAAGTACTTTTTTGGTAGTGAGGAAGGAGCCGAGTTTATTTATTCTGTCTTACTTGTAAATTTTATTTTTATATCCTTTGAAATTTCTCAAAGAACTTTAATGTACTAAAGTGATAGACGATATATATAGTCGACTTGAATGACAATCCTTAGTTGTCTCAAACAGATTGAGTTTTATGTTTTTACAAGTTTTTCTGCATGTGATGAATATTGTACATTTTAAACCAACATTAAGTTTTGTCATCATCAAAGTAGGGGAAACGTGTTAGGAATACATTTAAGATTTTGATACTTGGTATTATAAAGAAGAACCAAATGAGTATCTTCTATAGGCCTTAAATTTTAATCTAAGTATTGATCAGCTAGTTTTTACAGCTAAGTTCTGATCAGTCGGTTCATACAGCTAAGTGCAGAAAAGGATAAGTATGAACAACCGGGAAATCCAGCTGAGTATGAAGAAACAAAGTATGACCAAACCAAGTTATGACTAGGGTATGACCAAGCTAAGTTATCAGCCGGGTATGGCCAAGCCAAATTATCAACTGGGTTGGCCAATCCAAGTTATCAGCCGCATATGACCAAGTCAAGTCAATTAGCCGTGTATGGACAGCAAGAAACGTTCGATACTTAGAAAAATCATAAAGTATCAATCAGTTATGTCCATGTCAGCAAATGTTGAAAAGTCAAAGACGACGGCAAATCACATGCAGACGTTAATAAAACAAAAAGGGGACAAAATTGAATGATTCACAATGGTTGGGGGATAAAATGTCCCTCTAGCTTCGCGCCCCAAAAGACATCCTTCCTTATAGAAATCAAAGAATGTGGTGCAGACATTTTTATATTGAAACAAGATCTCAAACGGGCAGATTTGGAGAAAGCTACACAAGCCTCGCAAGAAGATAATATTAAATCAAAAGGTCTCTCTCCAACAGAGTAATTTATTCAAAAGATGCAACAGTTATGAAGAGCTCAAGAATCATGTTATAAATATCTGAAGACTTGATGAGCAGAAGTGATGCTATAAACACTTAAAAATGGACAAAGCAAGCAAAGTAATACGCTCAATGTACTAACCATCATTAAGAGCTAAGAGCAAAGATACAAGCTAAAAAAGCTCTTAGAAGTTGGAGAAAAAAAAACTCTTGTCTATTGAGATTTGAGTAGTGGTATTTTCTTGAACGAGGTTCTCGAAAGTTGGGTTGTGTAACATCCACGAGTTCTTGATTGGAAGGTGATAAGCAACTTGAGAGTTGTGAGACATCCACAGATTTTCGATCAGGATATGACAAGAAACTAAAGGAAAGGAGTTACCACGGCTAAAGGTTTTCACTGGTTGAAAGCTGATGTAACTAATTCATTATAACCATTCAAAAGTTATATTGAATTTATCTCTAAATGAATTGGAGAAAAGTGGACTAGTAGAAGATTACCTCACATCTGAAACACTCTAAGTGTTGTGTGATTTACTGCCTTAACGTCATGCTTAACTGTTGCATCCATCTTAACTGTTGCATTAACAAACCAAGTCAGCTAAATCTTCCGCATATTTTATAGCTAGCATCTGAGTATCACAGCTAAGTGACAAACCAAGTTTTAAACCAGCTAAGTTTACATAGCTGCTGCGCATCACAGCTGAATTTCATAAACCAGTTCAGTTAAGAAAAGTTTTAAAAGTCCTTTCACCTCCCCCTTCTAGACTTTTATCAAACGTAAAAACCAATGTGGGTCAATCAGTTTAGAATTTATATAACTGAACTCATCCCAAACTTGATAATCATAAATATCAACATGTGATTCCAAATATTAACAATAATATGTATATAATTATTTATTTTCACTATAATATAAACTATTTGTTATGCAACTTAATAATTGGAAAATATAGCAAATTAACTTTTTCACTTAGAATAAAACTATTTATTTGGCCAATTTAATAATACGCAAAATTAGTATTTGGTCAAATTAGTATCTATAAAAATAATACTCTCTATTTACCCAAATTGGTAGTTGGATAAATTAAATTGGTAGTATAAAACAATTATAGGTAGTAAAATACACATTAATTCAAAGTTTTAACTTAAGTTACCCAGTCGACGACGTCTCATTCAAACGATGTGAGATTTAAGATTATATAGGTAATAAATTATATCAAATTAAAAGTACATTATTTGAACATTTAAATTTCTAGCAAGATTCTTTATCTTGGTTGCAATATTCGAAGGAATATATTAATATTTCGATGATAAATTTTAATATTTTAATAACTCATGAGTTGGTAATTTGTGCAACTTGAAAATTATAAAATATTGATTCGGATTATATATATATATATATAATCCGAATCAATATTTTATAATTTTCAAGTTGCACAAATTACCAACTCATGAGTTATTAAAATATTAAAATTTATCATCGAAATATTAATATATTCCTTCGAATATTATATATATATATATATATATATATATATATATATATATATAGAGAGAAGATGGATCAAATGAGAATAATTTTTTGAGTAAAAAATAGGAATATATATGAATAATTGATCATTGTGTGATCTACGATCCAAATTGGCTTATATATAAAAGATATACATTTCATGCATCAAAAACCTAATATGCTAAAATTTTGCATTATATGTATCAAAATATTAATGCATTAAAATAATGCATTTCATGCATAAGTTTTCAAGATCTATAGACCAAATTCATTCCTATTTCTTAATTTAAAATCATTATCACTAAAACAACCTCATATATATATGAGTATATATATATATATATATACATATATATATATATGATCAAATGGGAACGGTTCTTATCTTGCAAATTGCGAATATGCATGAGTTCTATACTAATTATACATGAAATATGTGCATTCCGTGCATCGAAATTGCAATGCATTAAAATATGCATTATATGCAACAAAATATCGATGCATTAAAATATTGCATTATATGCATCAAATTTTTGTGAAAATAAATCTAGGCCATCCATTTATCAAGATCTATGGATGAAATTCATTCTTGTTTCTTAACTTAAATTGCATTCTCACCTTAACCCACCCATATATATATATATATATATATATTATTGATGCTTATAATAGGTTTTCAGATTAAGTATATTAATCAAGCCACACAAGAATGGATGATATATGATGGAAAGTAAAAAACCAGTAAGCAGCAAAGAATATAATATTTTTAGAGTGGTTCGAAACAAAGTTTCCAGCATCCACTGGCTATACACATGAGGCGTTTACTAGAATCAAGTTGGTACAAAACAGTTATGAAACTAGAAACACTTGCAAGATGTATCATTCACATAGATTGATACACTTGACTTGGGCAGCTACATTATTCATGCAGATTGGCGTACAACTAGATTTGAATCTTCATCTTCATCCCACACAGGTCAGAAGCTAGATTCTTCAAAGCACCTTCATCCCACACAGGCCGGAAGATTGCTCGATTTGTGAATCTACACAATATTGGTTCTCCGAACTATTGTAAGGTAGAATTGTAACTAAACAATAGATGTAGTATTTTGAATAACTTTGTTGTAGTGTGTTGTTCTCAAGTTGAGGACTTGCTTTCTTTGCTATAGGATAAGCATTATAGTTTCGCATGATAAGTTCGTTAGTTTGGAAGCTGTTCAATTGTTGAGTTGTTCTTCAAGTCCTCTTCATGGCTATTTATACCAGAATTATATCAGTTATTAATGTAGCCACTGCTGGTTGGTGAGATGTGGGCATCTCACGATTGGCGTCTTCTGATTTTGAATTAAAGTAATTCATCTTAGCATTACATGCGGTCCGAAAATCCTTAACCATCATTAATTGCTTCGAGCATCTTCAAGATGTAGCGTATTAAATGCAATCTCATTATGATTAAATGCATTGACACGATAAATAATTTAAGAATTTTAAATTCCATTAGTCACAACAAGAATGTCTTAGGAATTCATCCGTAAAGAGTATTTACACTTTTCCTTCATGTGGAGCCAACAAATACGTTGTATCCTCGACAGGTCTTCTACCGTTGAATGCATCTTCTTTGGTTGTGGCTTATGGTCCCTGTATGATGTTGTTGTATGATCTTTGGTGTGGGATGCGATGCGCGGTGTTGTTGTGTTATTGCACTATTCAAAATTCAACTTGAATTCTCCCATTAATTACCCCCCTTTTAAATATGCCAAAAGCTTTATTTGTTATAACTGATTTTTCCCATGATGTAAAATCACCCTCTCCACTAAGATAACTTCCACCAACTTTCCTTCAACCAGGAGAATGGAGGTCATGAGAGCATGGTGTTCTCACTTCTATTTTGCTTATCGTGTGAATATATTAGGATTGGGCTCAACGCATAGAGAGATCTAAATTAATTATAAACTTTGGGTTGTTGCCCCCAAGGTCACTAAATAATATTTGGGTTAGTTTTAATTAAATGGGCTCATAAATTGTTGGGCTTGAAGAATATTATAGAAATTGGGCTTGGACCGTATTATAGGAATTAGGTTTGAATAATATTAGTTCACTTGAGCCTATGGTAAAAATATATATAATGCATAGATTGAGCATAAACTTAAATATATGAAATGATGATTGAAATGAATTTATACTTATAATTATTAGGCTTAATAAACATCTACGGGGCGGATAAAAATTAAAATTAAAATCCTTATTTAATATAATGTAATATAAATAAATAATGAAAATTTAAAATCACTTCTAAAAATTAGCGGGTAATACACCCTACCCCTGTTGAAAAAAATTTCGTCTTTGGAAATTAACTACATACCATGATTATAAAAATCGGGGTAGCAAGCTTGAAATTCCTCTTCACGCTCTCAAGTGGCTTCCTCCTTGCTGTGATTCGGCAATTGTACCTTGATGAGCACTCTATCTTTGTTCCTTAATGGAATAACTTTCCTGTCGAGTATTGCTTCTAGTTGTTCGACATAGGTGAAATCTGTAACACCCCAATCCGGTCGGGGACATTACACGTCGTAGAACCTTTCCTCAAGGTTCTACCAGTACAATAACCAAAATCGAACAACACAACAATGCCTTTAAGGCTAAAAATGACTCGATGGACCGATTTGGTCTTTCAATAAATACATACACTCAATCACAATATATGCCCAATGCGGGTCGAATACAAGAAACTCCCGTACAACGGGGAAAGAGTACTACAGCAGAGATAAAATACAACTAAACCAATACGACATCAACGGGTCCTCGTGTGATTAGTATCGTTCATCTTTCATCATCATTCATGCCGACCATGTGCTATGCTCCAAAACCTGAATGCAATAGAGACATCCACCCCCGATTACTCGGGGGTTAGCAAAACTCCACTGCTTTGCTAGTGCAAGTACAAGTACAAAAATACGAGCCATACAATTCAAGTTCCAAGAACAATAGTAATCAGGAATCCTCAAAGATTTAAACATAACGAAAATACTTCCCGAGGTAAGAGTTTAGGTAAAACATTCCAAAACCGAAAGATCACCAATCACGGAAAACGATTTATAAAACAGTTTAAAATGCCATCGGGAGTTTTAATAGAAAACAATTTAGGATTACCGAATCCTTATCTTTCCAAAATCAACAGGGGTCACAGCCCAAAGGTTTTGTTTTCGCAAATAGAAAACCGATAACAATTCACAGGGCCAGAGCCCGACATCACGTGTCCTCGACAGACATAAAAATCAACAAAACATAATCGTGCACGCGCATCGCCTAGGACCGGGACGAAGCCACAAATCCCACTCGAGGCCTCTAAGACCCTCCCAAGCTGGCTAGCGAAACAATTTCACACAAATAACATATCACACCAACGTGAACACATGTCACGGCATCTCACGGTTGGATCAATCACTTGTTGTCTCCTTGCCACTGTAACACCCCCAAATCCCATTGGGTCATTACAGTGCCGTGGACCCCACACCAGGAGATCCACCAGGCTAACACGACCAAAAATACAACTAACTGACCAAAAGGGGAACCACAATCCCTACACTGACATTCAACATAATATTCTGATATGGAATTTCAATGACAACAGTGGGCCTACATGGCCTAAATAAAATACAATGACATCCACGAGCCTTGCTCGGATAATACAAAATGACAATAACTAACAAAACTGGAGTACTTCAAACTGTCTGACCGACATGAACACCAAAACATCTCGGACTATTATCGCTCGAATGCCTCGTCGCCATTGTCATGCCCCTGTGTCTCAACTCTCTCCTCGCAAACACCTAAAACATGAAAACATGTTATGCCCCCACGGGGTCAGTCATCCAGATAATGAATATCAAATACATGTACAACATGATATGCATCCAAAGGGCAGAATGAACAAGGTAGTAATGGTAATACGAGATGCTTACAACCCAAAGTAAGAATCGAGCATTCGTGAAATACTATGCCCATGGCATACGATCAAATACCTGCTCAACAGGTTAGAACACAAGTGCCCAATGGCAAATCATCAATACAGAACACAACAATACATCACCCGAAGGTAAACCAAACGCTGAAATAAATAAGAATCACAATGCCCGAAGGCTCCAACGGAAATACCGATACATCACAATGGCCTGAAAGCCCTCAGCCGAAGTTGCCAAAATATCACGATACCCTAGATGTCACTCAGCCGAAACTGTCAATCACCACAGTGGCCCGAAGCCAAACGACCATTTGTATCATTGAGGGCCGAAGCCACGACACGAAGCCGTATCACAATGAGATCATCCAATGACCGTGACCTGCTGAATTGCAGGTGCTGGGAAACCAACCGCGAAGGTTCAAGCCCCAGACTTACCCATAATGAGATAACCCAGTGACCGTGACCTACTGAACTGTAGGTGTTGGGAAACCAACCGCGAAGGTTCAAGCCCCAAGCTTACCCATAATGAGATCATTAATATGACCGTGACCTACTGAACTGTAGGTGTTGGGAAACCAACCGCGAAGGTTCAACCCCCAAGCTTACCCATCGAGCACTAGCCGAACTAGCCTCCACAATTAGTCACAAACGGCAATGATTAACAGTTATTGAATTCAAAAGAATAATAGTGTCCGCCTTGAATCGGCCAACACGATAAATATACTCTCGGATGGGCACCGTCCATGGCGGTCCCAACTCAAATACCTCGACTGCCTTGGAATGGCCAATCGGTCACAACAACTCAACGGATGGAAACTATCCTTGACAGTCCTAATTCAATACATCGATTACCTTAGAACGGTCAATCGATAACGATGACACAGCGGATGGGAATTATCTTGATAATCCCGATTAAATACATCGATTACCTTAGAACGGTTAATCGATAACCAATGATACAACGGATGGGAATTATCTTGATAATCCCGATTAAATACCTCGATTACCTTAGAACGGTTAATCGATAACCAATGATACAGCGGATGGGAATTATCTTGATAATCCCGATTAAATACCTCGATTACCTTAGAACGGTTAATCGATAACCAATGATACGGATGGGAATTATCTTGATAATCTAATTAAATACCTCGATTACCTTAGAACGGTTAATCGATAACCAATGATACAACGGATGGGAATTATATTCGATAATCCCAATTAAATACCTCGATTACCTTAGAGCGGTTAATCGATAACCAATGATAAAGCGGATGGGATTCGTCTCGATAATCCCGATTAAATACATCGATTACCTTAGAGCGGTCAATCGATAACCAATGATACGGTAGAATAGATATCCCGACGTCTTAAACCGACCACCGAAGCAGATATGAATAAAGCGAATATATCAAACGCCTTCAATCGCCAATGCAACATCATAGTAATAGCTCGATTCGATAATAACGATTCAATGATGCCTCGAGCGACATTAACGTCAACAATAATAATCGATACATCGATACATAAACCGGCTATCGACAACACCTCGTTGGACCAACACGAGGTGGACATACAACAACGACATACATGCGACAATATGTATAACAACAATACATAAAACAATTAAAGTACTTGCCTCGATTTGAAGACAAGAACAACACTTCCACGAAAATGAACACTCGAAGGTCGTCCTCCTCAATCAATCACGTAACGAGACCAAACCTTAACAAAAGAAATGATATAGGATTTATCTCACGTCGTAAATGCGAATGTTTAACAATTCGATTAACGGCCAAAAGTTCATAAAATGCAATCTGCTGAAGCGCTTAGCGCACGCTAAGTACTCGTGTAGCGTGCGTTAAGATCGCCCGATAGCGCACGCAAACAACAAAGCCTAGCGTCGCTAACTATGCATGGTCGATTACTTCAGCGACGGCCGGTGACTTCGTCGATGGTCTAGCGTGCGTTACGTACCAAGCGTAGCGTCGCTAACTCGTGCTCGATAGCGCCGCGTTAATAATCAAAGCATAGCGTGCGCTATCATGCATGGCGGTTTCTTTGGCGAGCGATGCTTATTCTCGCCATGATCGAAACAATGAAATCTTCCGTGATACTTCATGTTACCTCCATGAATATCATGTATATACGATTCTGAATGATCTTACGGATAACAACAACTTGATTCAAGGATATGCATACCATATAAACCATATTCCATTTCGACTACAATTCTTCATATGACGATTCGAAAAGCTTGACGGTTGATATCAACACCTTATATCAATCAATATTATCATCTTTGAAGTTGATTAAGCGTTCCATCTATACTAGATAAATCTTTCCATGATCAATCCTTTAGATTTATCCAACAATAATAATTGTTAAAGTCAAGTCCATGATTATTATGAAGTCATCTACTAGATTCGAATTACCAATGATAGAAGCTTCTCTTTACATATTCAGTGTAATAAGATTCGAATCATGATGATTATAATCAAGGTACTTAAGGCTTATTCATCTCACTATTCCAAACATGATATACTTGGATAATTCATCTATGAAAATCCATATCTTGTTAACATGATCATCCAAATCGTTAGAATCCAACTCTAAGTCTTGAGATAGATTGAACATACCTTAATATGATGAAAATCACTGAACCGTAAGGTAGAATCCAACTCCGGTTGGTTTTATGCCACTCCAAGGTGCTATTCTTCTTCAATGATTACTCCCAAGTGATAGCCAATATATAAACACCAACAATATGTGTTCTAAGTATGTAGTAGGATATCTCGGCTCTCTGGCCTCTCAAGTACGCAGAAGGAACGAGTAAAATGTAAGCCAAAACGAGTTGTTGTCCCATTTATAATATTATGCATTTAAACAAGTTAGCGCACGCTACTTAGCATTCCTTAGCGTGCGCTAATAATGGTTGACTTCAGAATTGTCTGGGTGCGTCATGAGAATCTTATCAGGACCCATGTCACCGGGCGCATGTCTTAGCCGTCCCGCTCAATAATTGAGTCCTTAGCGCACGCAACTCCTACCTGCATAGCGTGCGCTAATAATAACCCGATAGCGCGTTAAGATACATTCTTAGCGTGCGCTATCAGGAGGTTGTTTGAGCAATTTTGCATGTTTCTATACTCATGCAATGATATCAATGCACGAAATATCATACTCCAATAATCAAAACCACCAATCCGAATAATACATGGTTTGAATACAGATGAAATACACCGTAATAAATCCGGATATTACAATCCATACGTCACTCATGTTCCCTCTCAAGCCATATCCGATGATGCATTCGGATAACTTTCCTACAGTGGTACCTAGCACAATATGCATTCAAACACATTGGACAACCTCTATATCCGCTAATAACAGATCCAGACCGCTTTCCATATGAAGGAAAATCACTAATAGTGCCGATACACATGGCGTGCGATAGAACGTCTCGGACGAATAACTATCGTATGTGGGATGACCTTGCTCCCACAACAATTTCAGGTCCTCTATCAAAGGTCTCATATACACATCGATACACTTTCTCGGATATCCCGGCCCCCGGACTAACAAGGTCAACATATTGTACTCCTTCCGCATACACATCCACGGAGGAAGATTTTAAGGAATCACTACAACAGGCCATATAGTATATGAAAGACTCATGTTACCAAAAGGGTTGAAACCATCAGATGCAATCCCGAGCCTCACATTTCGGATATACGAAGAAAAATTCGGATACTCCCTATCTATATGCTTCCACGCCTCTCCATCCGAAGAGTGTATCATAGTATCCCTGTCATTAGTGCGCGGCTCGGCATGCCATCTCATTGCTTTTGCCGTGTGAGGAGACATAAAAATCCGTTCCAACCTGTCCTTCAGTGGAAAATACCAAAGTACCTTCACCGGTTTCTCTTTTCCAGAAGGAGTGATCCTATATCTCTCTGTATCACATACAGGACATCTCGTGAGGTCTTCATTAGGATGCTCCCAGAATAGAACACAATCATACATGCAGACGTGGATCTTAATGTAGGAAAGACCAAGATCTTTCAAAATTGGTCTCATTTTTGAATATGTATTAGGAAGATGATGACCCTGTGGAAGCATATTACTCGTAAGCTCCAAGTAATCATCTACAGACTTGATGGATGATTTGTTTTCCACCTTTAATCTCATCGTTTCCATGACACAATCAAGAACAGTCTTTTTACACCTGGGTATAGAGGGGTCTGTTGGAGTTGAATTAGCTTGTTGTACCTGTCAAGCCCAGCAGTATTGCAAGGCAACGGTCTACGGGGTCGTGGGATTGGCTCAGTTGGTACAAACGTCTCGGAAAAACCAAACACATCATCAATCAACCTCCTCTTCGGATTGGTGAACCCGTCGTTACCACTAAATTGTCCGTGATCATGCGGAATAACAGAATTTAGTGCTTCACCGTGGTATATCCAACATGTATATTTGCTCCAAAAACCATTCTTCTTTAGGTGTTCCCAGACCTCATCAAATGGAAAACGAAACATATCACTGCGACATCTACATTTATTATACGGACAGTAGTGCATCGTATTACCACTGTCATGCTCTTTTACAAATATCATAAACTACTTCATCCCATCCATTACACTTGGATCCCATTTTCGTAACCCAATCCAACTCTTGTCCATCCTGAAAATGTATACATTTTCCAATATTAATACAACTAACTAATATTGTTCAAATTATAAATGAAATCACAACAAACAATTAATCATAATGATTATTATCATAAAACTTAATCGTTTTACATAAAAGCTATCGAATGTAACATGAATAATACAAAGTTTTGAAATCACAATAAAAAATACAATAAAATACGTACCTTAATCGAAAAGGTCATTATGACAACCGGTAGAAACCTCCGTCACTCCATTAGCACAACTCCAGTAGCAAGCTTTTTCGGGAATAAGCGACAGGATCGGGAATAGAAATGTGCTCTTTAGCGGGGAGAGGGCAAGATTGGGTTGGTGTTTCTGAACTATATATAATTTTCACTTGGAGGTTTAGCCGACGACTTTATATAGGTCGTCAGCTAAACACCATTTTTATTTTCGAAGGCTTTAGCCGGCCTAGATCTTGCCGTCGGCTAAAATGTGATTTTTTTGGGAAAGGGTTTTAGCCGCCGACTTGATGCGGGTCGTCGGCTAAAACCTTTTTGGGAAAAGGTTTAGCCGACGACCGAGATCAAGTCGTCGGCTAAAACATTTTTTTTTGTCGGCTAAACGTTATCTCGGTCGCCGGCTAAACCTCTTTACTATAGCCGACGACTATTTCGCACTTTAGCCGACGACCTAGATCAAGTCGTCGGCTAAAATCCTTGAGTCGACGGCAACCCGAGTCATCGGCTAAAGTGCACAGTTTAGCCGACGACACTTTAAAGTCGTCGGCCGTTTTTTTTCGGGTCGTCGGCTAAAGTACTTTTTTTGGTAGTGAGGAAGGAGCTGAGTTTATTTATTCTGTCTTACTTGTAAATTTTATTTTTATATCCTTTGAAATTTCTCAAAGAACTTTAATGTACTAAAGTGATAGACGATATATATAGTCGACTTGAATGACAATCCTTAGTTGTCTCAAACAGATTGAGTTTTATGTTTCTACAAGTTTTTCTGCATGTGATGAATATTGTACATTTTAAACCAACATTAAGTTTTGTCATCATCAAAGTAGGGGAAACGTGTTAGGAATACATTTAAGATTTTGATACTTGGTATTATAAAGAAGAACCAAATGAGTATCTTCTATAGGCCTTAAATTTTAATCTAAGTATTGATCACTAGTTTTTACACTAAGTTCGATCAGTCGGTTCATACTGACTAAGTGCGTAAAAGGATAAGTATGAACAACCGAAATCCATTGAGTATGAAGAAAGCAAAGTATGACCAAACCAAGTTATGACTAGGGTATGACCAAGCTAAGTTATCACCGGGTATGGCCAAGCCAAATTATCAATGGGTTGGCTAATCCAAGTTATCACCGCGTATGACCAAGTCAAGTCAATTAGCCGTGTATGGACAGCAAGAAACGTTCGATACTTAGAAAAATCATAAAGTATCAATCGATTATGTCCATGTCGGCAAATGTTGAAAAGTCAAAGACGACGGCAAATCACATGCAGACGTTAATAAAACAAAAAGGGGACAAAATTGAATGATTCACAATGGTTGGGGGATAAAATGTCCCTCTAGCTTCGCGCCCCAAAAGACATCCTTCCTTATAGAAATCAAAGAATGTGGTGCGAGACATTTTTATATTGAAACAAGATCTCAAACGGGCGATTTGGAGAAAGCTACACAAGCCTCGCAAGAAGATAATATTAAATCAAAGGTCTCTCTCCAACGAGTAATTTATTCAAAAGATGCACTGTGATTATGAAGAGCTCAAGAATCATGTTATAAATATCTGAAGACTTGATGAGCAGAAGTGATGCTATAAACACTTAAAAATGGACAAAGCAAGCAAAGTAATACGCTCAATGTACTAACCATCATTAAGAGCTAAGAGCAAAGATACAAGCTAAAAAAGCTCTTAGAAGTTGGAGAAAAAAAACTCTTGTCTATTGAGATTTGAGTAGTGGTATTTTCTTGAACGAGGTTCTCGAAAGTTGGGTTGTGTAACATCCACGAGTTCTTGATTGGAAGGTGATAAGCAACTTGAGAGTTGTGAGACATCCACAGATTTTCGATCAGGATATGACAAGAAACTAAAGGAAAGGAGTTACCACGGCTAAAGGTTTTCACTGGTTGAAAGTGATGTAACTAATTCATTATAACCATTCAAAAGTTATATTGAATTTATCTCTAAATGAATTGGAGAAAAGTGGACTAGTAGAAGATTACCTCACATCTGAAACACTCTAAGTGTTGTGTGATTTACTGCCTTAACGTCATGCTTAACTGTTGCATCCATCTTAACTGTTGCATTAACAAACCAAGTCAGCTAAATCTTCCGCATATTTTATAGCTAGCATCTGAGTATCACAGCTAAGTGACAAACCAAGTTTTAAACCAGCTAAGTTTACATAGCTGCTGCGCATCACAGCTGAATTTCATAAACCAGTTCAGTTAAGAAAAGTTTTAAAAGTCCTTTCACCTCCCCCTTCTAGACTTTTATCAAACGTAAAAACCAATGTGGGTCAATCAGTTTAGAATTTATATAACTGAACTCATCCCAAACTTGATAATCATAAATATCAACATGTGATTCCAAATATTAACAATAATACGTATATAATTATTTATTTTCACTATAATATAAACTATTTGTTATGCAACTTAATAATTGGAAAATATAGCAAATTAACTTTTTCACTTAGAATAAAACTATTTATTTGGCCAATTTAATAATACGCAAAATTAGTATTTGGTCAAATTAGTATCTATAAAAATAATACTCTCTATTTACCCAAATTGATAGTTGGATAAATTAAATTGGTAGTATAAAACAATTATAGGTAGTAAAATACACATTAATTCAAAGTTTTAACTTAAGTTACCCAGTCGACGACGTCTCATTCAAACGATGTGAGATTTAAGATTATATAGGTAATAAATTATATCAAATTAAAAGTACATTATTTGAACATTTAAATTTCTAGCAAGATTCTTTATCTTGGTTGCAATATTCGAAGGAATATATTAATATTTCGATGATAAATTTTAATATTTTAATAACTCATGAGTTGGTAATTTGTGCAACTTGAAAATTATAAAATATTGATTCGGATTATATATATATATATAATCCGAATCAATATTTTATAATTTTAAAGTTGCACAAATTACCAACTCATGAGTTATTAAAATATTAAAATTTATCATCGAAATATTAATATATTCCTTCGAATATTATATATATATATATATATATATATATATATAGAAAGAAGATGGATCAAATGAGAATAATTTTTTGAGTAAAAAATAGGAATATATATGAATAATTGATCATTGTGTGATCTACGATCCAAATTGGCTTATATATAAAAGATATACATTTCATGCATCAAAAACCTAATATGCTAAAATTTTGTATTATATGTATCAAAATATTAATGCATTAAAATAATGCATTTCATGCATAAGTTTTCAAGATCTATAGACCAAATTCATTCCTATTTCTTAATTTAAAATCATTATCACTAAAACAACCTCATATATATATGAGTATATATATATATATATATATATACATATATATATATATATGATCAAATGGGAACGGTTCTTATCTTGCAAATTGCGAATATGCATGAGTTCTATACTAATTATACATGAAATATGTGCATTCCGTGCATCGAAATTGCAATGCATTAAAATATGCATTATATGCATCAAAATATCGATGCATTAAAATATTGCATTTTATGCATCAAATTTTTGTGAAAATAAATCTAGGCCATCCATTTATCAAGATCTATGGATGAAATTCATTCTTGTTTCTTAACTTAAATTGCATTCTCACCTTAACCCACCCATATATATATATATATATATTATTGATGCTTATAATAGGTTTTCAGATTAAGTATATTAATCAAGCCACACAAGAATGGATGATATATGATGGAAAGTAAAAAACCAGTAAGCAGCAAAGAATATAATATTTTTAGAGTGGTTGAAACAAAGTTTCCAAAGATCCACCGGCTATACACATGAGGCGTTTACTAGAATCAAGTTGGTACAAAACGCTTATGAAACTAGAAACACTTGCAAGATGTATCATTCACATAGATTGATACACTTGACTTGGCGACTACATTATTCATGCAGTTGGCGTACAACTAGATTTGAATCTTCATCTTCATCCCACACAGGTCAGAAGCTAGATTCTTCAAAGCACCTTCATCCCACACAGGCCGGAAGATTGCTCGATTTGTGAATCTACACAATATTGGTTCTCCGAACTATTGTAAGGTAGAATTGTAACTAAACAATAGATGTAGTATTTTGAATAACTTTGTTGTAGTGTGTTGTTCTCAAGTTGAGGACTTGCTTTCTTTGCTATAGGATAAGCATTATAGTTTCGCATGATAAGTTCGTTAGTTTGGAAGCTGTTCAATTGTTGAGTTGTTCTTCAAGTCCTCTTCATGGCTATTTATACCAGAATTATATCAGTTATTAATGTAGCCACTGCTGGTTGGTGAGATGTGGGCATCTCCTGATTGACGTCTTCTGATTTTGAATTAAAGTAATTCATCTTAGCATTACATGCGGTCCGAAAATCCTTAACCATCATTAATTGCTTCTGAGCATCTTCAGTATGTAGCGTATTAAATGCAATCTCATTATGATTAAATGCATTGACACAGTAAATAATTTAAGAATTTTAAATTCCATTAGTCACAACAGTAATGTCTTAGGAATTCATACTGTAAAGAGTATTTACACTTTTCCTTCATGTGGAGCCAACAGCAAATACGTTGTATCCTCGACAGGTCTTCTACTGTTGAATGCATCTTCTTTGGTTGTGGCTTATGGTCCCTGTATGATGTTGTTGTATGATGCTGGTGTGGGATGCTGATGCGCGGTGTTGTTGTGTTATTGCACTATTCAAAATTCAACTTGAATTCTCCCATTAATTTCCCCCCTTTTAAATATGCCAAAAGCTTTATTTGTTATAACTGATTTTTCCCATGATGTAAAATCACCCTCTCCACTAAGATAACTTCCACCAACTTTCCTTCAACCAGGAGAATGGAGGTCATGAGAGCATGGTGTTCTCACTTCTATTTTGCTTATCGTGTGAATATATTAGGATTGGGCTCAACGCATAGCGAGATCTAAATTAATTATAAACTTTGGGTTGTTGCCCCCAAGGTCACTAAATAATATTTGGGTTAGTTTTAATTAAATGGGCTCATAAATTGTTGGGCTTGAAGAATATTATAGAAATTGGGCTTGGACCGTATTATAGGAATTAGGTTTGAATAATATTAGTTCACTTGAGCCTATGGTAAAAATATATATAATGCATAGATTGAGCATAAACTTAAATATATGAAATGATGATTGAAATGAATTTATACTTATAATTATTAGGCTTAATAAACATCTACGGGGCGGATAAAAATTAAAATTAAAATCCTTATTTAATATAATGTAATATAAATAAATAATGAAAATTTAAAATCAATTCTAATAATTAGCGGGTAATACACCTACCCTGTTGAAAAAAATTTCGTCTTTGGAAATTAACTACATACCATGATTATAAAAATCGGGGTAGCAAGCTTGAAATTCCTCTTCACGCTCTCAAGTGGCTTCCTCCTTGCTGTGATTCGGCAATTGTACCTTGATGAGCACTCTATCTTTGTTCCTTAATGGAATAACTTTCCTGTCGAGTATTGCTTCTAGTTGTTCGACATAGGTGAAATCTGTAACACCCCCAATCCGGTCAGGGACATTACACGTCGTAGAACCTTTCCTCAAGGTTCTACCAGGCTGGTAACCAAAATCGAACAACACAACAATGCCTTTAAGGCTAAAAATGACTCAGTAGACCGATTTGGTCTTTCAATAAATACATACACTCAATCACAATATATGCCCACGCAGGGGTCGAATACAACAAACTCCCGTACAACGGGGAAAGAGTACTACAGCAGAGATAAAATACAACTAAACCAATACGACATCAACGGGTCCTCGTGTGATTAGTATCGTTCATCTTTCATCATCATTCATGCCGACCATGTGCTATGCTCCAAAACCTGAATGCAATACAGACATCCACCCCCGATTACTCGGGGGTTAGCAAAACTCCACTGCTTTGCTAGTGCAAGTACAAGTACAAAAATACGAGCCATACAATTCAAGTTCCAAGAACAATAGTAATCAGGAATCCTCAAAGATTTAAACATAACGAAAATACTTCCCGAGGTAAGAGTTTAGGTAAAACATTCCAAAACCGAAAGATCACCAATCACGGGAAACGATTTATAAAACAGTTTAAAATGCCATCGGGAGTTTTAATAGAAAACAATTTAGGATTACCGAATCCTTCTCTTTCCAAAATCAACAGGGGTCACAGCCCAAAGGTTTTGTTTTCGCAAATAGAAAACCGATAACAATTCACAGGGCCAGAGCCCGACATCACGTGTCCTCGACAGACATAAAAATCAACAAAACATAATCGCGTACGCGCATCGCCTAGGACCGAGACGAAGCCACAAATCCCACTCGAGGCCTCTAAGACCCTCCCAAGCTGGCTAGCGAAACAATTTTACACAAATAACATATCACACCAACGTGAACACATGTCACGGCATCTCACGGTTGGATCAATCACTTGTTGTCTCCTTGCCACTGTAACACCCCCAAATCCCATTGGGTCATTACAGTGCCGTGGACCCCACACCAGGAGATCCACCAGGCTAACACGACCAAAAATACAACTAACTGACCAAAAGGGGAACCACAATCCCTACACTGACATTCAACATAATATTCTGATATGGAATTTCAATGACAACAGTGGGCCTACATGGCCTAAATAAAATACAATGACATCCACGAGCCTTGCTCGGATAATACAAAATGACAATAACTAACAAAACTGGAGTACTTCAAATCGTCTCGACATGAACACCAAAACATCTCGGACTATTATCGCTCGAATGCCTCGTCGCCATTGTCATGCCCCCGTGTCTCAACTCTCTCCTCGCAAACACCTAAAACATGAAAACATGTTATGCCCCACGGGGTCGATCATCCAGATAATGAATATCAAATACATGTACAACATGATATGCATCCAAAGGGCAGAATGAACAAGGTAGTAATGGTAATACGAGATGCTTACAACCCAAAGTAAGAATCGAGCATTCGTGAAATACTATGCCCATGGCATACGATCAAATACCTACTCAACAGGTTAGAACACAAGTGCCCAATGGCAAATCATCAATACAGAACACAACAATACATCACCCGAAGGTAAACCAAACGCTGAAATAAATAAGAATCACAATGCCCGAAGGCTCCAACGGAAATACCGATACATCACAATGGCCTGAAAGCCCTCAGCCGAAGTTGCCAAAATATCACGATACCCTAGATGTCACTCAGCCGAAACTGTCAATCACCACAGTGGCCCGAAGCCAAAACAGCCCGAAGCTGTATCATTAAGGGCCGAAGCCACGGCACGAAGCCGTATCACAATGAGATCATCCAATGACCGTGACCTGCTGAATTGCAGGTGCTGGGAAACCAACCGCGAAGGTTCAAGCCCCAGACTTACCCATAATGAGATAACCCAGTGACCGTGACCTACTGAACTGTAGGTGTTGGGAAACCAACCGCGAAGGTTCAAGCCCCAAGCTTACCCATAATGAGATCATTAATATGACCGTGACCTACTGAACTGTAGGTGTTGGGAAACCAACTGCGAAGGTTCAACCCCCAAGCTTACCCATCGAGCACTAGCCGAACTAGCCTCCACAATTAGTCACAAACGGCAATGATTACCAGATTATTGAATTCACAAGAATAATAGTGTGCTGCCTTGAATCGGCCAACACGATAAAAATACTCACGGATGGGCACCGTCCATGGCGGTCCCAACTCAAATACCTCGACTGCCTTGGAATGGCCAATCGGTCACAACAACTCAACGGATGGAAACTATCCTTGACAGTCCTAATTCAATACATCGATTACCTTAGAACGGTCAATCGATAACGATGACACAACGGATGGGAATTATCTTCGATAATCCCAATTAAATACATCGATTACCTTAGAACGGTTAATCGATAACCAATGATACAACGGATGGGAATTATCTTCGATAATCCCAATTAAATACCTCGATTACCTTAGAACGGTTAATCGATAACCAATGATACAACGGATGGGAATTATCTTCGATAATCCCAATTAAATACCTCGATTACCTTAGAACGGTTAATCGATAACCAATGATACAACGGATGGGAATTATCTTCGATAATCCTAATTAAATACCTCGATTACCTTAGAACGGTTAATCGATAACCAATGATACAACGGATGGGAATTATATTCGATAATCCCAATTAAATACCTCGATTACCTTAGAACGGTTAATCGATAACCAATGATAAAACGGATGGGATTCGTCCTCGATAATCCCAATTAAATACATCGATTACCTTAGAACGGTCAATCGATAACCAATGATACGGTAGAATAGATATCCCGACGTCTTAAACCGACCACCGAAACAGATATGAATAAACGAATATATCAAACGCCTTCAATCGGCCAATGCAACATCATAGTAATAGCTCCAATTCGATAATAACGATTCAATGATGCCTCAGAACGACATTAACGTCAACAATAATAATCGATACATCGATACCGCAAACCGGCTATCGACAACAAGAATCTCAATGCCTTAAACCGGCCGTTAACGAATAACAATCACAACTGGCATAATCACCAAAGGGTATTGTATCAAACAATCCCCAAATATCAATAAATCACGAAGAGACTATGTCTCGAAATGATACAACACATTCATACACATATATGATAACATTAATCTCATTGACCACTACAAGTATAAAACTTGCCTCAAACCTGTAACACCCCCAATCCACTCAGGGATATTACACGCCGTAGACCCTCTCCTCGAGGATCTACCAGGCTGGTAACAATATTTAACATCTCGACAATGCCTTCAAGGCTACAATGACTCAGTAGACCGATTTGGTCTTTCCACAAATACATACAACTCAAATACAACTCATGCCCACGCAGGGGACAAAATACAACTACACCCGTACAACGGGAACAATACATCAGCGGAAAATAAAGTACAACTGAACCAACACACGATATACGGTTCCTCATGTGATTAGTATCGATCATCTTTCATCATCCTTCGTGCCGACCCTGTGTTATGCTCCAAAACCTGAATGCAAAAACAGACATCCACCCCCCGAATACTCGGGGGTTAGCAAAACTCCACTGTTTTGCTAGTGCAAATACAAAGTGCAAATACGAGCCATACAATTCACATTCCACGAATAACAATAACCGAGGATCCTCAAAGATCCAAACGAAACGAAAAGTACTTCCCGAGGCAAGGGTTTGAGAAAACATTTCAAAAACGAAATATCATAAATCAATGAGAATAATTTATAAAACGGTTTAGAATGCCATCGAGAGTTTTAATAGAAAACAATTTAGGATTATCAAATCCTACTTTTCAATATCCAAAAGACAAAGGGGTCACCGCCCCAAAAGTTTACTTTCTGAAAATTGACATTAACCAAATCGTTGGGATTTTAGCCCCAACCAGAAACGACTTTTACAAAACCCTTGGGATTTTAGCCCCAAATCTCATCAACTCACAGTACACAAGAACGACCACGAGGTTCGTATCCCAACATCAAAATCCACAAATAAAGGATTTAAAACAAACAACAAAATACTCTAGAGCCATCCTAGCCAAGTAGCCAAACGAACAACTTACCTCTTACACATTTAGTCAATGCATGCAAATGAAATCTCAAAAGCACTCATTTCCTAAATGCCAATATCGAATCACATTAGTAAAATGCACCACAATTAACCGCGGACCCACGGCTTCGTGGATCCTCGCCGAGACCCCCGTCGGATCTAACCCACAGTGGTTAAAAGCAAGCTCGCGGTTCCACAGCTTCGTGGAGCCCTACCGAGACCCCGTCGGATCTAACCCGTAGTGAGCATACACACACACACGTTACTCATGCAATACTAACATGCTAAGAATGTAAGTTCATTAAGAATACTCACTAGAGATGGCCATTAACTCGACACCATTACCAAACTCTTCAAAAATACAATAACAAGCTTAAATAAGGAATACACGATTCCATAACTGAAACAATAGGAGTATCATCATAAAATCCTTCAATGTTCAAAATAACCAAATCATAATCAATTCTCAAAACACCGTTCACAAATCACACTCGTTTTGAAAGAAAGCCTTTAACGAGGCCAAACCGAAATCCTTTGAAACTTCATTTCAAATAACCAAATAAACACATTAAGACGACCACCGATCATCATATCCATAAAACGAGAAAAGTATGGGCAAGGTACTTGCCTCGAATAAGAACAACGTGGAGAATCGACCGAAGTAGGTTGGCCCGAACCGACTACGAACCCGCCGACTCCACCGAACGCCAACTCACGTTCATAAACTACGAAGGACAAATAATAACAATGAAATGAATTCCATAACACGACTCAAAGCCGTTGAATTCAAAGAACGAATGACGAAAGTTCACGGATTTCCCCCAAAACGGCCAAGAACACGATTCGTTCCGTCAAAACCCGAAAACGGAATTCCAAGTTGAAATATGGATATACAATCCATAGAATATGTTTAACAACATCATTTAACCATAATCGATCCATCGAAAACGGATGAAAAACGAGATCGGGGACAAATCCCCCAAAAAGTCAACTCGAAGGAAATCAAGAAATATACTTCGATTCGACGAAGAACAATGGATTAAATGATGTTAAACACAAGAATACTACCAAGATTAATCATACCCATCATGAATTAATCAACAACACGGAACGAATCGGACGAAATTGCAAAAATCCCCAAATTCCCGAAATTAGGGTTCTAAGGAAGATTACCTTGATTCGCTGGATCAAAGGATGATAACGGACGATTGATTGATGTTATGGACTCCAGAACTTCATGGTTTTGTTGTTAAACAACATGGCTTCGTCGCCCAGGAATCGCCACTCGCGGAAGGAGAAGGAAGGAAATGAAAAACGAAGTGAAATGTGACTGCTCAGCCATATTTATACTCGGCCAGACTAGCGTGCGCTAGCCTTCCCGGACTAGCGTGCGCTATCGGCCGGTATCGGCCGAGTACCCTCGGCCAGGGCCCACAACACCCGGCATCACCGACCAACCCTGCCGACCGAACTCGCCGACTCCAACTCGCTAGCGTGCGCTACGGCCGGATGCTGCGCGCTTAGCCGACTGCCCAAAGAGCCACCTGGATCAATCGCCCGGCCAGTAACGACGCTAGCCGGCCGACAGCGTGCGCTACGCCTGCCGACTAGCGCGCGCTACGCCGGCGTAGCGTGCGCTACCTGCCGATCCCGACCGAGTCCGTAACCTCGAAACCCCATCGCCTGTGCCCGAGCAGACGCTAGGCCACCCGGCGGCGTCGCTACACTGCCGGTTAGCGCGCCTCTTCCGGCCGTGGCGTGCGCTACGCGGTTCTCGCGCACCCGGCCGGCCGGTGCCCGCAATCGTCCGGCCAGTCCCGCCACCGTCCGGCCTGTCCCGCCACCGCCTGGGCTCGACGACCCGATTTCCGAAAACGTACGGAACGAACACGACTAAAAGTTCGCGGACAACATAAACGACTCGAAATGAAAGCGTAATACCATAATTAGTCATACGCGACCAAGAAACGGGTCGAGACAACAATTACAGATACGGATACCCGTAACTTTCAAGAAATTACAAAATGGCCCAAAACGCCCGGAAATCACGATACGTGATCGAATAACCAAACCAAAGTTCACAACACGTCTAACAAAGTTAAACGGACTTGCGGGAAACTCAAACAACAGCTTTGACGAGATTCGCAAGAATCGAACTCAAGTGCGGAAAAGTCGCGAAAAAGCACGGAACTCAACAAAACGACACCGAAACGAACTCGGATGTCAAAAAGTGTAGAATTAATCATTCTCAGAATGACGAAACGGACATGAGCGAGTCGTCAAAACAGACTTCCGCCGAAAAAAAAAAAAAAAAAAAGAAATTACCGGAAATCGAAAATTGCGGATATTACATTCTACCCTCCTTAAAAGAAGTTTCGTCCCGAAACTTAAAACAAGTAGGGAGAAGAAATATTCCACTAGGAAAAACTCAACGAGACACACAAGAATGCGTAACTAACGCCCAACGGCGAAATATTACAAACAACGCAAAGGAATATACGGCGTGTAAACACGCTCCACGGCGACCAACACAACGTCGCCGTTAGGGATATAATAAAACCAACAAGTGACAAGCGTCATCAAACGGATAATATAGCCAAGTTAATTATCCGATAATCACAAAACACAACGAACGAAAATCAATATGATTGACCAACCCAACGGTACATCAATCAAAACGCGAGTCAACCGCTGAACAAACACGGAATCCCATCGCCTAAGGGATGGAAGATCGAAAACGAAACTAATTTCCCGAACTAAAGGGAATTACGAAGGAGCCTGAACGCTCAATAATCATGAAACGAGAACAAAAACCGAACAAACAAACGATCGAGACAACAAAAATCGAAGAATCATGTTCGAATCACGAAGAACAATAAAGTTCAAACAATTACTCCCAGGATGATCTGGTGAGAACTACAAGACATGCATTCCCATAAGATCCTCAGGAAAGGGAATAGCGATTGAAAAGTCACAACGACAAACGAGTTATTCCGAAACGATACCACACTCGTTCGATAAACAAAAACAAGGGGCGGACAATCTCAGAAATGTCAACAAACATAAATGAGTCGACAGAGTCGAAAACATAAGAGTTCCAAATCCGATCCACTTCGAATAAAAGAACTAGTAGAACCAGATGATGTCACTCCCAAACAAGGTTCACAAGATTCGAACTGAACCCGAAAAAGTAACATCGATAACCAGATCAACTCAAAACAAGATCACAGTTCGTTCGGACGATGAAACTGAAATACCGAACAAGTTCATGAAGTACCAACGAATATGAGCGAATCGATAGACTGGGGGAAGAGAAAATATAGAAGTCAAAATAGTACGGGCATTACCTCCGACCTCGTCCACGAAATTCACAAATACGGGAGCAAGGTAACAAGACATTAAACAGCGGACACATAACGGAACCATCACCGATGCACACGGTCATACCAAACCAAGCTCTAACAGCTCGCACATGCGCGACAACGCAGGAATCACTACGAGGCGATAATATTCAACACCAACATCCCGCCTCTCACAGGGGGCTAACGCAAAAAATGTGTGGAAAGCGACTCAACGCTCACACCGCCAATTCGGTCACACTCGGGAGAAGGTATCAAAATGACAACGCGAATATCACACGTACATACCCAGCCCTCAAACGGGAATGGATAGGTTTTAAAAAAAACGAAAACCTCATTTTGAAAATAATTTAGAAGAATACTGGTTGATCTTGAGTATCACCTTTCAAAAAGTACAAACGTGAAACATCATTATCGAGACTTTGGAGAACCATATCACATTTGATAAAAATGAGGACACTTTCTCTTAGTGAAAACTTTCAAAATATTCGACCCTCGGGTCTAAATAAAAGTGTTGAAAATATCTCAAAATATTTTGGTCCTCGAGGTAGAAAATTTTTGAAATATATCAGGCACCTAGGATGTACCACAAGAAAATAAGTCGTTTGAAAAGTATGTCTCGAAGTTTATTTTTCTAAGATACTCAAGGTTTTCAAAAATCCAATAGGCCAGAATGCCCAAAACTCACACATGCCGACGTTCACTAAAACAACTCCTAGCACACGCATCAAAACGTTTAAAATCAAGACAATACATGTCTTTAAACGAAAATAAACGATAAAATACCACATTCAGAACAAAACCACTGATAAAATACCCTCCCGCACTGGCTAGTGAACAAGTCGAACGCGTATAAGCACAAAGCTTCCACAAGAGACTTGTAAAACGTGCAAATCGATTCGAAAATCGTCAACAACGGAGAAAAACAACCATAAAAAGACATCACAAACGATTTACACTCCTCGTATAAATCAAATACGAGAGTCGACTAAATACATATCGTGAAATCAAAATTCACATAAAATTCCACCACTTAACAAATAATCATAAAAATAGCTCGTGTCACACGAGGCACGACACAAAGAAGGGAGACTTACTTCCACAGGTCGCACGAAGATGATGATCGCCCCACGATACTAATCACGACCAACAAACTCAAACGACGCGTCGACACGACTCGATCGGATAAAATCCGACGAAACAAGACTCAAACAACACGACTTGACCCGGCTGACTAGGTTTCCTCAACCTAAGCTCCGATACCATTTATGTAACACCCCCAATCCACTCAGGGATATTACACGCCGTAGACCCTCTCCTCGAGGATCTACCAGGCTGGTAACAATATTTAACATCTCGACAATGCCTTCAAGGCTACAATGACTCAGTAGACCGATTTGGTCTTTCCACAAATACATACAACTCAAATACAACTCATGCCCACGCAGGGACAAAATACAACTACACCCGTACAACGGAACAATACAAAATGAAAATAAAGTACAACCGAACCAACACACGATATACGGTTCCTCATGTGATTAGTATCGATCATCTTTCATCATCCTTCGTGCCGACCCTGTGTTATGCTCCAAAACCCGAATGCAAAAACAGACATCCACCCCCGAATACTGGGGTTAGCAAACTCCACCGTTTTGCTAGTGCAAATACAAAGTGCAAATACGAGCCATACAATTCACATTCCACGAATAACAATAACCGAGGATCCTCAAAGATCCAAACGAAACGAAAAGTACTTCCCGAGGCAAGGGTTTGAGAAAACATTTCAAAAACGAAATATCATAAATCAATGAGAATAATTTATAAAACGGTTTAGAATGCCATCGAGAGTTTTAATAGAAAACAATTTAGGATTATCAAATCCTACTTTTCAATATCCAAAAGACAAAGGGGTCACCGCCCCAAAAGTTTACTTTCTGAAAATTGACATTAACCAAATCGTTGGGATTTTAGCCCCAAATCCGTAAAACGACTTTTACAAAACCCTTGGGATTTTAGCCCCAAATCTCATCAACTCACAGTACACAAGAACGACCACGAGGTTCGTATCCCAACATCAAAATCCACAAATAAAGGATTTAAAACAAACAACAAAATACTCTAGAGCCATCCTAGCCAAGTAGGCCAAACGAACAACTTACCTCTTACACATTTAGTCAATGCATGCAAATGAAATCCGTTCAAAAGCACTCATTTCCGGAAATGCCAATATCGAATCACATTAGTAAAATGCACCACAATTAACCGCGGACCCACAGCTTCGTGGATCCCTGCCGAGACCCCGTCGGATCTAACCCACAGTGGTTAAAAGCAAGCTCGCGGTTCCACAGCTTCGTGGAGCCCTACCGAGACCCCGTCGGATCTAACCCGTAGTGAGCATACACACACACACGTTACTCATGCAATACTAACATGCTAAGAATGTAAGTTCATTAAGAATACTCACTAGAGATGGCCATTAACTCGACACCATTACCAAACTCTTCAAAAATACAATAACAAGCTTAAATAAGGAATACACGATTCCATAACTGAAACAATAGGAGTATCATCATAAAATCCTTCAATGTTCAAAATAACCAAATCATAATCAATTCTCAAAACAACCGTCACAAATCACACTCGTTTTGAAAGAAAGCCTTTAACGAGGCCAAACCGAAATCCTTTGAAACTTCATTTCAAATAACCAAATAAACACATTAAGACGACCACCGATCATCATATCCATAAAACGAGAAAAGTATGGGCAAGGTACTTGCCTCGAATAAGAACAACGCGGAGAATCGACCAAGTAGGTTGGCCCGAACCGACTACGAACCCGCCGACTCCACCGAACGCCAACTCACGTTCATAAACTACGAAGGACAAATAATAACAATGAAATGAATTCCATAACACGACTCAAAGCCGTTGAATTCAAAGAACGAATGACGAAAGTTCACGGATTTCCCCCAAAACGGCCAAGAACACGATTCGTCCAAAACCCAACGGAATTCCAAGTTGAAATATGGATATACAATCCATAGAATATGTTTAACAACATCATTTAACCATAATCGATCCATCGAAAACGGATGAAAAACGAGATCGGGACAAATCCCCCAAAAAGTCAACTCGAAGGAAATCAAGAAATATACTTCGATTCGACGAAGAACAATGGATTAAATGATGTTAAACACAAGAATACTACCAAGATTAATCATACCCATCATGAATTAATCAACAACACGGAACGAATCGGACGAAATTGCAAAAATCCCCAAATTCCCGAAATTAGGGTTCTAAGGAAGATTACCTTGATTCGCTGGATCAAAGGATGATAACGGACGATTGATTGATGTTATGGACTCCAGAACTTCATGGTTTTGTTGTTAAACAACATGGCTTCGTCGCCAGAATCGCCACTCGCGGAAGGAGAAGGAAGGAAATGAAAACGAAGTGAAATGTGATCGCCCATATTTATACTCGGCCAGACTAGCGTGCGCTAGCCTTCCGGACTAGCGTGCGCTATCGGCCAGACGGCCGAGTACCTCGGCCGTGGCCCACAACACCGGCATCACCGACCAACCCCGCGCCGACCAACTGCCGACCTAACTCCCGCTAGCGTGCGCTACGGCCGGATACTGCGCGCTAGCCGACTGGCCCAAAGAGCCACCGGATCGAATCGCCGGCCAGTAACGACGCTAGCCGGCCGACAGCTGCGGCGCTTACGCCGCGACTAGCGCGCGCTACGCCGCGTAGCGTGCGCTACTCGCCGATCCCGACCGAGTCCGTAACCTCGAAACCCCATCGCTGTGCCCGAGCAAGACGCTGAGCCACCGGCGGCGCTACACTGCCGGCAGCGCGCGCAGCCTTCCGGCCAGAAGCGTGCGCTACGCGGTTCTCGCCGCACCGTCGGCCGGTGCCTGCAATCGTCCGCGCCCCGCCACCGTCGGCCGATCCGCCACCGCTGTGGCTCGACGACCCGATTCCCAAAGCGTATGGAACGAACACGACGAAAAGTTCGCGGACAACATAAACGACTCGAAATGAAAGCGTAATACCATAATTAGTCATACGCGACCAAGAAACGGGTCGAGACAACAATTACAGATACGGATACCCGTAACTTTCAAGAAATTACAAAATGGCCCAAAACGCCCGGAAATCACGATACGTGATCGAATAACCAAACCGAAGTTCACAACACGTCTAACAAAGTTAAACGGACTTGCGGGAAACTCGAAACAACAGTTTCGGACGAGATTCGCAAGAATCGAACTCAAGTGCGGAAAAGTCGCGAAAAAGCACGGAACTCAACAAAACGACACCGAAACGAACTCGGATGTCAAAAAGTGTAGAATTAATCATTCTCAGAATGACGAAACGGACATGAGCGAGTCGTCAAAACAGACTTCCGCCGAAAAAAAAAAAAAGAAAGAAATTACCGGAAATCGAAAATTGCGGATATTACAAAACCGAAGGCGAGAAAGTCCTTCCACGATCAACGTCCTGGCACGTAACGACGAACGGCGCCTCCCGACGATCACAAACACTCGAACAACCTTGAATGAAAACAATTCATTCAAAAACACAAAATCAATAGAAAACAACGACAAGGACAAGGCCCGAATCAAACACGAATCGATCACACCGCACGAACGAATATCATAGTTCTCAACTATGAATTCTAACACCCTCCAACACCTCGATGATCAATTAACATGATCATTACATTCTTAACAATTGTGAAATCCATTCAACAAGATTCACTTAAGAACAATCATCAAAACAAACATCTCAAAATGATAATATCACCAATATCATCAAATTGATCCTCCTACAATGATAATATTATCAATATTATCATTATCACCCCAAGAACATCATCAACTCAAAAATCATGATGTCTGAAACAAAAATCCTTCATCAATACATCATGAATTCGGATTAAACAACAAGATTCACTCAACCATTTTCAAATTATGATAATCACCTCCTAAATCATCATAAATCCTTACTAAAATGGTTAAAATCTTACAAGAACACCACCAACAACAATAATCATCTCAAGACTATGTTAATCATATAACAAGCTTAACATAATCCTTCCTAGACATGATTAAAACCTCCAAACAATCTAAAACATCAAGAACATAATCCAACTCAAGCAATACCATCATGTTCTTCATCAAAAGTTTATCAAAACCATGAAGAATCATGATATACTCCATTAATCAAACAATACCCGAAGAAAAACAACAACAAAAACTCGAAAATCACTTGAAGAACAAGAGATTGAGGGAACTTACCAAAGAAGAACAAGAAGAAGCCTCCAACCACCAAAGGAGCCCCAACAAGCTTCCAACTTCAAGCTTCAATCCAAGCTAGGATGATCAAGATCGAGTTGGAAGAGGCTAAACATCAATAACAAGTCCAAAAGGACGATTCTAGGGAGATAAAAAGTGTTTTGGCTCGTGAGGAAATGAAATACGAAACCAAGATAAATAGACTGACAAGTCCATTACGTACGTTATACGCCCATGCTAGCGTACGTAAGGGCCTTTACGTGCGCTATGTAAAAACATTAACGTACGTAAAGCTAAATCCAGAACTAACTGGACTAAAATACGAAGGCCTTAACGTACGTAAATAAAAACATATTACGTACGTTAACAAGACCTGCATTACATACGTAGAGCTCGCCTCTTAACGTACGTAAGGGTCCGTTGACTGCAATAGTGAGATCCGATCGGAAGATGCTCGGGACCCACCGGCCGAAAGTAACCACGAGGAAGGTTCCTACCACCTACCACGCATTATGTACGTAACCGTACAGGTCTAACGTACGTAATACTCAGCCCATAACGTATGTAAGTCTACACATGTAGCGTACGTTAAGGCTAGTGTACTTAGCCAAAAGTCCAAACTCTCCAACCAACATTCAAACGACGAAACCAACCCGACGACAAGTATAAATATTTCGATCCCGAAATATTCCAATACAATATACATTGTATTAGTCCAAAATAACAACACTTGTACAATTCCAAATGAATACGTACAACTCAACAATATCACACAAAAAAAAAAAATTACCCCTGGGATATTACATACTCCCCTCCTTAAAAAGAGTTTCGTCCCCGAAACTCAAGGTGCACAACTCGGGGTACGAACTATCCATCAGGATGAGAAAACAACACCTCCAGGAATATTCCTCAATACGAACAACTCCGTCTGAATAATCGGGCCAACCCCACGGGTTCCCGCGTCTCCTATGCCTGAACACGACGAAAAAAACAAGCGATAAAAACACTCAACCAAGTGCGAGATCAATCGAATCATGACTCCTCCGTCAGAGACCAGCCAGGAAGTCGCACCACCCACAAGACTCGTAACACTGGCGTACACACCCCGCGGGTGCCGCCCATTGTACATGTTTACGATCATCGATGTACACTCCCCCGTTCTCATCGGCATCAAATCCTCAAGTAATCATTGACTTACGTCACAAAAGAAAATAACAACGCACACGTAGTCCTCGGGACCATATCAACCGCACATCCAAATCCTCACGACTCGGCGTCTCGAATTGAAATGAACAATTACCCAGATTATTACAAAATCTTGGGTACAACACCAAAAGGAAGGAAAAAAAACACATCACACGACCTCAAATCTCAAGATTCTCAGATACAATCATTACAAGATAGATCAACCATAAATGGTTCGCAACCACAATACTAAAATATAGACCGAGTCAAACATCAGTCCGAAAAACAAAGGAAAAACGAATCAAGGTTACATCTCAAATGTATCCGAAATCAACACTCTCCAGGTCATCGAACTCCTCGATCTCATTGACTCTGGGAAGACCCAAATCTGATCTCGCCGCTTCTCCTCGAGTGTCCATACCTCTGGCTCCCGAAGCCCGATATGACCCCTTGGATGGAGTACGGACTGAAGCAACAAAATCTCTCGAGGCCCGTGAGCTCCCTTGAGATCTAATGGCACTAGAATCCCTGCAGTATTTCTGAAGGTGTCCCTGCCTCCCACACAGAAAACAAGCAATAGACTGCATCGAGCACCGAGTACTGCGATGTCCTATTGTATCACAGTTAAAACAAACAACTGTCGAACTCGTCGCCTGAGAAGAAGATGCTTTCCCAGCATGAAGACGACTAGAAGACGACCTCTTGGACGTCGGAGCCCGATGTCCCTCTGAACGTATCGGCATCCTAGTCCTCCCACCCGAAGAAGCTGAAGGTTCTTTCCGAGAAAGCTCCTTGATCAAAAGCTCTGCTCCAAGAGCCTTCTCGATGAATTGACCAAGTGAGTTACAATTATGGTTGAACAACTGCATCCTCAACTGCGGGTTCAGCCTCTTGCTAACACTAGTACAAATATCCCCTTTACTGACACTAAAATAGTGTCAGTAATTATTTTTACTGACACTTTATAATTGTGTCAGTAATGCTAAAGCCAGAAAATACTGACACTAATTTTTAGTGTCAGTAATACAAGTGTCAGTAAATACCGACACTAAAATAGTGTCAGTAATTATTTTTACTAACACTAAAATAGTGTCAGTAATTAGTTTTACTGACACTAAGCATTAGTATCGGTATGTTCTGGATTTAGAATTACTGACACTAATATCAAGTGTCAGTAAAAATAATTACTGACACTATTTTCGTGTCAGTATATATTCAGATTTGTGAAAAAAAACTATTTTTATCTCAATTCTATTTTTATCTTAACTACAATTTTTGGTTTAATTACGTGAAAAAAAATTACCATAAATTAAAATTATCAAACAGACAATTCACTTATAAAACATCCCAAATGCATTATTAAATTGAATAATCAACATCGATCGATGACGTTTTAGTCTCGAAAAAAGAGAGCAGAGAATACAAAACTCAAAATCTTATTAAACTACTACTAGAACGAAATCAAAGCACTACAGAATCTTAGTAAAAGAGCACAACAGTACAGCACAACTCAGAATCTAAGAATTCACATTAGCATGCCCGATCCAAAGATCCAGTCAAAGATCTAAGAATTCAACTTGGCAAGTATACAAGTCTGTATTTTAGCACCAGATATTTTTCCAGTAGAGCTAAAGTGGATCTTAATTAATTTCCCCTGCAACAAGTTTGAAACACTATCAAGCCAAGTATTTGTAAGTTGACTACTAAAGATTAATGTTGGATACTAATTCAAGTAGGAAGTAATGGAGAGAGAGAACTCACGAATCGGCTGGAGTTATCATTCCTGGAAGTAACTTGATTATCGAACTTAAAAATCAAAATATCTAAGTAAATGTCAACAACCTTCAATGGAAGATTTCTGACAATAAGCTTCCACTTCTGAGTTTTAGAGCCCTGGGACGACACATGTAACATTTAGAAAAAAAATTCTTGGTGAAAAATCCAGAAGAAACTCATGATTGAAGCAATAAGTGGCAACCAACAACTATAAACGTCTAAGCTACAAAACATAGAGGCTATGGAACTCTCTTATATGGACAAAAGGTCACAACAAGTTCAAAATCAAAGATAATACCAACCACCATGCAATCTAAAATTCAGGTGGCAAACAGGTCATCGTTTTTCCTGCAAAATAGACAACACTATGGAGATTGGTGGGAAAAAATTTCTGTTCAAGTGTTGCATGTCTTCTTCATTCTCTCCCTTTTTTCCTTTTCATTAATAAATTGTTAATAGACCAAAAGAAAACATCGTTTCGGCATGACTAAGAATCAATACACTCGACCATGAAAATGCATATGGTTGATAAATTACCTGGAGAATAATATCAAGAGAATACTTGGTATAATCATTGGGATCAGTGAGACCCATCAAAAGAGTTGGTACAAGAGCAGATATTTCTGGATTTTTTTATCACACTTCCAACCTAAGAAAACTATCTGTCAAAATATGACTAATACAAATGCAGTAAGTGAACATTAGATAATTATTATTTTACCTACTGGAGGGCCGTTTGCCCAGCCGATTGAACTTTGGGGTGAGTATCCGTGAGAACCTAGATATAGTTGAGAAAACAGCTCAACTACACCAACTCATAAGCATGCATAAAATAAAGAAACAACCATGTTAAAGCAAGAGATATATTTATGTCATTGCACAAACCTCGGTCAACTTTGGCACAATCTTGGGAAGACACTGAGAGAGTTGCTGTGGAGCACAGTAAGCCATAGCACCTAGTAGCTGTACACTTGCCTGCTTCGTTCTCCAAGATCTATCTTCAAGGCCCTGACATAAGAAGCATAATAGTTAAACCTTGAGTCACATGCTGCACAATATGGGACTGATTACTTATACTCTCTTTTTCTTCCCTAAAGTGATTGCTACCGTGAAGCACCAACTAGAGAAAGAAAATAACACTTAAGAAATTGTCGAAGGTTGTAAACCCAAATAAACCAGTGGGAGAAAGGATAAAGGATAACAATGCTAACTCTTACAAAAACGGTTATTAAGACAAACTTGTAATTCTTTGCATTGCCGAAACGATGTTTTCTTTTGGTCTATTAACAATTTATTAATGAAAAGGAAAAAAAGGGAGAGAATGAAGAAGACATGCAGCACTTGAACAGAAATTTTTTCCCACCAATCTCCATAGACCAAAAGCGCATCAACAGCATCCTTCCTAAGCTCATCGTTTTTCCTGCAAAATCAATACCTAGCTTACTTGATGCTGAAATGAAAACTAAAACAACTATCACAGACAATAATCAGCTACTAAATTTCAGCAAGAAAACAGGTAATCCTCTTGATATAAGAGTGAACTCAGTATACATTTCAACCTAAGAACTCTGCCTTGCGAATCGAAGTAATTAAGCCTCTCTTATCAGATTGCTGAGCATGTATTTCTAGTGTTGCATAAACAACTTTCTTGCAGAAAATCCCAATTGAATACACCCCTCAATTACCATTTCTTGATTCAACAAACAAAAAATTCCCCCTACGTTCAAAAATTAAAAGATAAAAAAGCAATCTGCATCCCACTACTTCCCCACAAAATACACAAAATATGACATCATAATTTCATAGATATATGATATCCAGCAATTTGGGACCATGAAGGATGCTCCTGCATAAACAAAATACTCAAAAAGAAAAACAAACACTGAAGAAAAAAACAAGAGATCGGCATATGATTTGTCATAAACTTGTAACTGATACTACCAGTTATAACCTTTAAGGAGCTGCACACTACTTGCAAAATGAAAAATGCAGCTTCAAAACAGCACGGACGAGTTCTTACAGTATTCAATAACAGTACATCAAACCAAGAAAATTATGACCACTGTCATTAAATAAGACAGATCAGAGTAGATATAGATAGATAACGAACCCAAATTCTTGTCAAGAGTTTTGGAGAATTGATGAATCGCCGGCGGAACCTTCAATCGCTCCTTCAAGATCCTCTTCATTCTCTGGATCCTCACACCTTTCGGCCATTTCGTAAACCTGCGAAGATCCTTCTTGGGTGGTAGTGCACCTCCTATACCAAACTGCTTTGGCCTTTTCTCGAACAGAGGATTTACGACTTTCTCCGCCTTCTTCTTAGCAATGCCGTGACTTTATGCCCTTATTTGGAGCCTGAAAAATGATGGCATTCAAAGAAAAAGAATTAGGAAAAAAAATAGGAAGCACATCACCATCGTGGGTAGAGATTAGAGTGTATTTTTACCATTTCCCTCTAGAGATTAGGGTACATAATATTTCCATGAAGCTTCCTCAATTGAAATCAAAAAGAAGATAATATTTACTGGGGAAGGAAGAAAGGAGAAGGCTAAAATAGAAAAAAAAAGAAAAAAAAACAGAGAATAATATGGGATCGATTGTATGCATCGATTGATGCTCGATGAAGATGAACCCTAGAATCGCAAGGAGATGCTCGATTGTGTTTACCTGAGGAAGATTTTGCGGAAGAGGGAGAAGGAACTCGCCGGAGATCGAACCATCATTGGTGAAGCTGAAGAATGTGAGAATGGGGGGCGGCGTGCGTGCTGATGTAAATGAGGGAGATAGAGATTTCTATTGAGTAGGGTTAGGTGTGAAGTATTATAAATAAATTATACTATGTTTTAAATAAATTGAGTTTTTTGTTATTATTGATATTTAAGTGTCAGTAAATTTTGATACTTAAATTACTAATACTTAAGTGTCAGTATTTTATGACACAATTATGTTAAAAAAATGAGTCAAATGTCTGAAGTTACTGACACATTTGATAAAGTGTCAGAAACTAAGTGTCAGTAAATGTTGTTTTTGTAGTAGTGTAAAATACTTGATCTTATCCGCCTCAGTACGAATAACAGAAGAAGCAAACTGAAGAAGTCCTTGAAACTTCTCAGCGATAACAATAACACCCTCGTACTCGACGGATTCGGGGTTCAAAACCTCTGACAATTTGGCTTCACGAAGTGGAGCCGGATAATACCTCTCTAACATAAGAGTCTTAAACTCACTCCAAGCACAATCATGATCGGTGGGTTTCACAGAAAGCCACCAAGAATAAGCGCCTTTACTCAAATAGTAAGCCGCTACTGCCACCTTACTCTCTTCCGAACACTGAACCATGTTGAAGAGTTTATCAAAGTGTTCAAGCCAATGAACAATATCAGTTGGTTCCGAAGAACCCTCAAAAGTAGGCGGCCTCTGACGAGTGATATCGCCGATAATCTGACTCACTCTCCCAGCCTGTCCATAGAACGACACCTGGGATCCCTACTGAGGTGGACCACGAACCACTGAGGTCTGCATGGCCTCCATTATCTGCGTCATCTGAGTCATCTGCGTCATCATGCCCCTCATAAGCAAGAAAGGGTCGATGTCAGTCCGATCAATTCCTCGAGTATGACATCCCAAAGGAGAACCGGTCGCATAAGTCACATCTCCGGCCGAATTCTGATCCATCTCAGCATCTGTACGCGCATAAACACGAGGTTATGGGTTTCGGAATGCTCTGTAGCCTTTACCCCCTCTGTCATGTCCTCGGATTTCTCTTTCCATACTAAAAGAATAACGTTCGATCATGATCACAGTTCAAATATGCCTCAACGGCCAATCCAGAATGCTAAGTCATTAGCCAAACACGAGTACACATACTCAACAGATAAATAGTCACCTCAAACATGTTATTTATAGCCAATACTGAGCCCACCCGCTCCAAAACAAATAATCGTGAATGAATCGTAACACAAATGTTACCTACCGATTTCAACAAAACATGTATAATCAATGGCATAATGAATGTATGAACATACAAGAGAATCAAGTCCTTACACAGGTCATACGAAGCTTCGAGGTCTTGCGATACTAGTCTTCACTGACGACGACTTGATGAAAGAATGGCTCATACAGTCGCTCAACTATCACGACTCACAAAACCCGACTGTCCAGATTGTCATAACCTGACAGTTCACCACTACTGCGTCGGTAGAACCACATAACTCACATATCAGGGTATCTCACAACCCAATGCTCCGATACCATCTTCTGTAACACCCCAAAATCCCACTGGGTCATTACAGTGCCATAGACCCCACACCAGGAGATCCACCAGGCTAACACGACCAAAAATACAACTAACTGACCAAAAGGGGAACCACAATCCCTACACTGACATTCAACATAATATTCCGATATGGAATTTCAATGACAACAGTGGGCCTACATGGCCTAAATAAAATACAATGACATCCACGAGCCTTGCTCGGATAATACAAAATGACAATAACTAACAAAACTGGAGTACTCCAAACTGTCTGACCGACATGAACACCAAAACATCTCGGACTAGTATCGCTCGAATGCCTCGTCGCCATTGTCATGCCCCTGTGTCTCAACTCTCTCCTCGCAAACACCTAAAACATGAAAACATGTTCCGCCCCCACGGGGTCAGTCATCCAGATAATGAATATCAAATACATGTACAACATGATATGCATCCAAAGGGGAGAATGAACAGGGTAGTAATGGTAATACGAGATGCTCACAACCTAAAGTAAGAATCGAGCATTCGTGAAATACTATGCCCATGGCATACATTCAAATACCTGCTCAACAGGTTAGAACACAAGTGCCCAACGGCGAATCACCAATACAGAACACAACAATACATCACCCGAAGGTAAACCAAACCAATGCTGAAATAAATAAGAATCACAATGCCCGAAGGTTCCAACGGAAATACCGATACATCACAATGGCCTGAAAGCCCTCCGCCGAAGTTGCCAAAATATCACGATACCCTGGATGTCACTCAGCCGAAGCTGTCAATCACCACAGTGGCCCGAAGCCAAAACAGCCCGAAGTTGTATCAATGAGGGCCGAAGCCACGGCACGAAGCCGTATCACAATGAGATCATCCAATGACCGTGACCTGCTGAATTGCAGGTGCTGGGAAACCAACCGCGACGGTTCAAGCCCTAGACTTACCCATAATGAGATCACCCAGTGACCGTGACCTACTGAACTGTAGGTGTTGGGAAACCAACCGCGAAGGTTCAAGCCCCAAGCTTACCCATAATGAGATCATTAACATGACCGTGACCTACTGAACTGTAGGTGTTGGGAAACCAACCGCAAAGGTTCAAGCCCTAAGCTTACCCATCGAGCACTAGCTGAACTAGCCTCCACAGTTAGTCGCAAACGGCAACAATTACCATATTATCGAATTCACAAGAATAATAGTGTGCTGCCTTAAATCGGCCAACAAGATAAAAATACTCACGGATGGGCACCGTCCACGGCGGTCCCAACTCAAATACCTCGACTGCCTTGGAATGGCCAATTGGTCACAACAACTCAACGGATGGAAACTATCCTTGATAGTCCCAATTCAATACATCGATTACCTTAGAACGGTCAATCGATAACGATGACACAATGGATGGGAATTATCTTCGATAATCCCAATTAAATCAATCGATTACCTTAGAACGGTTAATCGATAAACAATGATACAACGGATGGGAATTATCTTCGATAATCCCAATTAATTACCTCGATTACCTTAGAACGGTTAATCGACAACCAATGATACAACGGATGGGAATTATCTTCGATAATCCCAATTAAATACCTCGATTAGCTTAGAACGGTTAATAGATAACCAATGATACAACGGATGGGAATTATCTTCGATAATCCCAATTAAATACCTTGATTACCTTAGAACGGTTAATCGATAACCAATGATACAACGGATGGGAATTATCTTCGATAATCCTAATTAAATACCTTGATTACCTTAGAACGGTTAATCGATAACCAATGATACAACGGATGGGAGTCGTCCTCTATAATCCCAATTAAATACATCGATTACCTTAGAACGGTCAATCGATAACCAATGATACGGTAGAATAGATATCCCGGCGTCTTAAACCGACCACCGAAACAGATATGAATAAACGAATATATCAAACGCCTTCAATCGGCCAATGCAACATCATAGTAATAGCTCCAATTCGATAATAACGATTCAACGATGCCTCAGAACGACATTAACGTCAACAATAATAATCGATACATCGATACCGCGAACCGGATATCGACAACAAGAATCTCAATGCCTTAAACCGGCCGTTAACGAATAACAATCACAACTGGCATAATCACCAAAGGGTATTGTATCAAACAATCCCCAAATATCAATAAATCACGAAGAGACTATGTCTCGAAATGATACAACACATTCATACACATATATGATAACATTAATCTCATTGACCACTACAAGTATAAAACTTGCCTCAAACTGAAGGCGAGAAAGTCCTTCCACGATCAACGTCCTGGCATGTAACGACGAACGGCGCCTCCCGACGATCACAAACACTCGAACAACCTTGAATGAAAACAATTCATTCAAAAACACAAAATCAATAGAAAACAACGACAAGGACAAGGCCCGATTCAAATACGAATCGATCACACCGCACGAACGATATATCATAGTTCTCAACTATGAATTCTAACACCCTCCAACACCTCGATGATCAATTAACATGATCATTACGTTCTTAACACTTGTGATATCCATTCAACAAGATTCACTTAAGAACAATCATCAAAACAAACATCTCAAAATGATAATATCACCAATATCATCAAATTGATCCTCCTACAATGATAATATTATCTATATTATCATTATCACCCCAAGAACATCATCAACTCAAAAATCATGATGTCTGAAACAAAAAGCCTTCATCAATACATCATGAATTCGGATTAAAGAACAAGATTCACTCAACCATTTTCAAATTATGATAATCACCTCCTAAATCATCATAAATCCTTACTAAAATGGTTAAAATCTTACAAGAACACCACCAACAACAATAATCATCTCAAGACTATGTTAATCATATAACAAGCTTAACATAATCCTTCCTAGACATGATTAAAAGCTCCAAACAATCTAAAACATCAAGAACATAATCCAACTCAAGCAATACCATCATGTTCTTCATCAAAAGTTTATCAAAACCATGAAGAATCATGATATACTCTATTAATCAAACAATACCCGAAGAAAAACAACAACAAAAACTCGAAAACCACTTGAAGAACAAGAGATTGAGGGAACTTACCAAAGAAGAACAAGAAGAAGCCTCCAACCACCAAAGGAGCACCAACAAGCTTCCAACTTCAAGCTTCAATCCAAGCTAGGATGATCAAGATCGAGTTGGAAGAGGCTAAACATCAATAACAAGTCCAAACGGACGATTCTAGGGAGATAAAAAGTGTTTTGGCTCGTGGGGAAATGAAATACGAAACCAAGATAAATAGACTGACAAGTCCATTACGTACGTTATACGCCCATGCTAACGTACGTAAGGGCCTTTACGTATGCTATGTAAAAACATTAACGTACGTAAAGCTAAATCCAGAACTAACTGGACTAAAATACGAAGGCCTTAACGTACGTAAACAAAAACATATTACGTACGTTAACAAGACTTGCATTACGTACGTAGAGCTCGCCTCTTAACGTACGTAAGGGTCCGTTGACTGCAATAGTGAGATCCGATCGGAAAATGCTCGGGACCCACCGGCCGAAAGTAACCACGAGGAAGGTTCCTACCACCTACCAAGCATTACGTACGTAACCGTACATGTCTAACGTACGTAATACTCAGCCCATAACGTACGTAAGTCTACACATGTAGCATACGTTAAGGCTAGTGTACTTAGCCAAAAATCCAAACTCTCAAACCAACATTCAAACGACGAAACCAACCCGACGACAAGTATAAATATTTCGATCCCGAAATATTCCAATACAATATACATTGTATTAGTCCAAAATAACAACACTTGTACAATTCCAAATGAATACGTACAACTCAACAGTATCACAAAAAAAAAAAATTACCCCCGGATATTACAGCCACATGATCACATGCCATGTGCCACCATAGGTATTCTTTGGCGCTCACAGTTGGATCAATCACTTGTTGCATCCTGACCACATGATCGCATGCCATGTGTCACCGTAGTTTTTCCTAGGCTATCATGGTTGGATCAATCGTTTGTTGCATCCTGGCCACATGATCACATGCCATGTGCCACCGTAGGCACAGTGTAACAAAGATATCCAAACAATTCACCCAGAGATACATTCACACATATAGCACAATGTAACAAAGATATCCAAACAATTCACCCAGAGACATCAAACACTTAGCAAAACACCACGTCAAACCACAATGCACCGAAATGAAACCATGTACGTCCACACGCAATACCAAGTGCAACATCAACACCAAACATATCCATAGAATTCACATAATCATTCACAAACCACACCATTCACAAAACACACGCGTTTTGAAAACAAGCCTTTAACAAGGCTAAACCGAATCTTTTGAAAGTTCAATTCAAACGACCAAACAACCACATTTAGACGATCACTAATTATCATATCCACAAAACAAGAATTATATGGACAAGGTACTTGCCTCAAAATCGGCACGCAAGTATTCCGACGAACACGGCTCAACCGGGAAGCTTCGGAACGCCCGATGCTATCGAAAAGGAAGACGACAACGAACGGAAGGGTTCAACATGGTTTCTTCGCAAGAAACTCGACCCTAACATCATATAATTAATAAATCAACGATCATACGAGGAAGAATAATCGTAGAACGTCCGAAAACCCCTCTAAGACATTCTACCGGACACCTTCAAGGTGTCGATCAAGAACTCGACCAAAACAACGAATCGATACGATCCAACCATGGAATAACAAGGGAAATGATATAATACATCTAAATAATCATCAATCCATCATAATCCTAAGTTAAATCGGATTAAACGGACGAAATCAACCAAAATACCCAAATTCCCCAAAACTAGATTTCTAGAAATCTAACATTGATTCGGTAGATCGGAGGAGGTTATGGGATGATTGATTGATGTTAGAAACTCAAGAAATTCATGGATTGATAGATAAACAACATCTAATCACAAACTCCAAGCCCCATCCGCGGAAGGAAATGAAAGGGATGAGAAAAATGGGTGAAAACCCGACTGCAGGGCCTTAAATAGGCTGCCTGCCGGTAGGGTTACGAACGTATCCTGCCAAGGGCTTACGTACGTAACCGAGTCACTGCCCCAAATCTGCCGGCCCATTACGTACGTTACCTGCCAGGGCCTTACATACGTAACTGGCCTTACATACGTAACTGCCGAGCACTAACGACCGTAACTCGGCCAGTGCCGGCCCGGGGCCCAGACTGCCCGGCCATGACTCGGCCAGGGCCAACTCCGACGGCCCGAACGACCCCGAAACCCGAACCTGAATACGAAACAAAGATACGGTTATGAAGTACTCGCAAATACAAATTCGGGCACTAAGAGAACACACGATTCCGACCACCCGAAGGCTCGAAATTCGACAACGGAAAGTAATTACCCCAAACTTTGGGAAATTACGAAAATGGCCCAAAACGTCCGAAATACACGATACACGATCGAAACGCCAAACCAAAGCTCGCAACATGAATAATAACATTAAATGAACTTACAAGAAACTCGAAACAATAGTTTCGGACGAGATTCGCAAGAATCGAACTCAAGTGCGGAAAAACCGCTTAAGAACACAGAATTCAACAAAACGACACCGAAAAGAACTCGGATGACAAAAAGTGCAGAATTAATCATTCTCGAAATGACGAAACAGTCATGAGCGAGTTGTCAAAATGGACTTTCTCCAAAAAAAAAGAAATTACTGGAAATCGAAATTACGAGTATTACACACTACCCTCCTTAAAAGAAGTTTCGTCCCGAAACTTAAAACAAGTAGGGAGAAGCAATATCCCTCCAGGAAAACTCAACGAGGTACGCAAGAAACGCGTAACTTACGCCCATCGGCGAAACGTTACAAGCAACACAAAGGAATATACGGCGTGAAAACACGCTCCACGACGACTAACACAACGACACCGGTAGAGACATAATAAAATTAACAAGTGACAAGCGTCATCAAACAGATAGTACAATCAAGTCGATTTTCCGAACAATCGCAAAACACAACGAACGAAAATCAATGCGATTGACCAACCCAACGGTTCATCAATCAAAACGCGAGCCAATCGCTGAACAAATACAGAATTCCATCGCCCAAGGGTTGAAAGATCGAAAACGAGACTAATTTCCCGAACTTAAGGGAATTAGGAAGGAGTCTGAATGCTCAACAATCACGAAACGGGGTCAACAAAAACTGAACAATCAAACGATCGAACCACAATGATCGAGACAACAAAAATCGATCAATCATGTTCGGATCACGAAGAACAATAAGGTTCAACCGACAACTCTGAGGTTCACATCTCGACTCGAGATAAAACATGATCCGATGAAAACAACAAGATGTGCACTCACATAAGATCCACAAGAAAGGGAATAGCAATTGAAAAGTCACAACGACAAATGAGTAATTCCGAAACAATACCACCCTCGTTCGATCAACAAAAGCAAGAGACAGGGCAAGCTCAGAAAATGTTAACGAACTTAAATGAGTCGACAGAGTCGAAAATATAGAACTTTAAAATCCAATCCACTTCGAATAAAAAAACTAGTTGAACCAAAAGATGTTACTTCCGAACAAGGTTCACAAGAATCGAACCGAACTCGGAAAAGTCACAGCGATAATCAGATCGACCCAAAACAAGATCACAACTCATTCGAACGATGAAACCGGAATACAGAACAAGTTCAGAAAGTATCAACGAACACGAGGGAGCCGATAGACTTGAGAAAGAGGAAATGTAGAAGTCCAAAAACAATACGGGTATTACATTCGACCTCTTATAAAAGAAGGTCGTCCCCGCAACTCACAATAATGGAAACAAGGCAACAACACAAATGCAGCTGACGGAAACATTCTTCAAAGGCCTCTCAAAGCCGATTCTGATAACTGTGCTGAAGCGCGAACTCCGAAAGTCTCGGTAGCCAATTCGCAAAACTGAATTATGTGTCCCTCAAGCCCGCACTTGAAATGCGTTACTGACGAGAAGGACAATTGATACGTGCATGCCCCCGGCACACCACGGTTGAAACACCTCGGCTCGGCATACCGAATATACAAATGCTCGATACAATGGTGCATAACGTCGCAAAACAACATAGCGGAGATGCCAACTCAGCACAACAAAGAATCATAACACATATCATATACAACAATTTCCATAGTAAAGTAATACACATACAAACACTACAGCAACGACGGTATCGTTCGGCGACCTCAACGGCCCGAACAATAACCAACACATAATTACAAACATCATGATACAATCACACATGTACACAAACATACAAACCCAAGACAGCTCACACAGGTGCGATAACACGCAAGCCACCACGAAATGACAACATTAAAGACCAACATCACACCTCTCACAGAGGGCTAACGTAACAAATGCGTGGCAACGACTCAACGCTCACGCCACCAATTCAATCACAAATCGGGGTTAATACCGTAACGAAAGTTTGAAAACCATACACACCTTCTCCGACCACAAGCAGGAAATGATGGGTTTTAAAATCGAAAACCACCTTTTGAAAATAGTTTGGAAACACCAGTTGATCTTGAGTATCACTTTACAAAAAGTAGTGCAAACATTGTTATCGAGACTTTGAAAACCATCTTGCGTTTGAACAAAAATGAGGACACTTTCTTTTAGTGAAAAACTTTCAGAATATTCGACCCTCAGGTCTAAGTAAAAGTGTTTATAAAACATTGAAAATATCTCAAAATATTTTGGGTCCTCGAGGTAGAAGAATTTTGAAACATATTGTGGCACCTTGGATGTACCAGGAGAAAATAATTCATTTTAAAAGTACGTCTCGAAATTTATTTTCTAAGATACTCGAGGTTTTAAAAGATAATTCAATGGGCTAGAATGCCCAAAAATTTCAGGTAATTACACGGAACATTATAGCGCTGTGGGTCCTGTGCCGGAACCCACCAGGCTAAAAACCATTTACAAAAATGCCAAAAAGGCCTATGACGGTAATATTTCAAAAAATCACAAAGCCATTTACAAAATACTAAATACCGTCATAAGAATTTCGCCAAAACGGTCAAGGCCATAATGCCAAAAACTCGGTTAAGGGAATCAGTTTTAAAAATAAAACTCAGTCGGTAAAATACCGAGAGCCATTACAAAAGAACTCACGCAGCGGATAAAAGAAATACAGTCCAACATGCACAATCCAGCGACACTACTCCTCATATGAACTAAATATGAGAGTCAAATAACCACATATCATGAAATCAAAATCCATAAGAGGATTCCGACAATTAACTCGTAATCATACCTGAAACTCGCATCAGACGAGGCACAAACACAAAGAAGGGAGACTTACATCCACAGGTCGCACGAAGATGATGATCGCCCCACGATACTAATCACGACCAACAAACTCAGACGACGCGTCGCGACACGACTCAGTTAGACAAATTCCGACGAGACAAAAACTCACCAGACACCACTAAACCCGACAGCCTAGGTTTCCACAACCTAAGCTCTGATACCATTTATGTAACACCCCCAATCCGCTCAGGGATATTACACGCCGTAGAACCTTTCCTCAAGGTTCTACCAGGCTGGTAACCAAAATCGAACAACACAACAATGCCTTTAAGGCTAAAAATGACTCAGTAGACCGATTTGGTCTTTCACTCAATCACAATACATGCCCACGCAGGGGTTGAATACAACAAACTCCCGTACAACGGGGAAAGAATACTGCAGCGAATATAAAATACAACTAAATCAATACGACATCAACGGGTCCTCGTGTGATTAGTATCGTTCATCTTTCATCATCCTTCATGCCGACCCTGTGCTATGCTCCAAAACCTGAATGCAATACAGACATCCACCCCCCGATTACTCGGGGGTTAGCAAAACTCCACTGTTTTGCTAGTGCAAGTACAAGTGCAAAAATACGAGCCATACAATACAAGTTCCAAGAATAATAGTAATCAGGAATCCTCAAAGATTTAAACATAACGAAAATACTTCCCGAGGTAAGAGTTTAGGTAAAACATTCCAAAACCGAAAGATCACCAATCACGGGAAACGATTTATAAAACAGTTTAAAATGCCATCGGGAGTTTTAATAGAAAATAATTTAGGATTACCGAATCCTTCTCTTTCCAAAATCAACAGGGGTCACAGCCCAAAGGTTTTGTTTTCGCAAATAGAAAACCGATAATAATTCACAGGGCCATAGACCGACATCACGTGTCCTCGACGGACATAAAAATCAACAAAACATAATCGCGCACGCGCATCGCCTAGGACCGGGACGAAGCCACAAATCCCACTCGAGGCCTCTAAGGACCCTCCCGAGCTGGCTAGCGAAACAATTTCACACAAATAACATATCACACCAATGTGAACACTTGTCACGGCATCTCACGGTTGGATCAATCACTTGTTGTCTCCTGGCCACATGATCACATGCCATGTACCACCGTAGGTATTCTTTGGCTCTCACAGTTGGGTCAATCACTTGTTGCATCCTGACCACATGATCGCATGCCATGTGTCACCGTAGTTTTTCTTAGGCTCTCACGGTTGGATCAATCGCTTGTTGCATCCTGGCCACATGATCACATTCCATGTGCCACCGTAGGCCCCGCCCACATCCATACATTCACACACATAGCACAGTGCAACAAAGATATCCAAATAATTCACCCAGAGACATCAAACACTTAGCAAAACACCACGTTAAACCACAATGCACCGAAATGAAACCATGTATGTCCACACGCAATACCAAGTGCAACATCAACACCAAATATATCCATAAAATTCACATAGTCATTCACAAACCACACCATTCACAAAACACACGCGTTTTGAAAACAAGCCTTTAACAAGGCTAAACCGAATCTTTTGAAAGTTCAATTCAAACGACCAAACAACCACATTTAGACAATCACTAATTATCATATCCACAAAACAAGAATTATATGGACAAGGTACTTGCCTCGAAATCGGCATGCAAGTATTCCGACAAACACTGCTCAATCGGGAAGCTTTGGAACGCCCGATGCTATCGAAAAGGAAGACGACAACGAATGGAAGGGTTCAACATGGTTTCTTCGCAAGAAACTCGACCCTAGCATCATATAATTAATAAATCAATGATCATACGAGGAAGAATAATCATAGAAAGTCCGAAAACCCCTCTAAGACATTCTACCGGACACCTTCAAGGTGTCGATCAAGAACTCGACCAAAACAACGAATCGATACGATCCAACCATGGAATAACAAGGAAAATGATATAATACATCTAAATAATCATCAATCCATCATAATCCTAAGTTAAATCGGATTAAACGGACGAAATCAACCAAAATACCCAAATTCCCCAAAACTAAATTTCTAGAAATCTAACCTTGATTCGGTAGATCGGAGGAGGTTATGGGATGATTGATTGATGTTAGAAACTCAAGAACTTCATTGATTGATAGACAAACAACATCTAATCACGAACTCCAAGCCCCAGCCGCGGAAGGAAATGAGAGGGATGAGAAAAATGGGTGAAAACCCGACTGCAGGGCCTTAAATAGGCTGCTAGCCGGCAGGGTTACGTACGTAACCGGCCAAGGGCTTACGTACATAATCGAGTCACTGCCCCAAATCTGCCGGCCCGTTACGTACGTTACCTGCCAGGGCCTTACGTACGTAACCGGCCTTACGTACGTAACTGCCGAGCACTAACGGCCGTAACTCGACCAGTGCCGGCCCGGGGCCCAGACTGCCCGACCATGACTCGTCCGGGGCCAACTCCGACGGCCCGAACGACCCCAAAACCCGAACCTGAATACGAAACGAAGATACGGTTACGAAGTACTCACAAAGACAAATTCGAGCACTAATAGAACACACGATTCCAACCACCCAAAGGCTCGAAATTCGACAACGGGAAATAATTACCCCAAACTTTGGGAAATTACGAAAATGGCCCAAAACGTCCGTAATACACGATACACGATCGAAACACCAAACCAAAGCTCTCAACATGACTAATAACATTAAATGAACTTACGAGAAATTCGAAACAATAGTTTCGGATGAGATTCGCAAGAATCGAACTCAAGTGCGGAAAAACTGCTTAAGAACACGGAATTCAATAAAACGACACCGAAACGAACTCAGATCACAAAAAGTGCAGAATTAATCATTCTCTAAATGACGAAACGGTAATGATCGAGTCGTCAAAATGGACTTTAGTCGAAAAAAAGAAATTACCGGAAATCGAAATTACGGGTATTACAAAATCTTTGTTCACTTCCACCATTGAATAATTGATAATGTGACTTGGATCATAAACATACTTTCTCAATTGAGAGACATGAAAAATATTGTGTACCGTTGAGAAATTCGATGACATTGTCAAGCGATATGCTAAACTCCAATTTGATCGAGGATCTGAAATGGTCCGACATATCTTGGTATCAACTTGTTCCTCGATCCAAACTGGGTAACTCCCTTGGTCAATGATAAGAAAACCATTTTCTCCAATGCTGAAGTCTAAGTCCTTCTTTCGCTTATCAGCATAAGACTTCTGGCGATCTTTAACTATCTTAATTCTTTCATGAATGTTCTCGACTATACCCACTGACCCCTCAATTGTCTCAGGATCCAAAATTTTCTTTTCACCTACTTCATTTCAATAGACCCATGTCTGCACTTTTTCCCATAAAGTGTTTTGTAGGGGGTCATTCCAATAGTTGCCTGAAAACTGTTATTGTGTTCAAATTCAACCAAAGTTAGTAATGTTCTTAGCTATTTCCCACGTCTAGCACAGAAGCTTTTAATATGTCTTCAAGTATTTGTATCATCATTTATAACTGACTGTCAGTTTGTGGGTGATAGGATGTACTAAAATTCAATTTATTTCCCAAAGCTTCCTGCAAACATTCCAAAAAATGTGATGTGAAACGAGTATCTTTGTTTGAGATGATAGACACTGGTACTTCCAGCAGCCTTATGATCTCTTTAGCATACACCTGTACATACTGATATATCCTGAAATTCATCTTTACCTGAATGAAATGAGTTCAGTTTGTAAGGCGATCAACCACTAACCAAATCGCTTGATTTCTTCTTTCTGACCAAGGTAAGGTTACAACAAAATCATGGTGATGTATTACCATTTCACTCTGGGATGTGGAGTGACTTCAAAAACCAAATTGGCGTTGATGTTCAGCTTTCACTTGCTGACAAATAATATATTTCCTAACCAAAATATTCACGTCTTTTTTCAAATCTTCCCACCAAAAAATTTCTTTTAAATATTTGTCATTCTACTACCAGAATGAGCAGTATATAGTGTGTTGTATGCCTCCTCCAAAATTATCTTATTCAATTTTACACTCGCGGGCACAAATTGTTTCCCTGTTGTATATCATACCATCTTATGATATCCTAAATGATCTGACATCTCCGACTAAGGTACGCACTTTCAATTTAATCAAGAAATTATCATGACTTTGCCCTTCCTTGATCTTCTCTCTCAAGGTTGGTTGTACTATAAATGTCATTAAAATCATTTTCACCGGATTCAGTGGTGTTTGGTATACTAACCCTTGCTTCAAGGCATCACTATATATCACAAATTCCTTCGACAGATTAGGAATCATCAAAATTGAAGTTGAAGTCAATCTACATTTAGGTTCTTGAAAACTTCTCTAACACTTCTCTTTCCAAAAATATTATTCTCATTTCCCCATTAATCATGTCATCAATGCGTCTATCATCGACAATCCTACAATAAATCTCCTATAATATCCTGCTAAGTCAAAGAAACTATGAACTTCATTCGTGTTAGTTGGTGTTTTCGAATCATTGATAGCTCCCACCTACATTGAATCAACTTTCATTCTTTGAGCAGTAACAACATGCCCAAGTCCAAAACTCGCACTTGCTAAACTTCGCATACAACTTCTCCTTGCGAAGTACCATGAGTACTGTCCTTAGATGCTTCTCATGATTAACTCCATCCTTCGAACATATGAGTATGACATCGATGAACGTGATGACAAACTGATTCAAGTAAGGTTGAAATACCATATTCATCAGATCCAAAGACTGTTAAGGCATTACTTATTCCAAATGGCAGTATTACAAACTCATTATGACCATATCTTTGTTCAGAATGTAGTCTTTGGAATGTACTCGCCATTGATATTTTATTTATGGTATTCTTACTTCAAATCTATCTTTGAGAATGATCGTGGACCTCCAAGCTGGTCAAATAGATCTTTATCGTAAGTTGATTCTATTCATGGTAATCAACGCACATATTCATGCTTCTATCCTTCTTGTTCACGAACAACATGCTCCCTAAGATAAGCCGCTTGGTCGGGTAGCCTACGTCAAACAACTCCTAAATCTGCATTTTCAGTTCTTGTAATTCCTTTGATGCGATCCTATATAGGCCCTTCGAGATAGAAGCTGCTCCGGGCACCGAGTCTATTGTAAACTCCACTTTTCTATCTGGTGGAATATCCGGTAAGTTCTCCTAAAAAACATCTAAATATTCCTTAATAATGGGGACATCTTCAACTTTCTTCTCCAACTTAGACTCTCCTATAACATTCACCAAATACCCTTGACAAATGCTCTTACGCAATATCTTAGTTGCTTTCATGGCCTTGGCGTATGCTACTTCGGTCATCACATAATGGATGACCGCATCATATTTATTCAACCAATCTATACTCAAGACTACATCAAAATTATTTATCTCCTGTACATACACTAAATACAGGTATTCATTTATCTCTATAGTTATATTATTAGCTATATCATCAATGGAGATTACGTCTCCCACATGTATACTACTCGCAAGATTTTCTGATGTTTTACTACTTATAAATCCAATTATGCTAAAAACTTATTAGAGATAAATGAATGATATGTGCCAGTATCAAATAACACCAATGCAAGAATTCCATCAACGGATAACATATTTGACATCATCCTGGGCTTCCCATTCTTATCAATCTCATTTAGACTATACATGCGAGCCTTCCCTCTAGAAGCTTAATTCTGAACCCTTTTGTCTGGGACATTATTATTCTCCAGGCACTGGGATATCATATATCCTTCTTCATGGCAACAATAACATCTATTCTGACCTTGCATGCAAACTCCCTAGTGCCTCTTCCCACACTTGGAACAGGTTGAATAATCATATTTTACCTTTAGTCTAGATGGCCCTTCCTTACCTCCATTGTTGTTATTATCATTACCTGTCTCTGCCAGTTCCTCATATTTGAATTTGCGACTGAAGAATCCCTAGCAACGATATACACACTTTTACCAAGTACAATGCCATATAACCAACAAAGAATATTTCATCACACCACCGACGTCGTCTTTCTCTTTTATCACATAAACCCCGAGGTCGCAACCAAGGGTCACGAAAGTATCCACATGGGAATACCCCGGAACATAGGTGCCCAATTTGGGTCTTATACCCTAACACATTTCCATACGGGTACCATACAGGTTTTATCACCAACACATCGGCCCATTTATAACACATTTTAGAGAAAGACAACCGTCGGCATTTATCACAATGGCACATACATAAATACAATATTACAATAATATTATCATTTATCGAGCAAGATTTCACTTGCCTGTGATCCGGCGGTAGGTACTTTATGATAACCGGAATCCCCACGCCCACTCGAGCTTAACCCAATCACGTAATATCCGATTAATGCCTCGTACGAATCATGATGGATAAAGTTAGTCTCCCTTTCCCAACCGGACTCCTAACGTAGTCTTAATCACCAACATTAGTATCGTTTTTCTAAGTTCATAAGCATTACGTTCCATTTACCATTAAATTATACGGTTTAACGTTAAATACGTCAATTCGTTCTACAAGATCATCCCTACCACTATTCAGTTGGCAACGATTGACTATATCATAACCAAATCCCATACTACTAATCCAAGTCTATATTACGAGTACTACAATCGATAAACTATCATTTTACGCAATGGTTTCGGCTAACGATCCTCAATGACATTATTATTGAATTAATTTCCCTATTAACGTCTAACGTTGATCATCATATTACAAGAGTAAGCTACGACTAGTTTATCGAATGGTGATGAATTCCTACGAAATCCTTCTACAATTGATTCGTCGATTATATATGCTCCCAATGTAAATTAAGATGGAAGTTCTTGCATGTGATGGTTACAACGAGTTGTATGAAAATGAAATATATGAACAATGGTAACTCCGATTCTACAAGTTTGTCCGTTTATATCGTATACGAGATTTTAGCAAAATATACCCAAATACCCGTAATCTAATGAGTAATAATCAATAGTATTGAAGAGATTACTTCAAGGACCAATAGACTTACCTTAGAAGATGAAGAATATTGAAGAGAGTTGATGAATCCACAAGAACTATGAAGAGGAACGAAAAGTGGCTTGAATGACTTGGATAATCTTCACCGGAGCTCAAGAAACCACCTCCTTAATGCTAATTCAAGTATATGAGAGGCTAGAAACCGAGTATATGGCTAGGAAATGCTTCAAGGGTGTCTTCTTGCAAGGTCGGGGTCGTGCAAATGAAGAGGGGAAGTGTTATTTTATAACACTCGGTTTGGATAACGTACGTTAATGACACAGAGATTACGTACGTAATGCTTCAAGACTAGCGTACGTAAAGTACGTCCAGAGGCTACTGAGTGAAATGTGCCCAACTGTTATGTACGTAAGTCCATATTACGTACGTAAATCCCCAGTCAGTAGCATACGTTAGGTTTGGAGAATAGCGTACATTATCAAGGGTTGACTCGTTTGTCCTCTAGCCCGCCGAAAGTAGCTTCCTCCGCATCAAAAGAAAGATTCTGGTCGGAAGACTAACTCACCCATTACGTACGTAAGATAGGAACCTTAACTTACGTAACACTTGAATTCTAGCGTACGTTAGGCATATGCTATAGCGTGCGTTAGATATTCAGTTCTTTAGCCACATAACACATTTTAACCATCTCGGGGTGACCGTCCTTTCCACTCGTCAACAATTATCGGGGAACAAGACGTTGGCCACTGTCATATTCGCACCGACGATCGTCCAACGGCATCAAGGCGCGTCACCTCCATTACATCCACATCGCACAATTATATAGCATTCAATGGAATACATAAATAGAAATGACGTCACATTACAAAAATTTACACAGTACAATGTAATAAACCATGATATACCGGTGGTATTACATATCACCCTCCTTAAAAATAGTTTCGTCCCGAAACTTAAGAAAATAACTCGGGATGACTCTCTTTCATGCTCGACTCGGTTTCCCAAGTCGCTTCTTCCATGCCATGGTGCGACCACTGGACCTTCACGAGGGGTATGGCTTTATTATGTAGCATCTTTATACGCCGATCCAAAATGGCGATAGGTACCTCTCTAAAGGTAGCGTCATCGGAAATTTCCACTTCTTCGAAATTGAGCTTGTGATTCGGATCATAGACATACTTCCTTAACTGGGATACGTGAAAAACGTTATGCACTCCATCCAAATGCGGCAGTAGAGATAATCGATATGCGAGCTTCCTTACCAAATCCAATATCTCAAACGGACCTATAAATCTCGGGCTCAACTTACCCTTTTGGCCGAAACGCCGGATACCCCTCATAGGTGATACTTTGACCCACACATGATCCCCGACCGCAAATTCTAATGGTCGCTGTCGGTTTTCGGCATAAGATTTCTGCCGGCTCTGTGCGGCTAGCATATGCTTTCGAACAATAGAGATCTTCTTAATGGATTCCTGGATCAGGTCTAACTCGGTGACCGCGGTGTCAGAAGCATCATCCCAGCATAACAGCGACTTGCATCTTCGCCCATACAGGGCCTCAAACGGGGCCATGCCTATGCTTGCATGCCGGCTGTTGTTGTACGAGAACTCCACTAATCCCAGATGTCTAGCCCAATCTTTACTCCAATCGAGCACACATGCCCTCAACATATCTTCCAAGGTTTGAATCGTACGTTCGGTCTGTCCATCCGTCTGAGGGTGATAAGCCGTGTTAAAATGTATTTGGGTCCCCATAGATTTATGGATGGCTTTCCAAAAATGAGACACATATCTGGTGTCCCTGTTCGAAATGATGGATGAGGGAACGCCATGCAGCCTTACGATCTCTCTGATGAAAATGACGGCCAATTGCTCTGTCCCGGTTGTCTCTTGAATAGGAATGAAATATGCCGATTTCGTCAACCGATCAATAATGACCCAAATTGTATCTTTTCCTCCCACCGCCGTTGGTAGCTTAGTGATAAAATCCATCGATATGCTTTCCCATTTCCACTCCGGGATAGGTAGGGGTTGCATGATTCCGGCTGGTCTGCGGTGTCCAATCTTCACTTGTTGGCATGTCATACATTGGGCGACGAATCTAGCAACTTCCCATTTCATATTCTTCCACCAAAAACTCTGTCGGAGATCTTTGTACATTTTGCTCGCTCCTGGGTGAATAGAGTAGGGAGTGGAGTGCGCCTCCTTCAATATAGTTTGTTTCAGCCCGTCATTCGGCGGAATACAGATCCTATTCTTGAACCTCACCAAGTCACCCTGAATTTTATAGTCGGAAACATCCCCTCCCTCAATTCTTGCACCAATCTCACGTAACTCGGGATCCTCCATCTGTGCTAGACGTATCTCGTCTAGTAAGGACGAATGTATATTGATTGAGCACAATTGTCCTTGCCTACGTTGTATCTATACTTCGGTACTGCTTCTCCTGAGGTCTTGCTGCAGTTCGAGTTGAACTGTTATGCTGGATACCATCACTTCTTTTGTAGTTTTCCGACTAAGAGCGTCAGCCACCACATTAGCCTTTCCGGGGTGATAGGAGATTTCCACATCGTAGTCCTTGATTAATTCCATCCAGCGCCTCTGTCTCATGTTTAATTCTCTCTGAGTGAAGATATATTTCAAACTCTTATGATCCGTGAAAACCTTGCAAGTAACTCCGTAAAGGTAATGCCTCCAAATCTTGAGGGCATGCACCACTGCGGCTAGCTCCAAGTCGTGCGTCGGGTAATTCACTTCGTACGGCTTTAGTTGTCGGGATGCGTAAGCAATGACTCTGCCGTTTTGCATGAAGACACATCCTAGTCCGTGCTTAGATGCGTCCGTGTATATAACGAATCCTTCCGTTCCCTGCGGTAACACTAGCACTAGAGCAGTAGTTAGCCTACTCTTGAGCTCTTCGAAGCTCTTCTGGCAGTCTGTAGTCCATACAAATTTGGCGCTTTTTCTCAGTAGGTTCGTTAACGGTCGAGCGATACAGGAAAAAGCCTCGACGAATCTTCGATAATAGCCCGCCAATCCTAGGAAACTCCTTACCTCCTTGACGTTCTTTGGTGGCTCCCAACTCATTATTGTCTCGATCTTTTGTGGGTCAACATTGACGCCTTCTTCTGAGACAACATGTCCGAGGAAAGTTACCTCCGGCATCCAGAATTCGCACTTGGAAGTTTCGCATAAAGTTGGTGTTGCCTTAACACGCTCAGCACTTGTCTCAAATGTTCCTCGTGTTCCTGTCGCCTTCTGGAATAGATCAGGATGTCGTCGATAAAAACCACCATGCACTTATCGAGGAAATCAATCAAAACTCTGTTCATAAGTTCCATGAAAACGGCTGGGGCATTAATCAACCCGAATGATACCACAATGTACTCGTAATGTCCATACCTCGATCGAAATGCAGTCTTGGGTATATCTTCCTCCCGAATTCTCAATTGGTGATATCCGGACCGTAAATCGATCTTTGAAAACACAACTGCCCCTTGTAATTGATCTAAGTGGTCATTAATTCTCGGTAGTGGGTAACGATTCTTGATAGTAACCTTATTAGGCTCCCTGTAGTCGATGCACAAGTGTAGAGAGTTGTCTTTCTTCTTAACGAAAAGTACTAATGCGCCCCACGGTGAGGTGCTCGGGCGGATCAACCCCTTCTCCAATAGATCTTCGAGCTGTATCTTTAATTCCTTCATTTCGGCCGGCGCCATCCTGTAAGTATCTTTGGAAATAGGTCTCGTCCCCAGCTCGAGTTCAATGGAAAGGTCAACTTCTCGGTGCGGTGGCAGTCCTGGTAGTTCATTGGGAAAAACGTCTGGAAACTCATTCGCCACCGGAATGTTTGCGATCGTTAGTTGTGAAGTATCCTCCTGAAGAACATAACACCAATAGTACTCCTCTCGAGAGCTGCAGGAGACTTCCGATGCGAGAAGGCTGAGAGACCCTTTCATACTAAAGTGTTCTCGCCCTCTGATGACATGTGTGGTACCGTCATGAGCCGTAATGGAAATAGTCAAGTGGTAGGTGTCCAAGATTGTTCTGTGCAATGGAATCCAGTCCATACCTAATATGATATCTTCATTCTGGAGCGGAAAGACCATAAGATTAGCAGTCCAACTATGATCGTTGATGCAGATCTGATAGTCTCGAACCTTTAGATCGCCGCCTATTCTACTACCCTCGGGTAGCTTAACAGTAAAGGACTCACAAGGTACACAAACAAGATTTAAACGTTCAACACATTCCACATATATAAATGAATGTGTGGCTCCGGTATCAAATAATACATGCACTGGCTGAGAGTTAACAAGAAGAGTACCTGAGATAGCTGGCGCAGACTGATCAACCGTAGCCCTCAACTCAAATACACGGGATGGCACTGACTCCGAAAAGGATGAAGTACCACCGCCGCGCCCACGGCCTCGACCGATATTGTGTGGTGGTGGTTGAGTCTGATGGGATGGAGCTCGGTAGTTGGAAGCGGCAGGCATCCTGGGATATTGCACAGAGCCTTGTTGACTCGGTTGAGAAACTGAATTCTGAGTAGGATTGGCCCGCCAGCAGTAACGAGACATGTGCCCACTCTTTCCGCAAGTGAAATATTTAGTAGCCGTCTTCTGGCACCGATCCTTAGTATGTCCGGACATGCCACAATTGAAGCAGTCCCTACGGTATGGCCGATCAGATGCACCCTTCTGTTGGTACGATGCTGCTGACTTAAAAGAAGATGCGGGTCCTGAGTTCGTTTTGTTGTTGCTCCCTGACTGAGCCGATGTCTTTTGCTTCTTTGAGTTATGTCCGGGATCAGTATTAACAACAGTACCGGCATAAGCTGTGACCACGTCTTCGTACGCCCTCAGGGTCGTGCAGTGGAATCCGGCGGCATACCTTTGTACGTCTTCTTGCAACCTCTGTGCAAGGTGGCATATTCGTTGATCTTTTGATGGAACCATCTGCGAGATGTAACTTAGCTCGGTTCGGTAGGCCCGAATGATCTCTGGTACTGGCATGTTCTGAGGTCCGGCACCGAAAAAGTCACGTGCGCGAGCGGTCCAGGCTGATCTGGGACAGTACTCGCTCCGCAGCAGTCGGGAAAATTCGGTCCACCCGACCACTCAGTCATCTGGCCTGTAAGTCCTTCACCAGCGTGCGGTAGTGTCACGGAGTTGATTAATCCCGAGCGGCACCTTCTGGTTCTCTGGGCATCCAATCACTTCAAAAGCAGTCTCCATTTTGGAAATCCAGTCGTCCACGTGTTTCTCCCCTGCCCCGTCAAATAATGGAGGCCTAGCCTTTAGCATTTCTCCCAACAATCGGTCTCTTCCTGCGTTTTCCTCCACATTGATAACCGGTATCCGTTCCGCCTGGTTGACCTGAGCAATCCCCATGGCGATAGCTTGGGCAAGGGCCTGAACAAATGTCGGGTCCATGCCTCCTGGGTTATTATTTTGGCGTTCCGCCCCCTGATCGTTTTGATTAATTGGTGGCGGTTGGTCCCCAGCAGGATGGGTCTCAGCAGTGTTCTTGTCCTCATGGTGGTTTGCGGCGGAACCCTGAACATCATTCACCACCCTCCTAGCTCCTCGACGTGCCATTACTGACAGTATTAATCTAAACCCAGTTCCATACACAGTTTACAATTAAATGCAGTACTTAGACAGAAAACACACATGTCACTTACTTCGTATTCCCATGAGGAGTTACGGTCGCTTGGGGTGTTGGACTGGAATAACTTTGAAATTTAGGAGAATTTTATTTAAACCAGGAGTTATTCTCTGATACCATTTTCTGTAACACCCCCAAAATTTCCCGAGGTCTTACAGTGTCGTGAATCCCGCGTGGGACCCACAAGGCTAGTTTAGGAAATAGATAATTTAAGAAAATTACAATAAAACGATAAGTCCACTATTACATATCATGAAACCAAAGGTTTTAAAATGAAAAGCAATTCAAAGTTCGATTAATACACAACAGAGGTTTTGAAATCAAATTTAATTTAGCAGTGGCAAGAGATTATTCCAACACCGTTCAAGTCTGACCGGACCCCTCGGGAATATCCTGCACATGATTAACAAATTTACCTGGCACGACAAATCATGCCATATAACCAGGGTCAGAGAATGCATACCAATAACAATTACTAGCAACGATATACACACTTTTTCCAAGTACAATGCCATATAACCAACAAAGAATATTTCATCACACCACCGACGTCGTCTTTCTCTTTTATCACATAAACCCCGAGGTCACAACCAAGGGTCACGAAAGTATCCACACGGGAATACCCCAGAACATAGGTGCCTAATTCGGGTCTTATCCCCTAACACATTTCCATACGGGTACCATACAGGTTTTATCCCCAACACATCGGCCCATTTATAACACATTTTAGAGAAAGACAACCGTCGGCATTTATCACAATGTCACATACATAAATACAATATTAGAATAATATTAGCATTTCTCGAGCAAGATTTCACTTGCCTGTGATCCGGCGGTAGGTACTTTATGATAACCATAATCCCCACGCCCACTCGAGCTTAACCTAATCACGTAATATCCGATTAATGCCTCGTACGAATCATGATGGATAAAGTTAGTCTCCCTTTCCCAACCGGACTCCTAATGTAGTCTTAATCACCAACATTAGTATCGTTTTTCTAATTTCATAAGCATTACATTCCGTTTACCATTAAATTCTACGGTTTAACGTTAAATACGTCAATTCGTTCTACAAGATCATCCCTACCACTATTCGGTTGGCAACGATTGACTATATCATAACTAAATCCCATACTACTAATCCAAGTCTATATTACGAGTACTACAATCGATAAACTATCATTTTATGCAATGGTTTCGGCTAACGATCCTCATTGACATTAATATTATTGAATTAATTTCCCTATTAACGTTTAACGATGATCATCATTTTGCAAGAGTAAGCTACGACTAGTTTATCGAACGGTGATGAATTCCTATGAAATCCTTCTACAATTGATTCGTCGATTATATATGGTCCCAATGTAAATTAAGATGGAAGATCTTGCATGTGATGGTTACAACGAGTTGTATGAAAATGAAATATACGAACAATGATAACTCCGATTCTACAAGTTCGTCCGTTTATATCGTCTACGAGATTTTAGCAAAATCTACCCAAATACCCGTAATCTAATGAGTAATAATCAATAGTATTGAAGAGATTACTTCAAGGACCGATAGACTTACCTTAGAAGATGAAGAATATTGAAGAGAGTTGATGAATCCACAAGAACTATGAGGAGGAACGAAAAGTGGCTTGAATGACTTGGATAATCTTCACCGGAGCTCAAGAAACCACCTCCTTAATGCTAATTCAAGTATATGAGAGGCTAGAAACTGAGTATAAGGCTAGGAAATGCTTCAAGGGTGTCTTCTTGCAAGGTTGGGGTCGTGCAAATGAAGAGGGGAAGTGTTATTTTATAACACTCGGTTTGGATAACGTACGTTAATGACACAGAGATTACGTACGTAAAGCTAGTTACGTACGTAATGCTTCAAGACTAGCGTACATAAAGTACGTCCAGAGGCTACTGACCGAAATGTGCCCAACTGTTACGTACGAAAGTCCATATTACATACGTAAAGCCCCAGTCGATAGCGTACGTTATGTTTGGAGAATAGCGTACGTTATCAAGGGTTGACTCGTTTGTCCTCTAGCCCGCCGAAAGTAGCTTCCTCCGCGTCAAAAGAAAGATTCTGGTTGGAAGACCAACTCACCCATTACGTACGTAAGATAGGAACCTTAACGTACATAACACTTGAATTCTAGCATACGTTAGGCATATGCTATAGCGTGCGTTAGATATTCAGTTCTTTAGCCACATAACACATTTTAACCATCTCGGGGTGACCGTCCTTTCCACTCGTCAACAATTATCGGGGAACAATACGTTGGCCACCGTCATATTCGCACCGACGATCATCCAACGGCGTCAAGGCGTGTCACCTCCGTTACATCCACATCGCACAATTGTATAACATTCAATGGAATACAAAATAGAAATGACATCACATTACAAAAATTCACACAGTACAAAGTAATAAAGCATGAAATATCAGTGGTATTACATACCTCCAATAAGCGGCTTAACATCCAAGGAGAAGATCCAAATGGCGTTTTAATTTGCTCAGGTCGAAGGTCTTGCATTGAACCCACCACCATTCTTTGATGGATCAAATTATATGACATGGAAGAAAAAGATGTCAATCTTTATTCGTGCCTATGATATAGAGATTTGGAAGATCATTTGTCTTGGCCCGAGAGTTCCAATCAAATCCGACGGATCTCTTAAGTGTTTCAAAGAATATAATGATGAGGATTGGAAGAACGACCATCTAAATTGTAACGCTACTCAACTTCTATATTGTGCCTTAAATCCAGAAGAGGTCAATCGTATCTCGTCGTGTGAAAGTGCTAAAGAAATATGGAAAATTCTTGAAATCACACACGAAGGGACAACTCAAGTCAAGGAGACGAAGATCAATATGCTTCTCCATGACTACGTGTTATTCATGATGAAGGGTGACGAGTCCATCACCAATATGCTCGACCGATTTGCGGACATCACAAATGGACTAGCTTCGTTCGGTAAACCATTATCAAGTAGTGAGAAAGTCAAGAAAATCTTAAGATCACTGCCTGTTGAATGGGACGGCACGGTTACGGCGATAATGGAATCTAAAGATTTAAACAATCTTGATTTTAGTGCTCGCGTTGGTTCACTTATAAACTACGAGATTGTCCTAAAATTTCGGAATGCTAAACCGAAGCCGAAGGAAAGATCAATAGCCTTGAAGGCTAAGATGTCAAAAAGAGAAGAAATCCTGGTTGATGAAAGCGACGAAGAATTGACATATTATGCCAAGAATATTAATAAGTTTCAAACCTTATTAAACCGGCGAAAGAAAGATATCTCGGGCTAATCTAAGAAATTCGACAACAATTGTCGATTATGTGGTAAACCAGGCCACTTTGCAAAGAATTGCTGAGCAAAACCCAAGAAGGAGGTTCTAATAGCAACATGGATCGACGAAGACCAGGATGATGATTTTATCAATCAAAATAATCTCGCTCTTATGGCCCGAAGTTCATTCGACGATAGCGACGTCGAAAGCCAGGTTAGTACATCGTCCCACGATGAATTATTTGAAGCATTTGAATTACTGCATAACAATTTTCAAAATGCTTTATCCGAGATTAAATCCCTTAAATCTAAAAATAAATCATTGGAAATTGAAAATTCCAAAATTCTTGAAAAGGGAAAATTTGTCGAGACCGATCATTCTAAATGCGTTGAAAACGAAAATATTTATAGGATGATCTCATGAAAATTCAAACCGATCTGAAAAATTTAACAAAGAAATTCTCATGTGGAAACGAGAAATTTGAACAAATGTTCTCGGTGCAAAAATTTACTTTGAATAAACAGGGGTTGGGATTCAAACCACATTTGAAAAATGAATCCTTAAATTTCAATATACCCCGATGTGAAAAATATTTGAAAATTGGGCACCACATTTCGAATTGCAAAAGCCCAAGACGGACGATAAAAGTTAAAAATATTTGGATTCCTAAAGGAACCACCATCCCAAATGTCGTCTACGTTTCGAAACAAAAACCAACTATTGGTTGGATCCCCAAAAATTGATTTTATTAATATTTTGCTCAGGGGGAGTAATTTTTTAATGGATATTTTTGTCAGGGGGAGTTATACCCGTTTCGTCCATATTTTTTTTATATATACATCAATTGGTATTTTTATTCGTTTATATTATTTACACTTTTTGCTTAATACAAAAAGGGGAGAAAAAAGTTGAATGGGAAAATAGAAAATAGTTGACTGGGAGAAAAATAAAGTATACAAAAAGGTGGAGAAACGAAGGAGTTGAAAAATGAGAAACGAAGAAGTCGAAAATGACAGAAAAAGAAAAGATGGGTGAAACTAACGAAACGATCAAAGTTGAAAACTTTGTTTCGTACAATATATATATATATATATATATATATATATATATATATATTATTGTGCAGGTTTTATCCCATTCAAGATGCTTTGTAATCATCAAAAAGGGGGAGATTGTTGGAATATTTTATTCCATACATTCATTAATAGAGTTTTGATGATTAAAGTTGCTAAACAAAGCAAAACAACAAAGAAGCGAAGCAAAACATCGAAGAAGTCGAAGACGCAAAAAGCTGGAAATTTCATGATTAACGTACGTAACATTCGATATATAACGTACGTAAATGTTCAAGATTAATGTACGCAAGAGGGAAGGATTAACGTACGTAATGTGATATTTCTGAATTCAAACAAGAAGAACATTGGCGATGACGTCATGGCATAGGTCAGCATGCAACGGACATATTGACTATATATAACGTACGTAATAAGGGAGTTGCTAACGTACGTAATGATCAATTCGAAAGCTACTGGACTGAAACTGGAAGACATAAATGTATGCAACGAAAGTGAGCTAACGTACATAAAGAGCCTAACATACGTAATGTTTGGGATATAACGTACGTAAGAGAGACACAGGAGGCTAACGGCTAGTTGGAAGAGAAATGCCTATAAATGTAATATCCTGAATTTTAGGAATACATACCGACTAAATACGGGACTTGTAAATTTATTTGAATGTATTGGAGATACATTTCTGGTCTTGGAATATTTAAAATAAGAAAGGGATACCGGAAATGTTAGTAGAGACGAGATTGGACATTTTCTCGGAGGTGTCGTGGACAAGTATCAACTTTGAAAAAATCACCACGAATTTTTGGGATGTTAAAAAATTCTGAAAATTAACAGTATTATGGAGATTTGAGTTAGCTTTCCAACGGTTCAAACGACGAGCCAATCGGAGTTCGGACGAAGAAGTTATGATCGAATTAGTGGAAGACTGTCAGCTGTCGGGCACCGTGCGTCACTGCGTGCGTCAGCGCCCGACAGGCGTCCGAGAATCCCGCGCGACCGAGGCACGGGTCGTCACTCATAATGCCTAGTCATGATGCTGTCTTGACCAACTAGGCGACTTTGAACCCGTAAAGAGTGGCCTTAACCTTAAGGCTGTCCCATAAAACTTATCTATACCTGTAGAAAATTTACACGACTTAATGGACATACGTTTATATCCTACATTGGAGATTTGTATATCCTGAAAATTCTCAAAGACTCAGCGAATCACAGCAGCCTTGTCCAGGAGACGCCCGGTATTTGTTTGATGAAATTCTCCAGAGAGTCTGTAAATTCCAGTCTGGGTTGCCTCCATTGAACTCGATTATCTCTCAATATCTAAGTTATTTTACGATTACATCTCGAGCAGATTATAAAGAAAATTCATATAAGTAAAAATCTTATTTGGACTGTAGGTATTGAGTCAGAATACCTGCTTAATATGAACTGCTTTATAGTGAGTCAGCCCTGATATTTTCAGTCACTTCCAGCAACATTTCTTTTGAAGTTGATCGAGTTGTATAGTTTGAACACGTATATCTTTGAACCTGCAAGTCTATTTTTGATAAATTTTCATTAAATTTGTACCAGAGATACATGTTATCACAAATCAGTTTTTATTGTGATTTTTATGAAATGTTTAGACTCCTGTATTTATCAATACATTACCGAGTCAGCTCTATATTTTTCGTTTGTATCGAACGGGTTGAATACCTTATATTTGTGTTTAAGGATGGAAAATTTAATACTATGATTATTAATATTTTTCCATATGAAAATCATGAGTTTTCAAAATTGATGACTTTGGAATATTTTTCGTATTTAAATAGTACGAAGTTTTTATTCGATCAAATAATGGTTATATCATAAATACAACCGAAAAATATTGAATATTATTTTTATATTTAAAATAATATTCTGGAGTTTTAGTAATGAACTTGTTAAAGTTCGGATCATCACTTTTGAGAAAGAGGAAAACAAAATTATAAAATTGGGATAGCCGTTGATCGTGGAAATCGAATGTCGTAGTATACTGTTATTGATATCGGGATATAAATATTTTGTCAAGGTGTGGGAATCGAACCTCGGGACTGATTTGCTTTACCGACCCGGCTATTTGAGGCAAGTTGTTACTTGTTCGGTTGTAATATTTCGATAAGTAATTTCAATTGCATTTCATAAGTATTTTATGTTGTATTGAATATTGATGAATGAATAATGAAGTTTCTGTAAGGATTGTAGTATTCGGATGGTTTTGAGGATATTTGGATATTCTTGGTCTATGATATGCATTTCGGAAGGAAATCCAAATAGAGATATGTTTTTATGGTAATCGTACATAGAGGATTGTGTACGGGAAAGTATTCGGTATTGAGGTATTATACAGTATTGTTGTGATATTGAGAATTTGACGAGAATCATTGGATTAACCGAAAGTGGTAAGGTTATAGTTGTGGTTATCTTTCTCATGATGCATGGCATGTGAATATTTATGTTTATGTATTTGCGGTTATTTATCGGGCATTATGGCTGACCCCGTTGTGGGACTTTTTTTTAGGCAGATGATTTTCGATGGGCGATGGTCGTGAAGAGTCGAGGATCCCGGACGATACGGCTATGGCTTATGTTGGGAATCGTGTATTTTGATGTTCGTTTTATTTCAATGTAAATGCATATATTGGACTGTATTTTTATCCGCTGCGTGAGTATTTTGAAATGACTTTTACTATTTTGCCAACTGAATTTTATTTCGTAAAACCGATTCCCTAAACCGAGTTTTTGGCATTTTGGCCTTGATCGTTTTGACGGTATTTTTATGACGGTATTTGAAAAAGGATTTTTTTTAGTATTTGAAAAATATTACTGTCATCGGTCTTTTTGGCATTTTTGAAATGACGTGGAAAATTGTGCTTAGCCTGGTAAATCCTTGTGAGAAGGGTTTACGGCGTGTAATACTCCCGTAAGGTTTTTGGGGTGTTACAATTATGGTATCGGAGCCTAGGTTTTGTGAAAACCGGGCATGTGTGTTATGTGGCTCTACCGATGTGGTGGTAGCGTGATGTTGTGATATGGATTTCTGGTTATTCAAACTGTGATGTTTTGAAACTGTGGTATTTTTGAGTTCTGTTGTAGTGCTGTGTGGATTTGGTGATTGTTGGTGTTTCCGAGACCGACGAGGCAGGGAGTGAACGCCGGTGCCGTAGTCATGTGCAATGGGCGGCTCCAATCGGAAAGTGTACGTCGGTGCGAGGCACGTGTGTCAAGGAGCGGCTTTCGATGTGGAGTGGAACGCCGGTGATACGGGCATGTGTCAAGGAGCGCCTCATGCGCTCTAGGTGAGGAGGACACAACGTCACAAATCCCACTCAAAACTCGACAGTTCTCTAAACTGTAATCCGATCTTGGCGGAGATCAATTGTTTTCGAAATTGTGTGAGTAATTGCAAAAATTACCAATTTGTTGGTATTGGCATTTTATTGTGTTGAGATTTTCGAAATGGAGTCATATGCTAGTATCACGGGAGATCATCAACTTCACAGACCTGTAAGTATATTGTTCGAATTGTTCGATAATGATTGTTTACTTTTGATGATGTTGGATTTTCTGATTAAACGGTTGTTTGTAAGAGGATTGCAAGTTTCGAGGACGAAACTTATTTTTAAGGGGGGTAGTATGTAATATCCTGAATTTTAGGAATACATACCGACTAAATACGGGACTTGTAAATTTATTTGAATGTATTGGAGATACATTTCTGGTCTTGGAATATTTAAAATAAGAAAGGGATACCGGAAATGTTAGTAGAGACGAGATTGGACATTTTCTCGGAGGTGTCGTGGACAAGTATCAACTTTGAAAAAATCACCACGAATTTTTGGGATGTTAAAAAATTCTGAAAATTAACAGTATTATGGAGATTTGAGTTAGCTTTCCAACGGTTCAAACGACGAGTCAATCGGAGTTCGGACGAAGAAGTTATGATCGAATTAGTGGAAGGCGTCATCGGTGTCGGGCACCGTGCGTCGCTGCGTGCGTCGGCGCCCGACAGCGTCCGAGAATCCCGCGCGACCGAGGCACGGGTCGTCACTCATAATGCCTAGTCATGATGCTGTCTTGACCAACTAGGCGACTTTGAACCCGTAAGAGTGGCCTTAACCTTAAGGCTGTCCCATAAAACTTATCTATACGTAGAAAATTTACACGACTTAATGGACATACGTTTATATCCTACATTGGAGATTTGTATATCCTGGAAATGCTCAAAGACTCAGCGAATCACAGCAGCCTTGTCCAGAGACGCCCGGTATTTGTTTGATGAAATTCTCCAGAGTCTCAGTAAATTCGATGCAGGTTGCCTCCATTGAACTCGATTATCTCTCAATATGTAAGTTATTTTACGATTACATCTCGAGGAGATTATAAAGAAAATTCATATAAGTAAAAATCTTATTTGAATTTGTAGGTATTGAGTCGAATACCTTAATATGAATTGCTTTATAGTGAGTCGGCCACGATATTTTCGGTCACTTCGGCAACATTTCTTTTGAAGTTGATCGAGTTGTCTAGTTTGAACACGTATATCTTTGAACCTGCAAGTCTATTTTTGATAAAGTTTCATTAAATTTGTACGAGAGATACATGTTATCACAAATCGAGTTTTATTGTGATTTTTATGAAATGTTTAGACTCTGTATTTATCAATACATTACGAGTCGACTCTATATTTTTCGTTTGTATCGAGCGGGTTGAATACCTTATATTTGTGAGGATGGAAAATTTAATACTATGATTATTAATATTTTTCCATATGAAAATCATGAGTTTTCAAAATTGATGACTTTGGAATATTTTTCGTATTTAAATAGTACGAAGTTTTTATTCGATCAAATAATGGTTATATCATAAATACAATGAAAAATATTGAATATTATTTTTATATTTAAAATAATATTACGAGTTTTAGTAATGAACTTGTTAAAGTTCGGATCATCACTTTTGAGAAAGACGAAAACAAAATTATAAAATTGGGATAGCCGTTGATCGTGGAAATCGAATGTCGTAGTATCATTATTGATATCGGGATATAAATATTTTGTCAAGGTGTGGGAATCGAACCTCGGGGTGATTTGCTTTACCGACCCGGCTATTTGAGGCAAGTTGTTACTTGTTCGGTTGTAATATTTCGATAAGTAATTTCAATTGCATTTCATAAGTATTTTATGTTGTATTGCATATTGATGAATGAATAATGAAGTTTCTGTAAGGATTGTAGTATTCGGATGGTTTTGAGGATATTTGGATATTCTTGGTCTATGATATGCGTTTCGGAAGGAAATCCAAATAGAGATATGTTTTTATGGTAATCGTACATAGAGGATTGTGTACGGGAAAGTATTCGGTATTGAGGTATTATACAGTATTGTTGTGATATTGAGAATTTGACGAGAATCATTGGATTAACCGAAAGTGGTAAGGTTATAGTTGTGGTTATCTTTCTCATGATGCATGGCATGTGAATATTTATGTTTATGTATTTGCGGTTATTTATCGGGCATTATGGCTGACCCCGTTGTGGGAATTTTTTTTTAGGCAGAGATGATTTTCGATGGACAACGGTCGTGAAGAGTCGAGGATCCCGGACGATACTGGCTATGGCTTATGTTGGGAATCATGTATTTTGATGTTCGTTTTATTTCAATGTAAATGCATATATTGGACTGTATTTTTATCCGCTGCGTGAGTATTTTGAAATGACTTTTACTATTTTGCCAACTGAATTTTATTTCGTAAAACCGATTCCCTAAACCGAGTTTTTGGCATTTTGGCCTTGATCGTTTTGACGGTATTTTTATGACGGTATTTGAAAAAGGATTTTTTTTTGTATTTGAAAAATATTACCGTCATCGGTCTTTTTGGCATTTTTGAAATGACGTGGAAAATTGTGCTTAGCCTGGTAAATCCTTGTGAGAAGGGTTTACGGCGTGTAATACTCCCGTAAGGTTTTTGGGGTGTTACAATAAATACCACTTCTAATGGTATTCATCCAACAACAATGCAAAGCAAATGATTCAGTGATCATATATTGTTATACACATTCTTGTTGTTGTAATTGTGCTTATATTGATAGTTTGAGTGTTTATACATTCAACACATACACGTGAGGTAAAAGAAAAGATACGATTGGATTAGGTGTTATTAGGATCAAGGATCTGGCATCGTTATAATCGCAATCGATATCTAAGTGAGGTTTATCTAGTACCCATAGAAAGCTAGAGTGGTTGATTCCTTGTCCAATAGAAAAGAAAAACGGTTTAACTTGGACCGACACAAAGACAAGTATAAGCGGTAATATCTCGACCGATAGAAAAGAGATTGCACGGTTTAACTTGGACCTATAGAAGACAAGTTTGTAACGGTTATCCCTAGACCGATAGAAGAGAGGTGCAGAGGTTGATCTTCATCCTATTGAAAAATATATCGAGAGAGGACGTAGGCACGTTTGGCCAAACCTCTATAAATCCTTGTGTCGATTTATTTTCTGCACTTTACTTAAATCGCTTCTGCAACACGAAAGAGTTTCACAACTCTATCTCCAAACAGCGATACCGACCAATAGTGCTCCAACACAACCTAGGTCAGACAATACAAACAAAACTCATTGATAGAATCAAATAAATCCACAGTACAATGTTATTACTTGGTAAGGCAACATATTACAGAATACTCAACATTATCTCATCTATTAGCACATAAACTCCCAAGGTCGCAACCAAGGGTCACGGAAGCATCTACACAGGAATACTCTGGACGTGGGTACCATTCAGATTTTATCCCGCAACACAGTTCCGTACGGTATATCAACATATAAACTCCCAAGGTCGCAACCAAGGGTCACAGAAGTATCTACTCAGGAATACTCTAGACAATATAAGTAAAATGAGCACAATTCCATACATAGGGACGCACATTAAATTTTGGAATTTAATATAACATAGTCCGAGCAAGGGTTCACTTGCCTCAAGTCTGACGAGAGTTACTACCTTGATAACACAACGGCTCGAACGACCAAACCCGAGAGCTCAACCTATTACATATTCGTCGATTAATACCTTATGGTGATAATGACGATTAGCGACAATTTCCCCATCCCGTTAGGATTCTAAACCTAGTTTGTTTATGATGTCGAAACCAAAAATTCATGTTTTAACCACAATGCGAATTGCTAAATTCCTCGGTCCGCCAATTTACAATTTGTCATCTTGTTAAACAATAATGTTCTAGTACAATATCTCTACGTTACGACTACAGCTCATAGCCACCGTAATTTCATTACTTACTCAAATTTGAATTTCTAGAACAGAACGACTAAGCACAAATCTCCCGAAATCCTAACGTATTCGATAACCTATCCGATTTGATAATCGTTAATTAATTCATTAAGAAATTACCAACGGGTTTACAATATAATAATCGGATTATAATCGCAATCCATAACAAGACGATTCTATGGTGTTGGTGATTTACAAGTTCGATTATGAGTCTTACAATCCAACTACGAGTACTACTACAATTCATTCAAAATACTAGCTTGATAGGTTTCGATTAACAATTGTGATTAATTTTTACCGGTCCGATCGTTATCGAAAGTTTTAAACTACCCAAGGCATCCGAAATATAGTACGACTCATATAACAACATTGAGATGAATTCAAGATTCAATAAACTTACCTTACTTGACAAGAAACGAAGAAGAACGACGAAGTATGATGAAGAACGGGAGGACAACACCTTCAAAACCTTCTCCGGAGCTTGATCAATCTACTCTACTACGATAATACACGGCTAGGAAGGCTCAAAATTCTATTTGTAGGGGTTGGAGGATGATTTTCGGATGAGAAGAAGTGTTCAAGGGTCGGAGGAAATGGAAGAGGAAATGTCATTATATAACATCAGGCCAGCATTACATACGTAATGCCTAAAGTTTTACGTACGTAAGCGTCGTTACGTACGTTACCGCCTAAGGGCCAACGTACGTAAGTGTTTCTCAGAAGCTACTGCCTAAAACGTCATGGTCCATTACATACATAATGTGTGGCTGAATTACGTACGTAATGATCAGTTGACTAGCAGTCGTTGTCGCGCCGAAAGTTGCCCTGGCCATGCCGAATCGAGAATCTCGTCCGAAGACTGCATTACATATGTAAAGTCTAAGCTTTAACATACGTAATGTTATAAAAATAGCGTACGTAGTACTGCTCGAATAACGTACGTAATGTTCGTTCAAAACACTAAGTCATCGACATATCATCAACATCAGGAAATCACATCACAACACAATTAAGTACTTTTAAGGATTTACATGTCACAACATGGTCTAAACATAATACGCATTAAGGTAAAAGCATCATGATGGGGCACATTATTTAATTACTAAAACGAGGTACAAGGTTTAAACAGCATGGAATACTCGTGGTATTACATGAAAGCCACTTGTCTCCCCGATTGTTTTCGTTATGCTGTTGGGCCATCGTCGCTTGCATGCGGTCAACCACCTGAGCAAATTGGGTCATCTGAGTGACCACTTGCTGGAGCTCTTCAGGCATATTAGGATTTGCATCTGCCTCTTCAGTTAGTGCTCGCTCATTATTAACTGATTCCTGTTGTTCGCCAGAACTGAAATCAGCGTGATTAGACAACGAATCTGGGATAGATGATGAATCTTCCTGTCTAGCATTGCCACGTCCGCGTCCACGACTGCATCCGCGTCCACGTCCTCTTCTCAACATATTGTAAACACAAATACTCAATACCAAGAGCTAAAAATCCTAAAATTCATCAATATCCAGAAAATGCATAAAATTAAAATGATAATATCTGAGATTAGGAAACTTACAACCACGGTTTGCATGATGACTCGGGTTGTACAGTGATGTTTTGCGCGAACGACAAAATCAAACGACATAAACAAACCCAACTAAACCCAACTGCCAAGATATCCATAAATCATAGCTCCGATACCATATTCTGCACCCCGAGATATTAGGAATAATTACAGTGCCGTAAACTCTTTATATAAGAATTTACAAGGCTAAATTAAAAGAAGAACTGATCAATACGAACAATACCACCAACAGTTATGGAATTTAATAACCAAATTAATCATCCAAAACAACCTATTAATTCAAAGTTCTCAAATCAACATAAATAACACACGTACTCGAGTACTTATTACAAAAAGAAACAGAATACCAAAACAATCAGACGAATAACATCACTACGCCCCTTCGTCATCATGCCGACACTGTGGTTGCTTCCCCGCTCCTCAGCTACCTGAACATTAAACAAATGTCCACCCCCGCAGGGGTTAGCAAAACGATGCTAGTACAAGTACCAAAATTATACAGAATCAAATATGCAACAACAATGCATAGCAAAACACAAAACACAGTCTTCCTTAACCGGAATCTAACGATGTGAATCCACATGATTCCATCAACACAACACAGGGTAATCCAACGATCCAGCGCCCTCAACATAGATCTCAAGATGATCCTGTCGGACCAACACGAGGTGGAAAAACCCAAATCAAATTAAGGTACTTTTCTTAGAAGGATGGCAAGAATTAAGTACTTCAACGACTGTCAATATGCCTGAAGGTCGCCCCTTCGATCAATCACCTTGCGAGGCTCGAACCTTATTCAAAAAAATAACAGAGAGTTCAACTTACGTCACATAGATAACGTACGAACACCTAACACCTTAAGTTATATCCGAGTTAACATTAACGTATGGCCGGTTCACGGTTTATCTACTCGACGAATGCTAAGCCGAATTAATGACATACCTCATACGAATCGAATGACCATATCGGAGATGTAATGTCGATGTCTACGGATTCATGGATATACATGTCGTCACAATCCAAACCTCAATCTTGATTTCGACTTCCAATATATATGTGGTTCGGCTAATCTTACAATTCATATCAAAGGTATGATTAGACCTGGCAAAATAGGCCCAGGCCCGCGGGCCGGGCCAGCCCGCCCGTTTTTGGGCGGGCATTGGGCTTCATATTTTTGGCCCAAAAAAAACCGGGCCTTTTGGCCGGCCAGTTGGCCCGCCATGAGGCCGGCCCGGCCACTTTTTTTTTTTTTTTTTTTTTATATTTATGTTATATGTAATTATAATATTTAAAATTTTTCCTTATTTGTTAGATTAGATTACATCTATATGTTAATTATTGATGTAGTTTTATTTTTTATGGGACTTTGTGATTACTTTGTAGTATCTCATATCAATAATAATATTATTTTATGATTTTTATAAGAAAGTAGTAGTGATAAATGAAATGATGATCAAATAAAAATATTTATATATTTGTCTTTTGATTGTGGTAGTGTAGTAAATAATATAATTATCAAATAAAAATAATTCTACATTTATTTAATTGATTGTGATAGTATAGTGAATAATATAATAATTACGGATCGAAAAATATTTCTATAATTATTCAGAAATAATATTTCAAAAAAAAAAAAAAAAAGTCGAGGCCCGCGGGCCGGGCCCGCCCGGGGCGGGCCACGGGCCTAATATTTTTGGCCCAAAAAAAACCGGGCCTTTTTGGCCCGGCCCAGATTTGGCCCGCCCGTTTTTTGCCCGGCCCGTTTGGGCCGAGCCCGCCCGTTTGCCAGGTCTAGGTATGATTCAAGATATAAGCATACCAAAGCGTACTTCGAAAGGAGACGATGCAACGGTGTTCCGGGTCTGATTCTAACAACATAGTCTATTCATTTTAACCATGAGTTTAATCAAGCTCCTCTTTCAAAACACGAACTATCCTCGGTGAAATACCTTAGAAATCTCAGAAAACTCATATGAGATCATGTTCAAAATTCATAACAATCTCAGGAAACTACATCCTAGGGTTCTATCCCAACAAGGTTCGATTAATACTCTTAACAATGAAGGAGAACTGAAGTATAACTGAATCTATTCTTCTTAAAACATGGTGTTCGACTCATCATGATAATAACGAACTTGGTAATCTCAAAAACAGGTTCAAAACTGCTGGAATATTTATTCCACATATTCATAAATAGTGTTTTGATGATTAAGTTGCTAAACAAAGCAAAACAAAAAAGAGGCGAAGCAAATCAACGAAGCAGACAAAGACGTCAGACAAGTTCGAAGTTACCTGAAGTGAAGTCATCTGATGAAGATAGCGCACGCTACTCATGATTACTAAGGCACGCTATCGAAGGTTATTTTACCGTTGTGAAGACATTCAACCTCAGAATGACGTATGCAGTGAAGTAAGACATAGCGCACGCTACTGATGATATTTAGCGCACGCTAAATAGAAGTTTGAAATCAATTCAATCAATCAGTTGGGAAGATTCTGATGCAAAGTCAAAAAGTATAAACGGATATGACGCATGCAATGATGCAAGATTAGCACATGCTACAAGGAATGTTAGCGCACGCTAACTGTCATGGACAGTAGCCACTGGACTGAAACTGAAAGATGTTGACGTACGCTACATGCATACATAACGTATGTAACAGGCAACAATGCGCGATAGCGCACGCTAAGAAGAAGAGCCAGCGCACACTAGCAAGTCAACAGTCAGCAACGGCTAGTTTGATGAAGAAGGCGATAAATACCACATCCTTGGTATCAAACCATACAACAACTTCAAGCAATCAAGACATTGATCTGATATTTATATACATTATATTGTTGTTGTGATATTGAGCTTATATTGTTAGTTTGAGTGTTTTTACATTCAACACATACACAAGAGGTTAAAGAAAAGATATGATTGGATTCGGTGTTATCTGGATCAAGGATCCGGCATTGTTAGAATCGCAATCGCTATCTTAGTGAGGTTTATCTAGTACCCGTAGAAAGCTAGAGTGGTTGATTCCTTGTCCAATAGAAAAGGAAAACAGTTTAACTTGGACCGACAAAAAGACAAGTACACACGGTAATATCTCGACCGATAGAAGAGAGATTGAACGGTTTACTCGGACCAATAGAAGATGAGCTTGTAATGGTAATCCCTCGACCGATAGAAGAGAGGTGCAGAGGTTTTGATCTTCATCCTATAGAAAAAGATAAGGTGAGAGGACGTAGGCACGATTGGCCGAACCTCTATAAATCCTTGTGTCGATTTATTTTCCGCACTTTATATTTGCGCTTCCGCACAACAGTGCTAATACCAAAATTGCTCCAACAATTGGTATCAGAGCGGTACCTCCAATAACTGGCTTAAGATCCGAGGAGTCGATCCAAATGGCGTTTCAACTTGCCCCGGTCGAAGGTCTTGCTCTTAACCGACCACCATTTTTCAGCGGATCAAACTTCATGACATGGAAGAAGAATATGTCGATATTCATTCGAGCCTACGACATCGATCTATGGAAAATATTTTATCTTGGTCCAAAAATTCCGTTGAATTCCAACAGTACGCTTAAAAATTTCGAATAATACGGCGATTCCGATTGGAATAATGACTATTACAATTGTAACGCAACTCAACTCCTATATTGTGCCTTAAATTCGGAAGAACACAACCGGATATCATCGTGTGATAGTGCCAAAGAAATTTGGAAAATGCTTGAGGTAACATACGAAGGTACGTCTCAAGTCAAGAAGACGAAAATAAACATGCTCCTTCACGATTACGAGTTATTCCAAATGAAGGACGACGAATCCATCACTATAATGCTCGACCGATTTTCGGTCATCACAAATGGATTAGCATGTTTTGGAAAACCACTTTCGAGTAGTGAGAAAGTAAAGAAAATTCTCCGATCACTACCTCGGAAATGGGACGGTACGGTGACGGCAATAATGGAATATAAAGTTTTAAATAATCTTGATTTTAGTGCTCTCGTTGGTTCTCTTATAATCTACGAGATTGTCCTAAAATCTCGGAATGCCAAACCGAAACCGAAGGAAAGATCGATAGCCATGAAGGCTAAGATGTCAAAAAGAGAAGAAATCCCGGTTGATGAAAGCGACGAAGAATCGGCATATTATGCCAAGAATATTAATAAGTTCCAACACTTATTAAACCGGAGAAAGCAGGACATCCAAGCGGGTGAATCTAAGAAATTCGACAATTCTTGTCGATTATGTGGAAAACCAGGCCACTCTGCGAAGAATTATCGTGTAAAACCCAAAGAGGTTTTAATTGCAACATGGAGTGACGAAGATATTGATGATGATTTCATCGATCAAAATAACCTTGCATTTATGGCCCGAAATTCATTTGACGATAGCGACGTCGAAAGCCAAGTAAGTAATTCTTACGATGAACTTTCTGAAGCATTCGAGTTATTACATACGGACTATAAAAATGCTTTAAGTGAAATTAAATCCCTTAAATCTAAATACAAATCTTTGGAAAATAAAAATTCTAAAATTCTTGAAAAGGAAAAATTTGTCGAACCCGATCATTCAAAATGCATTGAAACCGAAATATTTTAAAGGATGATCTTGTTAAAATTCAAACCGAGCTGAAAAATTTAACGAAGAAACTATCTCTCGGAAACTAGAAATTTAAAAATATGCTCTCGGTTCAAAAATACACTTTGAATAAACAGGGGTTAGGATCCAAACCACGTTCTAAAAATGAATCCGTAAATTTCAAAATACCCCGGTATGAAAAATGTTCGAAAATTGGTCATCACATTTCGAATTGCAAAATCCCAAGACGGACGATAAAAACTAAGAAAATTTGGATTCCCAAAGGAACGTCTATTCCTAATATCGTTTATGTCTCAAAAGAAAAACCAACTATCGGTTGGATCCCCAAAAATTAATTTTTAACAATTGATATTTTACAAAGGGCGAGATAATATTTTCAGGAGGAGTTATTTTCTATTCATGCATAATTATATTCATCAATTGGTATCATGCATATTCAATAATTGGTATCCTCTATTCAATTGCTATATTTTTTTTACACTTTTTGCTGAATACAAAAAGGGAGAGAAGGAGTTGAATCGGATAAAAAGCGTCATGAAAGAAATGACGAGAAAAATAACAAGTAAAAAGGAGGAGAAAATAATAAAAATCGAAGAAGTCGAAAAGGAGAAAAAGAAAGCATACAAAAAGGGGGAGAAACGAAGGAGTTGAAAATTGAGAAACGAAGAAGCCGAAAATGACAAGAAAAGAAAATGGGTGAAACTAACGAAACGATCAAAGCCGAAAACTTTGAAACGTACATATATATATATATATATATATATATATATATTTTATTTTGCAGGTTTTATCCAATTCAAGGGTTGTTTTGTAATCATCAAAAAGGGGGAGATTGTTGGATATTTATTTTATATATTCATAAATCGTGTTTTGATGATTAAGTTGCTAAACAAAGCAAAACAACAAAGAGGCGAAGCAAATCAACGAAGCACACGAGGACGCAAAAAGTTGGACGCACGCTATACATAAACGTTAGCGCACGCTAACGATACCCGGCTGTAGATCAGACAAGTTCGAAGTTATCTGAAGTGAAGTCATCTGATGAAGATAGCGCACGCTACTCATGATTACTAACGCACGCTATCGAAGGTTATTTTATCGTTGTGAAGACATTTAAACTAAGAATGACGTATGCAGTGAAGTAAGACATAGCGCACGCTACTGATGATATTTAGCGTATGCTAAATAGCAGTTTGAAATCAAGTCAATCAATCCGTTGGGAAGATTCTGATGCAAAGTCAAAAAGTATAAACGGATATATGATGCATGCAATAATGCAAGATTAGCGCACGCTACAAGGAATGTTAGCGCACGCTAACTGTCATGGACAGTAGCCACTGGACTGAAACTGAAAGACGTTAACGTACGCTACATGCATACATAACATACGTAACAGGCAACAATGCGCGATAGCGCATACTAAGAAGAAGATCCATCGCACACTAGCAAGTCAACAGTCAGCAACGGCTAGTTTGACGAAGAAGGCTATAAATACCACATCCTTGGTATCAAACCATACAACAACTTCAAGCAATCAAGACATTGATCTGATATATATATATATAATATATTGTTGTTGTGATATTGAGCTTATATTGTTAATTTGAGTGTTTTTACATTCAACACATACACGAGAGGTAAAAGAAAAGATACGATTGGATTCGATGTTATTAGGATCAAGGATCCGGCATTGTTAAAATCACAATCGCTATCTTAGTGAGGTTTATCTAGTACCCATAGAAAGCTAGAGTGGTTGATTCCTTGTCCAATAGAAAAGGAAAACAGTTTAACTTGGACCGACAAAAAGACAAGTACGCACGGTAATATCTCGACCGATAGAAGAGAGATTGAACGGTTTACTCGGACCAATAGAAGATGAGCTTGTAACGGTAATCCCTCGACCGATATAAGAGAGCTGCAAAGGTTTTGATCTTCATCCTATAGAAAAAGATAAGGAGAGAGGACGTAGGCACGATTGGCCGAACCTCTATAAATCCTTGTGTCGATTTATTTTCCACACTTTATATTTGCGCTTCCGCACAACGGTGCTAATACCAAAATTGCTCCAACAATTGGTATCAGAGCGGTACCTCCAATAAGTGGCTTAACATCCGAGGAGTCGATCCAAATGGCGTTTCAACTTGCCTCGGTCGAAGGTCTTGCTCTTAACCGACCACCATTTTTCAGCGGATCAAACTTCATGACATGGAAGAAGAAGATGTCGATATTCATTCGAGCCTACGACATCGAGCTATGGAAAATATTTTGTCTTGGTCCAAAAATTCCGATGAATTCCAACGGTACGCTTAAAACTTTCGAATAATACGGTGATTCCGATTGGAAAAATGACCATTACAATCGTAAGGCAACTCAACTCCTATATTGTGCCTTAAATTCGGAAGAACACAACCAGATATCATCGTGTGATAGTGCCAAAGAAATTTGGAAAATGCTTGAGGTAACATACGAAGGTACGTCTCAAGTCAAGGAGACGAAAATAAACATGCTCCTTCACGATTACGAGTTATTCCAAATGAAGGACGACGAATCCATCACTATAATGCTCGACCGATTTTCGATCATCACAAATGGATTAGCATGTTTTGGAAAACCACTTTCGAGTAGTGAGAAAGTAAGGAAAATTCTCCTATCACTACCTCGAGAATGGGACAGTATGGTGACGGCAATAATGGAATCTAAAGATTTAAATAATCTTGATTTTAGTGCTCTCGTTGGTTCTCTTATAAACTACGAGATTGTCCTAAATTCTCGGAATGCCAAACCGAAACCGAAGTAAAGATCGATAGCCATGAAGGCTAAGATATCAAAAAGAGAAGAAATCCCGGTTGATGAAAGCGACGAAGAATCGGCATATTATGCCAAGAATATTAATAAGTTCCAACACTTATTAAACCGGAGAAAACAGGACATCCAAGCAGGCGAATCTAAGAAATTCGACAATTCTTGTCGTTTATGTGGAAAACCAGGCCACTCTGCGAAGAATTGTCGTGTAAAACCCAAAGAGGTTTTAATTGCAACATGGAGTGACGAAGATATTGATGATGATTTCATCGATCAAAATAACCTTGCATTTATGGCCCGGAATTCATTCGACGATAGCGACGTCGAAAGCCAAGTAAGTAATTCTTACGATGAACTTTTTGAAGCATTCGAGTTATTATATACGGACTATCAAAATGCTTCAAGTGAAATTAAATCCCTTAAATCTAAATACAAATCTTTGGAAAATAAAAATTCTAAAATTCTTGAAAAGGAAAAATTTGTCGAACCCGATCATTCAAAATGCATTGAAACCGAAATATTTTAAAGGATGATCTTGTTAAAATTCAAACCGAGCTGAAAACTTTAACGAATAAATTATCTCTCGGAAACTAGAAATTTGAAAATATGCTCTCGGTTCAAAAATACACTTTGAATAAACAGGGGTTAGGATTCAAACAACGTTCTAAAAATGAATCCGTAAATTTCAAAATACCCTGGTGTGAAAAATGTTCGAAAATTGGTCATCACATTTCGAATTGCAAAATCCCAAGACGGACGATAAAAACTAAGAAAATTTGTATTCCCAAAGGAACGTCTATTCCTAATATCGTCTATGTCTCAAAAGAAAAACCAACTATCGGTTGGATCCCCAAAAATTAATTTTTAACAATTGATATTTTACAAAGGGGGAGATAAAATTTTCAAGAGGAGTTATTTCCTATTCATGCATAATTATATTCATCAATTGGTATCATGCATATTCAATAATTGGTATCCTCTATTCAATTGCTATATTTTTTTTACACTTTTTGCTGAATACAAAAAGGGAGAGAAGGAGTTGAATCGGATAAAAAGCGTCATGAAAGAAATGACGAGAAAAATAACAAGTAAAAAGGAGGAGAAAATAATAAAAATCGAAGAAGTCGAAAAGGAGAAAAAGAAAGCATACAAAAAGGGGGAGAAATGAAGGAGTTGAAAATTGAGAAACGAAGAAGTGGAAAATGACAAGAAAAGAAAATGGGTGAAACTAACGAAACGATCAAAGCCGAAAACTTTGAAACGTACATATATATATATATATATATATATATATATATATATATTTATTTTGCAGGTTTTATCCTATTCAAGGGTTGTTTTGTAATCATCAAAAAGGGGGAGATTGTTGGATATTTATTTCATATATTCATAAATAGTGTTTTGATGATTAAGTTGCTAAACAAAGCAAAACAACAAAGAGGCGAAGCAAATCAACGAAGTAGACGAAGATGCAAAAAGCTGGACGCACACTAGACATAAACGTTAGCGCAGGCTAACGATACCCGGCTGCAGATCAGACAAGTTCGAAGTTACCTGAAGTGAAGTCATCTCATGAAGATAGCGCACGCTACCCATGATTACTAACGCACGCTATCGAAGGTTATTTTATCATTGTTGTTGCGTCGAGAATTATACGTCTCGACAGACGATAACCTAAGAGACCGGGCGACCTAGCCTTAGCCCGGCAGCCAAGGCAGAACTGCCGACCAGAGGCCAGGCGACCTAGCCACAGCCGAGCAGCCAAGGCAGATCTACCGACTGAAGGTCCCAGGACAAGTCCCGGTGCCTAGCGATCGACATCTAAGACGATCGTCTCTCGGTGCTTGGCGATCGACTCCTGGTGGCCGACTAGCAGACGATCATCTCTCGGCACTTGCCGATCGACCCCTGGTGACCGACCGATGCCGACCTCTGGTGATCGGCGAATGACGACCGCCTCATGCCACTCGAAGCCGATGATCATCCAGTCGGCAAAGGCCGAAGCTCAGGACAGAACCCACGTGCAGTGCCGAGACAAGATCCGCATTTCACGGATCATTGACCACAGCCTGTCAGCATCTTTCCACCACCGGCTGTGCCCGCCAAAGGTGTCGAGGGACCGCCCGTGGCAAAGAACTCGGGACGCGTGCGGTTCCTCATCGACCGCCTGGCCGCCAAAGAACCTTGGACTTTAGGCAGACAGCCCATGTGACTTAAAGACGATCTCCCCATTATTATACTGGACGAAACGCGATCGTCTGCCAGAAAACAAGGCATCTCTCCTCCTATAAATAGAAGGATGCCTGCACTTGGACAAAGACCAGATTTTTCCTCTCGGAACTCGGATTCTCGGCCAACACTCTGAACTCTCGGATGCCTTATGTCCAGTTCAGAGATTAAGTCCACAACTTGGCTTTCCTACTCTTGGCAACAACTATCTCTCGGTTCATTCTTCTCTCTCAGCATCTCCTACACGGAAGACGATCGGCAGAGAGCAAGAACACCAAAGCTTCGCTCAAGAGCTGGATAGATAGGGTCTTTTACACTCATTGTATTTAGATTCTCACATTAATACTTGTATCCACGAATATTCGTATTAATAACATCTCGCGAGAGCATTCAAGCCCGGGCCTAACAAACCCGGCAAATCTTGTGTTATTCACCCCCTCGGACGTGCTCTCGCAATTTGCTGTTGCTCGACCATTCCAGCAATATCTATCTTCGGATAATATTTCGGGCAACAACAATTGGCGCTAGAGGAAGGGGATCTAACCCTCAGTTTTATTCCTACCGTCTCGAAGAACACTCACTGTTCTCCGCGGCATATACCTGAAGAAACACTCACTGTTCTTCAGAGAAAGCATTCAGAGTCATGACTTCTGCCTCCTCGTCGAAGAAAGCCGCTGGCCAATCCGCCAGACGCCTCATTCCGTCACAGTCCGAGCCACAACCGATGGCGGAGGGTAGTCGCCGCGGTCCGAGACGATCGATCCCGCCCCTGAGGGACGACCCAAGTCTCTCGCTCGATCAGTTCCGAACCGCGGGACAGATCGAGGAGGCCATGGCCATCCTACAGGAGCGACGGAGTGCTCTCGACGCGCCTCCCACTATCACCCCCTCGGCCATCCGCCGGATGACCAAACGGAAGTACAAGGCATTGCTGACCGAGCGATCGCCAGGAGGCTCCCATTCGCAAGAAGAGGCGCTCGCCAGCTGGGGCACCTCTGTTTTCGATCGCCTGGGCAGCGACCCATCTTGGCGACCGGGGCAGTCTGGCCCCAGCCACGAGATGACGGAGCTCGAGTCCGTCACCAGGAGTTCGGCATATCCGACTCCCAGAAGGCCGACCATCCATCTGGCTCCTCCTCGACAAAGAGCCAAGGTCGGAAGCAGCGGAGTCAGGAGATCGGTACACGATCGCCTCGGCTCCCGCTCCAAAAGCCGATCCACGAGCGAACAAGCTACAGCGATGGCCGCGATGTAACGCCAGCTCGACGACATGAAGGCGCTCCTGGAATCTGGGGCAGGCGCCAAGAGCAAGATCGTCGGGCCGAGCGAGCCGCTCGCGGTCCACATCGAGCTCGCCCCCATGCAGCACAAGATCGCTCCTCCACAAACACCTGCATGCGAGGGAGATCGGACTCAAACACACAGGCAAGTTCAACATCTACATGATCGGGTGTGGGGCATCAGACACGACCAGGTGCCGAATGTTCCCTCTGACGCTGGACGACCTTGCCCACAGATGGTACGCCTCATTGCCGCCTCGATCCATCGGCTCCTTTAATCAACTGGCGAGCGACTTCACAGCGCATTTCGCCACCAGGGTCGCTCGGCCAGAAGGTCCCCATCGCATGATGCAAATCAGGAAAGGGGAAGAAGAGTCCGACTCGGACTACATCGACAGGGTAGATGAGATCATCCTAAACGGCGAGCCCGTAAGCGATGAGATCGCCCTATAGTCGGTCCTAGGAGGATTCCATGGTCTTTCGCCTATGTTCAGGCATCTTACGAAGGACCAACCCTCGACCTACGCGATCTTCCGCGCTAGAGCCGCACACTTTCTGGCCAGGCAGAGGTTTCTTCAGAGCCTATGAACAGCGCGATCGGCGCCCGAACGACGATCTCCAGTCTTCCAGCCCGATCGCTGATCTCAAGCAAACATCACCAAAACCGGAGGACTCATTCGCCATCCACAGTTCATCATCTAAACATGGTGGACTACGACACGAGATCGCCTCCACCGCACAACGTACACCGTCGAAGGTCAACATCTACATGACGATTCGAGGTAGAAGAGTGCAGCTATGGTCCTGGTGGTCGATGGAACCGACTGCTTAGGCCATGCAAGGTCCCTTTGGGCCAAGATCGTCCGCCCTTCGTCTAAATACGAGGTCGGCATAGTCTGAGGGCCCTCCAAAACTAATCAGTGGACACGATCGCCCGCCCTCAAAGGTTCATCATCTAACGTGGTGAACCTGGACAATGCGACGCGTCACTACCCCCGTCTCAACGTACACCGTCGAGGTTCGCCATCTCCATGGCGGGCCGAGGTGGAAGCAGAGCTAACAATCCGCGGAAGTGGAGTTGATTAATCCGACGACGTCCCGCGCAAGGACTCCTCTATACCAAGACCGCACGCCCTTCGTTTAAATATGAGGCGAGGCGCAGCCTAACATAGGACCCTCACAATAAAATGAGTCACGAGACAGACTCGTTCGCGCACAAGACATGGTCATGGGGTCGGTCCATCGAACTCCGCGACTATGCACGGTTCCTCAGCGACGAAACAATCAAGTTTCTACGAGGGATCGGCCAATATTGTTTTTTGCAGGTACAAGACCGAAGATAGCTAGCCAATCGACCAGATCACCCATGTCCGGAAACCAAAGTCGGCTCAACGGATCGCCCATCCTCATCCTACACGATCGCCAGCAAGAACCACCTCGCTCCATGTCTTTAACATCGGAGCAAGCTGGGGGGCAATTGTTGTGTCGAGAATTATACGTCTCGACAGGCGATCACCTAAGAGACCGGGCGACCTAGCCTTAGCCCGGCAGCCAAGGCAGAACTGCCAACCAGAGGCCAGGCGACCTAGCCACAGCCGAGCAGCCAAGGCAGATCTGCCAACCGAAGGTCCCAGGACAAGTCCCGGTGCCGAGCGATCGACATCTAAGACGATCGTCTCTCGGTGCTTGGCGATCGAATCCTGGTGGCCGACTAGCAGACGATCATCTCTCGGCACTTTCCGATCGACCCCTGGTGACCGACCGATGCCGACCTCTGGTGACCGGCCAATGACGACCGCCTCATGCCGCTCGAAGCCGATGATCATCCAGTCGGAAAAGGCCGAAGCTCAGGACAGAACCCACGTGCAGTGCCGAGACAAGATCCGCATTTCACGGATCATTGACCACAGCCTGTCAGCATCTTTCCACCAAAGCAGGCCGCCCGAAAAGGTGTCGATGAGACCGCCGTGACAACTCGGGACGCGTGCGGTTCCTCATTGGACGCCGCAGTGGGCGCCCGGCCAGCAGCCTTGGACTTTAGGCAGACAGCCCATGTGACTTAAAGATGATCGCCTCATTATTATATTGGACGAAAGGCGATCGCCCGCCAGAAAATAAGGCATCTCTCCTCCTATAAATAGAAGGCTGCCTGCACTTGGACAAAGACCAGATTTTTCCTCTCGGAACTCGGATTCTCGACCAACACTCTGAACTCTCGGCTGCCTTACGTCCAGTTCAGAGATTAAGTCCACAACTTGGCTTTCCTACTCTTGGCAACAGCTATCTCTCGGTTCCTTCTTCTCTCTGAGCATCTCCTACATGGAAGACGATCGGCAGAGAGCAAGAACACCAAAGCTTCGCTCAAGAGCTGGATAGATAGGGTCTTTTACACTCATTGTATTTAGATTCTCACATTAATACTTGTATCCACGAATATTCGTATTAATAACATCTCGCGAGAGCATTCAAGCTCGGGCCTAACAAACCCGGCAAATCTTATGTTATTCACCCCCTCGGACGTGCTCTCGCAATTTGCTGTTGCTCGACCATTCCAGCAATATCTATCTTCGGATAATATTTCGGGCAACAATAGTTGTGAAGACATTCAAAATCAGAATGACGTATGCAGTGAAGTAAGACATAGCGCACGCTACTGATGATATTTAGCGTATGCTAAATAGCAGTTTGAAATCAAGTCAATCAATCCGTTGGGAAGATTCTGATGCAAAGTCAAAAAGTATAAACGGATATATGACGCATGCAATAATGCATGATTAGCGCACGCTACAAGGAATGTTAGCGCACGCTAACTGTCATGGACAGTAGCCACTGGACTGAAACTGAAAGACGTTAACGTACGCTACATGCATACATAACATACGTAACAGGCAACAATGCGCGATAGCGCATGCTAAGAAGAAGATCCAGCGCACACTAGCAAGTCAACAGTCAGCAACGGCTAGTTTGACGAAGAAGGCTATAAATACCACATCCTTGGTATCAAACCATACAACAACTTCAAGCAATCAAGACATTGATCTGATATATATATATACACAATATATTGTTGTTGTGATATTGAGCTTATATTGTTAATTTGAGTGTTTTTACATTCAACACATACACAAGAGGTTAAAGAAAAGATATGATTGGATTTGGTGTTATCTGGATCAAGGATCCGGCATTGTTAGAATCGCAATCGCTATCTTAGTGAGGTTTATCTAGTACCCATAGAAAGCTAGAGTGGTTGATTCCTTGTCCAATAGAAAAGAAAAACGGTTTAACTTGGACCGACAAAAAGACAAGTACGCACGGTAATATCTCAACCGATAGAAGAGAGATTGAACGGTTTACTCGGACCGATAGAAGATGAGCTTGTAACGGTAATCTCTCGACCGATAGAATAGAGGTGCAGAGATTTTGATCTTCATCCTATATAAAAAGATAACGAGAGAGGACGTAGCCATGATTGGCCGAACCTCTATAAATCCTTGTGTCGATTTATTTTCCGCACTTTATATTTACATTTCCGCACAACGGTGCTAATACCGAAATTGCTCCAACAAAAACGTCATTAAGAACATGTATTCTAGTTAGTGAAGGATCAACATACCTTAATATAGAGAAGAACGACGAAACACTTGGTGAAACTCAACACCGGAAGCTTGAACACCAATCCACAAGGGTCTACGATCTTCTAAATCGAGCTGGGATGTTGATATAAGAGATTTATGGGGCTGGGGAATTCTCAAGTTGCAGAAATTAAGAACGAGTGATGGGGAAATGCAAAATAGGTTGAGGTCTATAAATAGAATTTTTCACATTACGTACGTTAACAGCAAAGCCTTATGTACGTTATCGCCTTAGTGTACGCTATTTGCAATTCTTAGCATACGTTAACGTTCGGCAGTAGCTCACTGCCTCGATTCTGGCTTCTCTTATGTATGCTATCCAAAACATTTACGTACGTAACACTATGAACATAGCGCACGTTATCACCCATATCTAACGTACGTTAAGCCTCGTTGACCTGCTTTATTAAAAATCCATCCAGGTTCATGCCAGGAAAATCTGACAAATCTCCTCCTAGCTCCACACGCCGACCTTATCTGATCTGCCTATGACTGCTGCTTACGTACTCTACGCTACAATTATAACGTATATTATATGCAACACTTAACGTACGTTATGCTCAACATCTAGCATAGGTTACGACGTGCAGATGCATGCATGCATGTATCGGAAACTTAAGAACGTAGGAATACGAATACGGGAAGTCACACTTCGATTAATAATACCACATAATCAAATGTTACAAGTTCGGATACAGGTAAAATACACAATAATTATATAGGTATTACAGCGCAGACAAATGTGAATATCAAATTAAAATCACATATACCTAAAATATTTTGATAGCATTCACCCCTTCCTCGTCCTCTATATCGAGCTTGTTGCCCAACTGGGACAATAGCATGAATGAGTGTACCATCAAGTGCACCAATTGCTCCCTATAACGAAAAATCTAGACATGTAAAAAGCTCATTAAAGAATAATAAAAAAATATATCAACATGCTAATTAATAATAAATTACACAAAACATATAAAAATGACCATTACTAACCGGAAATATTTTTAGCAATTCTCCTTGTCTCCTAGAAAAATTTGAGTTTTGACTAAATGGTGTGGGAACTATGATTTCTTTTGCAAACTCCATCATTCCATTTAACACCTCATAAAAATATTTATGTATTGTTTGTGTAGAATGCTGGAATCTACGTTTCACCTTTACAAAACGATCATTATGACTTATAACATGTACAAATAGAGCCATTTTTCTTCAATTGTTGAATACCGACTATCTTCAAGCCAACCATATTGTTTAAAGAGGTTGCAAAGTTGAATATATGCAGTACAAGACATGCGCATCATTTCTTGACGTTGGGTGCTAGAACCTTCCAACAACTCTAATGTGTAAGCATATCCGGGCAAAGATGAATTGTTATCTCTTATTCTTGGCAAACTTCTTGAACGAAGTCTTGTTAGGTAGCAATACATAATCATGAAACATAGTAATTGATCCTGAATTTCCATTTCACCCTGTAAAAAATGCTTTCAAGTTATATTTACATACCAAAAACTAACAACAAACATACCAACTAAAAATACATTTGTTAAAACTATTCAATATGCATTGTAACTCAAAAATATGAAACTCAAAATTAAACCAATTTCTAAGTTCAAAAATGCTAAATAAATACGAAGTTCCAAAATAAATCAATTATGAAGCATGAAAAACAGGAGGAAATGAATGACACCGGATGAAAAACTAAACATTAAATCCTAATTTGGTTGATATCAATTTAACCCAATGGTCATTCTCATATGCATCAAGAAGCATCCATTGTTCTCGCAAAATATCCCAAGAGTCATTTGGTGCAAAGAACTTGTTGATCCCCATCCAAGACTGTTCAGTTTCTCTTTACATTCTTTAAGTGATAGTCCACTATTGGTATGAACCATAAGTTTTAGTGCACTGGTTATCTCATCTTCAAATTTTGTAGTTTTTATAGGTTTTGGTGATACTTTAGCTTTTTTCTTCTTTGGGTTTTCTTCGACAGTTGGATTTGAAGTATTTGATTGAATTTCTTCAGTGCCAAGAATCTCTATGTCATCATTTAGATCAATAGTCCTGCTCTTTTTAGAGCTTGGTGATCCACTAACTCTTGTTGCAGTAGTTCCATCATAAGATGGGTATAAAGCTCATGAAAACTTAAAGGTGTGCTTTTTAGAGTTTCAATGATCTTATTTCCCTGCAGACAAGAGCGTAGAGTCAATTTTTATTCAAGATGTGGTCACTAAGTTTTATTGAATTTAAATTAAAATATTACCTTTGCATATTGATCCCATTCTTCTTCTGTGAAGTTGAATGTATTAGTTGTCGGGTCATAATGATTCCCAGTTTTTTATATGAGTTGACACCAAGCAACATAACGAGATCTTAAATAATCATATCGATTTCTCATTTGTCTAGCGTCAACCTCAAAGTTGTGTTTTTTTTAAGGATTTCTCCCACTTTTATCCATGAGTGTGGCTTAAGATTGCTACCTAGCCTACCACTAGCAGTAACTTCTTCAATGCACGCCTCAAGAAAAGTTTTAGTTAAAAGTTCACACCTCCACATTACTTTTTTCTTTTTTCTGGGTTTCGTTAGCTTGATTTTGGCTTTCATTAGCTTGATTTTGGGTTTCACTGTATTGATCCATACCTACAAACCAGATTGAATTTAAAATTGAGTCAGATATCTCCACTAAAATGATGCAAAATTCATCCTACCAAATCAGGCTTATGATTTAGGATATGCAAAATTATTTTGTTCACATCAACCATGTTTTTCAGGCAAGAGTCCATTTTTACAGCAAACTTCAGATTTAAAATTTAGGCAATTCATCTGGTACAGGCATACAGTACAAGTCAGAAATCAGAGTGCAGCGATTACAAGAATACAAAGTCAGAGTAACAACATAGATGCTCAAATATATTTTTGGTGTAACAAATATATTTTTGGTGTAACAACATATATTTTTGTATTTTATTATTATTTTCATTTGATGATTTATCAGAACGTGTTATATTCTATTGCTTTCATGCATTACTAGTTTCTCAGTGAGTGCGTGCTGCAAACCATATATATCAAACCATAACCATATTCACCGACAATTCAAGATTTAAATCTATAATAAGGGTTTCTCACAGGATATATATCAAACAAGTTAACAACAATGATCAAAAGATACAAATTGAAACAACAATGATCAGAAGGAACATGTGATATTGAGTGGGAGAGAAAAAACAAAGGATTTTGGCTAAACAGGTATGCAACGTTGGAGTTGCTCTAAGGAAGCGGATGTCCAAGCAAGTACAACAACAACAACATCTAAGTCTTAATCCCAAAGTAATTTGGGGTCGGGTAACATGAATCAAACTTTGAAACCATCAATAATCGTTACATAAATAACATAAAAGGAAAAAAAAAAGATGGAAAAGAGTAGAGGAAAAAAAAATGAAAAGTCCTGAAAAATAAATTAAAAAATAACATGAAATAAAAAAAATAGGAATAATAAAAAAAAAGAATCAAATTCCATCCATCATCCGTATTCTTTCCAGCCACATTTATCTCTTCATTGCCATATTTTCTTCAATTCCAAAAAAAACGCATCTCATTAAAAAACAAATGTAATTAATCAGGATTTCATAAAATCAAGCAATAAAAAACAAAGACAATACACATAAACAACACTCATGAAAAACAAAAACATAAAAAACTGATTCGTAGCTGATAAAATTGGATGGTGATGACAAGAGAGCGTCCAGAAAACCTAAATATTGTGACGAGAAGATAGCCGCCAAAAAAATCCAGAAGTCCGCGAAAATAATATACAGGATAATAGCAGTTAATTTGGGAATATAGGGAGTAAAAGACTATCTGGACGACAGGGGGAGAGATTGGGGGATAGATCGTCTAGGTTTTTTTTTTCTCTCGTCCAGCCCATATAGAAGGTAATCAAATGATCTTGAATGGGACAATATTCTGGACGAGCCCATAAAACTTGTCATCGAGGGGTTATCAAATTAGCCCCAAGTCTAAGTGAGTGGACTCATTTGTGGTTGTGTATGGGTGGTGGCTGTATCAGATCACTGTCTCACGCCATACGACCAATTTCTAACAGAGTGGCAGCTATTTCTTACTATTAATTTTCCACCAATACCGAAAAAGTCCAATAATCACACATCTACGCTCCCGACGACCATCTCAACTGTACTTTTTCTTTCTAAACTGTCTCCGTGTAACAAGAATTACACTCCACGCTCCAGTAAACACGCGTGGTATCTAAAATTTCACCGTCACTCCAAAGAAGATAAGAGTAGACTTCCACTCAACTACACACTCATATTTGCCGGTACCTTTAAGAGAGAGAGAAGAAGAGTTTCATTCTCTCTCCCTCTGCAAGTTTATTATAACTAATGTATAGTACTTTTTTTTTTTTAGCTTTTCTTTTAGTTTTGTTTCCCGCATTTCCAGCTTTAGTGTAAAGGTCTGCCCTATCTTTCTCTCTCTCTTGATTTGCTCGCAAAATCCCTTTTTCTTTCTTAAAGAAAAAAGGGAATGGTTAAAAAGCTCTCATTGAAATTCTTGTATTACTGGTACTTCAACTTCATTATTACCCACATACAGCAAATTCTATGTAGTTCTTTTTGTTGATTTAATTTGACATCATGGCTCAACTGCCATGAAAAAGCCTTGGGCTTTTCGTATAGTAATGGATGAATGTTACTGAAAATTCTTGCGATGTCATCATTTTCTCATGATTTTTCTTAATTGATGTTCGATCACTCTTTAATGATTTCTCTACTATAATTCTGGTCATTTGACATTCAGTTATGTGTATATTAATTATTAGTGGTTTTGGAAGCTACATTTTTCTTCATCACTCAGTTATTGGTTAAGAGGACATCGCTTTGATTACGAGTCTTTTTCTTTTTTCTACTTTTCTTTTTGCCCTTTGCTTTTTTGCAGATTCGGTGGGTGTTTTATGTGCTGGCCATGTATGCATAATAGTAGTGTTTATCCAGAGAAAGAGTAGATTGAAGAAGAGGGGTTGTGTTTTGTACAAATGGTTTGGAATCGATCTGTAGTGAATAGCAGCTTCAATTTGGACATCCTGTGTGTTTTTCCTTTGGTTTTCCTAATCAAAATTTCCCAGGGATACACCATTCCTAGTGATGGTGAGTATCGTTTTTAATCTTTTTTTTTTTTTTTTTTTGGTTTTCTCTTTCTTCTTCTTTTTGTTATGTCCTGTTTGTTATATGGTATACTTGTATAGTTATATGTTTAATACTATGTTTTTGTGAGAAGAGCTTGTTTAGTTGACTTGAATTTTTCTTAAATTATTAGCATAAAATTGTTGCTATAAATTACATTTTCATGAGGTCTCCCTACATTTCTCAATTAATTAGGCCGTATGACTTTGCTTTCATGTCCTCGTTTTCCTTTTCTTGTCTTCCTGGATTAACTGTCTTAGGATGGTGAAGATTTTAACTTACTGTTTTTTTTTTTTTTTTTTTTTATAATTGAGCAACTCTTTCTAGCACATTGTGAAGTTCTTCTGTGATAATTCTCACCGCGTATTAACTTTTGTCATTTTCTGGACTAGTTGCCGCTATCAATAGCTTGTATGTTGCATTGGGATCCCCCCCTCTACCTGGTTGGCTTCCCACTGGTGGAGATCCTTGTGGCGAAGCAGTCGAACCTTGGCAAGGTGTTGCCTGTGATGCTTCATCCATAATCTCAATGTATGGACCTTTGTCTTGAAAATCAACTATCAAGGGTGTCTCAAGTTTCAGTTAAAACTCTCTTGCATAATCTCATCTTGTAGAACATTGAATGGGGCTAATTTGGGTGGAGAGTTGGGCGACAGTCTTGGAAGATTTTCTTCTATCAAAGCCATGTGAGTCTCTCACCGACAATCAATTCTGCCTTGTTGATTAATCAGTAGTATGTGTAGTTACATGGATTATTATCTTGATCAAATTCTCTATTTATCTACTTGGCAGAACTCTGAACAACAACCTTATTGGGGGAAGCATTCCATCTGAGTTACCACCTTCATTGGTCAACCTGTATGCTTTTCTGTTCGCTTTTTAGATGTGAATTAACTAAAGAGAAAAAAAACGTAATGTGGCTTACTCACGATGCCTACTAAACTGAGACATGTAATGATCTTTGTTTACCTTTGGCAGTTTTCTTTCAGATAACAAGCTGACTGGAAGTATACCTAGTTCTTTGTCGTCTCTCATTCAGTTACAAGCTTTGTAAGTTTTTTTAGGCCTACCAATTTGTATTCTGAGCGGCTCGCTCTTGACTGCTTTTCTTATTATTTTCCTCTTATCAGTTAGTTGACTGCTTACTTCAGGTCCCTCAACAACAACGAGTTAACTGGAGAAATTCCTGATGCTTTTGAAGCCCTTACAGCTTTAGTTAATTTGTAAGATTCCAATACTGAAGCATATTTAAGGAATCTCTGCAAACGCTACCCCCCCCCACCCCCCCAAAAAAAAAACTCAGCTTCTTGTAGAGGGAAAAAGTGTAATTACCCCCAACCCCCCAATCTGAGTTTTTTTTTAATTTTTATTTTTTTTCTTTTTTTCATTTTCTTAATTGTCAATAACTTATGGGGGCATTTGTCTCTTTTGCGCAGGGACTTGTCGAATAACAGTTTGAGTGGGCAATTGCCACCTTCAATCAGAAGTTTGTCATCTCTTGTTACCCTGTGAGTAAATTACTACTTGATTTACTTATTGTGGTGTTCTTTTTTTATTTATCAATATAATGGCAACTAATATTTATATCAGCAGCCGTTTGCAGAATAATCAGCTATCTGGAACTCTTGATGTTCTAAAAGATCTTCCTCTTCGAGATTTGTACGCTTCTTTGCCTTATTATGTCCAGTCATTTTTTTTTCATGAATTCTCAGAATCCACACTGTTTTAACGTAAGTCTCCTTCCATCTCTCAGAAATATACAGAACAACCTCTTTTCTGGACCAATACCTCAAAAGTTATTGAACATGCCCGAATTCCGGTAGGTCTGAAGTTATATATATATATATATATATATATATATATATATATATATATTTTGGTTTCAGTCTTTATCCTCGGAAGTTCTTACACAATAGTTTCTCCTTGGCTGTATGTTTTACATGGTAGATGGTAAAATTATGATAGTTCGTGTCATTGCCCACAACCATAAAATTAAACTTCAAGATTCCAAATGCAACTCAATTTAAACTGAATAGGGAATTAATTGCCCCAGTCCGCCACCTTCCCCTCTCCACCCCCACCCACCCCACACAGAAAAAAAGAGGCCTATGCGAGGCCATATTGGCCATTACTTTGAAAGAGTTGGTGAGAGTGCAAGGTATGCTGCATTAGTTTCTTCTTCCCGATATCAAAGAGGGTGGGAATTTTATGAGTTATTTGGGAGTGCTTGCAAGAACTTCCGGTTTTATGATAGTTTTTGGCATGTTTATTTGTTCCTCAACTCTATTTTGTGCTATTGTCTTATACCAAATTTCTGTGCTAATTTTCATTTTCACATGCATGCAGGAGTGATGGAAATCCATTCAACGCAAGCACTGCTCCGTTACCTCCACCAACGCCACCGTCAGGGACACAATCACCCGCACAGCAGTTTTTTCCTTCACCAACTTCCGAGCAAGAACCACCTCTGTCTGGGCGACCACCACCTGCAAGACAGGCTGACGGGCCAGAAGGATCAAACTCTGAAAGATCAAGAAGGTCTTCAAGAACAAGACGAATTGTATGGATATCCATAGTGGCGGTGCTGTCGTTCATAATATTGATATTGGCCATCCTACTTTTCATGCCGAGATGCCTCCAGGAAAGAAGAGAAGCATACAGAACCCCAAAGAGGCATGAAATAGCTCCGTACACCGGTACTAGAGAAAATCCTAGAGATAGTGGCTCGTTGGTCCTACCAAGCCATGATGAAGAGAAAGGTACTCCACAGTGTTGGTGTTAGTATTATCAGGGATACTTACAAAAACTACCCCTGGGGTTTTTCAGAAAAGCCTGATAAAATTGAAATAAGAAGAATCAGTCTTGAGGTTTAATTCCATCTTACATTTTGCCCAAACGTTCGTGAAGCTAACAGAATATGCTGATGTCATCAACTATTTTACTGTTACACCTCCCAACTTATCAAAATATTACAAATGACCCAAAAATTTTTAAAGATATGACTTTGGGGGATGTAAGGGTAAATGCATGATGAAAGTTGGGATTATTTGTAGTATTAAAAAGATTGAGGAAATTGTAAATATTTGATGAAGTCAGCAATATTATTGGCTGCACCGAAGGCAGAAAGTGAGATGGATGTAAACTCAAGGGTGATTTTTGTAAATTTTCAAAGTTACATTGTTTCTTGGTAATTAGGCCAAACCTCAACGGTAGTTGTTCCCTTATTATCATTAATTATTATTGCCGCCTTACTTCTAGTACTTTTCTTTTCCAACCAATGCAACTTGTGATTTTTTCCTCATTTCCTTTTTCCTTTTTTTCAAAAAAAAAAAAAAAAAAGCTACGCCAGTGGCTGTTCTGAGAACGAAGGAAGAGAGTCAAGAAAGAGCAGTGTTGTCAGTACCTAAACCACGAAATGAAGTGGTAAAGAAGCAACTGACGAGTGAAGCACCTAGAAGGAATCGTAATGATATAGACAAAAGCAGATTTGATATAGATATTATGCCACCTCCACCACCACCACCACTGGGATCACCACCCCGCCCACCACCGCCACTACCTCCTCCTTTGGAGAAAGTTATTGTGAGTCCAATTACAGCATCTGAAGCAACTGGAACCCAACTTTCGACCCCACATAATCCTACAACTTCTGTGAAGGCTTACTCAGTAGCATCTCTTCAACAGTGTACCAATAGCTTTTCACAAGACAATCTTGTTGGGGGTGGAAGGATCGGAAATGTGTACAGAGCAAAGCTACCTAACGGAGGGGTATGATTTGCATTTTTATTTCTTGGTACTTTGTGATGCCAACTCTCATTCCACTTGTTTCAAATGAACATGCATCTCGCAGTCCTTATGGGAGAAAATTGAGCTTTAGGCACTACAAGATTTTTTTTTTCTTTTTTGCTGATCCAGTCTTCTTACTTTTTTTGCTCCCCCCCCCCTTCTTATGTAGTTGCTTGCAATCAAAAAGTTGGACAAAAGAGTGGCGAACCAACTGAAGGACCAGCAGTTTATTGAGCTGGTTAATAATCTTGATAAAATCCGTCATACTAATGTGGTTGAGTTAATGGGTTATTGCTCAGAGCACGGACAAAGGCTTCTTGTCTACAAGTATTGCAGTAATGGCACACTGCAGGATGCTCTGCACTCTGATGATGAATTTAAGAGAAAACCCAGTCTTCCGTGGAATACTCGCATCAGGATGGCTCTTGGAGCTGCAAGTGCATTGGAGTAAGTCACCTCAATGCAAGTACAGTTGCTAGCTAGATTTTTGTTTTTTCTCTTTAATGGCTACAATATGTTGATTTGAGCTGGGGCCCTGTTTCTAATAACTGAGTATTTTGAAGAATTGTTATATACTCTCTCAGTCCCTTAAGTATAGGCACCTGGGTGAGTGGCACGTATTTTAATAAAAGGTGTGTTGAGTGGAGAGACAGTATGACTATAGAAAGAAGTAGTGTGTTGAGTGGAGAGGGAGTATGACTTTATAGAAAGAAAGAGTAAAGTGATTTTACTAAAAATAGAGTGTGCCTACTCTTTGGGGACAGATGAAAATGGTAAAAAGTGCCAATACTTACGGGACGGAGGGAGTATAATATTTACCTGCCTCCGTCTGAACCAGTGATTTTCTTCTATAATATCGACTTCTTTGGGGCCTTGATATTGTTCGACTTATATGTATATTAAGAAATACTTTTTGCTTGATGTTTCATTTCTTTTGAACTTCTTCACTTGGTTTTATCGATTCAAAACATACAGGCCCAACAGGAAAGGATTATATTTAATGGAATATCTGTTAGAGTGAACTGAATTTCATTTCTATATATTTCTTCAAATCTTTAATGTGCGAGGTTCGTCTGGTGCTTCTGCTATGTTTACAAACTACTCTTTAGTTGTCTGCTGCTTATGCTTACTTCGGGGATTCTTATGATGCTTAAGGGGTTCTTATGATGCTTAAAAGCATGTGCATATATTTCAAGTGTCAACTAATTGAAAACTGCTCTTATAAGGTATCTGCATGAGGGCTGTGAACCACCACTAATTCACAGGAACTTCAAGTCTGCAAACGTTCTCCTCGATGATGAACTTGCTGTCTTTGTTTCTGATTGTGGTTTAGCTCCTTTGATTTTGTCTGGAGCTGTAAATCAGGTAATTGTAATTTGTTGTCCAATGAAAAAGTTATTTAAATGCTTCGCAGTCGAGATTCTGACGAAAGTTCGTGTCATGTGGTCACTCAAACTGCATTAGCCAATTAATCCATTCAAGATGTTTTAAATGCAATATAAGCATTGGAATCTTTTTTTTTTTTTCATGTTAGCCGACCCCAAATCATTTTGGGACTAAGGCTTAGATGTTGTTGTATGGACGACAAGGTGTAAGGCATTAGTGGCAGTCGCATTTTTCTGATCCCGAGCTTTAAACTAATATGATTGAACGCCGGGAATGGATGTTAACGACCACTTGTCTCTGTCATTACTCAGTTGTCAGGACAGCTTCTCACAGCGTATAGTTATGGTGCCCCTGAGTTCGAGTCAGGAGTATATACTACGAAGAGTGATGTATACAGTTTTGGAGTGGTGATGTTGGAACTTTTAACCGGAAGAAAGTCATACGACAAGTAATAGACTACGATAGCAACCTTGTTATTTAAGATTCTCTGTCTGACTGCTGTCAGCTGCTTCTTATTCTTCACATAATGATTAGGTCACGGACTCGAGGAGAGCAGATTCTTGTGAGATGGGCAATCCCTCAGCTTCATGACATTGATGCGTTATCAAAGATGATTGATCCAGATCTAGGTGGAACATATCCTGTTAAATCGTTATCACACTTTGCCGACATTATTTCCCGATGTGTCTTGGTACGTGGATGTTGTTTTATTTATTTGGTTCGATGACTCATGATCTTATGCATGTGTAGCCGTTTTGTCTATAATCTTTAGAAGGATAATTCTAATTTTAGTACCTGAATTACACCATGTTTTCACTTTTGGTAACCCATGTTTTACTTTTTAATCACTTGCTCCTCATCCCGTCTCATTAAGTGATTAGAATTTAAAACACGGGTACCACAATTGGTGGATGTTTGACTGGATGTGACAAAAGTGATTAAAAGGTAAATATGAGCGTATTAAAAGTGAGAACATGGCATAGTTTAGGTACTGCAATTGAAATTATTACATCTTTAGACAATTTTGCTGGTAAAAACATGAGAATTATCTTTTGTATGTCGTATTATGTCATGGGATTTGCAGCCTCTGCTGATTGGTTTGATAGTTTTCTGGGTGGAACAAGTCTTCCAAAGTGAGCTTCTGAACCATAAATCTCGTTGACCAGTAAATCACGAAATCAGGAAAAAACAAGGAGTCACATGTTCCAAATTTTGTTTTAACATTGGCATGTTTACTCTAGGAAGCCACTGGACCTAGAATGGTATTTGCCCCTAATCGGGAATTTTTATAATGACACAAGATGCTATGTAATTTTTTTAATAATTGTTTGAACTGTAAGGAACAACAAACAGTACACAATAAACAGGAGAAAAGGCAAGAGAAATGCTGAATTTGTTTGCTGAGTGCCAGTGTAGTCTACATAGTAAAACATAGCTGTCATTTACACGTAATTAGTCGACAGTTTACTCATAAATTAGGTCAGTTTACAATTTTTCGATTTTACACCAGTGGAAGTTGTAATGTAATTGCTTTGTTTTTACATATGCAGGCGGAGCCCGAATTCAGGCCACTGATGTCTGAAGTGGTGCAGGACCTCATGCTACTGATACGGAGGGAATCTTCAGATGAACGACTAACTTAGATATCATATATACACCTCACTAGTATTGAAAACAGATCACATGGTGAAGAATTCGGGATCAATCATGGGATATGCAACTTTGGAGGGGGGGGGGGGGGGGGAGCTGAATGCTTTTTTACACCAAAATGACTCGGACTGGAGAGTTCTCATTTGGTAGGCATGGCCGGGAAGAGGTTTAGACCATCCCGTTGACATCTAATCGTCCTGATTCTTTCCCTGTGATCTTTGTTTGTTTTGAAGTTTAATATTCATTGAAATTGGATGAGGCATGCTAACCCATTTGTTGGATCATTGTTGATTTTTAGTTTTGAATTTTCTACAAATGGTATGTTTTTCCATCCATGATTCTTTCTTTGACGCGATTTGCATTGCTCCTTGCATAAAATAATTGTTTGATGCATAGTAGCATTTTTGTTGAAGAGACCCTTATTCCATTTCGCTGTATTTTATTTTTTTGGATTTTTAACTAAGGATGAATGACTAAGATAAACATATGTGGTCCGCGTCTATCTGAGTGTACTTTGTGCCCACAACGCGTATAGATGATTCAGATGTGTAGGATAAATATATGGAATTTGTTTCTCTAAGCACTACTGTTAGAAATTCTAACAAAATTATCTTTATTTTGTAGTGTCGTTAACAATTTGTTGGATTCATGAGCGATATCCCTAAACCCCGAAACCCTTCACTTTCGATAGCTAACCCTATTGAAAATCAATCGATTGCCTCCATCGACGATGATTGATTGGGGGTGGAGCTGTTAACACTAGTGGTGGCCCCACCTGAGGGAACCCTAGATTGTAATAACAAAGTAGCAAGTGTGGTGAAGTCGTGGGCGAGATTGCTAAATCAAGAAATGGCCCGAAGCGAATGAATCTCACATTTATTCCCCCAAACATTGATGATGGCAAACCACGAATAAGTATTGTTCTACGAATGTCCTACCTGGTGTAACAGGTGGAAGTTGGCGGCATTTTGGTTTGTCCTTGGATTGAACCCTATGTTTGGAGTTGTGGATCATTTTGCGCACAATCATTGGAAGTGCTTTGGTTTGAAGGAGGTCTTTCGGTTGTCTTCGAACCTTTTCCTATTTGAATTTGACCCTGATACCGGATGCAACCAGATGATGGAGAAAGCGCCATGGACCCTGGCGAAATGGCCGTATATACTGAAGGAATGGTCATCGATGGCTACTCTGGACAGCCGTAAAGTGGAATATGTAATACCCGAGATCTTCGTTCCAGTTTCGTTGAGTTTTTCTGCGGATTATCGGATTGGTGTTGTCCATGTCTTCGGAATGTTGTGCCATGTATGGTTGTGTCATGAGTTGACACGTGTTTGATTTCCGTTCCGGATCGTTGCATGAGTTTTTGACTCATTGGGGTGTAGCGCACGCTATCGCTTGTAGTGTAGCGCGCACTACTGTGTCATTGTTAGCGCACGCTACCGGTTGTGTAGCGCACACTAACTGGCAGTCTAGAGGCAGTCTAGGAGCTACTGGACTGGGACTGGAGTCTCGTTAGCGCACGCTATGGTTGGTTGATAGCGCACGCTATCGTTTACCTAGCGCACGCTAATTGTTCTTGCTAGCGCACGGTACCTGGTAGGCCCAGACCAGTCCAGGAGCCACTGGGCTGGATTCGTGACTCGTTAGCGTACGCTACGCATATTGGCTAGCGCACGCACGCTAACTGTATTATATGCGGTATTTTATGGGGCGTTGACCCTGTTAGCGCGCGCCAATGCATGGTGTTTAGCGCACGCTAATAAACTGTTCAGTATAAATACTAGACAGCAACCTTCACTTTGTCATTTCTCACCCTTCTTCATTCCTTTCCGACGGGAGTGAGCTCCGGAGGCGATTTTGAGCGACTTTCTTCTTCAAGCTTCATCTTGGAGTGGATTTGTAGGTGTTCAACAACATCTAATCATCTCTTTTTCTCAAATCAAGGTAATCTCTTATTAGAACCCTAGTTTCTTGAATTTGGGGGTTTTCCTTGGTTTTGTAATTCTTACCCGATCTCATCCGATCGGTGGTGTATTCTTGATGGTCTTGAACGTGATCTTCGGATTGGTAACCCAATTATTGATTTTGTATCATCCGGCACAATGATTCTTGATTTCCTTGAGAACACTTAGATCCTTGTTGTTTTTAGGATCGTTTGAGATTCCAATTACTGTTATTGATTCGTGGTGATGTTATTTTCGTAGTATTCGTGGGATTGTCGGATCCTTGGTCGTTTTTGGAAGCTCGAGAACTATCCGATCGTGTTTGTTCGTTGTTCGGTTGCTCGTGGTATCGAGGCAAATATCTTGCCCATACACTTCGTGTTTCGTAGTCGCGATAGTTGATAATTGATTATATGTGAAACTTGAATGTTTTAATGAACTTTAAAAGGATCGGTATATTCTTGATAAAAAGGGTTTTCTCCGAGATAACTCGTATGATTCGTGGATAAATGTGTATTTGGAATATGAGTATGTGTTGTATGTTGATAGATGTTATAACCATACTTCGTGAATATAATAGACCGTAATCACTTGTTGAGGATTGTGTATCGATTCGTATACTTGTTCAGTGGGTATTTGACATGTTGTGATATTAATTGTTACTCCTTTAAAAGGAGGTTGTGATGCTTAATGTTGCTTGGCCTGGTAATTGCTTTTTGTTGCTTGATGGTTGCAAGTGATTGTGCCACTGGGTAAGATTGTTGAATCTCCGGGATTCATATTTGCTAGTATGGGTCGGGCGGGACCGTAGGGTTATCCAACGGGTATGTCTTGCGGGGACTCCGAGGTTCTGGGCTTGCTAGCCCGATGCCGGGATAACTTGTGGAGTTATCCATCGGGTATGTCTCGTGGAGGCTCCGAGGCTCGTAGCTTGTTAGTGCGGAGCCAGGATAAGTATGAACGTATGTATGATTATGGTTATGTGACTGTCGTCACGGAGACATGTGATTTGATATGGTTCCCTATTGGGTTATTCACTCGGGTATGTTCCGCGGGAGCATCTGGGGTCCGTGGCTTGTTAGTAGGGACGCGAATAAGCCCCGGGAATATGTTGATACGTATGATTGAGTCGTGGACCCGAGCTTTTGACCGGAATGGTATGATTGGGTCGTGGACCCCGTGTGTTGTTATCATAATTGTATTTTGGGGAAATGACTTTTGGGTTGTGTCCCTAAATGATTTCGAAAGGTTTGAGAATTCTTAAATCACAAATGTTTCAAAACTCCCGCGATCGTAAAATATTTTACAAGATATATATCGGGTTTACCCCTATCTTTTGATTGAACCATTTTGATCAAGTGATTTACCTCGGGAAGTGTGTTCATGATTATTATGTCCTTGGAGTATGATATGTATGGCTTGTATTCGTATTTTATACTTGCACTAGCAAAACAGTGGAGTTTTGCTAACCCCCGAGTATTCGGGGGGTGGATGTCTGTATTGCGTCCAGGTACTTGCAGGTTGCTGGGGAGCGAATCACAGGATCGATACGAAGGATGGTGGAAGACGACGACACTAATCACATGAAGACCAATTTTTGAGTATTTCGGGAGAGTTTTGTTAATTGTCTCTCCATTGTGTTATTCTTCCGTTTTGTGGGAACGTTGATATATCCCAAACCCTGCGTGGGTATGAGTTTTGAGGAAGAGTTATGTATATTTGATGTATGTGTTGTGGAAAAGTCCGAATCGGTCTAGTGAGTTGTTATTAGCCATGTTGGCATGCATCTATATGTTGTGTTTTCTACTTTTAGCCTGGTAGATCCTCACGGAGAGGGTCTGCGGCGCTGTAATATTCCCGAGTGGTTTGGGGGTGTTACAAAATATGGTATCAGAGCTTAGGTTGTGGAAACCTAGGCTATCAGGTTGATTTGTGTGTTGTCGGGTCTTGTCTTGTCAGATTTTGTCTGACTGAGTAGTGTCGCGACGCGTCGTCTGAGATGTCGGTCGTGATTAGTATCAAAGTGCAGCCATCATCTTCGTGCGATCTGTGGATGTAAGTCTCTCCACTATATTGTTGTGTCTCGTGTTACACGAGTTTGTGTGATATTTGTGTTATAATGTGGAGTTAGATGTGAATCGTGAATACGTACTCCATGTTTGTTTGATTTTTGTAATGTGTCGGTGTATATGTATATATGTATCCTTGTATAAATCGTTTTTACAGGAGCAATGTGTTGGTGTGGCTACGTAAAGAAAGTTTGTCAATATGATATTTTAAAAAGCCTTAAATGTTTTGGGAAGTCACGTAAATTTTATTTTAAATCATCCTTCCAGAGAGGAAAAGTTTGATTTTCGTGTGATGACCTCGAGGTCGAAAATTTTTGAGAATTCAAACTACTTATATTTATTTTCATCTTGTATTGCAAGTTTTCCAAAAATTTGACTTTTAAAACTCAAATGAGGTCTACCAAAAATTTACTTGAAACGTGACTCTCGTTTTTAACTTTTCGGTTCCATGCATTTTGTTAAAAAGGTACGTGGTAATGATGTTATCGTTATTTTAGCTGTAGTGCTCCGAGTTGTGATAAAAATGGTGTGTGAACGATGAGTCGTTCGGTACACACTCATTGAAATAGTTTTCTTGACCGAGAGGTGGGAGTTCAGTTTGAACGTTAATTAATTTCTGATGGTTATTTGTGTAATATTATAATCATATACACCGTTGATATTTGGATTGGTACACTGTTGTTTATTTGTAACCTCCGGTCTAGTACCGTTGATAGGTGAGTATGTATGTGTTGCCAAACTTACACAGCTAGCGCACGTCACCTTTTTTTGTGGAGCGCGCTTTCTAACGGGGCAAAAGTTTTGGGACTGCATTTTTGCCGCCAGGCTTAATTTTTGTAGTCGATCATCTGTGGGTGGATTCTATGTGTGATTATGTGATTTTTCGTTGCATTAGGTTGTTGATTTTAGTATGCCGAGGGGCAGAGGTCGTGGTCGTAACCGTGGTACTGATGACCATGGGGATCAGATGCGTGATCGAGAGAATATTGCCTGGAATGATATTGATATTGGTGTTGCTACTATATTGCAACAAGTAGCAGCACATATGACTCAATTGACCCAGGCGGTTCAACGCAACACTGACGCGACTCGGAACATCGGTGTAAATCAATGGCTTCGAGAGGTAGTTTGTATGAATCCCCCTCGATTCGCTGGTGCTGTGGATGCATTGGGCTGGGACGGTTGGCTTTTCCAGTTGGGAAAGATATTGGAGGCCGTCGATTGTCCAGAGGAGCGGAAGGTGCCTATCGCTCAGTACCTTCTTGAAAAAGATGCTGCTAATTGGTAGGAAGCTGTTTAACCTCGTGATCGTGATGTCAGGTGGGCGGAGTTCCAGGCATTTATGGAAGCTGAGTTCTATCCGAAATCGATTAGAGAACAGAGAATTCGTGAATTATTTTTGGCAGAACCGCAAGATGTATCGGTGTCGCAGGCTATTATCGACTATAGCAAACAACTCAGTTATGTGCGAGATCAGGTGAGAACCAAAGAAGAGAAGATCCTTCATTTTGACAGACGGATGAAGCTGCAGATTCGCCAGTATATGTCGGGACTCACTTGCACTTCGTTGAGGGATTACCAGGATCGAGCCTTGGCTTACGAACCGGCTTCGTTATCGTCGGAGCGTGTGCACGAGCCAAAGAAACGGAGGATGTCCGATGACCTTATGGACAGTATAGGAGTTGACGTTTCTGGATTTCGGCATCGTAGTCTTTCTGCTGTGAAGCTCCATCGCTCGATGTGTGGGACTGGGAGTTCCAAATCGTCAGCTTTGACTCCTCGTAAGGCCAGAAGGTGTTTCAACTGCAATGTGTCGGGGCATGTTCGTGCATATTGTCCTTCTCCGCCAGTAACATGTTACAAGTGCGGACTCGAGGGACACCAAGTTTAGTTTTGTGAACTGTTCACCGAGCCTTCCGAGGCACGGACTTGAGCATTGATATCAGGATCGACTCTAAGGAGTTCCTGGGGGGTGTAGTCTATCGATTGTATGATATGTTATTTCCTTGCTTTGTTGTTTTAAATTTCGGAGATAAACTTCTTTCATTAGAAGTGGATCGAATTGTTGAACTTCTGTATTTCCAGTCATGTCGACTCGTTTGTACTCGTTGATATTTTCTGAACTCATTCTATTCTTCACTTTTCATTGTTGGACGAGTTGTGGTATTGTTTCGGAGAAATTTGTTTGTCATTGTGACTTTTTCCGAATTTGGCTCCATCCCTATGAATCTTATATAAATACATATATTGTCGTTCTTTCCAGACGATTTATTGTCTTGAGACGAGTTGTGGACTTCGGGGTTTTTATTTGATTTTTGTTATTCGTTGTTGTTGTGCGGCGATTTATACGCCTCGACTGCGATCGGCATAAGGGCCGAGCGACCAAGCCAGCATCAAATAATTCAAGGTAGACTTGTCAAGCGAAGAGTCCAGGCCAAGATCAGGTACCGAGCGATCGACTTCCAGGGCGATTGTCTCTTGGAACCTTGCGATCGACTCTAGTGCCCGACCAAGGACGACCGTCCTATGCCACGTGTAAGGTCATCATCCGTCATATCTACGAAGACCGAATCTCGTAGCGAGGACCCACATGCAGATCCGCGAATGGCGCCGCAGAATAAGGATCTTTGATTCCAGCCCATCAACAGCTGTCAACGACAAGGATAGTCTCACCTACCGACAGACCCGTCGAAAGGTCCTAGGTGGGACCTCCCGAGACAGCGACTTAGGACGCGTGTTGTCTTCTCATTGGTTCGCATATCCGGCCGCCAGCAGCTGCTGCGGACTTCAAGGAGACCAACCCATATGCTAAAGACGATCGCCCACTTATTATAATACAGTAAAGGCGATCGCCCAACTATCTCCACTCCTATAAATAAGAAACCTCCAGCAACTGGAAGGAGGTTTGGTTTAGAAACCATCAGTCTTCCAAGAGTTGGATTAGAAACACAGAAATCTACACAGCATTTCATCCTTGTTACGAGAACTCACAGAGCATCAAAACTGGTTCTTCCGGCAATCATCAGCACTCAAGAGCTAGATAACTAGGGTCTTTACATTCATTGTAATTGTACTCTAACATTAATATTTGTACTCCCAAGTATTCGTATTAATAATATCTCGCGAGAGCATTCAAGCCCGGGAATAACAACCCCGGCAAATCTTGTGTTGTTTACATTCCCTCAGACGTGCTCTCGCATTTTGTTTGTTACTCATCCATTCCAGCAATCCCTTCCGAATAATATTTTGGGTAACAACAATTGGCGCTAGAGGAAGGGGATTTACCTTCATTTTCATTCCGACCGTTTTGAAGAACACTTATTGTTCTCCGGAGCATATACTTGAAGAAACACTCGCTGTTCTTCAAAGAAAAACCTTCAGAATAATGACGTCTGCCACCACTTCGAAGAGAGCTACTCTCCGATCCTCCGGACGTCTTATTCCGGCTCGATCCGAGCCCCAACCTACGGCAGAGGGTAGCTGCGGCGATGCGAGACTCTCAATCCCGCCCCCGAGGGATGGCCCTAGCCTCTCACTCGACCAGTTCCAAACCGCAGAACAGATCGAGGAGGCCATGGCCATCCTAAGGGAGCGACGGAGAGCATGCGAAGCGCCCGCTATAACCCCCTCGGCCATCCGCCGCGCGGGTAAGCGGAAGCTCAAATGGTTACTTGTCGAGCGATCGTCAGAAAGCCCCGATTCTAAAAAAAAGGCTCTCGCAAGGCGGAATGGTTCCGTCTTCAGCCACCTAGGAAGCGATCCATCGTGGCGACCGGGGCATTCTGGCCCCAACCACAAGACGACGGAGTCCGAATCCGTCACCAGGAGTTGGCATACCCAACTCCCAATCGAAAACGGGTCGACCGTCTGGCTCCTATTCGCCGAAGAATCGAGACTCGTGGCAAAGACATTATCTACAGCGGAGCCAAGGGATCAGTACTTGGTCGCCTCGGCTCCCGCTCCGAGTGCCTAGCCGCGAGCAGCCAGGCCATGGCGATGGCCTCTATGTAATGCCAACTCGACGAGATGAAGGCGCTCATGGAAACTGGGGCAGGAGCCAGTAGAAAGATCACCGGACCGAGTGAGCCACTCGTGGTCCACATCGAGCTTGCCCCCGTGCAACCAAAGATCGCTCCTCCTCAAACGCCTTCGTATGAGGGGAGATCGGACCCCGAGACTCACCTAAGCAAGTTCCAGATCTACATGACCGGATGCGGGGCATCAGACGCGACGAGATGCCGAATGTTCCCTTTGACATTGGGCGATCTTGCCCATAGGTGGTACCTCTCATTGCCACCGCGGTCCATCGGTTTCTTTGAACAACTGGCGAGCGACTTCACGTCATACTTTTCCGCCAAGGTCGCTAGACCAGAAGGTCCCCATCGCATGATGAAAATCAGGCAGGGGAAAGACGAGTCCGATGCAGATTACATCGACCGGGTGGATGAAATAGTCCTCACCGGCGAGCCCATTAGCGATGAGCTCGCCCTCTACTCGGTCCTGGGGGGGTTCTATGGTCATTCACCCATGTTCAGGCACCTCACGAAGGATATCCCCCCAACCTACGCGACCTTCCGCGCCAAGGATGCCGATTTCCTGGCCAGGCAGAGGCTGCTCACCCTTCGTCTAGGCGAGGAGACGTTGCCTCCCGTCCAAAAGAAGGCGATCGCCAAGTCCAACAAGGCGGTCGCCAAGCCACCCGGTGATTTCAAGGCCTTCGAGGAGATGGAAGCCCATCTCCTCCACAAGTTCAACCGAACTCCGGCCTATATTTTTTACACCATCAAGGGGCGCGAACCGCTAAGCATGCCAAAGGTGATAAGGGACAACGGTCATCTGGACCATAATAAATTTTGTGATTACCACAAGAGTCCCGGTCACAGCACCAACCATGCCGCGACCTCCTCAGACAACTCTGGAGATTGTTCGAGGAGGGCAAGCTGGACAGTTTATTGGCTTAGCCAGAGCCCCATCAATCTCCCAAACCATTCGATGACAGGCCGGAAGGCTCATACGAGTCGACCCCCGATCAACCTCAGCGGCCGGATCTATATGCTTCAATCAAAAGGTGGGAACTTCGGAAGTCTTTCCCCGATTCCCACCACGTCAAACCAAAGGCTACTGCCTGAGCAACGCCTCGAAAAAGAGGATAACTCGCTCGCCCTCTAAAGTTCGTCATCTAACATGATGGACCTAGGCAAGCGATCGCCTCCCTCAGCACAACGTATACCGTCGAGGATCGCCATCTAACACGACGGTCCGAGGTAGAAGAGTGCCGCCATGGTCGCGAAGGTCGATGAAACCGACGATCCGTCCATGCAAGGTTCCTTTGGGCAGCGATCGCTCACCCTACGTTTAAATACGAGGCGAACGTAGCCGAAGGACCCTCCAAAACAAATCAGAGTATGACTCGTTCGCCCTCTAAAAGCTCGTCATCAACATGAAGGACCTAGGCACGCGATCGCCTCCCCTTGCACAACGTATACCGTCGAGGATCGCCATCTAACATGACAGTCCGAGGTAGAAGAGTGCCGACATGGTTGTGGAGGTCGATGGAACCGTTCTCTGTGACCATGCAAGGTTCCTTTGGGCAGCGATCGCTCGCCCTTCGTTTAAATACGAGGCGGGCGTAGCCAAAATACCCTCCAAAACAGATCTGTGGACAGGTTCGCCCGCCCTCAAAGGTCCATCATCTAACATGGTGGACCCGGACAATGCGACACGTCCCTTCCCCCGTCACAACATATACCGTCGAGGGTTGCCATCTAATATGACGATTCGAGGTAGAAAAGTGCTAGCAAGCCGCGGTTGTGGAGTCGATTAATCCGACGACGCCCCGTGTAAGGACTCCTCCAGACCAAGACCGCTCGCCCTTCGTTTAAATACGAGGTGGGCGCAGCCTACCAAGGACCCTCACAATTAAGTGAGCCGAGAGATATTGGCCATCAGACGGAACGTCGCTCGCGCACAAGACATGGTCGCGGAGGTCGGTTCCATCAAACTCGGCGATTGTGCACGGTTCCTCTAGGCCGGGATGGTCGGCCTTCCTCGAGGAATCTACAAAATTGAAGACCGCTCACTAAACGATTTATTTTCGTCCCCTTACTTTCACTAAGTAAACAAAAACAAGGGGGAAGAGCGGAGCTATATATACGACGATCGTCTTTACTCAAATACATGCACGACGATCGGCATTATTCAGTTATATGTACAACGATCGACTATGTTCTAAAGTTACCGGTATGAGTTTATCAATCCACTCAGAGCTGTACGCACGACGATCGTTCCTCAAACATTTGTATAAAGTAATGCAAAAGACTCAGAAAGACAATCATTCAAGCAAGAAATCAGAGAAGCAAATATTTATTTCATTACTTGGAATACAAATACAAACACGGTCGCCCGAAGGCAAAAATACAACGAAAGCTACAAAAAATTACAAGTAAAAAGCAGAAAAGCTCAAGGATCGGCGCCCGTTCCATCGCCAGCAGCAGGCTCTGAACCCCCATCCTCCAGGGCACCCGGATGAACAAGGTTGTCCGACAACGGGTACCAGCTCAAGTCGATTCTGAGATCCGCGGAAAGGTCGAGGATCGGCACGATGAAGTTTGGCTGCAGAGGGTGCTCAAGCGCATAGGCTCTGAAATTTTCAGCCAAAGGGCCGACCTCGAGCCCTCACTACCAAAAAAAGGACTTTAGCCGACAACCCGAAAAAAATGGCCGACGACTTTAAAATGTCGTCGGCTAAACTTTGCACTTTAGCCGATGGCTCGTGTTGCCGTCGGCTAAGCAGTTTTAGCTGACGACTTGATCTAGGTCGTCGGCTATAGTACAAAATAGTCGTCAGCTATAGTAAAGAGGTTTAGCCGACGACTCTTGAGATTGTTTAGCCGATGGGAAAAAAAAAGACGTTTTAGACGACGAATTGATCTGGGTCGTCGGCTAAACCTTTTCCAAAAAAAAATCAAGTTTTAGCCGACGGCAAGATCTAGGCCGTCGGCTAAACCCTTTCGAAAAAAATGGGGTTTAGCCGACGACCTAGATCAAGTCGTCGGCTAAACCTCCAAGTGAAAATTATATATAGTTCACGGAATACCAACCCAATCTTGCCCCTTTCCCCGCTAAAGAGCACCTTTCTATTCTCGACCCTGTCAGTTATTCCGAAAAAAAGCTTGTGAGTTGCTACTTTGAGTATTGTGACCTTGCGAAAAAGATCAACCCGGTTCTTGGAAATCCCTTTGTGTATTTTTTGAGTTTGTGTTCCTACTTTGAGTTATGCTAGCTGGAGTGACGAAGGTTTCTACCGATTGTTATAATCACCATTTCGATTAAGGTACGTATTTTATTGTATTTTTTATTGTGATTTCGAAACTTTGTATTATTCATGTTGTACATTCGAAAGCTTTTATGTATAACGATTAAGTTTTATGATGAGAATCATTATGATTAATTGTTTGTTTTGATTTCATTTATAATTTGAACAATATTAGTTAGTTGGATTAATATTGGAAAATTTATACATTTTCAGGATGGACAAGAGTTGGATTGGGTTACGAAAATGGGATCCAAGTGTAATGGATGGGATGAAGCAGTTTATGAGATTTGTAAAAGAGCACGACAGTGGTAATATGTTGCACTACTGTCTGTGTAATAAATGTAGATGTCCCAGTGATATGTATCATTTTCCATTTGATGAGGTCTGGGAACACCTAAAGAAGAATGGTTTTTGGAGTAAATATACATGTTGGATATACCACGGTGAAGCACCGAATTCTATTATTCCGTATGATCACGGACAATTTAGTGGTAATGACGGGTTCACCGATCCAAAGAGGAGGTTGATTGATGATGTGTTTGGTTTTTCCGAGATGTTTGTACCAACTGAGCCAATCCCACGACCCCGTAGACCGTTGCCTTGTAATACTGCTGGGCTTGACAAGTACAACAAGCTAATTCAACTCCAACAAACCCCTCTATACCCAAGGTGTAACATGACCGTTCTTTATTGTGTCATGGAAACGATGAGATTAAAGGTGAAAAACAAATCATCCATCAAGTCTGTGGATGATTACTTGGAGCTTACGAGTAATATGCTTCCAGAGGATCATCATCTTCCTAATACATATACAAAAATGAGACGAATTTTGAAAGATCTTGGTCTTTCCTACATTAAGATCCACGTCTGCATGTATGATTGTGTTCTATTCTGGGGGCATCCTAATGAAGACCTCACGAGATGTCCTGTATGTGATACAGAGAGATATAGGATCACTCCTTCTGGAAAAGAGAAACCGGTGAAGGTACTTTGGTATTTTCCACTGAAGGATAGGTTGGAACGGCTTTTTATGTCTCCTCACACGGCAAAAGCAATGAGATGGCATGCCGAGCCGCGCACTAATGATAGGGATACTATAATACACCCTTCGGATGGAGAGGCATGGAAGCATATAGATAGGGAGTATCCGAATTTTTCTTTAGATATCCGAAATGTGAGGCTCGGGATTGCATCTGATGGTTTCAACTCTTTTGGTAACATGAGTCTTTCATATACCATATGGCCTGTTGTAGTGATTCCTTACAATCTTCCTCCGTGGATGTATATGCAGAAGGAGTATAATATGTTGACCTTGTTAGTCCCAGGGCCGGGGTATCCGGGAAAGTGTATCGATGTGTATATGAGACCTTTGATAGAGGAGCTGAAATTGTTGTGGGAGCAAGGTCATCCCACATACGACAGTTATTCGTCCGAGACGTTCTACTTGCACGCCATGTGTATTGGCACTATTAGTGATTTTTCTGCATATGGAATGCTGTCTGAATCTGTTATTAGCGGATATAGAGGTTGTCCAGTGTGTTTGAATGCAGATTGTGCTAGGTACCACTGCAGATTGTACGACAGTCATCTATATCTTGTGCAAGTTTGAGCGAATATTTCCTCCAAACTTTTTTGACCTCATGCCTCACCTCATGATCCACCTTCCCCGGTAGTTATTGGTCACTGGTCCAGTGCACTACACATGGATGTACCCGGTTGAAAGGTAATATATATATATATATTGTCAAATTAAGTATGATTTCTAACACAATGACAATATTACAGGCAACTCGGTAATTACAAAGACTCCGTGGCCAATAAGTCTGCACCGGAAGGATGCATTGCAGAATCTTACCTTGCGTCGGAGTGTATTACGCATATCAAGTTGTATTTGGGCACCTTCGAGCCCCCTTCCCGCTCTATTCCAGCATATAAAATACAATTCAATCTTTCTATCATATCCACTGAGGTTGACGTCTATGTGAGGTTGTCAGGAAGACAATTAGACCCGTACGAGTCACGAATTGCACATTGGTGGATATTGCTCAATTGTCCAGAAGTTCAGTACTGAAAACATATCCACTTGTCATGCGATATGGTGCGAGGTGACACTAGATTCCACAATGACACTTTTGCCGACTATTTTGGAGAATGGGTACGTATACATTCAGTTGCTATTGATTATGGACATAAGATATTTATTTTACATAAAAAGTTTATTTACGAAAGATGACACACATACAAGATGACAGACACCCTAACTGGTCGCGTGAACTTATGCTTCTTTCTATGAAGTCGGTTATGTCAAGAATTTATTTGATGGCCAAAGTCAACGGTGTCACATTCGTATGCCTTGAGAGAGACCAAAAAAGAAGATGTCAAAATTCTGGGGTTATGATAGATGGTGGATATTACGGTGTTCTTTTGGAAGTGGTAGAACTAATTTACGGGGAAGGCATGACAATTTACTTGTTTAAGTGTCGATGGTACGACACCAGTCTTGGAACCGATATGCAAGACGACTACGGGCTGTTATCTGTTGACACTTCCACTTCATGGTATGAAAGTGATTCTTTTGTATTTGCTACATCAGCAAAGTCGGTGTATTATTTGGACGACTTGATGAAGAAAGGCACATGGAAGATAGTTAACGTTGTGACAACGATGAATATTTATAGTGCTGCTACACTGGGAGAAACAACAGGTACTGATGACGATGATGCTTATCAAGAGCCAAATACAGAAAATATTCCACCATCAACGACAATTACAATGAATAATGTTCTTGAAGGACGAGTCGTCCGACTCCGTGGTGATGCTCGCGGGTACGTTGACGTTGATACAAACGAATTACTTGAAAATTCCGATGACAATAATGTGGATAACTTGAGGCATATGTTGCCGGATATCAACTCAGATAATGAGACAGACTGTAGTGATGACTCAAACTATGAGCCATAAATTTATTAGATGTATATTTTCATATGTTAAATATAATTAAAAAAAATAGTACTAATAATAATCAAAACATTAATATAATATTAATAATATTATTAAAAAAACGAGGGGTTTAGCCGACGACAAGATCTACGTCGTCGGCTAAAGTGTTTTAAAAAAAAATATTATACTTTAGCCGACGACTTTACAATAGTCGTCGGCTAAAGTGTTTTAAAAAAATATTAAACTTTAGCCGACGAAAATTCAAAAGTCGTCGGCTAAACCCCAAGTATGACACGGGCCATGTAGTCTAACACGGCCGAGTCAGGATACAGTTTGTTTTCACTTTCTGGGCAGGTGCGACACGGCCCGTGTCATTTGACACGGTTGGGGGGTTTAGCCGATGACATTATATAAGTCGTCGGCTAAAGTTTTTTAAAAAAAAAAATGGTATACTTTAACCGAACGTGTCAAATGACATGGACCGTGTCGCACCTACCCAGAAAGTGAAAACAGACTGTATCCTGACCCGGCCGTGTTAGACTACACGGCCCGTGTCATACTTGGGGTTTAGCCGACGACTTTTGAAATATCGTCGGCTAAACCCCCTACATTTTATACGTTTTCTCCTTCTTTCTTGTATTATTTTCTCCTTCTCCCTCACCCAGCTCGACCGCCCCCAGCCCCAACCGCTCGTCCGACATCCGCCCGTCACCTAGCCCCCATCCGCCGCTTTGTCACCCCCAACCCCGTCACCCAAGCGTCCCGCCCTGCCGTCCCGCGCTTATCGACATCCCGCCGCCCGCCCGGCCTCCGTCCCGTCGCCCGTACGACATCCCCCGTCCCGTCGCCCGCCCGCCCGCTTGCCGTCCGACCGCCTCCCGACAGGTAACCCTTTTCCTTTTTTTTATTTTGTTTGATGAATTTATTGTATTTGTTTGATGAATTTGTTTAGATTATGTGATGAATTAGGTAAATTTTTTAATGAATTGTGATGCAATATTTGATGAATTTAGTATTTTCTACATCGGATGTGTTTAATGAGTTGTGAATTTGATGAATTTGTTTGAGGAGGAAGGGATTGTATAGCCGGCGTTAATCGAAAGATTAACGTGGTATGGCATTGATAATTACTGTTGTGTTGAGTTGTGAATTTGATGAATTTGTTTAGATTATTTCATGAATTAGGTAAACTGTTTAATGAGTTTTGATGAAATATTTGATGAATTTGTTTCAGGAGGAAGGAATTGTATAGCCGGCGTTAATCAAAAGATTAACGAGGTATGGCATTGATAATTACTGTTGTGTTGAGTTGTGAATTTGATTTATTTGTTTAGATTATGGATAGAATAAAGAAAGCGTTGGGGAAGAAGTCGACAAAGTCGACCACTCCCGATTCGGGGGGGAGTTCGACAGCCTCTAGTAAGGCGGATCCCGCTACACTATACATATCTCAGAGCAGCGTTCGTGCCCGCCAGATACTAGAAGCTACCGGCATGAACGCTGACGATTTTTTTAGGGCGACAGATGAGCCCGCTGCACTAGCGCGGCGTTTATCCTTTCAGACACCACGACCGACCCCCTCGCAGACGGAGACTCATATGCCTCCCATCCACCGACCCATGTCTAGCCCTCACACATCAGGAGATGTATGGAGTTCCTCGTCCGCGGTGCCCCACGGTCCGCCGCCGACTCTATTCATGCCTCCGATGGTTCCGACTATTCTAGAGGTCGATGAGACGGGAGTCCGAGTTCCTGTTCGATTAATTAGCCCTGACGAGGCGTACGTCTACGAGTCTTGGCCAGACAACATGTGTTGGTGGAGTTGTCGGGTTTCGAAGACGAAATTGTACGAGGAGATAGAGAGGGAGAAGGAGAAGGGGAAAAATGTAGTCGAGGAGGAGAAGAAAAAGAAGAAGACTCGTGGCCCAGCAAAGGGTCTGGCGCTTGACTCCTACGTAAGTAAGCATGGCCGTTACGAGATTCCTCTAGACAGACACGGCCGGCCGGTGATGTCTTCTGACGTTACGGCGTCATATAGCCGTAATGTTGGCTTTGTCATTCGGGACAGAGTCCCCGTTTTATGGCCCGATTGGGGGGACGTGCCGCAGTGCGTGAAGGATGCTTTGAACAATGTTATGTCGGTAAGTTAATAAATATTTAATAAGTGTTTTTCAATCAACACGTAGTTCTTCAAAATGCAATATGTGATGTTTTTAAATTATTGCGTATTTATGCTGTTCATAGGTGTGGTTTGTCATTCCCGACTCTCTACTACGTACCTGGTGTGACGAGGTGCAGTCTACCAAGTAAGTCATTTTAATTTATTTTGTATCTACATTGTTTGCGTAATTTTTTTTCTTACGAATAATATATGTTGTGCAACGTGTGTTGTTGTAGGTACAAATCTTGGAAAAATGAGATGTACATGTTCTGGACAGCCTGGGGTGATACCCGAGAGGCTACTCCGGAAGAATTCAAGTTCCGGGAGTACGAGTGGAAGTGGCTATGCGCCCATTTTCGCGACCCAGAGTTCATGGTATGACTAAAATACCCTCATTTCATTCTTTCTTTTTCAGTTTTTATTTTTTTTGAATTCTAAATATAAACTCGATTTTTTTAAATTAATGTTTCAGAATTTAAAAAATACTTGAAGTTCCGATTTTTTTAAATTAGAAAAAATCGGAACTTCAGGTATTTTTTTTTAAATTCTGGAATATTATTAATATTAAAAAATCGGAATTTTTTATTCAAAAGTGGAAATAAAAAAATTTATAAACTCTGGATATTATTTATAAATTGTTTTTATAAAAATAAAAACTAGAATATTATTTTCTATAAAAAATAAAAATCTAAATATTGTATTTTATTTATTAAAAAAACTGTTAGTATTTAATAAAAATTAATAATATTTCAGTTTTTATTTTTTTTTGAATTCTAAATATAAACTCGATTTTAAATAATATTTTTTTGAAGGCGACTAGCTTGACCAACACGACCAATCGTGCTGGTCTAACTGACCATCACAGTCTGGGTTCCCGGTCATTAGCTAGAGTTGCGCACGAGGCCATTTCTTCTGATTCGTTGGACGCATTTGCCTATGTGACTCAGAAAGCATATTCGAACCGTCCCGAGGAGCATGTAAGTCTTTTTTTATTTTATTTTGGTAATAAAATAAATGCCTTTGTATCATACTTCTATTGATATTGAAATATTTATTTTCATATTAACTTAGGAGCATGTGCGGGAGGAGTCTCAGAGGATACTTGCTGAGATTGCTCGGGAGCAGTATCCGGACTTAGCGGAGACCGACCTCGATTCTGCCATTGGACAGATCGATCAGGCCGATCCTTATCTTCGCGCTAGGGTGTGGGGTACCATCTACCCTCCTAGAGGTAGTCGGTACCGCACTAAGATGATGGGAGCCGAGGGTCACCATGTATCGAAAGATGCCCCCGTCTTCCGGCGCCCTTGCGGACGGGATGCACGAACTGCCTATCTCGAGGATCAGCTGAGGGCGGAGAGGGAGCTCCGAGCTGAGAATGAAAGGAGGACTCAGACGTGGTTACATGAGAGCGAGCAGAGGACTGAGTCGCGGTTAGAGAGTTTCCAGAGACAGCAGTAGGCCAAGATGGACTATATGATGACGCTGACTCAGACCATTACTCAGGCTGGACTGCAGGCACCTGCTCCACCGCCTTCTCTCTTCGGACAGACCCCATCTTCACAGCCTCGTGACGAGGATCTAGGAGATGGTGGTAATCCTTCTACTACTACATTTCGACATTTAGATGATTTTGGTAGTGGATTGTAGTTGTGTTGTTGTAGTACTCTTGTATATTTATATTTGTGTGTGTAAGTGATTTTGTTGACGCTACTAGTATGTTGATGAAATTAATGTTCTTGAATGTGTTGTGCGTTGTAATGCATATAATGTTGGGCATATTATTGATGGTATTAGTTGAATGTGTTGCGCGTTGATTGCTGTTGATAATGGGAGCAGGTGCAAAAAATACAGGTTTTGGGATCCCAAAATCTGAATTAATTTTTTTTGTATATTAGGTTTGAGCCGACGACTTTCCAAAGGTCGTCGGCTAAAGTAAATTATTTTTTTTTTCAAAAAAGTTTTAGCCGACGACATTTAAAACCGTCGTCGGCTAAATTGTCCTTTTTTTTTTAAAAAACAGGTTTTAGCCGACGACATTTAAAACCGACGTCGGCTAAAGTGTCCTTTTTTATTTTTTTTAAAACAGGTTTTAGCCGACGACATGTGTAAAGGTCGTCGGCTAAAGTTTATTTTTTATTTTTTAATAATCACGTTTTAGCCGATGACATTTGAAAAGGTCGTCGGCTAAAGTTTTTTTTTTATCAACAGGTTTTAGCCGACGACCTTGTCGTAGTGGTCTGCTAAACTTTGAACTTTAGCCGACGAGTACCAAAAAAGCCGTCGGCTAAACCTTGTCCAACGAATATCGGCCGACGGTTTTTTAGCCGACGACTCACGTGATTAGCCGACGACTTTGGGGTTTAGCCGACGACTTATAGTCGTCGGCTAAAGTGTGAATTTTGGTAGTGCCTCCCTTCTTAGCGGCGTGGATGGTGTCAGCATAAGCCATGTAATAGGCAAATTCGCTGACGTACACGTTGAGGAAGGGATTGGCCTAGGTCGCCTTCAGCTTCTCCTTCAACTCCGCAACCGTTTGGTTCACACCATCGAGGTCGGCAGTTTTGGCGGCTACCTCTTCTTTCGAGGACGCCAGCTCGCTAGTCAGTCGGGCGATGGTCACCTTCAGCTGGTCGGCCTCCTTCCGCGTGGCCGCGTGCTACCTACGAGCTTCCGTCATCTGGTCCCGTATCCGGTCAGTCGTCGCCCGCGCCCGGTCAACATCCTGCCTCGTCTCCATAGCCGCCTCCACTGAGTTCTTCTCCATGGCCGCGAGCTTGTCGGAAAACTCAATGTTTTTGTTTCCGTACGACTTCGAGGTCCGCATGGAGACGAGCGGTGGACAGTCGCCCCTCATAGTCCCGCACGGCCTGGGCAACCATCGTCGCCGTCTGGAGGGCCAACGCAAAAGTAGCCTGCATCGCATCAGTAGATCGCCGGCGCGCGATTGCATCCATATCGGTCATCCAGGCTTTCGGGAGGGAAGCGGTAGCCCGGGCAACGTAGGAAGGGATATCACTGACCTCTCGAGGAGCTTTGCTCGTCAGGAAGTCCAACACCATCGGCGAGCAATTCGGGTCGGAGTGGCGGATCCTGCACAAGTGGCAAAAGAGTTTAAGTGTGTTTGCTACACAAGTTTCATAATTTGGCAAAACGACAGGCTTTCTCGACCTTCTCTGGGTCATGGCCGAAGAACGGCCTGCCACGCGAAGTCTTGGCCTCAGCAGTCGCCATGGACAGAAGAAAAGCTGAAGATGGCGTGGACCCCTCCACTGGAGGAATCGCGGAAATCGGAGGCACAGAAATCGGCGGCTCATCTGCAGTGACAGGGGCCGAGGGCTCCAAAGTCCTCTGTTTCTTATGGATAAGCCGAAGTTGCTCTTCCCCCCGAGGCTCCTGCTCTTCGACGATAGGCTCTTGGAGAGGTCTTGCCTCCGGGGTCGGTCACAGCGGAGCAGCAGGAGCTCGGCTCACCTTTTTCCCTTGGCATAGACGGTTCATGACCCCCGGATTAGACATGGAAATCGTAGCAGGGGGCTCTGGGAAACAAGGGAAGTGAATTTCTGCAAAAGTAAACAATCGACAATGTTAGTAATCTTCCTCAATCAAGACGATTGACATGTCAAAGAAGATCGTGAAAATTCGCACCTGGAACCTTTAGATGGCGAGGGTAGGGAAATAGCTGAGTAGCCAACCAGCAGGCTTCGTTGTTAATTTGGTGTGCGTCTATATGGTCGTCAGGAAGACTCCGTATCTTCTCCTAAACGATCGCGAAGTCAAAAGCAAGGTCGCCCGCCGCCGGAATAATGACACCTGCAAAAAGAAGGCCAAAATCAGACCAGTTCAGTAAATATCCGAACAAAGGGAGAGTCTAAATCCTTACTCGGACTCCTCTCCCGAAAGCCGGTGGGAATATCCAACTCGTCTGTTAGGTTATCATTCGCTGCCGAATTCCACGCGCCGCCGACCCAGAACCACTTCGATGGATCGCCCCTTTGTTTGGGACCCCTAGAATCACCCGGCCTAAGCAACCTTGGATGTGGTAGCCGCCGACAGAGAATTTTTGAACCGTCAACTTGAAGAGATGGTTCATCTCCAACGGCGAGGGAAGACGATACAACCGATGGCCACCAAACAGTGTGAGGGTGCAGACAATCTGCAGCCAGGCGTTCGGCGTCAATTGAAGCGGCGCCACTTTCCAGGTGGTCAGCAGATAGGAGACAACGAACGGCAGCGGGAATCGCAGTCCAGCCTCCATTATCGCCTCATTGACGGCGACCATGCCCTCAGGAGGTTGATCGTCTCGCTCGTTCTCGGCAGACACGTGGAGGCTGACATCAGAAGGAACGTGGAACCTCGCCCTCCAACGGTCTAGATCCTTCCTGGTCGCCGAGCTCCCGATCTGGCCAAGGGTCCACGGAGAGCAGCGAGCGGCTCAGAACAATGTCCGCCTTACAGGTTCATAAGGATGGGCGAGCGAGTATTCCCTGAAGTTAAATTTGGGGAGTGGACCGGCCAATCTCTCCATGAGTTCGGCAAATTCTGTGAAGGCTTGGCCGAACGTGCTGGTCCGCTCCCAGTGTGCCGTCGCATCCTCCTCCTCCTGTTTCAGTGAACGGATCCGCTCGGCCTCCGCCGTCTTGGCCGCGTCAGCCTCATTAAACAGTTCTTCGATCTCCGCGGGCTCAATCTCGGCGCGGATGGCTTCGACGGCGGTGTACACATGGAACTCCGTAGATAGTTCATCCCGGGCGGTCAAAGCCTCGGCGACGGAGGTACTACCCGCCTCATGCGCGTCTGGTCTTCCTCTGGACATTTTCAAAGAGAGGAAGAGGGAAGAAGTTTTTGTTCTTACCTAAAGTCTGAGTCGAACGACGATCATCACACGAAGCTTCCAAGGAATTCGGCTATGTCTTCTTCTCAGGCAAAAAGACATAAGGTTTTTTACCTTGTAACCCCAGTCCTTTTTATAGGCAAGAGCGGGGGCTTATGGGCAAATAAACGAAGTCCCGAGGACCAAAGTGCAACCATCATACAAGACTGCGTTTAATGCTATCCTCGAATCACGCGTGCGCGTCGTTTCGAGGGCACGCCAAAGGACAGTCTGACAAAACCGTCGGACTCCCCCAACAGGAGCCCGACACGCGTCCCGGTGACATCTTCACAATCGCTGTCATTTCCCGCTCATTTCAGCGATCGACCAGGTCGTCCAAATTCAAAATCGGTCCGTTCGAGAGACGAATCGTCTGTTACATAAAATGCTGAGTCGCTCGTCTAAGCCAAGTGATCGCCACTAGAACCACCTCACCCCACGTCTTCAACCTCGGAGCGAGCTGGGGGGCAATTGTTGTGCGGCGATTTATATGCCTTGACTGCGATCGGCATAAGGACCGAGCGACAAAGCCAGCATCAAATAATCTAAGGCAGACTTGTCAAGCGAAGAGTCCAGGACGAGATCAGGTACCGAGCGATCAACTTCCAGGGCGATCGCCTCTTGGCACCTAGCGATGGACTCTGGTGCCCGACCAAGGACGACCGTCCTATACCACGTGTAAGGTCATCATCCGTTTTATCTACGAAGACCGGATATCGGAGCGAGGACCCACGTGCAGATCCACGAATGGCGCCACAGAATAAGGATATTTGACTCTATCCCATCAACAACGATCAACGACAAGGACAGTCTCACCTACCGACAGACCTGTCGAAAGGTCCTAGGTGGGACCTCCCGAGACAGCGACTTAGGACGCGTGTTATCTTCTCATTGGTTCACACATCCGGCTGCCAGCAGCTGCTGCGGACTTTAAGGAGACCAACCCATGTGCTAAAGACGATCGCCCACTTATTATAATACAGTAAAGGCGATCGCCCAGCTATCTCCACTCCTATAAATAGGAAACCTCCAGCAACTCGAAGGAGGTTCGGTTTAGAAACCATCAGTCTTCCAAGAGTTGGATCAGAAACACAGAAATCTACACAGCATTTCATCCTTGTTACGAGAAGTCATAGAGCATCAACTCTGGTTCTTCCGGCAATCATCAGCACTCAAGAGCTAGATAACTAGGGTCTTTACACTCATTGTAATTGTACTCTACCATTAACATTTGTACTCCCAAGTATTCATATTAATAATATCCCGCGAGAGCATTCAAGCCCGAGACTAACAACCCTGGCAAATCTTGTGTTATTTACATTCCCTCGGACGTACTCTCGCATTTTGTTTGTTACTCATCCATTCTAGCGATCCCTTCCGAATAATATTTTGGGTAACAACAGTTGTGATTCGAATGTGATCGTATCGCGATTTGTTGATCGTTCAGATCCCTTCGTATTTTCCTGAAGTTCGAGAAATTGACTTCGTTTGTGATTTTCCCACCCTTGTTGTGGAGTTCCGTATTCGTTCAGCGATTAACTCGCATTTTGATTGATGTACTGTTCGGGCTGGTCAACCATATTAATTTTGTTCGTTGCGTTTAGTTATCATTCTGACATAGCGATATGGATGGTAGCAGCCACGTGGTGCATGTGGTTCTTTGCAAGATCTCGGCAACAAATAGCGTGTGTAATTTGAGACTGTTTTGCATTGGTCGTTTTGTGTTTTAAGTTTTGGGGCCAAAACTTCTTTTAAGAGGGGTAGAATGTAATACCCGAGATCTTCGTTCTAGTTTCGTTGAATTTTTATGGGATTATCGGATTTGTGTTGTCCATGTCTTTGGAATGTTGTGCCATGTATGGTTGTGTCATGAGTTTACATGTGTTTGATTTCCATTCCGGATCGTTGCATGAGTTTTTGACTCATTGGGGTGTAGCGCACGCTATCGCTTGTAGTGTAGCGCGCGCTACTGTGTCATTGTTAGCGCTGTTGGGATTCGGTGCCTAAAACGAAGGCCCAGCGGAAGCGGTAAAACAAAAATTAATTCGATCCGAATCCCTACGAGGACCGATCAAGCTACGTATATACGAATATCAAAACGAATAAAAAGAGATATAAATACTCACCCTTGTAGTCCGTTGATTAGATGGATAACCTTCTCTTGAGTTATTCCCCAAGCTCTGATAGATCTCTATGAATCTATTCTGCTTCAAGCCCTTGAACGATCCAACGCCGAAAGCACCGCGCCTCTACTTGCCACGCGCCGGAAACACGAACGGAATGACAACACCTTGCTATCCTCCAAGGACACGGCTCCAGCTAGGTGATGAAGCTTTTGATTGAGATTATAACACTCTAAGTGTATAACTCACCATCTCTCATTTATGTCTTGATGTTTTCTCCAAGAAAAAACCAAGAACTTGTGATGAAGATGAAGAAGACATGGAGAAGCCTTTCTCTCTCTACACTTTATCTCACGGTTGAAACCAATGAATTTGTGATTTGAGAGATTGAAGTCTTCTTATCTATATTCTCCTTCCACATGTTACAACTCATTCACATGAGAAAAATGCCCCACAAGTCCTTTTCCTTGCATTATCATCCAATAAAAAATGGAAAGAAAAGACAATGGGAAGGTAGGTGGAAGGGGGGCGGCCATGATGAAAATCGAATGAGTTTGGTTCGTTTCGGACTCCCGTGAGTCCAAACAGATAAACTCCAATTCCGTTCCAATGTACTTATATCGATTAATTAATCAAATTAATTAATCATATCAAATACATAATAACATAATTAATTTCTCCAAGAAATAATTATATTCATGAATTAAATTAATCACCCAGTAATTTTTTTAATTCATTAGGCCGTAAATTAATTTATTCAATAAATCGATTTAGACATCCAATGTCCCAAATTTAATTAGACATTCAATGTCCAATAAATTAGATATCCAATATCTAATATTCATAATGAGAGAATAAGATCGATTCATTCCGTCGTCAATCCTATTGCGCGACTCGGTAGGTCCGTCTCAGTCAACAATGGGAGGAACCAAAGAGTAGTAACACCACCTAGCCAGCCTGGCGGCCTACACTGTACCCCAACTGAGAACGAATGATGGGATCATTCAAGAACCATTATGTCATGAATACCCAGTATACGTATAAACCCTTCTTTCACATGTCCCGATCAAGTTATAGGGTCACGGTCAGTCAAACCCTATCTGTACTTGACGCTATGCATGCGTTAATGCAAACCGAGATCATCGAGCTCTCGTGTATATAATACAACTAGCTCCAATGCTTTGGCCAAAGACTTATGATCTCATCTGCCAATAACCGCATAGGACATATAACCCGCTCACTAACGGGAGAAAGAATTCTATCTTGGTATTCAGTAGGACCTACTACTTGCCCGTCAAGACGCACGTCGAGGTTCACCCCCACCTCCTGGTTTACAGGGTCAAACTACTCTAATGAAAATCTTGACGTCACTAGCACATCCCTACTAAATCCTCAAGTCGAAGGTTCACGAATACCTATCACAACCTTTCGATGCCGTCATTGACTGTCCCGGAGTGAAATCTGTGTGACGAATTGAGGGTGAGTCGGTTCAAGTATACTAATATAATTAGCATACCTATAACGTGTGCTCCCACTAACCATTAGTGTTCGACAGACACTCTCTTTGTCAAAGAACACGTCATACAAGTCTTCACATAAACTTAACGCCCAGTCAAGTTTCATCGACTTGCGAATGATTAAGTATTTGAGCTATAAACCTTTCCAGTGCCGACCTCCTTATCTAATAAGGAGTGGAACATTTTGCTCTCAAATACACGGACTAGTTTCTATATGTATATTTACGAGTTAGGAATGCCAGTAACTACCAGTAAATAAAGAAACATCCATTGCCTTATATTAATGATTTACATAATTACAAGTAGAATGCCCTCACTCAACATCCTCTGAGTGGCATTCGAGGGCATACTCCCAACAAGCGCATGCTACCGGTTGTGTAGAGCATGCTAACTTGCAGTCCAGAGGCAGTCCATGCGCTATTGGACTGGGACTGGAGTCTCGTTAGCACACGCTATGGTTGGTTGATAGCGCACGCTAATTGTTCTTACTAGCGCACGATACCTGGTAGGCGCAGACCAGTCCAGGAGCCATTGGACTGGATTCGTGACTCGTTAGCACACGCTACGCATATTGGCTAGCGCATGCTAACTGTGTTATATGCGGTATTTTATGGGGCGTTGACCCCGTTAGCGCGCGCTAATGCAGGGTGTTTAGCGCACGCTAATAAGCTGTCCAGTATAAATACTGGACAGCAGCCTTCACTTTGTCATTTCTCACCCTTATTCATTCCTTTCCGACGGGAGTGAGCTCCGGAGGCGATTTTGAGCGAATTTCTTCTTCAAGCTTCATCTTGGAGTGGATTTGCAGATGTTCAACGACATCTAATCATCTCTTTTTCTCAAATCAAGGTAATCTCTTCTTAGAACCCTAGTTTTTTGAATTTGGGGGTTTTCCTTGGTTTTGTAATTCTTACCCGATATCATCCAATCGATGGTGTATTCTTGATGGTCTTGACCGTGATCTTCAGATTGGTAACCCAATTATTGATTTTGTATCATCCGGCATAATGATTCTTGATTTCCTTGAGAACACTTAGATCCTTGTTGTTTTTAGGATCGTTTCGGATTCCAATTACTGTTATTGATTCGTGGTGATGTTATTTTCGTAGTATTCGTGGGATTGTCGGATCCTTGGTCGTTTTTGGAAGCTCGAGATCCGATCATGTTTGTTCGTTGTTCGGTTGCTCGTGGTATCGAGGCAAGTATCTTGCCCATACACTTCATGTTTCGTAGTCGCGATAGTTGATAATTGATTATATGTGAAACTTGAGTGTTTTAATGAACTTTAAAAGGATCGATATATTCTTGATAAAAAGGGTTTTCTCCGAGATAACTCGTATGATTCGTGGATAAATGTGTATTTGGAATATGAGTATGTGTTGTATGTTGATAGATGTTATAACCATACTTCGTGAATATAATAGACCGTAATCACTTGTCGAGGATTGTGTATCGATTCGTATACTTTTTCGGTGGGTATTTGACATGTTGTGATATTAATTGTTACTACTTTAAAGGGAGGTTGTGGTGCTTAATGTTTCTTGGCTTGGTAATTGCTTTTTGTTGCGTGATGGTTGCAAGTGATTGTGACACCGGGTAAGATTGTTGAATCTTCGGGATTCATACTTGCTAGTATGGGTCGGGCGGGACCGTAGGGTTATCCAACGGGTATGTCTTGTGGGGACTCCGAGGTTTGGGGCTTTCTATCCCGATGCCGGGATAACTTGTGGAGTTATCCATCGGGTATGTCTCGTGGAGGCTCCGAGGCTCGTAGCTTGTTAGTGCGGAGCCAGGATAACTATGAACGTATGTATGATTATGGTTATGTGACTGTCGTTACGGAGACATGTGATTTGATATGGTTCCCTATTGAGTTATTCACTCGGGTATGTTCCGCGGGAGCATCTGAGATCCGTGGCTTGTTAGTACGGGATGCGAATAAGCCCCAGGAATATGTTGATACGTATGATTGAGTCGTGGACCCCGAGATTTTGACAGGAATGGTATGATTGGGTTGTGGACCCCGTGTGTTGTTATCATAATTGTATTCTGGGAAAATGACTTTTGGGTTGTGTCCCTAAATGGTTTCGAAAGGTTTGAGAATTCTTAAATCCTAAATATTTCAAAACTCCCGAGATCGGAAAATGTTTTACAAGATATATATCGGGTTTTCCCCTATATTTCGATTGAACCATTTTGATCAAGTGATTTACCTCGGGAAGCGTGTTCATGATTATTATGTCCTTGGAGTATGATATGTATGGCTTGTATTCGTATTTTATACTTGCACTAGCAAAATAGTGGAGTTTTGCTAACCCCCGAGTATTCGGGGGGTGGATGTATGTATTGTCTCCAGGTACTTGCAGGTTGCTGGGGAGCGAATCACAGGATCGATACGAAGGATGATGGAAGACGACGACACTAATCACATGAAGACCAATTTTTGAGTATTTCGGTAGAGTTTTGTTAATTGTGTCTCCGTTGTATTATTCTTCCGTTTTGTGGGGACGTTGATATATTCCAACCCCTGCGTGGGTATGAGTTTTGAGAAAGAGTTATGTATATTTGATGTATGTGTTGTGGAAAAGACCAAATCGGTCTAGTGAGTCGTTATTAGCCATGTTGGCATGCATCTATATGTTGTGTTTTCCGCTTTTAGCCTGGTAGATCCTCACGGAGAGGGTCTGCGGCGCTGTAATATTCCTGAGTGGTTTGGGGGTGTTACAGAATATGGTATCAGAGCTTAGGTTGTGGAAACCTAGGCTGTCGGGTTGAGTTGTGTGTTGTCGGGTCTTGTCTTGTCTTGTCAGATTTTGTTTGACTGACTAGTATCGCGACGCATCGTCTGAGATGTCGGTCGTGATTAGTATCAAGGTGCAGCCATCATCTTCGTGCGATCTGTGGATGCAAGTCTCCCCACTATATTGTTGTGTCTCGTGTTACACGAGTTTGTGTGATATTTGTGTTATGATGTGGAGTTAGATGTGAATAGTGAATACGTACTCCATGTTTGTTTGATTTTTTTAATGTGCCGGTGTATATGTATATATGTATATATGCATCCTTGTATAAATCGTTTTTACATGAGCAATGTGTTGGTGTGGCTACGTAAAGAAAGTTTGTCAATATGATATTTTAAAAAGCCTTAAATATTTTTGGAAGTCACGTAAATTTTATTTTAAATCATCCTTCGAGAGAGGAAACGTTTGATTTTCGTGTGATGACCTCGAGGCCGAATTTTTTTGAGAATTCAAACTACTTATATTTATTTTCATCTTGTATTGCAAGTTTTCCAAAAATTTGACTTTTAAAACTCAAATGAGGTCTACCAAAAATTTACTTGAAACGTGACTCGCTTTTAACTTTTCGGTTCCATGCATTTTGTTAAAAAGGTACGTGGTAATGATGTTATCGTTATTTTAGCTGTAGTTCTCCGAGTTGTGATTAAAATGGTGTGTGAACGTTGAGTCGTTTGGTACACACTCATTGAAATAGTTTTCTTGATCGAGAGGTGGGAGTTCGGTTTGAACGTTAATTAATTTCTGATGGTTATTTGTGTAATGTTATAATCATGTACACCGTTGACGTTTGGATTGGTACGCCGTTGTTTATTTGTAACCTCCGGTCTAGTACCATTGATAGGTGAGTATGTATGTGTTGCCAAACTTACACAGCTAGCGCACGTCATCTTTTGTTGTGGAGCGCGCTTTCTAACTGGGCAAAAGTTTTGGGACTGCATTTTTTCCGTCAGGCTTAATTTTTGTAGTCGATCATTTGTGAGTGGATTCTATGTGTGATTATGTGATTTTTCATTGCGTTAGGTTGTTGATTGTTAGTATGCCGAGAGGCAGAGGTCGTGGTCGTAATGGCCGTAATGCGATGACCATGGGGATCGGATGCGTGATCTGAGAGAATATTTCTTGGAATGAAATTGGTATTGGTGTTGCTACTATATTGCAACAAGTAGCAGCACAGATGACTCAATTGACCCAGGCGGTTCAACGCAACACTGACGCGACTCGGAATATCGGTGTAAATCAATGGCTTCGAGAGGTAGTTCGTATGAATCCCCCTCGATTCGCTGGTGCTGTGGATGCATTGGGCTGGGACGGTTGGCTTTTCCAGTTGGGAAAGATATTCGAGGCCGTCGATTGTCCAGAGGAGCGGAAGGTGCCTATCGCTCAATACCTTCTTGATAAAGATGCTGCTAATTGATGGGAAGCTGTTAAACCTCGTGATCGTGATGTCACGTGGGCGGAGTTCCAGGCATTTATGGAAGCTGAGTTCTGTCCGAAACCGATTAGAGAACAGAGAATTCGTGAATTCTTTTTGACAGAACCACAAGATGTATCAGTGTCGCAAGCTATTATCTGTAAAGCCCGTGTCCCGGTATGGATTATGTTTATATTGATTAATATTTTCTTTAATTAAATGTTGTTAAACGGGATTGACGGGATAGGCCAAAAGTGATTTAAGTCGTGTTTGGTGGCTTAAAGTGTTAAATTTTATCTATTGTAGGTGGTGAGGAGAGTATTTGAAAAATTAGGGACTAAATGGATATTTTTGATAAATGGTGTGCATGGGTCGGCCCATGAAGGGAACCGACCCCCCTCCCTTCTTATTTCATGTCTCCTTGCGTCGCACACCCATGAAATCTGAAAACCCTAATCCCCTCTAAACTCACAGCTGACTCTTTTTTCCATCGCCGTTGCTGTTGTCGTCGGGAACCACCGCCACCACCGTTGTTCGTCGGAATTTTCGAGAGAGAGAGGAGCAGGTGCAGGTGTAAGGTTTCATCACGAGGTAAGCCTTAATCCTTTGTCTTCTTTTTTGTTTTCTCGTCGCCGTTGATCGGGCACCAACGCCGCTAAATCGCGCATCGGAAAACCATTTATCATTTCATGTGAAAACTCAGTAATCTGCCACTGCCTTGCATAAGCCATAACTTTTTGATCGTAGCTCGGATTGGAGTGAAACAGGTGCCAACAGTCCCCTTTCTGAGTCTAGTAACTTTTATGTGTTTTATGTAAAATCCAGTTCGGAACGTAGCATAGGTCAAATCGTCATTTTATACTGATAGGTGCTGTTTCTCACTGTTCTGCGAACTGTTTTTGTAAAATCCGTAGTAAATTGTAGAAAAATCGCCAGGAGGCGTATAATATGTCAGTGGAACCCTAACTCATAGTAATTTCTGTTCATATAATAATACTATAGTATTTCTGGGTTTAAGGAGGTCAGAACAAGTCCTGAACAGACCTGTTTGGTTAGACTAGAAAGTTGTTTTAGTGATAGTTTAAGCGTGCATCATGTTTTAGGGTCCGGGCTTCAGGCTAATACGTTTTAACATTCGTTTAGGTGTTGGGAAGTGATCTTGGTAGGGGATCTTGAAATTGTTATTTGTGAACTGGGCGCGCTTACGAGGTGAGTTCTCTCACTATATTTAATATCAGTTGTTTTACATTACTGTAGCTCGTGTGTGGTAGCCTTAATTATTTGTGATGCAGGGCTAGATAGTGGGGTGGCTAGTCAGTCCTTTGTTGACATGTATACGTGGGTGGCGTAAGGACTCGGGGGCCGATGTTTGTATACGCGGGTGGCGTAAGAACTCGGCGGGGCCGAAGATTATATACGCGGGTGGCGTAGAATCTCGGTGGGGCTAAGAGGTTATACGCGGGTGGCGTAGGGGCAGGAATGTATGTTTATGATTTGTTCGTAGACCTGTATGCTTGTTTATGTGCATCTGTTATAGGGATAGTGTGGAATAACTGTGTTATCTATGGTGGTTGAATTCACTAAGCTTTGTGCTTACCCTTTCCCAATAAATTATTGTTTTAGGTACGAGTGGCTCCAAGGCGTGATGAGTACACACTGGCGCGCGTGAAGGGCTGAATACTTTTACGAATTTTAATTTTAGACATAGAGAATATTGATGTTTGGGTTGCAAATATGATTTTTATTTTAGACATTTATTCCACTGTTTATTGTTCGGGAGAATATTAATTATGGATTTGCAAATGAAACAATTGAATTATTAAAGGAGTTTTAGTAATGAAATGTCACTTTAAAAATTTTAAATTCCTTGAATGGGATGTTACAACTTGGTATCAAAGCACGGCTTGAGTGAATCAAACGCATTTCGGTGTGTTTGATCTCAAGTTTGCGGCGATAATTTTTTTTTTTTAAAAAGTTTTTGGAAAATAAGAGGAAGGAAAAACCGTTTGAGAAACGGTGATCAAGGGCACAGTGTGTACATTCAGCCGGAGCCAAAGGGGAAGGTACAATACTTGGTGTTTTATTGTAGATCATAGGGTATGCATGCTAGATTGCCTGTTGTTGACACTACGCTGTATGTTATACTGCTTGCTATTACGAGTTTATGCTAATTATGATAGGTTACTAAGTGGATGCCCTCTAGGTTGTATGCAGTAAGAGATTTATAGCCTTAGAATATTCAATTTAGTTCTATTGCGCATCTCTTGTTTGAGTCCAACCGTTCTAGGATAGAATTTGGTATTCGAATGTCTATTTGTTTCGCGCTGCATATAATCGGGTATTCGCGAGGCCACTCGTTATGATTAGTAGGAATTCGGTAGTAGCAAGGGTAGTGGTTTGGATGGAATTCCTAGGGAACTAGGAAGAGTGCATATGCCGGTGCGGGCATATGTATATAGTTTCGGCGAGAAACTACTTGTACCCCTCGGGATGGAACTCAGAACAGGCAATGATAGGTGTGGACGGTAGTAGTAGAGCTCCTACTACCGGAAGCACAGGATCAATGCTCGAGTCGGGGAAGTCACAAGGAGTTGAGCGTGAGTGTAGTTAGTATGAGTTATTATGTGCTAATAACTCATTGTAAATTCTTTTTCCTAGAATGGCCATCACTAGAAGAAACAACACGTTTGAGCCGCAAACTGAGACGGGGATTACTGAGGATCAGATTCGAGAGATGATTGCAGCTGAGGTAGCGCACGCGATCGGGGAAGCGATCCCCGAGATCATCACTTCCATCCGGAATGAAGTGGTGGTTCTGATGGAGGAACTAATTGCAGCGATTCCGCCGCCTGCTGGAGGACAGCCCCGTAATCGAGAGTTCTAGTATCGGGATCTCTCTACCTGTTCTCCACCTGAGTTCAAGGGAGACCCGAATCCGATTGTTAGTATGCGTTGGATATGTGACATGGAGTGTGCTTTTCTGACCAGTGGCTGCCCGGATAATCTGAAGGTCCGCTTTGCAGTGAACTTACTTCGCGACAGGGCGAAGGACTGGTGTGCCATGGCGTTGACGCTTGTCGAGCGCACTACCCTGACTTGGGAGGAGTTCGTCACTCGCTTTCGTGCTGAGTACGTGCCTCCAGTAGAGATGGAGCACATAGCTAAGGAGTTTTTGGAGCTCACACAAACAACAGAGACGGTGAAGGTGATGAACAAGAAGTTCACCGAGATGGCATTGTTTTGTCCTCAGTATGCTGCCTCGGAGGATATGAAGATGTCTCGGTACAAGGAGATGTTGCGTACCGAGATTAGGGAATTCGTGAGCACGGCGTAGTATGCTTCTTTATCAGCAATGATGGATGCGGCCCGAAGGAGGGAACTGGAGTTGGAGACCCAAGCAAAAAAGAGAAAGGCAATAACATAATTAATTTCTCCAAGAAATAATTATATTCATGAATTAAATTAATCACCCAGTAATTTTTTTAATTCATTAGGCCGTAAATTAATTTATTCAATAAATCGATTTAGACATCCAATGTCCCAAATTTAATTAGACATTCAATGTCCAATAAATTAGATATCCAATATCTAATATTCATAATGAGAGAATAAGATCGATTCATTCCGTCGTCAATCCTATTGCGCGACTAGGTAGGTCCGTCTCAGTCAACAATGGGAGGAACCAAAGAGTAGTAACACCACCTAGCCAGCCTGGCGGCCTACACTGTACCCCAACTGAGAACGAATTATGGGATCATTCAAGAACCATTATGTCGTGAATACCCAGTATACGTATAAACCCTTCTTTCACATGTCCCGATCAAGTTATAGGGTCACGGTCAGTCAAATCCTATCTGTACTTGACGCTATGCATGCATTAATGCAAACCGAGATCATCGAGCTCTCGTGTATATAATACAACTAGCTCCAATGCTTTGGCCAAAGACTTATGATCTCATCTGCCAATAACCGCATAGGACATATAACCCGCTCACTAACGGGAGAAAGAATTCTATCTTGGTATTCAGTAGGACCTACTACTTGCCCGTCAAGACGCACGTCGAGGTTGACCCCCACCTCCTGGTTTAAAGGGTCAAACTACTCTAATGAAAATCTTGACGTCACTAGCACATCCCTACTAAATCCTCAAGTCGAAGGTTCACGAATACCTATCACAACCTTTCGATGCCGTCATTGACTGTCCCGGAGTGCAATCTGTGTGACGAATTGAGGGTGAGTCAGTTCAAGTATACTAATATAATTAGCATACCTATAACGTGTGCTCCCACTAACCATTAGTGTTCGACAGACACTCTCTTTGTCAAAGAACACGTCATACAAGTCTTCACATAAACTTAACGCCCAGTCAAGTTTCATCGACTTGCGAATGATTAAGTATTTGAGCTATAAACCTTTCCAGTGCCGACCTCCTTATCTAATAAGGAGTGGAACATTTTGCTCTCAAATACACAGACTAGTTTCTATATGTATATTTACGAGTTAGGAATGCCAGTAACTACCAGTAAATAAAGAAACATCCATTGCCTTATATTAATGATTTACATAATTACAAGTAGAATGCCCTCACTCAACATCCTCTGAGTGGCATTCGAGGGCATACTCCCAACAAGCGCATGCTACCGGTTGTGTAGCGCATGCTAACTTGCAGTCCAGAGGCAGTCCATGCGCTATTGGACTGGGATCGAGTCTCGTTAGCACACGCTATGGTTGGTTGATAGCGCACGCTAATTGTTCTTACTAGCGCACGATACCTGGTAGGCGCAGACCAGTCCAGGAGCCATTGGACTGGATTCGTGACTCGTTAGCACACGCTACGCATATTGGCTAGCGCATGCTAACTGTGTTATATGCGGTATTTTATGGGGCGTTGACCCCGTTAGCGCGCGCTAATGCAGGGTGTTTAGCGCACGCTAATAAGCTGTCCAGTATAAATACTGGACAGCAGCCTTCACTTTGTCATTTCTCACCCTTCTTCATTCCTTTCCGACGGGAGTGAGCTCCGGAGGCGATTTTGAGCGAATTTCTTCTTCAAGCTTCATCTTGGAGTGGATTTGCAGATGTTCAACGACATCTAATCATCTCTTTTTCTCAAATCAAGGTAATCTCTTCTTAGAACCCTAGTTTTTGAATTTGGGGGTTTTCCTTGGTTTTGTAATTCTTACCCGATATCATCCAATCGATGGTGTATTCTTGATGGCCTTGACCGTGATCTTCAGTTGGTAACCCAATTATTGATTTTGTATCATCCGGCATAATGATTCTTGATTTCCTTGAGAACACTTAGATCCTTGTTGTTTTTAGGATCGTTTCGGATTCCAATTACTGTTATTGATTCGTGGTGATGTTATTTTCGTAGTATTCATGGGATTGTCGGATCCTTGGTCGTTTTTGGAAGCTCGAGATCCGATCATGTTTGTTCGTTGTTCGGTTGCTCGTGGTATCGAGGCAAGTATCTTGCCCATACACTTCATGTTTCGTAGTCGCGATAGTTGATAATTGATTATATGTGAAACTTGAGTGTTTTAATGAACTTTAAAAGGATCGATATATTCTTGATAAAAAGGGTTTTCTCCAAGATAACTCGTATGATTCGTGGATAAATGTGTATTTGGAATATGAGTATGTGTTGTATGTTGATAGATGTTATAACCATACTTCGTGAATATAATAGACCGTAATCACTTGTCGAGGATTGTGTATCGATTCGTATACTTTTTCGGTGGGTATTTGACATGTTGTGATATTAATTGTTACTACTTTAAAAGGAGGTTGTGGTGCTTAATGTTTCTTGGCTTGGTAATTGCTTTTTGTTGCGTGATGGTTGCAAGTGATTGTGACACCGGGTAAGATTGTTGAATCTTCGGGATTCATACTTGCTAGTATGGGTCGGGCGGGACCGTAGGGTTATCCAACGGGTATGTCTTGTGGGGACTCCGAGGTTTGGGGCTTTCTATCCCGATGCCGGGATAACTTGTGGAGTTATTCATCGGGTATGTCTCGTGGAGGCTCCGAGGCTCGTAGCTTGTTAGTGCGGAGCCAGGATAACTATGAACGTATGTATGATTATGGTTATGTGACTGTCGTTACGGAGACATGTGATTTGATATGGTTCCCTATTGGGTTATTCACTCGGGTATGTTCCGCGGGAGCATCTGAGATCCGTGGTTTGTTAGTACGGGATGCGAATAAGCCCCAGGAATATGTTGATACGTATGATTGAGTCGTGGACCCCGAGATTTTGACAGGAATGGTATGATTAGGTTGTGGACCCCGTGTGTTGTTATCATAATTGTATTCTGGGAAAATGACTTTTGGGTTGTGTCCCTAAATGGTTTCGAAAGGCTTGAGAATTCTTAAATCCTAAATATTTCAAAACTCCCGAGATCGGAAAATGTTTTACAAGATATATATCGGGTTTTCCCCTATATTTCGATTGAACCATTTTGATCAAGTGATTTACCTCGGGAAGCGTGTTCATGATTATTATGTCCTTGGAGTATGATATGTATGGCTTGTATTCGTATTTTATACTTGCACTAGCAAAATAGTGGAGTTTTGCTAACCCCGAGTATTCGGGGGGTGGATGTATGTATTGTCTCCAGGTACTTGCAGGTTGCTGGGGAGCGAATCACAGGATCGATACGAAGGATGATGGAAGACGACGACACTAATCACATGAAGACCAATTTTTGAGTATTTCGGTAGAGTTTTGTTAATTGTGTCTCCGTTGTATTATTCTTCCGTTTTGTGGGAACGTTGATATATTCCAACCCCTGCGCGGGTATGAGTTTTGAGGAAGAGTTATGTATATTTGATGTATGTGTTGTGGAAAAGACCAAATCGGTCTAGTGAGTCGTTATTAGCCATGTTGGCATGCATCTATATGTTGTGTTTTCCGCTTTTAGCCTGGTAGATCCTCACGGAGAGGGTCTGCGGTGCTGTAATATTCCTGAGTGGTTTGGGGGTGTTACAGAATATGGTATCAGAGCTTAGGTTGTGGAAACCTAGGCTGTCGGGTTGAGTTGTGTGTTGTCGGGTCTTGTCTTGTCTTGTCAGATTTTGTTTGACTGAGTAGTATCGCGACGCGTCGTCTGAGATGTCGGTCGTGATTAGTATCAAGGTGCAGCCATCATCTTCGTGCGATTTGTGGATGCAAGTCTCCCCACTATATTGTTGTGTCTCGTGTTACACGAGTTTGTGTGATATTTGTGTTATGATGTGGAGTTAGATGTGAATAGTGAATACGTACTCCATGTTTGTTTGATTTTTTTAATGTGTCGGTGTATATGTATATATGTATATATGCATCCTTGTATAAATCGTTTTTACAGGAGCAATGTGTTGGTGTGGCTACGTAAAGAAAGTTTGTCAATATGATATTTTAAAAAGCCTTAAATATTTTTGGAAGTCACGTAAATTTTATTTTAAATCATCCTTCGAGAGAGGAAAAGTTTGATTTTCGTGTGATGACCTCGAGGCCGAAATTTTTTGAGAATTCAAACAACTTATATTTATTTTCATCTTGTATTGCAAGTTTTCCAAAAATTTGACTTTTAAAACTCAAATGAGGTCTACCAAAAATTTACTTGAAACGTGACTCGCTTTTAACTTTTCGGTTCCATGCATTTTGTTAAAAAGGTACGTGGTAATGATGTTATCGTTATTTTAGCTGTAGTTCTCTGAGTTGTGATTAAAATGGTGTGTGAACGTTGAGTCGTTCGGTACACACTCATTGAAATAGTTTTCTTGATCGAGAGGTGGGAGTTCGGTTTGAACGTTAATTAATTTCTGATGGTTATTTGTGTAATGTTATAATCATGTACACCGTTGACGTTTGGATTGGTACGCCGTTGTTTATTTGTAACCTCCGGTCTAGTACCATTGATAGGTGAGTATGTATGTGTTGCCAAACTTACACAGCTAGCGCACGTCATCTTTTGTTGTGGAGCGCGCTTTCTAACTGGGCAAAAGTTTTGGGACTGCATTTTTTCCGTCAGGCTTAATTTTTGTAGTCGATCATTTGTGAGTGGATTCTATGTGTGATTATGTGATTTTTCATTGCGTTAGGTTGTTGATTGTTAGTATGCCGAGAGGCAGAGGTCGTGGTCGTAACCGTGGTACTGATGACCATGGGGATCAGATGCGTGATCGAGAGAATATTTCTTGGAATGAAATTGGTATTGGTGTTGCTACTATATTGCAACAAGTAGCAGCACAGATGACTCAATTGACCCAGGCGGTTCAACGCAACACTGACGCGACTCGGAATATCGGTGTAAATCAATGGCTTCGAGAGGTAGTTCGTATGAATCCCCCTCGATTCGCTGGTGCTGTGGATGCATTGGGCTGGGACGGTTGGCTTTTCCAGTTGGGAAAGATATTCGAGGCCGTCGATTGTCCAGAGGAGCGGAAGGTGCCTATCGCTCAATACCTTCTTGATAAAGATGCTGCTAATTGATGGGAAGCTGTTAAACCTCGTGATCGTGATGTCACGTGGGCGGAGTTCCAGGCATTTATGGAAGCTGAGTTCTGTCCGAAACCGATTAGAGAACAGAGAATTCGTGAATTCTTTTTGACAGAACCACAAGATGTATCAGTGTCGCAAGCTATTATCTGTAAAGCCCGTGTCCCGGTATGGATTATGTTTATGTTGATTAATATTTTCTTTAATTAAATGTTGTTAAACGGGATTGACGGGATAGGCCAAAAGTGATTTAAGTCGTGTTTGGTGGCTTAAAGTGTTAAATTTTATCTATTGTAGGTGGTGAGGAGAGTATTTGAAAAATTAGGGACTAAATGGATATTTTTGATAAATGGTGTGCATGGGTCGGCCCATGAAGGGAACCGACCCCCCTCCCTTCTTATTTCATGTCTCCTTGCGTCGCACACCCATGAAATCTGAAAACCCTAATCCCCTCTAAACTCACAGCTGACTCTTTTTTCCATCGCCGTTGCTGTTGTCGTCGGGAACCACCGCCACCACCGTTGTTCGTCGGAATTTTCGAGAGAGAGAGGAGCAGGTGCAGGTGTAAGGTTTCATCACGAGGTAAGCCTTAATCCTTTGTCTTCTTTTTTGTTTTCTCGTCGCCGTTGATCGGGCACCAACGCCGCTAAATCGCGCATCGGAAAACCATTTATCATTTCATGTGAAAAACTCAGTAATCTGCCACTGCCTTGCACAAGCCATAACTTTTTGATCGTAGCTCGGATTGGAGTGAAACAGGTGCCAAAAGTCCCCTTTCTGAGTCTAGTAACTTTTATGTGTTTTATGTAAAATCCAGTTCGGAACGTAGCATAGGTCAAATCGTCATTTTATACTGATAGGTGCTGTTTCTCACTGTTCTGCGAACTGTTTTTGTAAAATCCGTAGTAAATTGTAGAAAAATCGCCAGGAGGCGTATAATATGTCAGTGGAACCCTAACTCATAGTACTTTCTGTCCATATAATAATACTATAGTATTTCTGGGTTTAAGGAGGTCAGAACAGGTCCTGAACAGACCTGTTTGGTTAGACTATAAAGTTGTTTTAGTGATAGTTTAAGCGTGCATCATGTTTTAGGGTCCGGGCTTCAGGCTAATACGTTTTAACATTCGTTTAGGTGTTGGCAAGTGATCTTGGTAGGGGATCTTGAAATTTTTATTTGTGAACTGGGCGCGCTTACGAGGTGAGTTCTCTCACTATATTTAATATCAGTTGTTTTACATTACTGTAGCTCGTGTGTGGTAGCCTTAATTATTTGTGATGCAGGGCTAGATAGCGGGGTGGCTAGTCAGTCCTTTGTTGACATGTATACGTGGGTGGCGTAAGGACTCGGGGGCCGATGTTTGTATACGCGGGTGGCGTAAGAACTCGGCGGGGCCGAAAATTATATACGCGGGTGGCGTAGAATCTCGGTGGGGCTAAGAGGTTATACGCGGGTGGCGTGGGGGCAGGAATGTATGTTTATGATTTGTTCGTAGACCTGTATGCTTGTTTATGTGCATCTGTTATAGGGATAGTGTGGAATAACTGTGTTATCTATGGTGGTTGAATTCACTAAACTTTGTGCTTACCCTTTCCCAATAAATTATTGTTTTAGGTACGAGTGGCTCCAAGGCGTGATGAGTACACACTGGCGCGCGTGTAGGGCTGAATACTTTTACGAATTTTAATTTTAGACATAGAGAATATTGATGTTTGGGTTGCAAATATGATTTTTATTTTAGACATTTATTCCACTGTTTATTGTTCGGGAGAATATTAATTATGGATTTGCAAATGAAACAATTGAATTATTAAAGGAGTTTTAGTAATGAAATGTCACTTTAAAAATTTTAAATTCCTTGAATGGGATGTTACAACTTGGTATCAAAGCACGGCTTGAGTGAATCAAACGCATTTCGGTGTGTTTGATCTCAAGTTTGCGGCGATAATTTTTTTTTTTAAAAAGTTTTTGGAAAATAAGAGGAAGGAAAAACCGTTTGAGAAACGGTGATCAAGGGCACAGTGTGTACATTCAGCCGGAGCCAAAGGGGAAGGTACAATACTTGGTGTTTTATTGTAGATCATAGGGTATGCATGCTAGATTGCCTGTTGTTGACACTACGCTGTATGTTATACTGCTTGCTATTACGAGTTTATGCTAATTATGATAGGTTACTAAGTGGATGCCCTCTAGGTTGTATGCAGTAAGAGATTTATAGCCTTAGAATATTCAATTTAGTTCTATTGCGCATCTCTTGTTTGAGTCCAACCGTTCTAGGATAGAATTTGGTATTCGAATGTCTATTTGTTTCGCACTGCATATAATCGGGTATTCGCGAGGCCACTCGTTATGATTAGTAGGAATTCGGTAGTAGCAAGGGTAGTGGTTTGGATGGAATTCCTAGGGAACTAGGAAGAGTGCATATGCCGGTGCGGGCATATGTATATAGTTTCGGCGAGAAACTACTTGTACCCCTCGGGATGGAACTCAGAACAGGCAATGATAGGTGTGGACGGTAGTAGTAGAGCTCCTACTACCGTAAGCACAGGATCAATGCTCGAGTCGGGGAAGTCACAAGGAGTTGAGCGTGAGTGTAGTTAGTATGAGTTATTATGTGCTAATAACTCATTGTAAATTCTTTTTCCTAGAATGGCCATCACTAGAAGAAACAACACGTTTGAGCCACAAACTGAGACGGGGATCACTGAGGATCAGATTCGAGAGATGATTGCAGCTGAGGTAGCGCACGCGATCGGGGAAGCGATCCCCGAGATCATCACTTCCATCCTGAATGAAGTGGTGGTTCTGATGGAGGAACTAATTGCAGCGATTCCGCCTTTCTTTGGAGGACAACCCGTGTCGAGAGTTCTAGTATCGGGATCTCTCTACCTGTTCTCCACCTGAGTTCAAGGGAGACCCGAATCCGATTGTTAGTATGCGTTGGATATCTGACATGGAGTGTGCTTTTCTGACCAGTGGCTGCCCGGATAATCTGAAGGTCCGCTTTGCAGTGAACTTACTTCGCGACAGGGCGAAGGACTGGTGTGCCATGGCGTTGACGCTTGTCGAGCGCACTACCCTGACTTGGGAGGAGTTCGTCACTCGCTTTCGTGCTGAGTACGTGCCTCCAGTAGAGATGGATCACATAGCTAAGGAGTTTTTGGAGCTCACACAAACAACAGAGACGGTGAAGGAGATGAACAAGAAGTTCACCGAGATGGCATTGTTTTGTCCTCAGTATGCTGCCTCGGAGGATATGAAGATGTCTCGGTACAAGGAGATGTTGCGTACCGAGATTAGGGAATTCGTGAGCACGGCGTAGTATGCTTCTTTATCAGCAATGATGGATGCGGCCCGAAGGAGGGAACTGGAGTTGGAGACCCAAGCAAAAAAGAGAAAGGCAGCACAGGCGGTGACGCCAATATCTATTGTGCCAAAGAAATAGAAGTTCATAGATTCACACGGGAGTTCGAAGAATGGTGGGTTCAAACCCAGGGGTGCCGGTGGGAAGTGGACGGATGGATGTTACAAGTGTGGGCAGTCCGGTCATATCAGTCAGGATTGTAAGTCGCCATTGATGGTCGTCTTTAACTGCAAGCAGACGGGCTACATGAAGGAAAATTGCCCGAATCCGAGGGTTGCTAGCGGGGGTGGGGCACAAAGAGCCCCTCCAGCTGCCCCCTTGCTTATTACTGATAGCATCATGGGTCAGTCTAGACCCGAGGCGGCCCGAGGTAGGGTACACCAGCTGAAAGTGGAAGAGGCACATGCTATGCCTGAAGTGGTGACAGGTATATTTCATCACTTGTTCCTTTGTTTTGACTATTTGATTATCGTATGTAATTGTTTTGTTTAAACGGTATGATGAGGTACATTCTTAGTTAACTCGGTGCCAGCTGTAGTGATGTTTGATAGTGGGGCTACTCATTCATTCGTATCCTGCACTTTTAGCGAGTGTTTGGGCCGAGTCGCAGGTAGGTTAGGTTATCCACTAGTGGTTGAGGTTGCTGATGACAGGACCTTGATGGTTACGGACGTGTATCGAGGATGCACTTTGGAAATCTCTGGGGTGAGGTTTCCTATAGATTTGATTCCAATTTCTATGCGTGAGTTGTGCGTGACTGTGGGCATGGATTGGTTGGATGCTTTTGATGCTGAGATTGTTTGTCGTCACAAACAAGTGCGAGTTCGAACCCCAAGTGGGGGAGAACTGCTGGTTCAGGGAGACTCGCCTAGGCGGGCCTCAGCAATATGTTCAGCTGCGAGAGCGCGGAGGTACTTACAGCACAGTGGCCAGGGGTATTTAGCATATGTGATAGATACGCGCGGTGATGAAGAGAAGAAGACTGCGGGGGATGTGCCAGTTGTACGGGAGTTTGCCGATGTATTTCCCGACGATTTACCGGGGATACCTCCCGAGCGACAGGTGGAGTTCCACATTGACTTGATTCTGGGTGCTACTCTGGTGGCCAAGGCACCTTATCGCCTGGCTCCACCGGAAATGAAAGAGTTGTACACTCACTTGCAGGAACTTCTAGAGAAGGAGTTCATCAAGCCGAGTTGTTCACCATGGGGAGCCCCGATTCTGTTTGTGAAAAAGAAGGACGGGTCCCAACGGATGTGTATAGACTACCGCGAATTGAATAAGCTTACGGTGAAGAATAGATATCCTCTGCCACGAATCGATGAATTGTTCGACCAGCTACAGGGAGCCTCGTGGTTCTCTAAGATTGATTTGAGATCGGGGTATCATTAGATGCGGGTGAGGAATGAGGATACGGAGAAGACGGCCTTTCGCATACGTTACGGCCATTATAAGTTTGTGGTGATGCCTTTCGGGCTCACCAATGCTCCAGCAACATTCATGGACCTTATGAACAAGGTGTGTAGGTCAATGCTAGATCGGTCAGTGATTGTGTTCATCGATGATATTCTTGTGTATTCGAAGTCAAATGAAGAGCACGAGATGCATTTGCGAGAAGTTTTGGAAGTTTTGAGGCGAGAGAAACTTTATGCTAAGTTCTCCAAATGTGAGTTCTGGTTACGGGAGGCCCAATTCCTAGGACATATCGTGAACCAGAATGGTATTATGGTCGATCCGTCCAAGATTACTGCAGTGACATGATGGGAAGTGCCGAAGACTCCTATTGAAGTACGGAGTTTTCTAGGATTATCAGGGTACTACTGAAGATTTATTCAGGACTTCTCTAAGATTGCTTTACCTTTAACCCAATTGACGAAGAAATCTGCGGCTTTTAGTTGGGGTGAGGAACAACAGAGGGCTTTTGAGGAGTTACGCAGACGTTTATGCAAGGATCCAGTGTTGACTTTGCCCGAGGGTATGGAAGATCTAGTAGTGTATTGTGATGCTTCTCACCAGGGTTGGGGCGCCATTCTCATGCAGCGCGGTAAGGTCATAGCTTACGCTTCGAGACAATTGAAGCCTCATGAGGCGAACTACCCAACTCATGACCTAGAGTTGGGAGCAGTAGTGTTTGCCCTCAAGATTTGGTGGCATTACTTGTATGGCGTCAAGTGTACGATATACACTGACCATAAAAGCCTCAAATACTTGATGAACCAGCAAAACCTCAATATGCGTCAGAGGAGGTGGCTTGACGTAATCAAGGATTATAATTGTGAGATACTTTACCACCCGGGTAAAGCAAATGTTGTTGCGGACGCCCTTAGCCGACATCCGGTTGGTGAACCATTGTGGGGTTTGTGTCAGTGGTTGACAGTAGTTACACCTCTCCTTGAGTCGATAAGTAGTGCTCAAGAAGTGGCAGTTCTGGATGAGAATGCCAGGTGGGAGAGAGTTTCGGGTGAACTTCTGAATTTTGTCTGTGATAGTCGAGGTTTACTGACTCGGTATGGCAGAGTTTGGGTTCCTTGCACTGGCGGGAACAGGCAGATATTGTTGGATGAGGCGCATAAGTCCAAGTTTTCTATTCATCCCAGAGCTACAAAGATATACCACGACCTGCAAGATAGTTATTGGTGGCCCATCATGAAGCGGGATGTCGCCAAGTGTGTAGAAGTGTGCTTGACTTGTCGGAAAGTCAAGGCTGAGCATCAGCAGCCGCATGGAAAATTACAGCCTTTAGAGATTCCTGTATGGAAATGGGAGCAGATCACGATAGATTTCATTATGAAATTTCCACGGACTCCGCGTGGGAATGATGCTATTTGGGTGATTATCGATCGTCTGACAGAGTGCTCACTTTTTGGCCATCAGGGAAAGCTCCTCGGCAGAGAACCTCGCAGAGATGTTCGTGCGAGAGATTGTAGCCAGGCACGGGGTGCCAGTTTCGATTGTCTCTGATAGGGACACCCGTTTTACCTCCCGGTTTTGGGAGAGGTATCAAGAGGAGATGGGTACGCTGTTGCATTGTAGCACGACTTTTCATCCACAGACCGATGGGCAGAGTGAGCGTACTATTCAGACCCTCGAGGGTATGCTTTGTGCTATTGACTTTGGAGGTAGTTGGGATCAGTACCTTCCTTTGGCGTAGTTTTCCTACAACAACAGCTTTCATTCTAGTATCGGCATGCCGCCGTACAAAGTGTTGTATGGTAGGAAGTGCAGGACGCCCATTTGTTGGGGCGAGGTTGGTCAGCGAGTATTTGGGAGCACCGATATTGTGCTGAAGATGACTGAGATGATACAGATGGTGAAGGACCGTTTAGTTACTGCACAGAGTTGGCAAAAGAGTTACGCCGACAAGAGACGATCAGATTTGGAGTTTCAGGTGGGAGATTATGTGTTGTTGAAGGTGTCACCCTAGAAAGGGGTGATTAGGTTCCATAAACGAGGAAAGTTAGGGCCCCGTTACATTGGAACCTACAAGGTCATCGCTCGAGTGGGAAAGGTAGCTTATCGCTTAGAGTTACCGGATGAACTGAGTTTGATCCACAACACTTTCCACATGTCGCAGTTGCGGAAGTGTGTAGTGGATGAGTCTGCGGTGATTCCCCTTGAGGAAATTCATATCGACGAGCGGCTTAATTATGTGGAAAAGCCAGTTGCCATTCACGACAGGAGGACGAGGACCTCGCGTAACAAGGTGATCGGTTTAGTGAAAGTCCAGTGGCAACACCGAAAGGGTTCCGAGTGGACTTGGGAACCCGAGGTTGAGATTCGAGAGAACTACCCAGATCTATTCACGGGCGGAGACTTCGAGGACGAAGTCTAATTCAAGTGGGGGAGAGTTGTAAAGCCCGTGTCCCGGTATGGATTATGTTTATGTTGATTAATATTTTCTTTAATTAATGTTGTTAAACGGGATTGACGGGATAGGTCAAAAGTGATTTAAGTCGTGTTAGGTGGCTTAAAGTGTTAAATTTTATCTATTGTAGGTGGTAAGGAGAGTATTTGAAAAATTAGGGACTAAATAGATATTTTTGATAAATGGTATGCATGGGTTGGCCCAAGGGAACCGACCCCCCTCCCTTCTTATTTCATGTCTCCCTGCGTCCCACACCCAAGAAATCTGAAAACCCTAATCCCCTCTAAACTCACAGCCGACTCTTTTCCCCATCGCTGTTGCTGTTGTCGTCGGGAACCACCGCCACCACCATTATATGTCGGAATTTTCGAGAGAGAGAGGAGCAGGTGCGGGTGTAAGGTTTCATCAAGAGGTAAGCCTTAATACTTTGTCTTCTTTTCTGTTTTCTCGTTGCCGGTGATCGGGCACCAACGCCGCTAAATCGTAAGCCATAACTTTTTGCTTGTATCTTATATTGGGGTGAAACTGGTGCCAAAAGTCCCCTTTCTGAGTGTAGTAACTTTTATGTGTTTTATGAAAAATCCAGTTCGGAACGTAGCATAGGTCAAATCGTCGTTTTATACTGAAAGGTGCTGTTTCTCACTGTTATGCGAACTAAAATCCTTAGTAAATTGTAGAAAAGTCGCCAGGAGGCGTATAATATGTCCTGGAACCCTAACTCAGAGCACTTTCTAGCCATGTAATAATACTATAGTATTTCTAGGTTTAAGGAGGTCAGAACAGGTCCTGAACAGACCTGTTTGGTTAGACCGGAAAGTTGTTTTCGTGATAGTTTAAGCGTGCATCGTGTTTTAGGGTCCGGGGTTCGTGCTATTTGTTAGGCGTATTTTTATACATTTATTCATCATTATTTTGTAGTATTTTGGAGTGTGAAATCATCTAAATGAGCTTTTAATGCCTTAATTTTGTATGATTGACAGGAAATTGAAGTCCGGAAGCTTAAACGAGGCAAAACGGGCGAAAACGGCAAAACTGGACTATGAGCCGCGGCACAAGGAAGCTGAGCCGCGGCAAAGGAAGACACCAGCCGAAGAGCAGAGTAGGCTGTACTCTGTGCCGCGGCACAGCCCATGTGAGCCGCGGCACAGAAGGATTTAATTACGCCCAGGTATTCAGATTTTGGCGATGTGCCGCGGCACAGGTTCAGTGAGCCGCGGCACACTTAGCGGGTTTGGTACTGCCTCGGATTTTGGGCCGTTTGGCCGATTTTCAACCAACGAATACGGACGCGATTTATGGAGATGCTGAGCTATAAATAGGGCTTAAGACCCTAATTTAATTATCTTGGATTTGATTGAATCTAGACCTAAGGGAGCTTAAGCTTGGAGACAGAGAAGAGGAGGAAGCGAGAGGAATTCAAGGGCGAAGGCGGAAGTCAAGAACGGAGGAATCCGAGCTTCATCTGCGTTTGAATTTTATGCTTTCGTTTATTTACTTTGTATTTTCGCTTTTAGTATGTCGTGCTAAAGCCCTAATCTAGGGTTTTGATGAAACCTTTATTTTGACGAATTGATTGAGGTTATCCAATTTATTACCTTTTTATAGAGTTTTCCCAATTATGTTTTATGCTTGCAATTATCCGCCAATAGTTGTATTGATTTAATCATTCACTTGAATCGGGAGAGGAGATGTGGTGAGGAACTATTGGTGAGGACCGTTTTATTCTGTGAGATAGGAATATACTCATAGGAACTACGTGGCCTTTAGGAGATTTCATGCTTTTTGCCTAGCGACGAGATAATTCACCTAGGGATAGAGTGCGTTAGTCGCCGTTAGATAAATTTATTGACCTCGGGAGAGGCGGTAGAATATATTAGCAATCTCCGCCTTCAATAAATTGGGAAAATTATTTATTACGGATAATCAAGATTAAATTCGGATAAATTAAGGTGGATTCAGAACTCTAGACTTATTTATAATTTGATTCCTTTTATTCAAGCTATCGTTTTCTGTTTAGTCTTTCAGTAATTCTTTTAGTTATTAATCCAAAAAAACCCAACTTCGATTGTTCAAATAAAGTTGGGATACGAAAACGTCGGTAGTTAGAGATTCAATCCTCGTGGGAACGATACTCTACTTATCACTTTATTACTTGTAAACGATGACGTGCACTTGCGTGTAGGAAATATCGCACCAAGTTTTTGGCGCCGTTGCCGGGGATTGAAATTTTTCTAATATCGACTTAAGTATTTCCAGTCTTAATTTGAACGTTTGTTTTTATTTTTTTTGCGTATTTAATTTCGTTTATTTGTTCTCCTTTTCAGGACCTTTCGTGTAGTGCATGAGAAGACTCGGTAACGGAGGCTTACTACCTTTGGACACCGAGCTCGAGTGCACTCTAAGAAGGAATAAAAAGAAAAAAAGAGAGTTGCAGACGACGGTCAAGATGGACGAAAATATTGAAATCCAAGGAGGAGACAACCAAGTGCGGCAAGTTCAACCGGAACTCGCTCTTCGAGATTATGCCATGCCGCAAGTCAACGCAAATTTTTCGGGAATTCGGCGTCCCACCGTCCAAGCTAATAATTTTGAAATCAAGCCCGCCATTATTCAGATGGTACAGGCGAGCCCTTTCTGTGGATTGCCGAAGGATGACCCGAATGCCCACATTTCTTCGTTCCTTGAGATATGCGACACATTTAAAACAAATGGTGTCACCGACGATGCCATCCGATTGAGGCTTTTCCCTTTTTCTTTGAGGGATAAAGCAAAGTTTTGGTTGAATTCCTTACCGCCGGGGTCGATTACAACTTGGGAGAGGTTAGTGCAAGCCTTCCTTGCAAAATTTTTCCCACCAGCTAAGACGACGCGGTTGAGAAACGAGATAACTACCTTTGCCCAGTTCGATATGGAATCGCTCCACGAGGCGTGGGAGCGATATAAAGAATTACTTCGAAGATGCCCTCATCACGGCATTCCTGATTGGCTTCAGCTGCATACGTTTTATGGTGGTTTGAGTGCTTCTACACGCACTCTTGTCGATGCAGCCTCCGGAGGGACATTCATGGGAAAATCTATGGCCGAGGCTCACGTGCTTTTGGAGGATATGGCCGCAAACGCTTACCAATGGCCGCAGAAGATTGGCACCGAAGAGGGTAATGGAAGTTTCGAGCAATGATCCGATCTCCGCCTTGTCGGCTCAAGTCGCCGCTTTGACACAACACTCGAACTTTTCGCATGCACCAGCCCCGTTACCATTGAGACGTGTAATTGGTGTAACGGATCACACCCGAGCGGAATGTCAATTTGGAAATCCGTCGAGCAAAATCATATGGAGCAGCTCAATTCGTAGGAAATGGGAATCGATCAATAACCCGTACTCAATACTTACAATCCGGGTGGCGCAATCACCCCAACTTTTCATGGAGAAACGGACGTAACGCACACCAGCCCCTTTCACTCGGAATCAACAAGCGGCCCACTTCCGCTCCTAAAGTGTCTCTCGAGGAAGCACTTGCAAAATTGGCGGCAAATACGAGTCAATTTATGACTCGGACAAGCTACACTACAAAATCATTACGCTTCCATTCGAATTTGGAGGTTCAGTGGGCCAAATCGCTAATGTATTGACACTCGTCGGAGGAGCATTGCCGAGTACAATGAAACTAACCCTAGAGAGAGTCTAAACGCAGCTAGCTTGAGAAGCGGGAGAAAGTTGTTGGATCAGCCCGAGCGGGGTAAAGAGGAGAAGGTGATTGAGGAGTCGAAGGAATTTAAGCCGGAGGAGTCGAAAAACTTGAAGGCGGAGATCTCGAAGACATGTGTCCCCCGTTCCGTTTCCGCAGACTACGGCAAAGGAGGCGGACAAACAATTTTCTAAGTTCCTTGAGGTGTTCAAAAGCTTCACATAAATATTCCGTTCGCGAAGCATTGGAGCAGATGCCGAGTTATGTCAATTTCATGAAAGAGATATTATCTAAGAAGAGAAAACTTGAAGAGTTTGAAAGCGGTTGCCTTGTGAGAGGAGTGCGGTGCAATTCTTCAAAAGAAGCTTCCACCTAAATTGAAAGATCCGGAAGCTTCAACATACCATGCACCATGGGGAATCTTTCGTTTGATAAGGCATTATGCGATCTTGGTGCAAGTATCAACCTCATGCCTCTATCGATTTTCCAAAAGCTGAATATTGGGAAGCCAAGCCAACCACGATCTCCTTACAATTGGCGATCGATCGATTAAGTATCCGAGGGGAGTGATCGAGGATGTTTTAGTTAAAGTCGATAAGTTCATCTTTCCGCTGATTTCATCGTACTAGACATGGAGGAAGATGAAAATATTCCGATCATCTTGGGACGACCATTTCTAGCTACGGGCCGCACCCTTATAGACGTGAAAAAGGGGAGTTAACTCTCGAGGGTCCAAGGCAGGCAAGTCACTTTTCAAGTGTTCAAATCGCTCCCATGTCCCGGAAGTGCTGATAAAGAGTCTCAAATTGAAAGCGTGGATGTTGTTGAAAGAGGAAAGCACCGAAAACATCGTCGGTGGAAAAATTGATTTTGTGTTGAATGGCCCAAGTTTTAAGAAGGATGTTGAGCAGTGGCATTCCTCGAGCATGAGGAAAAATCTGCTGCGATCGTGAGTTCGTTGGCAAAGGAGGAGAGTGAGCCGAAAGCCAAGAGAAAAATTAGTCATGGAGAAACGGGTGTTTGGAAGTTTTCAAGTCGAAACCTCTTCGCAAACACCATTTGATTACGAACCGAGAATCGAATCTGAGATGACCGATGGTCATAATTTTAACCAAAATATAAACGGTTCGATAAGCGGGCGGAAGCGAATGGAGTTTGCGAAAAGCAAACTAACGTTGTTCAATAGGTCCTATTGACGACTATAAACTTAGCGCTTCTCGGGAGGCAACCCGAGCTCGTAGTTGTAGAATCTTGCATTTCTTTATTTTTCTTGTTTTTCGTGATTCTTAGTTTTCATCATTTTTGTGCTTCTATACGCTCGTCCTCTCGTTTTTAACGTCTTCTTTTCAAAATTACATGCGGGAAAGTCCTGTGAGAAATCGAGTATGAGCCGCGGCACGGCTATTGTGAGCGCGGCACACATCATTCGCCGAGGAAGGCAAAACCAATCGTACTTTGTGCAGCGGCACGGCATAAATGAGCCGCGGCACACTTGAGCAATGAGCGGGGCACACGGAATTTAAGCCTCGGCACACGATAAAAGCGAGACACGAGTAAAAGGATGTACTTTGTGCCGCGGCCACGATTATTGTGAGCCGCGGCACACTATGCGGAATTTGAAAGGCCGGGTAGCATATAACGAGCACTCGGCCGGCATTTCAGTAAGTTTTCCTATTTCATTGCCTTCCCTCCCAGTAGCGAACCGGCCAAGCGATTCTTCAATTTTTCTGCGATTTTTCTTGTAATCTTCAAAAGGTACGCTTGAATCTTGAATTCTTATGTGCTTATGGTTGATATATGGAAGTGTCTATGCTTTAAATGATTGGAACATGTTTATTTTTCTTCATATAGTTTTGCGATTGCTCGAGAATAACAGGAGTTTCATCGATTTTCTTGATTAAATTGGAACATAAATGAGTTGAATGTGTTAAGTTGTTGCTAATTGAATTGCATTTCGGTTTTGGGGGTTGAATCGAGCTAGAACTATGTTTATTCTTCAAGTAAACATGCACCCTCAAGGTGTCGATAAATTGCCCGAATGAAAATTTTCTTTGAAAAAGCAATTGTTTTGAAGTTTCTTGCAACGTATACGTTTTCAATCTGACATGCCCAACCCGTACATCCGATTGAGATGTTTAAGTCCAAATTCATCTTTCTCTCTCGTATGCGCTAGTGTCTTAATTTTGGAATTTACGGTTTGATGTCTTTAGCCACGCATATATCATCGTTACTATTGTTGCGTAAATAAACCCTCGTGTTGTACTTCTCGGGGATTATGGCGCGCACGAAGAAGTTGACCAAGCGTGCTAGGACCGAGTCATCCCCTACGCGAGGAGACCTCTCGAGTCGGGCCGGCGGAGGGGCACCAATTTTCGGACCCGAGATCCACAAGATATTCAACGAAAAAATCCGTCCGCGTCCTCTTATTCCCGAGAGAGGTTTTACTCCGGCTCCTCGGGGACGGGAGTTGCTCATGATGATTGACGAGATGGGATGGGCTAGATTTACCGCACCTCCCGAGCGGCGATCATTTCGATCGTCCGAGTTTTATGCCGGCGCTCTGTGAAGCACATCGGGGCGGGGCATACGTTGCCATCTCTAGAGTCTCGGACTCGGAGTCGGCGTCAGGGGTCACGATTGACTTCTCCCATTGCTATTCGGAGGCTTTTTGGGTTTCGGCGGTGGGCGAGGCGGCTATGACCGCGTGATGACCGGCCTCACTAAGGAGGCCACGCTTGAGACGATTGCACAGCCCGGTACCGACCGGGAGCAGCGAGCACAGAGCTCATCTACGTTTCACTTCAGAGCTCGCGCCTCAGCCGGCTCGGGCGAGCACAGCTTTACTTTATTTGTGCCCGCATTGACCCCACCTCCCGGATCCGTCAGTTTTCTCTCCGCGCCGGATACTTTTTGCTATCATCTCGGGTTGCGTTTTGACGTGGCCCCCATTAAGTTCGATCTATCTTCCGAGTATCCGAGGGCCAAGACGGGGTTGAAGCACCCCTCCCTCATCATGCTTTATGCCGTGATCGGGCCGACATGGTCGATCGACGAGCGATGCTTGCCCCACGAGGCCCCGATCGACCACCGCATCATATCGCACTTTGAGCGGTGGGGCGGAGCGCCGGCACACGCTCGGGCGAGGATTTTGCTCGAGGAGGCTCATGAGGATCCCGAGCCACTTTTGTTGGCCTTGCGGAGAGGCCGGCCCGCGGCTGAGAGCGAGGTTAGAGGAGGCTGTTTGATGGGTTACGGGAGGAGGCGAGGAGAGAGAGAGAGGAGGCGAGAGAGGAGTTGAGGAGAGAGAGACGAGATGAGGAGAGAGAGAGAGAGAGCTGGATGGCCGCCTTACGAGAGGAGCAGCGGCGGCGGCGCGGAGAGTGTTATTGCCGCCGCGAGCCGAGATGAGAGAGAAGGCCCGCCGGGCTAGCCGACGAGCGGAGAGGCGTCTTCTTTGCGAGGAGGCTTATCGGCAGGAGCACCTCGCCGCATGGACGGCCCACATCATGCATCCCGACGGGCCATTTCTGCGCCCGCCCGGCCAGCCACACCACCTTCCTCACCGGACGATGCCGACACCGGCTCTGAGCGGTGGAGGAGTACTTGACCTTTACTTTTCTTGCATTTCAATTTTTGTCCATTGAGGTCAATGTCGTCCTAAGTTTGGGGGAGGGTTTACTTTCAGTCTACATTCACTTCTGTACTATATTTTTTGCTTTACATTATATTTTGTTGCACTTTTCTTTCTTTGCGAAAATTTTTTTTTAATAGCCTTGCCGTAGTTTTCTTTATTCGTGAATTTTCGTGCTTCTATTATGTGTAATCGATGTTACGACACTGTCTTTCTTTTTGAAGAAGCGGGCAAGTTTTAGTCGAGTTGTAGTCGATTATTTACGCTCTGCTTAGTATTGATTAGGTCCAAATTTTTCGTGATTGTAGAGGTCTTGGCGACAAGAGACGATACATACTTGTTTTTAATCCCTATCAATACGTTTGGCTACATTTTCCGGATAGTGAGTCGATCTGTTTCTTTAGTTGTGTTGGCACTTAAATGGAGTTTAGAGTCGGTCGCTTTTCCCCAAAAGTCGAGATAATGTGTTCTATGAAGGGAAGTCTAGTAACCGGGTATTCGCGTGACCCGTTGTTTACTCTCGCGTAAAACGACGACCCGATTAGACTAGTGATTTAGTGAGTTCACATGTGCCAATGATAGGAAGCCTAGTAACCGGGGTATTCGCGTGACCATTGTTTACTCTCGCGTAAAAGCGGCAACCTTGATTCGGACATGCGGAAATTTTGTATTCGAGTTGTTTCCCAGTATGCGGGAACTTAGTAACTAGAAGCATCCATGTGCCCCATGAGTGTCTTTTACGTCAAACGGTTTCCTAATACATGAGAATGGAAGTTCCACCTAGGATTATCCCGATGAAACATCCCGAGATCCTAACCTAGTGGTCGACTCGAATCAAATTCTTGAGCATATTTATATATGGGGATCTTGTCCAGGTTTATTTGTTATGAGACACGTGAAAAATTGTGCCTCTAGGCGTGGGCAACGGCGAACTAGCTTGATTATGTTAGCCTTTCCTATTGACGGTTGATTTGACTCATGTTTTGTTGATCTTTGAGTGAGTTTTCTTCATGAACAAATGACTAGGGTGAGCTTGATCTCTTTGCGGAATCATTATTCTGAGTGCAGCTCACTTTTATGACACTCGTATTATTTAGAGAGAATGGCAGGATAGTATTGATTAGGTTGAACACTGTGAGTTGCACGATGATTCACGACATTCTTTTATTAACTTTAATTCTTTTTGCTTGAGGACAAGCAAAGGCTTAAGTTTGGGGGTATTTGTTAGGCGTATTTTTATACATTTATTCATCATTATTTTGTAGTATTTTGGAGTGTGAAATCATCTAAATGAGCTTTTAATGCCTTAATTTTGTATGATTGACAGGAAATTGAAGTCAGGAAGCTTAAACGAGGCAAAGCGGTAGCGGCAAAACTGGACTATGAGCCGCGGCACAAGGAAGCTGAGCCGCGGCAAAGGAAGACACCAGCCGAAGAGCAGAGTAGGCTGTACTCTGTGCCGCGGCACAGCCCATGTGAGCCGCGGCACAGAAGGATTTAATTACGCCCAGGTATTCAGATTTTGGCGATGTGCCGCGGCACGAGTTGATGAGCCGCGGCACACTTAGCGGGTTTAGTACGTCTGCGGATTTTGGGCCGTTTGAAGCCGATTTTCAACCAACGAATACGGACGCGATTTATGGAGATCTTTGAGCTATAAATAGGGCTTAAGACCCTAATTTAATTATCTTGGATTTGATTGAATCTAGACCTAAGGAGCTTAAGCTTGGAGACAGAGAAGAGGAGGAAGCGAGAGGAATTCAAGGGCGGAAGGCGGAAGGCGAAGAACGGAGGAATCCGAGCTTCATCTGCGTTTGAATTTTATGCTTTCGTTTATTTACTTTGTATTTTCGTTTTTAGTATGTCGGGCTAAAGCCCTAATCTAGGGTTTTGATGAAACCTTTATTTTGACGAATTGATTGAGGTTATCCAATTTATTACCTTTTTATTGAGTTTTCCCAATTATGTTTTATGCTTGCAATTATCGGCCAATAGTTGTATTGATTTAATCATTCACTTGAATCGGGAGAGGAGATGTGGTGAGAACTATTGGTGAGGACCGTTTTATTCTGAGATAGGAATATACTCATAGGAACTACGTGGCCTTTAGGAGATTTCATGCTTTTTGCCTAGCGACGAGATAATTCACCTAGGGATAGAGTGCGTTAGTCGCCGTTAGATAAATTTATTGACCTCGGGAGAGGCGGTAGAATATATTAGCAATCTCCGCCTTCAATAAATTGGGAAAATTATTTATTACGGATAATCAAGATTAAATTCGGATAAATTAAGGTGGATTCAGAACTCTAGACTTATTTATAATTTGATTCCTTTTATTCAAGCTATCGTTTTGTTTAGTCTTTGTTAATTCTTTTAGTTATTAATCCAAAAAAACCCAACTTCGATTGTTCAAATAAAGTTGGGATACGAAAACGTCGGTAGTTAGAGATTCAATCCTCGTGGGAACGATACTCTACTTATCACTTTATTACTTGTAAACGATGACGTGCACTTGCGTGTAGGAAATATCGCAACACTAATACGTTTTAACATTCGTTTAGGTGTTGGGAAGTGATCTTGGTAGGGGAGCTTGAAATTGTTATTTGTGAACTGGGCGCGCTTACGAGGTGAGTTCTCTCACTATATTTAATATCAGTTATTTTACATTACTGTAGCTCGTGTGTGGTAGCCTTAATTATTTGTGATGCGGGGCTAGATAGCGGGGTGGCTAGTCAGCCCTTTGTTGACATGTATACGCGGGTGGCATTGTCATGTATACGCGGGTGGCGTAAGGACTCGGGGGCCGACGTTTGTATACGCGGGTGGCGTAAGAACTCGGCGGGACCGAAGATTGTATACGCGGGTGGCGTAGAATCTCGGTGGGGCTAAGAGGTTATACGCGGGTGGTAGGGGTGTATTTCGAACTGAACGTTCGTGAAAATTTCACGAAAATGTTCGGTCAATGTTCAGTTCGTGTTCGGTTCGGTCAAATTCGAACAGTTCGCGAACATGTTCGTTACATACACGAACCGAACACGAACAAAATAATATATGTTCGTTAGTTCACGAACAGTTCGCGAACAAAGGTTTTTTTTATATATTTATTAATAATTTTACAATAATTAATAAATATAATTAATAATTTTTATAATAATTAATAAATATATATACAAAATAAAACCTACCATTCCAAAATCCTTAATTTCTAAATATATCTTCTCTTTTTATTTTATTAATTATTATTGCTTGTACTTTAGTTTTTTTTTCTTTTTTTAGAACACAAACGAACAAACGAACGATCAAAACGAACGAACAATCGAACGCTAACGAACGAACACGAAATATGTGAAATTTTAACGAACCGAACACGAACAAGTGGTTTGTAATTTTACCGAACACGAACACAAATCGAACGAACCGAATCCTTAACGAACGCACGTTCGTTAAAGTCACCGTTCGGTTCGTTCGGTTCGAAATACACCCCTAGCGGGTGGCGTAGGGGCAGGAATACATATTTATGATTTGTTCGTAGACCTGTATGCTTGTTTATATGCAACTATCTGTTATAGTGGTAGTGTGGAATAACTATGTTATCTATGATGGTTGAATTCACTAAGCTTTGTGCTTACGCTTTCCCAATAAATTATTGTTTCAGGTACGAGTGGCTCCAAGGCGTGATGAGTACACACTGGCACGCGTGAAGGGCTGAATACTTTTACGACTTTTAATTTTAGACATTTATTCCGCTGTTTAACGTTCTAGAGAATATTGATGTTTGAGTTGCAAATATGATTTTTATTTTAGACATTTATTTCGCTGTTTATTGTTAGGGAGAATATTAATTATGGATTTGCAAATGAAACGATTGAATTATTAAAGGAGTTTTAGTAATGAAATGTTACTTTAAAAATTTTAAATTCCTTGAAATTTTTGGGATGTTACATTATCGACTATAGCAAACAACTCAGTTATGTGCGAGATCAGGTGAGAACCGAAGAAGAGAAGATCCTTCATTTTGACAGATGGATAAAGCTGGAGATTCGCCAGTATATGTCGGGACTCACTTGCACTTCGTTGAAGGATTACCAGGATCGAGCCTTGGCTTACAAACTGGCTTCGTTATCATCGAAGCGTGTGCACGAGCTGAAGAAACGGAGGATGTCCGATGAGCTTATGGACAGTACAGGAGTTGATGTTTCTGGATTTTGGCGTCGTAGTCTTTCTTTTATGAAGCTCCATCGCTCGATGTGTGGGACTGAGAGTTCCAAATCGTCAGCTTTGACTCCTGGTAAGGCCAGGAGGTGTTTCTACTGCAATGTGTTGGGGCATGTTCGTGCATATTGTCCTTCTCCGCCACTAACATGTTACAAGTGCGGACTCGAGGGACACCGGGTTCAGTTTTGTGAACTGTTCACCGAGCCTTCTGAGGCACGGACTTGAGCATTGATATCAGGATCGACTCTGAGGAGTTCCTGGGGGGTGTAGTCTACCGATTGTATGATATGTTATTTCCTTGCTTTGTTGTTTCAAATTTCGGAGATAAACTTCTTTCAGTAGAAGTGGATCGGATTGTTGAACTTCTGTATTTCCAGTCATGTCGACTCGTTTGTACTCGTTGACATTTTCTAAACTAATTCTATTCTTCACTTTTCATTGTTGGACGAGTTGTGGTATTGTTTCGGAGAAATTCGTTTGTCGTTGTGACTTTTTCCGAATTTGGCTCCATCCCTATGAATCTTATATAAATGCATATATTGTCGTTCTTACCAGACCATTTATTGTCTCGAGTCGAGTTGTGGACTTCAGGGTTGTTATTTGATTTCTGTTGTTCGTTGTGATTCGAACGTGATCGTTCGATAGTTGTTGTATCGATCATTGTGGTTCGATCGTTTATTGTTCGGTTTATATTGATCTCGTATCGCGATTTGTTGAGCGTTCAGATCCCTTCGTATTTTCCTGAAGTTTGGGAAATTAACTTCATTTGCGATTTTCCCACCCTTGTTGTGGAGTTCCGTATTCATTCAGCGATTAACTCGCATTTTGATTGATGTACTGTTCGGGCTGGTCAACTATATTGATTTTGTTCGTTGCGTTTCGTTATCATTCTGGCGTAGCGATATGAATGGTAGCAGCCATGTGCTGCATGTGATTCGTTGCAAGATGTCGGCAACGAATAATGTGTGTAATTTGAGATTGTTTTGCATTGGTCATTTTGTGTTTTAAGTTTCGGGGCCGAAATTTCTTTTAAGAGGGGTAGAATGTAATACTCGAGATCTTCGTTCTAGTTTCGTTGAGTTTTTTCTATTGATTATCGGATTTGTGTTGTCTATGTCTTCGGAATGTTGTGCCATGTATGGTTGTGTCATGAGTTGACACGTGTTTGATTTCCATTCCGGATCGTTGCATGAGTTTTTGACTCATTGGGGTGTAGAGCAAGCTATCGCTTGTAGTGTAGCACGCGCTACTGTGTCATTGGGGACAATTATGGTGTTATTATGCGATTGTTTATTTAGTTATGCTGGACGGTAATTATATGTATTAGTATGTCGAACCTTGGCAGACGTGGATGTGATGATGGTTGTGACAACGATTCATGCTACGGTGAAGTAGTACCAGGATTGGACGATATCCTATGAAGTCTCCTCAGTGGTTGAGCCTTCGAGCGAGGCGAAGAGACCGAAGACATCTGGAAAATTCTCAGGCGGCAGAGGATCTAAGGTTCCCAAATCCCCGCATCTTTCGAACGCATCGTCTTCGCGATCAGGTGTGAACGTTGGGAATTCCAAGCCGGCATTGTTGACTTCTGGTAAGATGGGGAGGTGCTTCAACTGCAATGTCCAGGGTCATGTTCGTGCAAATTGTCTGTCTCCACCCTTGACTTGTTACCAGTGCGGGTGTAAAGGTCATCAGATGCCGTATTGTGAGATAGTCTCCGAACTGACCAAGAACGCCACCCTATCGACGAACAAAGAAAATGACTGGAGGGTGTCCCGAACCCCTAATTCTCCTCCTGAAGAGCCTAACGTTGGCGAGTGAAGATTTTGTAATATGTCCTAAATCGTTGGTGTTCCTGAAAATTGTGACTTTGATTGTTTTTCCATTTTGTTGCTTTACGTTTCCAATTCTTGTTGTTCTAAGTTTTGGGGTCGAAACTTCTCCTTAGTAACCTCTTTTTTGGTGACTTTTCACTGTTGATGACTCGTTTATAATCCCCTTGGCAATTTTAAACTATTTTATTCTGATCATTTTACCATTATCCGAACTAATTTTGCTATTTTATTGAAATCCGTGGATTATTGTGACCTTTCTGCATTTGAGTTGGTCCTTGTAAATTTTGGTTCTAAATTGTCGTTTAATTGATTCTACAGGTGAAGTTAACATTTTCAGATGCGTTGTGAGCTTGGATGTTGCTACTCGAGCTTAAAACGTTGTTTCAGGACGTTTGGGCCATTTTGTAATTTTTCCTAACTCTTGGAGCATTTATTTTCAAACTCATACTCCTCCACTTCGATTCCTCGTGTTTATACGTATGTTTATCGCCTCGACTTGCTTAGTCAGTTTATCACATTTCGAGGATTGCTGCGTTCACACATTGCTCGTGACGTTTGGAGCTGAACAAAGCAATTGTTTTCTTAGTTTGTTCTGCTACTCTTTGTTTTAAGTTTGGGGATGAAACTTAGTGGGGTAGAATGTAATACTCGAAATTTTTATTTCTGGTTATCGTGAACTGTTCCATTTTATGCTGAAAATTTTTTTGTTGTCGAGTGGTTAGAATTATTTTCTCACTGACCGACATGTGTTGATGTCATGCTACCGTGTTTGTAAAGCGATAGTATGTTGGAAATGCCAAGAGTACTGCGGATAGATATTATTGAGAAAACATTGTGCATTTGGGTTGACTTTGTAAGATCACCACCTGCACTTATAATGTCTAAAAATTCTGAAAATGTATAGTTCATAAAGAGTTGAGTTCTCTTTCAAATGTTTCAAACAGTGAGTCCATCGGAGTCCGAACGAAGAAGTTATGGTCGAAATAGCAAAGACTACACTGCTAGCATATAGTGTATAATTAGCGCATACTATCATAGCTATTAGCGCGCTAACTGATAGGGACAGAGCATTCTGTCATTCACTGGACTGCCTCATTTGCACACGCTAACGGGTTGAGGCAGAATCTTTTGGACTACATTTTTAGCAGTTAGCGCACACTATGCAAGTCTCTAGCGTGTGCTAAACCTCATTATGTATATATATGATAGCATTGGTCAATTCTCGTCACTTGTCATGTTCATTCTTCCTTCCGGCGACCTTGGTGATCTTGAACGAGTGTAAGGGTAGATTCCGGCCAGATATCATCATCCATCAATATTTTTGAGTTCTTAGTACGAAGTTATCAATATCTAATCATCTTTTACCATTCTAATCGAGGTAAGTTTTCCTAAAATCTTAGTTTTGGGAAGTTTGGGGATTTTGAATGATTTTGTCCGTTTATTCCGAATTAGCCTAGATTATTGAAGGATTATCAAAAATCTAGTTTTATTCTACTATTTTCGTTATTTTTCCACGGTTTGACTGCTAGCGATTTGTCGTTCTATTGAGTTCCTGATTGACGCCTTCAAGGTGTCCCATAAAACGTCATATAGGGAATTTGGGTGTTCTATGATGTTTTTCCTCATGTGATTGTTGTTTGATTGATGATAGGATATTAGGATCGAGTTCCTTGCGAAGATCTGGTGTTGAACCCTTCCGTTCGTCGTCTTCATCAAGATTCCAGAGTTTACCAATCGATCGTGTTCTTCGGAGTATTCACGAGAGATTACGGAGGCATGTACCTTGATATACGATTTATATCTCTGCAAAATCACAGTTGTCCGAAGCGTGTGTGTTGTTTTATATCAATATATATATATATTCTTCGGAGTATTCAGGTAGGAAAGCTTTTTTCCGTAAGAAATAAGAATGATTCTGGGCCCTTGATCTTTGGTGATTAATGGCTGCGATTTGTGCACGTTGTGCTAAAGAGTTAGCCTAAGTGTGCTACGCGGGATATTTTTGAGGGGATATTTTTGTAATTATACAGATTTTATGTTTGGTATTTCCTACAATCATGGGATTTCATATCCCACTTCTTATCTCTTCCCAAATTTTAGCACATTTGATAATATTGTTTTGATAATTATTGTGATGTCATTTATGTGATAGTTAGCACTTAAATCTGTAAAATTTTGCATTGTTAATACATTTTATTTCTGTTAATGTTTTAATAGTAGAGTTTAGCATTAAAATGTTATTTGTATTAGCACATTTAATAGGTAATACTAGCATATATGGTATGTAATGCTTGCATAGGAGTTTATGGGATTTACAAATGGAGTCTTATTGTATTTATTGTATTTTTTTAGTAAATGACGCGAAAATCATTTTGTACCTATACTTGAAAACGAGTATGATTATTTATCTTCCAAAAAAATAAAGCACAACACATTGTATCAAAATTGACTGTATTGTACACAATAAATCATAACAAAAAAATCACATAATTGGAATATAACAAGAACTGCACTATGTTTTCCAATTTGCAGCACACACAAAACAAATGGTTAGCACAACAGTTCCGATTTTTAAAAATAAAAATCAAATAGAAAAAAAAGATAATGTTAGTTTTTAAAAAAATAAAAATAAATACACCAAAAATATAAAATATTTGAACGACTAAAAAATATAAAATCCCATAAAAAATAGATATTAACCTAAAATATGAAATCCCATGAATATAGGAACTTCCCATGATTTTAGTAACTTCCCATAAGATAAATTAATCAAATTACATTGGTACCCTCAATAATTAAATTCGTTAGCACTCTTAGTTTCCCGTGTTAGCACACCAGAACGAAATCTGGGTCATTAATCTCCAAGGATTAATGACTCACAATCATTCCTATTTCTTACACTTATATCATTTCACTCCATAACCCACCCCTATATATATATATATTTGTGGTTCTTGTGAGCTTTAAACAATCGACGTTAATATTAATTAAGTGTATATGAACTGGATAAAGGTATAAGCTATAATTATAGTGGTATTGTAGTCAGTGTGTGTGTTTTGATGAATTATGATTGATAGATATATGTGGAGTTGGTTTGATTATGCCTGAAGGCGTATTATGCCGGGTTTTGATTGATGGTGTTTGCTGTGTTATTTATTGATATGTGAAATTATTGATTGATAGACAACTTGTGTGATGTTTGTGTGTTTATTGTGATATTTCTTGTGATGATTGACTGTGTGCTTGATGTGTGAAACGATGTGAATATTTGTTTGTGAGAGATGTCGCATCCAGAGCCTCTGAGGGCGGGGCATGTACTCCGGCCTGTGTACGCTGCAAGGAGCGGCTCCTATGGGTGGTGAACGCCGGTGTTGCCTAATGCATGCGCAAGGGGTGTCTCTTGAAGAGTGAACGCCGATGCAGTGACATGTTCAAGAAGCGGCCAACATAGTATAGTGAACGCCGGTGCACATGTGTGTCAAAGGAGGAGCCTGGCAGGACTATTGGTTGCGGATATTCGAGTGATAGCTAAGATCCTGATACCTAACAAATTTGTGATTTAAAAATACTTTTTGACTTGTTTTGAATGTTGGTATCGATAAAGGTCGAGATTTGTGCTTTTTAAAATCCTTTTTAGCTCGTTTTTAAATGCTGGTATCAAGATTAGTTAACCAAGGATATCTAACGAGATCTATGAGGGTTAATTAGTCATCGATGTTAGGAATACTTGTTAGATTTTGATGATGTCATTAATATAATTCAAATACTTATTACTTGGCAAAAATGTAAGGAAGAACCAAATGAGTATCTTCCATAGGCCAAATTATGTTAAGTTTAATACTTGGCAAAATGTAAAGAAGAACCAAATGAGTATCTTCTATAGGCCAAAATAAGTTAGGCTAAAAAATCGGCTAAGTACAAATGTACAGCTGAGTTCATCAGAGAGGTACAGCCGAGTTAAGTCAGAGAAGTTCTGGTCAACAAAAATCATCAGAGATGTTTAACCAGACTGCAGTCAAGTGAGCTCAGACAAGCCATCTGATCAGGCGAGTCCCAAACAGTGAACATTAGAGAAGTTCAGATTGAAGAGAAGTTAACTTTACATCAGCCTACTCGAGACCAGCCAAGTACTCCAAGTCCACGTCAGCATGCGTTGAAAAGTCAAATATTACGGAAAGTCACATGCAACGTGAAGAGACAAATTGGAGAGATTCCCGCTCAAGATATGAATTGAATAATTCATCCAGGCCTACCTTGATGACTTTAATCTTTCTATATTCAAAAGATTCGGCGCCTCACATGCAAAGTCTTCACAACGGTCGATCAAAGGATTAAAATATGAGAATCCAGCCTTACAACGTTCAGAAAAGAATAAACAAATAAGTCTCTCTACAACGGACTAATTTGTTACAGGATTTGCAACGGCTATGAAGAAATGCTCAAGGATCAACACCTTTATAGATCCGAAGATTTGAAGTTGAGCAAACAATCGGTGCGAACATACTCTCAAGCAATCAAAGCACTCAAAGCAATCTAAAAGCAAAATATAGCATCGTGAAAAGAGCGGTTCTCAAAAGTTCATACTTGAAGAAGCTCTTGGTTGGAGAAGACAAAAAACTCGTGTCTTTAATCCTGAGTTCGGGGTACTTCACTGGTTGAAGTTCGAGACTGTAAAGGCATCCAAGGATCGCGGATCAAGAGGTGCAAGGCAGTCAAGGGTGTTACAACGGCAAGGATTTCCACTGGTTGGAAGCTGTTGTAATTTGGTTGAATCACTGTAATATTTATCACTGATTGAAAGGGCGATTTACATCTGACTACCTTTTTAGATGGTCTAATTACAGTTTGGTCCCTATTGTTTCAGATATTACAATGAAGGACAAACTTTGCACTCTTCAAAAACTATATTTACAACGAAGGACAAAAGTCAAATTTTCAGATGATGTCACTGGAGAGAGAATACTGATATTCCGAATTTGCCCTTTTATTTTTCCTTTTCTTTTTTACCCATTTATTTTTCGCCTCACATTGGTGGCACATGCTGGACCTCATTGTAATATATATAAAACTTTTGGACTTCAGTGTAATAAATTTTCAAGCTTTCTAGATCCAAAAAAGAAAGTATTTTCTGGAAAAAATATTATTTTTCGAAAAAATAAAAAAAATTATTTTCTCGGAAAAAAATTATCTTTTCGAAAAAAATATTATTTTATGGAATTAAAAAATTATCTTTTCGAAAAAAATTATTTTCTGGGAAAAAAATTATCTTTTTTGAAAAATTAAAAAAATATTTTCTGGAGAAAAAATTATTTTTGGGCAAAATAATATTTTTTCGAAATAAAATTATTTTCTGGAAAAAATATTATTTTCTAGAAAAAATATTATTTTTTCGAAAAAATAAAACTATTTTCTGGAAAAAAATAAAAAAAATCGAAAAAATTAAAAAATTATTTTCTGGAGAAAAAGGTATTTTTTGGCAAAATAATATTTTTTCGAAATTAAATTATTATCTGGAAAACAATATTATTTTTTCTAAAAAATAAAATTATTTTCTGGAAAAAATAAAAAAAATATTTTCTGGAGGAAAAAAATATTTTTTCGAAATAAAATTATTTTCTTGAAAAAATATTATTTTTTCGAAAAAATAAAATTGTTTTCTGAAAAAAAAATAAAATAAAATATTTTTGAAAAAAAAATATTTTCTGGAAAAAAATTATGTTTCGAAAAAAATTTATTTTCTAAAAAAAGAATATTTTTTAAAAGAAATGTATTAGCCAAACATTTTAATAACTTATAAGCTATTTGTTTAATATGAAATGTATTTTAAAAGAATTGTTTTATTCAAGTAAATACAGGGGCATTTTCGTCTTTTTAATAGAAGTCAACACCAATTCAGATTTTTGTCCTTCGCTGTAATTTATGAAACAATAGGGACTAAAGTGTAAAGAGGCCATCTAATAGGGTAGTTGGTTGTAATTTCCCCCTGGTTGAAAATTATAGTGAATTCATCTCCAACTGGTTTGGAGAAAAGTGGATTAGTAGAGGATTACCCCACCTCTGAGACCACTATAATTGCCTGAGTATTTTACTGTTTATAACATCATACTTTAACTGCTGCATTCATTATTAAGTGTTTCATTAGTTGTTTTGTATTCGTCATCAGCTGACTTCCGTACGTATTGAGAACAAACGACTCTAAGTCATTAGCATATCTATCAGCTGAAGAAACTTACTCTTTGTGAAAAAGAGTTTAAGAGTTTCAATAAGTCTATTCACCCCCCGTAGACTTATTCCGGGACGACTTGTGACCTACAAGTGGTATCGGAGAGGTTGGTTCATTTATTTCACGAACCAGATCTATATCAGAGATATATTTTACTCTCATTTTATAATGGAACACATGCATTCTAGACTACCTGTGTTTTCAGTTGACGAGTATGATCTTTGGAAGATAAGGATGCAGGCACACTTATCTTCAATCCATGATGACATGTGGTGCATCATAGAGGACGGACCATTCACCTTCGAGAAGGACAACACTTCAGAGGAGATCGCAACAGGGAAGCCAGAGAAGATCCCAAAGAAGAGGACAGAGCTGACTCCGAAAGAAAGAAAGATGGCCAACCTTGACAACCGGACCAGAGACGTGCTATATCAAACTCTTGACAAATCCACCATGGTCAATCCAGAAGGAAATCTGGGACACATTAGCCTTAATGTGTGAAGGAACGGAGCTGATCAAAGAAAACAAGTTGTCAATTGCCACTCAAAATTTTGACAACTTCAAAATGAAGAATGGAGAGACAATAGACCAAGTGGACACAAGGTTCACTGAGATCATTAATGAGATCAACTCTCTCGGCAAATCTTATGGCAACAGGGAAATGGCACTGAAGGTCCTAAGATGTCTCAATTCTGAATGGAGTATGAAGGCAGTGGCCATGAGAGAATCTAAGGATCTTAATAAAATAAAGATCCAAGAGCTATTCTCCGATCTAAAAGCTTATGAGTTCAAGCTCCCAAGTTCATCCTCAACCGAGCCCACAGAAAAGGGAATAACCTTTGCAGCCGAGTCCCCCGCCAAGAGCTTATCTGATATGAAGCCTCCAAATCCATTAGATTTTGAGGAAGACATGGCGTTCATAATGCAAAGATTCAGCAACTTCCGGAAAAACTACTCCAAATACAAGAAAAACTATAAGGAGAATCCCAGAAGGAACCAGAAAGCCGGAAGCTGGAAGGTGGAGTGCTACAATTGTCACAAGACAGGACACATCCAAATCGACTGTCCTGATCTTAAGAAGGACGAGAGCAAGAAGGAGGTGAGCAGAAAAGAAGACAGAAGGAAGGCCCTCATCAGAGAAGATCAGAAGTGTGTAGAATCAAGCAGCGGATTCTTCTCTGATGATGATGAAGAGAATGACTGCCTGATGGCCAACCTAGCTGATGAAGAGGTAACATCAAAACCCTCTGGTTCAAATAATAGCTCAGCTATGTCACAAGTGTTGGGATTCGGTGCCTAAAACGAAGGCCCATCAGAAGCGGTAAAATGAAAATTAATTCGATCCGAATCCCTACGAGGATCGATCGAGCTACGTATATACGAATATATATAAACGAATAGCAAGAGTCGTAAGAAACTAGCCCTCTAAGTTCGTTGATTAAATGGTAACCTTCTCTTGAGCTATTCCCCAAGCTTTAGTTTGATCTCTACGAGTTCAATCCGCTCCAAGCCCTTGAACGATCCAACGCCGAAAGCACCGTGTCTCTACTTGCCACGCGCTGGAAAAATGACTGGAATAACAACACTTGATTAACCTCTAAGGTTACGGCTAGAATTAAGTGATGAAGCTTTTATTACTACACTCTATGTGTATAATATATCTCTCAATAATTTCTCTCAATTTTTCTCCAAGAAAAAAATAAAGAAGAAGTGAATGAAGAAGATGAATAAAGAAGATGATGAAGAAGACTTCTATCTCTCTCTCCTCTTCAACCTCATGTTGGAAATGGAATGCTTATGAGAAATGAGATGTCTTCTTCCCTTTATTCAACTCTCCACATGCACATCTCATTATTATGAGAATCAAAGCCCCACCACCTCAATGATCAACCATTAAAGAATGGAACAAGGGTCCATATGAAAGTGGGTGGAAATGTGGTGGGCGGCCCATGTAGAAATTGGACAAGTTCGGTTCGTTTCGGACTCCCGCGAGTCCAAACAGATAAAGTCCGATACCGTTCCAATGTATTTATACCAATTAATTAATCATATCAAACACATAATAACATAATTAATTTCTCCAAGAAATAATTATATTCATGAATTAAATTAATCACCCAGTGAAATATTTAATTCATTAGGCCGTAAATCAATTTATCCAATAAATCGATTTAGACATCCAATGTCCCAAATTAGATATCCAATATCTAATATTCATAATGAGAGAATTGGCTTGATTCATTCCGTCGTCAATCCTATTGCACGACTTGGTGGGTCCGTCTCAGTCAGCAATGGGAGGAACCAAAGAGTAGTAGCACCACCTAGCCAGCCTGGCGGCCTACACTGTACCTCAACTGAGAACGAATGATTGGGATCATTCAAGAACCATTCTGTCGTGAATACCAGTATACGTATAAACCCTTCTTTCAAATGTCCCGATCAAGTTATAGGGTCACGGTCAGTCAAACCCCATTTGTACTTGACGCTATGTATGCGTTAATGCAAACCGAGATCACCGAGCTCTCGTGTATCTAATACAGCTAGCTCCAATGCTTTGGCCAAAGACTTATGATCTCATTTGCCAATAACCGCATAGGACATATAACCCGTTCACTAACAGGAGAAAGAATTCTATCTTGGTATTCAGTAGGACCTGCTACTTGCCCATCAAGATGCACGTAGAGGTTGACTCCCGTCTTCTGGTTTATAGGGTCGAACTACTCTAATGAAAATCTTGACATCACAAGCACATCCCTACTAAATCCTCAAGTCGAAGGTTCACGAATACCTATCACAACCTTTCGATTCCATCATTGACTGTCCCAGAGTGAAATCCATGTGACGAATCGAGGGTGAGTCGGTTCGAGTATACTAATCCAATTAACATACCTATAACGTGTGCTCCCACTAACCATTAGTGATCGACAGGCACTCTCCTTGTTAAAGAACACGTCATACAAGTCTTCACATAAACTTAATGCCCAGTCAAGTTTCATTGACTTTCGAACGATTAAGTATTTGAGCTATAAACCTTTCCAGTGCCGACCCCCTTATCCAATAAGGAGTGGAACGTTTTGCTCTCAAATACACGGACTAGTTTCTACATGAATATTTACGAGTTAGGAATGCCAGTAACTACCAGTAGATAAAGAAACATCCATTGCCTTATATTGATGATTTACATAATAACAAGTACAATGCCCTCACTCAACATCCTCTGAGTGGCATTCGAGAGCATACTCCTAACAACAAGATATGGATCTGTATGAATCTATAAATCAGCTACTTAAAGACTTTGAGACATTAAAATCTGCTCACCTATCTGTATCAGCCGAGAAGACTCAGATGCAAGATGAGAATAGGCAGCTGAAAAATAATTTTGAAAAACTCAGCCTAGAACTGAATAAAGTAAAATCTGATTTTGAAAACCAGGCTGAAGTTAATTTGAAAAACCAGGCTGATGTCACTACAGCTGAGATAAATCGACTAACCGTTTTAATTAGAGAAAAGTCAGCTGCACTTGCTCATGTGAAGGCCGAATTTACTAAACTGACTCAGGTAAATAAGACTCAGGCGCGGGAAATAACCTCCCTGAAAGCGTCTTTAACTTTGAACGAATTGTGTACTAATAAGAGGCCACTATATTCCATATCAGGCCTTGGATATGATCCTCACACTCCCTCTAGTTCTAAAACCACTTTCATCAAGGGAGAAACAATAGTCTCGACTGGTGAGCCTATATACAAAGCGATATTTAAAAACAAGCAACAGCCAAGTAACAAGTATAGGCTGCAGCCAGGGTTCACAAGGCAGCTACCTAGACAACCGACTAGGCATTGGCCAAGGCAGAAGAAGCATCCCAGACAACATGCCCACTATTATCAACAACTCCTCAAAAATAGATTTCAAAATGGGAGGGACAGATGGAAACCTCAAGGTTATCCTAATTTCCAAAATGAACAAGTGTGGAGACCTCAAATATTTAACAAATGGTCTCAGCCAAGATTTAGAAATGGCCCACACTATCAATATTTTGAGGAATATCCAGTATAAAATCCCAACAGAAGATACAGACCTAGACCTTACACAACTTACAATGCTAATAATAATAACAATTTTAATAATCCAAGGAGAAATCAATTCTCCAGGAAACCATCTAACCCGAAAGGACCCACACAGATTTGGGTACCTAAATCTCTGCTTGTATGATTGCAGAAAAGGTGGAAAGACTACTACCACATCACCACAAATTCAAACTTTGGAGGTGAAGAATGGTTTGTAGATTCTGGATGCTCGAGGCACATGACCGGGAACAAGAAGATGCTGACCAAATACACCAAAGAAAGAGGTCCAGATGTAACCTTTGGAGATAGCTCTAGAGGACAAACGAAGGGCTTTGGAGAGCTGCACCGAGGAAATATTGTCATATCCAAAGTTCACTATGTCAAAGGGCTCAAGTATAATCTCCTAAGCATAAGCCAGTTTTGCGATGAGAAGAACCTAGTAGTCTTCACCATTTGGAAATGTATGGTGATAGATATCCTCTCTGGAGAAGTGAATCTACAAGGATTCAGAAGGAGATATGTCTATATGATAGATTAGAACACAGGAACTCCCAACACCTGTTTTCTATCTAAGACAATAGCTAAGAACGGATGGCTGTGGTACAAAAGATTATGTCACCTGAACTTCAAAGCCATCAACAAAATTAGTTCTCAGAAGCTGGTCAGAGGACTTCCAGATGAAGCATTCAAAAAGGAAGCTCTCTGTGATGCTTCTCAGAAAGGGAAGCAGACGAGAGCATCATTCAAGCCAGTCCAGCCTATGACTCTCACAACAAGAATCCTAGATCTACTCCACATGGATCAATTTGGTCTTATCAAGCCAAGGACTCTAAGCGGCAGAAAGCATGGTACACTTGGATCATCTTCCTGTACAAGAAAAACGAAACCTTGACCAAGCTACTTGAGCTGCTGAGAAGGATTCAGAATGAGAAATCCCTCCCCATCATCAAGATCAGATCAGACAGAGAAGGAGAATTTCTCAACAAGGCGATCACTGATTACAGCGATCAGAATGGAATCCAGCATGAGCTCTCTGCAGCCAGGACCCCACAGCAGAATGGTGTTGCTGAAAGTAGGAACAGAACCCTGAAGGAAGCAGCCAGGTCCATGATTGTAGAAGCGGACCTGCCTAAGAGGTTCTGGGCTGAAGTTGTCAACACAGCTTGCCATACTCAGAACAGGAGTATGATAGTAGGGAGACATGGCAAAACTCCCTATGAGGTTTGGAATAACAGAACTCCTACTGTTGCTTACTTTCATATTTTTGGTTGTAAGTGTTTCATCCACAACAACGGTAAAACTCAACTAAATGCCTTCGATGCTAAAACTGATGATGGTCTCTTTATGGGATACTCACAAAGAAGCAAGGCATATAGAGTATTTAACAAAAGAACCTTAGTTGTGGAAGAAACACCCCATGTTGTATTTGTGAATCTCTTGTTGAGTACGAGAAAGCAAGTTGAGCTAATTGAGAATAAGCTCAAATCGGCAACCCTCGAAGAAGTCATTGTACATGACACTGGAATGGTAGACTCATCTGCAGACCCGGCTGAAGACGCAATCAGTAGCTGCTGAAGACCCAACTGCAGATCGACAGAACACCAAACCTATCGATCCGATTGCAGTAGAAGACCAGTGTAGCTGATAAAGACTCATCTGCAGATCAGATCCAACCTGCAGATGACAAGACGGTAGCTGATACAGTTACACACTAAGGAGACCAGATCCAAGCCGATGCAGACATCCACCAGAGCATATCTACAGGGGGAACAGATCCTGAAGAAGATGATATCCCCAAGTGGCTCAAATACCATCTAATCCAGCAAATCATCGGGAAGCTGACTGATGGAGTTAAGACAAGACAGTCTACTCTACCTGCAGGAATGGCTATGTTCTCTTGCTTCATGTCTCAGATAGAACCCAAGACAACAGAACAAGCCTTGGAAGATTATTCATGGATCAATGCCATGCAAGAGGAACTGGAACAGATGGAAAGGAACAACGTTTGGGAACTAACAGACAGACCAGATCACAAGAAGGTTATTGGCACCAAATGGGTGTACAAAAACAAGAGCGACGAAGATGGAGCTGTTGTTAGGAATAAAGCTAGACTTGTTGCTAAAGGATATGCACAGTGTGAAGGAATAGATTTTGATGAAACCTATGCACCTGTTGCAAGATTAGAGGCCATTAGACTATTCCTCGCATATGCTGCATTCAAGGATTTTGATGTCTACCAGATGGATATAAAGAGTGCATTTCTAAATGGCATCCTAGAAGGAGAAGAAGTCTATGCAGAGCAATCCCCAGGTTTTGTCAAAGGAGACAAAGTCTACAAGCTGTTGAAGGCTCTCTATGGACTTAAGCAAGCACCAAGAGCATGGTATGAAACATTATCTGTATTTCTTGAGAAAAATGGTTTCTGCAAAGGGAAGGTGGACAAGACCTTATTCAGAGTGGAGCACGAAGGCCACATATTGATAGTTCAGATATATGTGGATGACATTATATTTAGCTCAACCAACCCACAGCTGTGTGAGAAATTATCAAACCTCATGCAAGGAGAGTTTGAGATGAGTATGATGGGAAAGCTTAACTTCTTTCTCGGATTACAAGTTAAGCAGATGGAAAATGGAATTTTCATCAATCAAGCCAAGTATACCCGAGATCTAATCAAGAGATTTGGAATGGAATCAGCCAAACCAGCAAGAATTCCTATGAGCACAAGTACTCACCTAGATGCATATGAGGGAGGCATATCAGTGGATTCAACCCACTACAGAAGACTTATTGGATCACTACTATACCTCACTGCAAGCAGACCAGGCATATCTTATGCCGTAGGTGTATACGCGCAATTTCAATCCAAGCCAAAGCAGTCGCACCAAGATGCAGCCAAGAGAATAATTAAATACCTTAAGTCTACAATCAACGTTGGACTATGGTATCCTAAGGATGATAACTTCGAGCTGTCAGGATATTCAGATGCAGATTTCGCAGGATGCAAAATTAATAGGAAAAGCACTAGTGGAACGTGCCAATTCCTAGGAACCGGACTCATATCCTGGTTTAGCAAGAAGCAGGTTTCTAACTCTTTCTCCACCACAGAGTCAGAATACCTAGCTGCAGGTAGTTGTTGTACCCAGATCTTATGGATCATACAACAGCTGAGGGGCTATAATATCATTGCTAATGAAGTCCCTATCTGGTGTGACAACAATAGTGCTACTGCAATAACCAACAACCCGGTTTTGCATTCAAGGACCAAGCACATTGATGTTAAGCACCACTTCATTAGAGACCACGTACTTAACAAGAGAGTCAGAGTTGAAAGAGTCAGCACAGACTACCAAATAGCTGACATCTTTACCAAACCTTTGCCATAAGAAAGATTTTTGGAGCTAACCAGAGAACTTAGTCTACTAGATTGGGAATCTAGTACAGAAGAAAAAGCAAGCTGAAGCAGATCAGATGAATGACGGACCCAGCTGATTATAGGAATTAGACCCTAGCTGATGCAGACAAGAAGACGAAGGACGAAAAAAGAAACCCAGCTGATCAAATCTCAGGCGAGAAGTCCAAGGAGTCAACTCACCTGATGCAGAGCAGTCAACAGTCAATAGCCAACCAGCTAAGTTTTCTAAACTTAATCGACTTCTGAATATTTTATTATTATCTGCTATATGTATAATAATATCATATTACTTTTTGGTTCACAAGTGGCATAATAATACACGTGGAAATCATAGGTTAAATCGACCTCCACTGTGACCAATTAAAATCTAACCGTCCAATTTTAAACTCAAAACCTGGACCACCGATTAGAATTTGAAAATTAAAAGGGAATCTCAAAAGGCAGACCACCGATTTAAAATAAATAATTATTTAATCCCAACGTCGTTTCATCTCTTTTTAAGGACGGAAAAACCCTTCACTTTACCTTTACCAATCTTTCAAAAAACCCTAATTTGCAGAGCAGAAAAATCCTTTGAACTCCAAATACACTAAGAAATCTCTTATGTGCATAAATGGAATCTTATTTTGAAGGCGTAAACATGAAGGCTGTCAAGGACCAGATTATCTTTTCTCTGGTCGTTGATTTTGAAGGTCTCTTGGAATCAAATCTGGAAAACTACGACGTCCTTGACCTTATTCGTTCGATGAAGCTAAATGGGATCTATCCATTTCTGGATATCAGTCCCAAACACCTGTACAAGGAGGACGTCATCGCATTATACCACGAAGCCCATGTGATTGAGGCAGGAATTAGGAGCACTGTCGGCGGAGTGCAAGTTGACATATCGCTGGAGACGATTCGTATAGTTTTTGGTATGAAGCATCGTGGCATAGCGGTCGAAGCCCTCAATCAGACAGCAGCCGACACCTGGATGAAGATTAAGGCGGACGATCATCCGACGAAGCTGAAGCTCACCGCCAAGAGGAGCGAAATCCAAAGGGTGTATCGGTATGTGTTGGATATCACCAACAAAATTGTTATGGGTATGGCCGGCAATTACGACCAACTGTTGTCAGCAAAATTCATGGTGCTGGGAGCACTGATTCAGGACGAACCGATTGATTGGGCTGACTACATCTTTAGGAAATTTGTTCGCGAGGTCAACAAGGCTAAATGACTTGCTGATGAGAAGAAATTCAGATCCAAGCTGGCATTTGGAACGCAGCTAAGTTGGATCTCGGAAAAGATGGGTGTGGTAAAGGGTAATACTGACCCCTTCCACATCAACAAGAGACTTGGTCACCTGGACCAAGAGATGTTGAGAAAGCTTGGAAGCAATAGAAGAGCAACACAGATGATAAAAGAGTTGTCTGATACAAGGACCTACTACAGGCCTTCACTAGACGAGTCGGACCAACCTGCAGACGACAACCCAATTGCAGCCAAGTCAGACTCGGAGTCAGACAACACGCCGATTGTTGTTCGGTTCAAGAGAAGTGGACCAGCCCCTGGTGAGCCATCCTTCATGCATTCCTCACTGGAACCCTCTCCCAAAAGGCCCAGGCGACTGCAGTTTAGCCAAGAGGAGCAGCCAGAACATTTTTCCAGTCCTGCAGCTAGGTCGACTATCCACCTGGAGGATCAGCCTGCTCCGGGCATCCTGGAAATTCAGATCGTTCCTCTCCTCACTCCAGCATTCATTTCAGAAGAGGAAGAAGCAGGTTTAATTATCTCCATCCCTGAAGCAAACTACACTTTTCACCTGCTGGACAACAATCTTTTCAACTTATCCCTAGAGCAATTACAGTTAGTTAAGCCACAAGCTCTAAAACACTCTTTTGTTCATATTTTTGAAGAGTGGAAAGTTTTTAAATCACTATCTTTTACTAAACTTCAAACCTATGTTGAAACCAGTGGTTGGGGATATCCCCAAGACACAGAAGATGTGGTGATACACTTTTGAAAAGTATCAGACACAGTTTTGATTCTTCAGGAGAATTGGTTCATGTCTAATTTCAAAACCAACATAGACCAATTCATCCACTCTATCATATACATCATTTTTTATGGATATTTTGGGAAAGAAGATGAGGAGGAAGAAGAAAAGGAAATAAAAATAGAGGAAGTGAATGGAGAAGAAGTAGAAGATGAAGTTATTGTCATAGATAATGAAGAAGAGAGGAACGAAGAAAGGGAAGGAGGAGAAAATATTTTAGTTGAAAAAGAAACTGGAGAAGAAGTTGAAAAAACAGAGGAATTAGTAGATGAAGAAGAAGAAGAAGGGGAAGAGGTCGATCAGGAGGATGATGAAGAAGAAAAGGATGATGGAAAAGATAATGAAAAAGATGATAAGGATGATGATGATGATGATAAGGATGAAGGAGGAGAACAAGTGGCTGAAAAAGAGAAAGAGAATGTTGAAGAGGAAGAAAAGGAAGAAGAAGGAGAGAAGGAGTTAGAAAAAGAAGAAGAAGAAAAGGAGAAGGAGCCGGAGAAAGAGCCAGAATTAGAGGCACGCAATGCATATCCCATGATCCCTCCTTTCAGGGCCGAAGAACCTCCCACCTTGGAGAAAGGAAATGTTTTGGATGAACTTGCACTCCAAAGAAAGATCAAGAAACTGTGTGTTGAGAATAAGTTCTCATCTCAAGAAGAGCAAGATTTTGCAGCTCTTTTTGTAAGAAGGAAGTATGGTCTTGTTCCTGTTAAAATAAGACCAATTGGAGCTCAACCATTCAGACCTGCCAAGCAGCCTATCCGAAGAGGCAGAGGCAGAGGCAGATGACTTATATTTATTTTTGTACTTGTAAAATTTTCTTGTAAATTTAAGACATGTATTTGTAATCAATTCAGAAAATTTTTATAACAGCCTTTTGAATGACAATTCCGAGTTGTCTCAAAACTAGACTGATTTTAGTTTGTGTCTTGCACTCAAGTGTAGACTTGTTTATTTGAATATTTGCTAAAGTTTTGCCATCATCAAAATAGGGGGAATTTTTTAGGAATACTTGTTAGATTTTGATGATGTCATTAATATAATTCAAATACTTATTACTTGGTAAAAATGTAAGGAAGAACCAAATGAGTATCTTCCATAAGCCAAATTATGTTAAGTTTAATACTTAGCAAAATGTAAAGAAGAACCAAATGAGTATCTTCTATAGGCCAAAATAAGTTAGGCTAAAAAATCGGATAAGTACAAATGTGCAGCTGAGTTCATCAGAGAGGTACAGCCGAGTTAAATCAGAGAAGTTCTAGTCAACAAAAATCATCAGAGATGTTTGACCAGACTGCAGTCAAGTGAGATCAGACAAGCCATCTGATCAGGCAAGTCCCAAACAGTGAACATCAGAGAAGTTCAGACTGCAGAGAAGTTAACTTTACATCAGCCTACTCGAGATCAGCCAAGTACTCCAAGTCCACGTCAGCATGCGTTGAAAAGTCAAATATTACGGAAAGTCATATGCAACGTGAAAAGACAAATTGGAGAGATTCCCGCTAAAGATATGAATTGAATAATTCATCCAGGCCTACCTTGAAGACTTTAATCTTACTATATTCAAAAGATTCAGCACCTCACATGCAAAGTCTTCACAACGGTCGATCAAAGAATTAAAATATGGGAATCCAGCCTTGTAACATTCAGAAAAGAATAAACAAAGAAGTCTCTCTCCAACGGACTAATTTCTTACAGGATTTGCAACGGCTATGAAGAAATGCTAAAGGATCAAAACCTTTATATATCCGAAGATTTGAAGTTGAGTAAACAATCGGTGTGAACATACTCTCAAGCAATCAAAGCACTCAAAGCAATCTAAAAGCAAAATATAGCATCGTGAAAAGAGCGGTTCTCAAAAGTTCATACTTGAAGAAGCTCTTAGTTGCAGAAGACAAAAAACTCGTGTCTTTAATCCTGAGTTCGGGGTACTTCACTGGTTGATGTTCGAGACTGTAAAGGCATCCAAGGATTTCGGATCAAGAGGTGCAAGGCAGTCAAGGGTGTTACAATGGCAAGGATTTCCACTGGTTGGAAGCTGTTGTAATTTGGTTGAATCACTGTAATATTTATCACTGGTTGAAAATTATAGTGAATTCATTTCCAACTGGTTTGGAGAAAAGTGGATTAGTAGAGGATTACCCCACCTCTGAGACCACTATAATTGCCTGAGTATTTTACTATTTATAGCATCATACTTTAACTGCTGCATTCATTATTAAGTGTTTCATTAGTTGTTTTGTATTCGTCATCAGCTGACTTCCGCACGTATTGAGAACAAACGACTCTAAGTCTTTTGCATATCTATCAGCTGAAGAAACTTACTCTTTGTGAAAAAGAGTTTAAGAGTTTCAATAAGCCTATTCACCCCCCTAGACTTATTCCTGGACGACTTGTGACCTACAATCGAGGCTCTTAAGCAGGAATTGTCGCAAAGCCTGCAATGATGCAGGTACCCGGGCCCCTTTTCCACTTGAGGTTTTGAAATGATTGTGCTGTGAAAGTGCTCTATGGATTGGGTCGAAGACCCCGAGAGATGTTGGGGTGATTTTCATGTGAGAGTGATATGTGTATTGGGTCGAGGACCCCGAACGACATTGAAATGATTTCCCTGTGAAAATGTTTTTCGTATACTGGGTCAAGGACCCGAGAAATTCTGAAGTTTTTTTCTAATGTATTTCCATTCGATTTTTCAAAACCTCTAAGTCATTCAAAACGGCCCGAGTCAACAATAGTGTTTTCAAACTAATTTATCAAAATGTTTTTCCAAATACTTCTTTTAAAAATGATTTTTGAACTAGTTCTTTTGACTCATTAGGGCTCGTCTAAAGTTTCCTTGATTTTATCTTCTGTGAAGAAAATATGACTGTGCGAATGTCTTCTATATCGTATGTGAATGTTCTTCTGTGATGATTGTGATAATGTGTGATTCGTGTTAAGACTTCGCGTTGGTTGAGTTCTGTGTTGGTATTTTTCGTATATCTTGCACATTATGTACTTGCACTAGCAAAATTCCAGTTTCCTAACTCCCAAGCAATCGGGGGATGGATGCCTGTTATGCATTCAGGTAGCTACGGTTCGGGAGCAGTCACTGGATCGGATTGGAAGGAGATGAAGGACAATGATGCTAATCACACAGGAGTCAGAGTCTTTTCATTTTTTTATTTTGATCAGTATTTATATTCTGTCGGGTAATCACCCTCGTACGGGTGTGGTTTGTATTAAATAAATTGATTTGTCATTCTTTTCTGCATTTAAGTTTCGTATTGTCGTTGAGTTGTTGACTATGTTGGTTCTTTGGATTGTTTAATGACCTTGTCGGTCTGTTACATATTTAATTTGACATGGGTCGGTCAATCATTGAGCAGACTTTTGGAGTTAGCCTGGTAAATCCTTGTGAAAAGGGTCTACGACATGTGATATTCCCGGTTGAATTACGGGGGTGATACAATTATGGTATCGGAGCTTAGGTTTGCGAAAAAACTAGGTTGTTGGGTCAAATCTATGTCCTATGTAAGTCGCGTGCATCAGAGTTGTGATTAGCATCGTGGTTCCGGCATCATCTTTAAGCGATCCGTGATTGTAAGTCTCCCGATTGTAAGTCCCCTTATATATGTATTGTGATTATATTGTGCTAATTTGTTTAACTTTGGTAGAGGGGCTGGAACTTGTTTGTGACATTATTTCTTCGAGTATAAAATGCGTGTACGGTCCGGGTGATAACAGTTATGTAGTATATTTTGAAAGTCAGGTATATTATCAATTTCTCTGTTTCATTAAGCATGAACTCTTAAGTATTAATTTGATCCGCTGCATAAGCATTTTAAAATGGTGTTTTTGAAACCTTGTAAAAAACTACGATTTAAAATCGTCATATCAAATGGTCACGTATTTTGGTGGAAAAATTTGTTTGATTAAACATCTTGGTAGAAGAGGAAAGATTTTTAATTTTTGGTATTTGAATTTGAAATAAATTTCCAGAAATATAATGAATTAGATACGACGTCTTTAAAATTTTAAAAACATAAATTATTTTATGCATTATTCAAAAAATTGTTTTAAAGTCGACGTGTGAAATAAAAGTTCCTCTTCTCATAAAAGAACAGTATTTACAAATTTTTGGATGAAACATGACTCGCCTCTTTTTTTCAAAGGTTTATTTTTAGAAGTGCATGAATAATATTGTCGATCTCGCCAGAGGACCAAAATTTGATTTCAAAATTTTGCACTCTGCGGGCTCTAGTTATTCTGCGGATCGTACGGTATTGTTTTTGGGTGTAATGAGAGCACTCGGACTTGTATATAGTATGCATGCCCCCACCCCCCACCCCGAATTCTTTTTCATTTTAATGTTGCCTACTTTGGGCATTCGGGGATGTTGACTAAATCTTGTGCGGACAACTATGGTGTTACTATGCGATTGTTTATTTAGTTATGCGGGACGGTAATTATATGTATTAGTATGTCGAACCTTGGCAGACGTGGATGTGATGATGTTTGTGGAAGCAGTGATGTGATTCGTGTGACAACGATTCTTGCTACGGTGAAGGAGTACCAGGATCGGACGATATCCTATGAAGTCTCCTCAGTGGTTGAGCCTTCGAGCGGAACAAAGCAAATGACTGGAGGGTGTCCCGAACCCCTACTTCTCCTCCTGAAGAGCCTAACATTGGCGAGTGAAGATTTTGTAATATGTCCTAAATCGTTGGTGTTCCTGAAAATTGTGACTTTGATTGTTTTTCCATTTTGTTGCTTTACGTTTCCAATTCTTGTTGTTCTAAGTTTTGGGGTCGAAACTTCTCCTTAGTAACCTCTTTGTTGGTGACTTTTCATTGTTGATGACTCTTTATAATCCTCTCGGCGATTTTAAACTATTTTGTTCTGATCAGGTTACCATTATCCGAACGAATTTTGCTCTTTTATTGAAATCCGTGGATTATTGTGACCTTTCCGCATTTGAGTTGGTCCTTGTAAATTTTGGTTCGAAATTGTCGTTTAATTGATTCTACAGGTGAAGTTAACATTTTCAGATGCATTGTGAGCTTGGATGTTGTTACTCGAGCTCAAAACGTTGTTTCAGGACGTTTGAGCCATTTTGTAATTTTTCCCAACTCTTAGAGCATTTATTTTGAAACTCATACTCCTCCACTTCGATTCCTCGTGTTTATACGTATGTTTATCGCCTCGACTTGCTTAGTCAGTTGATCACATTTCGAGGATTGTTGCGTTCACACATTGCTCGTGATGTTTGGAGCTGAACAAAGCGGTTGTTTTCTTAGTTTGTTCTGCTACTCTTTGTTTTAAGTTTGGGGATGAAACTTAGTGGGGTAGAATGTAATACTCGAAATTTTTATTTCCAGTTATCGTGAACTGTTCCATTTTATGCCGAAAAGTTTTTTGTTGTCGAGTGGTTAATTATTTTCTCACTGACCGACATGTGTTGATGTCATGCTACCGTGTTTGTAAAGCGATAGTATGATGGAAATGCCAAGAGTACTGCGGATAGATTTCATTGAGAAAACATTGTGCATTTGGGTTGACTTTGTAAGATCACCACCTGCACTTATAAAGTCTAAAAATTCTGAAAATGTATAGTGTCATTGTAACACCCCTAAGTTATTCAGGAAATATTACAGCGTTGTAAGCCCCACCGTGGGACCCATAAGGCTAAACATACGCGGAACTATAAATTTTGACCAAGAAGGTCTACATACAATGGAAGGAAGAACAATACAAAGGGTATTCAAAACATAACCAATGTATCCAAATACATCACAACACAAATCAATACCTCGGCAAACACAGGCCGGAACATCAAGAAAAATGGAAAACAATACTCGAATATTCAATAACCATTCCAGTACAACAACACTGAATGGAAAACTCAAAACATAACCGGAGGAAAGACACAGTATCACTCTTGCCCACCATCTTCATGCCGACCCGATACCTGCCTGTCCGCTCTCCTGGAACCTGAAATACATAAAAAGTATTTCCCCCATAAAGGGGTTAGCCGTCGAATAGCTAGTGCAAGTATATCAAGTATGAAACACAATACTCCTCGACAATAAAGTAAATATAACCGTCAATTCATCAATTTAAGACTAGTATTCCGGAATAACTAAATCTCGTAGCATCACATAAATACATATATGAATACCGTGGAACCGCACCAGAGGCTACGGAACCCTCAGGGGACCCGTCGGCCCGCCCCAGAGTGGCTCGTTCATATCATCCGTGGAATCGCACCAGAGGCTACGAAACCCTCAGGGGACCCGTGGGCCCGCCCCAGAGTGGCTCGTTCATATCATCCGTGGAATCGCACCAGAGGCTACGAAACCCTCAGGGGACCCGTCGGCCCGCCCCAGAGTGGATATAAATAATCATGCCATTAATATTCCTTACTTTGAAAGTCGAGAACGTACAATCATAATTATATACTTGCCTTTGAGACATCGAGAAATCAAACGGAAAAAGGGTATGAGTTCGGTAGGTCCAAGAACGCGCTTTCGGCACCTAAACGATTCACAAGGAATATGATAATCAATTATCCATATTCAAACTACACGAAGAAACTCCCGAAACCCATCTACGATACATGAAAATACACGGATAAACAACTAGAGGTTGAAAAATTGTCCAAACTCTCACAAGTCCAAAAACGGCACAATCCAATCCGTAAAATCGAAAGAAAAGCATGCATACGGTATAGATACCTCATAATCTCAAGGTCCTCAAGCTTCAAAACGGATAAATCGGATTAATATACGAAAAACCCCAAAATTCCCAAAAATAGGGTTCTAAGGATTTTTACCTTGATTCGGACGATAGGATGGATTAGATGTTGTGAAATCCTTGTTCTCCAACCAAATATGTTGTTGTTAGAAGGAAGACCGCTTCCAATCGCCCAAAATCGTCTTTCCCAAGCTATTCCCGTCGAAAAGGAGTGAAGAAGATGAAAAATGACGAAATGGAAGTCAACTGTCATATATATATCTGCCCAGTCTAGCGTACACTACGCCTCCTTAGCGTGCGCTAGTGAAGTCACCGGGTAGTCCAGTGGCTTCTGCCGGCCCCGCTAGCGTGCGCTAATCGCCTATCTCTAGCGTGCGCTAGCCCAAAAAGTGGCATCCAGTACTGGAGTCCAGAACCTACTGTCTCTGCCCTGCTCAAACCTTAGCGTGCGCTACCGCTATGGCTTAGCGTGCGTTATGCAACAGCTTTAGCGTGCACTAGCCGAAGCCTAGCGTACGCTACCTGATAGTCCAGAAAACCTGGCAACCTCACTGCCTCTGCCGACCAGCCCGTTAGCGTGCGCTACGGACGGATGTTAGCGTGCGCTACTAACCACGAATAGCGCGCGCTAACGAACTCCTAGCGTGCGTTAATCCGCCAGTCCAGAGAGTAGTCCGCATTACTGGTTCTGACCTGACTGGTCCCTTAGCGCGCGCTACGGCTCGAAGCTAGCGTGCGCTAATCAAGCAGAATTAGCGTGCGTTAGCCTAGGCCTAGCGTGCGCTATATCTCTGGCCCAGAACACTTCCGCAAGGTCTAAACAACACGATCGAGACCCAAACAAGATACGAAACTCAAAAACAATATCAACAACATCTCTATGCGTTTACAGAGCGACAAAATAAGGAGAACGGCGAAGTCAATAAAAGTACGGGTATTACATTCTCCCCCTCTGAAAAGAAGTTTCGTCCCAAAACATAAGAAATAAAAAGTTCGGGGTAATCCACACGCATCTTCTCTTCCGTCTCCCAAGTCGCCTCCTCGACTCCGTGTCTCGACCATTGCACTTTAATCAGCGGAATGGTCTTATGCCGAAGTTGTTTCTCGCGACGCTCAAGGATCTTCACGGGTTTCTCCGGAAAGGTAATATCCTCGGCTACGTCAATCTCACTGTAGTCGATAATGTGGCTCGGATCCGGCATGTACTTTCTCAGCTGAGACACATGAAAAACACTATGGACGTGACTCAAAGCTAGAGGCAACGCCAAGCGATAAGCTAAATCTCCAACTCTGTCCAAAATCTCGAAAGGTCCGATATACCTAGGACTAACCCCTTTTTCCCGAAGTGGAAAACTCCTCTGGTCGGCGACACCTTGAGCAAGACATGATTCCCCACTTCAAACTCCAAGGGTCGACGACGAGTATCAGCATAAGATTTCTGACGACTCTGGGCAGTCAGCAATCGGTCCCGGATAATAGAAATCTTTTCCTTAGTCTCCATCAACATATCCGGTTCCGTTCCAATTTGCTCGGAAGCCTCATCCCAACACAATGGAGACCTACATCGCCTACCGTAAAGTGCCTCGAAGGGTGCCATTTTGATCGACGCATGCCAACTATTATTGTAAGCAAACTCGATCAACGGTAAGTGAAGCTCCCAATCATTACTCCAGTCTAAGGCACAAGCCCGCAACATATCTTCCAACGTCTGAATCTTCCTCTCTGTCTGACCGTCCGAATGAGGATGAAAGGAAGTGCTCAATCTCAACTCAGTACCCAAAGCCTGATGAACGGCCTACCAAAAATGCGATACGAAACGGCCGTCTCGATCAGAAACAATGGTCTTGGGGGCACCGTGCAACCTCAAGATCTCAGCAATAAAGGTTAGAGCCAGTCTATCCGGTCCCCAAGTATCCTTAATACCCAAGAAGTGTGCAGACTTGGTCAACCGATCGACAATTACCCAAATCATATTCATTCCGGCCCGAGTTCTTGGCATGTCAATGATGAAATCCATAGAGATGTCTTCCCACTTCCACTCGGGAATGGGAAGCGGTTTCAACAGCCCCGCTGGTCGTTGATGTTCGATCTTGACTTGTTGACACGTCAAGCACCGTAGTACAAACTCTGTAACATTCTTCTTCATGTTGTTCCACCAAAAATTGCGCTTCAAATCTTTGTACATCTTACTCGTCCCGGGGTGGATTGAGTAAGGCGTAGCATGAGCTTCTCGGAGAATTCTCTGTCTCAACTCTAAATCATTCGGAACACAAAGCCTGCCCTGAAATCTCAGAATACTATCCTCATGAACCACAAAACTAGGAGCTTTTCCTTTAATTACGTCTTCCTTCAGTTGAGAAATCATCGGGTCGCTCCACTGCTTCCCTTTGATGTCATCAACCAAGGACGAAGTAATTTCGAGAGGACATAACTATCCCTATACTCGTTGAAGACAAACTTCTATCCCTTGCTCAATTAAATCCTGACGAATTTTCGTCTGCGATGTAAGGACCTCGAGCATTTGAATAGATGCCGATTTACGGCTCAAAGCATCCGCAACGACATTGGCTTTTCCGGGGTGGTAAATAATTTCCAAATCATAATCCTTTATCAACTCTAACCAACGTCTCTGTCTCATATTCAGCTCCTCCTGACTGAAAATATACTTCAGGCTCTTGTGATCGGTATAAATCCGACACGGTGAACCATACAAATAATGCCGCCAAATCTTGAGTGCGACGACAATTGCAGCCAACTCTAAATCGTGAGTAGGATAATTCATCTCATAAGTCTTTAATTGTCGTGACGCAAAAGCTATCGTCTTATCATGCTGCATAAGTACACAGCCCAGGCCTTGACCCGAAGCGTCACTATAAACTGCAAAGCCCTCACTACCCTGTGGTAAAGTTAAAATCGGCGCTGAAGTCAAACGTTTCTTCAGTTCATCGAAGCTCTGTTGTCTCTCATCCGTCCAAACAAACTTTTCGGTCTTCTGGAGTAATTTCGTTAGCGGCCAAGCGAGTTTCGAGAACCCCTCGACAAACCGATGGTAATACCCAGCAAGGCCCAAAAAGCTACAAACTTCCTTAACATTTTTAGGCGGTGACCAATCTAGCACTGCCTCAATCTTCTGCGGGTGTACATGAACCCCTTCAGCCGAAATCACATGGCCGAGAAACATAACCTCTTCCAACCAAAACTCACATTTCGAGAATTTCGCATAGAGGTGCTCGGTTCTCAAAATGTCTAATATCAAACGCAAGTGTCGGGCATGTTCCTCCTTATCTCGAGAATAGATCAAGATGTCGTCAATAAAGACGACTACACACCTGTTGAGGTACTCGATGAATATCTTATTCATTAACTGCATGAATACTGTCGGTGCATTAGTCAACCCAAAAGGCATAACTACAAATTCATAATGCCCATATCTCGTCCGGAATGCCGTCTTTGGAATGTCGGACTCCCTCACCCTGAGTTGATAATACCCGAATCTTAAATCAATCTTCGAGAAAACTGCAGCCCCTTGCAATTGATCAAATAAATCGTCTATACGAGGCAAAGGATACTTATTCGTGATGGTTACCTTGTTCAGCTCACGGTAGTCGATGCAAAAACGTAGTGAACCATCCTTCTTCCTCACGAAAAGAACAGGTGCGCCCCAAGGCGAAGCGATCGGTCTAATGTACCTTTTTTCCAGAGTTCTCCCAATTGATTTTTCAATTCTTGCATCTCGGAAGGTGCCATTCGGTAAGGTGCTTTAGAAATCGGAGCTGCATCTGGCTCTAAGTCCACGGTAAATTCTATCTCCCGATCTGGCGGTAATCCCGGGAGGTCATTCGGAAAAACATCGGGATACTCACTAACAACCGGAATCGAAGAGAAATCGACTTCGTTTCCTTCCGTTTTCAAGGCATAACACCAATAGCCCGTACAACCCTCATTCAAAAGTTTTACGGCCTTCATGGCACTGATAAGTAACTTGGATAGTCCTGACTTACGCCCCAAAAATGAGTACTCAGATCCATCTTTAGTCATCATGGTGATGACCTTGGTACGGTAATTCATAATCGCTTGATGACTATCAAGCCAATCCTCACCGAGGATCACGTCCTCGCCTTCCATATAAACTACAATCAGATTCGATAACCAATCCCTACTGGATATAATCACCGGAAAATCTCTAATCTCCCGGTTCCCCATAATTCTATCCCCGCTAGGCAGTTTCACGATGAAGGGATCGCAAGCAGTCATACAAGTTATATTCAAACGACGTACACACTCTAAAGAAATAAAAGAATATGTAGCACTCGTATCAAAAAGTACACGGACTGGATGAGATAAAATATGAATGGTACCTGAAGCCACCACCGCGTCGGGTTCGTCTGTTCGACGCATCTCATATACCCGTGGTTGTACCGGACCGACGCTAGAGTTCCCCCCTCCAGCATTCTGACCCCGTCCCCAGCCCCTGCCGAAATTCTGCTGAGGTTGACCAAAAGATTGTCGTTGATTCATACTTTGATCAAGTGGTGCTGGGGCAGAAGCCCGAGTGTCCAAAGTCTGATTCGGCTCGGAACAATAAGCCGCTCTATGTCCCATCTGTCCGCACGTGTGACACTTCAATGGTGGAAAGTTGCATTCCAAATTAACGTGGCCTGAACGGCCACAATTATAGCAAGTCACCGTGCGATTTGTGGTACCCGGAGTAGGACGGTAACCCCTCTTTCCTTTATTAGAACGTGACGACTGTCCGGCAGAACGGTTAGTCGTCTGTGACCTCTGAAAGTTGCCACTCTTAGAGTTAGAAAAATTCCCCGCGACTTTCTGCTTCTTCGATTCTTCCACGGTATCGTTGTCGGGGCTCAACATATCATGGGCTAAAGCTCTGTCCTGGTATTCCTTCAGTGTGGTGCAAGCAAATCCGGCCATGTACCGCCGTAAGTCCATATTCATACGCATATCAAAGTAATGGATCTTGTCACGCTCGTCACGCACTTGATCATTCACATGGATCAATTGTTGGTTGTACTCCACGATCGCCTACGAAACGGGAATATTCTGTGGTTTAGCCTCGAAAAAGGCGCGGATTCGGCCTTCTCGTACCGGCCAAGGACAAAACTCGGCCTCCAAAAGTTCTTTAAATTCATCCCACGTGGCAACACGATCCTGTGGCTTGACGACTTTCCACCACGTAGTGGCCTCCTTGGTAAGGAAATACTGAGCAATCGGTACTTTCCTTAGTTCGGGGCAATCAACCGCTTCGAAAATCTTTTCTAATTCTGCTAGCCAATCTTCCCATCCTAACGGGTCTGTGGCGCCGCCAAACTGTGGAGGATGCATCCGGATTACGTTCTGAAGCAAGGCATCCGTGTTCGGATTCGGGTTATTCAGCTGAACGGTTTGGGCTAAGATGGTCATCTGGGTAGCCAATTGTTGAAGTACATTCGTAACCCCAACGTATGCGCTGTTCCCCTGGCCATTCGACTGGTCGTGATGACTTTCGGTGTCAGGATGTACCGAGTTCGACAAACTGGGGTTGGTCGACCCCGCAACAGAACTGATGGAAACGACCGCGCCACGACCTCTTCCACGTCCACGGCCACGACCACGGCCACGGCCCCTACCAGCTGACATACTGAAGAACACACAAGTCACGTAAGCACAATTCAATCGCACGTCATCAAAGTGACCGATTCTCAAGAATACCAATAAAAAGAAGCAAAACGAATAAGGAAACACCAGAAGAGTAAGAGGTCTTACAAGTACCCATCGCACTGTGATGATGGCAGAGTAGTGATACTGTGGACAAATGACGACTCAATCGACCCAAAAGACCGACAGCCTAGGTATCCATAGACCTAAGCTCTGATATCATATTCTGTAACACCCCCAAGTTATTCAGGGAATATTACCGCGCCGTAAGCCCCACCGTGGGACTCACAAGGCTAAACATACGCGGAACGATAAATTTTGACCGAGAAGGTCTACATACAATGGAAGGAAGAACAATACAAAGGGTATTCAAAACATAACCAATGTATCCAAAGACATCACAACACAAATCAATACCTTGGCAAACACAGGCCGGAACATCAAGAAAAATGGAAAACAATACTCGAGTATTCAATAACCATTCCAGTACAACAACACTGAATGGAAAACTCAAAACATAACCGGAGGAAAGACACAGTATCACTCTTGCCCACCATCTTCATGCCGACCCAATACCTGCCTGTCCGCTCTCCTGGAACCTAAAATACATAAAAAGTATTTCCCCCATAAAGGGGTTAGCCGTCGAATAGCTAGTGCAAGTATATCAAGTATGAAACACAATACTCCTCGACAATAAAGTAAATATAACCATCAATTCATCAATTTAAGACTAGTATTCCGGAATAACTAAATCTCATAGCATCACATCAATACATATATGAATACCGTGGAACCGCACCAGAGGCTACGGAACCCTCAGGGGACCCGTCGGCCCGCCCCAGAGTAGCTCGTTCATATCATCCGTGGAATCGCACCAGAGGCTACGAAACCCTCAGGGGACCCGTCGGCCCGCCCCAGAGTGGATATAAATAATCATGCCATTAATATTCCTTACTTTCAAAGTCGAGAACGTACAATCATAATTATATACTTGCCTTTGAGACATCGAGAAATCGAACGAAAAAAGGGTATGGGTTCGGTAGGTCCAAGAACGCGCTTCCGGCACCTAAACAATTCGCAAAGAATATGATAACAATTTATCCATATTCAAACTACACGAAGAAACTCCCGAAACCCATCTACGATGCATGAAAATACACGGATAAACAACTAGAGGTTGGAAAATCGTCCAAACTCTCACAACTCCGAAAACGGCACAATCTAATCCGTAAAATCGTAAGAAAAGCATGCATACGGTATAGATACCTCATAATCTCAAGGTCCTCAAGCTTCAAAACGTATAAATCGGATGAATCTACGAAAAACCCCAAAATTCCCAAAAATAGGGTTCTAAGGATTTTTACCTTGATTCGGACGATAGGATGGATTAGATGTTGTGAAATCCTTGTTCTCCAACCAAATATGTTGTTGTTAGAAGGAAGACCGCTTCCAATCACCCAAAATCGTCTTTCCCAAGCTATTCCCGTCGAAAAGGAGTGAAGAAGATGAAAAATGACGAAATGGAAGTCAACTGTCATATATATATCTGCCCACTCTAGCGCACGCTACGCCTCCTTCATTAGCGTGCGCTAGCGAAGTCACCGGGTAGTCCAGTGGGTTCTGCCGGCCCCACTAGCATGCGCTAATCACCTATCTCTAGCGTGCGCTAGCCCAAAAAGTGGCATCCAGTACTGGAGTCCAGAACCTACTGTCTCTTCCCTGCTCAAACCTTAGCGTGCGCTACCACTATGGCTTAGCGTGCGTTATGCAACAGCTTTAGCGTGCGCTAGCCGAAGCCTAGCGTACGCTACCTGATAGTCCAGAATACCTGGCAACCTCACTGCCTCTGCCGACCAGCCCGTTAGCGTGCGCTACGGACGGATGTTAGCGTGCGCTACTAACCACGAATAGATCGCGCTAACGAACTCCTAGCGTGCGTTAATCCGCCAGTCCAGAGAGCAGTCCGCATTACTGTTTCTGACCTGACTGGTCCCTTAGCGCACGCTACGGCTCGAAGCTAGCGTGCGCTAATCAAGCAGAATTAGCGTGCGTTAGCCTAGGCCAAGCGTGCGCTATATCTCTGGCCCAGAACACTTCCGCAAGGTCTAAACAACACGATCGAGACCCAAACAAGATACGAAACTGAAAAATAATATCAACAACATCTCCATGCGTTTACAGAGCGACAAAATAAGGAGAACGGCAAAGTCAAATAGTCAATAAAAGTACGGGTATTACAGTCATAAAGAATTGAGTTCTCTTTCAAATGTTTCAAACAGTGAGTCCATCGGAGTCCGAACGAAGAAGTTATGGTCGAAATAGCAAAGACTACACTGCTAGCATATAATGTATAATTAGCGCATACTATCACAGCTATTAGCGCACTAACTGATAGGGACAGAGCATTCTGTCATTCACTGGACTGCCTCATTTGCAAACGCTAATGTATTAATTAGCACACGCTAACGGGTTGAGGCAGAACCTTTTGGACTACATTTTTAGCAGTTAGCGCACACTACGCAAGTCTCTAGCGCGCGCTAAACCTCATTATGTATATATATGACAGCATTGGTCAATTCTCGTCCCTTGTCATGTTGATTCTTCCTTCCGGCGACCTTGGTGATCTTGAACGAGTGCAAGGGTAGATTCCGGCCAGATATCATCATCCAACAATATTTTTGAGTTCCTAGTACGAAGTTATCAACATCTAATCATCTTTCACCGTTCTAATCGAGGTAAGTTTTCCTAAAATCTTAGTTTTGGGAAGTTTGGGGATTTTGTGCAAGACCCCATTATTTTGTATGTAGATTAGATTATTAATTTTTAATAAATAAAATAAAGATTACAATATTTCATTATCGAATAAAATTAGTTCTTACCTTATGCATTGTCACATTAACTAAATAAATTTTATAAGTTCAACAACCTAATTATTTTTATTACTTCAATTTAATAAATAAAAATAATAATATCATATAAGTTTAATTAACTTAAATTTTTCAATAAATTTTAATTTATTAGCTAAATGGGCTATTTAATCTAATAGTATAACTTAATTAGTGGGCTTATTATTAAAATTTGAACTTAGATGCATTATGGGCTTATGACCATTTAAACAATAAACCACCTATCACCTAAAATACTACACCTAGCCCAAAACACTCATGACCCAACCCAACTTAAACTTACTACCTAATACTTAATAAATACAACTAAAATACACCATACATGTATAAATACAAGAAAAAAATCTGCCTACACAATTAAAATAAAGGAGAGTTGTGTTGTCATAATTTCAAGCTTGATCCAAGACACTTGTACCCTTACATGCAAGCCTTGATCACACCTCCACCTTAACACCTCTCCTATAAATACTTTCTCCTTGTAAACTCCTCCCATTTCACAACACACAAAAAAAAAAATCTCTGCACTAGAGAGAGAGAGAGGCCATCCAAGAAGAAGAAAGAAGGAGGAAGTGGAAAAATTCAACAAGAAATAGGTAATTTTCTTTCCTACTTTTCTTTTTTTTTCTTCTATAAGTATAAAAAAAACCCTTCCTAATCTAACTCTAATCTCAAAAACATGCAAACAAAATATGCATCATAGATGCATGGATACTTGAATCGGATGAACCATGTAGTTCAAGGAGGGAGATCGTTTTCTTCCACTTCCGAGACCTAGAACCATTTATTTCTGACAAGAAATCGAGGTGGGTAAAATTGTTTCTTTCTTTTCTCTTATTCAAAATTTATACAAGTTAAATATATGGTGCATGCAAGTATTAAAACCTAGGTTATCTATACTTGATTGACATTCATTACCATGCATGTAATGGTCTTGATATTTGTTGAATTTTATTTGTCATATTTTAATCATATGTGCAAATTAATTATTGATGGAAATATTGGTTGAGTATGACAAATATGATCTTTGGGGATTAAAATTTCAAATATATATGATTATATATTGGACTATGGTAAGAGGATAATTAGTCACCGGAAGATTTGATAATTCGAACCTATGTTCGAAGGATAAACTAAAATAGTTTAAATAAGATAAATTTGAGGTAAAATTGTTAAGATCCATAACTCTGGTATTATGTGTTAAAATTAAGTCTTAAAATATCAAAAATAAATTCTCTATAAAATTTCACCTAAATCGGAATTTACTAAAATAGAAAATTGGGGCAAAAATATAAATTTCAAGAATTCGGGGCCAAAACTGTAATTTACAGAAACTTACTGTTTTGAAAATAAAATTTCCAGAAAAGTTGAACTCTCTGTACTCATAATAACATAAAGAGCCTACCCCGAAAATTTGAATTCAATCCGACAAGAAACGAAAAAGATATGACCCGAATACTAAAATATCTATTAAGACAAAATAAAGGGGTGATATCGTAAATTATAAAAGAATAAAAATTAAAACTAAATGTAATCTAAAATTACAATTCGTAAGGTTTAAATCGCAACTGTATTCATAATTTTCGGAGTTTAAATGAATCCAAACGAATTAATCAAAATTATAAGATAAAACTAAATAAAAATAATGATAGTACTTAAAAGACGAAAGGGCAGAACTGTAAATTTCGAAAGGTAAAACTTTCATGCAACTTCTGACCTTCAATCCTCACATCATAACGGACTTTTCGCAATAAATTTCGTAATTTTCGGACTTATAATCAATCCGTACCGAATTATCCAAATTTATAAAATTTAGTAAAAATAATGATAGTACTTAAAAGACAAAAGGGCAGAACTGTAATTTTTGAAAGATAAAACTTTCATGCAACTTCTGACCTTCAATCCTCAAATCATAACAGACTTTTCGCAATAAAGTTCGTAATTTTCGGACTTATAATCAATCCGTACCGAATTATCCAAATTTATAAAATTTAGTAAAAATAATGATAGTACTTAAAAGACGAAAGGGCAGAACTGTAATTTCCGAAAGGTAAAACTTTCATGCAAATTCTGACCTTCAATCCTCATATCATAACGGACTTTTCGCAATAAAGTTCGTAATTTTCGGACGTATAATCAATCCATACCGAACTATTCAAATTTATGAATTTATTATAAGATTATGCTAAGACTCGCACAATAGCAATTTAATCATCAACCGGTTGAACTAATTCCTCTAGCTTATCCAAGTCCATATACTATCAAATAATCATATTGATATCATACAAGATGCATAACCACTGTTAATCACGACAATAATTGTTATTCAATTGAAATCGGGAGTAAGTGCTGTACGGAGCTAAGTGCTAAGACCATCGGGCGGAAGCCACCGCTAGAGTCCGTACGAGTACCTCTAGAGTCCCTTTTTCTATTATATGCATGAGGGGCGGTTAGTCTAAGTCATGAATCGAGCAGCGTGGCTGCGGTTCTAGGCAAAGCTACCGTCGTATCCTATTCCCTTGAACCCGAAGGACGGAGTGATCCTAAGGTGACTGGGTCATAGAATTCGGGTATAGTCGCGATTTTGATATAATCCGGGCATAGACCCAAGCTAAGGACATATCGAGCCCATATAAGAGATAAGACAGCATGTCACCAAGCGTGAGAGCGATAAAGCTCAAAGGCCAATGTTATAGTGATGGTCCGACAAACGCCCAAGGCTACGGTTATCAAACCAAAGGCCGTGGCGATAGTCAAAGGTCAAAACTGATAACGGTCTAAGACGTTATAAGGAGGCTAAGGGATTAGTCATGTAGACGAACTCCCAAAGCTTAATACTCATTGGGCGCTCGACGCCGTGCATTATTCATACTCAACCGCAATCTACAGAGATTGACTGTACATTCATGTCATAATTCATAATATTCTTCTTGAAAACTTGCACCAATTTTTAAACAACACTATTTTTGAAAAGTGGGAGAAACATAATATTTATTAACTAATAAACTCATTACATATCAAACTCCAACTCACTGAGAATCCATTATTCTCACCCTATTTCGAATTGTTTTCTAAAAACCCCACTAGATGAAGAGAATCAAGAGGAAGAAGAGAGAGATGCTGACGACCAGTGAAGACCATCCTCAAAGTATTGCCAAGACGTAGGAATTAGGATGCTGCTTTAACGCTTCTTTTATTCCTGTGTCAAAATGTATTTTGGTTTCCGATGTACTCTTTTGCATTTGATGTAATAATTCCGCTGTACTCTTGAATATTTATTTTCTATGAAATAACCACTCTTAGTTCACCGGGCTGAGATCTGGCATATGTATGCTTTATTAGAATGTATTATCACAAACGTTATTTATTACGTTAACTGTCGCGTTCTCGTCCAACCCCGGTGTGGGGGCGTGACAGGAGTGGTATCGGAGCTCGGTTTGTAAGAAGGACACTTACAACGAGCTTTTCCAGGATAAGATTATTCGGAATTAGATGGGAATTCCACCTAGGACGAAGTGAACCATAGGATTGAGACCTAATGTAGATTTCTCGAGTCAATTCTCATTAAGATCTCTTTCGACTTATCGCTATTCACTAGGAATATGCATAGTCAAATTCAAATTTCCTAAGTTATTGACCAAGATAACTGATTAAGTATTCACGGCAATTCCCCGATTAAATCACTTCTCCTATTGAACTCTTGAAACGGACATAGCTTATTTCACTTATCAGATCCTCTCGACTCCACTAAACCTCATTACTTTTCAAAATGGAGTATTATTATTTCTTAGTCGCTGGTGTCGTATAAGCATATTTATTGACTCATTAAGTTCACAGCCTTGATGATAATTCATGCTTAATAGAGTTTTATTATTGGATATTCCAATCCATTTGCTATTCATTCAGAGTAAGCGTCGCCAATTGGCATTGTCTAAATTAATTAAGTCGCTATACTATTCATTTGGAATAGTAATGGCTAGTTTCAACTTATTAAAGTTCTGTGTTGCTACGTACCTCGTAGTCAACTTAGCTATCTTATTCGTTCGGAAGACATAAAGCTATTACTGCAAGGCATTATTCAAAATATTCGACCCATCTGAATGGGGCGAAATCCAAACCTTGCAAAAACTTACAATTTGGTTTGAATTATTAAGACATATTTCCTTAATAATTATCTGTGTATCTCCGTCCTATGAGCTGTCTCTTTGAGATGTTACCTACTATCGATAATTGGTAAGGAAAACCTACTTTTCCTTATCCAATGCTGTATTTTTTCATGAAACAGCATTGCGAATGTAATAATAAAGTTGAATAATGATAACATTTCTTGATACTCAACAACCGAATGCAAGCATCTTAATTAACACTCACTTCAATAATCACTACCCGTAAACCTAGAAGTATCCACACATATGGGTATGATCCGAGAAACAGATTTAGTATTTAGAGATTGTGAAGTGATCATTAAAGGTCACTGTTTTCCTGTCGACCTAATTATTCTCCCTATACTTGAGTATGGCCTCATACTTGGATGGATTGGCTATCTAAACACTTTGCATAACTCAACTGCCATTCTAAAATTGTTCGATTCTGCAAACCCGATCACCCAGTAGTTGAACTACACGGGGATGCTAGAATTAACTCGGCCCCAATCATATCAGCCACGAAGGCGAGAAAGGCCATCTCGAAAGGAGCAACAGGATATTTGGCTTTTGTCATTAACAAACCCAAGAGTAAAACGGAGATTGAAGCTACACCGGTAGTATCAGAGTACCGTGATGTTTTCCCCATGGAACTTACTTCTCTACCTCCAGATAGGGAAGTTGAATTCAGCATTGAGATTTTGCTGGGAAAGGCACCTGTGGTTAGAACGCCATATCGAATGGCACAACTGGAACTGCAAGAACTGAAGGTTCAGTTGCAGAAATTACTAGAGGTTGGATTTATCCGACCGAGTATATCTCCTTGGGGAGCACCAGTGCTATTCGTAAAGAAGAAAGATAGCACACTAAGATTGTGCATCGATTACCGAGAACTTAACAACATTACTATTAAGAACAAGTATCCATTTCCCAGGATCGACAAAGTATTCAACCAACTACAAGGAGCAACGGTTTACTCAAAGTTCGATCTTCAACAAGGATATTACCAATTGAGGATCAAAGAGAATGACATACCGAAGACTGCCTTTCAAACTAGGTATGGTCATTATGAATTTGTGGTAATGCTTTTTGGATTGACCAACGCACCGACTGCATTTATGGATTTAATGCACTGCGTATTCCAACCATATCTGGATCAATTTGTAGTGATATTTATTGATGACATACTTATTTATTCCAAGTCGGATCAGTATCACGAAACTCACCTAAGATTGGTGCTAGAAACGCTAAGGAGTCATAAGTTGTATGCCAAATTCAGTAAGTGTGAATTCTGGTTAAGAGAGGTAGCGTTTTTAGGACACATAATATCTGGAGATGGAGTCGTAGTAGATCCATCAAAGGTGGAGACTATTTTGGACTGGAAGAGGCCAGAAACAGTCACTGAGGTTTGGAGCTTTCTTGGACTTGCGGGTTACTACCGCAAATTCATTAAAGATTTTTCCAAAATTGCAGGACCACTCACAAGACTGACGCAGAAGCACGTCAAATTTGAGTGGAACGATAAGTGTGAGTTGAGCTTCCAAGAACTCAATAGAAAACTCACCACCGCACCAGTACTAACACTTCCCGAAGGAAGTGAAGGATTTGTGGTATACAGCAATGCATCCAAGGAAGGATTAGGAGCTGTGCAGATGCAAGACGGCAAGGTTGTGGCTTATGCATCACGAAAGTTGAAAATTCACCAGATGAATTATCCGACCCATGACCTTGAACTAGCAGCAATAGTGTTTGCTTTGAATAAATGGAGACTACCTGTATGGAGCTACATTCACCATCTTTACCGACCACAAGTCTCAAATGCTTATTCTCTTAGAAGGAGTTGAATCTAAGACAGAGACGGTGGATAAAACTTCTTGAGGATTATAACCTCACCATTCAGCATCATCCGGGCAAGGCCAATGTCGCAGCAGACGCCTTATGTAGGAAAGCAAGTGTGGCTAGACTCATGATAAGGGAATGGGATGCCCTAAGAGAAATAACCCAATGGAACCCAAGATAGTCTATGACACACGTTGTGTGCGTTAATTTGTCAATGACCCCGGACTTACTAAAGGAAATCCAAGAAGCACAGAAACAAGACGGGAAATTGTGTAAACTTAAGAAAAGGGTCGCACAAGGTGAGAAATCTGAGTTTAGCATGTCGGAAGATGGAACACTAAAATTCAAACACTGTATATGTGTTCCCGATAATTACGAACTCAAGAATAAAATTTTAGCAGAGGATCACTGCTCTCGGTATACTATTCATCCAGGTGGTAATAAGATGTATAAGGATCTAAAGAAACACTATTGGCGGGTGAATATGAAGAACTAAGTTGCAGAATTCGTAGCAAGGTGTTTAAATTGTCAAAGGGTGAAGGCTGAACACCAAAGACCATCAGGGTTGCTACAGCCGGTCGAGATTCCCGAATGGAAATCGGAACTAATCACGATGGACTTCGTGACGGATCTACCAACAACCAGTGGAGGATACAACACAATCTGGGTAATCGTGGATAGACTTACAAAGTCAGCTCACTTCTTACCTGTAAGGAAGAATGACAGTCTGTAGAAACTAGCAAGGACGTATATCCGAGAAATCATTAGACTGCATGGAGTACCTGTAGACATGGTGTCAGACCGTTACCCCAGATTTGTCTCTAGATTTTGGAAGAGTATACATGAAGAACTTGGGACGAAATTGAGTTTCAGCACTGCAGCACACCCTCAAATGGACGGACAATATGAGAGAATGATACAAGTCCTTGAGGACATGTTACGGGCATGTGCGCTGGATTTTCAAAAGAATTGGAGTAACCACCTACACTTAGATGAGTTTACTTACAATAACAGCTATAAGGCAACTATCGGGATGGATCCATATGAAGCATTATACGGAAGAAAGTGCCGATCACCAATACATTGGGAGATTGATGACCGTTGGACACCAAGGACTAAGCAGAACCGAAACCCGATACCAAAAGTTGATCTAATAGAAGATGCAATGGATAAAGTTCGAATCATTCGGGATCGAATTCGCACTGCTCAGAGCCGACAGAAGAGTTATGCAGACCATAGGAGAAGAGATTTAGAATTCGAAACGGGCGACAAAGTATTCCTTCATTTATCACCACGTAAGCGATTAATCAACTCGAAGAAAGGAGGGAAGCTTAGCCCCAGATATGTTGGACCTTTCACAATCCTAGAACGAATTGGGAAATTAGCATATCGTCTCGAGCTACCAACCAATCTTGTCGGAACGCACAATGTATTTCATGTCTCAAGATTGAAAAAATATCATCCAGATCCTGAGCATATCATCACGTACGACGTACCACTGATCAAAGAGGATTTAACTTATGTCGAGAAGCCGACCAGGATCGTGGATCAGCAAGTACGTGAACTAAGAGACAAGAAGATATCGTTGGTTAAAGTTGTATGGCAGAACCACGACCGAGAAGAAAACGCCACGTGGGAAGCAGAGGATGAGATGAAGAAGACTTTTCCAGAACTATTCAGATAGGAATTTGGGGACCAAATTCTCCCAAGGTGGGGAGGATGTGAGACCCATTATTTTGTATGTAGATTAGATTATTAATTTTTAATAAATAAAATAAAGTTTACAATATTTCATTATCGAATAAAATTAGTTCTTACCTTATGCATAGTCACATTAACTTAATAAATTCTATAAGTTCAACAACCTAATTATTTTTATTACTTCAATTTAATAAATAAAAATAATAATATCATATAAGTTTAATTAACTTAAATTTTTCAATAAATTTTAATTTATTAGCTAAATGGGCTATTTAATCTAATAGTATAACTTAATTAGTGGGCTTATTATTAAAATTTGAACTTAGATGCATTATGGGCTTATGACCATTTAAATAATAAACCACCTATCACCTAAAATACTACACCTAGCCCAAAACACTCATGACCCAACCCAACTTAAACTTACTACCTATACAACTAAAATACACCATACATGTATAAATACAAGAAAAAAATCTGCCTACACAATTAAAATAAAGGAGAGTTGTGTTGTCATAATTTCAAGCTTGATCCAAGACACTTGTACCCTTACATGCAAGCCTTGATCACACCTCCACCTTAACACCTCACCTATAAGTATTTTCTCCTTGTAAACTCCTCTCATTTCACAACACAAAAAAAAATCTCTGCACTAGAGAGAGAGGCTGATCCAAGAAGAAGAAAGAAGGATGAAGTGGAAACATTCAACAAGAAATAGGTAATTTTCTTTCCTACTTTTCTTTTTTTTTTCTTCTATAAGTATAAAAAAAAACCTTCCTAATCTAACTCTAATCTCAAAAATATGCAAACAAAATATGCATCATGGATGCATGGATACTTGAATCAGACGAACCATGTAGTTCAAGGAGGGAGATCGTTTTCTTCCACTTCCGAGACCTAGAACCATTTATTTCCGACAAGAAATCGAGGTGGGTAAAATTGTTTCTTTCTTTTCTATTATTCAAAATTTATACAAGTTAAATATATAGTGCATGCAAGTATTAAAATCTTGGTTATCTATACTTGATTGACATTCATTACCATGCATGTAATGGTCTTGATATTTGTTGAATTTTATTTGTCATATTTTAATCATATGTGCAAATTAATTATTGATGGAAATATTGGTTGAGTATGACAAATCTGATCTTTGGGGATTAAAATCTCAAAAATATATGATTATATATTGGACTATGGTAAGAGGATAATTAGTTACCGGAAGATTTGATAATTCGAACCTAAGTTCGAAGGATAAACTAAAATAGTTTAAATAAGATAAATTTGAGGTAAAATTATTAAGATCCATAACTCTGGTATTATGTGTTAAAATTAAGTCTTAAAATATCAAAAATAAATTCTCTATAAAATTTCACCTAAATCGGAATTTACTAAAATAGAAAATTGGGGCAAAAATATAAATTTCAAGAATTCGGGGCCAAAACTATAATTTACAGAAACTTACTGTTTTGAAAATAAAATTTTCAGAAAAGTTGAACTCTCTGTACTCATAATAACATAAAGAGCCTACCCCGAAAATTTCAGTTCAATCCGACAAGAAACGAAAAACATTTGACCCGAATACTAAAATATCTATTAAGACAAAATAAAGGGGTGAAATCGTAAATTATAAAAGAATAAAAATTAAAACTGAATGTAATCTAAAATTACAAGTTGTAAGGTTCAAATCGCAACTGGATTCATAATTTTTCGAGTTTAAATGAATCCAAACGAATTAATCAAAATTATAAGATAAAACTAAATAAAAATAATGATAGTACTTAAAAGACGAAAGGGCAGAACTGTAATTTACAAAAGGTAAAACTTTCATGCAACTTCTGGCCTTCAATCCTCACATCATAACGGACTTTTTGCAATAAAGTTCATAATTTTCGGACTTATAATCAATCCGTACCGAATTATCCAAATTTATAAAATTTAGTAAAAATAATGATAGTACTTAAAAGACGAAAGGGCAGAACTGTAATTTTCAAAAGATAAAACTTTCATGCAACTTCTGACCTTCAATCCTCACATCATAACAGACTTTTTGCAATAAAGTTCGTAATTTTTGGACTTATAATCAATCCGTACCGAATTATCCAAATTTATAAAATTTAGTAAAAATAATGATAGTACTTAAAAGACGAAAGGGCAGAAATGTAATTTTCGAAAGGTAAAACTTTTATGCAAATTCTGACCTTCAATCCTCATATCATAATGGACTTTTTGCAATAAAGTTCGTAATTTTCGGACGTATAATCAATCCATACCGAACTATTCAAATTTATGAATTTATTATAAGATTATGCTAAGACTCACACAATAGCAATTTAATCATCAACCGGTTGAACTAATTCCTCTAGCTTATCCAAGTCCATATACTATCAAATAATCATATTGATATCATACAAGATGCATAACCACTGTTAATCACGACAATAATTGTTATTCAATTGAAATCGGGAGTAAGTGCTGTACGGAGCTAAGTGCTAAGACCATCGGGCGGAAGCCACCGCTAGAGTCCGTACGAGTACCTCTAGAGTCCCTTTTTCTATTATATGCATGAGGGGCGGTTAGTCTAATTCATGAATCGAGCAGCGTGGCTGCGGTTCTAGGCAAAGCTACCGTCGTATCCTATTCCCTTGAACCCGAAGGACGGAGTGATCCTAAAGTGACTGGGTCATAGAATTCGGGTATAGTCGCGATTATGATATGATCCGGGCATAGACCCAAGCTAAGGACATATCGAGCCCAGATAAGAGATAAGACAGCATGTTACCAAGTGTGAGAGCGATAAAGCTCAAAGGCCAATGTTATAGTGATGGTCCGACAAACGCCCAAGGCTACGGTTATCAAACCAAAGGTCGTAGCGATAGTCAAAGGTCAAACACTGATAACGGTCTAAGACGTTATAAGGAGGCTAAGGGATTAGTCATTTAGACGACCTCCCAAAGCTAAATACTCATTGGGCGCTCGACGCCGTGCATTATTCATACTCAACCGCAATCTACGGAGATTGACTGTACATTCATGTCATAATTCATAATATTCTTCTTGAAAACTTGCACCAATTTTTAAACAGCACTATTTTTCAAAAGTGGGAGAAACATAATGTTTATTATCTAATAAACTCATTACATATCAAACCCCAACTCACTGAGAATCCATTATTCTCACCCCATTTCGAATTGTTTTCTAAAAACCCCACTAGATGAAGAGAATCAAGAGGAAGAAGAGAGAGATGCTGACGACCAGTGAAGACCATCCTCAAAGTATTGCCAAGACGTAGGAATTAGGATGCTGCTTTAACGCTTCTTTTATTCCTGTGTCAAAATGTATTTTGGTTTCCGATGTACTCTTTTGCATTTAATGTAATAATTCCGTTGTACTCTTGAATATTTGTTTTCTATGAAATAACCAGTCTTAGTTCACCGGGCTGAGATCTGGCATATGTATGCTTTACTAGAATGTATTATCACAAACGTTATTTATTACGTTAGCGTCGCGTTCGTCGACCCGGTGTGGGGGCGTGACAGGAGTGGTATCGGAGCTCGGTTTGTAAGAAGGACACTTACAACGAGCTTTTCCAGGATAAGATTCTTCGGACTTAGATGGGAATTCCACCTAGGACGAAGTAAACCATAGGATTGAGACCTAATATAGATTTCTCGAGTCAATTCTCATTAAGATCTCTTTCGACTTATCGCTATTCACTAGGAATATGCATAGTCAAATTCAAATTTCCTAAGTCATTGACCAAGATAACTGATTAAGTATTCACGGCAATTCCCCGATTAAATCACTTCTCCTATTGAACTCTTGAAACGGACATAGCTTATTTCACTTATCAGATCCTCTCGACTCCAGTAAACCTCATTACTTTTCAAAATGGAGTATTATTATTTCTTAGTCGCTGGTGTCGTATAAGCATATTTATTGACTCATTAAGTTCACAGCCTTGATGATAATTCATGCTTAATAGAGTTTTATTATTGGATATTCCAATCCATTTGCTATTCATTCAGAGTAAGCGTCGCCAATTGGCATTGTCTAAATTAATTAAGTCGCTATACTATTCATTTGGAATAGTAATGGCTAATTTCAACTTATTAAAGTTCTGTGTTGCTACGTACCTCGTAGTCAACTTAGCTATGTTATTCGTTCGGAAGACATAAAGCTATTACTGCAAGGCATTATTCAAAATATTCGACCCATCTGAATGGGGCGAAATCCAAACCTTGCAAAAACTTACAATTTGATTTGAATTATTAAGACATATTTCCTTAATAATTATCTGTGTATCTCCGTCCTATGAGCTGTCTCTTTGAGATGTTACCTACTATCGATAATTGGTAAGGAAAACCTACTTTTCCTTATCCAATGCTGTATTTTTTTCATGAAACAGCATTGCGAATGTAATAATAAAGTTGAATAATGATAACATTTCTTGATACTCAACAACCGAATGCAAGCATCTTAATTAACACTCACTTCAATAATCACTACCCGTAAACCTAGAAGTATCCACACATATGGGTACGAGCCGAGAAATAGATTTAGTATTTAGAGATTGTGAAGTGATCATTAAAGGTCACTATTTTCCTGCCGACCTAATTATTCTCCCTATACTTGTAACACCCCGATAAGGCGGCCATTACAGTGTCGTGGACCCCACACTAGGATCAACCAGGTGATACCCAAAGTACAGATTAAATACACAATACATGTGATACCAAACCACAAAACATAGTACTTACTCTGATTTGGAGTTTACAGCAGTATGGCCTACGGCCTTATTACACACAGGATCCAAAAACATAAGTATAATCCATATGGAGATGAAATATACCTTAAATAACAATACATTTGTTCATACTTAAAATAAAGCGGAAAGATAACATTACACGGTACGAACATGACCGGACACGAAATACTTGGGCCCCCCGAACTAGTATCCTTCGGACCCTTCGTTATCACCTTGATCTTCCCGTGCCTTGCCTTTTCCTCGACCTAAAATACAACACAAGTATTTCGCCCAACACAGGGTCAGATATACATGATAAATGATTCTCAAGATATTATACAATTCACGTATATAAGATTTCAAGAATAACGCCCCGACTAACGAACATACCCATCGGGCGTATGAACGCTCAGTCACAAAACGTCGAACACATCCAAGTAAATAAATGGACTATGAACGACTAAGATAGTACGGCTCAAGAGGGACATCACAGTACGCCCGATCCGAATATGTGTCAGTGCACATGTCCACCCCGTATACGGAATCCAGAATATACGTGGGACAATGTACCTAATTAGCCTCAACGAACTACGTCTCGTGTGCACAGCCCTTCATGGAAAATATTCACGCATGACTATATATGTGCCCGGCTAAAAATCCTACACAATATCCAATCGGAACGTAGATATGACTCCGGATATGTCACGATACAACATGACAACGAATTCAATAATTCACAAAATCCGATTAAGGATCGAGGACTCACCGAAATGACAACAAGATCAACAATATCAAGGGTCCGAAAGTGACGAACTTGGGAATACAATCCCACGATGAAAACGGGACATCATTAAGAACAACCTCAAGTCACAAGACACAAGTTCATAAGTGTTTCATATACACGAAATGCATAATCATCATAAGAATCCACACATCATTATAACCAAGCAAGATAACTTGCCTCAATACGGAGGCGAGTAAAGTCCTTCTTTGTCGAGCGAGCGGCCCTCGATTCAAAATCGGTTACTCGGACAATCAACCTTGAATGAAGTATATTTCACTCAATAATACGTTCATATGATCATCTATACCAAACTTCAACGAGACAACATCATAATTCTCATTTGAGTAGTTCAACTTTTTAAGATGTTGAGGGGTTACTCCAAGAACCTTATTCAATACCATTTTATTCTTACAATTGATTACAAGATGTTTACCAAATGTTTGCTGGATTAAGATGTGTTAAACAATAATCTCCTATTCTTTAAACTTATCAAGAATATCTCAATTGATTAAAAGTAAAATCTGCACTTCAATCAATTACATTATGTTGAGTTAAGTAGTTACAATTCCATAATATGATCATGAAGACTACTTCAAGTTCAACACCTACCTTATAAACTTCTAATTAACTTGGTGGTTCAAACATTACTCCTCTGGATTCTCTTAGCTTAAGTTCAAGAAAGTGATTCCATTCTTCTAATGATCAACAAGTGTTTCTTAAAATATTTTATGGTATTTATTCCAACAAGTTATTTACATTATAATGAAACAAAGACTATTAGTATTCCAATGGTGTTATTAGTCCAGGAATAAGAGTTTGGTTTATCTAAACATGATCATCACCATTTAAAACACTAAGAACACATCATTACAAAACCCTTAATCATCATATCCATCATTAAGTTTGTTGGAAGCTTAACTATAAACATGTTTAGCTTGATTAATTCATCACTAGGTGGAGTATACTTAATCACTATCATTATAACTATGAGATTATAGGGTTAAATCGTATAACATACCTTCAGAATTGAAGAACAATACACCAAAACCATAGGAACACAATCTAAGCTTCAAGAATGACTCCAACTCCCAATCAACAAGCTCCAAAACCCAAATGTAAAGCTCAAACACAAGTTGGAAGAAGGTAATTTTGATCTAGGGATGCAGGGGATGATTATATGGATGAAAAAAATTAGAGGTTGGACGTGCAAAATGAAAGACACAAGTTGTCTTTTTATAGCGGCCTGATTAGTTACGTGCGTTATCACAAGAGGATAACGTCGTTACTTACTTTACGTACGCTACACAAAAAGTGTTACGTACGTAAGCTAAATCCAGAGGCTACTGGACTGAAATACGAACATCGTTACGTACGTTACCTCTTGAAGCATTACGTACGTAATGTAGGTCAACTAGGTTGCCTCCAAAAGATCAGATATTCGAATCCTGTCCGTCCCCACACGCCGAAAGTTGAGATCAGATACGATTTCACTGGTTACGTACGTAACAAGCACTTCTTTACGTACGTAAAGGACTTAAAATAACGTACGTTATGCCTAAGGATTAGCGTACGTTAGACTCAGGTTTAGCAGCTCAAAAATGCACTTATCTATACAACGTTGAGAATTCAATCATAGTGCGAGTGATAGTTTATATTAAGTATATTATGATATATTTTAACATCAATATTCATTTCACAAAAGCAACAAGACTAAAACAGTATCGAATTAACCAAATAATACAACAGTAAGTAAGAATTCCCGTCGGATATTACATACTCCCCCCCTTAAAAGGGGTTTCATCCTCGAAACTAAGGGGTAAACAATTCAGGATACCTCTCTTGAATGCTTCTCTCCGTCTCCCACGTGGCTTCCTCGACCCCGTGTCGTGACCACTGAACCTTCAGTAGGGGAATCGTCTTATTACGCAATTGTTTGATCCTCCTCTCAAGTATCCGTACGGGGCGCTCCGCATACGAATGATCCTCCGCTAAATCGATATCGTCGAACTGAAGTACATGACTCGGATCAGCAACGTATTTCCTTAACTGGGAGACATGGAACACGTTATGAATCCGGCTCAGGGCTGGTGGTAAATCCAGGCAATAGGCTAAATCGCCTACTCGATCCAAAACCTCAAACGGCCCGATATACCTCGGACTCAGCTTGCCTCTCTTCCCAAAACGAAAAACTCCTCGAGTAGGGGACACCTTCATTAGTACATGGTCGCTGACCTAGAACTCAAGTGGTCGTCGGCGGTTGTCTGCGTAGGACTTCTGTCGGCTTTGAGCCGTCAATAAACGACTCCTAATCAGAGCGATCTTCTCACGGGCTGCTAACAACATATCGGGTTCCGTACCGAAGGTTTCAGATGGATCGTCCCAACACAAAGGGGATCTACAACGACGGCCATACAACGCTTCATAAGGTGCCATCTGAATTGAAGTGTGCCAGATATTATTATAAGTGAATTCCACCAAGGGTAGTTGGGCCTCCCAATCATCCTTCCAATCGAGAACGCACGCCCTCAGCATATCCTCTAAAGTTTGGATAGTTCTCTCAGTCTGACCATCCGTCTGCGGGTGAAATGCTGTGCTGAAGTTCAAATGCGTACCCATCGCACGATGAACTGCTTTCCAAAAATGTGACACGAATCGCCCATCACGATCTGATACAATACTCTTAGGGGTACCATGTAACCTTACAATTTCTTTGATAAATAGTTGGGCCAATTTCTCGGGTCCCCAAGTATCTTTAATCTCCAGAAAGTGGGCTGATTTGGTCAAACGATCCACAATCACCCAAATCGTATTCATCCCTCGACGACTCGTCGGCAGGCTGGTGATAAAATCCATCGATATGTCCTCCCATTTCCACTCGGGGATCGGAAGCGGTTTCAGCAATCCTGCGGGTCGCTGGTGCTCAATCTTAACGTGTTGACAGGTTAAACACCTCGAAATGAATTCCGCAACTTCACGTTTCATACTTCCCCACCAATAATATTGTTTCAAATCCTTATACATTTTGCTAGACCCCGGGTGGATAGAGTACGGGGTAGCATGAGCTTCTCTCAAGATAGAATTCCTTAACTCATCATCTGCGGGTACACAAACTTGGTTCCTGAAGCGTAACAATCCATCCTCGTGTATCACAAAGCCAGGAGCTTTCCCTTGAGTTATTTCATCGCGAACTCGAGATAAGAATGGGTCCGTAACTTGCTTCGATCTAATTATATCCTCAAGGGACGATGAAATCTCAAGTGTACAGAGTTGTCCTTGAATACGCTGTAACCAGACTTCAATTTCCGGCCTCACCAATTCTAACTGCAATTCCCTCTGAGTTGTTAGGCGGGCGAGCATCTGCTCCTGTACTGTTTTACGACTCAAAGCGTCAGCAACTACATTTGCTTTGCCCGGATGATAAAGGATCTCGATATCATAGTCTTTGATGAGTTCCAGCCACCTTCTCTGCCTCATGTTTAACTCCTTCTGAGTAAAAATGTATTTCAGGCTCTTGTGATCAGTAAAAATCTGACAGGTTACTCCATACAGATAATGGCCTTGATTTTTAAAGCAAACACCAGTGCGAGTTCTAAATCATGGGTGGGGTAGTTGACCTCGTAAGGTCGTAGGTGTCTCGATGCATAGGAGATCACCTTCCCGTTTGCATTAGTACACACCCAAGGCCTGTTTAGATGCGTCACTATACACTACAAACCCTTAGTTCCTTTCGGTAGGACTAAAATAGGTTCCGAAATCAACCGACTCTTAAGTTCATCAAAGCTCTGCTGACATGCCTCTGACCATAAATACTTCTTATCCTTCCTCAACAAATTAGTCATTGGTTGGGCAATTTTGGAAAAACCCTCCACAAACCGTCGGTAATAACCTGCTAGACCCAAGAAACTGCGTACTTCCTTAACGCTCTTTGGTGGTAACCAGTCTCGAATAACCATCTTACATGGGTCTACTCGCACCCCATCAGCTGATATCACATGACCGAGAAAGATAACTTCATTCATCCAAAACTCACATTTAGAAAATTTTCCATAAAGCTGCTCTCACCTTAACGCCTCGAGAACTAGATGGAGATGACGCTCGTGCTCTTCATGGTCACGAGAATAGATCAGAATGTCATCAATAAAAACGACTACAAAGCGATCCAGATAATTAATAAAGACTCGATTCATCGGCTCCATGAATCTTTGCCCGGTGCATTCGTCAGTCCAAAAGGCATCACTACGAACTCATAATGCCCATAGCGAGTACGAAAAGCGGTCTTCGAAATATCAGACTCACGAATCCTCAAATGATGGTAACCAGACCTCAAGTCGATCTTAGAAAACACAGCAGCCCCTTGAAGCTGATCCAATAAATCATCAATACGTGGCAATGGGTATTTGTTCTTAATGGTTACCCTGTTCAGCTCACGATAATCAATACACAGACGTAGGGATCCGTCCTTCTTCCGTACAAATAGCACTGGTGCTCCCCAAGGGGACGCACTAGGTCTAATGTAGCCCTTCTCGGTCAAATCCTCAAGTTGGCTCTTCAGTTCTTGCATCTCAGTCGGAGCCATACGATACGGTGCTTTTGAAAGCGGGGACGTACCAGGCTCTAACTCAATATTGAACTCTACATCACGATGCGGAGGTAAGCCTGGCAACTCATCTGGAAATACGTCTGGGTAGTCTCGGACTACCGGAATATCGATCAATTCAACTGGTCAATCCATTCTCTTGGTCATGTAACACCAATAGCCAATACATCCTTGATTAAGCAGTTTTACCGTTTTCATAGCGCTGATGATTCTCCCGGAACGGCTGGGATTGTCACCCTGGAAGGTACACTCAACACCATCGTCAGATGTGACGGTCACTGTTCGCTTGCGGACACTAATTATGGCATCATGACGGTCCATCCAATCGATACCCAAGATCACATCATCTTTAGGTAAATCGACCACAATTAAATTTGACAACCACTCACGGTCGTTCATACGAATCGAGCAGTCCTGAACTTCACGATTCCCAACAATTCTTCTACCATCGGGTAGACCAATTATATAAGGTTCACAATTGATAACATGCTCTAATTGCAAACGACTCAAACAAGAAGTAGATAAAAAGGAGTGTGAAGCACCAGTATCAAAAAGAACACAGACAGGCTGAGATTGGATCTCGAGAGTACCTGCAATCATGCTGGCTTAGGGATCTTCAGCCCTCTTCATCTCGTAAACTCTAGGTTTTGCAGCCCCGGCACCAGATGTACCAGCTTGATTTCCACGTCCCATCCCCTTGTTTGCCCCGGTAGTCTGATAAGAAGCGGATGGAGGTACAGTCTGGCGAAGATGAATGCTGGAGCATGAGGTCTTTGCGAGAAAACGTACTGTTCCACTCCTACATTAACGAGCACGATGTCCGTTCTTCCCACAAGTATGGCATGACACGGCTGGCCTAGGACATTTCGAATTGATGTGCCCCTGGTCTCCACAATTATAGCACACAACATAGGGTGACCGCTCGAGGTTGCGATCCGGTTGGCTTCGATGCCGTAGGTTCTTTGTTGAAGGATTTGCTTGGTTGGGGTCTCTTGAATGTTCCCGTTCTTTGTCAGTGATTAGTTCCTGGATTTCTTGTTGTTAGACTGCGGTTGCTTCTTGGAAATTTCTTTCACGGTCAATTCGTACTCCAGAGCTTTCTCGATGAACTCTGGTAGGGTCACACAATGATGGTTCAACAGCTGCATTCTCATTCGGGGTTTAAGCCTTTTGAGAAAGTATTTGATCTTATTAGCTTCTGTGTGGACAATCGTCGCGGCAAAAGGGAGAAGTGCCTGGAATTTCTCGGCGATAGATAGTACGTCATCATCTTCGGACGGTTCCGGATTCAGCAATTCTGATAATTTGGCCTCGCAGAGAGGACCTGGATAGTAACGATCTAGCATGAGATTTTTAAATTCTTCCCAAGTACATACGCCATCAGCTGGCCTCACCGAAAGCCACCAAGTGTGGGCGCCCTTGCCCAAGTAATAAGCTGCTACGGAGACACGATTCTCTACTGGACAGTCTACCATATTGAACAATTTCTCGAAGTGTTCGATCTAATGCACGATATCAGCCGGCTCAGAGGAACCTTCAAAAATCGGGGGTCGTTGGCGCGAGATGTCGCTGATGATCCGATTCACCGGCCCGCCATGTACAGGAGGTGGCCCCTGATGGTGGTCGGTAGCAGCTCTCTGCATAGTTTCCATTAACTGACCCATTTGGGTCATCTGAGCCATCATGCCCTGCATTACAGTGTAAGGATCGACACGAGCATCCTCGCATCCATTGTGGTGCGATTGGTCCCTAGAAGGCGAATCACTGCCTGCGGAACTATGCTCTGCATTCGCACATCTGTTGGCTCGTGGTATCGGGATTCGGCCCCTTCCGCGGCCTCGTCCCCCTCTGCCACGGCCTCTCAAATTTCTTTCCATACTGAAAGAATCAATTTGTAAAGATATTCATAAGTACAGTTCATGATACCAGTCAGAATTCATGCTAAGTTAATGGCAGTAAGAAATTACATATTCAAGAAAACAGTTCGTAATGAGTTATCGTCACTACGAGAGTCACACAGAATATCATATCGACGTTTGAGTCGAATGATTTCAATTATATAATCAATGCAGAATTTTATTTGTATCATCAATCAGATAATTCCTGCCACAATCCCTTAAAATGCCAAGATCAACAAGGAGATCTATTCAGATATCAATATCATGTCAGTAATTTATTCATGGTTCATAAAGTACGTACCACATTTGGCTCGCAGGATCAGGCGCTCGCACGGGTTACACGTGACACGAAGGTCTCTTGATACTAGTTCAATACACAAAGACTCAAAAGAAAGAAAACGGCCTCTAGCACTCTCTGATACCATCTTCTGTAACACCCCGATAAGGCGGCCATTATAGTGTCGTGGACCCCACACTGGGATCCACCAGGCGATACCCAAAGTACAGATTAAATACACAATACATGTGATACCAAACCACAAAACATAGTACTTACTCCGATTTGGAGTTTACAGCAGTATGGCCTACGGCCTTATTACACACAGGATCCAAAAACATAAGTATAATCCATATGGAGATGAAATATACCTTAAATAACAATACATTTGTTCATACTTAAAATAAAGCGGAAAGATAACATTACACGGTACGAACATGACCGGACACTAAAGACTTGGGGCCCCCGAACTAGTATCCTTCGAACCCTTCGTCATCACCTTGATCTTCCCGTGCCTTGCCTTTTCCTCGACCTAAAATACAACACAAGTATTTCGCCCAACACAGGGTCAGATATACATGATAAATGATTCTCAAGATATTATACAATTCACGTATATAAGATTTCAAGAATAACGCCCCGACTAACGAACATACCCCTCGGGCGTATGAACGCTCAGTCACAAAACGTCGAACACATCCAAGTAAATAAATGGACTATGAACGACTAAGATAGTACGGCTCAAGAAGGACATCACAGTACGCCCGATCCGAATATGTGTCAGTGCACATGTCCACCCCGTATACGGAATCCAGAATATACGTGGGACAATGTACCTAATTAGCCTCAACGAACTACGTCTCGTGTGCACAGCCCTTCACGGAAAATATTCACGCATGACTATATATGTGCCCGGCTAAAAATCCTACACAATATACAATCGGAACGTAGATATGACTCCGGATATGTCACGATACAACATGACAACGAATTAAATAATTCACAAAATCCGATTAAGGATCGAGGACTCACCGAAATGACAACAAGATCAACAATATCAAGGGTCCGAAAGTGACGAACTTGGGAATACAATCCCACGATGAAAACGGGACATCATTAAGAACAACCTCAAGTCACAAGACACAAGTTTATAAGTGTTTCATATACAGGAAATGCATAATCATCATAAGAATCCACACATCATTATAACCAAGCAAGATAACTTGCCTCAATACGGAGGCGAGTAAAGTCCTTCTTTGTCGAACAAACAGCCGGCCCTCGATTCAAAATCGGTTACTCAGACAATCAACCTTGAATGAAGTATATTTCACTCAATAATACGTTCATATGATCATCTATACCAAACTTCAATGAGACAACATCCTAATTCTCATTTGAGTAGTTCAACTTTTTAAGATGTTGAGGGGTTACTCCAAGAACCTTATTCAATACCATTTTATTCTTACAATTGATTACAAGATGTTTACCAAATGTTTGCTGGATTAAGATGTGTTAAACAATAATCTCCTATTCTTTAAACTTATCAAGAATATCTCAATTGATTAAAAGTAAAATCTGCACTTCAATCAATTACATTATGTTGAGTTAAGTAGTTACAATTCCATAATATGATCATGAAGACTACTTCAAGTTCAACACCTACCTTATAAACTTCTAATTAACTTGGAATTTCAAACATTACTCCTCTGGATTCTCTTAGCTTAAGTTCAAGAAGGTGATTCCATTCTTCTAATGATCAACAAGGGTTTCTTAAAACATTTTATGGTAATTATTCCAACAAGTTATTTACATTATAATGAAACAAAGACTATTAGTATTCCAATGGTGTTATTAGTCCAGGAATAAGAGTTTGGTTTATCTAAACATGATCATCACCATTTAAAACACTAAGAACACGTCATTAAAAAACCCGTAATCATCATATCCATCATTAAGTTTGTTGGAAGCTTAACTATGCACATGTTTAGCTTGATTAATTCATCACTAGGTGGAGTATACTTAATCACTATCATTATAACTATGAGATTATAGGTTTAAATCGTATAACATACCTTCAGAATTGAAGAACAATACACCAAAACCATAGGAACACAATCTAAGCTTCAAGAATGACTCCAACTCCCAATCAACAAGCTCCAAAACCCAAATGTAAAGCTCAAACACAAGTTGGAAGAAGGTAATTTTGATCTAGGGATGCAGGGGATGATTATATGGATGAAAAAAATTAGAGGTTGGACGTGCAAAATGAAAGACACAAGTTGTCTTTTTATAACAGCACAGTTCGTTACATACGTTATCGCAAGAGGATAACATACGTTAACAGCTTTACGTACGCTACACAAAAAGTGTTACGTACGTAAGCTAAATCCAGAGGCTACTGGACTGAAATACAAACATCATTACGTACGTTACCTCTTGAAGCATTACGTACGTAATGTAGGTCAACTGGGTTGCCTCCAAAAGATCAGATATTCGAATCCTGTCCGGCCCCACACGCTAAAAGTTGAGATCGGATACGATTTCACTGGTTACGTACGTAACAAGCACTTCTTTACGTACGTAAAGGACTTAAAATAACGTACGTTATGCCTAAGGATTAGCGTACGTTAGACTCAGGTTTAGCAGCTAAAAAATGCACTTATCTATACAACATTGAGAATTCAATCATAGTGCGAGTGATAGTTTTTATTAAGTCTATTATGATATATTCTAACATCAATATTCATTTCACAAAAGCAACAAGACTACAACAGTATCGAATTAACCAAATAATACAACAGTAAGTAAGAATTCCCGTCGGATATTACAATACTTGAGTATGACCTCGTACTTGGGATGGATTGGCTATCTAAACACTTTGCATAACTCGACTGCCATTCTAAAATTGTTCGATTCTGCAAACCCGATCACCCAGTAGTTGAACTACACGGGGATGCTAGAATTAACTCGGCCCCAATCATATCAGCCACGAAGGCGAGAAAGGCCATCTCGAAAGGAGCAACGAGATATTTGGCTTTTGTCATTAACAAACCCAAGAGTAAAACGGAGATTGAAGCTACACCGGTAGTATCAGAGTACCGTGATGTTTTCCCCATGGAACTTACTTCTCTACCTCCAGATAGGGAAGTTGAATTCAGCATTGAGATTTTGCTGGGAAAGGCACCTGTGGTTAGAACGCCATATCGAATGGCACAATTGGAACTGCAAGAACTGAAGGTTCAGTTGCAGAAATTACTAGAGGTTAGATTTATCCGACCGAGTATATCTCCTTGGGGAGCACCAGTGCTATTCGTAAAGAAGAAAGATGGCACACTAAGATTGTGCATCGATTATCGAGAACTTAACAACATTAATGTTAAGAACAAGTATCCACTTCCCAGGATCGACGAAGTATTCAACCAACTACAAGGAGCAATGGTTTACTGAAAGTTCGATCTTCAACAAGGATATTACCATTTGAGGATCAAAGAGAATGACATACCGAAGACTGCCTTTCAGACTAGGTATGGTCATTATGATTTTGTGGTAATGCCTTTTGGATTGACCAACGCACCGACTGCATTTATGGATTTAATGCACCGCGTTTTCCAACCATATCTGGATCAATTCGTAGTGATATTTATTGATGACATACTCGTTTATTCCAAGTCGGATCAGTATCACGAAACTCACCTAAGATTGGTGCTAGAAACGCTAAGGAGTCATAAGTTGTATGCCAAATTCAGTAAGTGTGAATTCTGGTTAAGAGAGGTAGCGTTTTTATGACACATAATATCTGGAGATGGTGTCGCAGTAGATCCATCAAAGGTGGAGACTATTTTGGACTGGAAGAGGCCAGAAACAGTCACTGAGATTTGGATCTTTCTTGGACTTGCGGGTTACTACCGCAAATTCATTAAAGATTTTTCCAAAATCGCAGGACCACTCACAAGACTGACGCAGAAGCACATCAAATTTGAGTGGAACGATAAGTGTGAGTTGAGATTCCAAGAACTCAAGAGAAAACTCACCACCGCACCAGTACTAACACTTCCCGAAGGAAGTGAAGGATTTGTGGTATACAGCAACGCATCCAAGGAAGGATTAGGAGCTGTGCAGATGCAAAACGGGAAGGTTGTGGCTTATGCATCACGAAAGCTGAAAATCCACGAGATGAATTATCCGACCCATGGCCTTGAACTAGCAGCAATAGTGTTTGCTTTGAATAAATGGAGACACTACCTGTATGGAGATACATTCACCATCTTTACCGACCACAAGTCTCAAATGCTTATTCTCTCAGAAGGAGTTGAATCTAAGACAGAGACGGTGGATAAAACTTCTTGAGGATTATAACCTCACCATTCAGCATCATCCGGGCAAGGCCAATGTCGCAGCAGACGCCTTAAGTAGGAAAGCAAGTGTGGCTAGACTCATGATAAGGGAATGGGATGCCCTAAGAGAAATAACCCAATGGAACCCAAGACAGTCTATGACACACGTTGTGTGCGTTAATTTGTCAATGACCCTGGACTTACTAAAGGAAATCCAAGAAGCACAGAAACAAGACGGGAAATTGTGTAAACTTAAGAAAAGGGTCACACAAGGTGAGAAATCTGAGTTTAGAATGTCGGAAGATGGAACACTAAAATTCAAACACCGTATATGTGTTCCCGATAATTACAAACTCAAGAATAAAATTTTAGCAGAGGCTCACTGCTCTCGGTATACTATTCATCCAGGTGGTAATAAGATGTATAAGGATCTAAAGAAACACTACTGGTGAGTGAATATGAAGAACTACGTTGCAGAATTCGTAGCAAGGTGTTAAAATTGTCAAAGGGTGAAGGCTGAACACCAAAGACCATCAGGGTTGCTACAGCCGCTCGAGATTCCCGAATGGAAATGGGAACTAATCACGATGGACTTCGTGACAGATCTACCAACAACCAGTGGAGGATACAACACAATCTGGGTAATCGTGGATAGACTTACAAAGTCAGCTCACTTCTTACCTGTAAGGAAGAATGACAGTCTGCAGAAACTAGCAAGGACGTATATCCGAGAAATCATTAGACTGCATGGAGTACCTGTAGACATGGTGTCAGACCGTTACCCCAGATTTGTCTCTAGATTTTGTAAGAGTATACATCAAGAACTTGGGACGAAATTGAGTTTCAGCACTGCAGCACACCCTCAAATGGACAGACAATATGAGAGAATGATACAAGTCCTTGAGGACATGTTACGGGCATGTGCGCTGGATATTCAAAAGAATTGGAGTAACCACCTACCCTTAGCTGAGTTTGCTTACAACAACAGCTATAAGGCAACTATCGGGATGGATCCATATGAAGCATTATACGGAAGAAAGTGCCGATCACCAATACATTGGGAGATTGATGACCGGTGGACACCAAGGACTAAGCAGAACCGAAACCCGATACCAAAAGTTGATCTAATAGAAGATGCAATGGATAAAGTTCGAATCATTTGGGATCGAATTCGCACTGCTCAGAGCCGACAGAAGAGTTATGCTGACCATAGGAGAAGAGATTTAGAATTCGACACGGGCGACAAAGTATTCCTTCATTTATCACCACGTAAGCGATTAATCAACTCGAAGAAAGGAGGGAAGCTTAGCCCCAGATATGTTGGACCTTTCACAATCCTAGAATGAATTGGGAAATTAGCATATCGTCTCGAGCTACCAACCAATCTTGTCGAAACGCACAATGTATTTCATGTCTCAAGATTGAAGAAATATCATCCAGATCCTGAGCATATCATCACGTACGACGTACCACCGATCAAAGAGGATTTAACTTATGTCGAGAAGCCGACCAGGATCGTGGATCAGCAAGTACGCGAACTAAGAGACAAGAAGATACCGTTGGTTAAAGTTGTATGGCAGAACCACGACCGAGAAGAAAACGCCATGTGGGAAGAAGAGGATGAGATGAAGAAGACTTTTCCAGAACTATTCAGATAGGAATTTGGGGACCAAATTCTCCCAAGGTGGGGAGGATGTGAGACCCATTATTTTGTATGTAGATTAGATTATTAATTTTTAATAAATAAAATAAAGTTTACAATATTTCATTATCGAATAAAATTAGTTCTTACCTTATGCATAGTCACATTAACTAAATAAATTCTATAAGTTCAACAACCTAATTATTTTTATTACTTCAATTTAATAAATAAAAATAATAATATCATATAAGTTTAATTAACTTAAAATTTTCAATAAATTTTAATTTATTAGATAAATGGGCTATTTAATCTAATAGTATAACTTAATTAGTGGGCTTATTATTAAAATTTGAACTTAGATTCATTATGGGCTTATGACCATTTAAATAATAAACCACCTATCACCTAAAATACTACACCTAGCCCAAAACACTCATGACCCGACCCAACTTAAACTTACTACCTAATACTTAATAAATACAACTAAAATACACCATACATGTATAAATACAAGAAAAAAATCTGCCTACACAATTAAAATAAAGGAGAGTTATGTTGTCATAATTTCAAGCTTGATCCAAGACACTTGTACCCTTACATGCAAGCCTTGATCACACCTCCACCTTAACACCTCACCTATAAGTACTTTCTCCTTGTAAACTCCTCCCATTTCACAACACACACAAAAAAAATCTCTGCACTAGAGAGAGAGAGGCTGATCCAAGAAGAAGAAAGAAGGATGAAGTGGAAACATTCAACAAGAAATAGGTAATTTTCTTTCCTACTTTTCTTTTTTTTTCTTCTATAAGTATAAAAAAAACCCTTCCTAATCTAACTCTAATCTCAAAAACATGCAAACAAAATATGCATCATGGATGCATGGATACTTGAATTAGACGAACCATGTAGTTCAAGGAGGGAGATCGTTTTCTTCCACTTCCGAGACCTAGAACCATTTATTTCCGACAAGAAATCGAGGTGGGTAAAATTGTTTCTTTCTTTTCTCTTATTCAAAATTTATACAAGTTAAATATATGGTGCATGCAAGTATTAAAATCTTGGTTATTTATACTTGATTGACATTCATTACCATGCATGTAATGGTCTTGATATTTGTTGAATTTTATTTGTCATATTTTAATCATATGTGCAAATTAATTATTGATGGAAATATTGGTTGAGTATGACAAATCTGATCTTTGGGGATTAAAATCTCAAAATATATGATTATATATTGGACTTTGGTAAGAGGATAATTAGTCACCGGAAGATTTGATAATTCGAACCTAAGTTCGAAGGATAAACTAAAATAGTTTAAATAAGATAAATTTTAGGTAAAATTATTAAGATCCATAACTCTGGTATTATGTGTTAAAATTAAGTCTTAAAATATCAAAAATAAATTCTCTATAAAATTTCACCTAAATCGGAATTTACTAAAATAGAAAATTGGGGCAAAAATATAAATTTCAAGAATTCGGGGCCAAAACTATAATTTACAGAAACTTACTGTTTCGAAAATAAAATTTCCAGAAAAGTTAAACTCTCTGTACTCATAATAACATAAAGAGCCTACCCCAAAAATTTGAGTTCAATTCGACAAGAAACGAAAAAGATATGACCTGAATACTAAAATATCTATTAAGACAAAATAAAGGGGTGAAATCGTAAATTATAAAAGAATAAAAATTAAAACTGAATGTAGTCTAAAATTACAAGTCGTAAGGTTCAAATCACAACTGGATTCCTAATTTTCGGAGTTTGAATGAATCCAAACGAATTAATCAAAATTATAAGATAAAACTAAATAAAAATAATGATAGTACTTAAAAGACGAAAGGGCATAACTGTAATTTCCAAAAGGTAAAACTTTCATGTAACTTCTGACCTTCAATCCTCACATCATAACGGACTTTTCACAATAAAGTTCGTAATTTTCGGACTTATAATCAATCCGTACCGAATTATCCAAATTTATAAAATTTAGTAAAAATAATGATAGTACTTAAAAGACGAAAGGGCAGAACTATAATTTCCGAAAGGTAAAACTTTCATGCAACTTATGACCTTCAATACTCACATCATAACAGACTTTTCGCAATAAAGTTTGTAATTTTCGGACTTATAATCAATCCGTACCGAATTATCCAAATTTATAAAATTTAGTAAAAATAATGATAGTACTTAAAAGACGAAAGGGCAGAACTGCAATTTCCAAAAGGTAAAACTTTCATGCAACTTCTGACCTTCAATCCTCATATCATAACGGACTTTTCGCAATAAAGTTCGTAATTTTCGGACGTATAATCAATCCATACCGAACTATTCAAATTTATGAATTTATTATAAGATTATGCTAAGACTCGCACAATAGCAATTTAATCATCAACCGGTTGAACTAATCCTCTAGGTTATCCAAGTCCATATACTATCAAATAATCATATTGATATCATACAAGATGCATAACCACTGTTAATCACGACAATAATTGTTATTCAATTGAAATCGGGAGTAAGTGTTGTACGGAGCTAAGTGCTAAGACCTTCGGGCGGAAGCCACCGCTAATTGCTGATAAGTTTTTAGGGACTTCTTCAGTTTGCTTCGTCTGTTATCCGTACTGAGGCGGATAAGATCAAGTATTTTAGCAAGAGGATAAACCCGCAATTGAGGATGCATTTGTTCAATCACAATTGTAATTCACTTAGTGAGTTCATCGAGAAGGCTCTTGGAGCAGAGCTTTTGATTAAGGAGCTTACTCGGAAGTACCCTTCAGTTTCTTCTGGTGGGAGGAATAGGATGCTGGTTCGTTCAGAGGGACATCGGGCTCTGATGTCCAAGAGGTCGTTTTCTAGTCGTCTTCGTGCTGGGAAAGCATTTTCCTCTCAGACGACGAGTTCGACTGTTGTTTGCTTTAACTGTGATTCAGCAGGGCACGTTAGTACTCGGTGTTTGGTGCCAGCTATTGTTTGTTTTCTGTGTGGGAGGCAGGGATACCTACGGAAATACTACAGAATTTCTAGTGCCAGTAGATCTCGAGAGAGCTCGCAAGCCTCGAGATATTTTGTTACTCCAGCCTGTGCGTCATCCAAGGGGTCCTATCAGGCTTCGAGAGCCAGAGGTAAGGACATTCATCACCGGTATTGAAGCAAGTTAATTCTTGCTCAGTTAAAAGGATAATCATTCCGTTCGTTGTTGTTCATTCACGCATATAATTCATTCATAATATATCAATCATGTTGAGACTTGTAATTATCAAACTAATTATTCAATTCAGGAGGAACGACGGTTCCAACCATTTCATTTGAGCTATCACTCATTGTGTTATTATTGCATCTCAGTGAGTCATTCTTGATCCTTTTCGGATTTCTATTCACTATCATTCATTGTGGTCACCCTTGTTCTTGTGACTTTCCGGGATCATATTAAGCGGTGAGTTCAAATTTGGGTCTTCCTTGAATCGATGTGACCGAGGGGATCGATGATCTGGAGGATATCGATGTTGGGTACATTTGAGATGTAGCCTTGATTTTTATTTTTTTTCCTTTCTTTGTTTTTCGAATTACTGTTTAACTCATAGTGTTGTGGTTGTGAACCATTTGTTGTTGATTTATCTTGTAATTATAGTAACTGAGAATCTTGAGATTTGGGTCATTTGATGTGTTTTTCTTCCCTTTTGTGTTGCACCCGAGATTTCGTGATAATTTGGGTAATTGTTCATTGTGATTCGAGATGTCAAGTCATGAGGACTTGGGCATGCGATTGATATGGTCCCGAGGACTATATGTGCATTGTTGCTTTTCTTTTGAGGCGTGAGTCAGTGCTTGTATGGGCGTCCGATGCCGATGAGAAGCATGGTGTGTACGCCGGTGTTACGAGTTATGTGGTTGGTACGACTTTCTAGCTGGTCTCTAGCTGAGGAGTCATGATTCGACTAATCTCACACTTGGCTAAGTCTTTTATCACTTGAATTTTACTTTCGCCTTGTTCAAGCAGAAGAGACGCGGGGACCCATAGGGTTGGCCCAGTTGTGCAGGCGAAGTGGTTCGCGTTGAGGAGTATTCCTGGAGATGTTGTTTTCAGGTAGTGATGGATAGTTCATATCCCGAGTTATTTACCTTTAGTTTCGGGGATGAAACTCTTTTTAAGGGGGGAGTATGTAATACCCGGTTGTGAATTCATTATTATCATTCAGTAATTGTCACTCAGAAATTTTTCACCCTTTAATAATGATTCATCATTCATTTTCATTCATTTGCGTCCATCGTTCGGCGTACTTTGGAATCGTGTATCAGTTATCGTTCATCGTTCAACCCTGTTTGAGAATCGAGATGAGAATATTATCATAATCGTTGTAATTGTTCAGTAAGTTGATGTTGATCCTGGAGTTCATATCATTTAAAATTTACTCTTTCTTGTTCGGATCGTACTACTTTGGACCTATTCTCGTAATCATTGCTCGAAACCGCCGTTTTGGGGTTCCCGTAATTCCATTTCATGCTATTTTGAAGTTTGTGAACCTTTACTTATGTTTCTATCGAGTATTGTGTTGGATCATTCCCTAATATTCTAAAAATTTGGGTTCTATTACGTTTATTCTCTTTCCGAGTCATTTTTCATCACTTTTTGGGCATGAGCAGTGTGCGCCGCGGCACACACCTTGCAGGATCGAGCTTGGCATGACTGTACCGTGCGCCGTGGCCCCCTGCTTGCCGTGCCGCGGCACTAGCTGGGAAACTACTCGCAATTTTCAGCCGTGGGCCACGACACACTCAGTCCGCGCCGTGGCACGCGAGTCAGTCAGCCCCTTTTTCAGCGGATTTTTGGGAGAGAAGTTCATTTCATCCCCTTTCTCCTTCCTACTCCCCATGGGCAATTTTCGGGCGATTTCTGGGCGATTTTCTGAGCGATTTGGCATCTTCAATCTTAGAGTTATCATCCTCCTCAAGTTCTTGGTGTAGATTAACAACATCTACTTGGATTCTTCATCCTAAATCTAAGGTAATTTCATCAAACCCTAGATTTCGATTTTCAGTTGGAGTATGATGTTTTGGATGTTATAATCATGATAAGTGAAGGGATATGCGTATCATTATGAGTTTTTATGAATTATCGTTGGATTGCTAGAGGATTATTCAAGAACACTTTGAATATCGATTTGGAATTTGGGGTTTAGATTGGATGTTGTCGTAATCTCGAATTGTGTGTTCCTATGGGTTTGTTGATTGTATTGAAGTGTTGGATTGAATCACTCATTGGTGGCTTGGTATCGATATAATTGAGATTAGTTGTAAACAATTGAAGATTGTTTACAACGTGTTTGTTAAATTGCCCCAATGAGTTGGGTAGTGTTGTATCGACCTTTTGATTTGTTTATGACTATACGTGGATATGTATATTAAGCGAATCATTGGTAATTATGTTATTCAAGGTTGTTCGAGCGACCCATAATCCCATAAAGGGCGTTGATCGTGGAAGGACTTTCTCGCCTTCGGTTTGAGGTAAGTTTTATACTTGTACTAGTCAATGAGATTAATGTTATCATATATATGTATGAATGTGTTGTATCATTCCGAGACGTAGTCTCTTCATGAATCTTGTTGATATTGAGGGGTCGTTTAATATGATACTCTTCGACAATTATGCCAAATGATTATTGTTGTTCGTTAATGGCCGGTTCAAGGCATTGAGATACTTGTTGTTAATGTCATTGTCGATAGCCAGTTCGCGGTATCGATGTATCGATTGTTGTTGTTGATATTAATGTCGATTTAAGACATTGTTGTAATCATTGTTAATGATGTTGGCGTTTTGCTATTGACGTTGTGTTAGCCGATGGAAGGCTTTTACATATTCGTTTCTCATATCCGTCGTCGGTAACCGATTAAAGGTGTCGAGGCATTCGTTGTATCATTTTTATCGATTGACCATTCTAAGGCAATCGAGGCATTGAATTATTATCGCGGATAGTTCCCATCCTTCGTGGCATTGTTATCGATTGGCCATTCTAAGGTAATCGAGGTATTGAATTGGGACCGCCGAGGATGGTGCCCATCCGTGAGTCATTGTTGTCGTGTTGGCCGACTCAGGGAAGCACACTATCATTCTTGTGAATTCGGTAATCTTGGGATCGTTGCCATTTTTGATTAATTGTGCTTTGGAGGCTAGTCTCGGCTAGTGCTCGATGGGTAAGTTTGGGGCTTGAACCTTCGCGGTTGGTTTCCCAACACCTACAATTCAGTAGGTCACGGTCATTGGGTAATCTCATTATGGGTAAGTCTGGGGCTTGATCCTTCACGGTTGGTTTCCGAGCACCTGCAATTCAGCAAGTCACGATCATTGGATGAACTCATTATGATACGGCTTCGTGCCGTGGCTTCGGCCTTCATTGTGATATGGCTTCGTGACGTGGCTTCGACCCTCATTGTGATACGACTTCGTGCCGTGGCTTCGGCCCTCATTGTGATACGGCTTCATGCCGTGGCTTCGGCCCTCATTGTGATACGGCTTCGTGCTGTGGCTTCGGCCCTCATTGATACAGCTTCGGGCTGTTTTGGCTTTGGGCCATTGTGATGATTGACAGTTTCGGCTTAGTAACTTTCAAGTGATTGTGATATTTGGCAGCTTCGTCTGAGCGGATTTTAGGCCTTTGTGATGTCTTGGTATTTTCGTTGGAGCCTTCGGGCATTGTGATTCATATTTAATTCAGTTCTGGTTTGGTTCATCTTCGTGTAATTCATTGTGGTGTTCTATATCGATGATTCGCCATTGGGCACTTATGTCCTAACCTGTTGAGCAGGTATTGATCATATTCTGTGGACATAGTGTTTCACGAATGCTCGATTCTTACCTTGGTTTGTGAGCATCTCGTATTACCATTGTTGTACCGTTCATTCTGCCTTTGGATGCATATCATGTTATATATGTATTTGATGTTCATTATCTGGATGCTGACCCCGTGGGGGTGGAACAAGTTTTCATGTTTCAGGTGCTTGCGAGGAGAGAGTTGAAACACAGGGGCATGACGATGGGGATGAGGCATTCGAGCGATACTAGTCCTGAGTTGTTCTGTATTCATGTTGGTCAGCGAGTTGGAGTGTTCTCCAGGTTGTCAATCGATGTCATTATGTATTACCCAAGTAAGGCTCGTGGGTGTTGTTGTATTTTTCATTTTTGGCCATGTGGCCCATCATTGTCGTTGGAATTCCTTATCGGAATATTGTGTCGGTTATCATAGTAAGGACTGTGGTTTCCCTTGTTGGTTAATTTGATGTAATTTTAGTTGTGTTCGCCTGGTGGATCTCCTGGTATGGGGTCCACGACACTGTAATGACCCAATGGGATTTGGGGGTGTTACACCAAGTTCCTTCTTCAACGCCGTGATGTGACCAACGAACCTTCACAAGGGGTATAGCTTTATTCCTCAAGGTCTTTACGTGCCGATCTAGAATCGCGATAGGCACTTCTCTGAAGGTAGCATCATTAGAAATCTATAGCTCTTTGAAACTGAGTTTGTGACTCGGATCGTAAACGTACTTCCTCAGATGGGAGACCTGGAAGACATCATGCACTCTGTCTAATGATGGTGGCAGTGCTAATCGATAAGAGAGCCTACCTACCCGGTCTAAAATCTCAGACGGGCCGATAAACCTCGGAATCAATTTGCCCTTCTGGCCGAAACGTCGAATGCCCCGCATTGGTTACACTTTGACCCAAACATGGTCTCCGACTAGAAATTTCAACGGTCGCTCGCGGTCCGCAGCATATGACTTCCGGCGGCTCTGCACCTCTAACATGTGCTTTCTAACAATGGAAATTTTCTTAATAAATTCCTGGATCAGATCTAACTCGGTGGCGACGACATTGGAAGCATCATCCCAACATAAGGAAGACTTGCATCTCCTACCGTACAAGGCTTCGAAGGGCTCCATGCTTATGCTCGCATGCCAACTGTTGTTGTAAGAAAATTCCGCCAAGCAGAGATGTTTAGCCCAATCTTTGCCCCACTCGAGTACACATGCTCTTAACATATCCTTCAGGGTCTGTATCGTATGTTCTGTCAGTCCGTCTGTTTGAGGGTGATAGACGGTGCTGAAATGTAGTTGAGTATCCATAGCCTTGTGGACAGCCTTCCAAAAGCGGGATACGTACCTAGTGTCTCTATCTGATATGATTGCCGAGGGAACGCCATGTAGTCTCATGATTTACCGGATAAAGATGGTGGCCAGCTGCTCTGTTCTGGTAGTCTCCTGAATTGGAATGAAATGTGCCGACTTTGTCAGTCGGTCTACAATGGCCCATATCGGGTCCTTTCCTCCCATCGTCACTGGTAACTTGGTGACAAAATCCATTGATATGCTCTCCCATTTCCATTCCGAAATGGGTAAGGGCTGCAAGATTCCGACCGGTCTGCGGTGTTCAATCTTCACTTGTTGACATGTCATACATCGAGCAATGAATCTCGCTACTTCCTGCTTCATGTTCTTCCACCAGAACCTCTTTCGTAGATCTTTATACATTTTTCTCGCCCCAGGATGTACCGAATAGGTAGTAGAATGAGCTTCCTTGAGTATAGTTTGCTTAAGTTCATCATTTGGTGGAATACAGACCCTGTTCTTAAATCTTACGAAGTCCCCTTAGATCTTGTAGTCTGAAATAATTCCCTCTTCAGCTCTTGCGCCGATCGCATGTAGTTCTGGGTCTTCCATTTGTGCTAAGTGTATCTCATCAAGCAAGGATGAATGAATGTTAATTGAGCACAACTATCCCTGGCGGTGTTGTATCCATACTTCAATACCATTCCTCCGGAGGTCCGGCTGCAATTCTGGCTGTACCATTAAACAGGATAGTGCCAACTCCTGTGCAGTCTTTCGACTAAGTGCATCTGCTATGACGTTGGCCTTCCCAGGGTGATACAAAATCTCCACGTTGTAATCCTAGATTAGCTCCAGCCAACGCCTCTGCCTCATGTTTAACTCTATTTGGGTGAAAATATATTTTAAACTCTTGTGGTCCGTAAAAATCTTACAGGTAAACCCGTAAAGGTAGTATCTCCAGATCTTAAGAGCGTGGACCACTGCATCCAGTTCCAAGTCATGCGTCGGATAGTTCACCTCGTATGGTTTGAGTTGTCGAGAGGCGTATGCAATAACTCTTCCGTTTTGCATGAAGACACATCCTAGTCCATGTTTAGATACATCTGTATAAATCGCAAATCCTTCTGTGCCCTGCGGTAATACTAACACCGGAGCAGTAGTCAGTCTCTTTTTTAATTCATCAAAGCTTTCCTAGCAATCCTTTGTCCACACAAACTTGGTACTCTTCCTTAGTATATTCGTCAATGGCCGAGCGACACAAGAAAAACCCTCCACGAACCGTCGATAATATCCTGCCAATCCCAGAAAACTCCTCACTTCTTTGATGTTTCTTGGTGGTTCCCAACTAATCACTGTCTCGATCTTTTGGGGGTCTACCTTGACGCCTTCTGCTGAAATTACATGTCCCAGAAAGGTCACCTCTAGCATCCAGAACTCGCATTTAGAAAGTTTAGCATAAAGTTGGTGTTACCTCAAAACACTTAACACCTGCCTCAAGTGTTCCTCATGCTCCTGCCGGTCCCGGGAATAGATTAAAATGTCGTCAATAAAAACCACCACACACTCCATAAAAACGGTTGGGGCATTATTCAATCCGAATGACACCACCAAGTACTCATAGTGTCCGTATCTTGATCGAAAAGCGGTCTTGGGAATATCCTCCTCTCGAATCCTCAATTGGTGATATCCAGGCCGTAAATCGATTTTGAAAACACAGTCACCCCCTGTAGTTGATCCAGTAACTCATCAATCCTCGGAAGTGGGTAATTGTTCTTGATAGTGACCTTGTTTAGCTCTCTGTATTCGATACACAGGCGCAGGGAGTTGTCTTTTTTATTCACAAACTGGCGCACCCCATGTGAAGTACTCGGACGGATCAGTCCCTTCCTTAGCAATTCTTCGAGTTGTAACTTTATTTTCTTCATTTTGGCCGGTGCCATCCTGTATGGTGCCTTGGAGATGGGCGTCGTTCCCGGCTCAAGTTCAATCGAGAGATCGACCTCCCATCGTGGCGGCAGCCCTGGTAGTTCATCGGGGAAAAATGTCTGGAAATTCTCTCACTGCGGGAATGTTATCAACCGATAGCTTTGGTGCGTCCTCTTGAAGAACATAAAACCAGTAATACGTTTCTCGAGTGTCACAATATACTCCCACTGTAAGGAGGCTGAGGGACCCCTTAGTACTGAAGTGTTCTTGACCCCTGATTATGTGAGTGGCACCGTCACGAGTCATAATGGAAACAGTGAGGTGATAGGTATCTAATATTGTCCTGTGCATCTTCATCCAGTCCATACCCAAAGTGACATCTTCGTTCTGAAGTAGAAAAACCATGAGATTCGCTATCCAGCCCTGATCTTCGATGCGGATCGGACAATTTCGAACTTCCAAATTACTCACAACTCTGCTACCTTCGGGTAGCTTAACAGTAAAAGATTCACAAGGTACACAAAAAAGGTTCAAATGATTAACACATTCCACAGATATAAACGAGTGCGTCGCTCCAGTATCAAACAGTACATGAACAGGCTGGGAATTAATAAAAAGTGTACCTGAGACAGCAGGTGTAGTCTGGTCATTAGTAGCCCTCAATTCGAATAAGTGGGATGGCAGTATCCCCGAGGAGGGTGCAGTGCCTCCCCCATGCCCACGTCCTCTTCCGGCACCATATGGAGGGGTTTGGTAAGGTGGAGATCGATAATCGGACACGGCGGGTGCCCTGGATGTCTGTACGGAACCTTACTGACTCTGAGGAGCTTGATTTGATATAGAATTGATCCGCGAACAGTAGCGAGACATGTGCCCACTTTTTCCGCATGAAAAATACTTCGTAGCCACCTTTCGACACTGACTCATGGTATGTCCAGCTATGCCACAATTGAAATAGCTACGGTGAAGGGGTCGGTCAGATGTGCCCTTCTGTTGGTAGAAACCGTTGATTTAGAGGAGAACTCAGTCCCCGAGTTTATTCTACTGGTGCTCCCAGACTGATTAGATGTCTTCTGCTTCTTTTGGTTATGCCCAGTATCAGAACTAACAATAGTACCGGCGTATGCCGTGGCTACGTCCTCATATGCACTTAGAGTTGTGCAGTGAAATCCGGCTGCATAACGTTGAACATCTTCCGACAACTGTTGTGCAAGGTGACAAATTCATTGATTTTCAGATGGAACCATCTGTGAGACATAGCTTAGTTCGGTCCTATAGGCCCAAATGATTTCTGGTATCGGCAAGTTATGTGGTCCTGCACTGAAGAAACTCCGTGCGCAAGCAGTTTGAGCTGACTTGGGGCAGTACTAATCTCTTAACGGTTTGGAAAACTCGGTCCACCCAATTGATCTGTCTTCCGGCTTGTAGGTCCTTCACCATCAGGCTATAGTATCGCGGAGCTGGTTGATTCCTAGTGGCACCTTTCGGTTCCCTGGGCAATCGATTCCCTCGAAAGCAGTCTCCATTTCGGGAATCAGTCGTCTACATGTTTATCTCCCGAACCATCAAATAATGGTGGTCTAGCCTTTAGCATCTCTCCCAGCCATCGGTCCTTTCCGGCGTTCTCCTCTACGTTAATGACTGGTACCCGCTCTACTCGGTTGGCCTGAGCGATTCCTACTGCAATGGCCTGGGAGAGAGTCTGAATGAAAGTCAGATTCATTCCTCTGTTGTTCTGGTTCTCCGTCTCCTGTTCCTGATTATTGGACGGCAGCTGGTTTCCGTCTGGAATGGTTTCAGCGGTGTTCCTGCCTTCCTGCTGGTTCACAGCAGAGCCCTGAGCGTCGTTCACGATTCTCCTAGCCCCACGACGTGCCATTTGTGTTAATTATTTGATCAAGAGGGTCATTTCAGTACAATTATTCTTTGAGTTCTATTGAATTAAAACATCATACCTGATTCTCAAGAAACATACGCATTTTTCACCTTGTCATTCCTCGAGGAGTTACGGTCGCTTGGAGTGTTGGACTTTTGAAGGTTTTTAAATATTTTCAACATGTTTTGATAAAACTTTTCACGTGAGTGTTCGGCTCCGATACCATTTTCTGTAACGCCCCCAAAATTTGTCAGGCCGCGAATCCCATGTGGGACCCACAAGGCAAGTTTTTAAAGAGTTTAAAAATTCGTCATGAAATAATTTGCGGAAAGTAGCCCCATGATAGCATAAGTATGAAATGAAATACTTTCAAGAAAAACTAGTCTGTGTACGTGGTTATTACATAACGTGGAATGTTTTCAGAATTCAATTTAAGAAACAGAATAACAAAGCTTCTCGCCAACACTGCTCAAGCCTGACCAGAACCTTCGGGAACGTCCTGCACATATTCAACGAATTTGCCTGACACGAAGAATCGTACCTGCCAAGCTAGGTCAGACAATACGAACAAAATTCATTGATAGAATCAGATAAATCCGCAATACAATGTTATTACTTGGTAAGGCAATATATTACAGAATACTCAACATTATCTCATCTATCAGCACATAAACTCCCACGGTCGCAACCAAGGGTCACAAAAACATCTACACAGGAATACTCCGGACGTGGGTACCATTCAGGTTTTATCCCGCAACACAGTTCCGTACGGTATATCAACATATAAACTCCCAAGGTCCCAACCAAGGGTCACAAAAGTATCTACTCAGGAATACTCAGGACAAGATAAGTAAAGCGAGCACAATTCCACAGTCAGTGACGCACATTAAATTTTGGAATATAACATAGTCCGAGCAAGGGTTCACTTGCCTCAAGTCTGACGAGAGTTACTCCCTTGATAACACAACGGCTCGAACGACCACACCCGAGAGCTCAACCTATTAAATATTCGTTGATTAATACCTTATAATGACAATGACGATTGGCGACAATTTCCCTGCCCTGTTAGTATTCTAAACCTAGTTTGTTCATGACGTCGAAACCAAAATTTCATGTTTTAACCACAATGCGAACTACTAAATTTCTCGGTCCACTAATTTACAATTTATCATCTCGTTAAACAATAATGTTCTAGTACAACATTTCTACGTTACGACTACGACCTATAGCCACCGTAATTTCATTACTTACTCAAATTCAAAATTCTAGAATAGAACGACTAAGTACAAATCTCCCAAAATCCTAACGTATTCGATAACCTATCCGATTCGATAACCGTTAATTAATTCATTAAGGAATTACCAACGGATTTACAATACGATAATCGGATTATAATCGCAATCCATAACCAGACGATTCTATGGTGTTGGTGATTTACAAGTTTGATTATGAGTTTTACAATCCAACTACGAGTACCACTACAATTCATTCAAAATACTAGCTTGATAGGATTTGATTAAAAATTATGATTAGTTTTTACCAGTCCGATCATTATCTAAAGTTCTAAACCAAAGGCATCCAAATTCTAGTACGACTCTTCTAACAACACTGAGATGAATTCAATATTCTATAAACTTACTTTACTTGATAAGAACGAAGAAGGACGGCTCAGGATGATGAAGAACAGAAGGACAACACCTTCAAAACCTTCTCTGGAGCTTGATCAATCCACTCTACTACGATAATACACAGCTAGGAAGGTTTGGGGGGGGGGGGGTTGGAGAACGATTTTCGGAGGAGAAGAAGTGTTCAAGGGTCGGAGGAAATGAAAGAGAAAATGTATAACATTAGGCTAGCATTAAGTACGTAATGCCTAAGGTTTTACATACGTAACCTTCGTTACATACGTTACCGCCTAGGGCTAACGTACATAAGTGTTCCTCAGTAGATACTGCCCGAAATGTCATGGCCAATTACGTATGTAATGTGTGGCTGAATTACGTACGTAATAATTAGTTGACTAGCTGTCATTGTCGCGCCGAAAGTTGCCCTAACCACGCGGGATCGAGAATCTCGTCCGAAGACTGCATTACGTACGTAAAGTCCAAACTTTAACATACATAAAGCTATGAAAATAGCGTACGTAATGTTGCTCGAGTAACGTACGTAATGTTCGTTCTATACACTAAATTATAATATTACGTTTAATCCTTATAACACGACTTCCATTTTGACTCATCCAGCAATTTCTCGGGGAACAAGACGTTGGCCACCGTCATATTCGCACCGATAATTTCTCAACGACATCAAGGTAAGTCACTGACATATCATCAACATCAGGAAATCACATCACAACACAATTAAGTACTTTCAAGAATTTACATGCCACAACACGGTCTAAACATAATACGTATAAAAGTAAAAGCATCAAGATGGAGCACATTATTTAATTATTAAAACGAGGTACAAGGTTTTAAACAGCATGGAATACTCGTGGTATTACAATACCCGTGAGTTGACCGAGTTCGGACATTTCCATCCATCTTTTCTCCTTCTCCATTTTTGAGCGATTCTTGGGCAAATTCCAGGCGATTCGAAGTCTTGCAACTTCAAGCTATCCTCTTCCTTGAGTTCTTGATGTATATTAACAACACCAACACTTGTTCTTCATCTCCATCCCGAGGAAAACTCTTAGAACCTATCTTTGGGTAAATTGGGGGTTTTCGGGTATTTGTCTGATTTGCTTCGTTTTGTTGATTAATTCATGTTGTATATGATTAATCCTTGTGTATCCCTTGTTTCCCTATAAATTCATGGTAAAGTTCATGGTATTTGTGAAATCGAGAGGGTTCGGTTGCGACCCGCCCTCGTTGTTATTTTTGTACGAATTTACATGAATCGTAGGTGGGTTTTCGGGTGTATTCCATTTTCATACTCGTGTAGAATTGGTTGTGATTGTAATCTTATAATCGTTAGGTTCATGGTTGTCGGTTCCTAGCGTGCGTGGTTGATTTTTTCGTTCATTTCATCGTCAATTTCTCAAGGCAGGTATTCTTGTGAAATCCTTATGTTTAACATGGAATGGTAATGTATATGTGTGTGATTTACACACTCCGGGAGGGTCCGACGGGGCCTCGGAGGAATCTGTGATTTCGCTCCTGATTCACGAGCTTGTTTGGATAGCCTTTCTGGGAGGGTCCATAGAGGCCTCGGATGGGACCAGTGGTTTAGCCCCGGTCCTAGGCGAGTCATGTGCGTAATTTCTAACTATGGCCAGTTCGGGAGGGTCCATAGAGGCCTCGGATGGGACCAGTGGTTTAGCCCCGGTCCTAGGCGATTTTTAACTGTGATTATTGACTTTTTGTTTTCTGGAAAAAGATGTCTTGATTTTGAAATAATTTGATGCATATACTATGAGATGTAAGTGAATGGTTTGCCTTGATTACTTGTACTAGCGTAATTGCTAACCCATTTGGGGACCCATTTTTTGGGAAATTCGTGTTATGAATTTCAGGTTGCGTTCAGCCGTTCGAGTGGGCACTGGAGCAGTACGAGGATGCTGGCCAGGGTTATTGCGTGTGCAAATGAGTTCCTTTATTTTAATTGTCCATTTTAAACATTTGTTTTCAAACTTGTAAAAGTACTCGCGAGTATTTAGGCATTTTGATTTGGAAGATGGATTGTATACTAAATTTTATTTGTGATTTTCGGTGATGTCTGGTTTACCTGTTGTACTGGGCATTTTATTTAATTTTCGTCTTGGTGATGTGTGTTTTCTCGCTAACCGTGATGGTTAGACGAGCGGTATTAATTGTTTAGCCTGGTGGGTCCCACGTAGTGGTCCACGACGCTGTAATATACCCTTAATATATTGGGTGTGTTACAAGAACAACTCACGCACACTAGTGTTCACAATTTCCACAATTTCCGAATGTTGAAAATAATGTATATAGTTATGGCACTAGCTAGAATGTCCACTTACCGACACATAACCACGACCAAGGCTAACATAACTATAAATTGCTCATAGTATACGTACACACTACAAGGGTATCCACAAGCATCACATTCAACACTTAATATATCCCAAGATCAATAACACGACCGACAAGACTCCACAACAACTTAACTATCCTAGATGTGCCACTACCCATCAACACTTACACAAGCCAATTAAATAATCTTAACCAATTCAATTCCATCATACGCAATCAATATATATATATATATATATATATATATATATACGGACAAACCATCATACACACTTTACATAACATCAATTTACGAGATATAAGTTGTATGGGCAAGAACACTTGCCTCGATAATTGATGCCGAAAGCTCCGACTAACACGGCTCACCTGATCGATCCATTGAAATCCCAACCTTTATTATAAATACATAATAGACAAATTAGTATAAGGGTCCAATTTAATATCTTATATTTCAAGGTAATTAGTCGACTAATATATTACCACAATTGCGCCCCTTAATTAATTGATCGGATCAAACGACCAACGATAATCCACCGGATGCATCTCGATTTAATTAATGATGAAAATCATAATTCAAATCCCTGAATGATTGTCCCGTATACAACTCTGAATTTGGGCTCATTCTGTAAGTCCAGTATACAATATCAAAGTTTTTCCTCTTCTCACCTCCATTTTCTCCGTCACATATATATACATACGTATATGTAATATATATATATATATATACATACGGTATAAAGACATACACACACAGTACACACACAACACACATACTTCTGCACGCGCGCACACACACACACACACATATATATATATATACACACACACACATACAACACACACAAAACAAAATCAATCAGAGATTATTTTAAATTCGAATAAAAACAAAATCAATCAGAGATTCACTATTCAGTCCCTTAGTTCGATTATCCGATTAATTTATACTGCATCCGATAACATCGATAACTCATTAATATTATAGTCTAATATCAAGAGAATCCGCCTGATCTTTATATAACCAGCTAATAAAATAAAATAATAATAAATAAATAAAAATTATATCGTCGAAATTCGAATTTAAAATTCCCAGATATTACAAATGCAAAGGTGAAGATATAATGAGAAGTATTGGAGAAGAAAGGATTTAAAATAAGTCATACTAAGACGAAGTATATGCACTATAATTTTAACAAGAACAGAGGTACAAGTGCTACACAAGTAAGTATTGGAGCATAGAGGATTCTTGAAAATGATAAGTTCAAGTATTTGGGCTATATTTTTTAGAATGACGAGAAATAGGATGCAGATGTTCGTCATAGGATCCAAGCAGGGTGGAACAAATGCGGAAGTGAGAGTCTTCTTTGCACATGGCCATATCATCTTAGTCATTTTCCCCTCATTTTATCATCAATAGGGCCCACCTATAACTTACCTCGGATCACTTCATTTATAATTTTGTTTATGTGGGTGACTTCACCCACCCATCTTAACATTCTCATTTCTGCTACTGCCATTTTATGTACATGTTGGTACTTCATTGCCCAAAAATCCGATCCATAAAACACGCTTGCCCTCGCATATAATTTTGAGTTTATGACAGATAACTCTTGGATACCTTACGTCCTTTTACCTTTGAGAATGTGTCCTTATCAAGAGTGACAAATAACACATTCTTAGCTATATTTTCCAGGTTCCATTGCTTTCGCTCATCAGTAGTCCAATCATCCCGCGACTTCTCCCGCATCTCTGTATGGGGTTGGCATTCTACTCTGGCCACTATATCGACCTTGATTATGGTGATAGGTATATCCTGTATCATGAAGAGCATCTCTTCGTGCATGGAAGCAAGATGTGCTTCCATTGTAATTCCCCAATCACCAAATTTGTTAATGGAAAATATTGAAACTTTATTAATCATAGAGGAATTCATGTAGAGAGATAAGAGATGATTTTAAAAGACAAACACATGATGTTTTAAAAGCTAGTGATTATGGATGAGTTGCAGGTTAAAAATCGGTTGATTCTCTATAGAACGAACCGCTCCGATACTACTTATTGGTCTCGATATATTTATATGACATCTTAGAGGGGGTGAATACGCTATATTTTTTCCCGAAGATTTTGCATAGCTGAAGTCTGTAAGTAAGTTGTTGTAAGTACAACAACTCTAAGTACTCCTTTATGCTTTGTGCTTACAGGTCTTGCATGATTAGCAATCAACTTTATTTGTTAGTCCACACTGGGCTAACTCTCAATATTAAGTAAAGTAGTTTAAGTCTCTAAACAACAGCTGTAGGCTTGAAGGTTACTGGATGTAGTGTGCTGTTATTTTTTGTTGAGGTTGATAATCTCTTTGATATGAAAATTGTTGTAGACTTGAAAAAAATATTTGCTCTTTCTAGTACTAGCAATATGATCTTTAGTTTCAGTTATTTAGGTAGTTGAGCAAGTTCTCTGATTGGGTTATTTATATTGGAATTTAGATCCATTATAATGTAACCGTCACTTACAAAATTACCACTTTAGCCGACGACTATCCGGAGAAAGGCCGACGGCCGTCCGACATTGTCGGCTAAAGTCCAAGAGTTTAGCCGACAGTGGCAGTGATGTCGGCTACAGCACTTTAGCCGACGACTTTGTTTTTTGTCGTTGGCTAAAGTCCTGCGAGCCGTCGGCTAGTGTGGAGTAGTTTAGCCGATGACTACGAGACTTTAGTCGACGACTTTGTAATGTTTAGCCAATGAATACCATACTTTGCCGACATCTTGTCATCAGCTAAAGTCTAACTTGTTTTTTTGTGCAGAATATATCACCATCTCACACTTCAACACACCATTTACAACACACTCGAAAATTACACAATAAGAACATGAAAAAAATAATTTTCTCTGGCTTGATCATTCAAGAAATCATATTGAAGGTATGTTTATTGAACTATGATACCAATTATTTATATTATGCATATATATATATAAATTAAAGTTCTTTTGATGATTAAGAACATGTTTATGAATTAATTCGTTTTTTTGAAGATATCTTGGTGTAAGTATATTGTGTGTATATATATATGATCAAGTATTGTTTTTTGAATAATATGTATATTTATGGATTTGACATCTTGAATTCGAGCTATGTTGATTGTAGTCGTAATTTTTGTATGTTCTTGATAAATACGAATTATGATTGTGTAATATTGTTGTTATTTTTGTTATAGGATGGATAAAAGTTGGATTGGTAAAAAAAATGGGATCCAAGAGTCAGATGGAATGAGAAGGATTATTCGATTTGTGAAGGAGCATGATAGTGATAGTATAATTCATTATTGTCCGTGCAATAAATGTAAATGTCGCAGCAATATGTACCATTTTACACTTGATGTTGTATGGAAGCACATGAAAAAGAGTGAATTTTTGAATAAATACACATGTTGGATTTACCACGATGAAAGATCAAATTCACTTATTCCCCATGATCACAGACAGTATATTGGTAGCACATCCAATGATCCCATAAGAAGGTTGATAGATACAACAAGCTAATCCAGCTCCAATAGACTCTTCTTTACCCTGGATGTCACATGATGGTTCTTGATAGTGTCATACAGACTATGAGAGTTAATGTGGAGAACAAAACCTCGATTAAAGTTGTGGATGATTATTTGGAACTTACAGGGAAAATGCTCCCAGAAGGTTATCATCTTATTAGTAACCACAGTAAAATGAGACATATCCTAAAAGGTCTTGGGATATCGTACATCAAGATCCACGTATGCATATATGATTGTGCTTTATTTGGGTAAAGCCTATGAATACCTAAAGAGATGTCCGATATGTGATACAGAGAGGTATAAGTTCACTTCTTTTGGTAAAGAGAAAGATATGAAGGTTCTTTGGTATTTCCCTCTGAAGGATTGATTGGAAAGGCTTTTCATGTCTCCTCACACAGCTAAGGGGATGAGATGGCATGCCGAGCCTCGCTTCAATGAAGAGGATATTATGATACACCCTTCTGATGGAGAGGCTTGAAAGCATATATATAAGGAGTTTCCAGAGTTTGCATCAGATTCCGGAAATGTTAGAATAGGGCTCGCATCTGATGGATTCAACCTTTTTGGCAACATGAGTCTTTCGTATAGTATATGGCCGGTGGTAATGGTTCCTTATTAACCTTTGTCCATGGATGTGCATGAAGGAGTATAATATTGACTCTCTTAGTGCCTGTCCCTAGGTATCTAGGAAAGTATATTGATGTTTATTTGAGACCTTTTATAGAGGAGATGAAGTTAGCATGGGAGTAAGGTCATCCTAAGATGGTTACTCACATGAGATGTTCTACTTACGTGCTATGTGTACCGGTACATCAGTGATTTTCCTGCATACGGGATGCTGTCTGGATATGTTATTAGTGGATATAGCGGATATCTAGTGTGCTTGAATGAAGACTATCTGCACTCTCGAAGAATGGACGTATCATTGTCGGAAGTATATCAGAATGCATCATCGTCTATGGCTTGAGAGGATGCATGTCTGGCGTATGGATGTTGCAGCATTTGATGGGACTGAAGAGGTTGGTGATCCACCATGGGAGTGGATTCGTGAGGAAATTTTGGTTGTGCTAAATGAGTATGATTATGGGCAGTTGAGCAACCATCTTGATATAGTAGCGGCAACTCCTGAAAGATCGGACAGGTATAAGTACTGGTCTCACAAGAGTATTTTCTGGGATCTACCTTATTGGAGTAAATTGTCGATTAGGAACTACCTAGATATGATGCACTTAGAAAAAATATTTGTGAAAGTGTTATCAGTATAGTGTTATGTTGGGAAGGGAAGACTAAAGACGGCCCTATGGCACGCATTGGTTTAAAAAAATTAAAATTAGAAAACTTTAATGGTTGAAGGAAGGGAAGGGGAAAAACAAAATGCCGAAAGCAGCTAACACCATCACCCCAAAGCAAAAGGCTGAGATTTTGTCATGGATGAAGGCTACTAGGTATCCCACAGGATATTTTGGAAATATAGGGAGGTGTGTTAACTTCAAGGATAACAAGTTAACTGGAATGAAGAGCCATGATTCCATATCCTCTTACAATGCTTGTTTCCTGTGCTTATTCGATCATACTTGTTTAAACAGGTGGTTGAGACTTGTGTGTCGTTATCCAGGTTTTTTTAAAAGTTATGCAATAGGGAAGTAAGAAAGTCAAATCTCCGTCCCATGCAAAAGGAGACCGTTTATATCTTATGCAAATTTGAGAGGATCTTTCCACTGAGTTTTTTTGATCTCATGTCTCACACCTCATGATCCATCTTACTCGCCAATTTTTACTAACAGGCCCGGTCCAATACACGTGGATGATTCTAATATAAAGGCAACATGGTGAGTATAAAGACTCTGTGACTAATTCAGCACCTGAAGGATGTATAGCCGAAACATATATTGCATGGGAGTGTGTAACATATATCAAGTTTTATTTTGACGCGGTGGATTCCACACCCGAGCCTATGTCAACCATTCAAGTACAATTTAAACTCTCCATCATCACCAAAGATGTTGAAGTTCAAGTAAGATTACCTGGCAGTCATTTACAACCTTACGAGATAGGAATTGCACATTGGTGGATATTTCTTAAATATCCAGAAGTTCAATGTTGGAAAGACATTCACCTTTCATGTGATACTGTGAATGGGGACATCAAATTCCACAATGGAATATTTGTTGATTATTTCGAACAATGGGTAAGTTTTTAATTACTATTTACATAGTTTTCTTATATAAATATGTAAAAGTTGTAGATGAATTATGATTAACCTTAATTAATATCCAGATGACGCACATACAAAGTGATAGACACCCGATGCAGTCACGTGAGTTGATGGTTCTTTCGATGAAGCCTGTTATATCTAGAGTTTATTTAATGGCGAAGGTAAATGGTGTGACATTTGTATGTATCAACAAAGATCAAAGAAGGTGGTGTCAAAATTCTGGGGTTATGATTGACGGTGGATATTATGGTGTTCTTCTCGAAGTAGTGGAACTAATTTATGGAGAAAGCTTGACAGTGTACTTGTTCTAGTGTAGATGGTTTGATACTAATCCTGAAATCGAGACAGGGAGAATAATTATAGACTTTTATCTATTGATACTTGTACAAGTTTGTATGAAGGTGATCCTCTTATATTTGTAATATCGGCTAAACCAGTTTACTACCTGAATGACTTGGTAAAAAAAAGGAGCATGTAAGATCGTAAATCATGTGGCTACGAGAAATATATATATAGTGCGGCTACAATTGGACAAGCAGTAGATAAGGATGACGATGAAGTATATAAAGAGTCGGAAACAGCTAATATTCCACCATCCTCCACAATACTACTGAATAATGTCGTAGAAGGTCGAGTGGTTCAAATACATGGTGAAGAGTGTGAGTTCATAGATGTAGGTACAGATGAATTACGTACAAACTCTGATGAAGTATTCAGACATATGCTTATTAACTCCGACACAGAGACAGACTAAAATGGTGATTCTGACTATGAGCCTTAGAAGGACATATTATTTGTAAACGTTCCATAGATACTTGTTTTATTTACAAATTTAGAAAATATTTCAAGTTAAATATTTGTGTAGTGTGCTTAAAAAAATATGCAAAAATATAAGGCAAAAATGGTGTTCATTGTTGTTTGCAGTTCGAATGAATCGAAAAAGTGATATTTTCATCATTAATAATTATTACATAATTTTTTTGATTTTATTAAAAAAATAATTGTCTCATTTTTTGATGATTTTTTCATATTTTTTAATATAACTGTATAAATATGAATTTTTTATTTATATATTTATAACTAAATTTAAATATATAAAATATTATTATATAAAAACTGTATAAATATACAAATATATAATCATTATAAATATATATGACAATACACAAATATATATTTATAATTAAATTTAAATATATAAAATATCAGTACACTTGTATAAATATAAAAACTGTCTTTAAATGCACGAATGATAAACATGACTCAGTGGCAAAATGCCATATCACCTATATAAATGGCCCGGGTTCGAACCCCGGCAGCCACTGAGTCGTGTTGTTTGTGCTGGGGTATAGCCGTCGACTGTCGTCGGCTAATGTCTTGGGACACGCAGACAAAGCCCTTGAATATTATAACCCGTACTTTTGGGTTTAGAAGACGACGCCCGTTATCGTCGGATAAAGTTGAATTATATAAGAAAAGACTTTCATCTCCATATTTCTCCTTTATAATTTCACTACAGAAATATTTCACATCGCCGCACCAAGCCGAAAATTTGGAAGCTGACCGCCCCGCCGCACCTAGCACCAGCTCTCGACACCGAGCCCGACCTCGCCTCACCCCAGCCCCTCGGACCTCTTCCCATCAGCCCCAGCCGCAACACCATCGATCCCGTGTAACACCCCCAAATCCTATTGGGTTATTACAGTGCCGTGGACCCCACGCCAGGAGATCCACCAGGCGAACATGACTAAAATACGTTAAATTAAACAACAAGGGAAAATCATAGTCCCTACCATGATATCCAACACAATATTCCGATAGGGAATTTCAACGACAAAAGTGGCCTACATGGCCAAAATGAAATACAACAGCATCCACGAACATCTGTTCGGGTAATACAACACGACAACAACTGACAAGACTGGAGTACTCTCCAACTGACTGACCAACAATGAACAACTCGGACTAGTATCGCTCGAATGCCTCGTCGCCATCATCATGCCCCTGTGTCTCAACTCTCTCCTCGCAAGCACCTAAAACATGAAAACATGTTCCGCCCCCACGGGGTCAGTCATCCAGATAATGAATATCAAATACATGTATAACATGATATGCATCCAAAGGCAGAATGAAACGGTACAATGATAATAATAATACGAGATGCTCACAAACAAATGTAAGAACCGAGCATTCGTGAAATACTATGCCCACGGCATACTAGTAATACCTGTTCGACAGGTTAGAACATAAATGCCCAACGGCGAATCATAATCACAGAATACCACAATGAATTAAACAACATGAACCAAACCAGAACTGAATTTAATATGAATCATAATGCCCAAAGGCTCCAATGAAATTACCAAGACATTACAAAAGGCCTGAAAGTCATTCAGCGGAAGTTAACAAATATCATAAACACTTGAAACCGGAACAGCCCGAAGCTATAGTTAATGAGGGCTAATAAGGTCATAACCACGACCGTGACCTACTGAGTTGTAGGTGTTGGGAAGCCAACCGCGAAGGTTCAAGCCCCAAACTTACCCATAAGGTCATAAACGCGACCGTGACCTACTAAGTTGTAGGTGTTGGGAAGCCAACCGCGAAGGTTCAAGCCCCAAGCTTACCCATAAGATCATAAACACGACCGTGACCTACTAAGTTGTAGGTGTTGGGAAGCCAACCGCGAAGGTTCAAGCCCCAAGCTTACCCATAAGATCATAAACACGACCGTGACCTACTAAGTTGTAGGTGTTGGGAAGCCAACCGCGAAGGTTCAAGCCCCAAGCTTACCCATAAGATCATAAACACGACCGTGACCTACTAAGTTGTAGGTGTTGGGAAGCCAACCGCGAAGGTTCAAGCCCCAAGCTTACCCATAATAAGCACTAGCCGAGACTAGCCTCCAAAAATATAATAAATCACAAATGACAACGATTCGTAGATTACCGAATTCGTGAGAATGATAGTGTGCTACCTTGAGTCGGCCAACACGATAACAATGATGCAGCGGATGATTCCATGAATGATTGAGTGTTTCGATTACCTTAGAACGGCAAATCGAGAAGAGTAATATGAAGGATACCTCGGCACCTTTAATCGGTAACCGACGACGAAGATGAGAAATGAAGACGCTAATGCCTTTAATCGGCCTGTTCTGTTTTATTGACAATCCAGACAGGAATAACAATGATCTCAACGATGTCTTTAATTGACATATATATTAACAACAATCGATACATCGATACCGCGAACCGGCTATCGACAATGACATTAATAATGAGTATCACAATGCCTTGAACCGGCCGTTAACGAACAACAATAAACATTTGGCAAAAATTGCCGAAATGTATCGTATCGAACGATCTCTTGATATCAATGAATTCATGAAGAGACTAAGTCTCGGAATGATACAACACATTCATACACATATATGATAACATTAATCTCATTGACTAGTACAAGTATAAAACTTGCCTCAAACCGAAGGCGATGAAATCCCTCCACGAACAACGAACGGCGTCCTCCGGTAAACACAAGTACTCGAACCACCTTGAATGAAATACAATTCATTCAATAACACAATATCAATCGAAATCAACATAACGACCGAAAGAAACTCTTTGAGGCATTTAATCGAACACTAAATGTTCAAAGTTCCTCAAGACCCTAAAAATCATCAATCGGGTTGAACGAATCGAAAATATGGATATACAATCCATAGAACATGATTAATAATGTTTACTAACATCAACCGATTCATCAAAATCGGATTAGAAACGAAATCAAGAACAATTCTCCAAAAAGTCAACTTGAAAGAAAATCAAGAAATATACCTTGATTCGACGAAATACTCGGATTAGATGATGATATAATCAACAAGGATCTTCCAAAATGCCTTGGAAATGATTAGAATCGGCCAAGAACTCGATTTCCCGAGCCTCCCGTCGCCAGACGTCGAAAAAGGAAGAAAAATCGCGTTGAAATGAAATCGCCGAGCCGTGCTATATATAGCCGGCAGGTTACGGCCGTAACCGGCAGGCCTTACGGCCGTAACTCGGACACCTTACGGCCGTACTCGGCAGCCTTACGGTCGCATTCGCATTAAATCGTCAATCGCGGCTACCGGACACTTACGGCCGTACCCGATCACGCTTACGGCCGTAACTCGGACACCTTACGGCCGTAATCGCACCTTACGGCCGTAACTCGGCGAGCAGGCCTGCTCGGCCGTGACTCGGCCCGTGGCCACTCCGACGTCTTGACGACCGAAACCCGAACTCGAGTAAAAATCGAAGATACGGTTACGAAGTACTCGCAAAGACGAATCCAAGCACTAAGAGAACACACGATTCCGACCATCCGATGTGTCGGAATTCGACAACGGAAATAATTACCCCAGACTTTGGGAAATTACAAAAATGGCCCAAAACGTCCGAAAATCACGATACGTGATCGAAACACCGAACCAAAGCTCGCAACATGAATAATAACATTAAATGAACTTGTGAGAAACTCGAAACAACAGTTTCGGACGAGATTCGCAAGAATCGAACTCGAAAGTGAAAAGCGTTTAAGAACACGGAACTAAACAAAACGATACCGAAACGAACTTGGATGACAAAAAGAGCAGAATTAAATATTCTCGGAATGACGAAACGGTCATGAGCGAGTCGTCAAAACAGACTTCCGTCGAAAAAGAAAATTACCGAAAAATCGAAATTGCGGATATTACATACTACCCCCCTTAAAAGAAGTTTCGTCCCGAAACTTAAAACAAGTAGGGAGAAGCAATATCCCGCCAGGAAAAATCGACGTGATACACACGAACAAGAATGATCACAATGAATGATAATGAATCGAAATCTAACAAGGATCAAGAATGACTCACCGGGGTGAAATGATAACGTAATGAGTGATAGCTCAAATGAAATGATTGGAAACATAGTTTCCTGTGAAGTGAATGATTAGTTTGATAATTATAAATCTCAACGTGATTGATATATGATGAATGAATTATTTGAATGAATGAACGACAAATGAAATGAATGATTATACTATTACCGAACAAGAATTAACTTGCTCAAAACCGGTGATGAATGTCCTATTGTATCACAGTTAAAGCAACAACGATAACTCGTCGTCCGAGATGAAGATGCTCTCCCGACGAAGACGACTAGAAAACGATCTCTTGGACGTCGGAGTCCGATGTCCCTCGATGCCTCTTCCCATATCGAGTCGAAAGTCACGTGATAATTTCAGATCTCATATGAAGATCGCATTATGATTACGAGACAGAACGATAACAATGGGCATACACGCTCTAACACAATGAATGCATTAATAATTCAATGAAATGATCGTCGACATGATGTCGGGATATGATAAGATCGCATGAAAGATCAAGTGAGGTAACATGATTATCTGATGAAATTCCTGAAATGATTACCTTGCACAAGTTAACAAGGTTGAAAATTCGATCCGTAAGATCAACAACTAAACCGTGAGATGGGCTGGATGATTAATGAATTAATTGAACAATGAGATTGACTGAGTGATAATGAATTAACTGAGCGACGAGATTAACTGAGTGATGAATGAATTAACTGAGCAATGAGATTGACTGAGTGATGAATGAATTGACTGAACAATGAGATTGACTGAGTGATGAATAAATTGACTGATCAATGAGATTGACTGAGTGATTAATGAATTAATCTAGTGATGAATGAATTATCTGAGTAATGATATTGACTGAGTGATGAACGAATTAACTGAGTGATGAATGAATTATCTGAGTAATGATAGTGACTGAGTGATGAACGAATTAACTGAGTGATGAATGATATTGACTGAGTGATGAATGAATTAACCGAGTAATGATAGTGACTGAGTGATGGACGAATTAACTGAGTGATGAATGATATTGACTGAGTGATGAACGAATTAACTGAGTGATGAATGATATTGACTGAGTGATGAATGAATTAACTGAGTGATGAATGGGTTAACTAAGTGATGAATTAACTGACTAATGATATTGGCTGAGTGATGAATGAATTAACTGAGTGATGAATGAGTTAACTAAGTGATGAATTAACTGACTAATGATATTGGCTGAGTGATGAATGAATTAACTGAGTGATGAATGAGTTAACTAAGTGATGAATTAACTGACTAATGATATTGGCTGAGTGATGAATGAATTATCTGAGTGATGAATTAATTAACTGAATAATGAGATTGACTGAGTAATGAATGAATTGACGGAACAATGAGATTGACTAAGTGATGAAGGAATTGACTGAGTGATGAATGAATTAACAGAGCAATGATATTGACTGAGTGATGAATGAATTAACCGAGTGATGAATGAATTATCTGAGTAATGATATTGGCTGAGTGATGAACGAATTAACTGAGTGATGAATGAATTATCTGAGTGATGATATTGACTGAGTGATGAATGAATTAACTGAGTGATGAATGAATTAATCGAGTGATGAATGATATTGACTGAGTGATGAAGAAATTAATGACTGATGAATGAATTATCTGAGTGATGATATTGACTGAGTGAGGAATGAATTAACTGAGTAATAGATGAATTATCTGAGTGATGATATTGACTGAGTGATGAACGAATTAACTGAGTGATGAATGAATTATCTGAGTGATGATATTGACTGAGTGATGAATGAATTAACTGAGTGATGAATGAATTAATCGAGTGATGAATGAATTATCTGAGTAATGATATTGGCTGAGTGATGAAGAAATTAACTGACTGATGAATGAATTATCTGAGTGATGATATTGACTGAGTGATGAATGAATTAACTGAGTGATGAGATCAAAATGATGATTGAAAATTATTAACTGATAAATGAGTTGATCCTTAATGCTTACACAAGTCACACGTGCTCCAAAACAATTAATCATGAATCAATCATAGCACTAATATCACATATAGGTTTCAGCAAAGCATGAACGATTAATGACATGATGGATGTATGAACACAAAGAGAATCGAGTCCTTACACAGGTCATACGAAGCTTCGAGGTCTCGCGATACTAGTCTTCACCGGCACGACTCGATGAATGAATGACTCGTGCAATCGCACTAATATTACGACTCACAAAACCTGATCGACTAGATTGTCATAACCCGACAATCCCACTACTACCGCGTCGGTAGGACCACATAACTCACATCTCGGGGTATTTCACAACCCAACGCTCGATACCATTTCGTAACACCCCAAATCCTATCAAGTTATTACGGTCGTGGACCCCACGCCAGAGATCCACCAAAGAACATGACCAAAATACGTTAAATTAAACAACAAGGGAAAATCATAGTCCCTACCATGATATCCAACACAATATTCCGATAGGAATTTCAACGACAAAAGTGGCCTACATGGCCAAAATGAAATACAACGGATCCACGAACATCTCTGCTCGTAATACAACACGACAACAATCGACAAGACCTGAGTACTCTCCAACCGATCGACCAACAATGAACAACTCGGACTAGTATCGCTCGAATGCCTCGCCGCCATCATCATGCCCCGTGTCTCAACTCTCTCCTCGCAAGCACCTAAAACATGAAAACATGTTCCGCCCTACTTGGGTCACCATCAGATAATGAATATCAAATACATGTATAACATGATATGCATCCAAAGGCGTAATGAAACGGTACAATGATAATAATAATACGAGATGCTCACAAACCAATGTAAGAACCGAGCATTCGTGAAATACTATGCCCACGGCATACTAGTAATACCTGCTCGACGTGTTAGAACATAAATGCCCAACGGCGAATCATAATCACAGAATACCACAATGAATTAAACAACATGAACCAAACCGAATCAATTTAATATGAATCATAATGCCCAAAGGCTCCAATGAAATTACCAAGACATTACAAAAGGCACGAAAGTCATTCGGCGGAAGTTAACAAATATCATAAACACTTGAAACCTAATACCCGAAGCTATAGTTAATGAGGGCTAATAAGGTCATAACCACGACCGTGACCTCGAGTTGTAGGTGTTGGGAAGCCAACCGCGAAGGTTCAAGCCCCAAACTTACCCATAAGGTCATAAACGCGACCGTTACCTACTAAGTTGTAGGTGTTGGGAAGCCAACCGCGAAGGTTCAAGCCCCAAGCTTACCCATAAGATCATAAACACGACCGTGACCTACTAAGTTGTAGGTGTTGGGAAGCCAACCGCGAAGGTTCAAGCCCCAAGCTTACCCATAAGATCATAAACACGACCGTGACCTACTAAGTTGTAGGTGTTGGGAAGCCAAACGCGAAGGTTCAAGCCCCAAGCTTACCCATAAGATCATAAACACGACCGTGACCTACTAAGTTGTAGGTGTTGGGAAGCCAACCGCGAAGGTTCAAGCCCCAAGCTTACCCATAATAAGCACTAGCCGAGACTAGCCTCCAAAAATATAATAAATCACAAATGACAACGATTCGTAGATTACCGAATTCGTGAGAATGATAGTGTGCTACCTTGAGTCGGCCAACACGATAACAATGATGCAGCGGATGATTCCATGAATGATTGAGTGTTTCGATTACCTTAGAACGGCAAATCGAGAAGAGTAATATGAAGGATACCTCGGCACCTTTAATCGGTTACCGACGACGAAGATGAGAAATGAAGACGCTAATGCCTTTAATCGGCCTGTACAGTTTTAATGACAATCCAGACAGGAATAACAATGATCTCAACGATGTCTTTAATTGACATATATATTAACAACAATCGATACATCGATACCGCGAACCGGCTATCGACAATGACATTAATAATGAGTATCACAATGCCTTGAACCGGCCGTTAACGAACAACAATAAACATTTGGCAAAAATTGCCGAAATGTATCGTATCGAACGATCTCTTGATATCAATGAATTCATGAAGAGACTAAGTCTCGGAATGATACAACACATTCATACACATATATGATAACATTAATCTCATTGACTAGTACAAGTATAAAACTTGCCTCAAACCGAAGGCGATGAAATCCCTCCACGAACAACGAACGGCGTCCTCCTAAACACAAGTACTGAACCACCTTGAATGAAATACAATTCATTCAATAACACAATATCAATCGAAATCAACATAACGACCGAAAGAAACTCTTTGAGGCATTTAATCGAACACTAAATGTTCAAAGTTCCTCAAGACCCTAAAAATCATCAATCGGGTTGAACGAATCGAAAATATGGATATACAATCCATAGAACATGATTAATAATGTTTACTAACATCAACCGATTCATCAAAATCGGATTAGAAACGAAATCAAGAACAATTCTCCAAAAAGTCAACTTGAAAGAAAATCAAGAAATATACCTTGATTCGACGAAATACTCGGATTAGATGATGATATAATCAACAAGGATCTTCCAAAATGCCTTGGAAATGATTAGAATCGGCCAAGAACTCGATTTCCCGAGCCTCCCGTCGCGCACGTCGAAAAAGGAAGAAAAATCGCGTTGAAAAGAAATCGCCGAGCCGAGCTATATATAGCCCAGGTTACTGGCCAGAATCGGCAGCCTTACGGCCGTAATCGGACACCTTACGGCCGTACTCGGCAGCCTTACGGCCGTGAATCGCATTCGTCAATCGCCCAGACTGGCCGGACACTTACGGCCGTGCGATCACGCTTACGGCCGTAACTCGGACACCTTACGGCCGTAATCGCACCTTACGGCCGTAACTCGGCCAAAGCTGTGCCCGCCCGGCCGTGACTCGGCCGTAGCCACTCGACGGCCGACGACTCCCGAAACCCGAACCTGAGTAAAAATCGAAGATACGGTTACGAAGTACTCGCAAAGACGAATCCAAGCACTAAGAGAACACACGATTCCGACCATCCGATGTGTCGGAATTCGACAACGGAAATAATTACCCCAGACTTTGGGAAATTACAAAAATGGCCCAAAACGTCCGAAAATCACGATACGTGATCGAAACACCGAACCAAAGCTCGCAACATGAATAATAACATTAAATGAACTTGTGAGAAACTCGAAACAATGATTTGACGAGATTCGCAAGAATCGAACTCGAGTGCGGAAAAGCCGTTTAAGAACACGGAACTAAACAAAACGATACCGAAACGAACTCGGATGACAAAAAGAGCAGAATTAAATATTCTCGGAATGACGAAACGGTCATGAGCGAGTCGTCAAAACAGACTTCCGTCGAAAAAAGAAAATTACCGAAAAATCGAAATTGCGGATATTACATCCCGAGCCCGACCCTGCCTCACCATCCTAGAACTGTGAGCAACGCCGGTGTAACACCCCCAGATTTAACCGGAAATATTACAGCGCCGTGGGCCCCGAGATGGAACCCACAAGGCTAAAAGAATTTTTCGGTAAACATTTACAAATGCCCAAGAGGCCAACAATGGTACAATCTTTAAAAATGCACAAAGGTTTATAAAATCCATTTAACAAAAACCGTCGTAAAAACTCATTCGAAATCGCAAGGCCAAACAGCCGACATACAAAAGTTTAAAAACGATTTTCAAAGTAACCTCAGTTACCAGATAACAAAAGAGCGTTTCAAAATACTCACGCAGCGGAAAAAGACCAACCATAAAGATACTCTAGCAGCAGAATACAAGAACCAATCAAGAAACTTAATGCACAGAACATATCCTAGCCAGTATCCTCCGGGAAGCTCATCTCTTCACGACCACCACAAGCTCGATACTCCAAGAACCTAAAAAGAAATCCCACGACGGGGTCAGCCATAATATCCAACAATGATAACCGTCACATCACATTCATAATTACATACCAATGAGAATACAACATAAGAATACAACCAACGTAATCTTACCGCCATAACTTTACTTACTCAAGTAATTCTCATCAGAATAACCATTATCACATTTCACATCCTGTACTCGATTAACCAATAAACTCGAACATAATATCTGTATTGTACCTCAAACAATACTCAAGATTCTCAAACTATCATAACCAACTCACGATACGGAAATATACCATTTCTGACCAATACGATCCATCGAATAATATCATCAAATCCCAAGACGATAACTGATTGTCCATCAAGGAGAAATACCAAAGGAAAATACGGAACATACCTCGAGATATGAAGTGCCACGACAATCATATCAGTCTAATCCGAGATCAGAACAATGCAATACGGACACGGTCCTAACACAAGACCTACAAATGCATACTCATATGACCACGTCAATATGATCATAACAATAACAATCATGTATACTCAATGGAAATCCGACGATCCAGCACCCTCAGCATAGATGCCTTCGTTGATCCTATCAGATCAGCATAAGGTGGATAACCAACAATACACATATGAACAACAACACATGATAAAATCAATGATGCGAATTCACAAGATTCCATCAACACAATACTGGTAATCCAATGATCCAGCACCCTCAGCATAGATCCCCATGATGATCCCATCGAACCAACGCATGTTGGAAAACATGTCCAACGATCCAGCGCCCTCAGCATAGATCCCCATGATGATCCCGTCGAACCAACGCATGGTGGACATTCGATCCAGCGCCCTCAGCATTGATCCTCATAATCCCATCGGATTATTTACACAACATAAACAACACAATATACATACACATATGCAAATCAACACGTTCATCAACATGAACAACATAACATGCACGACAACATGACAATTTACTAGGACAACTTCATGTTCAACAACATGAAAAAAAATGTACGAGACCAAAATAAATAACATTAAACCATAATCAATATGGAATACTTGCCCCGAGTCCTTCGGGAGCAACCTCGATGTCCAATCATCACCGACGATTATCCTCAATGCTCGACGATCCAAACGTACAATGAACTATAGATACTCATGTCCTCGTCTTTACCATAATGTAACCTTGATACTCGAACATACCAATAACTGAGATAAAGCATATACATTATGATTTATCTCCAAGAATCGAAAGAACGATATGCGATCCGAATACCTAGAGTTCACAATAATAATCATCGCTATATGCATTATAAACGAAATGAAACTGAAACCATTCATTAAATATTATAACTGAGCAAGTAATAACTTGCCTCGATACCGATACCACGAAGCTGCTGCCGAACACATTGCCTTTGTCTACGAGCTCCTCAGCCCCGATCAAAAGCAATACAATGGACATACTCGAACACGACCGCAATATCCTATTATAATCACCGATCAATAATCTCAACCTATCGAAGAAATCAAATAACACATATCCGATAACAATCAACAACCGACAAAACTAACCAGTCGAACTCAACGGTTCAACACAACCTCGAATAAACACAGTCAGAACCAACCAAGTCAAACCATCACGAATTCATAATCAAAACACAAAAATACTGCACTGTCTGCCTACTTAGCGCACGTTAAACGCATAACGTAGCGTGCGCTAAGTTGTCCCGTTAGCGTGCGCTAGACAGTAAGCTTAGCATGCGCTAGTGCTGTACAGTGGTATGCATTCCAAACATCGACTCACATCTTGCGACTACGAATCCGAATGAAGGGAGACATAAGTCTCCATATCTCTTGAAGATAAACGACCCCATAATTATCACAATGATCATGTCAATGTCCATATATCAATAACAACATCAACAATCAAACTGACCCGATAACAAGGATCGTATCATGCTAAATCTGGAATTCAACCTAGTATCATGATTCATCTCATCTAAATCGACCAATATAATTACCAAGATTCAGAAATCCCTCTTAGTTCGGGTTAAATGAATCAACATCCTTACAGTATGAAGAATCTTAACTAACATCCGAAACTCTTATCAAAATTCCATTGAATCTCATATAACATCATCATATGATTATCCAACATGCTCCTTACATGAAATCATCCAAGAAAAATGAACCATTAACAAAGGAATACGAAGATTACCTGGTTTAGACGAACCAAAAAGAAGAACACTAGAACTCCATCCAAAGAATCATGAACAACTTGAAGAACAAGGCTTGAATCCAAGCTCTCAATCTAATATTGTTAAAGATTATCATTATACAGCGTTTGGGAACCTCAAATATATCCCAACACTCTCTCTCTCTCTCTCGACTGAAAGAAGAAAAATGACGAAATGCTTCTCAGCACCCTTCTGTCCCCTTTTATAATATTTATTATTAGCGTGCGCTAACATCTCATGTTTAGCGTGCGCTACCGCCTTAGCGTGCGCTAACTGACTTTGTTAGCGTGCGCTATCGAAGCCCAGTGGCTACTGCCTCGCTTCGTACATGTGCTTACGTACGTAATGCCCATGCATTAGCGTACGTAGCTTACACTATCTAGCGTACGCAAGTCCTTACATTTAGCGTGCGCTAATACCAGTTGACTTGCTACAGTCTACACCTACCACGAAGATGCTCGTGACCCCACATGCCGAAATCAACCAATAAATCCAAGATTCCCTGTTGACCGATATACAGTTAGCGTGCGCTAATCAACATGCATTAGTGTGCGCTAACACTACATTACAACATCTGTTGACTTATCAGAACGTGCGCCGAAAGTGGCCTGGTCCACGCGTAGATTCCTTACGATCGGACTGCATTAGCGTGCGTTATCTTATATCCGTAGTGTGCGCTAAATCTGCACGATAGCGTGCGCTACTCATGATTATTAGCGTGCGCTAATAATGTTACACTTAGCCATTTTCAGCTATTCTTGTCCAACGTCTCGATATATCAAAAACAAACATAAGACACACTGAACACAAACACTAAATCCAATAATATTCTTATACGATATTCTCTATAAGTACGATAGCCTGATTCACGATATCCTCAAATGCAACTGTCGACCAGATACGACAATTATACCGATACTGACATCTCGATCCTTTATTTATTTTATCCCTACTGTACAGATTCCACGCTGTACAATATAACTCGGATAAAATAATATCAAACAACAGTAGTAGAAATTCCGGATAATACAGCCGGTAGCTGCTCCTCCTCCAGCCGGCCGAAGCTTTCCTCCATCAGTCGGGTAATTTATTTTTCGTATTTTTTGTGTAATTTTTAGCTTTTATTTTTATGTGTGAGGTTTGTGGTTATTTATGTTCATTTCTCCGGTTGATTATGTGTTAAAATTATGGTTAACTTGTTGTGTTCGTAGAATCAAATTTCATTGTTAAATTTATTGATGAATTTGTTGGGATGTTTATATAGGGAAGGTGTAATACCCGAGATTTTTATTTTCCAGTTGCCCGGAATTATTTACCGTTTGGTGCCGTTTATTTTGTTTCGTTATGATTATGGGGGATACATTTTTTCTATGATGTATTGTATGATGTGTTATGTTGTAAGTTCGTCGAGTGAGATGTGTGTCGCAGGCGTTTCTTTGATTAAATGCGTGCTTGTGGTATGTTATGCTTCGTAAATGGCTCATTATTATTTTGAATCATAGCAGGTGCATTAGTGTGACCTAGATGTCATCGAGCGCCTAACTGGACTGTCGGAACGATCGAGTTTCGGCCGTGAGGCCTGGCCGAGTTACGACCGTAAGGCACTGCCGTTTACGGCCGTAAGACATAGTCGGTTATGGCCACAAGGCATGGCCTAGTAACAGCCGTAATGCCTTGCCGGTTACGACCATAAGGACCTTGGTGTTACGGCCGTAATGGCTTCATTGTTACGGCCATAACACACTTTTGTTTTTTTGGGCAGTAGGCCTGGGGACCCAGTTACAGCCGTAAGGGGCTTCCGAGTACGGCCGTAAGCGCCGAGTTACGACCGTAAGATACTATCGGTTACGGTCGTAACATGCACACCTATAAATGGTCTAGGCGATGGGTTTTGTCCCATTTCCTCCTTTTCCCTTCTTATCCTCGCGGCTGCCGGACGGGTGAGGTGGAAGCGTCGATTCTTGGTCGATTCCACTCAATTCTAGTATGTTTTGGAAGGCTTTTGTCGATCATAACAACATCTAATACTTGTTCTTCAAGAGCTCTTAAAATGTATTCTGCCTGAACTACTTAGCGTAAGCTACGTATTCTACGTAACGTGCGCTAAGCCTGCTCATTAGCGTACGTAAACGACTAAGTCTAGTGTACGCTAACTATGTACTGACAGTCCTTTCTGATCAGCCGACTGACTCGACTAATGACATAACGTACGTTACGTACCAAACGTAGCGTACGTTAACTCATTCTCGATAGCGCATGTTAATATACATATCTTAGCGTGCGCTATCCGTGCATGGCAGTTTACTACTGGGTAGCAGACTTGATCTAATGGTGATGAAACTCATGAAATCTTCAGTGTTAATACATGTCATCTCCATGCATATCATGCTCATTCGGTTTATGAATGATCTATACGGATTAAAGGTCTTCGAGATACAATGATACGTATAATCATCACAACACCAAATTTCATCTTGATCTTCAAGAAAGTATCCTAAGTTCAATCCATTCTATGTCCCAAAACGTATAATTCCATTATGTAAAAACATAAGTGTAACACCCCCAAATCCTATTGGGTTATTACAGTGCCGTGGACCCCACGCCAGGAGATCCACCAGGCGAACATGACTAAAATACATTAAATTAAATAACAAGGGAAAATCATAGTCCCTACCATGATATCCGACACAATATTCCGATAAGGAATTTCAACGACAACGATGGGCCCACATGGCCAAAAATAAAATACAACCACACCCACGAGCCTTGCTCGGGTAATACATAATGACAATGACTGACAAACTGGAGAACACTCCAACTGACTCACAAACATGAACAACTCTGACTAGTATCGCTCGAATGCCTCATCGCCATCATCATGCCCCTGTGTCTCAACACTCTCCTCGCAAGCACCTAAAACATGAAAACATGTTCCGCCCCCACGGGGTCAGTCATCCAGATAATGAACATCAAATACATGTATAACATGATATGCATCCAAGGCAGAATGAAACGGTACAATGATAATAGTAATACGAGATGCTCACAAACCAATATAAGAACCGAGCATTCGTGAAACACTATGCCCACGACATACTATTAATACCTGCTCGACAGGTTAAAACATAAGTGCCCAACGGCGAATCATAATCACAGAGTACCACAATGGATTACACAACATGAACCAAACCGTAATCAATTAAATATGAACCACAATGCCCGAAGGCTCCAATGAAATTACCAAGACAAGCACGAAGGCTTGAAACCATTCAAAGCCGCCAAATATCACAATCACATGAAGCCAAAAGCGGCCGAAGTCAGATCGATTAGGGCGAAGCCACACGCGGCCGTATCACAATTAGGGCGGCCACGGCGAAGCCGTATCACAATTAGGGCGAAGCCACGGCACGGCCGTATCACAATTAGGGCGGCCACGGCACGGCCGTATCACAATTAGGGCGGCCACGCACGGCCGTATCACAATTAGGGTGAAGCCACGGCACGGCCGTATCACAATTAGGGCGGCCACGGCACGGCCGTATCACAATTAGGGCGGCCACGCACGGCCGTATCATAATTAGGGCGGCCACGCACGGCCGTATCACAATTAGGGCGAAGCCACGGCGAAGCCGTATCACAATTAGGGCGAAGCCGCACGGCCGTATCACAATTAGGGCTGAAGCCACGGCGGCCGTATCACAATTAGGGCCGAAGCCACGGCACGAAGCCGTATCACAATTAGGGCCGAAGCCACGGCACGAAGCCGTATCACAATTAGGGCCGAAGCCACGGCACGAAGCCGTATCACAATTGTAATATCCGGGGGTAATTTTTTTTTTTCGTGTTACTGTTGAGTTGTACGTATTCATTTGGAATTGTACAAGTGTTGTTGTTTGGACCGATACAATGTATATTGTATTAAAATATTTCGGGATCGAAATATTTATACTGGTCGTCGGTTTGGTTTCGTCGTTTGGTTGTTGCTTGGCGAATTTGGAATTTTGGCTAAGTTTATAGCCATAGCGTACGCTATCTGTGTAGCATTACGTACGCTAATTTGTTGCGATTACGTACGTTACGCCCTGAGGTTACGTACGTAATGCATGGTAGGTGGTGGGAACCTTCCTCGTGGTCAACTTTCGGGGCGAGAGTATCTTTAGGGTATCATTTATATATATATATCACTTTCACACATGAGATTCTCTCCTCACGTTACTTACTCACCTATCTCCCTCACTTTATATATATATATAATATATATACACATCCCTCTCACCTATATCCCTCACCTTTCTCTCCCTCTCGGCTCTCGTCATCTCTCTCTCTCTCTCTCCGCCATTTCTCTCTCTCTTGTTCTCTCCCTCTCGTCCTCCCTCTCTTCTCTCCATCACTTCCATTTCATTTTTTTTTTCCGGCGAGATGGAGCTTGAGGATGGGCGGGCAGCGGCTTCTTCGTCTCCGGCGACGACTGAAGTTCGGCGACGGCAGGCGGCTCACGACCGGAGCTCGGCGGCGGCCTGGTCGGAATTTCCGAACCGGAAGGCTGCAAATCCGGTCGACTGCTCGGCATTTTTTCTTCCGGCGAGGCGGAGCTCGGGCGTCCGGCGTTCTTCATGGTTTCCGACCATGGACGGAGCTCCATTGATTCCGGCGACCGGAGGTGGTTTTTGTCCGGAACGGACGGCGGAACGGAGGTTTGACATACTTCCGGCGAAGAGTTGCAGGCGGAGATGGTGAAAACCGGTCATAGACGGAAACGGACCGGAGTTAGACGAAGTCCGCGAGTCAATTTTTCCGGCGGCCAATTTCCGGCATGGGAGTTTTTCGGACCTGGCCGATCGGCTCTTTCCTCTGGTAAGGTTTTATGTGTTTTTCAGTTATATATATATATATGTGTGATGTGTGTGTTGAGTTGAATATATATATATATAGTGTGTTGTGCAGTGGCGTGTGGGTGTGCTTCGTGATTTTGTGTGTGTGTGTTGTGTGTTCTGTGTATATATATATATATATATATATATATATATATATATAATGTATATAAAGCTGTTATATATATATATATATATATGTGTGTGTGTGTGTGTTTGGTGTGTGTGGTTTGTGTGTGTTGTTGTTATATATATAGTGTGTAGGTATATATATATAATACAGTGACATGTATATAGATATATACATATATATATATATATATTATGAAGTGAGTGTGTGTTAGTAATGTGTGTACCGTATGTATATTATACATATATATATATTATATATATATATATATGTGTGTGTGTGTGTATACGGATAAATACGAGTATAGTATGTGTTCGTGTTGGAATCGGAATTATCTATTGTGTTGTTTTCGGTCGATATCGTGTTATCGAATGAATTTTATTTCATTCAAGGTTGTTCGAGTGCTTGTGATTGTCGGAGGACGCCGTTGATCGATTCGTGGTAGGACGTTGATCGTGGAAGGACTTTCTCGCCTTCGGTTTGAGGCAAGTTTTATACTTGTACTGGTCAATGAGATTAATGTTATCATGTATGTGTATGAATGTGTGTATCATTTCGAGACTTGGTCTCTTTATGATTTTGTTGATATCAGGGAATTGTTTGATACGATACCCTTCGGCAAATTATGCCAAATATTATTGTTGTTCGTAAATGGCCGATCCAAGGCATTGCGGTACTTGTTGGTAATATTGTTGTCGATAGCCGGTTCGCGGTATCGACATATCGATTGTTATTGTTGATTGATGTTTCTTTGAGATATTGTTGTTGATAGCCGGTTCGCGGCATCGACGTATCGATTGTTATTATTGATTGATGTCCCATCAAGATATTTTTTGTGAATCGTCGTTATTGATATCAGTGTTTTTCTATTGATGTCGTTTTGGCCGATTGAAGGCATTGACGTATTCGATTATCATCTTCGTTATCGGTAACCGATTAAAGGTGCCGAGATATCCGTTGTATAATTGTTATCGGTTAACCGTTCTGAAGGTAATCGATATATTGAATTGGGATTATCAAAGATAATTCCCATCCGTTGTATAATTATTATCGATTGTCCGCTCTAACGGTAATCGATATATTGAATTGGGATTATCAAAGATAATTTCCACCCATTGTCAAAAAGATAATTCCCATCCGTTGAATTATTATTGTCGTGTTGACCGATTCAAGGCAGCACACCATTATTCTTGTGAACTCGGTAATTTTGTAATCGTTGAAGGTTGAGGATTTTCCCGAACTGTTGTGTTGTGATCGTTGCTCGCATTAATCGGTCCTTAGGGATTTTGATCCCAGGATGGTTGTTTCGAATATTGTCGGTCGTGTCGATCTTTCATTATTCGTGTGTCATCGTTCACTTGGTGAGTCGTATGATTTGTATTGGATGTGTTATCCTTTGAGTTTCGTTGTCATGTTGTATCGTGACATATCCGGAATCATATCTGCGTTCCGATTGGTTATTGTGTAGGATTTTTAGCCAGGCACATATAGTCATTGGCGGATATTATTCCGCATTGGACTGTGCACACGGGACGTAGTCTCGTGAGGCTAATTAGGTACATTGTCCCACGTATATTCTGGAATCCATATACGGGGCGGACATGTGCACGGACACATTTCCGGATCGGGCGTACTGTGATGTCCATCTTTTGAGCCATAAACTTTTATCGTCCATAGTATTGGATGAGTTTGACGTTTTGTGATTGAGCGTTCATACGCCTGAGGGGTATGTTCGACAGTCATGTTTGTTTCTTTGAGATCTGTATTGTGATGATTTACAGCTTCGGGCTGTTCGGCTTTCAGGCCATCGTGATATTTTGGCAGCTTCGGCTGAGGGCTTTCAGGCCATTGTGATGTAACGGTATTTCCGTTGGAGCCTTCGGGCATTGTGATCCTTATTTATTTCAGCGTTGGATTGATTTACCTTCGGGTAATGTATTGTTGTGTTCTATAATGATAATTCGCCGTTGGGCACTTATGTTCTAACCTATTGAGCAGGTATTGATCGTATGCCATGGGCATAGTATTCCACGAATGCTCGATTCTTACTTTGGTTTGTGAGCATCTCGTACTACCATTGTTGTACTATTTATTCTGCCTTTGTATGCATATCATGTTGTGCATGTACTTGATATTCATTATACTGGATGACTGACCCCGTGGGGGCAGAACATGTTTTCATTTTTTAGGTACTTGCGAGGAGAGAGTTGAGACACAGGGGCATGACGATGGCGACGAGGCATTCGAACGATACTAGTCCAAGATATTTTGATGTTCATGTTGGTCAGACAGTTGGAGTACTCCATTTTGTTCAGTCGTTGTCGTTTTGTATTATCCGAGCAAGGCTCGTGTATGTTGTTGTATTTTATTTTGGCCATGTAGGCCCATCCTTGTCGTTGAAATTCCATATCGGAATAGTATGTCGGACATCATAGTAGGGTCTGTGATTTCCTATTTTGGTCAGTTTGTTGTATTTTAGTCGTGTTCGCCTGGTGGATCACCTGGTGTGGGGGTCCACGGCACTGTAATAACCCAATGGGATTTGGGGGTGTTACAGAAGATGGTATCAGAGAAATGGGTTGTGAGATACCCTGGCTTGTGTGTTATGTGGCTCTACCAAGGCGGTAGTAGCGGGGCTGTCAGGTTATGACAATCTGGACAGTCGGGTTTTGTGAGTCGTGATAGTTGGACGACTGTATGAGTCATTCCTTCATCGAGTCGTCGTCAGTGAAGACTAGTATCGCAAGACCTTGAAGCTTCGTATGACCTGTGTAAGGACTCTATTCTCTTTTGTGTGCATACATTCATTATGTTATTGATTATACATGTTTTGTTGACCCTTGTATGTGACGATCGGCTGCGATTGATTTTTGATTATTTGCTTTGGAGCGTGTGGGCTCTGTATCGGCTACGATTAGCGCGATCGATGTGATCCTTTATCTATTGAGTATGTATACTCGTGTTTTGCGTTGACCTAGAATTCTAGCCGTTGAGGCGTATTTGAGATGTGGTCATGATCGAACGTTATTCTTTCAGTCTGGAAAGAGGACGTGACAGTGGGGGTAGAGGCCGCAGAGTGGGCCGACACTCGAAACCTCGTACCAATGATTTGGTGGCTGACGAATCATTTTCGGAGTCGTGCTCGAGAACCCACCGATCGTGATTGTGTTTGGATCGAGTTCAAGACTCTCATGTTAGAGAGGTATTATCCGGCTCCACTTCGTGAAGCCAAGTTGTCGGAGGTTTTGAACCCCGAATCCATCAAGGACGAGGGTGTTATTGTTATTGCTGAGAAGTTTCAAGGACTTCTTCAGTTTACTTCATCTGTTATCCGTACTAAGGCGGATAAGATCAAGTATTTTAACAAGAGGTTGAAACCGCGGTTGAGAATACAGTTGTTCAATCACAATTGTAGTTCACTTGGCGAATTCATCGAGAAGGCTCTTGGAGCAGAGCTTTCGATCGAGGAGCTTACTCAGAAGGATCCTTCAGTTTCTTCTGGTGAGAGGACTAGGATGCCGATTCGATCAGAGGGACATCGAGCTCCGAAGTCCAAGAGGTCATTTCCTAGTCGGCTTCGTACTGGGAAGGCATTTTCTTCTCAGGCGACGAGTTCGACTGTTATTTGTTTTAACTGTGATTCAGCGGGGCATGTGAGTACTTGATGTACAGTGCCAGCTATTATGTGTGTGTTTGGTGTGTGTGGTTTGTGTGTGTTGTTGTTATATATATATATATATATATATATATATAGTGTGTAGGTATATATATATATAGTACAGTGACATATATATATATATATAATGAGTGTGTGCATGTGCAGTATATATATATATACATATATATATATATATATTATGAAGTGAGTGTGTGTTAGTAATGTGTGTACCGTATATATATTATACATATATATATATATATTATGTATATATGTGTGTATACGGATAAATACGAGTATAGTATGTGTTCGTGTTGGAATCGGAATTATCTATTGTGTTGTTTTCGGTCGATATCGTGTTATCGAATGAATTGTATTTCATTCAAGGTTGTTCGAGTGCTTGTGATTGTCGGAGGACGCCGTTGATCGATTCGTGGTAGGACGTTGATCGTGGAAGGACTTTCTCGCCTTCGGTTTGAGGCAACTTGTATACTTGTACTGGTCAATGAGATTAATGTTATCATGTATCTATGAATGTGTGTATCATTTCGAGACTTGGTCTCTTTATGATTTTGTTGATATCAGGGAATTGTTTGATACGATACCCTTCGGCAAATTATGCCAAATATTATTGTTGTTCGTAAATGGCCGATCCAAGGCATTGCGGTACTTGTTGGTAATATTGTTGTCGATAGCCAGTTCGCGGTATCGACATATCGATTGTTATTGTTGATTGATGTTTCTTTGATATATTGTTGTTGATAGCCGGTTCGCGGCATCGACGTATCGATTGTTATTATTGATTGATGTCCCATCAAGATATTTTTTGTGAATCGTCGTTATTGATATCAGTGTTTTTCTATTGATGTCGTTTTGGCCGATTGAAGGCATTGACGTATTCGATTATCATCTTCGTTATCGGTAACCGATTAAAGGTGCCGAGACATCCGTTGTATAATTGTTATCGGTTAACCGTTCTGAAGGTAATCGATATATTGAATTGGGATTATCAAAGATAATTCCCATCCGTTGTATAATTATTATCGATTGTCCGCTCTAACGGTAATCGATATATTGAATTGGGATTATCAAATATAATTTCCACCCATTGTCAAAAAGATAATTCCCATCCGTTGAATTATTATTGTCGTCTTGACCGATTCAAGGCAGCACACTACTATTCTTGTGAACTCGGTAATTTTGTAATCGTTGAAGGTTGAGGATTTTCCCGAACTGTTGTGTTGTGATCGTTGCTCGCGTTAATCGGTCCTTAGGGATTTTGATCCCAGGATGGTTGTTTCGAATATTGTCGGTCGTGTCGAGCTTTCATTATTCGTGTGTCATCGTTCACTTGGTGAGTCGTATGATTTGTATTGGATGTGTTATCCTTTGAGTTTCATTGTCATGTTGTATCGTGACATATCCGGAATCATATCTGCGTTCCGATTGGTTATTGTGTAGGATTTTTAGCCAGGCACATATAGTCATTGGCGGATATTATTCCGCATTGGACTGTGCACACGGGACGTAGTTTCGTGAGGCTAATTAGGTACATTGTCCCACGTATATTCTGGATTCCATATACGGGGCGGACATGTGCACGGACACATTTCCGGATCGGGCGTACTGTGATGTCCATCTTTTGAGCCATAAACTTTGATCGTCCATAGTATTGGATGAGTTTGACGTTTTGTGATTGAGCGTTCATACGCCTGAGGGGTATGTTCGACAGTCATGTTTGTTTCTTTGAGATCTGTATTGTGATGATTTACAGCTTCGGGCTGTTCGGCTTTCAGGCCATCGTGATATTTTGGCAGCTTCGGCTGAGGGCTTTGAGGCCATTGTGATGTAACGGTATTTCCGTTGGAGCCTTCGGGCATTGTGATCCTTATTTATTTCAGCGTTGGATTGATTTACCTTCGGGTAATGTATTGTTGTGTTCTATATTGATGATTCGCCGTTGGGCACTTATGTTCTAACCTATTGAGCAGGTATTGATCGTATGCCATGGGCATAGTATTCCACGAATGCTCGATTCTTACTTTGGTTTGTGAGCATCTCGTACTACCATTGTTGTACTATTTATTCTGCCTTTGGATGCATATCATGTTGTGCATGTACTTGATATTCATTATACTGGATGACTGACCCCGTGGGGGCGGAACATGTTTTCATGTTTTAGGTACTTGCGAGGAGAGAGTTGAGACACAGGGGCATGACGATGGCGACAAGGCATTCGAACGATACTAGTCCAAGATATTTTGATGTTCATGTTGGTCAGACAGTTGGAGTACTCCATTTTGTTCAGTCGTTGTCGTTTTGTATTATCCGAGAAAGGCTCTTGTATGTTGTTGTATTTTATTTTGGCCATGTAGGCCCATCCTTGTCGTTGAAATTCCATATCGGAATAGTATGTCGGACATCATAGTAGGGTCTGTGATTTCCAATTTTGGTCAGTTTGTTGTATTTTAGTCGTGTTCGCCTGGTGGATCACCTGGTGTGGGGGTCCACGGCACTGTAATAACCCAATGGGATTTGGGGGTGTTACAACAATTAGGGCCGAAGCCACGGCACGAAGCCGTATCACAATTAGGGCCGAAGCCACGGCACGAAGCCGTATCAAAATTAGGGCAGAAGCCACGGCACGAAGCCGTATCACAATTAGGGCCGAAGCCACGGCACGAAGCCGTATCACAATTAGGCCATCCAATGGCCGAGACTAGCCTCCAAACATAATTAATCACAAACGGCAACGATCCCAAGATTACCGAATTCACGAGAATGATAGTGTGCTGCCTTGAGTCGGCCAACACGACAACAATGACTCACGGATGGGTACCGTCCTCGGCGGTCCCAATTCAATACCTCGATTACGTTAGAATGGTCAATCGATAACAACAACACAACGGATGGGAACTATCCCCGATAGCCCCAATTCAATACCTCGATGGCCTTAGAATGGCCAACCGATAACAATGATGCAGCGGATGATTCAATACCTAGATTGCCTTAAAACAGCCGATCGATAACAATGATACAACGAATGATTGAGCACCTCGATTGCCTTAGGACGGCTAATCGATAACAGTGACACGATGAATGACTGAATACCTCGATTGCCTTAGAACGGTCAATCGATAACAATGATACGATGAATGAGTGAATACCTCGATTGCCTTAGAATGGCCAATCGATAACAATGATACGAAGGATGCCTCGGCACCTTTAATCGGTTACCGACAACGAAGAAGAGAAATGAATACGTCAACGCCTTTAATCGGCCAAAACAACTTCAAGGACAAAACTCCAACATTAATAGCAATGATTACAACGACGTCTTAAATCGACATTAATATCAACAACAACGATTGATACATCGATACCGCGAACCGGTGATCGATAATAACATTAATAACGAGTATCACAATGCCTTGAACCGCCATTAACGACCAATAAAAACATTTGGCATAATTGCAAAGGTATCGTATCGAACGATCTCTTAATATCAATGAATTCATGAAGAGACTAAGTCTCGAATGATACAACACATTCATACACATATATGATAACATTAATCTCATTGACTAGTACAAGTATAAAACTTGCCTCAACCGAAGGCGATGAAATCCTTCCACGAACAACGAACGGCGTCCTCCGATAAACACAAGTACTGAACCACCTTGAATGAAATACAATTCATTCAATAACACACTATCAATCGAAAACAACATAACGACCGAAAGAAACTCTTTGAGGCATTTAATCGAACACTAAATGTTCAAAGTTTCTCAAGAGCCTAAAAATCATCAATCGGGTTGAACGAATCGAAAATATGGATATACAATCCATAGAACATGATTAATAATGTTTACTAACATCAACCGATTCATCAAAATCGGACTAGAATCGAAAATCAAGAACAAATCTCGAAAAATCCAATCCTAGGAGATTTCAAGAAATTACCTCGATCCGACGAAGAACAATGATTTGATGATGATATAATCGATAAGGATCCTCAAAAACGCTTAGAAATCGAGTGGAATCGACCAAAAACTCCATTTCCCGATTTTTCCCGTCGCCAGCCGCACCCGGGTGCAGAAAAGTGATGAAATGAAGGTCTGGCCCGTCCCTGGCCTATATATGGCCGGCAGGTTACGGCCGTAACCGGCAGGGCCTTACGACCGTAACCGGCATTCGTCAAAACCACGCCCAGCGTCTGCCGATCGCTTACGGCCGTAACCAACAGGGTCTTACGGCCGTAACTCGGCACTTACGGCCGCATCTGGCAGTCCTTACGGCCAGAATCGCATTCGCCAGAAGTCGCCGCACCCGCATTTATCAGAACTCTCGCCCTTACGGCCGTGAATCGCCATTCGCCGTGCCATGCATGCCGATCACTTACGGCCGTAATCGCACCTTACGGCCGTAACTCGCCAAAGCAAAGCGCTCAATCGCTCGCCGTGGCTCGGCTTTGGCTACTCCGACGGCCCGGACGACACCGAAACCCGAACCTGAATATGAATCGAAGATACGGTTACGAAGTACACGCAAATACGAATCCAAGCACTAAGAGAACACACGATTCCGACCACCCGAAGGCTCGAAATTCGACAACGGAAAGTAATTACCCCAAACTTTGGGAAATTACGAAAATGGCCCAAAACGTCCGAAATGCACGATACACGATCGAAACACCAAGCCAAAGCTCACAACATGAATAATAACATTAAATGAACTTACGAGAAACTCAAACGACAGCTTGACGAGATTCGCAAGAATCGAACTCAAGTGCGGAAAAGCCGCTTAAGAACACGGATCTCAACAAAACGATACCGAAACGAACTCGGATGACAAAAAGTGCAGAATTAATCATTCTCAGAATGACGATACGGTCATGAGCGAGTTGTCAAAACAGACTTCCGCCAAAAAATAAAATTACCGAAAAATCGAAATTACGGGTATTACATACTACCCCCCTTAGAAGAAGTTTCGTCCCGAAACTTAAAACAAGTAGGGAGAAGCAATATCCCGCCAGGAAAAATCGACGAGATACACACGAACAAGAATGATCACAATGAATGATAATGAATCGAAATCCAACAAGGATCAAGAATGACTCACCGTTGTGAAATGATAACGTAATGAGTGACAGCTCAAATGAAATGATTGGAACCATAGTTCCCCGTGAATTGAATGATTAGTTTGATAATTATAAGTCTCAACGTGTTTAATATATGATGAGTGAATTATATGAATGAATGAACGACGATGAAATGAATGATTATCTTCTTACCGATCAAGAATTAACTTGCTCAAAACCGGTGATGATCACAGTTAAAGCAAACAGCAGTCGAACTCATCGTCTGAGATGAAGATGCTCTCCCAGCACGAAGACGACTAGAAAACAATCTCTTGGACGTCGGAGTCCGATGTCCTCTCGATGCCTCTTTCCATACCGAGGCAGGAAAGTCACGTGATAATTACAGATCTCGTATGAAGATCGCATTATGATTATGAGACGGAATGATAAGAATGAGCATACACGCTGTAACACAATGAATGCATTAATAATGCAATGAAATGATCGTCGACATGACGCCGGAATATGATAAGATCGCATGAAAGATCAAGTGAGGTAACATGATTATCTGATGAAATTCCTGAAATGATTACCTTGAACAAGTTAACAAGGTTGAAAATTCGATCCACAAGATCAACAATTGAACCGTGAGATGGACTGGATGATTAATGAATTAACTGAACAATGAGATAGACTGAGTGATGAACGAATTAACTGAGCAATGAGATTGACTGAGTGACGAATGAATTAACTGAACAATGAGATTGACTGAGTGATGAATGAATTAACTGAACGATGAGATTGACTGGGTGATGAATGAATTAACTGAACGATGATATTGACTGAGTGATGAATGAATTAACTGAACGATGAGATTAACTGAGTGATGAATGAATTACTGAACGATGAGATTGACTGAGTGATGAATGAATTAACTGAACGATGAGATTGACTGAGTGATGAATGAATTAACTGAAAGATGAGATTAACTGAGTGATGAATGAATTAACTAAGTGATGAATGAATTAACTGAGTAACGAAATTGACTGAGTGATGAATGAATTATCTAAGTGATGAATGAATTAACTGAGTAATGATATTGACTGAGTGATGAATGAATTAACTGAGTGGTGAATGAATTAACTGAGTGATGAATGATATTGACTGAGTGATGAATGAATTAACTGAACAATGAGATTGATTGAGTGATGAACGAATTGACTGAACAATGAGATTGACTGAGTGATGAATGAATTAACTGAACAATGAGATTAACTGAGTGATGAATGAATTAACTGAGTGATGAATGAATTAACTGAGTGATGAATGAATTAACTGAGTGATGAATGATATTGACTGAGTGATGAATGAATTAACTGAGTGATGAATGAATTAACTGAGTGATGAATGAATTATCTGAGTAATGATATTGACTGAGTGATGAACGAATTAACTGAGTGATGAATGATATTGACTGAGTGATGAATGAATTAACTGAACGATGAGATTAACAGAGTGATGAATGAATTAACATGATCGACAAGATCAAAATGATGATTGAGGATTATTAATGTAATATCCGCAATTTCGGATTTCCAGTAATTTTCATTTTTCGGCGGAGGTCCGTTTCGACAACTCGCTTTTGACCGTTTCGTCATTCTGAGAATATTTAATTCTGCACTTTTTGTCATCCGAGTTCGTTTCGGTATCGTTTTGTTGAGTTCCGTGCTCTTAAAAGACTTTTCCGTACTTGAGTTTGATTCTCGCGAATCTCGTCCGAAACTGTTGTTTCGAGTTTCTCGGAAGTTCATTTAATGTTATTATTCATGTTGTAAGCTTCGGTTTGGTGTTTCGATCGTGTATCAGGTATTTCGGACGTTTTGGACCATTTTCGTAATTTCTCAAAGTTTGGGGTAATTACTTCCGTTGTCGAATTTCGAGCCCTCGGGTGGTCGGAATCGGGTGTTCTCTTAGTATTCGGATTCGTCTTTGCGAGTACTTCATAATCGTGTTTTCGGTTTACATTCAGGTCGGAGTTTCGGGATTTTTCGGACCGTCGGATCGACCGAGGCCTGGCTGGCCAGGCCTGGCCGAGTAACGGCCGTAATGGCCTGGCAGTAACGGCCGTAATGCCGGTTACGTATGTAACAGCCTTCCGGTTACGTACGTAACATGTCCGGCAGAATCAATCCAGAGAGTTCGGCCTTGGCCGATTACGTACGTAGGCCTTGGCCGATTACGTACGTAAGCGGCCGGCCAGGGTCGGCTATTTATAGGCCTGTACCGAGTCATCCGGCCATTTCTCATATTTTCTTCGTTCCTTCCGCAATTTTTCACCATAGATCAATGGTTTTGAGTAGAATCAACTTATATCAACATGTTTTGGAAGTTGTAATCATGGATTAACATCATCTTCCACCCGGATCGAAGGTAAGAACACCTAAACTTTTGGTTTTTGGATGTTCTTGAGGTTTCTTGGTGTTTTGGCCGATTTGCTTCGTTTTGATTCATATTATTGGTAGAACTTGATTGTAAACTCGTAATCATTCAATACCCTTGAAGTTTTGTGGAACGAATTTGAGTATTTCTTTAATTAATCGATTAAATTGGACTACGCCCTCAAAGTGTCCGATAAAATGCTTCAATGGGTAGAACTTGGGAAGTTCCATACGTTTTTGTAGAATTGTGATTGAATTGATATCGTTGTGACTTAGGAGCGAATTCTTGTGAAGAACTCGAGTCGTAACCCTTCCGTTCGTTGCCTTCTTTGGGGTTCGAGCTTCCCGGTCGAACCGTGTTCTTCGGAGCGTTCGGTAGTGGTTATTAAGGCAAGTATCTTACGATACGACTTGTATCTTGTGACTAGTAATTACGTATGAGATGTATGATGACTTTGCTTGCCTTCGTAAATATGTTCCGTTTGAGTTGGTTGTGTTTTCCACAATTTGAAGGCTTTGTGATAATAGTGTTATATCAGTATACGTGTTAGGCGTTGTGCCATTTGTGCAGGAATGTGACATACATATGGGATGGTTGTACACTTGGTTGTGCAATGTATTGTGTACCGAATGTGTGTTATGTTGGTTAAATGTCGTTGATTGATGATAGTTGTTGCGAGTGTCGAGGTTGTGTTATGTGCGTGCAATGTCCGATTTTGTGGGGATCAAGGTGATTGATTAATTGTACTCATTGTTGTATGTAATGTGAATGTGAATATGTGTGTGACCGCTAAGTTCACTCGTGTTGGTTCGACGGGACCTACGAGGATTCGTGGCAGTGGACTACGGGATCAGAACTTAGTGAGGTACTGAGGTCCAATCGTGCTGGTCTGACGAGGCCTACGATAACGCATGGCAGTGGACCATGAGTTTCGGACACGGCGCCCAACCGGGTGAGCTCGACGGGCTTACGGTGACACGTGGCGGTGGACTACGGTGTGGACCGTGTGTGTGATTGTTGTGATTGATATAGTCCGTGACGGGTTGTCATGCCTACGGAGACACGTGATGTGGATCACGGTGTCGGAATTGGTTATGTTTGGTTAATAGTCCGTGTGGGTTGTTGAACCTACGGAGACACGTGATGTGGATCACGGTGTCGGAATTGATTGTGTTTGTTTAATTGTGCGTGATGTAGTCCGTGCGGGTTGTTGAACCTACGGAGACACGTGACAGTGGATCACGGTGTCATGAGCATGATACTTTTCAAATCAATGTTTTTAAAGGAAAAGTTTTAAGAAAGAATGTTGGGCCGAGCCCCACGAGATTTATGGAAATGTTTCCTAGATTGTAAATCGTTGAATTATGAAACAAGTTTTGGGTTAAGGCCCTTAAGTTTTTCGAAAGGTTTTGTGAATCAGGACTTGAGGTCTTAAGGTTTTGAAATTCTAAAAATTCCCGAGACGATAATCTTATTTTCGAATGCGTCATAGCTTATCTTCCCTTGTGAAAACCTCCCGGGAATATTGGATACTTGATTATTATATTTGATCACGATTATTAATTGCTTGTTACATTTCGTATGATTTGATACTTGCACTAGTAAAACAGTGGAGTTTTACTAACCCCCGAGTAATCGGGGTGGATGTCTGCTTTGCGTCCGGTATATGCGTATTCAGGTAGCAATACAGGATTGGCACAAGAGGATGACGAGCTACGATACTAATCATGAGTCGAGAGTTGTTCGATTTTTGTTGTGTTGTCGAGTTGATTTCGCCTTCCGTCAGATTGTATTTCGACCCCTGTGTGGGTAATGTCGTTTAAGTAAGTTTTGTTGATTGAGTTGTGTGACCTCATCGGTCTGTGTATTCACGTGTAAGTGATCATACGGTCTGTATTATTATATTGTTTGACCCTGGCCGGGCAAGCATTTGGTTATTTATGGATGTTTAGCCTGGTAGATCCTTGTGGAAAGGGTCTACGGCGTGTAATATTCCCATACGGTTTTGGGGATGTTACAATTATGGTATCGGAGCTTAGGTTGGGGAAACCTAGGCTGTCGGGTCGAGTCAAGTCGTGATTTGTCGAGTAATGTGTTGTCATGTCGTTCGAGTCATCAGGTGACAAGTTGAGTTGTGCGTAGTCACAACATGTCGGTTATGTTGTCGGACGAGATTAGTATCGTGGGCGACCGTCACCTCCGTGCGACCTGTGGATGTAAGTCTCCTCTTTTATGCGAAGTACCTGTGTATCTCGATTTTATCTTAGTGAGTTAATTGCGGTGCATGATTTTATTTACACAGTATTGTGTAATATAGTTGTGTTTAATACTTGTGGCACATAGTATGTGTATAGAATCGGCATGTTATTATTTTATCTTTGAACCATCGGGTGGGGTGGTGTGTTGTGAAGGTTGTAAACCTCGATGGGTTTCAAAAGGTACCAACGGTAGTGTGTGTGAGACACTCTGATGAATGATTTTGCTGTGTGTTTAAACTTGATACCACGAGATGCATTTGATTGAATTGGCGACCCTGGTTGCCATTTGAGTATGTGGTTTTAAATTCGACTGTTTTTGGAATGTTGTAATTTTTGTCCGCTATGGGTAAGTTTGTGAATGTTTCCTCAAGGACTTTACAGATTGAGAATTTTGTAGAAATCGATTTTTGGAAAATATTTTGGTGGTGCGGTCAAACCATGGTTTATATGGATTTTTAAAATTTGTTAAATTTTGACAAATGGGCCGTGTATTTTCAAATGACACAATCAGACGGTATTTGAAAAATGTGTTTTGAAATACTTCGACATTGTAAAATATTACCGCTTTTGGTTATGAACTAAAGGATTTTGAAAAATTTCTTTTTGCAAAACAACTTTGGCTTCCGTAAATTAGAACGTTATGTGTTTATGTATTGAGGTTAAGTCGCGGTGAGTTGCTATATTATTATTCTCCGAAAACTGGGTTGTATGCCCAAGTGGCGGATACGTTGTTAGGTATTGTTCCCCACTTCAATGACCGAGGTATTAAACAAAGTGCTTTCAAAATTTCACCCAAGAAAATCTTTCGAACTCGCGAATTCTTTTTATATTATCATTCGAACAAATACCTCGATAAACTTGTTTTTTAAAATATTACCTGTTGGACCACAATGGTATGCTTAATGTTTTAACCGTATGCCGAGGTATAGGTCGCTCATCTTTGTCAATGTGAACGTGTGAATATTGCATTGTCTTCTTGATTGTGGGCTTATGTCGATTATGTGAGGTTTGTTTTATCTTGTTATTCGATTGGATGTCCGCTCAAGATGCTAAGGGGTCGAGGTCGAGGCCGTGGCCGTGGTCGTGGTCGTGGTCGTAATCGGGAGCAGGAGAGGGCGACTCCTCCTTGCCGAGTACCAATCACCAAGATGCATTAGGGACATTCGACTAGCGTTAATGTTGACGTTGGCGCCGCCACCATCCTTCGTCAGTGGTTGACCGCTAGTGCGTATGAATCAGCCGTACGTCGGATGAGAACCCAAATAGGGATAACGGAACTAGTAAGTGGTTACGAGATGTGATGAAGATGCACTCGCCGTTTGTGGGTTCGTCTGACTTGTTAGGTTGGGAAAACTGCTCTTCCAAATGGGATGTAATATTTGATGTTGTAGCTTGTCCGTATGATAGGAGGGTACCCATTGCTCAAGACCTACTCGACAAAGAAGCCGCAGATCGGTGGCACGCCGTAGTGCCTGCAGATCGTACACCTACATGGGCCGAGTTTAAGACCGCCATGGAGGCAGTATTGCCGCCGCTCGTTCGTGAACGCAGAATCGTTGAGTTTTTCTCGCTACGCCCAGATGTGTCAATATCCTGTGCGATAGTCGATTATAATCGATACTGGCTTATGTTCGTGATCAAGTGAGAAGTGAAGCGGACAAGGTCCGATACTTCAATATGCGCATGAAACCCCATATCCGTGAGAGTATGACTCCGCTCATGTGTACCACCCTCGAAGGAATATCAGACCGAGCTTTAGCCATTGAGATGGCCGTTTTCGTGACGGAATCTGGTTCGAGAGTAAGAGACAAGACCTCGAAAATTTTTCAAGAGGCCGGAGGAGTGAGATCCGTGAGCCTCGTTGCTTTGCGCTTCTTCCGGGAGCACTCCTCGTTCGGTTGACCGATCTAAGAACCTTACCCCAGAGGCGAGTAAGACGATCGGTGTGAAGACTCGCTTTAACCGCAATGTAGGCCATGCGAGATGTAATTGTCGTTCGCCACCGGTTAATTGTTTTAAGTGCGGCCAACTGGGGCACCAAGCGGTGCATTGTGAGATCGTTGCCAGGATGTTCGGGAATCGGGTTTTCGTTCCTACTCGGGGAGGGCCCGGTGGTGTCCAGTGATGTAGTTGTGTATCGTACTTGGTGCTGTAATTCGTGTAGAGATTGATATTTGTTGCGTGAACTTTTTGGTTTTGTTTCTATTCTATCATGATGTTTTATTTTAAGTTCGGGACGAAACTTAATTTTAATAGGATAGAATGTAATATCCGGTATTCTCGTTTTCCGTTATCTTGAATTGTTTGTGTTTTAACGTCAGACATTTTCTTGTTGATGAGAATCGGAATAATTTCTATCGTAATACTCTATTTGTTTCTGTCGCATAGCCGTTTTAGTCGGGTGCGACTTATTGTCGCGTACGTTTCTTTGATTAAATGTGTGCATATGATGTGGTATGTGATGCATCGTTAATTGATCGTTATTGTTTGAATCATTGCCAGTGGCGTTGTTATGGTCGTCATGAGGCGTGTTTACACGCTGTATATTCTTTCGCATTGCTTGTAACGTTTCGCCAATGGGCGAAAGTTATGCGTTTCTTGTGTATCTCGTTGAGGTTTCCTGTTGGGATATTGCTTCTCCCTACTTATTTTAAGTTTCGGGACGAAACTTCTTTTAAGGAGGGTAGAATGTAATATCCGCAATTTCGGATTTCCGGTAATTTTCATTTTTCGGCGGAGGTCCGTTTCGACAACTCTCTTTTGACCGTTTCGTCATTCTGAGAATATTTAATTTCGCACTTTTGTCATCCGAGTTCGCTTCGGTATCGCTTTGTTGAGTTCCGTGCTCTTAAAAGACTTTTCCGTACTTGAGTTCGATTCTCGCGAATCTCGTCCGAAATCGTTGTTTCGAGTTTCTGAAGTTTATTTAATGTTATTATTCATGTTGTAAGCTTCGGTTTGGTGTTTCGATCGTGTATCAGGTATTTCGGACGTTTTGGGCCATTTTCGTAATTTCCCAAAGTTTGGGGTAATTACTTCCGTTGTCGAATTTCTAGCCCTCGGGTGGTCGGAATCGGGTGTTCTCCTAGTATTCGGATTCGTCTTTGCGAGTACTTCATAATTGTGTTTTCGGTTTACGTTCAGTTCGGAGTTTCGAGATTTTTCGGACCGTCGGATCGACCGAGGCCTGGCCGCCAGCCTGGCCGCCGTGCCTGGCCGAGTAACGGCCGTAATGGCCCGGCAGTAACGGCCGTAATGCCGGTTACGTACGTAACAGCCTTCCGGTTACGTACGTAACATGTCCGGCAGAATCAGTCCAGAGAGTTCGGCCTTGGCCGATTACGTACGTAGGCCTTGGCCGATTACGTACGTAAGCGGCCGGCCAGGGTCGGCTATTTATAGGCCTGGACCGAGTCATCCGGCCATTTCTCATCTTTTCTTCGTTCCTTCCGCGATTTTTCACCATAGATCGATGGTTTTGAGTAGAATCAACTTATATCAACATGTTTTGGAAGTTGTAATCATGGATTAACATCATCTTCCACCCGGATCGAAGGTAAGAACACCTAAACTTTTGGTTTTTGGATGTTCTTGAGGTTTCTTGGTGTTTTGGCCGATTTGCTTCGTTTTGATTCATATTATTGTTAGAACTTGATTGTAAACTCGTAATCATTCAATACCCTTGAAGTTTTGTGGAACAAATTTGAGTATTTCTTTGATTAATCGATTAAATTGGACTACGCCCTCAAAGTGTCCGATAAAATGCTTCAATGGGTAGAACTTGGGAAGTTCCATACATTTTCGTAGAATTGTGATTGAATTGTTATCGTTGTGACTTAGGAGCGAATTCTTGTGAAGAACTCGAGTCGTAACCCTTCCGTTCGTTGCCTTCTTTGGGGTTCGAGCTTCCCGGTCGAACCGTGTTCTTCGGAGCGTTCGATAGCGGTTATTAAGGCAAGTATCTTACTATACGACTTGTATCTTGCGACTAGTAATTACGTATGAGATGTATGATGACTTTGCTTGCCTTCGTAAATATGTTCCATTTGAGTTGGTTGTGTTTTCCGCAATTTGAAGGCTTTGTGATAATAGTGTTATATCAGTATACGTGTTAGGCGTTGTGCCATTTGTGCAGGAATGTGACGTACATATGGGATGGTTGTACACTTGGTTGTGCAATGTATTGTGTACCGAATGTGTGTTATGTTGGTTAAATGTCGTTGATTGATGAAAGTTGTTGCGAGTGTCGAGGTTGTGTTATGTGCGTGCAATGTACGATTTTGTGGTGATCAAGGTGATTGATTAATTGTGCTCATTGTTGTATGTAATGTGAATGTGAATATGTGTGTGACCGCTAAGTTCACTCGTGTTGGTTCGACGGGACCTATGAGGATTCGTGGCAGTGGACTACGGGATCAGAACTTAGTGAGGTACTGAGGTCCAATCGTGCTGGTCTGACGAGGCCTACGATAACGCATGGCAGTGGACCATGAGTTTCGGACACAAAGCGCCCAACCGGTGAGCTCGACGGGCTTACGGTGACACGTGGCGGTGGACTACGGTGTCGGACTGTGTGTGTGATTGTTGTGATTGATATAGTCCGTGCGGGTTGTTATGCCTACGAGACACGTGATGTGGATCACGGTGTCGGAATTGGTTATGTTTGGTTAATAGTCCGTGTGGGTTGTTGAACCTACGGAGACACGTGATGTGGATCACGGTGTCGGAATTGATTATGTTTGTTTAATTGTGCGTGATGTAGTCCGTATGGTTGTTGAACCTACGGAGACACGTGATGTGGATCACGGTGTCATGAGCATGATACTTTTCAAATCAAAGTTTTTAAAGGAAAAGTTTTAAGAAAGAATGTTGGGCCGAGCCCCACGAGATTTATGGAAATGTTTCCGGTATTGTAAACTGTTGAATTATGAAACAAGTTTTGGGTTAAGGCCCTTAAGTTTTTCGAAAGGTTTTGTGAATCAGGACTTGAGGTCTTAAGGTTTTGAAATTCTAAAAATTCCCGAGATGATAATCTTATTTTCGAATGCGTCATAGCTTATCTTCCCTTGTGAAAACCTCCCGGGACTATTGGATACTTGATTATTATATTTGATCGTGATTATTAATTGCTTGTTACATTTCGTATGATTTGATACTTGCACTAGTAAAACAGTGGAGTTTTACTAACCCCCGAGTAATCGGGGGGTGGATGTCTGTTTTGCCCGTGTACATGCATTCAGGTAGCAACACAGGATTGGCACAAGAGGATGACGAGCTACGATAGTAATCATGAGTCGAGAGTTGTTCTGATTTTTGTCAGGTTGTCGAGTTGATTTCGTCTTCCGTCAGATTGTATTTCGACCCCTGTGTGGGTAATGTCGTTTAAGTAAGTTTTGTTGATTGAGTTGTGTGACCTCATCGGTCTGTGTATTCACGTGTAAGTGATCATACGGTCTGTATTATTATATTGTTTGACCCTGGCCGGGCAAGCATTTGGTTATTTATGGATGTTTAGCCTGGTAGATCCTTGTGGAAAGGGTCTACGACGTGTAATATTCCCATACGGTTTTGGGGATGTTACAATTATGGTATCGGAGCTTAGGTTGGGGAAACCTAGGCTGTCGGGTCGAGTCAAGTCGTGATTTGTCGAGTAATGTGTTGTCATGTCGTTCGAGTCATCAGGTGACAAGTTGAGTTGTGCGTAGTCACAACATGTCGGTTATGTTGTCGGACGAGATTAGTATCGTGGGCGACCGTCACCTCTGTGCGACCTGTGGATGTAAGTCTCCTCTTTTATGCGAAGTACCTGTGTATCTCGATTTTATCTTAGTGAGTTAATTGCGGTGCATGATTTTATTTACACAGTATTGTGTAATATAGTTGTGTTTAATACTTGTGGCACATAGTATGTGTATAGAACTGGGCATGTTATTATTTTATCTTTGAACCATCGGGTGGGGTGGTGTGTTGTGAAGGTTGTAAACCTCGATGGGTTTCGAAAAGGTACCAACGGTAGAGTTTGTGAGAAACTCTGATGAATGATTTTGCTGTGTGTTTAAACTTGATACCACGAGATGCATTTGATTGAATTGGCGACCCTGGTTGCCATTTGAGTATGTGGTTTTAAATTCGACTGTTTTTGGAATGTTGTAATTTTTGTCCGCTATGGGTAAGTTTGTGAATGTTTCCTCAAGGACTTTACAGTTTGAGAATTTTGTAGAAATCGATTTTTGGAAAATATTTTGGTGGTGCGGTCAAACCATGGTTTATATGGATTTTTAAAATTTGTTAAATTTTGACCAATGGGCCGTGTATTTTCAAATGACACAATCAGACGGTATTTGAAAAATGTGTTTTGAAATACTTCGGACATTGTAAAATATTACCGTCGTTTTGGTTATGAACTAAAGAATTTTGAAAAATTTCTGTTTTGCAAAACAACTTTGGCTTCCGTAAATTAGAACGTTATGTGTTTATGTATTGAGGTTTAGTCGTGCAGTGAGTTGCTATATTATTATTCTCGTCAGAAAATCTAGGTTGTATGCCCAAGTGGCGGGATACGTTGTTAGGTATCGTTCCCCACTTCAATGACAGAGGTATTAAACAAAGTGCTTTCAAAATTTCACCCCAGCAAAATCTTTCGAACTCGCGAATTCTTTTTTATATTATCATTCGAACAAATACCTCGATAAACTTGTTTTTTAAAATATTACCGGTGTTGGACCACAATGGTATGCTTAATGTTTTAACCGTGTATGCTGAGGTATAGGTCGTTCATCTTTGTCAATGTGAACGTGTGAATATTGCATTGTGCTGCTGATTGTGGGCTTATGTCGATTATGTGAGGTTTGTTTTATCTTGTTATTCTGATTGGATGTCCGTTCAGTATGCTAAGGGGTCGAGGTCGAGGCCGTGGCCGTGGTCGTGGTCGTGGTCGTGGTCGTAATCGGGAGCAGGAGAGGGCGACTCCCTCCTTGCCGAGTACCAATCAGCTCAGTACAGATTAGGGACATTCGACTAGCGTTAATGTTGACGTTTGCGCCGCCACCATCCTTCGTCAGGTGGTTGACCAGTTAGTGCAAATGAATCAGGCCGTACGTCGGGATGAGAACCCAAATAGGGATAACGGAACTAGTAAGTGGTTACGAGATGTGATGAAGATGCAGCCGCCCCGTTTTGTGGGTTCGTCTGACTTGTTAGGTTGGGAAAACTGGCTCTTCCAACTGGGACAATATTTGATGTTGTAGCTTGTCCGTATGATAGGAGGGTACCCATTGCTCAAGACCTACTCGACAAAGAAGCCGCAGATCGGTGGTACGCCGTAGTGCCCGCAGATCGTACACCTACATGGGCTAAGTTTAAGACCGCCATGGAGGCGCAGTATTGCCCGCTCGCTCGTGAACGCAGTAATCGTTGAGTTTTTCTCGCTACGCCCCGAGATGTGTCAATATCCTGTGCGATAGTCGATTATAATCGACGCTGGCTTATGTTCGTGATCAAGTGAGAAGTGAAGCGGACAAGGTCCGATACTTCAATATGCGCATGAAACCCCATATCCGTGAGAGTATGGCTCCGCTCATGTGTACCACCCTCGAAGGAATATCAGACCGAGCTTTAGCCATTGAGATGGCCGTTTCGTGACGGAATCGTTGTAGAGTAAGAGACAAGACCTCGAAAAATTTTTCAAGAGGCCGAGGAGTGAGATCCGTGAGCCTCGTTGCTTTGCGCTTCTTCCGGGAGCACTCCTCGCTCGGTTGACCGCCTAAGAACCTTACCCTGCAGGCGAGTAAGACGATCGGTGTGAAGACTCGCTTTAATCGCAATGTGTAGGCCATGCGAGACAGAATTGTCGTTCGCCACCGGTTAATTGTTTTAAGTGCGGCCAACTGGGGCACCAAGCGGTGCATTGTGAGATCGTTGCCAGGATGTTCGGGAATCGGGTTTTCGTTCCTACTCGGGGAGGGCCCGGTGGTGTCCAGTGATGTAGTTGTGTATCGTACTTGGTGCTGTAATTCGTGTAGAGATTGATATTTGTTGCGTGAACTTTTTGGTTTTGTTTCTATTCTATCATGATGTTTTATTTTAAGTTCGGGATGAAACTTAATTTTAATAGGATAGAATGTAATATCCGGTATTCTCGTTTTCCGTTATCTTGAATTGTTTGTGTTTTAACGTCAGACATTTTCTTGTTGATGAGAATCGGAATAATTTCAATCGTAATACTCTATTTGTTTCTGTCGCATAGCCGTTTTAGTCGGGTGCGACTTATTGTCGCGTACGTTTCTTTGATTAAATGTGTGCATATGATGTGGTATGTGATGCATCGTTAATTGATCGTTATTGTTTGAATCATTGCCAGTGGCGTTGTTATGGTCGTCATGAGGCGTGTTTACACGCTGTATATTCTTTCGCATTGCTTGTAACGTTTCGCCAATGGGCGAAAGTTATGCGTTTCTTGTGTATCTCGTTGAGGTTTCCTGTTGGGATATTGCTTCTCCCTACTTATTTTAAGTTTCGGGACGAAACTTCTTTTAAGGAGGGTAGAATGTAATATCCGCAATTTCGGATTTCCGGTAATTTTCATTTTTCGGCGGAGGTCCGTTTCGACAACTCTCTTTTGACCGTTTCGTCATTCTGAGAATATTTAATTCTGCACTTTTTGTCATCCGAGTTCGTTTCGGTATCGTTTTGTTGAGTTCCGTGCTCTTAAAAGACTTTTCCGTACTTGAGTTCGATTCTCGCGAATCTCGTCCGAAACTGTTGTTTCGAGTTTCTCGGAAGTTTATTTAATGTTATTATTCATGTTGTAAGCTTCGGTTTGGTGTTTCGATCGTGTATCAGGTATTTCGGACGTTTTGGGCCATTTTCGTAATTTCCCAAAGTTTGGGGTAATTACTTCCGTTGTCGAATTTCGAGCCCTCGGGTGGTCGGAATCGGGTGTTCTCCTAGTATTCGGATTCGTCTTTGCGAGTACTTCATAATTGTGTTTTCGGTTTACGTTCAGGTCGGAGTTTCGAGATTTTTCGGACCGTCGGATCGACCGAGGCCTCGGCCAGCTGCCGGCCGCTGTGCCCGCCGAGTAACGGCCGTAATGGCCCGGCGAACGGCCGTAATGCCGATTACGCACGTAATGACCTTCCGATACGCACGTAACATGTCCGGCAGACCGGGCCCAGAGTTCGCCTTGGCCGACATGACGTAGGCCTCGCCGATTACGACGTAAGCGGCCGCCGTGGTCGGCTATTTATAGGCCTCGACCGAGTCATCCGCCATTTCTCATCTTTTCTTCGCTCCTTCCGCGATTTTTCACCATAGATCGATGGTTTTGAGTAGAATCAACTTATATCTACATGTTTTGGAAGTTGTAATCATGGATTAACATCATCTTCCACCCGGATCGAAGGTAAGAACACCTAAACTTTTGGTTTTGGATGTTCTTGAGGTTTCTTGGTGTTTTGGCCGATTTGCTTCGTTTTGATTCATATTATTGTTAGAACTTGATTGTAAACTCGTAATCATTCAATACCCTTGAAGTTTTGTGGAACAAATTTGAGTATTTCTTTGATTAATCGATTAAATTGGACTACGCCCTCAAAGTGTCCGATAAAATGCTTCAATGGGTAGAACTTGGGAAGTTCCATACATTTTCGTAGAATTGTGATTGAATTGTTATCGTTGTGACTTAGGAGCGAATTCTTGTGAAGAACTCGAGTCGTAACCCTTCCGTTCGTTGCCTTCTTTGGGGTTCGAGCTTCCCGGTCGAACCGTGTTCTTCGGAGCGTTCGATAGCGGTTATTAAGGCAAGTATCTTACTATACGACTTGTATCTTGCGACTAGTAATTACGTATGAGATGTATGATGACTTTGCTTGCCTTCGTAAATATGTTCCGTTTGAGTTGGTTGTGTTTTCCGCAATTTGAAGGCTTTGTGATAATAGTGTTATATCAGTATACGTGTTAGGCGTTGTGCCATTTGTGCAGGAATGCGACGTACATATGGGATGGTTGTACACTTGGTTGTGCAATGTATTGTGTACCGAATGTGTGTTATGTTGGTTAAATGTCGTTGATTGATGATAGTTGTTGCGAGTGTCGAGGTTGTGTTATGTGCGTGCAATGTACGATTTTGTGGTGATCAAGGTGATTGATTAATTGTGCTCATTGTTGTATGTAATGTGAATGTGAATATGTGTGTGACCGCTAAGTTCACTCGTGTTGGTTCGACGGGACCTACGAGGATTCGTGGCAGTGGACTACGGGATCAGAACTTAGTGAGGTACTGAGGTCCAATCGTGCTGGTCTGACGAGGCCTACGATAACGCATGGCAGTGGACCATGAGTTTCGGACACAGTGCGTCCAACCGGGTGAGCTCGACGGGGCTTACGGTGACACGTGGCAGTGGACTACGGTGTCAGGACTGTGTGTGATTGTTGTGATTGATATAGTCCGTGCGGGTTGTTATGCCTACGAGACACGTGATGGATCTCGGAGTCGGAATTGGTTATGTTTGGTTAATAGTCCGTGTGGGTTGTTGAACCTACGGAGACACGTGACTGTGGATCACGGTGTCGGAATTGATTATGTTTGTTTAATTGTGCGTGATGTAGTCCGTGCGGGTTGTTGAACCTACGGAGACACGTGACAGTGGATCACGGTGTCATGAGCATGATACTTTTCAAATCAAAGTTTTTAAAGGAAAAGTTTTAAGAAAGAATGTTGGGCCGAGCCCCACGAGATTTATGGAAATGTTTCCGGTATTGTAAACTGTTGAATTATGAAACAAGTTTTGGGTTAAGGCCCTTAAGTTTTTCGAAAGGTTTTGAGAATCAGACTTGAGGTCTTAAGGTTTTGAAATTCTAAAATTCCCGAGATGATAATCTTATTTTCGAATGCGTCATAGCTTATCTTCCCTTGTGAAACCTCCCGTACTATGGATACTTGATTATTATATTTGATCGTGATTATTAATTGCTTGTTACATTTCGTATGATTTGATACTTGCACTAGTAAAACAAAGGAGTTTTACTAACCCCGAGTAATTGGGGGTGGATGTCTGCTTTTGCGTCGTGTACATGCAGATTCGTGGTAGCAACACAGGATTGGCACAAGAGGATGACGAGCTACGATACTAATCATGAGTCGAGAGTTGTTCGATTTTTGTTGTGTTGTCGAGTTGATTTCGTCTTCCGTCAGATTGTATTTCGACCCATGTGTGGGTAATGTCGTTTAAGTAAGTTTTGTTGATTGAGTTGTGTGACCTCATCGGTCTGTGTATTCACGTGTAAGTGATCATACGGTCTGTATTATTATATTGTTTGACCCTGGTCGGGCAAGCATTTGGTTATTTATGGATGTTTAGCCTGGTAGATCCTTGTGGAAAGGGTCTACGGCGTGTAATATTCCCATACGGTTTTGGGGATGTTACAATTAACTGGTGAATGAGTTGATCCTTAGCACTTACACAGGTCACACGTGCTCCAAAACAATTAGTCATGAATAAATCATAACAATAATATCACATATATGTTTCAACAAAGCATGAATAATTAATGACATGATGAATGTATGAACATAAAGAGAATCGAGTCCTTACACAGGTCATACGAAGCTTCGAGGTCTCACGATACTAGTCCCAACTGACGACGACTCGATGAATGAATGACTCGTGCAGTCCTACTAATATTACGACTCACAAAACCCGATCGTCTGCATTGTCATAACCTCGACAGCCCCACTACTACCGCATCGGTAGAGCCACATAACTCACATATCGTGGTATCTCACAACCCAAAAGCTCGATACCATCTTCTCGTAACACCCCAAATCCTATCAAGTTATTACAAGGTTGTGGACCCCACGCCAGAGATCCACCAAAGTAACATGACTAAAATACATTAAATTAAATAATAAGGGAAAATCATAGTCCCTACCATGATATCCGACACAATATTCCGATAAGGAATTTCAACGACAACGATGGGCCTACATGGCCAAAAAAAAAATACAACCACACCCACGAGCCTTGCTCGGGTAATACATAATGACAATGATCGACAAACTGGAGAACACTCCAACCGATCGACAAACATGAACAACTCGACTAGTATCGCTCGAATGCCTCATCGCCATCATCATGCCCCTGTGTCTCAACTCTCTCCTCGCAAGCACCTAAAACATGAAAACATGTTCCGCCACTGGGTCACCATCCAGATAATGAACATCAAATACATGTATAACATGATATGCATCCAAGGCAGAATGAAACGGTACAATGATAATAGTAATACGAGATGCTCACAAACCAATATAAGAACCGAGCATTTGTGAAACACTATGCCCACGGCATACTATTAATACCTGCTCGACAGGTTAGAACATAAGTGCCCAACGGAGAATCATAATCACAGAGTACCACAATGGATTACACAACATGAACCAAACCAGAACTGAATTAAATATGAACCACAATGCCCGAAGGCTCCAATGAAATTACCAAGACAATCAAAAAGTCTTGAAAACCATTCAGTCGAAGCTGTCAAATATCACAATCACATGAAGCCAAAATAGCCCGAAGTCAGACGATTAGCGGGCCACGCACGAAGCCGTATCACAATTAGGGCCGAAGCCACGGCACGGCCGTATCACACCGGGCCGGCCACGCACGAAGCCGTATCACAATTAGGGCCGGCCACGGCACGGCCGTATCACAATTAGGGCCGGGCCACGACACGAAGTCAGATCACAATTAGGGCCGGGCTACGCACGAAGCCGTATCACAATTAGGGCCAAGCCACGACACGGCCGTATCACAATTAGGGCTGAAGCCACGGACGGCCGTATCACAATTAGGGCCGGGCCACGCACGAAGCCGTATCACAATTAGGGCCGGCCACGGCACGGCCGTATCACAATTAGGGCCGAAGCCACGCACGGCCGTATCACAATTAGGGCCGGGCCACGGCACGAAGCCGTATCACAATTATGGCCGAAGCCACGGCACGAAGCCGTATCACAATTAGAGCCGAAGCCACGGCACGAAGCCGTATCACAATTAGGGCCGAAGCCACGACACGAAGCCGTATCACAATTAGGGCCGAAGCCACGGCACGAAGCCGTATCACAATTAGGCCATCCAATGGCCGAGACTAGCCTCCAAACATAATTAATCACAAACGGCAACGATCCCAAGATTACCGAATTCACGAGAATGATAGTGTGCTGCCTTGAGTCGGCCAACACGACAACAATGACTCACGGATGGGTACCGTCCTCGGCGGTCCCAATTCAATACCTCGATTACGTTAGAATGGTCAATCGATAACAACGACACAACGGATGGGAACTATCCCCGATAGCCCCAATTCAATACCTCGATGGCCTTAGAATGGCCAACCGATAACAATGATGCAGCGGAAGATTCAATACCTCGATTTCCTTAAAACAGCCGATCGATAACAATGATACAACGAATGATTGAGCACCTCGATTGCCTTAGGACGGCTAATCGATAACAATGACACGATGAATGACTGAATACCTCGATTCCCTTAGAACGGTCAATCGATAACAATGATACGATGAATGAGTGAATACCTCGATTGCCTTAGAATGGCCAATCGATAACAATGATACGAAGGATGCCTCGGCACCTTTAATCGGTTACCGACAACGAAGAAGAGAAATGAATACGTCAACGCCTTTAATCGGCCAAAACAACTTCAAGGACAAAACTCCAACATTAATAGCAATGATTACAACGACGTCTTAAATCGACATTAATATCAACAACAACAATTGATACATCGATACCGCGAACCGGTGATCGATAATAACATTAATAACGAGTATCACAATGCCTTGAACCGGCCATTAACGACCAATAAAAATATTTGGCATAATTGCCGAAAGGTATCGTATCGAACGATCTCTTAATATCAATGAATTCATGAAAAGACTAAGTCTCGGAATGATACAACACATTCATAGACATATATGATAACATTAATCTCATTGACTAGTACAAGTATAAAACTTGCCTCGACAGAAGGCGATGAAATCCTTCCACGAACAACGAACGGCGTCCTCCGATAAACACAAGTACTCGAACCACCTTGAATGAAATACAATTCATTCAATAACACAATATCAATCGAAAACAACATAACGACCGAAAGAAACTCTTTGAGGCATTTAATCGAACACTAAATGTTCAAAGTTTCTCAAGAGCCTAAAAATCATCAATCGGGTTGAACGAATCGAAAATATGGATATACAATCCATAGAACATGATTAATAATGTTTACTAACATCAACCGATTCATCAAAATCGGACTAGAATCGAAAATCAAGAACAAATCTCGAAAAATCCAATCCTAGGAGATTTCAAGAAATTACCTCGATCCGACGAAGAACAATGATTTGATGATGATATAATCGATAAGGATCCTCAAAAACGCTTAGAAATCGAGTGGAATCGACCAAAAACTCCATTTCCCAATTTTTCCTGCCGCCACCGCACTGGTGCGTAAAAGTGATGAAATGAAGGTCCGGCCCGCCTCGGCCTATATATGGCCGACAGTGTTACTACCAGAATCGGCAGGCCTTACGGCCGTAATCGCATTCGTCAAAACCACGCCTGCCGCCGATCGCTTACGGCCATAACCAACAGGTCTTACGGCCGTAACTCGCACTTACGGCCGCATTCGGCAGTCCTTACGGCCAGAATCGCATTCGCCGTGAAGTCGCCGCACCAGACGGCCAGAATCTCGCCCTTACGGCCGTAATCGCATTCGTTAGGCCATGCATGCCGATCACTTACGGCCGTAATCGCACCTTACGGCCGTAACTCGGCCAGCCAAAGGCTCAATCAGGCGGCCGTGGCTCGGCCGTGGCCACTCCGACGGCCCGGACGACACCGAAACCCGAACCTGAATATGAATCGAAGATACGGTTACGAAGTACACGCAAATACGAATCCAAGCACTAAGAGAACACACGATTCCGACCACCCGAAGGCTCGAAATTCGACAACGGAAAGTAATTACCCCAAACTTTGGGAAATTACGAAAATGGCCCAAAACGTCCGAAATGCACGATACACGATCGAAACACCAAGCCAAAGCTCACAACATGAATAATAACATTAAATGAACTTACGAGAAACTCGAAACGACAGTTTCGGACGAGATTCGCAAGAATCGAACTCAAGTGCGGAAAAGCCGCTTAAGAACACGGATCTTAACAAAACGATACCGAAACGAACTCGGATGACAAAAAGTGCAGAATTAATCATTCTCAGAATGACGATACAGTCACGAGCGAGTCGTCAAAACAGACTTCCGCCAAAAAAATAAAATTACCGAAAAATCGAAATTACGGGTATTACAATAAGAACTTGATAATCTCCATAACTGGTCATAATCGGTTTTGAAGCTTCATGAATATGCTAGGAGTTCAAACACTAAAAGGTTCAATGGTTTATACGATGAAGAAGTACTGGAACATTGGAAATATCCTTGTAACAACATGATGTTCGACTACGTACGAATTTAACTGACTAGATAATCCCAAATCATGATCAAAACATCCTTCAGAATATTACTTAAATTGGTGAAGAATCACCTACCTCAAAGTAGTGAAGAACAAGGAGAAACTTGAAGAAATTCAACACCGAGGGCTTGAACACCAATCTCCAATGATCTACAATCTTCAAACTCGTGCTAGGATGATGATATGAGAGGTTGAGGATGGAGGAAGTAACTCTCTAAGTCTAAGAATTCGGATTTGGGAAGTGAAAAAGTCTGAAAAATAAAAAAGGGTGTTGTCCTATATATAGAAAATGGTTATTAGCGTGCGCTAGTCCATATCCATAGCGTGCGCTAACGGCCATACGAAGCTTACTGACCTCACTGTACTCAGCATTTAGCGTGCGCTATCCTTTTACCAGTAGCGTGCGCTACAGTGTTGACTCGGCTTTTCCCAAAAGCCGTCCAGGTTCATCCCGACATGATCCGACCAAGATCCACGGCTGATCTCACCTACCACCCTGTCTTAATCATGTTGAGTACGTATAGCGTGCGCTAAGGTTCATACATAGCGTGCGCTACGAACCCAATTTAGCGTACGCTACGCCTAGTCGATAGCGTGCGCTACATGTGCAGAAATCACAATTAGAACACATTCATGCAATCATGCGCTCAACAACACCGGATCATGAAATATGGAGAATAATACTCAGATCAAAATGCAAAAAATACAGTATCACAAGGTTCAAATACACATCATAAATCTCGGGTATTACATCCTCTCTCCCTAAAAAAAAGTTTCGTCCCGAAACTTAAGATGAAAACAACTCCGGATACCTAGTCTTCATATTTTCCTCCGTTTCCCAAGTGGCCTATTCAACCCTGTGTCGTGACCACTGTACTTTAACCAAGGGTATTGGTTTATTCCTCAATTGTTTGATCTGACTCTCAAGTATCTTGATTGGTCTCTCTTCGAAGGTGCCGTCATTAGCTATCTCGATCTCATCGAACTCAATGATATGACTGGGATCTGGTACATACTTCCGCAATTAGGATACGTGAAACACATTGAGAACGTGACTCAGCGATGGCGGTAAGGCCACCCAGTATGCTAAATCCCCAACTCTCTCGAGGATCTCAAATGGTCCGATATATCTCGGACTTAGCTTACCTTTCATCCCAAAACGGAAAATTCCTCGTGTAGGAGACACCTTCAATAGTAAGTGGTCCCCAATGTCGAACTCTAGCGGGCGACGACGCACATCTGTATAAGACTTCTGTCGACTCTGGGCAGTCAACAGTCTTTCCCGAATTAGAGCTATCTTTTCTTGAGTCTGAACTATCAATTCGGTTCCGTCCCGATCAAGTCTGAAGAATTAGCCCAGCACAGGGGTGTTCGGCATCTTCTCCCGTACAAAGCTTCAAATGGTGCCATCTTAATAGAAGCATGCCAACTATTGTTGTAGGTGAATTCAATCAACAACAAGTGAACTTCCCAATCAATTGACCAATCCAAAGCACAAGCTCTAAGCATGTCTTCTACTGTTTGTATAGTTCTTTCAGACTGACCATCCGTTTGAGGATGATAAGCCATGCTAAAGTTCAGCTCGGTCCCCAAAGCCCTGTGAACTGCCTTCCAGAAGTGAGACACGAAGCGACCATCTCGATCTGAAATAATGGTCTTCGGTGTCCCATGCAATCTGACTATCTCTGCAGTAAATACTCGTGCCAATTTCTCGGGTCCCCACATGTCTTTAATTCCTAGGAAATGAGCCAACTTGGTTAGTCGATCAACTATAACCCAAATCATGTTCATTCCCGTCTTGGTCCTTGGCATGTTGGTGATGAAATCCATCGAGATATCCTCCCACTTCCACTCAGGGATCGGAAGCGACTTTAACATTCCGGCAGGTCGCTGATGTTCAATCTTAACCTGCTGACAAGTCAAACACTTTGAAACGTACTCGGCTACGTCCTTCTTCATATTTCCCCACCAGAAGTTTTGTTTTAGATCCTTATACATCTTACTGCTGCCCGGGTGAATAGAATAGGGCGCGCTGTGGGCTTCCTTCAGAATTGTCCGTCTCAAATCATCATCATCGGGAACGCAATGTCGACTCTGAAATATCAGAACTCCATCATCTTGTATTACGAATCCTGGCGCCTTTCCTTTCTTTACTTCGTCACATAACCGAAGGATCAGAGAATCGTTCAACTGCTTAGATTTGATTTCCTCGACTAGTGACGAAGTCAGTTCCATCACATATAGTTGCCCTTGTACTCCTGGTGACCATACTTCAATCCCTTCGCAGATCAGTTCTCGTTGAATGCTGGTTTGGGACGTAAGTGCTTCCAACACTCGAAGAGAAACAGGTTTACGGCTTAGTGCATCAGCTACTACGTTTGCTTTACCCGGATGATAGAGGATTTCTAAGTCGTAATCCTTGATCAATTCCAGTCACCTTCTCTGCCTCATGTTTAATTCTTTCTGACTGAAAATGTACTTTAGGCTTTTATGATCTGTAAAGATCTGACAATGAGTGACGTATAAATAATGTCGCCAAATTTTTAAGGCAAAGACCACAGTTGCTAACTCCAGATCATGAGTTGGGTAATTGACTTTGTACGGTTTCAACTGTCGAGAAGCATAGGTAATCACCTTATCCTTTTGCATCAACACACATCCCAGACCCTGATTTGAAGCATCGCTGTAATTCCTCAAGGTGCTATCGTCAGTCTCTTCTTAAGTTCATCAAAACCAGCCTGGCATTTCTCATTCCACGTGAACTATTGAGTTTTCTGTAACAGCTGAGTGAGCGGGCGAGCGATTTTGGAAAATCCCTCTACAAAACGACGATAATATCCGGCAAGTCCTAAGAAGCTTCGGACTTCTTTCACGTTATTAGGAGCTTCCCATTCTAAGATTGCTTCGACTTTCTTCGGGTCCACCTGAACTCCGTCAGCTGATATCACATGCCCAAAGAAGGTTACTTCCCTAAGCCAGAACTCGCATTTGGAAAGCTTTGCATAAAGCTGTTCATTCCTCAAGGTGCTCAAAACCACACGCAAATGCTCGGCATGCTCCTATGTGTCTTTCGAATAGATCAAGATGTCATCAATGAAAACGACCACAAACTTATCTAGGTATTCTAAGAATACCGGATTCATCAATTGCATAAATACCGCAGGAGCATTGGTAAGTCTGAATGGCATCACCACGAATTCATAGTGCCCGTACCGAGATCTGAAAGCAGATTTCGGTATATCCAATTCTTTAATTCTCAACTGATGGTATCCTGATCGCAAGTCAATCTTCGAGAATACCCTAGCCCCTTGCAGTTGATCAAACAAGTCGTTGATCCGAGGTATAGGATACTTATTCTTGATCGTCACCTTGTTTAGCTCTCTGTAATCAATACATAATCGGAGGGATCCATCTTTCTTCCAGACAATGAGAACGGGCGCTCCCCAAGGAGAAACGCTAGGCTGAATATAACCCTTCTGTAATAATTCATCCAGTTGCTTCTTTAGTTCATACATCTTGGTTGGCGCCATACGGTATGGTGCTCTGGAAATTAGAGCGGCTCCAGGCTCTAATTCGATAGTGAACTCCACTTCTCTTTGCGGAGGTAACCCAGGTAGTTCGTCAGGGAAATACATCTGAGAATTCATTCACAACTGAAATAGATGAGAGCTCTACTCCTTCTTCTTTTTTCATGGCGTAGCACCAAAATCAGTAATTTCACTGCTTTCATTACTTTGATCAATTTTCCCGAGCTTCCCGGTCTCCATCCTCTAAATAAGTGTTCAGATCCGTCATCAGCAATGATAGAAATGACTCTCTTTTGGTAATTCAAAATAGCTCCATAACGGTTGAGCCAATCGTCTCTGAGAATTAAATCGTTACCATGGATGTCGTCTACAATAAGATTCGATGGCCAATCTCTCCCTCCTATAGACACTGGAAAATCTCTAGTTTCTAGGGTTCCCACAATTCTCTCTCCGCTTGGCAAACCCACAACATAAGGTTCACAATCAAATAAACATGAGATTTTCAAACGATTAACACAGTTCAATGATATGAAAGAATGTGTAGCTCCTGAATCGAATAAGACACTAACTGGTTGCAAAAGGATCCTAATCGTACCTGATGCAACAGCAGTGTTCTGATCGTCAGATTTCCTCATCTCATATAGGCGCGGAGGAATGGACCCAGCACTGGATGTCTCTCTCTTCCCAACATTCTGCTGCTGAAATCCACTCTGCTGTGTCTGGTTCACACTTATCTCCTTCGGAACTGGCGCTAGAGTGCGAGTACCAAATGATCTAGTCGCAACTCCACAGAAAGCCGCACGGTGCCCTTCTTGCCCACAATCGAAACAAGTCACAAAAGATGCGGGGCAATCACGTCGAATATGCCCTGCTCGACCACAATTATAGCATTTCTTTGATGCGTCCGGAACTGCTGATGTTGTCCGGAACTTCTTTCCACCTCTAGAAGGATGTGGAGGTTTCATAGATGAGTAAAATGAAGACTGGCCCTTGCGGGGCCCACCACTCTTATTTTCAGAGAAGTTTCCGGACATTTTCTGCTTCTTTGCCTCCATCGATTTCTCCACCGCCGCCTCTTTCATGTCGTAGGTCAGCGCTTTGTCTTGATACTGTCGCAACGTAGTACACTCGAATCCGGACATGTACTGCTGAATCTCCGACTTCATCCGCATATCGAAATGAAAAATCTTTTCTGCCTCCGTTCTGACCAAGTGTCGCACACAAGTCAGCTGATGGTTAAAAGTCTTGATTATGTTTGTTAGATGCTTCCGAACTCTGTGGTGAGAAAAACTCTCGGATTTTTGCCTCTCTAACTGGACGATGACAATATTGTGCTTCCATCATTATTTTGAATTCCGTCCAGTCAGCATTATGATTCTCGGGTCAAATAGCTTCCCACCAGTCAAAAGCCTCCCCAGTCAGAAAATACTGGGCAATAGGAACTTTACGGTCCTCGGGGCAGTTAATACCCGCAAATATCTTCTCTAACTCCTTTAGCCAATGATCCCAAGTAAGTGCCTCAGCAGATCCGTCAAATTTTGGCGTGTGCAATTTGACCACCTCAGCAAGCCATGTGTCTCCCCGGTTATCCTCGTGGTGCTGCTGTCCCATCGCCGTCTGCATGCGGTCAACTACCTGAGCGAACTGGTTTATCTGAGCCACCACTTGTTGAAGCACTCCCGGCATGTTAGGATTCGTGTTGTCATTCGCTGATCCTTGTTGTCCTCTAGAATGGGAATCGGTTCGACTAGCCGATAATTCTGGGGTAGTTGTGGAATCCTCCTGTCTCACATTACCAAGTCCGCGTCCACGTCCTCCCCTCAATATACTGTAAACACAATTACTCAATATCCAGGACAAAATTTTCAAAAATAAAGTCCGTCAATATTCACAAAACAGAAATTAAGTAAAATAGTAGTATAAGAGATTAGGAGACTTACAACCACGGTCCACATGACGACTTTGGTTGAACAGTGATGTTACGAACGACCCGTAAATCAAATAACGAAAATAGACCCAACTAAAACCCGACTGCCAAGATATCCATGAATCTTAGCTCCGATACCATATTCTGTAACACCCTGAGATATTCGGAATAATTACAGCGCCGTAAACCCTTTAAGTAAGGATTTACATGGCTAATTAACAGAAATGTAAATATAATCCAACAATACCACATAAGTTCAAAATACAAAACCGGTTCCAATTGATCCATTGAGTTAATTAATACAACCATATCGAAATGATATTAATAAGACACGCGTACTCTAGTACTGAAAATGAACCAAGAAGACAATTCACAATAACAACAAACATCACTGAGCCCCTTCGTCGTCACGTCGGTACTGTGGCTGTTTCCCCGCTCCTCGGCTACCTGAACATCAAAACAAATGTCCACCCACGAAGGGATTAGCAAAACGATGCTAGTACAAGTATCATATTAAACAAATCGGATATGCAACAACAATGCATAACAAGATACACAACATGGACTTCCGCTACTCGAATCCAACAATGCGAATACACAAGATTCCATTTACACAGTATGGGTATTCCAATGATCCATTGCGCTCAGCATAGATCCCAAGATGATCCCGTCGGACCAACACGAGGTGGAAAAACCCGTCCAATGATCCAGCGCCCTCAGCCTAGATCCCAAGATGATCCCGTCGGACCAACACGAGGTGGACATCCGATCCAGCGCGCTCAGCATAGATCGTACAACATACACAATACAACGCATGCATACATATATGTAAAATCGCTATGTCCATCAACATGAACATACAAACACTAGATAACGAATATCATGATAATTCAACGAAATAAATCCCATGTTCAACAACATGAATAAACCACATGTATGCTCAAAATACCAATATTAACAAATTACGATACTTGCCTCAAGAATGGCAAGAACTAATCACTCCAATGATCTCAACACACTCGAAGGCTGCCTCCTTCGATCAATGTAGCAAGCTCGAACCTTAACAAAAGAAATAATATAGAATTCATCTCAAGTCGTACGAATGTCTAACAATCCGATCTACGGCCGAAAGCTCTTAAAATATATTTTGCCTGAACTACTTAGCATACGCTACGTATTCTACGTAACGTGCGCTAAGCCTGCTCATTAGCGTATGTAAACGACTAAGTCTAGCATACGCTAACTATGTACTGACAGTCCTCTCTGATCAGCTGACTGACTCGACTGATGACATAACATACGTTACGTACCAAACGTAGCATACGTTAACTCATTCCCGATAGCGCACGTTAATATACATATCTTAGCGTGCGCTAACCGTGCATGGAAGTTTACTACTGGGTAGCAGACTTGATCTAATGGTGATGAAACTCATGAAATCTTCAGTGTTAATACATGTCATCTCCATGCATATCATGCTCATACGGTTTATGAATGATCTATACGGATTAAACGTCTTCGAGATACAAGGATACGTATAATCATCACAACACCAAATTTCATCTTCATCTTCAAGAAAGTATCCTAAGTTCAATCCATTCTATGTCCCAAAATGTATAATTCCATTATGTAAAAACATAAGAACTTGATAATCTCCATAACTGGTCATAATCGGTTTTGAAGCTTCATGAATATGCTAGGAGTTCAAACACTAAAAGGTTCAATGGTTTATACGATGAAGAAGTACTGAAACATCAGAAATATCCTTCTAACAACATGATGTTCGACTACGTACGAATTTAACTGACTAGATAATCCCAACTCATGATCAAAACATCCTTCAGAATATTACTTAAATTGGTGAAGAATCACCTACCTCAAAGTAGTGAAGAATAAGGAGGAACTTGAAGAAATTCAACACCGAGGGCTTGAACACAAATCTCCAATGATCTACAATCTTCAAACTCGTGCTAGGATGATGATATGAGAGGTTGAGGATGGAGGAAGTAACTCTCTAAGTCTAAGAATTTGGATTTGGGAAGTGAAAAAGTCTAAAAAATAAAAAAGGATGCTGTCCTATATATAGAAAATGGTTATTAGCGCGCGCTAGTCCATATCCATAGCGTGCGCTAACGGCCATACAAAGCTTACTGACCTCACTGTACTCAGCATTTAGCGTGCGCTATCCTTTTACCAGTAGCGTGCGCTACAGCGTTGACTCGGGTTTTCCCAAAAGCCGTCCAGGTTCATCCCGACATGATCCGACCAAGATCCACGGCTGATCTCACCTGCCACCCTGTCTTAATCATGTTGACTACGTATAGCGTGCGCTAAGGTTCATACATAGCGTGCGCTACGAACCCAATTTAGCATACGCTACGCCTAGTCGATAGCGTGCGCTACATGTGCAGAAATCACAATTAGAACACATTCATGCAATCATGCACTCAACAACACCGGATCATGAAATACGGAGAATAATACTCAGATAAAAATGCAACAAATACAACATCACAAGGTTCAAATACACATCAGAAATCTCGGGTATTACAGGCGACAAAGTATTCCTGAAGGTATCTCCTACCAAGGGAATTTTTCGTTTTGGTCCAAGGAGCAGGTTGAGGCCGAGATACATTGGACCGTTCGAAATTCTTGAACGAATTGGAGAGTTAGCTTACCATTTGGCTTTACCCCCAGAACTTTCGGCTGTGCACAACGTTTTCCACGTATCGTTGTTGAGGAAGTATGTGCACGTTCCCAGCCACGTCATCAGCTATGCCGCTGTGGAGATGAACAAAGATCTTACCTATGAAGAACAACCAGAACTAATTTTCGACCGATCAGTCCGACAGTTGAGGAACAAAGATAAGGTATTTGTCAAGATCCAATGGCGTAACCACAGTAAAGATGAAGCCACTTGGGAGCGCGAAGAAGAACTTCAAGCTCGTTATCCGAATTTCTTCAATCGAGATATGTCATTTATTTTCGAGGACGAAAATTTTTCTAAGAGGGGTAGGATGTAATACCCGCTATTTTCGTAATGCAATATTATTATCTGTAAATGCAATATTGTTATTTATAATAATATTGTAATGCATTTCATTTTATTTAATTTCATTTAGAGGGTCATGAACATTTATTTCCACGTATCACAAGTCCTAACCCAAGCCATTTCGTCATATATATTCAAGTCGTCATTATTTATTTTATAATAGTTTATTAATTATTCGAGTATAATACTAACACTACTATCAATAATATATATCATTATTATTATTAATAATATTATTAATACCGTTTTTTAAGTATTAATATTATTATTATTATCTGTATTATTTCCAGATTTTTATTATCAACATTACCAATTAATTATTATTCTACATTTATTATTATTATTATTATTATTGTTAGCATTTTTATTATCATTATTACCCTGGCCCAAATATAAGATGCTGACCTAGATTAACAATTAAGCCCAGAAAAATTACCCCAACGCTAATTTTCAATACAGTATAAATACAATACATCTACAGTACAAAATACTACAACACAGAATATAGTCCTTCCCTTAGCCGATCGTTCCCAACCCCAGATTCTGCAGTACAAAATACTTATACACAAAAATACACAGAACACAATACAAGTCATCGGCAGAAAACACAAGGAGGAGAAGAAGATATAATCTACTAATCTACGACTCCTGATGTCTTGCTCGTCCTCCATCTTCCCAGCAGCAACTTGGAATCTGCATCTTCATCTTCCCAGCTTTTAAATCCCTCGAAGGTAAAACTGTTAAACTTAACTTTCTCCATTTAATTCTGAGTTTTATCATCCTTTTGTCGGTTCAGAATTTATCTGCAAACCACACCAATTTTATATCAAATATACATTACCAAATTAACAACAAACGAACACCAAATCGGAAACATCAACCACAAACCATGGCCGAACTCATAATCCATCTGAACCAAAACTACAATCCCAGAAAAGAGAGGAAATACGTAACATCCCCTTCAAAAACCATCCGACCATTCTAAACGTCGAACCCCAAGTTTCATCAGGAAATCGAAATTTACAAGAAACATAAACCTACATAAATCCCGAACCCCGAACATAGCCCACATCAGGGACCACTCGGAACTCCACCGATTTGTCTCAGATTTGAGTTTCACATTAGTCGATGGAGCCGAATTCAGAAACCATGCCTCAACCCTAGTCTACAAAAATTTAATTTGCATTACCTAAATATATACCCAACCTAAATCGGACTTTTGCTGTGGGCTAGCCATTGGAGGTCACCCCTGCTGTACCGTCGCCGGACCGGTGCCTCCAGACCTTGCACCGCGAACCACCGACGAACCTTACCTGGGACCCGCGTCGTGATGTGCTGCTAGGTTATGAGGAAGTCCGGTGTGCGTGTATGTGGGATTAAGAAGAAGAAGAGCATAGGGTTGATATATATATATTTGTGTGAGTTTACTGCGATTTATTGTCGGCCGAGAAGAAGAATTGTAGAGATAGAGAGTAGAGTTAGAGAGAGAGACGGGAGAAGGACCGAGAAGAAGAATTGGGGTTTGGGTCGGCTAAGGTTTGAGATGAAGGGTTTTTATACCCGCGAGATTTTAGGGTTGTCAATTTAGTCCTTCTAGTTTTCAGAAACTTTCAATTCAGCCCCAAACAGTTTTAATTAACTTGTTCTTAACCCAGTCAGCTTCTCAACTTTTACAATTTGACCCCAGTCAACTTTAAGACTTCACTTCCAGTCCTATTCTGACCTTCAAAATGTTAAAATGTTGACTTTCAATTAATATTAATAATTAATCCAAAATTATTGCATAAATATTTTAATTTCAGTCATCTATAATGTTAACTCTTCGATTAATATTAATAAGCAATTATAATTTATTTTTAGTTATTATATAGTGATATTTGTATCTTTTCATTTATGAGATAAATAATAAATTGTAAGGATTATTATTATTATTATTATTATTATTATTATTATTATATGTAGACTTTATCGAGGATTTACGGGCTTAGGACTGTGAGTCGAGCATCTTCATTTCAAGTCAGACATCATCATCTATTCAGGTGGGATTTTTCACTGTCACTTTAATTACTTTAATTTGACTGTATATGTGATATTCTATTCATGTTTAAAATTTTGATGCAGGCTCACCTGTATTCGTGTAAGAGGCTATCTTAAGATATATGTTGTTGCGGGGACACCTACGCAACCTCAATATTCACATGCGTGCTCGATTTATGCTATATGTGGTATTGTGTTTATGTCTGATGTTGTTGCGGGGGCACCTGCGCAACCTCAATATTCGTGTATGCGTGCTCGATTCATGCTATACATAATATTGTGAGTATGCATTGACGTTGAGGAAAAATATGATAGATTATTCATGTTATGCTTTCCATGAGATTGTATATTACTGTGATCAGTGTGATATCCACGAGCTGAAGGAAGCTCACCCCCACCTTTATTGATCCCACAGGTTAAACCGAGCCGGATGGACGAAGGAGTGAGCCGAGAGGGCATATGAAAGAGGAATTATTACATGATGTTTTCTTTATGTCTATGTTTTGAAACTTATTTGGGGAAAGTTGACTAGGAATTTATAATTTATGAAGTATTCTTCCGCCGCAAAATTTTTACCTCGTATCTATGATGAAATGTTGCTTTATTTAAAGGTATTGAATTTTATGTCAGATTTACCATTTATTTATTTTCCCCAATAATTACCATAGAAAGTCGAGGCGTTACATACACATTGTTCGTACACATCATGTACCGAACTCCAGAGGCCACACGGACCATGCCTGGACCACACACAATGTTCGTACACTTCATGTACTGAACTCCAGAGGCCACACGGACCGTACCTGGACCATACACACTGTTCCCAATACATATCAAACAACGCAACACATCACCACGGATAACACACCTTAATATGAATACGTTCGAACATCCAATCATACAACAAAATACATTTCCAAGTGTATAATCAATCCAGCATAATAATCATAATCAACATAAGACATCAAACCCGAGAAATCGAGTCCAACATGAATCACACGACTAATATGACCAACACAACTTCACAACATTAAACAAGCAAGAATATCATTAATACCAACAAACATTCGAATAATCAAATCGCACGAATCGTATCCACGAAGGTAAACCAAATCATCGTAAATCCAATATGTAAACTCTATTCGTAAGACACAAATTGTATAAGTAGAATACTTACCTTAATAATCGATACCGATCACTCTGAAGAACACGATTCAACCGAAAAACCTCGAACCCCTAAGAAGACAACGAACGGAAGAGTTCCGACTCGAGTTCTTCACAAAGATTTCATTCTTAAAACATATCATCAATAAATCAACGATCGAACTAGGAATAATAATCGTATAACGCCCGAATCCCCCTCTAAGACCTTTTATCGGACACCTTCAAGGCGTCGATTAGGAACTCAACAAAACGACGATTCCCTGGCAATCAAACCATGGAACAACCAGGAAAATGATAGAATATAGCTCAATAATCATCAATCCACCACGGATCTAAGTTACTACGGTTTAATCGGACAAAACCAAGCAAAACCCCAAATTTTCCCAAAACTAAGATTTTAGGAAATCTAACCTTGATTCGGTCGATCAGAGGAGATTATGGAATGATTAATCGATGATATGAACTCCATGACTTCATTTATTAATCGCTTGACAACATGCCTCCTTGTCACCAAGACTCCAGCCGCGGAAAGGAATGAAGAGAAATGAAAAATGGGTGAAAACATGACTGCTCAGTCATATATATACGGACGCCAGGTACCGTGTGCTAGGGTTCCAGATTAGCGTGCGCTAGCATGCCAGTCTCAGCCTAGAACTTCGGCTGGGGCCCGCCCTCGTGTGCTAGACCCTTGCACTAGCGTGCGATAGTGATCGGCACCGACAGTCCAGATACTTCTGCCCGACCGTGATAGCGCGCGATAGTGCGCGCTGGACGGGCGTTAGCGTGCGCTAGATGATCCGTCCAGAACCTTTTGGATTAAACTGCTCGGCCAGGTAGCGTTCACTGGCAGCCAGATAGCGCGCACTATGTCTGCCGAGTAGCACGCACAACCTTCCGACAGTAGCGTGCGTGATGCCGGTTCCTGCCAGACCTGCCCGGCCAGTACCCAGTCCTTCCGACAGTGTCTGCCGCACCTGTCCGGCCAGTGCCCAGCCGCCATGACCCGATGACTCTATTTCCGAAAATGCACAGAACGAACTCGACAAAACGCTCGCGGACAACATCAACGATCCGAAATAAAAATGTCATGCAACAAATAATCACCCACGACCATATAAACATGAAATCCATCATCGAGAAAATAATACCGACACTCGACAACTGAGAAATATTCGGGAAAAATCCAAAATAACTGGAACCAAAATCTCGGGTATTAATGTTATGTCATTTTCAATGAGTAATATGTCATCTTCATATAAGACTAAGAAGACAACTATGCTCCCAATAACCTTCTTGTACATGCCTGGTTCATCTTCATTTTGAACAAACCCAAACCCTTTGACAGTTTCATCAAAATGAAGAGTATCACTAGGATTCCTCGCCGTCAGCTTTCTCTTCCCGTGCCTTTGCCTTGCCATGACCTAAAAACAACATCCCCAATGGGGTCAGTTACACAAAACAACAATCCTCAAGAGTTGAACATATACAATAATCACATGTCTTAGTTATGAAATGAGGGCTGAAAGAGGGGCATCATCACTATAAGAATAAACGTCAAAGACTTCGGATAATATCCGAAGTAAAAATGTTATAATTACCGAAGTCTATGTTCGTGTAGTTGAAGGTATACTTTAGACTTCGCTTATTAGACGAAGTCTAATATCGTAATAACCGAAGTCTATCTCGGTTTTTAGAACCCGAATATGGGGGTTTGCGAAGTAAAAAATGTCCTTCCACTTCACTTATTTTATAATCGCTGAAGTGTATATTTCCTATTCGCTTCAGTAAAATATATACAGATGAAGTGAAATAATGTTATCGACTTCGCTTATTAATAGGTAACGAAGTTAAAGATACCACATTTACTTCACTTTTATTTGTTTAGCCGAAGCATTACACTCCTTTTTACTTCGCTTATTCTATTTTGTGTCGCTAATTATATATCTCTCGACTTCGTTTTTATCCGAAGTAAATAACCACATTGCATATTTCTTTTCAATTTGTAAATATAGAATCCTGTTGTACAAAAATGATCCATCCAATAAAAAACCTCAATTCAAAAGATCTCAACAACACAACCTCAAATACATCAATCAACCTCATTAAAAATCCAACAAACTCAAATCACAAGATCCCAATTCAATAACACAAGATCATAAGCATTGATAATAGTAATAAACCACACTTTCATATATAAACGGCGGATTGTCGTACAAAAATGCCAAATATTCAGATTCGCGTGATTCACAAGTTTGCATTGGGCATAACTATAATATGCCAACATCAAATAAACTTCCATAATGTCTACGAGACACATGCATAGGTCTAGATAATGGACTGCACATCAACCAAACATTCACCATATTTACCCGATGGAACGACATGTTCTGATCTAACTATACCAACAGACATTCACCATCATCACCTGAGTACCAGTAGTGTTGCAACCAAGACCATACATATATAGTACTGAACTGAAACTAGACAAAGAACTTCCTGACAATGAAGCGAGCCTAAGCACCATCAACAAACGTGTATACGAACTCGCTCCACTCGTTCCTGACTTCATCATACTGCTCCTGAGTGTAGTATTGGTCTTTGACTGAACCAGGATACTGATCAAATCACATTGAAAAAAAAAATAGATTAAGTACATTCATAAAAGATGCATCAACATCAAAAAATTTCAGTACCAAAACAGACTAGATGTGGAAATTACCATCTTCTGGAAATCATATAATAGAAAAGGATGACAGAATGAAAATTACCATCTTCTCACGCTATGGATCTTCGCTTTCAACGATCTCTTTGATGTAGCGGAGGACACAAAATCCGCAGTGAAGGGAGGATAGTTCTTGTTTTAGATTGCCCTATAAATTTTAAAAGCCATGAATCAGATGTCAAATATATATATATATATATATATATATATATATATATATTCACTCGTGCGAAAAGTTGTGTAAGTTGCATTTTATTTTCATTTTTTTTTCTTCCGAGTATGTCATATGCTGCAAACTTGGAATAAACATAATATCCAAATAACTTTTTTTATTCTGGTTATTTCCAGTTGACGGAAGAAGCTCAGAAGTGGGGTTTCCTTATATGGCTGCTTTTCAGAAGATTAAAAATAATAAAAAGTACCCCTGAGGTTTAGGGTAATTACAGCAAATATCCAGAAATATTACAATTAGACCCTTAGGTTTTGTATGAATATATATATAGTTCGCAAAATGATATCTCCATACACTTACAGTGATTTGCTTATAACCCGGAGCCTTATTATATCCTCTGGATGCATTGCTGGTTTTCACAGCGCTACATTTAAAAATAGAAGAATTATACCTTTGGAACATTAATGAATCTTCAAGAAAAGAATCAACATATATGCTGCTAGCCTGCTACTTATATATATACCTTATCACAGTATTCTTCCAACCATCTAATCGAGTTCTATTGCCAAGGGGGTCAATCAGGTAGACCATGTTCTTGTCATCATTGACCACAGTCAGGATCCAATGGTTACTGCGTAATTGGTAAAGAAGCATTAATAATGTCACATGATAATATGATATGCATTATCATAACAGAAATAATATTATTTACCCATTGTTATATGGGATAAGGCAAATGCAGTCCCTCGATGATGCCATCAAGCGAGCAATGATGTGTTTTTCTTGCACACTCTTCTCTAAAGCATGATCCACGCACCCAGGATCCACGAAGCAAAAAGAATACGGATGATTTTTCACATTCAAGTTATTGAAGAGCTTACTGCATTAGGCCATACGATTACAATTGTATCAAGGCCATAGGTCTACCAGAGATACATAATAAGAGAGGAAAAAACATAAAATGCAATTGTATTATCTTATACAGATCTTACCCCATATAAGCCAATATATGCATACCACCAATTGCTTTCATTTCCATGAAGTCAAAGATTTGATTTCTCGACAGCCAGACTATTTTTTTCCCTCCAAACATTGCCTCATCAAGTACAACGCGCAAGGAAGTATTATTGGTCATGAATCTATCAGCGTGAGAATATACAAACTTGCAAGCCATGGGTAATGATCTCTCTATTTCCTGCAACTTCGATCGAACAACATCAGCATCCTTCTTTCCCGACTTGATTTTCTTCCCAACCTGATTCAACTTAAGTGGATCTTCATGAGCATTAGTTAGATCGATGAGTGCATGAGCAGCTTCTTCTTTCTGGGGAGAATCAACCTTCTCCTGCAGAATATTTAATTAATGTAAGCCATAATGTTCTAACTATCTATTCTTAATATACAAAACATCTATATACCCATTATACGAGAGAATTACCTCTGAACTGGATAGAATTACCATGTCTTTTGGCCAAGCAACGATAGCGCCAAGGGCATCCGCAATAGTTAGTGGACCATTTTTAATGGGAACAGGGAGATCCTCATCATACCTGTCCTCGACGACACCGTCAATAGACACTTTCCAGTTGTCTTTGCCAATTGGTATAGTATGGATCAACACATGCAGCCCTCCAACCGACACTACTGTCCCATATGCAATAATATGGTCAACTTGTCCTTTGGCCAGAGTGCAAGATATCCCCTAAACAGTATCATACGATGAGAATTAAACACAAGATCATATAATAAAAAATGGCATGGATAATGAAAACTCTAGAGTTGAAAACCTCTATTTCACGTGGATCGACCTCATCTAATTTGCTAATAGGTTGTCTTACTTTCAGCTTGTTCTTTTTCCCCTTGAAAGAACAATAAGGTAAGAATTAGCTTTGATGTACATATGAGGAAATAATATATCGACTTAATATTTATAAGAAAGTCAAATAACCTTAGGATCTGGAGCTGCTTCTTCAACATCTTTTTGTGCTGGGAGGACCTTGGACTTCCTACCCATCTATTGACAAAAATATGTTGATTAAAATCAGGTAGATGCTATAAAGTGAATGAAATGTTGAAAGTCTTTAAGTAATTAAAATTATAAGTAACCTTCGCCTTTGGACCGCCAACCACTCCATCTTTCCCCACGTATATCTCAAAGAACTTTGATGATTTGTTTCCTCTGTCAAGAATGTATACAATTAAAAAAGCAAGAGGAAGAAAGAATGTATACAAGTGCCTACATACATACATGAATGCAGTGGTGTAATATCTTAAAAAAATAACCTTCAGCAATCCAGAAATTCCTTCACGGAGAAAGTCTTCCATCAAGTTGCTTTTTGCCTTCTTAAAATTCTGTTTAAGATCAATTTTTAGGCCATTTTACCAAATTAACAAAATATATCGTCATTCTAAAGGGTATAACGGTGAATTACCATTGGCTTTGGAGCATCACAGTCATCCAGTCCCACTTGGTTTGTGTCCAGCACTGGATTGACCATGTTTGACGATTTCTTTGATGAAGTAGTCGGGCTTTTTGCTTCATTTTCTGCAGCAAGTTCAGCTTTTAATCTGTCCACTTCAGCCCTCAAACTAGACACTTCTTCAGTCTTCTCTTTTAGGTTCTCAACCAAGGCCTTTGAAATTGGTTCTCTCGTCTTTCGTGCAGTTCCGAAATAAACTTGGGGTTTGACGAACCCTCCTATGCCTCTTACTCTTCCATATTTCTCGTTTGTTCCCAATGCTTCAGTTAAAGCATCATGAGATCCTTGTGGAATAAAATCTCCCTTAGCTTGTTTCTTCAAGACTTCCTCCTAGAACAATCCACACGCCATACATGTAAAAGAAAGTGTTTAGATAATAAGATAAGACAAATAGAGCAAACGTATTTGAATTTAAATTAAAGAGCCTAATTAGTTAAAAATACTCACAATATCTGCTATCATCGCCGCTGTCTCCTCATCTGCTATATGACCTTTGTCATTTTGGCGGGCTAAGATCCAAAGCAGCGATCTATCAATTTCGTCATCCTCACCAAGTAATCCCTTCTTTCTCTGTTTTTTAACGATAAAAAACTATTACGTCACCCAAAGGTTTATAAATATCTGAATACAAAAAGGGCAAGTCCGGGGAAGGGTCACACGACAACAGCTTTATAAAATTCTGAATACGGTGATTAAATAATTTTCTTACTAGCTCAGCTTCCAGACCGCAATAACCCTTTCGAGATGCCTTGTGAAGATATTTGATCTGTTTAGTCCGAGCCTTCTGCTCCCTGTGTGTAATCTGGATGATTCCCAAATAAGTACATATTTGAGAGATTTAAATGGGAAAATGTCAACTTTTAATACCTTCCACGAAGGGTCCATTCTCTTATCCACAAACTCTTTCCAAAGCTGAGATGTGATATTCAGTGGGTGGAGAAGATCGCACCAAAACAGGATTTTTGCGAAATGGCCACACAAACTTCTTAGTCATTTTAGTCTTCCAGTCACGCCATTTCTGGTTCGCGGAACTCAACACCGTCTTCTTAGTTTGTGGCGCTAATTCAAACACAATCTGCCAATTATAAAAAAAAATTGTTAATATTAGAACAAACCATCAACAAATATCTGATATCATATAAAACACATATATAACATTGCAACATTTAGTCTTACCAGTATCTCTTCCCAGATCTTATCTTTGATATCCTTTGGAACGAACCTCCAGTTGTCTATGTTGCATGGAACCATGGATCTTGCAACATGTCCAATGTATGACTGCAAGGCCTTATTATCCTCATACAAAGCCCGCCCCAGGCTATCGTAACGGACCTTAACCTTATTCCCTCTTGCCCTCAGCTTAACCAACTTCCACATAGATGATGGACCCCATTTGGTTCTTTTTTGCTCGTGAACATGTACTTCTTCATCTGTAGCTACAGGATGTTTAGCCTCCTCATGTTCAGGTGCCCGGTTCTCAGAAGCATTAACCATATTCTTGCTTTGCTGAACACTCCTTTTCTTTGTTTTCTTAGTAGACATCTGCTTTTTTCCTGCAATAACCCATAAAAGACATCATATAAGTTTTTCATAATTCAGATAAAAATAAATATTAAAGCTGAAAAAGCATATAAAACATTATAACGTAACAGGAACACATAACAATCATAACATGTACAAGAAAAAGACAATAACATAAATTGATGTTAATCACTTTAAGCAATACATAACAAATTGTTACATCATTTTTTCTTTTTCACCACCCAAACACCCTCAGCCTTACTACCATCCTTACTACCCGGCCTAACATATCGTTGATGAGTAGGAATACAATGAGTTGACAAGTCATCTAAAGGACGAGAAAGTGGAATGGTAGTCACTTCCTCATTCTCCCCCTCACTATTATTCTTATGAATTGGTAGAACCACTGACCATCCTTTTCTTAACGGGTCATCAATGTAAAAAACCTGACTAACTTGACTTGCTAGCACAAACTCTTCTTTTCTATGACCCCGTTTGATCAATTGGCAAAAGTTTGGAAACTTTATATTACGTAAGACTGTTGTGTTTGATCTAAAATATGTGCAATCACTACTAGAAAAAATAACTTTTAAATCGGTTAAAATAGGCCTTTTAAATCGGTTCTCGAACCGTTATAGATCCAGCCGATGTAGAAAATCGACGCATTTAACATTGGTTATTTAGCCGATGTAGAAAATACTTTTAACATTGGTTATTTAACCGATTTAGTAAGTTGATATAACCGATTTCGAATCTCACATTCCAGATCGGATATCCGGAAAACTGATTTAGAATGTTTAGTTTCTAAATCGGCTACTGCTTTAACCGATTTAGAGTGTGTAATATTCTAAATCGGTTACTGCTTTAACCGATTTAGAATGTGTAATATTCTAAATAGGTTACTGCTTTAACTGATTTAGAAAAATTGATATTCTGGTTGAAAAAATGGCAGATTTAGAAAAGCCCTGTTCACAAAAGTGGCAATTTTTAGATCACGACAAAATCCCTCCTATAAAACATAACATGAACAATAAAATCTCCAACAAGACGCCATATATTCTACCCAAATTATCAAGTTTACACTATTCTATTACAAAACCTGTTTACATCTTGCAAAAAATGTACAACAACAGTTATTACAAGAGATTTATAAATCTTGAAAAAAAAATACAATCACAAAATGATGAATGATCACTACGCAGCAAATCCCTATGTACCCGGTTCCCATATTCCTCTCTTACTACTTCGATAAAGATGTAAAATCTAGAAAATATTGAGTCCAACATCTTCGTCCGTCATCAATATCATCCTTCGAATAAGACTCTTCCATATCAAATGTCTGCAAATTAACAAGAGGCCACCAATTGATCAAATATCCATAAATATTTTAATGTCTTTGATTTTGAACAACTAATATTTTGCCATATCTTCTTCTTTTATTCTCAACAACCATTTTTATGGTAAAAACACAGAAAAGAAGCGGGATGGGGGTTCTATTTTCTAAATATTTATGTCAAACTAAAGTAAATAATACACCAAAATAAAACATTGGGTTGTACACAGTAAATGCCCAAACCAGCTAAATTGTTTTACTAGTAAACAAGAAACCAGTGGCCATGCACTCTTTATAGCCTCACTTCTACGTGACGTAAACAAAGTACCTTTTCGAATGAGTCGACGAATGAGGCATTGAGCCTCCCAGGGATATACCATCCTCTTTGACAGAGTGAACAGACCTAGTAAATCCAAAGGCCGAACCAATAATTTTGCTGCTTCTTCAACAGTTGTACTACAATTTTCAGTACAGACACCAACGTGATATCCAGTTCCATAGCTGAACAAAGCCATAGGAGAAGAGATAATATATTCAGAAAAATAAGAAAAAAAAATGATGATTTTTTGATAATAATCGACATGCTCTGATGACAGATGTTATGGCTCAAGACCTGTAACAACTATCAAAAGCTCAACTTACAGAAAAATTAAGATATTGTGGTGAAGAAGAAGAGAAAATTAGAGAAAGAATTGAGAGACAGGAAATGTAGAAGAATAATTGAAAGTTTTAATTGTTATTGCTTGCTTCAAGAGGATACAGGACTCGAGTATTTATAACTATCATTACTTGGAGATCAAAGTTGCGCAACAATTCTAAGGCAATCACCTGACTTCCATCTATAATTGAACTACTCTAAACAAGCTAAATAAGGAAATCTAAAAAAAAGGGAAATACGTGAGGAGGCGTTGGTGTCACAACATATTCCCAGTCTCAAAATCCATCCAATTTCGATCACGCTTGTGGGTACTATGATGCCCCTCTTTAGTTTAATTTCATAACTATGATATATAATGATTGTGTTTATTCAACTCTTGAGGATTGTTGTTCTGTGTAACTAACCTAGTTGGGGGATGTTGTTTTCAGGTCATGGCAAGGCTAAAACACGGGAAGAGAACGTTTACGGAGAGGAGTCCCAGTGATACTAGTAGGGGGCCCCAGTCCTTTTCAGTCATTCATGTTCATTCACTTTTATTTCCGCTGCAGATTTCCGTTTGGATATTCATTTTTTATTTAGTGTTGTATATTTTATCTTCATATAAAATATACATGTATTCTATATTTCCTGGGTGTGTTGTACTTGAAACTCCTCATCGGAGTAATAAATGATATAATGTGGTTCGGTACTATAATTATATTATTTAATTCATTAATTTTCATTCGCCTGGTGGGTCCTAGTTGGGGGTCCACGGCACTGTAATATCCGTCTAAATTGGGGTGTACAGTGAAGTCCCATGTTAAGGAGGAGGATGACAAGATCTACCACTTCTCGAGGCGAATGAAACCAAGGATTCGTGATTACATGTCTGGATTAGCCTGGACCACCTTAAAGGACTATCAGAGTTGAGCTCTTGCTTATGATAGGTCCTTGACGTCCAGTGAGGTGGCTCGAGAGAGTAAGAAACAGAAGTCCTTCGGTAGCGTTTCTGGTCAAAAGGGCGGAGTTCAGCAGAAGTCTCAGTCTTCTAATTTTCCTGTGGGCGGTTCGGCTCATTTTTCTGGGGGTTTTTGAGGTACTGCCAGTGCCTCCACTGTGCCGTCAGATGCTTTAATAATGGCAAGTCGGGCCATAGGAACCGGGAGTGTCCTCGTCCGCCGTTGACTTGTCATACTTGTAGTCAGTCGGGCCACAAGGCTTCTTTTTGTGAGCGTTTATGGCAGACTCTTGGTGCCTAGGCTTCTCTTCCAGCGCCTAAGGAGCCGAGAGTGAACCAGGGGTCTTTTTCTCCACCACCTCCGTAGAGTGTCAGCCGAGGGAGAGGTCAGGGCCAGCCCGCTAGAGGGGGAGCTTACAGTGTCGGCTCCGCTCATCCGCATGTTTATGAGATGAGGAGGGTCGATGATCCAGCAGCTACCGTGGCTACAGGTACCGTTCGTATTCATTCTCATCCTGTCAATGTGCTTTTCGATTCTGGTTCTACGCATTCATTCATCTCTCTGGAGTGTGTGCTCCGTTTGAGTCTTGACTGCCTTGTTGTCTTGTGAGCCTTTCATCATTAAACTTCCTAGCGGTGATAGGATCGTTGGTGATTGAGAGATCTGAGACTGTTCTATGGTTATTTGTGCGAGGGCTTGGCTCTCTAATCTTATTGTTGTGAATATTGAGGGTGAGAATTTGATTCTCGGGGATGATTGGCTTGGGCGGCATGGTGCGATCATGAATTACCTCACAAGGATCATCACCATGTTAGCCGAAGACGGCACCGAGCACTCTATCGCGGGGCAAAAGAGAGGAAACCATAAGTTCGTAATTAACGACTTTAACGCGATGAGACTCCTACGGAAGGGGTATACTGGTTATTGGTGCTACGCCCTGAATGCGGAGGATGGTGGAGATGAGTTTTCATCGATTCCAGTTGTTAGTGAGTTCCCTGATGTCTTTCGTGATGAGTTACCGGGGTTGCCATCGGACCGTGAGGTTGAATTCGCTATCGAGTTAGAGTCGGGTGCGGCTCCGATTTCGAAGGCACCATATCGTATGCCACCTTCAGAGATGGCTGAGTTGAAGAATCAGTTGAGTGAGCTTCTTGAGTCGGGATGTATTCAGCCGAGTGCTTCGCCTTGGGGCACACCGGTCTTGTTTGTGCGGAAGAAGGATGGTTCACTGCGTTTATGTATCGACTATCGCGAGCTAAACAAAGTAACCATCAAGAAAAAGTATCCCTTGCCGAGGATTGATGACTTTTTGATCATTTGCAGGGAGCTGCGGTATTCTCGAAGATCGACTTGATATCGGGGTACTATCAGCTTCGGGTGAAGGAGTCCAATGTCCCGAAAACAGCTTTTCTGATGAGATACGGACATTATGAGTTTGTGGTTATGCCTTCGGGCTAACTAATGCGCCGGAAGTGTTAATGCAGTTGATGAACAAGGTTTTCATTGAGTATTTGGATAAGTGTGTCGTCTGTTGGGAGTATGCCCTCGAATGCCACTCAGAGGTTGTTGAGTGAGGGCATTGTACTTGTAATTAAGTAAATCATTATCATAAGGCAAATGAATATTTCTTTATTTACTGGTAGTTACTGGCATTCCTAACTCGTAAATATACATATAGAAACTAGTCAGTGTATTTGAGAGCAAAACGCTCCACTCCTTATTGAATAAGGGGGTCGGCACTGGAAAGGTTTATTGCTCAAATACTTAATCATTCGCAAGTCGATGAAACTTGACTGGGCGTTAAGTTTATGTGAAGACTTGTATGACGTGTTCTTTTACATGGAGAGTGCCTGTCGAACACTAATAGTTAGTGGGAGCACACGTCATAGGTATGCTAATTGGATTAGTTTACTCAAACCTACTCACCCTCGATTCATCACACGGATTTCACTCTAGACAGTCAATGACAGAATCGAACGGTTGTGATAGGTATTCGTGAACCTTCGACTTGAGGATTTAGTAGGGATGTGCTTGTGACGTCAAGATTTTCATTAGAGTAGTTCGACCTTGTAAACCGGAAGTCGGGGGTCAACCTCGATGTGCATCTTGACGGGCAAGTAGCAGGTCCTACTGAATACCAAGATAGAATTCTTTCTCCCGTTAGTGAGCGGGTTATATGTCCTATGCGGTTATAGAAGATGAGATCATAAGTCTTTGGCCAAATAATTGGAGCTGGTTGTATTGGATACACGAGAGCTCGATGATCTCGATTTGCATTAACGCATGCATAGCATCAAGTACAGATAGGGTTTGACTGACCGTGACCCTATAACTTGATCAGGACATTTGAAAGAAAGGTTTGTACGTATACTGGTATTCACGACAGAATGGTTCTTGAATGATCTCATCATTCGTTCTCAGTTGGGGTACAATGTAGGCCGCCAGGCTGGCTAAGTGGTGCTACTACTCTTTGGTTCCTCCCATTGCTAATTCTCTCATTATGAATATTAGATATTGGATATCTAAATTGGGACATTGGATGTCTAAATCGATTTATTGGATAAATTGATTTACGGCCTAATGAATTAAATATATCACTGGGTGATTAATTTAATCATGAATATAATTATTTCTTGGAGAAATTAATTATGTTAGTTTGTATTTGATATGTTTAATTAATTGGATTAATTAAATGACATGAATACATCGGAACGGAATCGGAGTTTATCTGTTTAGACTCACGGGAGTCCGAAACGAACCGAATTTGTCCGATTTCTACATGGGCCGCTGTAACACCCTCAATCCACTCAGGGATATTACACGCCGTAGAACATTTCCTCAAGGATCTACCAGGCTGGTAACAACATTGGACATCTCAACAATGCCTTTAAGGCTAAAATGACTCAGTAGACCGATTTGGTCTTTCAATAAATACATACAACTCGATCACAATACATGCCCACGCAGGGGTCGAATATAACACATTCCCGTACAACGGGGAAAGAATACTGCAGCAGAAATAAAATACAACTAAACCAATACGACATCAAACGGGTCCTCGTGTGATTAATATCGTTCATCTTTCATCATCCTTCATGCCGACCCTGTGCTATGCTCCCCAAAACCTGAATGCAATACAGACATCCACCCCCGATTACTCGGGAGTTAGCAAAATTCCACTATTTTGCTAGTTCAAGTACAAAGTGCAAAATACGAGTCATACAATTCAAGTTCCAAGAATAATAATCAGGCATCCTCAAAGATTCAAACATAACGGAAAATACTTCCCGAAGCAAGAGTTTGGGTAAAACACTCCAAAACCGAAAGTTCACAATTCAAGAGAAACAATTTCCAAAATGGTTTAATAAGCCATCGGGAGTTTTAATAGAAAACAATTTAGGATTATCGAATCCTTCCCATTCCAAAAAGATCAACAGGGGTCACAACCCAAAGGTTTTGTTTTCACAAATAAAACCAACAACGATTCGCAAGGTCAAAATACACGTCACGTGTCCTCGACGGACGTAAAATCAACACAGCATAATTGCCCAAAATACGCAAATCTCGGTCACACAAATGTAACACCAACTTGTGAATACAGAGTGAAGTCATAGATTCCCTCGAGGCCTCGACGGACCCTCCCAAGGTGAGTAAAACACATTCACAAATCACGTACTCAAACTCGTGAATCCAGAGTGAAGTCATAGATTCCCTCGATGCCTCGACGGACCCTCCTGAGGTGAGCAAAGCACATCTACAAATTATATACACACCAGCGTGAACACTTATCACGACATCTTATGGTTGGATCAATCACTTGTTGTCTCCTGACCATATGATCACATGCCACATGTCACCGTAGGTATTCTTTGGTGCTCACGGTTGGATCAATCACTTTTTGCATCCCGACCACATGATCACAAGCCATGTGTCACCGTAGTTTTTCTTAGGCTCTCATGGTTGGATCAATCGCTTGTTGCATCCTGACCACATGATCGCATGCCATATGTCACCGTAGGCCCCGCCCACATTCACACATTCACACACATAGCACAATACAACAAAGATATCCAAACAATTCACCCAGAGGCATCAAACACTTAGCAAAACAAAACGTCAAACCACAACGCACCGAAATGAGGCAATATACGTACACACACATTATCAAGCGCAACATCAACACCATCCATATCCATACGATTCACATAATCGTTTACGAAACATATCAATCACAAAATACACACAGTTTTGAAAGAGAGCCTTTAACGAGGCTAACTGAATATTTTGAAAGTTCATTTCAAACATCCAAACAAACACATTTGGACGATCACCGATCATCATATCCACAAAATAAGAAATGTATGGACAAGGTACTTGCCTTAAAACCACGATCGCAACAAGACGACAGATGGGATGCGGTCGAACATCCCCGAACCCCCGAACACTATCAACAACGCGATAGCACCACGAGTACTACGAGAATAACACCACACGAATTATCAATCACCAAATGGGATTCAACTCAGAATCTTCGAGCACCTATAATCCTCCGGAAGGAACAATAAAAACAACGAAGATACGATTACAATGAGAATCAAGTCAAAAACAACAGAAATCCCACCAAACTAACGAAAGGAAACTCATTGGGACATTTAATCGAACACTCAACGTTCGATAACTCCCAAGAACACTCGAATCACCAATCGAGTTGAACAAACTCGAAATATGGGTACACAACCAATAGAACACGATCATTAATGCTCAATAACATCACCTGATTCATCAAATCGGACGAACAACGAAAATCAAGAAGGAAATCTCGAAAGTCAATCCTAGGAGATTTCAAGAAATTACCTCGATCCGACGAAGAACTAGGATTAGATGATGATATAATCGACAAGAATCTTCCAAAATGCCTAGAAATCGAGTGCAATCGACCAAAAACTCCACTCCTCGACTTCTCCTGTCACCAGCTGCCACCCGGGTGAAGAAATGGGATAAAAATGAGGTCTGGCCCATATCTGTGCCTGCCGATCACTTACGGCCGTAACTGGCACCTTACGGCCGTGACTCGGCCAGGCCAGTACCTGCTCCACAAAGTGCGGCCATGACTCGTCCGTGGCCACTTCCGATGGCCCGGACAACCCCGAAACCCAAACCTGAATATGAATCGAAGATACAGTTACGAAGTACTCGCAAATACGAATATAAACACTAAGAGAACACACGATTCCGACCGCCCGAAGGCTCGAAATTCGACAACAGAAAGTAATTACCCCAAACTTTGGGAAATTACGAAAACGGCCCAAAACTTCTGAAATACACGGTACACGATCGAAACACCAATCCAAAGCTCGCAACCTGAATAATAACATTAAATGAACTTACGAGAAACTCGAAACAACAGTTTTGGACGAGATTCGCAAGAATCGAACTCAAGTGCGGAAAAGCCGCTTAAGAACACGGAACTCAACAAAACGACACCGAAACGAACTCGGATGACAAAAAGTGCAGAATTAATCATTATAGGAATGCCGAAACGGTCACAACAGAGTCACTAAGATGGACTTCCGCCAAAAAAAAAAGAAAATTACCAGAAATCGAAATTGTGGATATTACATACTACCCTCCTTAAAAGAAGTTTCGTCCCGAAACTTAAAACAAGTAGGGAGAAGCAATATCCCATCAGGAAAACTCAACGAGATACACAAGAAACGCGTAACTTATACCCAACAGCGAAACGTTACAAGGTACGCAAAGGAATATACGGCGTGAAAACATGCTCCACGACGACCAACACAACGCCACCGGTAGAGACATAATAAAACCAACAAGTGACAAGCGTCCCCAAACAGATAATACAATCAAGTCAATTATCTGGAGGTACCAATATAAGAAAACATGCACAACCAAGATAACAAAAAATAAACACAAAACGATCCACAAGGACAATCATAAACAGTTCGGACTACGCCGAAATCCTCAAAAACCACACTAGGCATCTTTGTGTCCTTTCAGAGCAGAGACGCAACCTCGATCCCCAAATCTATCAGTTACCGTCTCGCAATGCACGGCTCGGTGACCCACCTGTCCACACTCGAAACAACTGACTAACTGTGAACGACAATTCGTCGCGGTACGAGATCAGGCAATAACAGTCAGACAACCACGATCGAACAACAATGATCGAACAACAACGACCGAACAACAACGATCGAACAACAACGATCGAATAACAATGATCGAACAACAACGATCGAAAAACAATGATCGAGTAACAACGATCAAACAACAATGATCGAATGATAACGGTCGAACAATGACTCCGAAGTTCACACTTCAACTCGAGACATTAAAAGAGCTGGTAGAAACTAAAAGATGTTACTTTCGAACAAGGTTCACAAGAATCGAACCGAACTCGGAAAAATCACAACAATAAACAGATTGATCCAAAACTAGGTCGTAACTCGTTCGAACGATGACAACTGAGATACCAAACAAGTTCAAAAAGTATCAACAAAAAAGAGCGAGTCGATATAATTGAGAGAGATAAAATGCAGAAGTCAAACATAATACGGGCATTACATTCGACCTATTATGAAAGAAATGTCATCCCCGCAACTCACAACAACGGGAGCAAGGTAACAACACAAAAAGCAACAGACAGAAACTTCTCCCATGGGCCTCTCAGAGCCGATCCTGATATCTGCTGAAGCGCGGACTCCGAAAGTCTCGGTAACTAATTCGCAAAGCTGGATTTTGTGTTCCTCGAGTCCACACTTGTAATCTGCTACTGGCGTGGAAGGACAATTTTCACATACATGCCCCATCATATTACAGTCGAAACGCCTCCGCATACGGAAAATACAACTGCTAGGTACAATGGAATATAACATCGCAAAACAACATACTGGAGATGTCACTTCAACACAACATATCAACGTAAGGAGACCCACATACACTAAATCACAGCAACAACGGCATACATTCGGCGATTTCAACGGCCGAACGATAACCATCACACAATCACAAAACATCATGAAACAATCACAGATGTACACAATCATACAAACTCTAAGTTCTAACAGCTCGTACAACTGCTAGGTACAATGGAATATAACATCGCAAAACAACATACTGGAGATGTCACTTCAACACAACATATCCACGTAACGAGACCCACATACAGTAAATCACAGCAACAACGGCATACATTTGGCGATTTCAACGGCCGAACGATAACCATCACACAATCACAAAACATCATGAAACAATCACAGATTTACACAATCATACAAACTCAAGTTCTAACAGCTCGCACGGGTGCGATAGCACGCAAACTACCACGAAACGACAACATTAAAGATCAACTTCACACCTCTCACAGAGGGCTAACACAACAAATGCGTGGCAAATGACTCAACGCTCACACCACCAATTCAATCACAATTAGGGGGTTAACCCCCTAACGAAAGTGCGAACATCGTACATACATTCTCGGACCGAAAACAGGAACAATAGGTTTTTAAAAATGAAAACCGCCTTTTGAAAACAATTTGGAAACACCAATTGATCTTGAGTATCACATTTTCAAAAAGTTGTACAAACATCGTTATCGAGACCTTGAAAAAACCATCATGCATTTGATAAAAATGAGGACACTTTTCCTTTAAATTGAAACTTTCAGAAATATTCGACCCTTGGGTCTAAGCAAATGCATTTCCAGAATTACTGGAATATCAAAAAAAATATTTTGGTCCTCAAAGTAGAATAATTTTGAAATAGATAGTTGCGCTAGTAGGCGCCTCGAAAATACAATACATTTAAAAGTACGTCTCGAATTTTATTTTCTAAGATACTCAAGGTTTTCAAAAATCCAATAGGCCAGAATGCCCAAAACTCACACGTATCGACATTCACTTACATACATCAAAATACACGCATCAACTCGTTCAAAACCAAGACAACACCTGTCTTTTACCAGAAACAAACAGTCAAATATCATAGTCAAAAGGACATAAATAACGAAAACACTCCTCATATAAACGAAATATGAGAGTCACATAAACGCATCACGAAACCGAGAATCTGCATAAAGATTCCATCACTTAACACATAATCATACCAGTAACTCGTGTCACACGAGGCACAACACAAAGAAGGGAGACTTACATCCACAGGTCGCACGAAGGTGATGATCGCCCCACGATACTAATCACGACCAACAAACTCAGACAACGCATCGCGACACGACTCAGTCAGACAAAATCCGACGAGAAAAAAACTCAACAAACACCACTAAACCCAACATCATTTATGTAACACCCCCAATCCACTCAGGGATATTACACGCCGTAGAACCTTTCCTCAAGGATCTACCAGGCTGGTAACAACATTGGACATCTCAACAATGCCTTTAAGGCTAAAATGACTCAGTAGACCGATTTGGTCTTTCAATAAATACATACAACTCAATCACAATACATGCCCATGCAGGGGTCGAATACAACACATTCCCGTACAACGGGGAAAGAATACTGCAGCGGAAATAAAATACAATGAAAGATGAACGATATTAATCACACGAGGACCCATTTGATGTCGTATTGGTTTAGTTGTATTTTATTTCCGCTGCAGTATTCTTTCCCCGTTGTACGGGAATGTGTTGTATTCGACCCCTGTGTGGGCATGTATTGTGATTGAGTTGTATGTATTTATTGAAAGACCAAATCGGTCTACTAGTCATTTTAGCCTTAAAGGCATTGTTGAGATGTCCAATGTTGTTACCAGCCTGGTAGATCCTTGAGGAAAGGTTCTACGGCGTGTAATATCCCTAAGCGGATTGAGGGTGTTACAGCGGCCCTTGTAGAAATCGGACAAATTCGGTTCGTTTCGGACTCCCGTGAGTCCAAACAGATAAACTCCGATTCCGTTTCGATGTAGTCATGTCATTTAATTAATCTAATTAATTAAACATATCAAATACAAAATAACATAATTAATTTCTCCAAGAAATAATTATATTCATGATTAAATTAATCACCTAGTGATATATTTAATTCATTAGGCCGTAAATCAATTTATCCAATAAATCGATTTAGACATCCAATCTCCCAATTTAGATATCCAATATCTAATATTCATAATGAGAGAATTAGCAATGGGAGGAACCAAAGAGTAGTAGCACCACTTAGCCAGCCTGGCGGCTACACGGTCGTGAATACCAGTATACGTATAAACCTTTCTTTCAAATGTCCCGATCAAGTTATAGGGTCACAGTTAGTCAAACCCTATATGTATTTGATGCTATGCATGTGTTAATGCAAATCGAGAGCATCGAGCTCTCGAGTATCCAATACAACCAGCTCCAATGCTTTGGCCAAAGACTTATGATCTCATCTGCTATAACCGCATAGGACATATAACCCGCTCACTAACGGGAGAAAGAATTCTATCTTGGTATTTAGTAGGACCTGCTACTCGCCCGTCAAGATGCACATCGAGGTTAACCCCCGACTTCCAGTTTACAGGGTCGAACTACTCTAATGAAAATCTTGACGTCACAAGCACATCCCTACTAAATTTTCAAGTCGAAGGTTCACGAATACCTATCACAACCTTTCGATTCTGTCATTGACTGTCCCAGAGAGAAATCAGTATGAAGAATCGAGGGTGAGTAGTTCAAAATCTTCCTAAGCATGATAGTTTTATTCAATATAATGATAACAATTCTACAAATCAACCTATCTAAAATGAAACTATGGATTATCATTGCCCTAGTGATGTTGATAGTTCCAGCAAGGAGAGTGTGTTTCTACTAAACATGATTACCACCATTTACAACATCAAGAACACATCATGTCAAACCTTTAACCACCATGTTCATCATTAAGTTGTTAAAATCTTAACCACAACAGCCCGAACGATAACCATCACACAATCACAAAACATCATGAAACAATCACACATGTACACAATCATACAAACTCAAGTTCTAACAGCTCGCACGGGTGCGATAGCACGCAAATCACCACGAAACGACAACATTAAAGATAAACATCACACCTCTCACAGAGGGCTAACACAACAAATGCGTGGCGAACGACTCAACGCTCACACCACCAATTCAATCACAATTCGGGGGTTAATCCCCTAACGAATGTGCGAACATCGTACATACATTCCCGGACCGCAAACAGGAACAATAGGTTTTTAAAAATGAAAACCGCCTTTTGAAAACAATTTGGAAACACGAGTTGATCTTGAGTATCACATTTTCAAAAAGTTATACAAACATTGTTATCAAGACCTTGAAAAAACCATCGTGCATTTGATAAAAATGAGGACACTTTTCCTTTAAATTAAAACTTTCAGAAATATTCGACCCTTGGGTCTAACCAAATGCATTTCCAGAATTACTGGAATATCAAAAAAAAAATATTTTGGTCCTCAAAGTAGAATAATTTTGAAATAGATAGTTGCGCTAGTAGGCGCCTCGAAAATACAATCCATTTAAAAATACGTCTCGAATTTTATTTTCTAAGATACTCAAGGTTTTCAAAAATCCAATAGGCCAGAATGCCCAAAACTCACACGTATCGACATTCACTTACATACATCAAAATACACGCTTCAACTCGTTCAAAACCAAGACAACACCTGTCTTTTACCGGAAACAAACAGTCAAATATCATAGTCAAAAGGACATAAATAACGACAACACTCCTCATATAAACGAAATATGAGAGTCACATAAACGCATCACGAAACCAAGAATCTGCATAAAGATTCCATCACTTAACACATAATCATACCAGTAACTCGTGTCACATGAGGCACAACACAAAAAAGGGAGACTTACATCCACAGGTCGCACGAAGGTGATGATCGCCCCACGATACTAATCACGACCACAAACTCAGACGACACATCGCGACACGACTCAGCCAGGCAAAATCCGACGAGACAAAAACTCAACAGACACCACTAAACCCAACAGAATTTATGTAACACCCCCAATCCACTTAGGGATATTACACGCCGTAGAACCTTTTCTCAAGGATCTACCAGGCTGGTAACAACATTGGACATCTCAACAATGCCTTTAAGGCTAAAATGACTCAGTAGACCGATTTGGTCTTTCAATAAATACATACAACTCAATCACAATACATGCCCATGCAGGGGTCGAATACAACACATTCCCGTACAACGTGGAAAGAATACTGCAGCGGAAATAAAATACAACTAAACTAATACGACATCAAATGGGTCCTCATTTGATTAGTATCGTTCATCTTTCATCATCCTTCATGCCGACCCTGTGCTATGATCCCCAAACTTGAATGCAATACAGACATCCACCCCCCGATTACTCGGGGGTTAGCAAAATTCCACTATTTTGCTAGTGAAAGTACAAAGTGCAAAATACGAGTCATACAATTCAAGTTCCAAGAATAATAATCAGGAATCCTCCAAGATTCAAACATAACAGAAAATACTTCCCGAAGCAAGAGTTTGGGTAAAACACTCCAAAACCGAAAGTTCACAATTCAAGAGAAACAATTTCCAAAATGGTTTAATATGCCATCGGGAGTTTTAATAAAAAACAATTTAGGATTATCGAATCCTTCTCTTTCCAAAAAGATCAACAGGGGTCACAGCCCAAAGGTTTTGTTTTTACAAATAAAACCAACAACGATTCATAAGGCGAAAATACATGTCACGTATCCTCGACGGACGTAAAATCACACATCATAATTGCCCAAAATACGCAAAACTCGGTCACACAAATGTAACACCAACTCATGAATCGAGAGTGATGTCATAGATTCCCTAGGGGCCCCGACGGACCCTCCCGAGGTGAGTAAAACACATTCACAAATCACATACTCAAACTCGTAAATCCAGAGTGAAGTCATAGATTCCCTCGAGGCCTCGACGGACCCTCCCGAGGTGGCAAAGCACATCCACAAATCATATACACACCAGCGTGAACACTTGTCACGGCATTTCACGGTTGGATCAATCACTTGTTGTCTCCTGACCATATGATCACATGCCACATGTCACCGTAGGTATTCTTTGGCGCTCACGGTTGGATCAATCACTTGTTGCATCCTGACCACATGATCACATGCCATGTGTCACCGTAGTTTTTCTTAGGCTCTCACGGTTGGATCAACCGCTTGTTGCATCCTGACCACATGATCGCATGCCATATGTCACCGTAGGCCCCGCCCACATTCACACATTCACACACATAGCACAATACAACAAAGATATCCAAACAATTCACCCGGAGGCATCAAACACTTAGCAAAACACAATGTCAAACCACAACGCACCGAAATGAGGCAATATACGTACACACGCATTATCAAGCGCAACATCAACACCATCCATATCCATAGGATTCACATAATCGTTTACGAAACATATCAATCACAAAATACACACAGTTTTGAAAGAGAGCCTTTAACGATGCTAACTGAATATTTTGAAAGTTCATTTCAAACAACCAAACAAACACATTTGGACGATCACCGATCATCATATCCACAAAACAAGAAATGTATGGACAAGGTACTTACCTTAAAACCAAGATCGCAACGAGATGACGGATGGGATGCGGTCGAACATCCCCGAACCCCCGAACACTATCAAGAACGCGATAGCACCACGAGTACTACGAGAATAACACCACACGAATTATCAATCACCAAATGGAATTCAACTCGGAATCTTCGAGCACCTATAATCCACCAGAAGGAACAATAAAAACAACGAAGATACGACTACAATGAGAATCAAGGTCAAAAACAACGGAAATACCACCAAACTAACGAAAGGAAACTCATTGGGACATTTAATCGAACACTCAACGTTCGATAACTCCCAAGAACAATCGAATCACCAATTGAGTTGAACAAACTCGAAATATGGATACACAACCCATAGAACAAGATTATTAATTCTCAGTAACAACAACCGATTCATCAAAATCGGACGAACAACAAAAATCAAGAAGGAAATCTCGAAAGTCAATCCTAGGAGATTTCAAGAAATTACCTCGATCCGACGAAGAACAAGGATTAGATGACGATATAATCGACAAGAATCTTTCAAAACCCCTAGAAATCGAGTGGAATCGACCAAAAACTCCTCTCCTCGACTTCTCCTATCGCCAGCCGCCACCAGGGTGAGGAAATGGGGTAAAAATGAGGTCTGGCCCGTCCCTGGCCTATATATGGCCGGCAGTGTTACGGCCGTAACCGGCAGTGCCTTACGGCCGTAACTCGGTCAACTGCCGATAGCGCACGCAATGGCCGAAGCCTTGCGTACATAACTATCGAACCTTACGGCCGTAATCGGCATAGCCTTACGGCCGTAACCCAACATCCCAGGCCACTAAATGAAATCTGTCGAATCACTACGGCCGTAACTGACACCCCCTTACGGCCGTAACCCGCATCTACGGCCATAACCAGCACGCCTTATGGCCGTAACCGGCCTTCGTCCAGCCTGTGCCTGCTGATCACTTACGGACGTAAACGGCACCTTATGACCATAACTCGGCCAGGCCAGTACCTCCTCCACAAAGTGCGGCCGTGACTCGGCCGTGGCCACTTTCGACGGCCCGGACAACCCCGAAACCCAAACCTAAATACGAATTGAAGATACAGTTATGAAGTACTCGCAAAGAAGAATCTAAGAACTAAGAGAACACACGATTCCGACCACTTGAAGGCTCGAAATTCGACAACGGAAAGTAATTACCCCAAACTTTGAGAAATTACGAATACGGCCCAAAACGTCCGAAATACACGGTACACGATCGAAACACCAAGACAAAGCTCGCAACATAAATAAGAACATTAAATGAAATTACGAGAAACTCGAAACAACAGTTTCGGACGAGATTCGCAAGAAACGAACTCAAGTGCGGAAAAGCCGCTTAAGAACACGGAACTCAACAAAATGACACCGAAACAAACTTGGATGACAAAAAGTGCAGAATTAATCATTTTAGGAATGACGAAATAGTCACAACAGAGTCGCTAAGATGGACTTCCGCCCAAAAGGAAAATTACCAAAAATCGAAATTGCGGATATTACAGCCGCCCCCCCCACATTTCCACCCACTTTCCATTTGGACTCTTGTTCCTTTCTTTATAGGTTGATCATTGTGGTGGTGGGGTTAGATTTTCATGAGAATGTGATGTACATGTGGGGAGTTGAATAAATGGAAATGTGAATACACACTCACCTCTTAACCATTCATTTTCATACGTGAGTTGGAAGTAGGAGAGAGAGAAAAGAATTTCTCAAAAGTGTTCTTCATCATCTCCATTTCTTCTTCATAATTTTGTTGGAAGAAAAATTATGAGAAAATTGAGAGATCATAGATTATATTCTTGGAGTGTTATAATCTTGATAAACAAGCTTCCATCACTTAATTCTAGCCGTAATCTTAGAGGTTAATCGGGTGATCGTGGTTCCGATCGTTTCTCCGGCGCGTGGCAAGTAGAGGCGTTGTATTTTCGACATTATATCATCCAAGGGCTTGGAGCACATTGGATCAAAGGGATTTACAGTTAAAGCTTGGAGAATAGTTCAAGAGAAGGAATCCATTTAATCAACGGACTACAAGGGTGAGTTTCTTACATCTCTTGTGTTTTCATTTATATATTCGTATATACGTAGCTCGATCGATCCTCGTAGGATTCAGATCGAATTAATTTTCGTTTTACCGCTTCCGCTGGGCATTCGATTTAGGCACTGAATCCCAACAGTGGTATCGGAGCATAGATCTTGCGATCGTAAATACGATATTAGCATTTGGAATGCTCGATTAGATGGTGAATGATTTGGAATCATTTTAGTCATAATCGTGGTATATGTTTTTCGTTCGTAATAGTTGCATTTTTCGTAAGTTTATGTCTAAATATAAATCTTAAATTTCTGGGAAGATATGAAAGTCGGAAAATATTGATATTGGATATCCGGTCGAAAATCTAGCTCTGAATCGTCGTCGGACGAATTTTTGGACAAAGGGCAGGAAGCTGCCAGGGTGACTCGGCCATGTCTAGTTTGACACGGGCCTTGTCCTAGCCTCCCAGTGCCATCGCCGAGGCCAAGGCCATGTCCTGCAACACGGCCCCGCTGACAGGAAGACCCGAGCGTGTCAGGCGACACGGCCTGTGCTTGGCCGGCAGGCTGCCGAGCGTGACTCGACCCTGCCTTTCGGGACAAGGTGTGTATGCCGGCAGACTGTCGAAGGTGACTCGGCCTGGCAGGCTAGTTTTCGCCCTGCCTCAATTTTTTCGTGTATTCCAGAAAATTAATCTCCCACATGTTAAATTGGATTTAATATGATTAAAATGATTTATGGTATTTCATTTTATACGGGAAATTTGATTAATTGGAATATTTATGGGTGACCGAATTATCTGAATGTTTTCCATATTACCGGTTATGTGAATTGATTGGATTGGTTCGGATTGTTGATTGGATCAATGTATCTCTACGATTTCCATTTATATAGTATTTATTGGATGAATGCTTTTGAATGGGGATGTGGTTCGTGGACTTAGTTTTGAATCGTTCGGTTTATTCGATTGGGTTGTAAAGGCCGTTTTGAGCCTTGTTTTACTAGAAATATTTGTATGTAGATGCAATTTTCAATGTAAAATTTATATATAATGACGAAGACCAGAGGAAGATCCATTTTGATAAGACGGAGATTCAAGACGAAGACTTGTAATTAGATTATGGAGTTTTTTGTTTTCTAGGAATGGTCCATGAACCACATATTGGTAGCAACTAAGTTGTGAATGGTTGTTTTACATTGTATGAATGCCACAAACGCACTTAAATGAATTAATGTGCAAAGTGTAACATTAATCGCGAAAATTCTCCCACGACAAATTATTAAGTTTATAAGGTTTCAAGGTTTTCCTTCACTCCATCGAGCTTTCGGGAAATTGAAATCCAAATCGGATGTGCTATGCTTCCGAGTTAGCGGGGTAGTCATTCGGGGAGGACGGATAAATTACCGGGAGCACAATGGATGCCTTCGGTTGGAGCAAATTTTATCCCTAGAAACCTGATAGGTTGCCGGATAAGATTCAATTGTGAAACTGATTTGTGTCAATGGCATAAACTTAACTTGTTCACGAACTATAGAAACCGTATAGGTTGAGGGGAGTGAACAAGGGGAAAAAGAAGATCGAATCATCCATTAGATGGGTTGGTGTTGGACACCACTTTATGAAAATTAATAGACTAGAAACATGTTCGGTTGCCCTCTATTAAGATTTATAATGAACTCGATCACCATTATGAAGTAGAGCGACGATACTTCCGGATTTCACATGGGAGTGTGTTATTCTGATAAAATAGTGGGAGCTGGGTGACAAGAATAGAAAAGACCTTAATTATATACTGAGATCATAATTGAACGAGTCACTAATTAATATGTCGTACTTAATACAGACATAACTCTCAATATGACAATGAACCCACTGACAATTCTACTCGAAAAGAACACCTTCATCGGACCTAACTTCGTGGATTGGATCCGCAATCTGATTATTGTCCTCAGTATAGAGGTACTGGGATACGTCTTGGAGACGGACATTCCGACGCCTCCTGTGCGGACTAGAGCCAATCAGGAAGAGATTGAAAACCACGAAAAGTGGGTTAAGGATGACATAAAAGTTCGTGCTTACATTATGGCTTCTATGTCAAATGAGCTTCAGAGAGCTCATGAGAAAATGACTTCTGCTAGGCAGATTCTATCTCACTTAACCGAACTTTATGGTGAGCACAGCAGAACTGCTAGATATGAGATATCCAAGCAACTGTTCGGTGCAAGGATGAAGGAAGGTGAGAAGGTTGGGGGAACACGTCCTCAAAATGATATCCATGATCGAGAGATTTGAGGCTCTTGATTTTAAAATGGATACTTTTCTCCCAACCGACCTTATCCTACAGTCTTTCCCTGATTCCTTCTCACAGTTTGTTATGAACTTCAAATGCAATGAGATTGCATGTAATTTAGCTGGGCTAGTGAACAAACTTGTGACAGCTCAGTCTCAGATGAAGACTCCGTGGATAAGGGAGTCTGCTCTTGTGATTTCTTCAGGACCTCGGAGGTCTAAGAACAAGAAGAAAAAGACCAAGAAGCAGACTGGACCGCATGTCAAGGACTTCAAGGGCAAGGGCACGGCCCCAACGGTTCCAAAGAGCAGGAAGAAAGACGCTTGTCTCAAGTGCGGTGAGCTGGGCCACTAGGCTAGAGAGTGTCCTATTCTTCATGGCACTTCAGGTACATAACTTTTAGTTTTGGAAACAAATTGTTCTGCTACTGTATTTTCCACTTCTTGGATACTAGATTCTGGTGCTAGTTCTCATATTTATACCGTGAATCAGGATCTAGAACAAAGTAGGAAGCTTGGAGCTGGGGAAGTTATGATCACTGTTAGAAGCAGGCATAGTGTCGAGGCAAATGACATAGGATCATTTCTTTTTGGTTTAGAATACGGTTGTTGTTCTGATTTTAGAGGATGTACTTCTTTTGCCCAAGGGTCATGGACCGAAAAGGCTTTTTATTTTTCATTGGTGATGGTTCCTGCAAAATTTATTTCACAAATAAACTAGTGGGTACTGCTACATTGTTAAATGTATTGTATCATCTAAACCTCAACAACAAAGTAGTTGTGAATACTATGACTAGAAAACGTGGTAGGGATGAAACCAATCAAGTTTTGAAATGGCATCTTAGACTTGGTCATGTTGGTCAGACCAAGGTTTACAACATGGAAAAAGATGGACTTATGGGTCCATTGGGATCGGATCCCTTTCCTACTTGTGAATCTTGCCTTAAAGGCAAAATGACTAAGTCCCCATTCACAGGGACTTTCGAAAGAGCCGCTGATAAACTGAGATTAATCCATATCGACGTATGTGGTGCTTTGGAAGCAGCACGTGATGGATATCAATATTTCATTACGTTTACAGATGATCATACTAGGTATGGTTATGTATACTTAATGAAACATAAATCTGAGGCCTTTGAGAAATTCTAGGAATTCAAGGCCCTAGTCGAGAAACAAACTGGTAATCATATTAAAGCACTTCAGTCGGACTGAGGTGGCGAGTATATGAATACAGAGTTTGACGAGTTCCTGAAGGAACATGGAATAGTATCACAACTAACACCTCCAGGTACTCCTCAGTTAAATGGTGTGTCAGAAAGAAGGAACCGGACCTTGTTAAACATGGTCCATTCCATGCTGGGCTATACTGACCTACCAATTTACCTATGGGGATATGCACTCCTGACTGCCGCTTACATCTTGAACAGATGCCCTTCCAAATCCGTTCCTAAAACTCCACATGAGATGTGGAGAGTGCAAGAAACTAAGTCTTAATTATATTAGGATTAGGGGATGTCCCGCCTATGTCTAGAAGACTAAGGTGTAGAAGTTGGAAGCTAGGTCCGTGAGGAGACGTTTCATTGGATTCCCATCTGAGGTGGGACCGAGGTGGCGAGTATATGAGTACGGAGTTTGACGAGTTCCTTAAGGAACATGGAATAGTTTCACAACTAACATCTCCAGGTACTCCTTAGTTAAATGGTGTGTTAGAAAGAAGGAACCAGACCTTGTTGAACATGGTCCGTTCCATGCTGAGCTATACTGACTTACTGATTTACCTGTAGGGGTATGCACTCCTGACTGACGCTTACATCTTGAACAGATGCCCTTCCAAATCCGTTCCTAAAACTCCACATGAGATGTGGAGAGTGCAAGAAACTAAGTCTTAATTATATTAGGATTAGGGGATGTCCCGCCTATGTCTAGAAGACTAAGGTGTAGAAGTTGGAAGCTAGGTCCGTGAGGAGACGTTTCATTGGATTCCCATCTGAGACGATGGGTTATCTATTCTACATGCCCAAAGATCAAAATATTGTTGTTGCTTTGCATGCACACTTCCTGGAAGAAGAGTTCATTCAGGAAGGCGGAGTAGGTAGAAATATTTCTTTAGAAGAATACAATGAAACTCCTCAGGAGACACCTGTGCAAGAAAATGAAAGTGAACCTTCTATTCCATAAGTACAACCACCTCGTAGGTCAAGTAGGGTGTCTCATTTATCTGATAGGTATAGTTTTATGCACTTGGAGGAACTGGTTTTCCATGAGGTCCCAGGTGATAAACAAGAGACCGACCCACGACCAATGACCTAGCAATGGTGGATGTAGACTACATGAAATGGACTGTAGTAGTCTTCATGTAGTTGGGACCTTCGTTTTGATGAGACAGTCAAAGAGTTTGACTTTGTGCAAAATAAAGAGGAACCTTATGTATACAAGAGGGTTATTGGGAGCAAGATCGCATTCTTAGTACTATATGTAGATGAGATTCTACTAATAGGAAATGATGTGGGAATGCTCAGTTCTGTGAAAGCTTGGCTTTCGAGTAATTTCTCCATGAAAGATTTGGTAGAAGAAACCTATATTCTTGGTATTCGGCTCTACCGGGATAGAGCGAAGAGAACAATAGGTCTTTTCTAATCCCTCTATATATATAAGATCTTAAAGCGATTTAAGATGGATGATTCTAAAAGAGGGTTCCTGCCGATGCAACACAAAATAAAACTCTCCTCGAAGATGTGTCCTCTGGGTGAGGAACAACGAAAGTAAATGAGTAATATACCATATGCTTCGGCCGTGGGTAGACTTATGTATGCTATGTTATGTACAAGACCTGACATTACGCATGCTGGAAGCGTGGTAAGTAGGTTTCAGGCAAACCCAGGTGGGGAACATTGGACCGCAGTAAAGAACATTCTCAACTACTTTGGCTCGTCCACTTGCACATTTGCTTCATAAAACCGAGAAGTTCGTCTGGAATGACGAAAGGCAGTCGAGTTTTGAGGAGCCGAAGAGGCATTTGACTTCAGCCCTGATTATAGCGTTGCCGTGTGGCAAAGAGGGTTTTGCTGTTTATAGCGATGCTTCGGGTCAGGGTATTGGGTGCGTGTTGATGCAACACAGCATGACTATTGCATTTGCATCGAGACAGTTGAGGCCGTATGAGCTCAACTACCCTACTCATGATTTAGAGTTAGCGGCAGTTGTTTTTGCGCTCAAGCTTTGGCGTCATTATTATCTCTTTGGCTCTACATGTCAGATTTTTACCGATCATAAAAGTCTGAAATACATATTCACTCAGCGGGAGTTGAATATAAGGCAGAGGTGGTGGTTGGAATTGATTAAGGATTATGACCTTGAGATCCTATATCATCCAGTCAAGGCGAACGTCGTGGCGGATGCCTTGAGTCGGAATCTGGTTACGTTGCGAATGCTTGAGATACTTACGTCTCAATATGAGCTTCAACATGATTTGATCGAGTTGGGTGTTGAGATTTTGTTGCCAGGAGCTGTCGGGAAACTTTGTGCTTTAGAGAGTTCGTCGTCGTTGATCGAGGAAATTAAACTGAAGCAGTTGGAGGATCCGATGATTACTCAGATCCGAGAGAACGTTCTTAACGGGAAGTCTCGTGTATTTGTGATTCACGAGGATGGTGTATTGAGATTCCAGAGTCGGCTTTGCGTACCAAACGACTTGGGATTGAGGCAGAGTATTTTGCGTGAGGCCCATGCTATACCTTACTCGGTTCATCCTAGTTCGAGTAAGATGTACAAGGACCTAAGGAGGAACTTTTGGTGGAACGATATGAAGAAGGAGGTCGCACGGTTTGTAGCAAAATGTTTGACTTGTCGGCAGGTTAAAATCGAGCATCAGTGATCGGTCGGGTTATTGCAGTCGCTTCCCGTTCCGAAATGGAAATGGGAAGACATTTCGATGGACTTCGTCACGAGCTTGCTGATATCGAAGTCTGGTATGAATATGGTTTGGGTGATTGTGGATCGTCTGACCAAGTAGGCATATTTTCTGGGCATCAAGGATACTTGGGGTCTGGAAAAGTTGGCTCGTGTGTTTATTACGCAGATTGTGAGACTTCACGGTACTTAGAAGTCTATTGTTTTAGATCGGGATGGCCGTTTTGTATCTCACTTTTGGCAGGCGGTACATAAGGTGTTGGGTACTCGCTTGCATCTGAGTACTTCTTTTCATCCTCAGTCGGATGGGCAACCGGAACGCACTATCCAAACATTTGAGGATATGTTGCGTGCTTGTGCTCTCGATTGGAGAAGTGATTGGGAGGAGCATTTTCCGTTGATCGAGTTCACGTACAACAATAGTTGGCACACATCGATCAAGATGGCACCGTATGAGGCGCTTTACGGGCGGCTATGTCGATCGCCGATTTGATAGAATGAGACAACCGATTTGGTCGGTACAAAACGGATATCTCTTTGGATACGAGGCGGAAGGTGGAATTGATTCGGGAGAGGATGTTGACTACTCAGATTCGATAGGAATCATATGCCGATGTTCATCGTCGACCTTTAAAATTCGAGGTGGGAGACCACGTTTTGCTAAAGGTATCGCAGACGAAAGTAGTTTTCCGCTTCGGGAAGAAGGGAAAGTTGAGTCTAAGGTTTATTAGGCCCTTTGAGATTCTCGAGAGGGTCGGCGAGTTGGCATACCGTTTGGCGTTGCCTCCTGCTTTGAGCCACGTCCATAGCATTTTCCACGTTTCCCAGCTGACGAAATATGTTCTGGATCCTAGTCATGTCATCGACTATAGTGAGATCGATATCGCTGAGGATATTACCTTCGAGGAGCGTCCCTTGAAGATTTTGGAGCACCGTGAGAAGCGACTGAGGCATAAGACCATTCCTTTAGTCAAGGTGCAGTGGTCGAGGCATGGTGTCGAGGAGGTAACATGGGAAACCGAGGATAGCATGCATGCTAGGTACCATGAGTTGTATGTTTCTTAAGTTTCGGGACGAAACTTATTTTTAGAGGGGTAGAATGTAATATCCGCATTTTCTTTTTCCCGGTATTTTCATTTTTGGTGTATTTTTCGCTTTTAGTGACTCGATTGTAACCGTATTAATATTTTGAAAATATTTAATACTGGACTTTTTGTCATCCGAGATTGTTTCGGACTTGTACTACCCAATTCCGTGTTTAATGTCATTCCGTCGCTATTTCGTTCGATTCTCGTAATCGTTGTTCGGAACTGCCGTTTTGGGGTTGCCACAGATCCATCTCGTGTTTTTATGCATGTTGTGAGCTTTCGTTTCTTGTTTCGATCATGTATCGTGTATTTCGGATGTTTTGTGCCGTTTTGTAATTTGCCAAAGTTATGGGGCGATTACTAACGTTGTCGTTTTCCGAACCTTTGGGTAGTCGGAATCGTGTTTTCTTTTAGCGCTTTAGTTCTGACTCGAACTTGTCGTTCGTGTCTCCTTCGGTCTATTGTTTTGTGTCGGGTGTGCGTTTTTTCATCAGAGGTAGAATTCGCCGTTTTCCAGCTTTGGGTGCTGCCTGTACTATTGTCTGCATTTGTTAGCGCATGCTAACTTTGTTGCGTAGCACACGCTAATGTCGTTGTGTAGCGGACGCTATATTTGTTCGGTAGCGCACACTAATGACTCAAGCACAGCAGTGGCACTAGGCTGTTTCTGTTCTCTGGACGAGCAGCTTAGCGCACACTAAATTTGTATATTAGCGCATGCTATGATTGAGACTTAGCGCACGGTAGTTGTTTGGCAGCGCACACTAATTCGGTTGTCCAGACTGGGCAGAATGCTTCTGGACTCGGGTTGGTGAATAGGTAGCGCACGCTATGGCCCGATAGCGCGCGCTATCGGGGGACTGTTAGTGCACGCTATTTTCCGGTAGCGTACGCTAATGGGTCAGAACCGCGGGTTCTGGAACAGTTTTTGGCAGGTTAGCGCACGCTAACCTTGAGCCGTTAGTGCACGCTAAGCTATCTGATTTTATATACTCGAGAGTTGACCCAGATTCGTCCATTTTTACTCATTTCATCTCCTTCTCCGACCTTGGGCAATTTTTGGGCGATTTCCAGGCGATTCAAAGTCTTGCAACTCTAAGTTATCATCTTTCTTGAGATTTTGGTGTGTATTAACAACACCAATACTTGTTCTTCGTCTTCGATCCGAGGTAATCTCCTAGATTTTTAATTTAATAACCAAATTAATTGGTTATGTTAAGCTAGCAATATGTTGTATATTGTCAACAATTTCTACATAAGGTGGTAAAATAATATCTTGGGCAGTTAAATATCTCTGACACACTATTTTGGGGAAATTTGGGGATTTTTGAGTTTTTGTACGATTCGTTCCGTATTGTTGATTAATCCATGATGTATATGATTAATCTTGGTGGTATTTTTGTTTTCCCTACGAGTTCATGGTAAATTTCGTGGTATTTGTAAAATCGAGAGGGTTCGGTTGCGATCCTCGTTGTTGTTTTTGTACGAATTTACATTAATCGTAGGTGGGTTTCCGGGCGTATTCCAATTCTGTACTCGTTTAGAAATGGTTGTGATTTTATTCTTCGAATCGTTAGGTTCGGGTTTGTCGGTTCCTAGCGATCGTGGTTGATTTTCCTTTCCATTCATGTCGTCGTCAATTACTCAAGGTAAGTATTCGTGTTAAACCTTTATGCTTAACATGAAATGGTGATGTATATATATGTGTGTGCTTTGCTCACTCCGGGAGGGTCTGAGAGGCCTCAGGGGAATCCGTGACTTCACTCCAGATTCACGATCTTGTTCGCTAGCCAATTCGGGAGGGTCCTTAGAGGCCTCGAATGGGATCAGTGGTTTCTCCCGGATCCTAGGCAAATTGATTATTGACTGTTCGTTTTTCGGAAAAGACATGTCTGGTTTTGTTTTTGAAATGACTTGATGCATATACTATGAAATGTGTAAGTGAATGGTTTGTGTTGATTACTTGTACTAGCGTAATTGCTAACCCCTTTGGGGACCCATTTTGGGGAAATTCGTGTTATGAATTTTAGGTTATGTTCATCCGGACGAGCGGGCACTGGGGCGGTATGAGGATGCTGGCCAAGGTCGTTGGTGTGTGCAAATGAGTCCCCTTATTTCCGTTGTCCATTTTGATGTGGATGTTTTTCAACCTTGTGAACTTATAGATAGTACTCAAGAGTATTTAGGCATTTTTACTTTGATTATGGTTTGTATTATTAAATGTTATTTAACATTGTCGGCGATGTCTGTTTTGCCGATTATACCGGGCATTTTATTTAATTTTCGTCTTGGTGATGTGTGTTTTTCTCGCTAACCGAGATGGTTAGAAGAGTGGTATTTCTTATTTAGCCTAGTGTGTCCCGTGTAGGGTCCACGACGCTGTAATATAGCCTGAATATCTTGGGGGTGTTACAATAATCAAGTCATCCTCGATCTTCGTGCTGATCTTGGTTTTTGTGGTGTTAGGAAGTACGATCAAGACTTGGTCGAAAAGACTCTTAATAGGTTTCCCGTGGGAGCAAATGTGATTGCTCATCAGCTGCGTGTTGCCTATGAGGAAGGGAGTATTAAAAATTTTAGTGACCTTATCTCCCACCTCACAAAAAAAGAAAGGCATCATGAGATCATTCTCAGCAACAATGCTTGCCCACCTGGTACGAATCCGATTCCAGAAGCGAATCATGCTACCCACAGGAAGGCACCATGACAAAATAGAAAAGGCTATGCTGCTCAGTTTTTGCAAGCACCACAGGTACATGACTCGAGCAAGCGAGGGCAAAGATGAGGTATCATTTCAATGTGTGGAAGAGGCAAGGTGGCTCAGCTGCTGGTCCTAGTGGAGCCCAACCACGTGGACCACCTCCTGCCGTCGGGAATGGACCCACTCCAAATGAATGCCATAATTGCTATGCTTGCGGTTCAAAGAAGTATACTTACCACAATTGCAAGGCGCCAAAAAACATCCAAGCCTACTACAAGCAATATAAACAACACTTGACTCAAGAGTCGAATTACATGAAGGAAGATAATGAGAATATAGAAGTGAACCATGTTGAGATTCCTCCTCTCAACATTGCGGACAAAGATCATATTTTGGATGATGCTGACTTTGACTAGATCATCGTAGTTTGACTAGATTTTATGCTTTGATTTATATTTTGTCTTATTTCTATTTTTCGTTTGAGAACTATATTGGGATTTTCTATGAATGTAATAAAGTTTGCCATGATGAATAAAATTCTAGTAATTTCTGTGATTATGCAAAAAATGAATATTATTTTTTCCTCAAATAGCATGTTTGGTTTGGTTTATTAAAAAACAATTGCTCAGTAATAATTACTTGGTTAATTTGATGCATTGGTGGATTTTATCTAAAACTTTTGATCACGACTAAGTGCATCCTCCTTGGTATTTGTTTATGCTTTGAAAGTTGAAACGGAATCATTGGTTTTTAAATAGCCTTAGTCGTACCGACATTCTTACTTCCTCCTCAAGTCTACCAAGTTGGAGTTACCAAAAGGATCATTAGTCGAGATATAAATCGAACACCACACTTTGTCTTAACATGTCTAGACTCGCCTATGGCCATCATTGTCACATTATTGCATCAATGTTAATGGCTTTAAAAAGGATTCAACCTTGCTCTATCACTCAAAAATAGGAAAATACCAAAATAGCAACTTAAAACGAGCACCACGATCTGAGTTCAATGATCCACAAAGTGAAAACCCTATGGACAGAAAGATACGAAAGTCTAGTTTCCTGAACAACTGATCATTCCATGGACTTCTTAAACAAAAGAGTTATTGCTGTTTTATTTAACAAAGGTCAAGTTGCACGGAAACTATTTCCAGCCATCGTGCTAACTTTGATCGTAACCAACTTGGTCGAATTTCCGCAAACTCGAAGTTGGTGAGTTTTCGCTATGTCTTTTAACACAAGACTAATTAAATTTCATGTCTTATTGTATATATCTCGTGGCGAAATTGAGTGCCTTGCTGATAGTGGAACAACCCACACTATTCTTCTGAATAGGTAATTGTTTAGGGATATTATGTTGTACATAGTCAGCGCTCATGTACTAAAGATGAAAGGATATATTGATCATCTTGATAGGCATGGGTTTCCACTTTCTAAGAAGCACTCTATAGATATGATCCTAAACTCATTGCCCGATAGTTTTGGTTAGTTCATTATGAAATATAATATGAATGAGATGGAGAAGTCCATTGCTGAGCTGCATGGGATGCTTAAAATGGCTGAGCAAAATATTAGGAAGAAACCAAGCCACGTGTTGATGGTCAGCAAAGGGAAGTCCTTCAAGAACAAAGGCCACGGCAAAAGTAAGACAAAAGTTGCTAAATCTAAAGACCCTACTAAGCCGGTTTTCAAGGCTATAACTCTCAAAGATGAAAATTTCCATCATTGCAATAAAGCAGAACACTGGAAAACAAATTGCAAGGTTAACTTGTAAGAGCTAAAGCGTACTAAGGATAGTGAGACTGCCACAGTATATTTGTTATAGAAGTTAACTTATCTACTTTCAACTCCTCGGTATTAGATACTGGATATGGATCTCACATTTGTATAAATATGCAGGGGTTGACAAGCAGTAGAGAGCTAAAGAAAGGGGATGTGGATCTAAGAGTCGGCAATGGAGCAAGAGTTGTTGCACTAGCCGTTGGAACTTATGATCTCATTTTACCCAATGGGCTTTTGTTAGTTTTGAACAATTGCTATTATGTTCCTACTATGAAAAGGAATATTATTTCAGTTTCTACATTAGATTATGAAGGTTACAATTTTCTCATTAAGAATAAGATTATTCGTATTTTCTTTGATGACTTGCTTTATGGTACTGAAGAGTAATATATTGGCCTTTACAATATTGATATAGATGAATCCAACACTTTAGAATTCTATAACATTGCAACTAAGAAACTTAAGCTCAATGATTCAAATCTAACTTACTTATGGCACTGTCAACTTGGTCATATAAATGAGAAATGTATTTCTAAACTCCATAACGATGGACTTTTAGACTCTTTTGACTATGAGTCATATGGGACATGCGAATCCTGTTTATTGGGCAAGATGACGAAGAATACTTTCACCAGTCATGGAGAAAAAGCTAGTGATCTATTAGGCCTAGTACATACTGATGTATGCGGACCTTTTAGCACTCATTCCATAGGCGGATACCAATACTTCATCACTTTTACCGGTGATTTTAGCCGGTATGGATATGTTTATCTTATGAAGCATAAACATGAATCTTTTGAAATGTTCGAAATATTCAAGAGTGAAGTATAGAGTCAATTTGACAAGACAACTAAAACCCTTCAATCTATTAAGGTGGAGAATACTTGAGCCAAGAATTCATGATCATCTTAGGAGTTGTGGAATTGTTTCACAGCTCACTCCTCCTGGAACACCTCAACATAACAGAGTGTCTGAGAGGAGGAATTAAACTTTATAGATATGGTTCGATCCATGACGAGTTAAATGGAGCTTTAATTATCATTTTGGGGCCTCACCTTAGAAACAGTAGCATTCACCCTTAACCGTGTTCCATCTAAAGCATTTGAAGAGACACCATTTGAGAAATAGACTGGCATGAGATCAAACTTGTCTTCTTTAAAGATTTGGGGTTGCGAAACATTCGTAAGGCAACAAGTGTTTGAAAAACTGGTGGCCAGATCTGAAAGATGTTTATTTTTGGGATATTTTAAGGGAACTAAAGGATATTACTTTTATAAGCCTGTAGAGAACAAAGTGTTTGTTGCTCGAAATGTTGTCTTCTTAGAAAGGGAATTTATTTCCAAAAGAGACAGTGGGAGAATGGTAATTCTCGAGGAAACTCGAGAATCACAAGAAGACATTGCTTCACCGTTGGAAACTGAACAGGCTCAACAATCAGTTGAAGGGCCAGTTGAAAGTACACAAGTCCCTCGCAAATTTGATAGGGTGCGACATGAACTTGAGAGATATGGTTATCTCATAACAGAGGATGATAACACATCGCTCATAGATGATTAGCCTAGTACCTATACAGAAGCTGCTTCAGGACTAGAGTCCGAGGAATGGCAAGAAGCCATTAAGTCAGAGATGCAGTCCATATATGACAATCAAGTTTGGAACTTGATAGATCCACCTGAGGGTGTTAAGATTGTTGGGTACAAATGGGTCTTCAAAAAGAAGAAAGACATGGACAATAATCTGCAAGCCTATAAAGCTAGACTAGTGGCAAAAGGTTATAAACTGATTCATGGTGTTGACTATGGTGAGACTTTATTGCGAGTAGTCATGCTTAAATCAATTAGAATTTTATTTGCCATTGCCGCATACTATGATTATAAAATATGGCAACTGGATGTCAAACAACGTTTCTTAATGGAAACTTACTCGAAAATGTGTACATGACAAAATCTAAGGGTTTGTTTCATCCAGAAAATTCTAAAAAGGTTTGCAAGCTTCAAATATACATTTATGCGTTGAAGCAGGCTTCTTGCAGCTGCAATCTTCATTTTGATGAAACTGTCAAACAGTTTGGGTTTATTCAAAAGGAAGATGAACCATGTGTGAACAAGAAGGTTTGTGGGAGCATAGCTGTTTTCCTAGTTTTATATGTAGATGACATATTACTCATTAAAAATGATATACATTCCCATTTATTCTTTCAGTGCCCTTATTCTGGTCGGCGTATATCTATTGCTAGGAGGGCAATCCGCTTTAGTTGGCCTCACTCTGTGTGGAGCTCGGGGTTGTTGTGGGTAGCTATGAGGTGGAGAGGTAAGCATGTGGTCGTCGTGGCTTACCGTATTTTCCTAGTTGCTTTAGTCTATTTGATTTGGCAGGAGAGGAATGAGAGGATATTTGGTCAGAGGCATCGAGATCCTCATACGGTTACTTTTCAGGGGATCGGTCTTGTTCGTGACATTATTTCTCATAGATGACCCGCCCGTTCTCTATCTACTCTGGTTGTTAGACGTATTTGGAGGATAGCTTGGTAGTATTTTATCCTTGTACCTTTGTATCTTTGTAGCTTATGTAGCTTTGTTGATTATGAAGATTATGTATTGCTAGATCTTAATCTTTGTAATGTTGTTTGGTGAACCATTCTATACGGTTGCCGGGGTACTGGCTAGCCTTTTTGGCCACTATTTTTTATTTAATGCAATTGACTTTTCCCCAAAAAAATGATAAACCCACCTTGCAGACAGTCAATACTTGGTTGGGAAGTTGTTTCTCAATGAAAGACTTAAGAGAAGCGGCTTACATTCTAGGGATAAAAATCTATAAAGATAGAATAGAGAGAATGATTGGTCTGAGTCAAAGTACCTACATTGACAAAATATTGTTCTATATGCAGGACTCCAAGAGATGACTCTTGCAAATGTCACATGGCATTCATCTGAGTACGATTTAGAGTCCTTCGACTCTTGATGAGCGAGCTCACATGAGCTAGATTATGCTTCGGCTATTGGATCGATCATGTATGTCATGATTTGTACTCAACCCGATGTATTGTTTGCCCTTAGCATAACAAGTCGATACCAATAAAATCTATGTGAAAGTCACTGGACATCAGTGAAAACCATCCTAAAGTACTTAAGAAGAACAAATGATGCATTCCTAATTTATGAAGGTGTGGGAAACGAGCTAGCTATAAATGGTTATGCTGATGCAAGTTTTGAAACCGAAAGAGACGATTTTAAATCGCAAACTAGTTTTATATTTGTATTGAATGTAGGTGCTGTGAATTCGAAGAGTTCCAAGCAAAGCACGATTACTGATTCTATAACAGAAGCTGAGTATCTGGCAGCATCAGATGCAGCTAAGGAAGTCGTATGGATCAAGAAGTTCATTACTGAACAAGGAGTGGTACCCACCATCCAGGGTCCCGTAAGCCTTTATTGTGACAATAATGGTGCTATTGGACAATCTAAAGAGCCTAGGTCCCATCATAATTCCAAACATATACTCAAAAAATATCATCTAGTCAGAGAGATCGTCAGACGAGGAGATATTGCAATATGCAAAGTAGCAACAGAAGAGAATGTTGGTGATCTACTTACCAATCCTCTTTCACAAGGAAAGCATATTGAGCATGCTAGATCGATAGGACTAAAAGTGTAGAATGAATGGTCCTAGTGCAAGTGGGAGATTGTTTGGAATAGTGCCCTTCCAAGATTTGTAATTGTCACGTTTAAATAAAGTTATTTGATATCATTTATTTATCGTTGATTATAATAATGTATATATTTTTTAATATTATAATAATCGAATAATGGTTATTCACGAATAATAAGATTGTTCAAATATCCTTGGTCCAATCACGTAGAGTGGAGATTCAAATGATTAATATACTATTATAAGTTTGATTGATAATCATCGGATGATTATGCGTATGGTACAGATCAAACTTATGGGTATTGGTTGGAGAACGCGATACTGGACAGACGCCCATTGAGATCACTGCATGGAAATGCCATAAGTGAATCTCAACATAACAGTATGTCAATAAATCCTTGAACTGAGATTATCATAGAGTCCAACATGATAACTATTGTGCCTTGACGTAATCTAACGTCATCTGAAATATGGTGATCATAAAGGTTAGTGATCGGGATTAGTGAGAGTCCTGTAGAGGACAGTGAATAATCAAGATGGGGATTTGTCCCTCTCTTTAGGGAGAGAGATATCTGATGGGTCCCTCGATAAGTAGGACTGAAGGAAATGCATGTCCATGCTCAAATGAAGATTCATTTGATTCAATCAGTCTACTTAAGATCGAAAAAGCATTTGAACATAATAAGTATGACAATGTCCATGACTTAGTTCGAATATAATATCACGCCACAAAGGGATTTGACAGGATAAATGGTTTAATGGACTATAAACTTATATTATTTGGGTAGTCATAATGCCTTTCTAGAGACCGCTTATGACTTATTATTTAATAAGGTATTAAATAATTGCCAACATAATATATGCCTTTTGGGTCACACATACGACCACTAAAGACAAGCAAGAATAATTAATAGATATAATATAGGATATTATATATATTAAAAAAATTAAATAATGAGTAATATATAATATAGGATATTATATATTATATTAGTTCATTATATCAACTAGGAAAGATAAATATAATATTAGATATTATATTTATTAGAGGACTAAATAATAAGTAATATATTTAATATAAGATATTATATGTATTGTATTATTTAATAAGTTGAGGGGCAACTAAGCAAATACTAGAGTTTGACTCTAGGGTTTACTTAGTATATATAAAGGGTCTTGGACAATGAATTGTCATAAGACATAAATTACATAATCCTAATTGTGTAAGGAGAATATCGACCCCCCTTAAGAAAAGCGGCCGAATTGTTTCTGTCCAGGAATCCCGTTTCGGCCCTCTCTGTCTTCTTCCCTTAGTTGATTTTGATAAACAGTACAAATCCTTCAAGCAAGGAATTATTTGTTGTACTGTTTATCGTAATTCATAAGGATCTAGCAATCTGACTTGTACCAGTTCGTGTGTGGATCACCGAAAGAGGAAGATGATATTAATCACCTTCTGGTCCGGGTTACAGATCTGTTCTTTGAATTAAGGTAATTCGACAAACTCTTTATAAATCAATTAAGTTACTACATGAAGATCCTCATATAGGTTTTCCGTTAATTTATTATGCTGAATTTTGCTCATGTTTATTGTATTTTATACACATAAATCCCAATAGACTATGGTATTAAGGGGAGAGAAACTCCAATCATGTGCGACAGTACGAGTGCAATCGCAATTACGCACAATCATGTATTGCAGTCAAGGACCAAGCATATTGATATGAAGTATCACTTCATCGAGAATCATGTGGAGAATAAAGATGTTCGGATCGAGAAAATTCATACATATACTCAGATAGCCGACATCTTCGCAAAGACTCGCCACACAATGAGGTTCTGTATGCTACGTCAGGAATTCAGAATTCTACAGCTCGGATAAAATCCATGTAATTTTTTAATTTTACTCATTAATTGAGGGGAAATGTTGTAAGACCCATGAATACAGTGTCCACCTACATTAATCGAACACTCAGAATAACAAGTCATATTCTTACTATAGGAAGAAGAGGGCACAATTATCTTCCTACTGCTAATGTGTATTAATTAAGGGGGAACATAGTAGGACCCAAGAATATAAATCAACAATTTCTGTAAGAACTGAATCCTATATAAATCTTTTAAGGGGTAATGCAGTACTCTCGCGGATATAGCATGAATACTGTAGGAGTTTAATTTAGTCCATGTGCATCTTCTTAACTTAAAATGATTTAACTTTGAATATTAAAACAACATCTGGACTTTAAGACCTTGAAACCCGCAATTTAATATTCAAATCATCTGAACATGCAATATTGGAGGCTGGAATGTGTCAGAGGTGGGACAAAACATTAAATTCGAAGTTGATGGATTAGATGTACTAGTTACATCCGGATTCATTCGGTACTTTTACTCAAAAATGGTTCCCATCCCTCAAATCTGACCGTTTACTGTAAACTAGCCTTTCTACACACTAAAAAAAGGACAGTGTGTTAATCCATAGACTCTTTATGCTTTCTACAAATTAAACGAGCCTAAAACATAGAGTATTAGTCAACAATTATTGTAAAAACTAAATCTTGTATGAACCTTTTAAGGGGGGATGCAGTACTTCTGCGGATATATCACGAATACTGTTGGATTTCAATTTAGTCCACGTGCATCGTCTGAACTTAAAACGATTTAGCTTTTAGTACTAAAAAGACATCTGGACTTTAAGACATTCAAACCCGTAATTTGATATTCAAACCGCATGAACTTGCAATAGTAGAGGCTGGAATGTGTTTTGCTTGGGTTCGAGACATTGAAGGAATATTATGATGGTGATGCGGATTTTGGTGAGACTTTCACTCGTTGCAAATCTGGTCCGTTTGGAGAGTTTGTGATACAAGAAGGCTTCCTCTTCAAAGGAAATCATCTTTGCTTACCCAAACACGCGGTTCGGGAATTGTTGGTTTGGGAAGCTCACGGTGGAGGCTTGGCTGGCCACTTTGGTTCGGCTAAGACATTGGAGGTACTTAAGGAACATTTTTATTGGCCGACGATGCAAGAGGATGTGAATGACATAATTAGTAAGTTTGTGACATGCCATATTGCGAAGAGTTCATTCAAGCCGGGAGTATACATGCCTTTGCCGATTCTGGAAAGGTCGTGAGAAGATGTCTCGATGGATTTCATTGTTGCTTTACCTCGTACTCAATGAGGGAGGGATGCTATTATGGTTGTTGTAGATCGATTTTCGAAGATGTATCACTTTATGGCTTGCCACAAGACGGACGATGCGAGTAACATCGCCGGTTTATATTTCCAAGAGATCGTAAGATTGCATGGGGTCCCGAAGACGATTGTTTCAGATCGGGACTCAAAATTCCTTAGCTATTATTGGAACACCTTGTGGAGAAAGGTAGGAACCAAGCTTCTATTTAGCATGTCGCATCATCCGCAAATAGACGTCCAAACTGAGGTAACCAATCGAATCTTGGGCACTTTATTACGTGGTCTTGTGAGCAAGACGCAAAAGGATTGAGATTTGAAGCTTGCACATGCGGATTTTTCTTATAATCGTTCTCCTACTCATGCCACGGCACACTCTCCGTTTGAAGTAGTTTACGGGCTGAATCCTTACATGCCGTTAGATCTAATTCCATTGCCGAGTGACGAGTTGGTGCATAAGAATGCGGAGTCAAAACTTAAGTCAATGATGAAATTACACGAGCATGTACGTAACCGAATCAAGGAGATAAACGAAACTTACAAAAGAAATTCGAACAAGCAAAGAAATCCGAGCTTATTCGAAGTTGGTGATTTGGTTTGGGTGCATTTGAGAAAAGAGTGATTTCCGAGTAAGCATAAGAACAAGTTGATGCCGCGAGCTGAGGGACCGTTGAAAGTAGTTGCGAAGGTGAATGACAATGTATACAAGATAGAACTTCCGGGAGATTATGGGGTGTATGCAACCTTTAATGTTGGGGATCTTTCGCCTTATCTTGATGATGACGGAATTCCAGAATTGAGGACAATTCCCTTTAAAGGGGGAGGAGATGATACGATATGGGCTAGTGGAGCAGATGATTTGGTGATCAACGTAGAGACCATGTACGCCATACACATGCATGACGAATCACGTACCTAGGCGAGAAGACGAGCTCGGAACTTGGAGTGACTTTGGTGGTCGGGCTCGGGATTACGTAGTTTGTTCATTTTATTTATTTATTTGCGTAGTAGGAAATATTATTTATAAGGATGCGACATGTGCATGCCTATTTTGCTTTACTTTGTTCGTTTTATTATTTTCCTTAGGCATTAGTAGCCTAAACTTGTTTAAGGGCGTTTTAGGAAATAGCCTTTTATTATTATGCTTGGTACTAGGATTTAGTGGCTATAATATCACATATAGCTCGACCGATTTGCATATTGAATACACAAGTTGATTTTGCTCTCTTTGATTTCTAATTGTTTGACTTGTCTCAAACACAAATTCTTGATTATTATTCGACGCATTCTTGAATTCTAATCTGATCAATTCTCAATAGGTTTTGGGAAGAGATCATCTTTGACGAGTTATAGGTCTAGCTCGTTAAAATATTTTATTGTTTTCTGTTCGTCCGATCGGAAGCTGTTCTTATTTGGTCGGAATCTTTGGATTCGTTCGTGGTGTTGTTCATCGGAGTGTTGTCCAGTTTCTTGTTCGTGAAGCTTACTTCCTGATGCGAAATCTCCATCGGTACAGTGGAAGGCTATTTCACGAGCGGAAGCAAACAGCACTTAGCCAAAAGGAATTGAATAGCACAGTTAGGTACTGACAGGAACTGATAGCAACAGTTCGATACAGAAACAAGAATGGACAGCGGCACACGCACAAGACAGGAACTGACAACAACAGTTCGATACAGCAACAATGATACCCGTCAAGACAGGAAGTGGCCGAGTGGAAATGACTCGGAACAGGAAAATCCAAACAGCGGAACTCGAAAACAACAGGTTTCAGTCGGATGCAATGGAAACAGGAAACAAGCTTCGAATAATCGAACAGCAACTGATGCGAACTCCCGATTAGGTACAACCCTGTATCGAAAGCAAGAGGAGTGCCTTTTGCGAATAGGGAACACGGACAATAAGTTGAAGTATGGAACGAAATGTAAGGACTGTCTGAAGAGGGGGAGTTTTCTACCGAAAGAGGACAGGAAACAGGTGTCTATCGAACTAGACCTATAATTCAATAAGGTGATTTATTCTCAAGACCTATTGAGAATTGATCAGATTAAAATTCAAAAACGCATCGAATAATAATCAAATTTTGGAAGGAAACTCGTCCAATACTTTAAACAATACACAATGTATTCTTTTTTTCTTGATCATTCAATAATGAAATCGATTACAACCCAAACATGACTACTTATAAGTAAGAGTAGCCTGACAAGATTACTTAAAATATTAAAAGATAAGATCACATGATTTTAAAATAAAGGAAAAGACAATAAAAAGGGGTACTCCACGCCACTATCAAACAAAAGGAATAAAAGATGGGTTTCGCCTCCAAGGTGATATTCTTCTCGATATGCAGGCCGTGAATCCTGCATCACTTTATTATGGTGTGAAATCTTTATTATCTTATCTTCACCAACTTGGACCCAACATGATGCATGTTGCCACGTTTAAGTTATTCCCAGTCCGATCACCAAGGTTACTCCAGATCTCGTATCCGTTCTCTCACCTAAGTATGTAGGAGTATGTTCAAGGTGTTTTACGTCAATCCTCACTTTGTCTTCTTCGCTTCGAGTAGTCGGTTTCATAACATTCCCTCCTTCTTTAAAAGGAATTATCCTCAATTCCGTAATTCCATCGTCATCGAGATATGGAGATAGATCGCGTATGTTAAAAGTAGCATGCACTCCATAATCACCAGGGAGTTCTACCTTGTATGCAATATCATTTATTTTAGCAACTACCTTGAAAGCACCCTCGACTCGTGGCATAAGTTTATTCTTGCGTTTACCCGGAAATCGTTCTTTTCTCAAATGTACCCAAACCAAGTCGCCAATTTCAAATTATCTCACTCTTCTTTTTTTGTTAGACTTCCGTTTGTAGGCACCATTAACCTCTCTGATCCGATTACGCACTTGCTCATGTAGCTTCATCATGGACTTAAGTTTCGACTCCGCATCCTTGTGAACTAACTCATCGCTTGGCAAGGGAATTAAGTCTAACGGCATATATGGATTCAAACCATAGATGATATCAAAAGGTGAGTGAGCCGTGGCATGCATAGGGGATCGGTTGTATGCAAACTCCGCATGTGCAAGTTTTAAATTCCAGTCCTTTTGTGTCTTGCTTACAAGACCACACAATAATGTTTCCAAAGTTCGATTAGTCACTTCAGTTTGTCCGTCGGTTTGAGGATGGTGCGAAGTGCTAAACAAGAGTTTGGTTCCCACCTTCCTCCATAAGGTGTTCCAAAAGTAGCTAATGAACTTTGAATCTCGATCCGAAACAATAGTCTACGGAATTTCGTGTAAATGTACCACCACTCGAAAATATAAGTCGGCCACATTGCTTGCATCGTCTGTCTTGTGGCACGCTACAAAATGAGCCATTTTTGAAAAACGATCTATGACCACCATAATAGCATCTTTACCTCGTTGAGTACGTGGCAAAGCAACAATAAAATCCATCGACATATCCTCCCATGACCTATCCGGAACCGATTGAGGCATATACATGCCCGGTTTGAACGAGCTCTTCGCCATATGACATGTCACGCATTTACTCACGATATCATTTACGTCTTGTTAGGCGTATTTTTATACGCTTATTTATCATTATTTTATATTCATTTGAAGTGTAAATCTGCGTAAATGAGCTTTTAATGCACTATTCTTTTATGTTTTGCAGGAAATTGGAGTCCGAAAGCTCGAACGACGAAAAACGGGCGAAAATAGCAATTTTTGGCCTGGGGCCGTGGCACACGAAGGTAGCTAGCAGAGCGCCGAGCGGACTGTACCGGGGGCCGCGGCACAAGGAAAGTGAGGCGCGGCCCAGGAGGAAAAACGCGCGCTCAGGCATAGGCGCTCAGCATGGTGAGCCGCGGCACATATTAAGTGAGCCGCGGCCCACGGGGCGGTTTTGTTAATTTCACCGCATTTCTGGGCCGTTTTTGGATCCTATTCCCAACCTAATTCCCGGACGCGTTTTGGAGGCTGAGGAGAGTTATAAATAAGCATTGGAGGTCAAAGAGAATCGATTATCATCGAGGAATCAAGAAGAAGCAGAAAACACCAAGGAACAGAGCGCGGAAGCTAGAGAACGGAGGAATCCGAGTTCTTCGACTGCGTTTGATCTTTATGCTTTCTTTAATTATTTCTGTATTTTTATTCTTTAGCATGTCAGGCTAAAATCCTGTTCTAGGATTTTGATGAAACTGAGGTTTTGATGAATTAACTTTCGATTTTGCATTAATATAATTCCCTTTTCTATTGAGTTTTCTCCAATTGTTCTTAATGATTTCAATTGTGTGGCCTATAGTTGAATTGTTTTAATTACGCAACTCGAATCGGGAGAGGAGAGTTGGTAAGGAAATAATTGGTGAGAACCGTTTTATCTTATGAGATAGGAATATACTCATAGGAACTACGTGGCCTTTCTGAAGATTCCGTGCTTTTGGCCTATTGTCGAATTAATCCACCTAGGAATAGAGTGTGTTATTCGCCTTAGAAAAATCTATTGACCTCGGGAGAGGTGGTAGAGTATTTTAGCAACCTTTGCCTTCAATAAATTGGGAAATCATTAAATTCATATAATCGAGAGTAATTCGGATAAACCGAGGTGGATTCACAATCCTAGATTTATTCCTTATTTGATTTTAATTCTTTGAATAATTGATTCTACCATTTCTTTGCTTTTATTAATTTGCCTTAATTATTACTTGCACCTAAAATTTCGACACTTCAAATAAAATTAGGGTACTCATAAATCGGTATTTAGTAAGTCAGTCCTCGTGGGAACGATAACTTACTCATCTCTGTATTGCTTGTCTACGATAACGTGCACTTGCGTTAAACGAAATCCACAACAAGTTTTTGGCGCCGTTGCTGGGGACTGAGTATTTTACTAATATCGATTTCAGTATTTCTAGTCTTAGTTTGAACATTTTCTTTATTTTTGTGTAATTTGTTTATTTGTTTTCCTTTCAGGAATTTCCGGTTAGTGCATGAGAAAATTCAGTAACGAAGTCCTACTACCTTTGGATACCGAACTCGAGCACACTCTTCGGAAAAACAAGAAGGAAAAGCGCGAGCAACCAGCAAAAGACATCATGGCCGACAATACCGAAAATCACGGAGGAGATAATCTTGTGCAGCAAGCTCAACCGGCATTGTCACTCCGTGATTATGCCATGCCACAAATAAATGCGAACTTTTCGGGAATTCAGCGTCCAACCATCCAAGCGAACAACTTCTAAATCAAGCCGGCTATTATTCAAATGGTACAAGCAAGCCAGTTTTGTGGACTGGCAAACGATGACCCCAACGCACACATCGCTTTGTTTCTAGAGATTTGTGACACCTTCAAGAATAACGGTGTCACCGATGATGCTATTCATCTGCGTTGGTTGAATTCATTACCGCCAGGCTCTATCACAACTTGGGCGGAATTAGCACAAACCTTCCTGGCTAAGTTATTTCCCCCATCAAAAACGGCGAGATTAAGGAACGAGATAACCACGTTCGGGCAATTTGATATGGAGTCGCTTCATGAAGCTTGGGAGCGATATAAGGATTTATTACGAAGATGCCCACACCATGGCCTACCGGACTGGCTACAAATTTAGACGTTCTATAACGGATTGCGTGCTTCTACGCGCACTCTTGTTGATGCAGCCGCTGGAGGAGCATTGATGGGAAAAACGATGGCCGAAGCCCACTCTCTATTGGAGGCGATGGCTGCAAATGCTTATCAGTGGCCTTCCGAACGAGTGATCCCGAAGCGAGTAATGGAAATCTCCAATAATGATCTAATATCTGCACTATCAGCACAAGTTGCCGCCTTGACTCAGCAACTTCAAGCTTTTTCACATGCTCCTACTCCCGTTACCATGGAATCATGTAATTAGTGTAATGGGTCTCATCCTAGCGCAGAGTGCCAAGTTGGAAATCCTTTCGAACAACACCAGATGGAACAAGCTCAGTTTGGGGGGAATGGTAATCGACAGAACAATCCGTACTCCAACACATATAATCCGGGGTGGCGTAATCACCCTAACTTTTCATGGAAAAACGAACAAAACTAAAATCAACCTCAGTTTTCCCAACACCAACAGCAACCTTCTCCTGCTCCAAAAATTTCTCTAGAGGAAGAAATGGCGAAATTAGCAGCAAATACGAGTCAGTTCATGACACGTACGGAAGCCACCTTGCAAAACCATTCCGCTTCTATTCGCAACTTGGAAGTCCAATTGGGGCAAATAGCTAATATGTTAACAGCCCGACTGGAGGGTACCTTGCCGAGTACAACCGAGACGAACCCCCGAGAGAGTATAAATGCCATTAGTTTGAGAAGCGGGAAGGAAGTGTGCGAGCAGCCCAGGCAGAGCAAAAAGGGAGGTGATGATGAGGAAAAGAAAAATTTGGCGACTGAGGAGTCACAAAATTCTAGACCCTCGAAACTGTTTCCCGACAATCCGAAGGCCTTTGTTCCACCCGTTCCATTTCCACAGCATTTGCAAAAACAAAAATTGGACAAATAATTCTCCAAGTTTCTTGACGTCTTCAAGAAACTACATATCAACATTCCATTTGCCGACGCCTTAGAACAAATGCCGAGTTTTGTGAAGTTTATGAAGGAAATCTTATCTAAGAAAAGGAAGCTCGAGGAATATGAAATGGTGGAACTGACTGAAGAGTGCAGCGCAATCTTGCAGAGAAAGCTCCCGCCTAAATTGAAGGATCCAGGAGGCTTCACCATACCGTGCACCATTGGGAACTTGTCTTTTGATAGAGCATTATGTGACCTCGGCGCTAGCATTAATCTCATGCCTCTTTCTATTTTCAAGAAGCTAGGAATTGGGGAAGCCAAGCCGACGACTGTCTCCTTGCAATTAGCTGATAGATCGATCCAGTACCGGAGAGGGGTAATCGAAGATGTCTTGGTCAAGGTCGATAAATTTATTTTCCCTGCTGATTTCATTGTACTTGATATGGAAGAAGACAATGAGATTCCGATTATCTTGGGTAGACCGTTCTTAGCCACCGGAAAGACCCTTATTGATGTTCAGGAGGGTAAACTAATACTTCGAGTTGAAGATGAGCAAGTCACGTTCAAAGTGTTTTGATCTCTCCCGTGTCCAAGCAAGGTCAAGAAGTGTTCACAAACTGATATCTTTGAGAAAGACGCACAGCGGGAGAGTTGTCGGTCGAAGTGTTCAGAATCCGTTTCAGCTCCTCCGACGTCTAATAAATATGAAGGGCGAATCGTGTATCATAAGCATTTGAATATGTCGTCTCCAACATCCGTTCATCCACCATCGAAAAATTCCCATGCTTTCATAAGTTTGCCCATGGAGTTGAAAATCAAACCGGATGTCAAACGAGTACCAAGTCAACTGCAAAATGGGTGTTTTGGAAGGTTGCTATTGTTAAAACCGTTTCGCAAAGAACATTGGATTTCCAAACCAAAAGTTGAACGGTTGAAACTTAATGGTCAACAATTTAAATCACGTAATAACAGATCGATGGACTGTGCGGAGTCCAAATGGTCTTTGCGAAATGCGAATTGATCTTCAAAAAGTCCGACTGAAGACTATAAACTTAGCGCTTCTCGGGAGGCAACCCGAGTATTAGTTATAGATTTTTGTTTTTCAGTATTTTCTTGCATTTTTAGATCTTTATTTTTCGTCATTTTTGCTTTGATACGCTTATCCCTCACGTTCTTGATGTTTTCTTTTGAAAATTCTGTGCAGAAATCACCTCAGGGAAAGAAATCAGCAATGGGCCGCGGCACAAGGATAGTGAGCCGCGACACACACCAGTTGAAGGAAAAAGGCCAAACAAACTGTACTCTGTGCCGCGGCACGACCTTACTGAGCCGCGGCACACCAGGTCCCTGAGCCACGGCACATATTCACTGAGCCGCGGCACGCCAAATGTCCAAGAAACTCCCAGGAGGCTGTACTCTGTGCCGCGGCACAGACCAAATGAGCTGCGGCACACTAACATGCTGAGCCGCGGCACCCGTATTCTGAGCCGCGGCACATGGCGACATAGCATACACACCCAGGCGGACTGTACTCTGGGTCGCGGCTCACTTAAGTTGTGCCGCGTCCCCTGTTGCAAAGATGAACAGCCCAGCACCCCTTTATAACATCAATTGGCCAGCACACACCAGGTAAGTTTCTTCCCTTTCTGCGCGCGGCACTCGGACGATCCCATTCAATTTTTCTTCTTCTTGAGTTTCTTCAATCCAAGCAAGGTAATCCTCAATCTCTTAATCCTAATTGCTACATGACTTGAAAAGTGAAGTATTGTTATTCATTGGATGATGAATATATTGTTAATTTTTCAAAGTTCTATCAAGACTGAGTTGGGATTTGAAATTTTTGATTGGCTATCGATGGAAATTGTTGATTATGAATGAATTGGTGATGTTATTTGTCGTTTGTCATGGCTTTATATTTATGTTGTTATTTTTGGGGGATTGGATTATACCATTATAAATCTTGTTCTTCATTTAAACTCATGCAGTCAAGGTGTTTGATGGAATGCGTAAATGGAAATTTTTAAGCCAACGTTTTGAAACTATGTGCAACGAATTTGTTTATAGATTTACATTATACCCCAACCCTTACGTCAAGTTTAAACGTGAAAGCTCAACTTTAATTTTCTCTCACGACGGTGCAAGCTCGTTCAACTCTAAATCCACGTTTTGCATACATTAAGTCAAGTGGTGTTGTTTTCCTTCAAATTTACGTAATTTCCGGTGTTTATCTTTCCAGGGAACTCGCCATGGCTAGAAAAAGGACGAGGCCGACACCAGTTCATGAGCGGACATTAGGGAAGTACTTGACCTTTTCTCTTATCACTTATTATTATCTATGTCCATTGAGGTCAATGTACATCCTAAGTTTGGGGGGGGGTTACTTTTAGTCGCTTTTTACTTATTCGTTTGCATTTTTTGTCATTTTCCGTTATGTTTGACGCTAGCCTTGCTTGTCTTATTTTTATTTGCATTCGTGAATTGTCGTGTTTCTTTGTGTAAAACTGATGTTATGATACTGATTTCTCTTGGAAGAAACGGTTGAGTTTTAGTCGACTTGCAGTCAGCGATATCTATTTCTGTTGAGTATGCATTTAAGTCTGATATTTTGGGTTATTGTAGAAATTTTAGCAGATAAGAAAGGAGACATACGTGTTTTCAAATCACCGTCTATACGTTTGGTTACACTTTTCGCGTAGCTAGTCGTCCAGTAACATGAGTCTTGTGGGCACCAAAATTGAGTTTAGAGTCGGACAGTCTTTCCCAAAAAGTCGAGATATTATATGTTCTATGATGGGAAGTCTAGTAACCGGGGGTATTCGCGTGATCCGTTGTTTACTCTCACGTAAAACGACAACCCTGAATAGACTAATGATTTAGAAATACCGCATGTGCCGATGATGGGGAGCCTAGTAACTGGGGGTATTCGCGTGACCCGTTGTTTACTATCGCGTAAAACAGCGAACTTGAATCGGACGCGGGAATAGCTATTCGAGTTTTTTCTCCGCTGTGGAGGGGAACTTAGTAACTAGAAGCATTCATGTGCCCCATGAGTGTCTTTTACGTCAAACGGTTCCCCAATACATGAGAATGGAAATCCACCCTAGGGATATCCCGATGAAACATCCCGAGAGCCAGAACCTAGTGGTTAACTCGAATCATTTTATTGATCATATATAAGAGAATGCTGTCCGAGGGTTAATTGTGACGATGAAACTCTTGAAATTTTTGCCACTAGACTGTGGGACTGGGCGACTTGGCTTGTTTATTCTAACCCTTCATATTGGCGGTGGATTAAATTCACGCTTGTTAATCTTTGAGCTTGATTTTCTTCATGAACGATTGATTAGCACTGAAAATGGTTACTTTGTGGAATCAGTGTCCTGGATGTGACTCACTATTACGATACTTGTATTGTTCTTCGAGATTTTCAGGGTAGTATTGATTAAGTTGAGCATGATGGATTTGCACGATTATTCACGATAATTTTTGTTTGAAATTAACTTTTGCTTGAGGACAAGCAAAGGCTCAAGTTTGGGGGTATTTGTTAGGCGTATTTTTATACGCTTATTTATCATTATTTTATATTCATTTGAAGTGTAAATCTGCATAAATGAGCTTTTAATAGACTATTCTTTTATGTATTGCATGAAATTGTAGTCCGGAAGCTCGAACGACGAAAAATGGGTGAAAATGGCAATTTTTGGCCTAGGGCCGCGGCACAAGGAAAGCGGGCCGCGGCACATGAAGGTAGCTAGCAGAGCGCCGAGCGGACTGTACCAGGGGCCGCGGCACAAGGAAAGTGAGCCGCGGCCCAGGAGGAAAAACGCGCGCCCAGGCATAGACGCTGATCATGGTGAGCCGCGGCACAGATTAAGTGAGCCACGGCCCACGGGGCGGTTTTGTTAATTTCGCCGCTTTTCTGGGCCGTTTTTGGAACCTGTTCCCAACCTAATTCCCGGACGCGTTTTGGAGGATAAGGAGAGTTATAAATAAGCATTAAAGGTCAAAGAGAATCGATTATCATCGAGGAATCAAGAAGAAGCAGAAAACACCAAGGAACAGAGCGCGGAAGCTAGAGAACGGAGGAGTCCGAGTTCTTCGACTGCGTTTGATCTTTATGCTTTCTTTATTTATTTTTGTATTTTTATTTTCTAGCATGTCAGGCTAAAACCCTGTTCTAGGATTTTGATGAAACCGAGGTTTCGATGAATTAACTTTCGATTTTGCATTAATATAATTCCGTTTTCTATTGAGTTTTCTCCAATTGTTCTTAATGCTTTGGCCTATAATTGAATTGTTTTAATTACGCAACTCGAATCGGGAGAGGAGGGTTGGTGAGGAAAAAATTGGTGAGAACCGTTTTATCTTGTGAGATAGGAATATACTCATAGGAACTACGTGGCCTTTCTGAAGATTCCGTGCTTTTGGCCTATTGTCGAATTAATCCACCTAGGAATAGAGTGTGTTATTCGCCTAAGATAAATCTATTGACCTCGGCAGAGGCGGTAGAGTATTTTAGCAACCTTCGCCTTCAATGAATTGGGAAATCATTAAATTCATATAATCGAGAGTAATTCGGATAAACCGAGGTGGATTCACAATCCTAGATTAATTCCTTATTTGATTTTCTTTCTTCAAACAATCATTTTTACTATTTATTCTTTATTAATTTTCTTTAATTATTACTTGCATCAAATTTCGTCAGTTCAGATAAAATTAGAATACTCATAAATCGGTAGTTAGTAATTCAGTCCTCGTGGGAACGATATCTTACTCATCTCTTTATTACTTGTCTACGATAACGTGCACTTGCGTTCAACGAAATTCGCAACACGTCTCCTTGCATTTTTGGCCAATAGAAATGTTCCCTAAGTACCTCCATGGTTTTAGCTGTGCCAAAGTGGCCAGCCAAGCCTCCTCCATGAGCTTCACGAATCAATAGCTCCCGAACCGTATGTTTGGGCAAGCAAAATCGATTCCCCTTAAAGAGAAACCCATCTTGTATCATAAATTCCTCGAACGGACCAGATTTACATCGGATAAAAATCTCCCCGAGATCAGCATCGTTAACATAATATTCTTTCAACATCTCGAACCCAAGTAAACGAACCTCAAGGGTAGACAGGAGAGCATACCACCTAGATAACGCGTCCGCAACAACATTGCTTTTACCATCCTTATACTTTGATGAAAAGTGAAATGATTGTAAGAATTCCACCCACTTAGCATGCCTCGGACTTAACTTGTGTTGCCCTTTAATATACTTCAATGATTCATGGTCCGAATGTAGGATGAAATGCTTCGGCTGAAGATAGTGACTCCAATGATCTAGAGCCCTCACAATAGCATAGAACTCTTTGTCGTACGTACAACAATTGAGACTAGCACCGTTTAACTTTTATGAAAAATAAGCAATAGGGCGCTTTTCTTGAATGAGAACCGCTCCAATGCCAACTCCGCTAGCATCACACTCTACTTCGAACGGTTGTGAAAAATTGGTTAATGCCAAGATTGGTGCTTCACACAACATTGTTTTCAAATTTTCGAACGACTCTTGGGCAGCCCTGCTCCAAATAAACGTACGTTTCTTCAAACATTCCATTATTGGGCTTGTAATGGTGCTGAAATCTCGAATAAATCTTCGGTAGAATGAAGCAAGTCCATGGAACGACCTACCTTCCATCACTGTAGTAGGAATCGGCCATGACTTAATTGTTTCGATCTTGGTTTGATCAACCGACACTCCGTCCTTCGAAACGATATAGCCAAAAAAGACTATACTTTCGACTAAGAATGAGTACTTCTCTCATTTTCCATACAACCTTTGGTCCCTAAGAGTCTCGAAGACTTGCCTTAAGTGTCTGAAATGTTCTTGCAACGATCGACTACAAATCAAAATTTCATCCAAGTACACAACTACAAATTTCCCCAAAAACGGCTTAAGTACCTCATTCATCAAACACATGAAAGTACTCGGCGCGTTTGTAAGGCCGAACGGCATAACTGTCCATTCATACATCCCATGTTTAGTTTTGAAAGACGTCTTCCCCTCATCTCCTTCTCGCAAACGAATCTGGTGATAACCACTCCGGGAATCGACTTTTGAAAAGATCATGGACCCATGTAGTTCGTCCAACATGTCATCAAGTCTCGGAATTGGGAATCGATACTTGATTGTTAGGTTATTCACGGCTCGACTGTCAATACACATTCGCCAAGATCCGTCCTTCTTAGGAACAAGTATAACTGGAACCGCACAAGGGCTTAGACTTTCTCGAACATACCCGCGGTTCATTAGTTCTTCGATTTGTTTTTGTAATTCCTTCATCTCCTCAGGATTACATCTATAGGCAGCTTTGTTAGGGAGCGACGCACCCGGTATGAGATTGATTTGATGTTTAATCCCACGAATAGGTGGCAAACCCGACGGCAACTCTTCGGAAAAAACATCTGTAAATTCATATAATAACGCATCCATCTTTCCGTCGTCCCGCACAACCATCTCATTGTTCCGTGTCTCCTTCAATATTAACAAGTACACACGCTCACCATCATCAATAGCATGTTCCATCTCCCACTCGCAAGCAAACATGGTAAGTTTCGATTTTTCAACCCGATTAGTGCTCATAGAACGAATAGCTTGAGGTGACATCGGTTTAAGCACAATTTTCTTGCCCTTATCCCATAACTCATACTCATTGCTTCTCCCTCGATGTAAAACATCCCTATCAAACAACCATAGACGTCCCAAAAGTACATGGCATGCGTCCATTGGGAGTACATCACATACTACGTTGTCATCGTACGAACCCATGGTTAATCCGATCCCCACTTGTTTTGTCACCTTTATTTTGCTCCCATCATTGAGCCAATGTAAAATGTAAGGTTTCGGATGAGTCGTAGTGGTCAGCCCGAGTTTAGTCACCATCTCACTTGAAGCTACGTTGGTGCAACTTCATCCATCAATGATCAAACTACACCATTTATTCCCGACTTGACACTTCGTGTGAAATATTTGATCCCGCTGTTCCGAGTCATTCGAAACAGATTTGGCTTGTAAATTACAAAGAACTAAATCCGTGTCATAGTTTGGAGCATCGTAAGTTTCACATTCTTTTCCTTCTTCGTCCTCCATGTTGAAATCAAACACATCACCCAGTCTTTCCTTTTCGTCCTCGACCAACAACTCGTGTCGGATCGTGACAGCTTCTCTTAGCATCACCACTAGTTTGTTCGGACAAGCATTTTGATAATGACCGAACACTTGACATTTGAAACATCGTACTTTAGTCAAACTCATCTCCTTCGGCACGTAGGTGGCTTTAGGAACCGCAATAGGGGTAGGAGTCGGTACGGTCATTTTAGTAGCTAAGCTTGAACCGATACTTGGGTTCCCAAACTTGTTCTGAGTTTGCAACTTCACACATAGTCCACACAATATATCGAAGTCTTCGTATGGGTATAATTCCACCGAGTTAGCTATGCTTCGGTTCAAGCCACGCAAGAAACACGACATCTTCTGCTCCTCTTCTCCTCTATTTCTCCCATTAAGGTCAGATTTTCAAACTCCTCAATGTATTCATTGACACTTAACTTTCCTTGCATGAGGTCAGCAATCTTCCGGTATAAGGACAACCGATGTGATGTCGGTACATATCTTTTACGAAGTTTTCTTTTTAATGAAACCCACGAACGGATCTTTTCTTTCCCCGCACGAGCTCTTCTTGTTTTAACTCCTTCGAACCAAAGTGAAGCGCCTTTCCCTAACTTGCGAATTGCATACTTGCACCATTTCTCATCGTCGAGGTCTTTAAACTCGAACATGCGATCAATTTTACGTTCCCATTCCAAGTAAACTTCAGGGTCTGTCCCGCCAACGAACTCCGGAAGCTCGTTAACTTTGAATTCTTCGACATGGCTTGAGGGTTGTTCAGAGTCACCACTCCTAGGTTGCCAACGCTGGTCGTGTTGTTCTAGTATGTCACGCAATGCGTCGCGAAGTTTTGCCAAGAAATCAGCGTCGTTGAGATCCATAATGCCAAAGATCAAGAACTGGGGCTCCGATGCCACTTATGATGTGAAATCTCTATCGGTACAGCGGAAGGCTGTTTCACGAGAGGAAGCGAATAGCACTTAGCCAAAAGAAATCGAACAGCACAGTTAGGAACTGACAGGAACTGATAGCAACAGTTCGATACAGCAACAAGAATGGACAGTGGCACGCGCACAAGACATGAACTAACAACAACCGTTCGATACAGCAACAGTGATATGCATCAAGATAGGAACTGGCCGAGTGGAAATGACTCGGAACAGGCAACTCCAAACAGCGGCACTCGAAAACAACAGTTTTTGGTCGGATGCAATGGAAACAGTAAATAAGCTTCGGACAATCTAACAGCAATTGATGCGAACTCCCGATCAGGTACAACCCTGCATCGAAAGCAAGAGGAATGTCTTTTGCGAATAGGGAACATGGACAATAAGTTGAAGTATGGAACGAAATGTAAGGACTGTCTGAAGAGGGGGGAGTTTTCTACCGAAACAGTACAGGAAATAGGAGTCTATCGAACTAGACCTATAATTCGATAAGGTAATTTCTTCTCAAGACCTATTGAGAATTGATCAGATTAAAATTCGAAAACGCGTCGAATAATAACCAAATTTTCGAAGGAAACTCGACCAACACTTTAAACAATACATAATGTATTCTTTTTTTTTATCAGTCAATAATGAAATCGATTACAACCCAAACATGACTACTTATAGGTAAGAGTAGCCTGATAAGATTACTTAAAATATTAAAAGATAAGATCACATGATCTTAAAATAAAGGAAAAGACAATAAAAAAGTACTCCACGCCACTTGCAAACAAAAGGAATAAAGGATGTGTTTCATCTCCAAGGTGATTTTCTTCTTCACATGCAGGCCGTGAATAAAGAAATGGGATGAAATTTTTATTATCAACATGATGCATGTTGCCACATTTAAGTTATTCCCAGTCCGATCACTAAGGTTACTCCGGATCTCGTATCCGTTTTCTCGCCTAAGTATGTAGGAGTATGTTCAAGGTATTTTACGTCAATCCTCACTTCATCTTCTTCGCTTGGAGTAGTCAGTTTCGTATCAATATCTCTTGCGAAGTTTCCGTCTCAATGAATCCCACGAATTAATATTTGTTTTTCCATCACAAGCTCTTTTTGATTCAACCCCTTCGAACCAAAGAGAAGCACCTTTACTTAGTTTGAAGATCGCATATTTGCACCTTTTCTCATCATCAAGGTCCTTGAAATCGAACATGCGATCAATTTTCCGTTCCCACTCCAAGTACGTTTCTGGATCGGTACCCCCAACGAACTCCGGAAGTTCATTCACCTTGAACTCATCGGATTGACGTGTAGGACGATCATAATCTCCTCATATCGGGTGCCAGCGCTGTTCACGCTGCTCCGGAAAGTCCCGTAGCACATCGCATAGTGTGGCCAAAAAATCATCGTTGAACTCCATCCCGCTGAAGGATTAAAAACCTCTCTCCGATGCCACCAATGATACGATTCAAAATCTGATGTGAATCGTCTCGAACGAAGTGGAAGTAGTTTCTCGAACAAGGTAACACAAACAACACTTCGATGGATCAATAATCACGAATGAGCAAACACCATCCGAACGAACACGGAATAATTCTGATCGGCCGAACACAACAAAAAAAAAGGAACAAGGTTTTATCAAGTTAGACCTATAACTTGATAAAGAAGATCTCTTCCCAAGACCTATTGAGAATTGAGCACGTTAATCTTCGAAAACGTGTTGAAAAATAACGAAAGATTTGCTTGAAAACTCGTCAAACAAGTAGAACTCAAAGGAGAACAAAATACCAAGTGTATTCCATCCTGAAATCGGCCGAGCTATATGTGATATTTATAGCCGCCAAACCCTAGTACCATGCATAATAATAAAAGGCTATTTCCTAAAACGCCCTTAAATAAGTTTAGGGTACTAATGCCTAAGTAATATAATAAAACGAACAAAGTACAGAAAAATAGGCATGCACATGTCGCATCCTTATAAATAATATTTCCTATAAAACGACCAAATTACGTAATCCGGAGCCCGATCACCAAAGTCACTCCAAGTTCCAAGCTCGTCTTCTCGCCTAGGTACGTGATCCGTCGTGCATGTGCACGGCGTGCATGGTCTTCTACGTCGATCACCAAATCGTCTCCTCCACTAGCCCATATCGTATCAGAAGTATATCGTAACGGAAGTATATTTTGTGAATAGGGTAATTCGAATGTAAAATTATTGTAACACCCCAAACTAGGCGGATATTACAGTGCCGTGGACCCCCGACTGGGACCCACCAGGCGAATGAAAATGAATGAATTACACAGGTAAATGTAGTACCGAACCACATTACAACATCAATTACTCCGACGAGGAGTTTTATACAACACACCCAGGACAAAATAGAATACATGTGTATTTTATATGACGATAAAATACACAACACTGAATGAAATGAACACTCAAACGGAATGTCTGCAGCGGAATAAATAAAGGGAACACAAATGACTGAATAAATGTCTCGAATGCATCGGGGCCCCTACTAGTATCACTGACTCTCGCCGTCACCGTGCTCTCCCGTGCCTTAGCCTTGCCATGACTCGAAACAAAGATCCCCAACGGGCCGCCATACGTAACAACAATCCTCAAGGGTTGAAAATACACAATCATGATATATCCGAAATTATGAATTATTCTCACAAAACATACGCAATCAAACATGCTATATGAATCGACTAATCAAGACGGCTCAAAGGAATGGCGCCACACTACGACCGGGATGTAAATCTGTCCGTTCCAAAGCCACCAACGAGCCAACAAGCGTGGGCTTGAACCTAATCACTCTCACGAGCAATCGACTCGTGTGCACACACCAAACAGAGGCCACCCACCAAAACACGAATATAAAGTGCCCCACATGAAAATCCTACACATACCAACCGGAACTCCACAATGACCCGGAATGCCACAATATGACAAAAGTGACAATGAAAATGAATAATGACTCACCAAGATTGAATGATGGTGAAATGAATGATAGCTCAATGAAATGATCGGAACCGTCGTTCCTTATGACTGGGGTGATTAATTGACAATGACGAGTTTTGATACGATTAATACAATGATGAATGAGTTATGATTATGAATGAACAACGACAAAAGGAATGAATATCCTTTTAACCGAGAAAGAATTAACTTACACAATACCGATGATGAATGTCCGTCCACGAACAACGTCCTAAATGAAATATCGGTCGCTCGAACAACCTTGAACAATAATAGTTACCAACAACCGATCAATACATGAATCAAATACGATCATAACCGACCCAAACGTCGATACAACAATATCCGAACTCGTATGAATCGAAACCAACTCCAAGATGAGTATTTCAAACCATCAAAACACTTTCAAGGATATCAAGAATCCATTAGGAATCCATAACTCATGATTACAACAACATCAATCGGAAAATCCCCAATTAACCGAAGTCAACCCCAAGGGTTCTTGGAATAATTCCGAAAATAACCGTTTAAATCCGTAGGAATATATTTATCCAAGTTAGATAATCCATAACTAACATATTCCAATGATAATCCAAGCTTACACGAAGAAATCGGAAGGAAAACCCAAAAATCCGAAATTCTAGATCCAAGAGTTTAGTACCTTTGATTCGATGTGATGAAGATGATGAAATGATGATCAATCCGAAAGATGAGCTTGAAAATGATGATTGATGATTACACCTCGAAGAATCCTCTCCGAATCGCTCGAAATCGCCCAAAACTACCGAAGGAATGAAATGAGATGGAAAAATGACGAACTCAGACTAAACTGTCCAATTTATACTCAGACCATGTTAGCGTGCGCTAGCCCTTGTGCATAGCGTGCGCTAACGTGTACTTTGGGTCGTCCAAGACCCCCATCCGAACACGGTAGCGCGCGCTACGTACCTATTTGTAGCGTGCGCTACGGCCATACTACTAGCGTGCGCTAATATCCCTTGTTAGCGTGCGCTAGCGAACTATTCGACGCCCGATCGGGAGTCCGAAAACCGTCTGCCCTCTGATCTAACCTCGATAGCGTGCGTTACAACAACCGATTAGCGTGCGCTATAATATTGATTGCGTACGCTGAACATAACTCATAGCGTGCGCTATGAATTACTCCGGTGCAGTCCAGTAGCCACTGGACTCAACCTGATCCGTCCCTAGCGCGCGCTACTCCACACATATAGCGTGCGCTACTACAACCCGTTAGCGCGCGCTAGTTACCACTCGTAGCGTGCGCTACAATTATTCTCACCGCACCAGTACCTTCTCGGATCGCCAAGGTAGCCTTAGCGTGCGCTAAAGCCGAGCGGTAGCGTGCGCTACCTATACCCAATTAGCGTACGCTAAAAGGAGTATGTAGCGTGCGCTACTCCTCAAGCACAGCTTGCAACGAAAATGACAATGATGATAAACACGGCACGAAACTCCAATCAGATTAGTGATGAATGACGATTGATACACGATACAATTACTCTGAATGATAAATACCATGACCGAATATGAGTGACAAATGATCAATGATGAATGAGATTATCGAGCATCAATTATCAATGATAATTCTTGAGTGATAATTCTTGAATGATAATTATTGAGTTACAACCGGTATTACATACACCCCCTTAAAAGAGTTTCGTCCCCGAAACTAAGGGTCAAACAACTCGGGATAACTCTCCCGCATACTATCCTCGGTTTCCCAAGTAGCCTCTTCGACTCCGTGTCTAGACCACTGAATTTTAACCAAAGGAATCGTCTTATTCCTCAACTGCTTGATTCGCCGCTCTAAAACTCGTATAGGACGTTCCTCATATGAATGATCGTCGGCGATCTCGATTTCGTCGAACTGAAGTATGTGACTCGGGTCGGCAACATACTTCCGCAACTGAGAGACATGAAACACATTATGAATTCGGCTCAACGCCGGAGGTAAAGCCAACCGATAAGCTAACTCGCCTACTCGATCCAAAATCTCAAACGGTCCAATGAATCTCGGACTCAACTTCCCTCTCTTCCCAAAACGGAAGATACCACGACTCGGGATACCTTGACCAACACGTGGTCACCAGCCTCGAACTCTAATGGTCGACGACGGTTATCTGCATATGATTTCGCCGACTCCGAAATCAACAAACGACTCCCGATCAAAGCTACCTTCTCACGGGCGGCTATAAGCATATCGGGCTCGGTGCCCAATGATTCGATAAGTCGTCCCAACACAACGGAGATCGACAACGGCGACCATACAAGGCCTCGTAAGGTGCCATCTTGATCGAAGCATGCCAATCAAGTATTATACGTGAACTCGATCAATGGTAGTTGGGCTTCCCAATCGTCTTTCCAATCGAGGACGCATGCCCTCAACATGTCCTCTAATGTCTGAATCGTCCTCTCTGATTGTCCGTCGGACTGAGGGTGAAAAGCGGTACTGAGATTAAGCTGAGTTCCCATAGCGCGATGAACTGATTTCCAAAAGTGCGACACAAACCGTCCGTCACGATCGGAAACGATACTTTTAGGAGTACCGTGCAGTCTGACTATCTCTTTAATGAACAACTGGGCAAGTCTCTCGGGACCCCACGTATCCTTGATCTCAAGGAAATGAGCTGATTTGGTTAAGCGGTCCACGATCACCCAGATCGTGTTCATGCCACGACGACTCGTCGGCAAACTCGTGATGAAATCCATAGAAATGTCTTCCCACTTCCACTCGGGAATAGGAAGAGGTTTCAGCATACCCGCCGGTCGCTGATGTTCAATCTTAACTTGTTGACAGGTTAAGCATCTCGAAACAAATTCTGCGACTTCTCGCTTCATATTACTCCACCAGTAATTTTGTTTCAAGTCCTTGTACATCTTACTAGACCCCGGATGCACAGAATAAGGGGTAGCATGAGCTTCCTTCAAAATCGAGTTTTTCAACTCGTCATTCGCCGGTACGCACAACCGATTCTTAAATCTCAAAAGTCCATCCTCGTGGACAACAAATCCAGGGGCTTTCCCCTGAGCCACATCCTCTCGGATGCGCAACAATGATGGGTCCGAACCCTGATTCTCTCGGATTTCCTCCTCGAGTGACGATGAAATCTCTAACATACAAAGCTGCCCCTGAACTCGCTGAAGCCAGACCTCGATCTCGGGTCTAAGGAATTCCTGCTGAAGCTCCTTCTGAATTGTTAAACGGGCAAGCATCTGCTCCTGAACGGACTTACGACTCAAGGCGTCGGCGACAACATTCGCCTTGCCCGGGTGGTAAAGGATCTCGATATCATAATATTTGATTAATTCCAACCACCGTCTCTGGCGCATATTTAACTCCTTCTGAGTAAATATATACTTTAAGCTCTTATGATCGGTGAATATCTGACAGGTAACGCCATAAAGATAATGACGCCAAATCTTCAAAGCGAACACCACTACCGCTAACTCCGTGTCGTGGGTCGGATAATTAACCTCGTAAGGCCTCAATTGCCGTGAAGCATAGGCAATAACTTTCCTGCTCGCATGAGCACACATCCGAGACCCCGACCGACGCATCACTATAGACCACAAATCCTTCCGCCCCTGCGGCAAGGAAAGTACAGTGCGACATTAACCAACTCTTGAGTTCCTCAAAACTCCGTTGACACGCGTCGGACCACGTGTATTTCTTATCCTTCCGCAAAGGTTCGTTAAGGGTTGAGCGATTCGAGAAAATCCCTCTACAAATCGCCGACAATAACCCGCTAATCCGAGGAAACTTGGATTTCCTTAACGTTCTTCGGAGGTAGCCAATCTCGAATAGCCTCCGTCTTCGAGGATCGACACGAACTCCGTCGATGAAATTACATGTCCGAGAAAAGTCACTGGACATCCGTAACTCACATTTAGAAAACTTCCCATAAAGTTGTTCTCGTCTCAACACGCCGAGCACTTGATGAAGGTGAAACTCGTGTTCCTCCCGCCACGAGAATAAATCAAAATGTCATCGATGAAGACAACAACAAACCGATCCAAAAAGTCGATGAAGACCCGATTCATTAACTCCATGAATACCGCAGTGCATTAGTCAATCCAAACGGCATAACCACAAACTCATAGTGACCATAGCGTGTTCAAACGCTGTCCTCGCGATATCCGACTCTCGAATCCGCAATCGATGATATCCCGATCTTAAGTCGATCTTGGAAAATACCGAAGCTCCCTGAAGTTGATCTAAGAGATCGTCAATACGGGGTAAGGGATACTTATTCTTGATCGTCACCTGCTCAACTCCCGATAATCAATACATAAGCGGAATGAACCATCCTTCTTCTTGACAAACAACACCGGTGCTCCCCACGGGACGCACTCGGTCGGATATAACCTTTCTCGAACAACTCCTCAAGTTGGTTCTTTAATTCTGCATTTGGTCGGGGCCATCCGGACGGTGCCTTCGATATCGGGACGCATGTGCTCCAACTCAATCGTGAATTCCACATCCCTCTGTGGAGGCAAACCAGTAACTCGCGGAAAACATCGGCATATTACCTCACCACCGGAAAATCCGTTAACATTACTGATGATTTCTCGGTTATGGCCATAAAGCACCAAAAACCGACACATCCCAGATTGAGAAAACTAACTGCTATCATCAAAATAATGACATTGCCAGAACAGCCGGGATAACCTCCCTGAAACACAAAATCCACTCCATCCACTGAAAAGATCGAGACCAAACGCTTTCGGACACTAATGATGGCATCATGACGATCCATCCAATCAATACCCAAGATGATGTCGTCCCTCGGTAAATCTACTACGATTAGGTCCGCTGGCCATACACGACCATGAAACTGAATCGGACAATTCTGAATCTCACGGTTACCGATAATGCGTCTACCATCAGGTAGGCCAATGACATATGGCTCACAACTAGTAGCACTACCCAGACGTAGTCTACTCAAACATGACTCGGAAATGAATGAATGAGATGCACCAGTATCAAAAAGGGTACACACAGGTTGAGATAGAATATCGAGTGTACCTGAGATCATCCGGGCCTCGGGATCATCGGTCTTCTTCATCTCATAAATTCGGGGCTTGCCGGCCCCCGAACCGGATGCTCCCGTCTGATAGCTCTTGGCTCCGCCTTTTGCTCCTGTCGTCTTGAACGACGCTGAGTGAGTGGCCTGATTCTGCACCCCTGAATGACCTGGGGCTTGAGATGACGCCGGAGTGGGTTTAGAGTCCCTACGGCAAAAACGGGCCCTATGCCCAGCAATCCACGATTGTGGCACGTGATGCATCGCCGGACACTTGGTGCTAAAATGACCTGTTCTTCACGGTTGAAACAGTGATGGCCGAACTGCCGCTCGCGATCGAGATTCCGCGGTTTAGACGCCGGGAGGTCGCTCGGAAAAGTAGAGCCCGCCGCGGTTTCTTGAAAGTGGCACGACTCCGTCGACCGATTACGGTTCTTGGACTTCTTGCTAGCGCACGAAGGTTGCCGCTTAGCAATTTCCTTAGCCGTAAGCTCGTAAGTAAGAGCCTTCTCAATGAACTCGGCAGTGGCACATTTATGATTAAGTAATCAAGTCTCATACGGGGTTTCACCTCTTGTGAAATACTTGATCTTGTCCGCTTAAGTGAATGATAGATGAGGCGAACGGAAGAAGTTCTGAAATTTTTCGGCGATGGCGAGAACGTCATCATCCGCCGAAAGGTCGGGAGTGAGTAATTCCGACAACTTGGCCTCCCGAGTGGGGCCGGATAGTACCTCTCCATCATGAGAGTCTTGAATCGATCCCAAGTACATGTTCCGTCTGTGGGCCTCAACGATAACCACCATGAATGAGCGCTCTTACCGAGATAGTAAGCCGCAATCGAAACTTTATGCCCTTCGGGGCAATCCACCATAGCAAATAACTTCTCAAAATGCTCAAGCCGTTGAACAATATCCGCCGGCCGATGAGCCCTCAAAAGTAGGTGGTCGCCAAGAGAGATATCGCCGATGATATTGCTTACACCCCTCTCTTGCCTCTCGGGTGGCGGCGGAGGAGCTCGCTGATTTTGATTGACGGAGTTATGCATCGTCTCCATCAACCGAGCCATCTGGGTCATTTGGGCCATCATGCCCTGCATAAATGCGAGTGGGTCAACCCGACACCCTCCGACCGAGCCGTGTCCTGTACGACTCCCGATAGTGAATGATCGCGTCCGTGTGAGTGAGTGGCGGCATCACCGCTCGATGAGTTAGCATTATTCTGGCATTTGCACGTGTATTCGCACGAGTTCTCGGGATTCGGCCCGCTCCACGGCCTCGTCCTCCACGTCCTCTGCCAGCCCCTTCCATGCTGAAGTGGAAAGTCATATGATGATTATATATCTCGCACGAGTATCACATTATGATTATATTATGAAATGATGAAAATGAGCATACGCGCTCAAATACAGCGATTACATGAATGATTAGTTGACGTGACATGATTTCTGATGAAATTACTGAAATGATTATCTTGAACAATTTAACAAGACTGATGATATGATCTTCAAGATCAACAACTGAGTAATGAAATGAATTGAGTGATTAATGAGTTAACATTATCGACTTGATCACAATTGAAATTGATGAATGAGGATTGTTAACTAATGAATTATGAATGAATGATTAATGCCAGAAATTATACCATGGCATTAGAAATCTTACAGTTCTTGGTCTGATTGGCTCGGCATTTGCACAGGTCACACGTGACGCGAAAGTCCAATGATACTAGTCCGATGACGATGATTTCAAATGAGACATGACTTGGAGGGTAGTATTCAAAACCACGCTCCGATACCAACTCGTAACACCCCAAACTAGGCGGATATTACGGCCGTGGACCCCGATCAGGACCCACTGTGCGAATGAAAATGAATGAATTACAGGTAAATGTAGTACCGAACCACATTACAACATCAATTACTCCGACGAGGAGTTTTATACAACACACCTGTGACAAAATAGAATACATGTGTATTTTATATGACGATAAAATACACAACACCGAATGAAATGAACACTCAAACGGAATGTCTGCAAAGGAATAAATAAAGGGAACACAAATGATCGAATAAATGTCCGAACAGATCGGGCCCCTACTAGTATCACTGACTCTCGCCGTCACCGTGCTCTCCCGTGCCTTAGCCTTGCCATGACTAAAACAAGATCCCCAACGGGCCGCCATACGAACAACAATCCTCAAGGGTTGAAAATACACAATCATGATATATCCAAATTATGAATTATTCTCAAAACATACGCAATCAAACATGCTATATGAATCGACTAATCAAGACGGCTCAAAGGAATGGCGCCACACTACGCCCGGATGGAAATGTGTCCGTGCACAAGCCACCAACGATCAAACACGCGTGGTCTTGTACCTAATCGGCCTCACGAGCAATCGACTCGTGTGCACACCCAATGTGAGGCCACCAACCAACACACGACTATAATGTGCCCGACATGAAAATCCTACACATACCAACCGGCACGCCAAGATGACCCTAATGCCACAATATGACAAAAGTGACAATGAAAATGAATAATGACTCACCAAGATTGAATGATGGTGAAATGAATGATAGCTCAATGAAATGATCGGAACCGTCGTTCCTTATGACTGGGGTGATTAATTGACAATGACGAGTTTTGATACGATTAATACAATGATGAATGAGTTATGATTATGAATGAACAACGACAAAAGGAATGAATATCCTTTTAACCGAGTAAGAATTAACTTACACAATACCGATGATGAATGTCCGTCCACGAACAACGTCCTAAATGAAATATCGGTCGCTCGAACAACCTTGAACAATAATAGTTACCAACAACCGATCAATACATGAATCAAATACGATCATAACCGACCCAAACGTCGATACAACAATATCCGAACTCGTATGAATCGAAACCAACTCCAAGATGAGTATTTCAAACCATCAAAACACTTTCAAGGATATCAAGAATCCATTAGGAATCCATAACTCATGATTACAACAACATCAATCGGAAAATCCCCAATTAATCAAGTCAACCCCAAGGGTTCTTGGAATAATTCCGAAAATAACCGTTTAAATCCGTAGGAATATATTTATCCAAGTTAGATAATCCATAACTAACATATTCCAATGATAATCCAAGCTTACACGAAGAAATCGGAAGGAAAACCCAAAAATCCGAAATTCTAGATCCAAGAGTTTAATACCTTTGATTCGATGTGATGAAGATGATGAAATGATGATCAATCCGAAAGATGAGCTTGAAAATGATGATTGATGATTACACCTCGAAGAATCCTCTCCGAATCGCTCGAAATCGCCCAAAACTACCGAAGGAATGAAATGAGATGGAAAAATGACGAACTCAGACTAAACTGTCCAATTTATACTCAGACCATGTTAGCGTGCGCTAGCCCTTGTGCATAGCGTGCGCTAACGTGTAATTTGGGTAGTCCAGTACCCCCCATCCGAACACGGTAGCGCGCGCTACGTACCTATTTGTAGCGTGCGCTACGGCCATACTACTAGCGTGCGCTAATATCCATTGTTAGCGTGCGCTAGCGAAATATTCGACGCCCAGTACTGGAGTCCAGAAAACCGTCTGCCCTCTGATCTAACCTCGATAGCGTGCGCTACAACAACCGATTAGCGTGCGCTATAATATTGATTGCGTACGCTGAACATAACTCATAGCGTGCGCTATGAATTACTCCGGCATCCGGAGCCACCGGACTCAACTCGATCCGTCCCTAGCGCGCTACTCCACACATATAGCGTGCGCTACTTCAACCCGTTAGCGCGCTAGTTACCAATCGTAGCGTGCGCTAATTATTCTCACTGCCGATCGGTACCTTCCGGATCGCAGCCCAAGGTAGCCTTAGCGTGCGCTAAAGCTGAGCGGTAGCGTGCGCTACCTATACCCAATTAGCGTACGCTAAAAGGAGTATGTAGCGTGCGCTACTCCTCAAGCACAGCTTGCAACGAAAATGACAATGATGATAAACACGGCACGAAACTCCAATCGATTAGTGATGAATGACGATTGATACACGATACAATTACTCAATGATAAATACCATGACCGAATATGAGTGACAAATGATCAATGATGAATGAGATTACCGAGCATCAATTCGAATGATAATTACCGAGTGATAATTCTTGAATGATAATTAATGAGTTACAACCGGTATTACATACACCCCCTTAAAAGAGTTTCGTCCCGAAACTAAGGGTCAAACAACTCGGGATAACTCTCCCGCATACTATCCTCGGTTTCCCAAGTAGCCTCTTCGACTCCGTGTCTAGACCACTGAATTTTAACCAAAGGAATCGTCTTATTCCTCAACTGCTTGATTCGCCGCTCTAAAACTCGTATAGGACGTTCCTCATATGAATGATCGTCGGCGATCTCGATTTCGGCCGAATCAAGTATGTGACTCGGGTCGGCAACATACTTCCGCAACTGAGAGACATGAAACACATTATGAATTCGGCTCAACGCCGGAGGTAAAGCCAACCGATAAGCTAACTCGCCTACTCGATCCAAAATCTCAAACGGTCCAATGAATCTCGGACTCAACTTCCCTCTCTTCCCAAAACGGAAGATACCACGACTCGGGGATACCTTGACCAACACGTGGTCACCAGCCTCGAACTCTAATGGTCGATTTACTTATCTCGCATATGATTTCGCCGACTCGAGTCATCAACAAACGACTCCTGATCAAAGCTACCTTCTCACGGGCGGCTATAAGCATATCAGGCTCGGTGCCCAATGATTCTGATAAGTCGTCCCAACACAACGGAGATCGACAACGATGACCATACAAGGCCTCGTAAGGTGCCATCTTGATCGAAGCATGCCAACTGTTATTATACGTGAACTCGATCAATGGTAGTTGGGCTTCCCAATCGTCTTTCCAATCGAGGACGCATGCCCTCAACATGTCCTCTAATGTCTGAATCGTCCTCTCTGATTGTCCGTCGGACTGAGGGTGAAAAGCGGTACTGAGATTAAGCTGAGTTCCCATAGCGCGATGAACTGATTTCCAAAAGTGCGACACAAACCGTCCGTCACGATCGGAAACGATACTTTTAGGAGTACCGTGCAGTCTGACTATCTCTTTAATGAACAACTGGGCAAGTCTCTCGGGACCCCACGTATCCTTGATCTCAAGGAAATGAGCTGATTTGGTTAAGCGGTCCACGATCACCCAGATCGTGTTCATGCCACGACGACTCGTCGGCAAACTCGTGATGAAATCCATAGAAATGTCTTCCCACTTCCACTCGGGAATAGGAAGAGGTTTCAAGATACCCACGGCCGCCGATGTTCAATCTTAACTTGTTGACAGTTAAGCATCTCGAAACAAATTCTCGCGACTTCTCGCTTCATATTACTCCACCAAGGTAATTTTGTTTCAAGTCCTTGTACATCTTACTAGACCCGGATGCACAGAATAAGGGGTAGCATGAGCTTCCTTCAAAATCGAGTTTTTCAACTCGTCATTCACGGACGCACAACCGATTCTTAAATCTCAAAAGTCCATCCTCGTGGACAACAAATCCAGGGCTTTCCTCGAGCCACATCCTCTCGGATGCGCAACAATGATGGGTCCGAACCACGATTCTCTCGGATTTCCTCCTCGAGTGACGATGAAATCTCTAACATACAAAGCCGCCCGAACTCGCCGGCTGGACCTCGATCTCGGGTCTAAGGAATTCCCGCCAAGCTCCTTCGAATTGTTAAACGGGCAAGCATCCGCTCCCGAACGGACTTACGACTCAAGGCGTCGGCGACAACATTCGCCTTGCCCGGTGGTAAAGGATCTCGATATCATAATCTTTGATTAATTCCAACCACTGCCTCTCGCGCATATTTAACTCCTTCGAGTAAATATATACTTTAAGCTCTTATGATCGGTGAATATCTCGATGTAACGCCATAAAGATAATGACGCCAAATCTTCAAAGCGAACACCACTACCGCTAACTCCAGGTCGTGGGTCGGATAATTAACCTCGTAAGGCCTCAATTGCCGTGAAGCATAGGCAATAACTTTCCCGTTCTGCATGAGCACACATCCGAGACCCTGACCGGACGCATCACTATAGACCACAAATCCTTCCGTCCCCTGCGGCAAGGAAAGTACAGGTGCTGACATTAACCAACTCTTGAGTTCCTCAAAACTCCGTTGACACGCGTCGGACCACGTGTATTTCTTATCCTTCCGCAAAAGGTTCGTTAAGGGTTGAGCGATTCGAGAAAATCCCTCTACAAATCGCCGATAATAACCCGCTAATCCGAGGAAACTTCGGATTTCCTTAACGTTCTTCGGAGGTAGCCAATCTCGAATAGCCTCCGTCTTCTGAGGATCTACACTAACTCCGTCGATGAAATTACATGTCCGAGAAAAGTCACTTGGACATCCGTAACTCACATTTAGAAAACTTCCCATAAAGTTGTTCTCGTCTCAACACGTCGAGCACTTGATGAAGGTGAAACTCGTGTTCCTCCCGCCACGAATAAATCAAAATGTCATCGATGAAGACAACAACAAACCGATCCAAAAGTCGATGAAGACCCGATTCATTAACTCCATGAATATCGCAGTGCATTAGTCAATCCAAACGGCATAACCACAAACTCATAGTGACCATAGCGTGTTCGAACGCTGTCCTCGCGATATCCGACTCTCGAATCCGCAATCGATGATATCCCGATCTTAAGTCGATCTTGGAAAATACTGAAGCTCCTCAAGTTGATCTAAGAGATCGTCAATACGGGGTAAGGGATACTTATTCTTGATCGTCACCTGTTCAACTCCCGATAATCAATACATAAGCGGAATGAACCATCCTTCTTCTTGACAAACAACACCGGTGCTCCCCGGGACGCACTCGGTCGGATATAACCTTTCTCGAACAACTCCTCAAGTTGGTTCTTTAATTCTGCATTTCGGTCGGGGCCATCCGCACGGTGCCTTCGATATCGGGACGTACTGTGCTCCAACTCAATCGTGAATTCCACATCCTCTCGTGGAGGCAAACCGTAACTCGTCTGAAAAACATCGGCATATTCCCTCACCACCGGAATATCCGTTAACATTATCGATGATTTCTCGGTTTTGGCCATAAAGCACCAATAACCGACACATCCTCGATTGAGTAATCTCGCTTTCATCAAATTAATGACTTTGCGTAATGTAGGGATTACCTCCCTGAAAAACATATTCAACTCCATCGTCTGAAATGATATTGACCAAACGCTTTCGGACAATAATGATGTCATCATGACGATACATCCAATCAATACACAAGATGATGTCGTCCCTCGGTAAATCTACTACGATTAGGTCCGGCCGCCATACACGACCATGAAACAGAATCGGACAATTCGAATCTCACGGTTACCGATAATGCGTCTACCATCGGGTAGGCCAATGACATATGGCTCACAACTAGTAGCACTACCTGCACGTAGTCTACTCAAACATGACTTCGGAAATGAATGAATGAGATGCACCGGATCAAAAAGGGTACACACAGTTGAGATAGAATATCGAGTGTACCCGAGATCATCCGGCCTCGGGATCATCGGTCTTCTTCATCTCATAAATTCGGGCTTGCTGCCCCGAACCGGATGCTCTGTCGATAGCTCTTGGCTCCGCCTTTTGCTCCCGCTGCCTTGAACGACGCCGAGTGAGTGGCTCGATTCTGCACCCCGAATGACCAGGGCTTGAGATGACGCCGGAGTGGGTTTAGAGTCCCTACGGCAAAAACGGGCCCTATGCCCGGAATCCCACGATTGTGGCACGTGATGATCGCCGGACACTTGGTGCTAAAATGACCTGTTCTTCACGGTTGAAACAGTGATGGCCGAATCGCCGCCGCGATCGAGATTCCGCGGTTTAGACGCCAGGAGGTCGCTCGTAAAGTAGAGCCCGCCCGCGGTTTCTTGAAAGTGGCACGACTCCCGCCGACCGACACGGTTCTTGGACTTCTTGCTAGCGCACGAAGGTTGCCGCTTAGCAATTTCCTTAGCCGTAAGCTCGTAAGTAAGAGCCTTCTCAATGAACTCGGCCGAGTGGCACAGCTTATGATTAAGTAATCAAGTCTCATACGGGGTTTCACCTCTTGCCGAAATACTTGATCTTGTCCGCTCCGAGTGAATGATAGATGAGGCGAACGGAAGAAGTTCTGAAATTTTTCGGCGATGGCGAGAACGTCATCATCCGCCGAAAGGTCGGGAGTGAGTAATTCCGACAACTTGGCCTCCCGAGTGGGGCCGGATAGTACCTCTCCATCATGAGAGTCTTGAATCGATCCCAAGTACATGTTCCGTCTGTGGGCCTCAACGATAACCACCATGAATGAGCGCTCTTACCGAGATAGTAAGCCGCAACTGAAACTTTATGCCCTTCGGGGCAATCCACCATAGCAAATAACTTCTCAAAATGCTCAAGCCAGTGAACAATATCCGCCGGCTCAGATGAGCCCTCAAAAGTAGGTGGTCGCTGGCGAGAGATATCGCTGATGATATTGCTTACACCCCTCTCTTGCCTCTGGGGTGGCGGCGGAGGAGCCTGCTGATTTTGATTGACGGAGTTATGCATCGTCTCCATCAACTGAGCCATCTGGGTCATTTGGGCCATCATGCCCTGCATAAATGCGAGTGGGTCAACCCGGACACCCTCTGACTGAGCCGTGTCCCGGGTACGACTCCCCGATAGTGAATGATCGCGTCCAGGTGAGTGAGTGGCAGCATCACTGCTCGATGAGTTAGCATTATTCCTGGCATTTGCACGTGTATTCGCACGAGTTCTCGGGATTCGGCCCGCTCCACGGCCTCGTCCTCCACGTCCTCTGCCAGCCCCTTCCATGCTGAAGTGGAAAGTCATATGATGATTATATATCTCGCACGAGTATCACATTATGATTATATTATGAAATGATGAAAATGAGCATACGCGCTCAAATACAGCGATTACATGAATGATTAGTTGACGTGACATGATTTCTGATGAAATTACTGAAATGATTATCTTGAACAATTTAACAAGACTGATGATATGATCTTCAAGATCAACAACTGAGTAATGAAATGAATTGAGTGATTAATGAGTTAACATTATCGACTTGATCACAATTGAAATTGATGAATGAGGATTGTTAACTAATGAATTATGAATGAATGATTAATACCAGAAATTATACCATGGCATTAGAAATCTTACAGTTCTTGGTCTGATTGGCTCGGCATTTGCACAGGTCACACGTGACGCGAAAGTACAATGATACTAGTCCGATGACGATGATTTCAAATGAGACATGACTTGGAGGGTAGTATTCAAAACCACGCTCCGATACCAACTCTGTAACACCCCAAACTAGGCGGATATTACAGTGCCGTGGACCCCCGACTGGGACCCACCAGGCGAATGAAAATGAATGAATTACACAGTAAATGTAGTACCGAACCACATTACAACATCAATTACTCCGACGAGGAGTTTTATACAACACACCTGTGACAAAATAGAATACATGTGTATTTTATATGACGATAAAATACACAACACTGAATGAAATGAACACTCAAACGGAATGTCTCATAGCGGAATAAATAAAGGGAACACAAATGATGAATAAATGTCTCAATGATCGGGCCCCCTACTAGTATCACTGACTCTCGCCGTCACCGTGCTCTCCCGTGCCTTAGCCTTGCCATGACTAAAAACAGCATCCCCAACGGGCCGGGCCATACGTAACAACAATCCTCAAGGGTTGAAAATACACAAAAAAGATATAGCAGAAAGTATGAATTCTACTCTCAAAACATACGCAATCAAACATGCTATATGAATCGACTAATCAGTACGGCTCAAAGGAATGGCGCCACACTACGCCCGGGATGGAAATGTGTCCGTGCACAAGCCACCAACGATCAAACACGCGTGGTCTTGTACCTAATCAGTCTCACGAGCAATCGACTCGTGTGCACACCCAATGTGAGGCCACCACCCAACACACGACTATAATGTGCCCGACATGAAAATCCTACACATACCAACTGCACGCCAAGATGACCCGAATGCCACAATATGTCAAAAGTGAGAATGAAAATGAATAATGACTCACCGAGATTGAATGATGGTGAAATGAATGATAGCTCAATGAAATGATCGAACCGTCGTTCCTTATGACCGGGTGATTAATTGACAATGACGAAGTTTTGATACGATTAATACAATGATGAATGAGTTATGATTATGAATGAACAACGACAAAAGGAATGAATATCCTTTTAACCGAGTAAGAATTAACTTACACAATACCGATGATGAATGTCCGTCCACGAACAACGTCCTAAATGAAATATCGGTCGCCGAACAACCTTGAACAATAATAGTTACCAACAACCGATCAATACATGAATCAAATACGATCATAACCGACCCAAACGTCGATACAACAATATCCGAACTCGTATGAATCGAAACCAACTCCAAGATGAGTATTTCAAACCATCAAAACACTTTCAAGGATATCAAGAATCCATTAGGAATCCATAACTCATGATTACAACAACATCAATCGGAAAATCCCCAATTAACCAAGTCAACCCCAAGGGTTCTTGGAATAATTCGAAAATAACCGTTTAAATCCGTAGGAATATATTTATCCAAGTTAGATAATCCATAACTAACATATTCCAATGATAATCCAAGCTTACACGAAGAAATCGGAAGGAAAACCCAAAATCAAATTCTAGATCCAAGAGTTTAATACCTTTGATTCGATGTGATGAAGATGATGAAATGATGATCAATCCGAAAGATGAGCTTGAAAATGATGATTGATGATTACACCTCGAAGAATCCTCTCCGAATCGCTCGAAATCGCCCAAAACTACCGAAGGAATGAAATGAGATGGAAAAATGACGAACTCAGACTAAACTGCCCAATTTATACTCAGACCATGTTAGCGTGCGCTAGCCCTTGTGCATAGCGTGCGCTAACGTGTAATTTGGGTAGTCCAGTACCCCCCATCCGAACACGGTAGCGCGCGCTACGTACCTATTTGTAGCGTGCGCTACGGCCATACTACTAGCGTGCGCTAATATCCATTAGCGTGCGCTAGCGAAATATTCGACGCCCAGTACTGGAGTCCAGAAAACCGTCTGCCCTCTGATCTAACCTCGATAGCGTGCGCTACAACAACCGATTAGCGTGCGCTATAATATTGATTGCGTACGCTGAACATAACTCATAGCGTGCGCTATGAATTACTCCGGTGCAGTCCAGTAGCCACTGGACTCAACCTGATCCGTCCCTAGCGCGCGCTACTCCACACATATAGCGTGCGCTACTACAACCCGTTAGCGCGCGCTACTTACCACTCGTAGCGTGCGCTACAATTATTCTTACCTGCAGTCCAGTACCTTCTGGACTGCAGCCAAGGTAGCCTTAGCGTGTGCTAAAGCTGAGCGGTAGCGTGCGCTACCTATACCCAATTAGCGTACGCTAAAAGGAGTATGTAGCGTGCGCTACTCCTCAAGCACAGCTTGCAACGAAAATGACAATGATGATAAACACGGCACGAAACTCCAATCAGATTAGTGATGAATGACGATTGATACACGATACAATTACTCTGAATGATAAATACCATGACTGAATATGAGTGACAAATGATCAATGATGAATGAGATTACTGAGCATCAATTACTGAATGATAATTACTGAGTGATAATTACTGAATGATAATTACTAAGTTACAACCGGGTATTACAATTATGGAGATAATATCGGATATAGTAACAATATCGATCAAGAAGGCTCGACCGATCAAGAACAAAGATTTATCGAATTAGACCTATAACTCGATAAGATGATTTCTTCTCTAGACCTATTGAGAATCGGTCGGATTAAAACTCGAAAACGCGTCGAATAATAATCAAGGTTTTGATAAACTCGTTCAACAAGGATGTAATATAAAGTGTATTATTTTCTTCTACATTCAATGTTTATTACATGACTAACAATGACTACTTATACAAGAGTAGTCTCCCTTAATCAACTAAAGAAATCAAAAGTAAGATCACATGATTTTGAAAAGAAAGACAAAATATCAAGATAAAAATATAAAGATTACAATCAAATTAAATATTTGGGGGATAGGATCACACAATCTTTAGATAGGGTAAAGAAAGGAAAAGAAGACAAAACAACACACACAAGGTCTTTGAAAGTGATGGCCGGAGACTTCCGACACGGGCCATGTCGCTTGACATGGCCGGGTTATCTAGGCAGCATGTTCTGGAATTTCTGGACGAGCAGGATTCGACCGTGTTCCGGGACACGGTCGGGTTGGGTAGGCAGTGCCTTCGGCACTTTCCGGAATAGTTCGGCACAGGCCGTGTCGCCTGACACGGCCGAATTCGGCGGGCAGTGTGTTTCGCCTTTCCGGAACAGTGCGACACGGGCCGTGTCATATGACACGACCGAGACCTAGCACCATAGTCACTCCACATCTTGTGTCTGTTTTCTCGCCTAAATATGTAGTCGTACGTGCATGGCGTGTTGTAAGGCCGCTTACATCGATCCTTACTTTGTCTTCTTCATTTGGATTAGTCAATCCCGTATCATTCCCTCCTTCGTTAAAAGGAATTGTCCACAATTTAGTAATCCCGTCATCATCAAGATAAGGAGAGAGATCGCCTATATTAAAAGTAGCATGTATTCCATAATCACCCAGAAGTTCTACCTTGTATGCATTATCATTTACTTTGGCAACTATTTTGAAAGGACCATCGGCTCGTGGCATTAACTTATTCTTCCGTTTATTCAGAAATCTTTCCTTCCTCAAATGCACCCAAACCAAATCGCCAACTTCAAATACTCTTGACCTCATTTGCTTCTTAGACTTTCGTTTGTAAGCCTCATTTACTTCCTTAATTAGATTACGAACTTGTTCGTGCAACTTCATCATTGACTTAAGCTTCGACGCCGCATCTTTATGTACTAATTCATCACTCGGTAAGGGAATCAAATCCAACGGTATGTGCGGATTCAAACCATAAACGATTTCAAAAGGCGAGTGAGTGGTGGCATGATAGGGGATCCGTTGTATGCAAACTCCATATGCGCAAGCTTCAAATCCCAATCCTTTTGTATTTTGCTTACAAGGCCACGTAGCACAGTACCCAAGGTTCGATTAGTCACCTCGGTTTGACCGTCGGTTTGAGACTGATGTGAAGTACTAAACAAAAGCTTCGTTCCCACTTTTCTGCATAATGTGTTCCAAAAGTAGCTAAGGAACTTGGAATCCCGATCCGAAACAATAGTCTTCGGAATTCCATGAAAGCGTAACACTTCTCGGAAATATAAGTCGGCCACGTTAGTAGCATCGTCGGTTTTGTGGCAAGCAACAAAATGAGCCATCTTTGAGAAACGATCGACGACAACCATAATAACATCCTTACCTCGTTGAGTTCGAGTCAAAGCAACGATAAAATCCATTGAGACATCTTCCCATGGTCTATCCGGAATTGGTAGAGGCATATGCATGCCCGGTTTGAATGAGCTCTTCGCCATATGACATGTTACACACTTACTAATGATATCATTCACATCCTTTTGCATTTTCGGCAAAAAAAATATTCTTTTAACACCTCCATAGTCTTAGCCGTGCCAAAGTGTCCTGCCAAGTCTCCTCCATAAGCCTCTCGAACCAACAAATCCGGAGTCACATATTTTGGTAAACAAAGTCTATTCCCTTTAAAGAGAAAACCATCTTGCATAATGAATTCTCCAAACGGACCAAATTTGCAACGAACAAGGATCTCTCCAAATTCCGAATCATCCACATAATATTCTTTTAACATTTCGAATCCAAGCAACCGAACATCAAGAGTAGAAAGTAGAGCATACCTTCTAGAGAGCGCATCCGCAACGACATTGCTTTTACCATCTTTATATTTAGCTGAAAAGTGAAATGATTGTAAGAATTCCACCCACTTCGCATGCCTTGGACTTAGCTTGTGTTGCCCGTTAATGTATTTTAATGATTCGTGATCCGAATGTAAAATAAAATGTTTTTGTCGAAGCTAGTGACTCCAATGATCAAGGGCCCTCACAAAAGCATAGAATTCTTTGTCGTAGGTACAATAATTGAGCCGAGCACCGCTCAACTTCTCCGAAAAGTGCGCGATGGGTCGTTTACCTTGAATAAGAACCGCTCCAATGCCAACTCCGCTAGCATCACACTCTACTTCGAATGGTTGTGTAAAATTGGGTAGTCTTAGGATCGGCGCTTAGCATAACTTTGCCTTCAACTTTTCGAACGCTCCTTGGGCAGCCCCGTGCCACACAAACAGTCCTTTTTTTAAGCATTCCGTTATCGGATTTGAAATGGTGCTAAAGTCTCGGATGAACCTCTGGTAGAATGTGATGCAAAATCTCTATCGGTACAGCGGAAGGCTGTTTTACGAGCGGAAGCAAACAACACTTAGCCAAAAGGAATCGAACAGCACAGTTAGGATCAGACAGTAATATTCCAATACAACAACAACAATACGCGCCAAGACAGGAACTGATAGCAACAGTTCGATACAACAACAATAACGGACAGCAGCACGCGCCAAGACAGGAATTGGCCGAGTGGAAATGAACCAGAACAGTCAACTCCAAACAGAGGTACTCGAAGCAGCAAGTTTCGGTTGGATGCAATGGAAACAGGAAGCAGGCTTCGGACAATCGGACAGCAATTGATGCGATCACTTTATAAGGTACACCCTGTATCGAAAGCAAGTGGAATGTCTTTTGCGAACAGGGAACACGAACAATAATTCGAAGTATGAAACGAAATGTAAGAATTGTCCGAAAATGGGGTAATGCTACCAAAACAGGACAGGAAACAGGTGTTTATCGAATTAGACCTATAATTCGATAAGATAATTTCTTCTCAAGACCTATTAAGAATCGATCAAATTAAAATTCAAAAACGCGTCGAATAATAACCAAATTTTAGTAGGAAACTCGTCCAACTCTTTTAAACAATACACAATGTATTTTCTTGAAGATTTAATATCTTCGATTACAAACCAAACATGACTACTTATAGATAAGAGTAGTTTAACAAGATTACTTAAAATATTAAAAGGGTAAGATCACATGATCTTAAAATAAAGGAAAAAGACAACAAAAGGGGTTTGGCACACTCCATGCCACTTGCAAACAAAAGTAATAAAGGATGGGTGATATTCTTCTTCACATGCAGGCCGTGAATGATGCATCACTTTATTATAAAGAAATGGGATGAAATTTTTATTATATTATCTTCACCAACTTGGACCCATCATGATGCATGTCGCCACGTTTAAGTTATTCCCAGTCCGATCACCAAGGTTACTCCAGGTCTCGTATCCGTTTTCTCGCCTAAGTATCTAGGCGTATGTTGAAGGTGTTTTACGTCAATCCTCATTTCGTCTTCTTCACTTGGAGTAGTCAGTTTCGTATCATTCCCTCCTTCTTTAAAAGGAATTATCCTCAATTTCGCAATTCCATCGTCATCGAGATATGGGGATAGATCACATATGTTAAAAGTAGCATGCACTCTATAATCACCGGGGAGTTCTACCTTGTATGCATTATCGTTTATTTTAGCAATTACCTTGAAAGGACCCTCGGCTCGTAGCATAAGTTTATTCTTGCGTTTACCCAGAAATCGTGCTTTCCTCAAATGTACCCAAAGCAAGTCGCCAATTTCAAACTTTCTCACTTTTCTTTGTTTGTTAGACTTCTGTTTGTAGGCATCATTAACCTCCCTGATCCGATTACGCACTTGCTCATGTAGCTTCATCATGAAATTAAGTTTCGACACCGCGTCTTTGTGAACTAACTCATCGCTCGGCAAGGGAATTAAATCTAACGGTATATATGGATTCAAACCATAGACGATTTCGAAAGGTGAGTGAGTTGTGGCATGCGTAGGGGATCGGTTGTATGCAAACTATGCATGTGCTAGTTTTAAATCCCAGTCCTCTTGTGTCTTTCTTACATGACCACGTAACAATGTTCCCAAAGTTCGATTAGTCACTTCGGTTTGTCCGTCGGTTTGCGGATGGTGCGAAGTGCTAAACAAGAGTTTGGTTCCCACCTTTATCCATAGGGTGTTTCAAAAGTAGCTATGGAATTTTGAATCTCGATCCGAAACAATAGTCTTCGGAATTCCGTGTAAACGTACCACCTATCGGAAGTATAAGTCGGCCACATTGCTTGCATCGTATGTCTTGTGGCACGCTACAAAATGAGCCATTTTTGAAAAACGATCTATGACGACCATAATAGCATCTTTACCCCATTGAGTACGAGGCAACGCAACAATGAAATCCATTGAAACATCCTCCCATGGCCTATCCGGAACCGGTAGAGGCATATACATGCCCGGTTTGAATGAACTCTTTGCCATATGACATGTCACGCATTTACTCACGATATCATTTATGTCTCCATGCATATTTGGCCAATAGAAATGTTCCCTGAGTACCTCCATGGTTTTAGTCGTGCGTCCAGCCAAGCCTCCTCCATGAGCTTCACGAATCAATAGCTCCCGAACCGTATGTTTGGGCAAGCAATGTCGATTCCCCTTAAATAGAAACCCGTCTTGTATCATAAATTCCTCGAACGGACCAGATTTACATCGGGTAAAAATCTCTCCGAGATCAGCATCGTCAACATAATACTCTTGCAACATCTCGACCCAAGCAAACGAACCTCAAGAGTAGACAGTAGAGCATACCGTCTAGATAATGCATCCGCAACAACATTGCTTTTACCGTCCTTATACTTTGATGAAAAGTGAAATGATTGTAAGAACTCTACCCACTTGGCATGCCTCGGACTTAACTTGTGTTGTCCGTTAATATACTTCAATGATTCATGGTCCGAATGTAAGATGAAATGCTTCGGCCGAAGATAGTGACTCCAATGATCTAGAGCCCTCACAATAGCATAAAACTCTTTGTCGTACGTACAATAATTGAGACGAGCACCGTTTAACTTTTCTGAAAAATAAGCAATAGGACGCTTCCCTTGAATAAGAACCGCTCCAATGCCAACTCTGCGAGCATCACACTCTACTTCGAATGGTTGTGAAAAATCGGGTAATGCCAAGATTGGTGCTTCACACAACTTCGTTTTCAAATTTTCGAACGACTCTTGGGCAGCCCTGCTCCAAATAAACGTACATTTCTTCAAACATTCCATTATTGGGCTTGTAATGGTGCTGAAATCTTGAATAAATCTTCGGTAGAATGAAGCAAATATGTGGAACGACCTAACTTCCGTCACTGTAGTAGGAATCGGCCATGACTTAATTGCTTCGATCTTGGTTTGATCAACCGACACTCCATCCTGCGAAATTATATAGCCAAGAAAGACTATACTTTCGACTAAGAATGAGCACTTTTCTTGTTTTCCATACAGCCTTTGGTCCCTAAGAGTCTCGAAGACTTGCCTTAAGTGTCCGAAATGTTCTTGCAACGATCGACTACAAATCAAAATTTCATCCAAGTACACAACTACAAATTTCCCCAAAAACGGCTTAAGTACCTCATTCATCAAACACATGAAAGTACTCGGCGCGTTTGTAAGGCCGAACGGCATAACGGTCCATTCATACAGCCCGTGTTTAGTTTTGAAAGCCGTCTTCCACTCATCTCCTTCTGGCATACGAATCTGGTGATAGCCACTCCATAAATCGACTTTTGAAAAGATCATGGATCCGTGTAGTTCGTCCAACATGTCATCAAGTCTCGGAATCGGGAATCGATACTTGATTGTTATGTTATTCACGGCTCGACTGTCAATACACATTCTCCAAGATCCGTCCTTCTTAGGAACAAGTAAAACCGGAACCGCACAAGGGCTTAGACTTTCTCGAACATACCCGGGGTTCATTAGATCTTCGATTTGTTTTTGTAATTCCTTCGTCTCCTCGGGATTACATCTATAGGTAGCATTGTTAGGGAGCGACGCACCCGGTATGAGATCTCTTTGATGTTCAATGCCACAAATAGGTGGCAAACCCGACGGCAACTCTTCGGGAAAAACATCTGAAATTCGTGTAATAAAGCATCTATATTTCCGTCGTTCCGCACAACCATGTTATCGTTCCGTGTCTCCTTCAATATTAACAAGTACACGCACTCACCATCATTAATAGCAAGTTCCACCTCCCGCTCACTAGCAAACATGGTAAGTTTAGTTTTTTCAACCCGATTACAGCTCATAGAACGAATGGCTTGATGTGACATCGGTTTAAGCACAATTTTTTTGCCCTTATCCCGTAACTCATATTCATTGCTTCTCCCTCGATGTAAAACATCCCTATCAAACATCCATGGACATCCCAAAAGTACATGACATGCGTCCATTGAGAGAACGTCACATAATACGTTGTCATCATACGAACCCATGGTTAACCCGATCCTCACTTGTTTTGTCACCTTTATTTTGTTCCCATCATCGAGCCAATGTAAAGTGTAAGGTTTCGGATGAGTCGTAGTGGTCAGCCCGAGTTTACTCACCATCTCATTTGAGGCTACGTTGGTGCAACTTCCTCCATCAATGATCAAACTACACCATTTATTCCCAACTTAACACTTTGTGTGAAATATTTGATCCCGCTGTTTCGAATCATTCAAAATGGACTTGGTTTGTAAAGTACGAAGAACCAAATCCATGTCATAGTTTGGAGTATCGTAAGTTTCATGATCTTATTCTTCTTCGTCCTCCACGTTAAAATAAAACACATCACCCAGGCTTTCCTTTTTGTCCTCAACCAACAACTCGTCTCGGATCGTGACAGCTTATTTTAGCGTCACCACTCGTTTGTTCGGACAAGCATTTTGATAATGACCGAACCCTTGACATTAGAAACATCGTACTTTAGTCAAACTCGTCTCCTTCGCCACGTAGGTGGCTTTAAGAATCGCAATAGGGGTAGGAGTCGGTACGATCGTTTTAGTAGCTGAACTGGAACCGATACTTGGATTCCCAAATTTGGATGGAAACTCGGTTTTATAAAACTTCATCTTGTTCTGAGTTTCCAACTTCACACATAGTCCACACAATGTATCGAAGTCTTCGTATGGCTATAATTCCACCGAGTTAGCTATGCTACGGTTGAAGCCATGCAAGAAACGCAACATCTTCTGCTCCTCATTCTCCTCTATTTCTCCCATTAAGGTCAGATTTTCAAACTCCTCAATGTTTTCACTGACACATAACTTTCCTTGCATGAGGTCGGCAATCTTCCGGTATAAGGACATCCGATGTGATGTTGGTACATATCTTTTACGTAGTTTTCTTTTTAATGAATCCCACGAACGGATCTTTTCTTTTCCCACATGAGCTCTTCGTGTTTTAACTCCTTTGAACCAAAGTGAAGCGCCTTTCCCCAACTTGAGAATTGCATACTTGCACCGCTTCTCATCATCCAGGTCTTTAAACTCGAACATACGATCAATTTTATGTTCCCATTCCAAGTAAACTTCAGGCTTTGTCCCGCCAATGAATTCCGGAAGCTCGTTAACTCTGAATTCTTCGACATGGTGTGAGGGTCGTTCATAATCACTACGCCTAGGTTTCCAATGCTGGTCGCGTTGTTATGGTATGTCACGCAATGCGTCACGAAGTTTTGCCAAGAATTCAGCGTCGTTGAGATCCATAATGCCAAATATCAAGAACCGGGGCTCCGATGCCACTTATGATGCATAATCTCTATCGGTACAGCGGAAGGTTGTTTTACGAGCGGAAGCAAACAACACTTAGCGAAAAGGAATCGAACAGCACAGTTAGGATCTTACAGTAAGAACCCAATACAACAACAATGGACAACAGCATGCGCCAAGACAGGAACTGATAGCAATAATTCGATACAGCAACAATAATAGGCAGCAGCACGTGCCAAGATAGGAATTGGCCGAGTAGAAATGAACCGGAACAGTCAACTCCAAACAGCGGTACTCAAAGCAGCAAGTTTCGGTTGGATGCAATGGAAACTGGAAGCAAGCTTCGGACAATCGAACAACAATTGATGCGATCACTTTATAAGATACACCCTATATCGAAAGCAAGTGGAACGTCTTTTGCGAACAGGGAACACAAACATTAATTCGAAGTATGAAACAAAATGTAAGAATTGTCCGAAAATGGGGTAATGCTACCAAAACAGGACAGGAAACAGGTGTTTATCGAATTAGACCTAAAATTCGATAAGATGATGTCTTCTCAAGACCTATTGAGAATCGATCAGATTAAAATTCGAAAACGCATCGAATAATAACCAAATTTTAGTAGGAAACTCATCCAATTCTTTTAAACAATGCACAATGTATTTTCTTGATGATTCAATCTGTCGATTACAACCCAGACATGACTATTTATAGATAAGAGTAGTCTTACAAGATTACTTAAAATATTAAAAGGGTAAGATCACATGATCTTAAAATAAAGGAAAAAGACAACAAAAGTGGTTTGGCACACCCCATGCCACTTGCAAACAAAAGGAATAAAGGAAGGGTGATATTCTTCTTCACATGCAGGCCGTGAATCATGCATCACTTTATTATAAAGAAATGGGATGAAATTTTTATTATCTTATCTTCACCAACTTGGACCCATCATGATGCATGTCGCCACGTTTAAGTTATTCCCAGTCCGATCACCAAGGTTACTCCACGTCTCGTATCCGTTTTCTCGTCTAAGTATGTAGGCGTATGTTCAAGGTGTTTTACGTCAATCCTCATTTCATCTTCTTCATTTGGAGTAGTCGGTTTCGTATCAGAATGAAGCAAGTTCGTGGAAGGATCGGACTTTCGTGATGGTTTTAGGAATAGGCCAAGATTTAATCGCCTCGATCTTAGCTTGATCAACCGATACTCCTTCAATTGAAATGATGTAGCCAAGAAAGGCTACACTCTCGACTAGAAATGAGCACTTCTCCTTCTTCCCATAAAGCTTTTGGTCCCTAAGGGTCTCAAAGATTTGGCTCAAGTGCCTGGTATGTTCTTGCAATGATCGACTATAAATCAAAATGTCATCCAAGTATACGACGACAAACTTTCCCAAAAACGGTTTAAGTACCTTATGCATTAATCGTGTGAAAGTACCTGGCGCATTTGTAAGGCCAAAGGTCATGACGATCCACTCGTACAATCCATGTTTTGTTTTAAAAGCCGTCTTCCGTTCATCACCTTCTCGCATGCGAATTTGATGATAGCTGCTTCTCTAATCAACTTTCGAAAAAACCACCGAACCATGCAATTCATCCAACATATCATCAAGTCTCGGAATTGGGAATCGATACTTGATGGTTATGTTATTAACGGCTCTACTATCTATACCCATTTGCCATGATCAATCTTTCTTCCGGACAAGCAAAACCGGAACCACACAAGGACTCAAACTTTCTCGAACATACCCGCAGTTTATTAGCTCCTCGATTTGTTTTTGTAACTCCTTCGTCTCCTCGGGGTTACATTGATAGGCGGCTTTGTTAGGGAGTGATGCACCCAGTATAAGATAGACTTGGTGTTCAATCCCACGTATGGGCGGCAAACCCAGTGGTAAGTCTTATGGAAAAAAATCCACAAATTCGTGTAACAAGGTATCGATCTCCCCTTTATCTCGCACAACCATGTCAACATCTCGATTTCTTTAATCATCAACAAATACACACTCGCCATCATCAATAGCGTGTTCCACCTCTCTCTCACTAGCAAACATAGTAAGTTTTGGTTTTTCCATCTGGCTAGAACTCCTCGAACGAATAGCTTGATGTGACATTGGTTTAAGCACATTGGTTATCCCGTAATTCATATTCGTTACTTCTTCCTCGATGTAAAATATCTATATCAAACAGCCATGGTCGTCCCAAGAGTATATGGCATGCATCCATCGGGAGTACATCACATAATATGTTGTCACCGTATGAACCCATAGTTAAGCCTACCCGTACTTGTTTCGAAACTTTCACGTTACTCCCATCATCGAGCCAATGTAACGCGTATGGTTTTGGGTGATACGAATCCTGTACCGAGACAAGCGGAAGCAGTATTCGGGAATGACAAACGAATAGCAGTTGGCCAAATGGAATCGAAACAACAACCACCCTTCGCTACAGCAACGACCCGTCGTTACAGCCGTAATGAACAACAACAATCAACAACTAACAGCAACCACCCTTCGCTATAGCAGTAGCGAACAGCAACAACTCTTTACCAAATAGCGATCGGTCGGTCGTGAACAAACAGCAGCACATGATGCCAATGTAGGTCACAAGTCGTCCAGGAACAAGTCTAAAGGGGGGGGGGGGGTGAATAGACTTGTTGAAACTCTTGAACTCTTTTTCACGAAGAGTGAGTTTCTTCAGCTGATAGTCAAACAAATGACTTGGAGTCGTTTGTTCTTGGATATGAGCGGAAGTCAGCTGATGACGAATAGAAATCAACTCAATGAAACACTTAACAATGTATGCAGCAGTTTAAAGTATGATGCAGTAAAACAGTAAATAACACAGGAAATTATAGTGGTCTCAGAGGTGGGGTAATCCTCTACTAATCCACTTTTCTCCAAACCAGTTGGAGATGAATTCACTATAATTTTCAACCAGTGATAAATATTACAGTGATTCAACCACACTACAACAGCTTCCAACTAGTGGAAATCCGTGCCGTTGTACACACTTGACTGCCTTGCACCTCTTGATCCTCGATCCTCGGATGCCTTTACAGTCTCTTACTTCAACCAGTGAAGTACCCCGTACTCAAGATTATAGACAAGAGTGTTTGTCTTCTCCAACTTAAGAGCTTCCTTAAGTATGAACTTTTAGATCTGCTCTTTTCAAGATGCTATTTGATTGCTTGAGATTGCTTGATTGCTTTGATCGCTAGAATGTATGTTCGCACCGGTAGTTGCTCAGTTTCAAATCTCTGGATATATATAGGTCAGATCTCTGAGCTCCTTTCTTGTAGCCTTTGCAAATCTTTGAACAAATCCGTCCGTTGGAGAGAGACTTCATTGTTTAATCTTTTCTGAACGTTGCAAGGCTGGATTCCCATTATTTTATTTTATCTTCCGACCGTTGTGAGGACTTCTGCATGTGAGCGCCGAATCTTTTGAATATAAAAGGATTAAAGTCTTCACGGTGGGTCAGGATGATTTAATTAAATCATATCTCTTGCGGGAATCACTCTAATTTTGTCTCTTCACGTTGCATGTGAGCTTTCCGTAATATTTGACTTTTCAAAGCATGCTGACGTGGACTTGGAGTACTAGGCTGTAGTCGAGTAGGCTGATGTGCAGCTTACATCTCTGGAGGTAGGTCCTCTCGGTTCACTGTTTGTGACTTGTCTGGTCAGGTGACTTCCCTGAGGTACCTCGGCTGCAGTCTGGTCAAACTTCTCTGATAAATTTAGTTGACCAGAGCTACTCTGACTGGAGTCGGCTGCTCCTCTCTGATGGACTAGGCTGTAGTCAGTACTTAGCCGTTTTTCAGCCTAACTAACTTTTGGCCTACAGAAGACACTCATTTGGTTCTTCTTTACATTTTGCCAAGTTTTATACTTAACATATTTTGGTCTATGGAAGATACTCATTTGGTTCTTCCTTACATTTTGCCAAGTAATAAACATTTGATTTTAAATTAATGACATCATCAAAATCTAACAAGTATTCCTAACAAATTCCCCCTATTTTGATGATGGCAAAACTAAGTAACAAATCAAATGACCAAGTCTGCACTTAAGTGCGAGACAAAAGCGAAATCGATCTAATATTGAGACAATGAAATTGTCATTCAACAGACTGTTTATAAACTTTTCTGACTTATCATTGAAATTTTACAAGAATGTTTTAAGTACAGAAAATAAAATTACAAGTAAGAGAAATAACTAAAGTCATCTGCCTCTTCCTCTGCCTCTTCGAGTAGGCTGCTTGGCAGGCTTGAATGGTTTGGCTCCGATAGGTCTTACCTTGACTGGAGCAAGGCCATATTTTCTTTTCACAACAAGTGCTGCGAAGTCCTGTTCTTGCTGAGATCTGAATCTGTTCTCAAGACACACTAGCTTGATTTCCCTCTGAAGTGCTAACTCATCAAGTTCACCGTCCATACGGATTGGTGCTTCTTCAGCTCTGAATGAGGGAATCATAGGAAAAGCATTTTGCTCTTTAGCGTGCTTCTTCAGAACAGCCCAAAGCTTCGGATGGATTTCTTCCATGAAGTTTATGAAAATTTCTTGTGGGGAGAGTTTGTCATCATGGAGTAGTTCCCAGACATAATAGTCTCTGATGAATCTTTTCTTAGCAGCTCCCCACATCTCAAGAGCTTCAAATGGAATGAAATCCTCAACAAACCATAGCTCATTCCCTTCCCATTCTAGGGTAGGTACAAAGCCACCTCTAGTTCTTCTTCTCTTCCCTTCAGGCTGGTCAGCCTGGTCTTCTGGATCTACAGGTTCCTTTCTTTTCAGACTAGAGGGTCCTTCAATCTGAGGGACATCCTGCTTCTTCTTGCTTCTGATTTCTCTTTCTTCCCCGAATTCTCTCTTCCCCCTTTTGCCAAAGATCAATAAGGGTAGTCAATCATTGTTCCATGCGGCTCATCCAATCAGACATGCCAAATGGCATTCTGTTGTTGGTAGGGGGAGGAGGCTGAGGAATCTCTCTCTGAAGAAGGGTGTCAATCTTGGCATTTATTGTCTGAAGGTCAGGAGTGACCTGAGTTGATAGCATCTCCCCAATAGTGTCTCTGACAATTTGCTTGATCAGCTCAGTCATGGTAGGGGATAACTGAGCTGATGGAGAGTGCTCTCCTGATCCTTCTGCAAGGGAACCACTGGACTGAAGGCTCCTGTCTGCAGCTGGTAGGTCAGAGTGGGTTTTCTCCGGTCCCCGACTGAGTCTTGACCAGCCTGCGTCTAGGCTGGTGTACCTGGCAGGTACCACAGACCTATCTGCAGCTTTGAGTGTAGGCTCTGGCTCCGGGTCCTGTTCTGGCTCCTTGGCTCCTTCTCTCTCTCCTTCTTTCTCTTCTTCTTCTCCAGATTTTTCTTTTTCTTCTCCCTTTTCTTCTTCTCCAGATTTTTCTTTTTCTTCTCCTGCTTCTCCTCCATCATCATTATCATCATCATCATCATCATTATCATCATCCTTCTCCTTCTCTTCTCCTTCATCATCCTCATCCTCCTTTTCTTTTTCATCTTTTTCCTGATCTACCTCCTCTCCTTCTTCTTCATCTCCTTCATCAGCCACTTCTTCTGTCTTCTCAATCTCCTCTGGCTGTTTCTCAACTGGTATATTTTCTTCTGATTTTCTCTCTTCTTCATCTTCTTCAGCCACCAAATCAATAAATTCATTGTCTCCATCTACTTCTTCAATCCTTATCTCCTTTTCAACTTCTTCCTCCTCTTCTTCTCCAAAAACACCATCAAAAATACTGAGCATGATAGAATGGATAAAGTGGTCCATGTTTGTTTTAAAATGTGACATGAACCAATTATCCTGGAGGAGTAATGCCAAGTCTGATTCTTTGCAAAATTCAATCAGAACCTCCTCAGTGGCTTGGGGATATTCCCAACCACTAGTTGCAATAAATGTTTGAAGATTTGTAAAAGACATGGTTTTGAGAGATTTCCACTCTTTAAAAATATGTACAAAAGAGTGTTTTTCTGCTTGTGGTTTAACAAGCTGAAGTTGTTCAATAGAAATATTGAAGGTATTATTTTCTAATAGGTTAAAAATGTAATCTGCTTCAGGAATAGAGATTATTAGACCTGCTTCCTCTTCTTCGGATATGTAAGCTGGAGGTGTGATAACAGGTACAATCCGAGTTTCAGTGTCTCAGTGCAGCAGTCCGATGAACTGGTGATCGAATCAGGGCCGGGCGTGATGCTCAGACTGCTCTCCCTCGCTGAACTGCAGCTTACTAGGCTTCTTAGGAGAGGGTTCCGGTGATGACTGCAGGTTAGAGGGTCCTTCTGGGGCTGGTCCCCGTCTCTTGAATCTGATAGCAATTGGTGTCTCGTCAGACTCATTGTCGGACTCGACTGCAGTTCCGATCTCAGCTGCAGGTCTGTCCGATTCCTCTGATAAATCGTATCTTGGGTATGACCTTGAGTCCGGCAAATCCTTCAACAACTGGGCTGCTTTCCCAGTGACTCCAACTTTCTTCTTTTCATGGTCCATATGACCAAGCCTCTTGTTTGGGTGGAAAGGGTCAATGTTTCCCTTAGCCACTCCGGTTTTCTCCAAAAACTAACTAAGATGCGTTCCGAACGCCAACTTAGTCTTGAACTTCTTCTCATCTTCAAGCCATTCGACCTTGTTCACCTCGCGCACGAGTTGCCTGAAGATATAGTCCGCCCAATCGACTTCCTCTTCCTGAATCAACGCACCCAACACCATAAATTTCGAAGATGACAGTTGGTCATAGCTGCCCACCATCCCCATGACTATCTTGTTGGTGATGTCCAACGCAACTCGGTAAATCCTTTTTAACTCATTCCTCTTGGCTGTAAACTTCAATTTCTCTGGGATATTTTCGGCTTTAATCGTTTTCCAGGTTTCGGCGGGTGATTGTTTAAGGGCTTCGACCGCTGCACCACGATGTTTCATCCCGAATACTGAGCGAATCTTCTCTGAATCTATGCCGACACGAACTCCGCCATTGTCTTTGTGAATCCCGTCTTTGAATCAGATAGGCATTGCGATAGAATTCAACAACATCTTCCTTGAACACATGTTGCGGGTTGATGTCGAGGAATGGGTAAATCCCATTAAGCTTCATCGCCCGGATCAAATTGAGCATATCAAGGTCTTCCAGATTTGCTTCTAGTAAACCTTCGAAGTCGACAACCATGGAGAAGATGACCTGGTCCTTCACCGCCTTCAAGTTCACTCCTTCAAAAGATGCCATTTCTGCAAAAAGCTTTTTAGGATTTTTAGTGTATATTTTTGCTCTGTGAATTCTAAGGTTTCTGTAAGCGTAAAGAGTAAAGTGAAAGGTTTTCTTTCCTTATAAAGAAGATGAAAAGACGTTTGTATTAGTTTATTATATATTTGAACGGTGGTACGCCTTTTGATATTCTTTTGAATTTCAAATTTGAATCGGTGGCCCAATTTAAAATTCGACGGTTGATTCTGATTGGCCATCGTAGAGGTTAATTAAATAGGCGTTTGACGCGTGTATTAAAATTGCCACTTGGCTTATAAAAATGTATTTTTAAATGCCATTTCGTTAGCCAAAATAATATTATAAATGTGGCAGATAATAATAAAAAATAGAGATCAGTTTAGAGAACTTAGCTGGTTCGTTTCGTTGACTGTTGACCACTCTGCAACAGGTGAGTTTGACTTCTCGCCTGGTATTCTGTACAGCTAAGTTGCTTCGTCTGGCCTTCGTCTTCTCGCCTGCATCAGCTTAGGCTGATTCTGAGGGTCCGTCCTTCCTTTAACTTGCTTCAGAACTAGATTCCCAATCTAGTAATCCAAGGTCTCTGCTCAGCTCTAGGAATCTTTCTTCTGGCAATGGTTTAGTGAAAATGTCAGCTATTTGGTAGTCTGTGCTGACTCTTTCAACTCTAACCCTTTTGTTAAGCACATGGTCTCTAATGAAATGGTGCTTAACGTCAATGTGCTTCGTCCTTGAGTGCAAAACCGGATTGTTGGTTATTGCAATAGCACTATTGTTGTCACACCATATTGGAACTTCGTTGGCAATAATATTATAGTCCCTTAACTGTTGTCTGATCCATAGAATCAGGCACAATGACTACTGCAGACTAGGTATTCGACTCAGAGTGGAGATAGAGTTAGAAACACGCTTCTTGCTAAACCAGATATCACTGGTTCCTAGGAATTGACACGTTCCACTAGTGCTCTTCCTGTTGATTTTGCATCCTGCGAAATCCGCATCTGAGTATCCTGATAGCTCGAAGTTGTCATCCTTGGGATACCATAGTCCAACATTAATTGTAGACTTTAGGTACTTAATTATTCTCTTGGCCGCATCTAGGTGTGATTGCTTCGGCTTGGATGGAATCTTGCACAAACTCCAACGGCATATGATATGTCCGGCTCGCTTGCGGTGAGGTACGAAGAGGTCCGATGAGTCCTCTGTAATGGGTTGAGTCCACCGATATGCCCGCCTGCCTCGCATCTAGGTGAGTACTTGTGCTCATTGGAATTCTTGCGGGCTTGGTGATTCCATTCCATATCTCTTGATAAGATCTCTCGGTATACTTTGCTTGGTTGATGAAAATTCCTTTTTCCATCTCGCTTAACTTGTAATCCGAGAAAGAAGTTAAGCTTTCCCATCATACTCATCTCAAATTCTCCTTGCATGAGGTTGGAGAATTTCTCGCATAGTTCGATTGGTTGACCCGAATATGATATCATCCACATAACCGACTATTAATAAGTGGCCTTCGTGCTCCACTCTAAATAAGGTCTTGTCCACTTTCCCTTTGCAAAATCCATTTTTCTCAAGAAACACAGATGTGTTTCATACCATGCTCTCGGTGCTTGCTTGAGTCCATACAGAGCCTTCAATGACTTATAGACTTTGTCTCCTTTGACAAAACACGGGGTTGCTCTACATAGACTTCTTCTTCTAGGATTCCATTCGAAACGCACTTTTTACATCCATCGGTAGACTTCAAAGTCCTTGAATGCGGCATATGCGAGGAATAGTCGATGGCTTCTAATCTTGTAACAGTGCATAAGTTTCATCAAAATCTATTCCCTCACACTGCATAACCTTTTGCTACGAGTCGGCTTTATTCCTAACAACAGCTCCGTCTTCATCACTCTTGTTTTTATACACCCATTTGGTGCCAATAACTTTCTTGTGATCGTGTCCGTCTGCATAGTTCCCAAACTTTGTTTCTTTCCATCTGCTCCAATTCCTCTTGCATGGCATTAATCCATGAATAATCTTCCAAGGCTTGTTCTGTAGTCTTGGGTTCAATTTGCGACATGAAACATGAGAACATCGCCATTCCTGCTGGTAGAGTTGACTGTCTTGTCTTGACTCCATCAGTCAACTTTCCGATAATTTGCTGAATTGGATGATCCTTGAGCCATTTGGGAATCTCGTCCTCTTCTGGGTTTGTTCCCCCTGTTGGATTGCTCTGGTGGTTATCTGCATCAGCTGGGCTCTGCCCAGAATCGATCGCCACGCTTGTCATCTGCAGCTTGGTTCTGAATCGCAGATGAGTCTTTGTCACTCCCATTGGTCTTCTTCCGCAAAGAATCGGATCAGATAGGTTTGGTGATCCTGTCTGATCTGCAGTTGGGTCTTCGTCAGCTACAGTTGGTTCATCAGGCTGATCTTCAGGTGAGTCCACCATTCCAGTGTCATGTATAATGACTTCTTCAAGGGTTGCTGATTTGAGCTTGTTCTCAATTTGCTCAAGTTGCTTCCTGTACTCAACGGTAGATTCATCAAAAACAACATGGGGTGTTTCTTCCACAACTAAGGTTCTTTTATTAAAAACTCTATATGCCTTGCTTCTTTGGGAATATCCCATAAATAGACCATCATCAGTTTTAGCATCAAAGGCATTTAGCTGTGTTTTACCGTTGTTGTGGATGAAACACTTACAACCAAAAACATGAAAGTAAGCAACAGTAGGAGTTCTATTATTCCAAACCTCATAGGGAGTTTTGCCATGTCTCCCTACTATCATACTCCTGTGCAGGTGTGGCAGTGGTTGACAGCCTTCAGAGAACCTTTGGGTAGGTCCGCTTCGCAATCATGGACCTTGCCGCTTCCTTGAGTTCTGTTCCTTCTTTCGGCAACACCATTCTGGGGCATCCCGGCCGCAGAGCTCATCTTGGATCCCATTCGATCATGAAATCGATTATTGCCTTGTTGAGAAACTCTCCTCCTCTATCCGATCGATCTTGATTATGGAGAGGGATTTCTCATTCGATCCTTCTCGGCTCGGGTAACTTGGTCGTGGTTTCACTTTTCTTGTATAGAAAAATAATCCAAGTGTACCTTGAATAATCATCTACTATTACAAATGCATGCTTTCGCCGCTCAAAGTTCTTGGCTTGATAGGACCAAATAGATCCATGTGGAGTAGATCTAAGATCCTTGTTGTGAGCGTTGTAGGCGAATCGGCTTGAACGATGCTTTAGTCTGCTTTCCTTCGACAAGCATCACAGAGTGCTTCCTTCTTGAATGCTTCATTTGGAAGTCCTCGACCCACTTTCCGAGAGCTAATCTTGTTGATGGCTTTGAAGTTCAGTGACATAGTCTTTTGTGCCACACCATCCATTCTCGCCTACTTCTTGGATAGAAAACAGAGTTAGGTGTTCCCGTGTTCCAATCAATCATGTAGACATCTCTTCTTCGGAAACCTTGTAGCTTTATTTCTCCGGATAAGATGTCTATCACCATACACTTCAAGATGGTGAAGACTACTAGATTCTTCTCGTCACGTAATCGGCTTATGCTCGGGAGGTTGTATTTGAGCCCTTTCACATAATGAACTTTGGATATTACAATGTTTCTGCAGCGACTCTCCAAAGCCTTTTGTCTGTCCTCTAGAGCTATCTCCAAAGGTTACATCGGGACCTCTTTCTTTGATGTATTTGGTCAGCATCTTCTTGTTCCCGGTCATATGCCTCGAGCATCCGAGTCTACAAACCATTCTTCACCTCCGAATTTGAGCTTGAGGAGATGTGGTTGTAGTCCTTCCACCTTTCTCGCAATTAAATAAGCGGAGATTTAGGTACCCAAATTTGTGTGGGTCCTTTGGGGTTAGTTGGTTTCTGGAGAATTGATTTCTCCTTGGATTATAGGAATTATTATTATAACCCTTATAAGGTGTCCGTGGTCGAGGTCTAAATCTCTGGTTGGATTGTATACCGGATATTCCTCAAAATTTTGATAGTGTGGGCCATTTCTAAATCTAGGTGAGACCATTTATTAAACCTTTGTGGTCTCCACACTTGTTCATTTTGGTAATTAGGATAACCTTGAGGTTTCCATCCGCCTCCCATTATGAAATCTATTTTTGGGGAGTTGTTGGTAATAGTGGGCATGTTGTGCAATGGCCGCCGCTTTTGCTCGCCACCGCCTAGTCGTCTGTCTAGGTGGTGTCTAGTCTAACCCGACTGCAGCCTAGACGTTTGACTTGGCCGTTGCCTGCTTTTGAATATCGGTTTATACAGGCTCAAGAATGAGACTATTGTTTCTCCCTTGATAAACTTGGTTTTAACTAGAGGGAGTGTGAGAATCATATCCAAGGCCTGATTTGGTATATAATGACCTTTATAAGTACACAATTCGCCCAGAGTTGAAGACGCCTTCAGGAGGTTATTTCGCGCCCGAAGTTTTATTTATCTCGTGCTGCCTTAGTAAACTCACTTTGGCATGAGCAAGTGCAATGATTTTTCTTTAAGTAAAATATTTAGCCGGTCTATCTCAAATTGTATTGACACTTGCCCGGTTTTTAAAGTCACCGTAGTTGTCTCAACCTTATTTAAATCTAGCCTGAGATTTACGAAATCATTTTTCACCTATTCTCATCTTGGTACTGAGTCTTCTCTCATTGTCTGACTTGGTGTGCAGATTTGAGTGTTTCAAAATCTTTAAATAACTGATTTACCGATTCATGTAGATCCATATCTTGTGACATGGCTGAGCTATTATTTGAACCGGTGGGTTTAGAAGTTACCTCTTCATCAGCTAAGTTTGCCATTAGGCAATCACACTCCTCGTCTTCATCAGAAAAGAAACCGCTGCTTGATTCGACATGCTCCTGGTCTTCTCCGATGAGAGCTTTTCTTCTGTCTTCCTTTCTGCCCACCTCCTTCTTGGTTTCGTCCTTCTTGAGCTCGGGACAATCCATTTGGATGTGTCCTATTTTGTGACAGTTGTAGCATTCAACTTTCCAACTTCCAGCCTTCTGGTTCCTTCTTGGGTTCTCCTTGTAGTTTTTCTTATACTTGGAGTAGTTCTTTCTGAAATTGCTGAACCTTTGCATTATGAAAGCTATTTCTTCCTCAAAATCTAGTGGATTTGGAGGTTTCACATCAGATAGGCTCTTAGCAGGGGACTCGGCTGCAAATGCGATTCCCTTCTCTGCAGGCTCAGTTGAGGATGAGCTTGGAAGCTCGAACTCATAAGCCTTTAGATCAGAGAACAGCTCCTGAATCTTTATCTTATTCAGGTCATTGGACTCTCTCATGGCTACGGCCTTCATGCTCCATTCGGGGTTGAGAGATCTGAGGACCTTAAGTGCCATTTCCCTGTTGCCATAGGTTTTGCCCAGGGAGTTGATCTCATTGATAATTTCAGTGAACCTTGTGTCCACTTGATCTATAGATTCACCATTCTTCATTTTAAAGTTGTCAAATTTTTGGATAGCAATTGACAACTTGTTTTCCTTGATCAGCTCCGTTCCTTCACACATTAGAGCTAATGTGTCCCAAATTTCTTTGGCATTCTTACAGTTTTTGATCTTGACCATGGTGGATTTGTCAAGAGTTTGGTATAACACATCTCTGGCCCTGTTGTCAAGATTGGCCAGCTTTCTTTCTTCGGGGGTCAGGTCCGTTCTCTTCTTAGGAATCTTTTCGGGCCTCCCAGCTGCGATTTCCTCGGCTGTGTTGTCCTTCTCAAAAATGAATGGACCGTCTTCAATGATGCACCACATGTCGTCGTGAATTGAAGATAAGTGTGCCTGCATTCTTATCTTCCACAGATCATACTCGTCAACTGAAAAGACAGGGAGTCTAGAGTGCATGTGTTCCATTATAAAGTGAGAGTTGAGATGTATATATCTAATATAGATCTGGTTCGTGAAAAAAAAATGAACCAACCGCTCTGATACCACTTGTAGGTCACAAGTCGTCCAGGAACAAGTCTAGAGGGGGGGGGGTGAATAGACTTGTTGAAACTCTTGAACTCTTTTTCACGAAGAGTGAGTTTCTTCAGCTGATAGTCAAACAAATGACTTGGAGTCGTTTGTTCTTGGATATGAGCGGAAGTCACCAGATGACGGATAGAAATCAACTCAATGAAACACTTAACAATGTATGCGGCTTTAAAGTATGATGCAAGAAACAAGAATAACACAGGCAATTATAGTGGTCTCAGAGGTGGGGTAATCCTCTACTAATCCACTTTTCTCCAAACCAGTTGGAGATGAATTCACTATAATTTTCAACCAGTGATAAATATTACAGTGATTCAACCACACTACAACAGCTTCCAACCAGTGGAAATCCGTGCCGTTGTACACACTTGACTGCCTTGCACCTCTTGATCCTCGATCCTCGGATGCCTTTACAGTCTCTTACTTCAACCAGTGAAGTACCCCGTACTCAAGATTATAGACAAGAGTGTTTGTCTTCTCCAACTTAAGAGTGTATGAACTTTTAGATCTGCTCTTTTCACGATGCTATTTGATTGCTTGAGATTGCTTGATTGCTTTGATCGCTAGAATGTATGTTCGCACCGGTAGTTGCTCAGTTTCAAATCTCTGGATATATATAGGTCAGATCTTTGAGCTCCTTCCTTGTAGCCGTTGCAAATCTTTGAACAAATCCGTCCGTTGGAGAGAGACTTCATTGTTTAATCTTTTCTGAACATTGCAAGGCTGGATTCCCATTATTTTATTTTATCTTCCGACCGTTGTGAGGACTTCTGCATGTGAGCGCCGAATCTTTTGAATATAAAAGGATTAAAGTCTTCACGGTGGGTCAGGATGATTTAATTAAATCATATCTCTTGCGGGAATCAATCCAATTTGTCTCTTCACGTTGCATGTGAGCTTTCCGTAATATTTGACTTTTCAAAGCATGCTGACGTGGACTTGGAGTACTAGGCTGTAGTCGAGTAGGCTGATGTGCAGCTTACATCTCTGCAGGTAGGTCCTCTCATTGCCATCGTTTGTGACTTGTCCAGTCGGGTGACTTCCCGAGGTACCTCATACCGCATCTGGTCAAACTTCTCCGATAAATTTAGTTGACCGAGCTACTCGACCGAGTCATTGCTCCTCTCGATGGACTAGGTGTAGTCGATTTAGCCGTTTTTCAGCCTAACTAACTTTTGGCCTACAGAAGACACTCATTTGGTTCTTCTTTACATTTTGCCAAGTTTTATACTTAACATATTTTGGCCTATGGAAGATACTCATTTGGTTCTTCCTTACATTTTGCCAAGTAATAAACATTTGATTTTAAATTAATGACATCATCAAAATCTAACAAGTATTCCTAACAGCCAATAGTAGTAACCAACAGCAGTGAGTACGCGAGCAGTGATCGGTCGAACGGGAACAAACAGCAATACGCGAACTGATATGAATCTCGATTGGCTATGAGGATTGCAATTTAATCAGATGGAAGTGATACGAAACCTACTACTCCAAGCGAAGAAGACGAAGTGAGGATTGACGTAAAACACCTTGAACATACTCCTACATACTTAGGCGAGAGAACGGATACGAGATCTGGAGTAACCTTGGTGATCGTACTGGGAATAACTTAAACATGGCAACATGCATCATGTTGGGTCTAAGTTGGTGAAGATAAGATAATAAATATTTCACCCCATAATAAAGTGATGCAAGATTCACGACCTGTATGTGGAGAAGAATATCACCTTGGAGATGAAACCCATCTTTTATTCCTTTTGTTTGATAGTGGCATGAAGTACCCCTTTTATTGTCTTTTCCTTTATTTTAAGATCATGTGATCTTATCTTTTAATATTTTAAGTAATCTTGTCAGGCTACTCTTACCTATAAGTAGTCATGTTTGGGTTGTAATCGATTTCATTATTGACTGATAAAAAAAGAATACATTGTGTATTGTTTAAAGTGTTGGTCGAGTTTCCTTCTAAAATTTGGTTATTATTCGACGCGTTTTCGAATTTTAATCTGATCAATTCTCAATAGGTCTTGAGAAGAAATTACCTTATCGAATTATAGGTCTAGTTTGATAGACACCTGTTTCCTGTCCTATTTCGGTAGAAAACTACCCCCTCTTCAGACAGCCCTTACATTTCGTTCCATACTTCAACTTATTGTCTGTGTTCCTTGTTCGCAAAAGACATTCCTCTTGCTTTCGATACAAGGTTGTACCTGATCGGGAGTTTACATCAATTGCTGTTCGATTTTCCGAAGCTTGTTTCCTGTTTCCATTGCATCCGACCAAAAACTGTTGTTTTCGAGTGCTGCTGTTCGGAGTTGCCTGTTCCGAGCCATTTCCACTCGGCCAGTTCCTGTCTTGATCCGTATCACTGTTGCTGTATCGAACTGTTGTTGTTAGTTCCTGTCTTGTGCACGTGCCGCTGTCCATTCTTGTTGCTGTATCGAATTATTGCTATCAGTTCCTGTCAGTTACTATCTATGATGTTCGATTCCTTTTGGCTAAGTGTTGTTCGCTTCCACTTGTGAAACAGCCTTCCGCTGTACCGATAGAGATTTCACATCATAAGTGGCATCGGAGCCCCAGTTCGTGATCTTTGGCATTATGGATTTCAACGACGCTGATTTCTTGGCAAAACTTCGCGACGCATTGTGTGACATACCAGAAAAACACGACCAGCGTTGGCAACCTAGGCATGGTGACTCTGAACGACCCTCAAGCCATGTCTAAGAATTTAAAGTTAACGAGCTTACGGAGTTCGTTGGCGGGACAGGCCCTGAAGTTTACTTAGAATGGGAACGTAAAATTGATCGCATGTTCGAGTTTAAAGACCTCGACGATGAGTAATGGTGCAAGTATGCAATTCTCAAGTTAGGGAAAGGTGCTTCACTTTGGTTCGAAGGAGTTAAAACAAGAAGATCTTGTGCGGGGAAAGAAAAGATCCATTCGTGGGATTCATTGAAAAGAAAACTTCGTAAAAGATATGTATCGACATCACATCGGTTGTCCTTATACTGGAAGATTGCTGACCTCATGCAAGGACAGTTAAGTGTCAATGAATACATTGAGGAGTTTGAAAATCTGACCTTAATGGGAGAAATAGAGGAAAAGAGGAGCAGAAGATGTCGCGTTTCTTGCGTGGCTTGAACCGAAGCATAGCTAACTCGGTGGAATTATACCCATACGAAGACTTCGATATATTGTGTGGACTATGTGTGAAGTTGCAAACTCAGAACAAGTTTGGGAACCCAAGTATCGGTTCAAGTTTAGCTACTAAAATGACCGTACCGACTCCTACCCCTATTACGGTTCCTAAAGCCATCTACGTGCCGAAGGAGACGAGTTTGACTAAAGTACGATATTTCAAATGTCAAGGGTTCGGTCATTATCAAAATGCTTGTCCGAACAAACTAGTGGTGATGCTAAGAGAAGCTGTCACGATCCGACACGAGTTGTTGGTCGAGGATGAAAAGGAAAGACTGGGTGATGTGCTTGATTTCAACATGGAGGACAAATAAGGAGAAGAATGTGAAACTTACGATGCTCCAAACTATGACACGGCTTTAGTTCTTCGTATTTTACAAGCCAAATCTGTTTCGAATGACTCGGAACAGCGGGATCAAATATTTCACACGAAGTGTCAAGTTGGGAATAAATGGTGTAGTTTGATCATTGATGGAGGAAGTTGCCCCAACGTAGCTTCAAGTGAGATGGTGACTAAACTCGGGCTGACCACTACGACTCATCCGAAACCTTACATTTTACATTGGCTCAATCATGGGAGCAAAATAAAGGTGACAAAATAAGTGAGGATCGGATTAACCATGGGTTCGTACGATGACAACGTAGTATGTGATGTACTCCCAATGGACGCATGTCATGTACTTTTGGGACATCTATGGTTGTTTGATAGGGATGTTTTAGATCGAGGGAGAAGCAATGAGTATGAGTTATGGGATAAGGGCAAGAAAATTGTGCTTAAACCGATGTCACCTCAAGCTATTCGTTCTATGAGCACTAATCGGGTTGAAAAACCGAAACTTACCATGTTTGCTAGCGAGATGGAACATGCTATTGATGATGGTGAGCATGTGTACTTGTTAATATTAAAGGAGACACGGAACGATGACATGGTTGTGCGGGACGACGGAAAGATGGATGCGTTATTACACGAATTTACAGATGTTTTTCCCGAAGAGTTGCCGTCGGGTTTGCCACCTATTCATGGGATTAAACATCAAATCAATCTCATACCGGGTGCGTCGCTCCATAACAAAGCTGCCTATAGATGTAATCCTGAGGAGATGAAGGAATTACAAAAACAAATCAAAGAACTAATGAACCGCGGGTATGTTCGAGAAAGTCTAAGCCCTTGTGCGGTTCCAGTTTTACTTGTTCCTAAGAAGGACAGATCTTGGCGAATGTGTATTGACAGTCGAGGTGAATAACCTAACAATCAAGTATCGATTCTCGATTCTGAGGCTTGATGACATGTTGGACGAACTACATGGGTCCGTGATCTTTTCAAAAGTCGATTCCCGGAGTGGTTTTCACCAGATTCGTTTGCGAGAAGGAGATGAGTGGAAGACAGCTTTCAAACCTAAACACGGGCTGTATGAATGGACCGTCATGCTGTTTGGCCTTACAAATGCGCCGAGTACTTTCATGCGTTTGATGAACGAGGTACTTAAGCCGTTTTTGGGGAAATTTGTAGTTGTGTACTTGGATGACATTTTGATTTATAGCCGATCGTTGCAAGAACATTTTAGACACTTAAGGCAAGTCTTCGAGACTCTTAGGGACCAAATGCTGTATGGAAAACGAGAGAAGTGCTCATTCTTAGTCGAAAGTATAGTCTTTTTTGGCTATATTGTTTCGAAGGACGGAGTGTCGGTTGATCAAACCAAGATCGAAGCAATTAAGTCATGGCCGATTCCTACTACAGTGATGGAAGTTAGGTCGTTCCATGGACTTGCTTCATTCTATCGAAGATTTATTCGAGATTTCAGCACCATTACAAGCCCGATAACAGAATGTTTAAAGAAAGGTACGTTTAATTGGAGCAGGGCTGCCCAAAAGTCGTTCGAAAATTTGAAAACAAAGTTGTGTGAAGCACCAATCTTGGCATTACCCGAATTTTCACAACCGTTCAAAGTAGAGTGTGATGCTAGCGGAGTTGGCATTGGAGCGGTTCTCATTCAAGAAAAGCGCCCTATTGCTTATTTTTCATAAAAGTTAAACGGTGCTCGTCTCAATTGTTGTACGTACGACAAAGAGTTCTATGCTATTGTGAGGGCTCTAGATCCTTAGAGTCACTATCTTCGGCCGAATCATTTCATCCTATATTTGGACCATGAATCATTGAAGTATATTAAAGGGCAGCACAAGTTAAGTCCGAGGCATGCTAAGTGGGTGGAATTCTTACAATCATTTCACTTTTCATGAAAGTATAAGGATGGTAAAAGCAATGTTGTTGCGGACGCGTTATCTAGGCGGTACGCTCTCTTGTCTACCCTTGAGGTTCGTTTACTTGGGTTCGAGATGTTGAAAGAGTATTATGTTAACGATACTGATCTAGGGGAGATTTTTATCCGATGTAAATCTGGTCTGTTCAAGGAATTTGTGATACAAGACGGGTTTCTCTTTAAGGGGAATCGACTTTGCTTGCCCAAACATACGGTTCGGGAGCTATTGATTCATGAAGCTCATGGAGGAGGCTTGGCTGGCCACTTTGGCACACCTAAAACCATGGAGGTACTTAGGGAACATTTCTATTGGCCAAAAATGCAAGGAGACGTAAACGATATCGTGAGTAAATGCTTGACATGTCATATGACGAAGAGCTCGTTCAAACCGGGCATGTATATGCCTCAGTTGGTTCCGGATAGGCCATGGGAGGATATGTCGATGGATTTTATTGTTGCTTTGCCACGTACTCAACGAGGTAAAGATGCTATTATGGTGGTCATAGATCGTTTTTTAAAAATGGCTCATTTTGTAGCGTGCCACAAGACAGACGATGCAAGCAATGTGGCTGACTTATATTTTCGAGAGGTGGTACATTTACACAAAATTCTATAGACAATTGTTTCGGATCGAGATTCAAAGTTCCTTAGCTACTTTTGGAACACCTTATGGAGGAAGGTGGGAACCAAACTCTTGTTTAGCACTTCGCACCATCCTCAAACCGACGGAAAAACTGAAGTGACTAATTGAACTTTGGAAACATTATTGTGTGGTCTTGTAAGCAAGACACAAAAGGACTTGGATTTAAAACTTGCACATGTGGAGTTTGCATACAACCGATCCCCTACACATGCCACGGCTCACTCACCTTTTGAAATCATCTATGGTTTGAATCCATATATGCCGTTAGACTTAATTCCCTTGCCAAGCGATGAGTTAGTTCACAAGGATGCGGAGTCGAAACTTAAGTCCATGATGAAGCTACATGAGCAAGTGCGTAATCGGATCAGGGAGGTTAATGGTGCCTACAAATGGAAGTCTAACAAACAAAGAAGAGTGAGACAATTTGAAATTTGCGACTTGGTTTGGGTACATTTGAGAAAAGAACGATTTCCGGGTAAACGCAAGAATAAACTTATGCTATGGGTCGAGGGTCCTTTCAAGGTAGTTGCTAAAATAAACGATAATGCATACAAGGTAGAACTCCCTGGTGATTATGGAGTGCATGCTACTTTTAACATAAGCGATCTATCTCCATATCTCGATGACGATGGAATTGCGGAATTGAGGATAATTCCTTTTAAAGAAAGAGGGAATGATACGAAACCGACTACTCGAAGCGAATAAGACGAAGTGAGGATGACGTAAAACACCTTGAACATACTCCTACATACTTAGGTGAGAGAATGGATACGAGATCTGGAGTAACCTTGGTGATCGGACTAGGAATAACTTAAACGTGGCAACATGCATCATGTTGGGTCCAAGTTGGTGAAAATAAGATAATAAAGATTTCACACCATAATAAAGTGATGCAGGATTCACGACCTGCATATGGAGAAGAATATCACCTTGGAGGCGAAACCCATCTTTTATTCCGTTTGTTTGATAGCGGCGTGGAGTACCCCTTTTTATTATCTTTTCCTTTATTTTAAGATCATGTGATCTTATCTTTTAATATTTTAAGTAATCTTGTCAGGCTACTCTTACCTATAAGTAGTCATGTTTGGGTTGTAATCGATTTCATTATTGAATGATCAAGAAAAAAAGAATACATTGTGTATTGTTTAAAGTATTGGACGAGTTTCCTTCTAAAATTTGATTTTTATTCGATGCGTTTTTGAATTTTAATCTGATCAATTCTCAATAGGTCTTGAGAATAAATCACCTTATCGAAATATAGGTCTAGTTCGATAGACACCTGTTTCGTGTCCTGTTTCGGTAGAAAACTCCCCCCTCTTCAGACAGTCCTTACATTTTGTTCCATACTTCAACTTATTGTCCGTGTATGGGTTGTGTATCCAAATTTTGAGTTTGTTCAACTGGATTGGTGATTCAAGTGTTCTTGGGAGTTATCGAACGTTGAGTGTTCGATTAAATGTCCCAATGAGTTTCCTTTCGTTAGTTTGGTGGGATTTCCGTTGTTTTAGACCTTGATTCTCATCGTAATCGTATCTTCGTTGTTTTTATTGTTCCTTCCGGAGGATTATAGGTGCTCGAAGATTCCGAGTTGAATCCCATTTGGTGATTGATAATTCGTGTGGTGTTATTCTCGTAGTACTCGTGGTGCTATCGCGTTCTTGATAGTGTTCGGGGGTTCGGGGTTGTTCGGCCGCATCCCATCCGTCGTCTCGTTGCGATCGTGGTTTTAAGGCAAGTACCTTGTCCATGCATTTCTTGTTTTGTGGATATGATGATCGGTGATCGTCCAAATGTGTTTGTTTGGTTGTTTGAAATGAACTTTCAAAATATTCAGTTAGCCTCGTTAAAGGCTCCCTTTCAAAACTGTGTGTATTTTGTGATTGATATGTTTCGTAAATGATTATGTGAATCCTATCGATATGGATGGTGTTGATGTTGCGCTTGATAATGCGTGTGTACGTATATTGCCTCATTTCGGTGCGTTGTGGTTTGATGTTGTGTTTTGCTAAGTGTTTAATGCCTCTGGGTGAATTGTTTGGATATCTTTGTTGTATTGTGCTATGTGTGTGAATGTGTGAATGTGGGCGGGGCCTAGGGTGACCTATGGCATGTGATCATGTGGTCAGGATGCAACAAGCGGTTGATCCAACCGTGAGAGCCTAAGAAAAACTACGGTGACACATGGCTTGTGATCATGTGGTCGGGATGCAACAAGTGATGATCCAACCGTGAGCGCCAAAGAATACCTACGGTGACATATGGCATGTGATCATATGGTCAGGAGACAACATGTGATTGATTCAACCATGAGATGCCGTGACAAGTGTTCACGCTGGTGTGTATATGATTTGTGGATGTGCTTTGCTCAATTTAGGAGGGTCCGTCGAGGCATCGAGGGAATCTATGACTTCACTCTGTATGCACGAGTTGGTGTTACATTTGTGTGACCGAGATTTGCGTATTTTGGGCAATTATGCTGTGTTGATTTTACGTCCGTCGAGGACACGTGACGTGTATTTTGACCTTGCGAATCGTTGTTGGTTTTATTTGTGAAAACAAAACCTTTGGGCTGTGACCCCTGTTGATCTTTTTGGAAAGAGAAGGATTCGATAATCCTAAATTGTTTTCTATTAAAACTCCCGATAGCTTATTAAACCATTTTGGAAATTGTTTCTCTTGAATTGTGAACTTTCAGTTTTGGAGTGTTTTACCCAAACTCTTGCTTCGGGAAGTATTTTCCGTTATGTTTGAATCTTTGAGGATTCCTGATTATTATTCTTGGAACTTGAATTGTATGACTCATATTTTGCACTTTGTACTTGAACGAGAAAAATAGTGGAATTTTGCTAACTCCCGAGTAATCGGGGGTGGATGTCTGTATTGCATTCAGGGTTTGGGGAGCATAGCACAGGGTCGGCATGAAGGATCATAAACACATGGCTATAGTGTGCCCGACTAAAAATTCCACACGTATACCACCCGGAACGTAATACGATCCCGAAAGGTCACAAGAACAAAAGCGACCACAATGAATGATAATGAATAGAAATCTGACAAGGGTCAAGAATGACTCACCGTGGTGAATTAATAACGCAATGGGTGATAGCTCAAATAAAATGATTGGAACTGTCGTTCCTCGTGAATTAAATGATTAGTTTGATAACTACAAGCCTCAATATGGTTGATATACTATGAATGAATTATATGTATGAATTAACAACAACAAAAGGAATGATTATCCTTTTAACCGAGCAAGAATTTACTTGCCTGGAATTAGAGGAAACGGTACGAACGCCGAGGTACCAAGGCTGAAGGGAAACGACAACTCCAAACCTAAATGTTAGACGTAATTTTATACGGCTATTTATCATTATTTTGTATTATTTTGGCGAGTAAATTTGCATAAATGAGCTTTTAATGCCTTATTCTTGTATATCTGACAGGAGATTGGAGTCCGGAAGCTAAAACGAGGCAAAACGGGCGAAATCGGCGATTTTTGGCCTGAGGCCGCAGCACGTATCAAGTGGGCCGCGGCACACGAAGAGGACCAGCGGGCACCAGAGTAAGCTGTACTCTGTGCCGCGGCACAGACCAGGTGAGCCGCAGCCCAGATGAATTTAAAACGCCCAGGTTTTAATCAGCGCGCCGTGTGCCGCGGCACAGATTAAGTGAGCCACGGCACACAGGGCGGTTTTGGTGTGCTCCGCGCGGGTTTGGGCCATTTTGAAGCCAGTTCTCGACCTAATCACACGGACGTGATTCGGAGGCTGTTGGGAGCTATAAATAAGGGTTTAAGGCCCTAATTAATCATCTTTGATCTTGGGAAATCTTGGAGGAAGATAAGCAGAAGACAGCAAGAGCAGAGGGCGGAAGCCAGAAGAACGGAGGAATCCGAGCTCTTCTTCTGCGTTTGATTTTCATGCTTTCATTTATTACTTCTGTATTTTCATTATTTAGTATGTCAGGCTAAAACCCTTGTTCTAGGATTATGATGAAACCTAAGTTTTGACGGATTTGCTATTGATTATCTCTATAAATTCCCTTTTCTGTTGAGTTTTCCCAATCGATTTTAATGCTCTCAATTGTGTGGTCAATAATTGGATTGTTTTAATTACGCAACTCGAATCGGGAGAGGAGAGTTGGTGAGGAACTATTGGTGAGAACCGTTTTATCTTGTGAGATAGGAATATACTCATAGGAACTACGTGGCCTTTTGGAGATTTTATACTTTTTGCCTATTGACGAATTAATTCACCTACGGATAGAGTGCGTTATTCGCCTTTAGAAAAATCTATTGACCTCGGGAGAGGCGGTAGAGTATATTAGCAATCTTCGCCTTCAATAAATTGGGGAAATCATTAACTTCAGATAATCGAGAGTAAATTCGGATAAACCAAGGTGGATTCAGAATCCTAGACTCATTTATCATTTGATTTTCCTTCTTCAAGCGATCGTTTTTACTATTAGTTCTTTTATTGATTTTATTTAGTTATTAATTGCAACCAAAAATTCGACTGTTGAAATAAAATTAGAATACACAAAAATCGGTACTTACTTATTCAGTTCTCGTGGGAACGATACTCACTCATCACTTTATTACTTGTCAACGATAACGTGCACTTGCGTTAATGAAATATCGCAACAAGTTGTTGGCGCCGTTGCCGGGGACTGAAATTTTTACTAATATCGATTTCAGTATTTCTAGTCTTAGTTTGAACATATTTTTTATTATTGTTTTTGTGTTATTTTATTTATTTGTTTGTTTTTCCTTTCAGGATTGTTCGGTTAGTGCATGAGAAAATTCGATAACGAAGGCCTACTACCTTTGGATACCGAACTCGAGCGCACTCTTCGAAAAAACAAAAAGGAGAAACGAGAGTTGCCAACTACAGTTACCATGGCCAAAAATATCGAAAATCACGGAGGAGATAATATTGTGCAGCAAGCTCAACTGGCAATGGCACTTCGAGATTATGCTATGCCGCAGATCAATGCGAACTTTTCGGGAATTCGACGTCCGACAATTCAGGCGAACACCTTCGAAATCAAGCCTGCAACTATTCAGATGGTGCAAGCGAGCCAGTTTTGTGGATTGCCTAACGATGACCCCAACGCACATATCGCGTCGATTCTGGAGATTTGTGACACGTTTAAGAACAATGGTGTCACCGATGATGCTATCCGATTACGGCTTTTCCCTTTCTCTTTGAGGGACAAAACCAAATTCTGGTTGAATTCTTTACCGCCGGGCTCGATCACGACATGGGCAGAATTAGCGCAAGCCTTCCTTGCTAAATTCTTCCCAATTTCGAAGACGGCGAGGCTGAGAAACGAAATTACTACTTTTGGTCAATACGATATGGAGTCGCTCCACGAGGCGTGGGAGCGATACAAAGATTTACTACGGAGATGCCCACATCACGGCCTTCCGGACTGGCTTCAGATTCAGACGTTCTATAATGGTTTGAGTGCTTCTACACGCACTCTCGTGGATGCAGCAGCTAGAGGAGCCTTAATGGGAAAAACTATGGCTGAAGCACATTCTTTGTTGGAAGCTATTGTAACACCCCCAATCCACTCAGGGATATTACACGCCGTAGACCCTCTCCTCGAGGATCTACCAGGCTGGTAACAACATTTCACATCTCGACAATGCCTTCAAGGCTAAAATGACTCAGTAGACCGATTTGGTCTTTCAATAAAATATACAACTCGATTACAAACACATACCCACGCAGGGGTCAAAATACAATAAACTCCCGTACAACGGGGAAAAGATACTGCAGCGGAAAAGAAAATACAACTAGACCAATACGACATCAACGGATCCTCGTGTGATTAGTATCGTTCATCTTTCATCATCCTTCGTGCCGACCCTGTGTTATGCTCCAAAACCTGAATGCAAAAATATACATCCACCCCCCGAATACTCGGCGGTTAGCAAACTCCACTGTTTTGCTAGTGCAAGTATAAAATACGAAAACGAGCCATACATATCATACTCCACGAAACATGTTAATCATAAACATACTTCCCGAGGTGATTCACTTAATTAAACGATTAAATCGAAAGATGGGGTAAACCCGATAAACATCTTGTGAAAAATATTTTACGACCTCGGGAGTTTTGAATACATTGGGATTTAAAAATCCTCAGGCCTTTCGAAAACATTTAGGGACACAAATTTCAAAAGTCATTTTCCCAAAACATAAATTCGATAACAACAAGTGGGGTCCACGACCCGATCGTACCATAACAACCTGTTTCCACAGTTATTCGCGTCCGTGCTAGCAAGCCACGGACCTCGGATTCACCCCTAGACCAAACCCGAGTGTATAACCCACAGGAAACTATATCAAATCACATGTCACCGTAACCGCAATACGTGACTAAAAGCACATATACTTACATAATCAAACCACAACCATAAGTTATCCCGGCATCGTGCTAACAAGCCACGAACCTCGGAGTCCCCGCAAGACATACCCGATGATAACCACACAAGTTATCTCGGCATCGGGCTAGCAAGCCCCGAACCTCGGAGTCCCCGCAAGACATACCCGTATTGGATAACCCTACGGTTTCGCCCGACCCATACTAGCAAGTATGGATCCCGGAGATTCAACAATCCTACCCGGAGGCACATCACATACAATAAGCACACAACAATAACCGATTATCAAGACAAGCAACACTAAGCATCACAACCTCCTTTCAAAGGAGTAACGACTAACATCACATCATGTCGAATACCCACCGAACAAATATACAATTCAATGCACAATCCTCGGCAAACAATTATGGTCAATGCGATCATAACGTCTCTCAACGTCCGAAACTAACACACATATTCCGAGAACATATCCATTCACGAAGTATACGAATTATCGTTGAAAGACAATATTTATCGAGAACATACCGATCCTTTTTAACGTTCATTAAACATTGGATTTCGCATAAAATCATTTATCAATAATTATGCCTAAGAAATATGAAATGTATGGGCAAGATACTTGCCTCAAAATCGGTACGCAAGTATTCCGACGAACACGGCTCAACCTAAAGCTTCAAACGCCCGATGCTATCGAAAAGGAAGACGACAACGAGCGGAAAGGGTTCAACTCGGTTTCTTCGTAAGAAACTCGACCCTAACATCATATAATTAATAAATCAATGATCATACGATGAGGAATAATCGTAGAACGCCCGAAAACCCCTCTATAACATTTTACCGGACACCTTCAAGGCGTCGGTCAAGAACTCGACCCAACTAACGAATCGATACGATCCAACCATGGAATAACAAGGTAAATGATATAATACATCTAAATAATCATCAATCCATCATAATCCTAAGTTAAATCGGATTAAACGGACGAAATCGAACAAAATACCCAAAATCCCCAAAATTAGATTTCTAGAAAATCTGACCTGATTCGCTCGATCAAAGGATGTTATAGGACGGATGATTGATGATATGAACCTCAAAACTTCATGTATTCATTGTCCAACAACATCTCTAGAAGATTCACACACCCACACTGCCAGACGGGAAGAGAAAGAAGGAGAAAATGGTCAAGAAAACCGTCCCGCAGCCTTAAATAAGCCGATCGGGCCACGTTACGACGAATCGCCACGGCTTACGACGAATCGCCATGGCCGAACTCTGGCCGAAAATGCCGAACGTTACGTGCGTTACGCCGTGGCCTTACGACGAATCGCCTTACGACGTAATGGCCGATCATTACCGCCGTTACTCGGCCAGTATCGCCTGCCCGATCATGCCCGGCCATGACTCGGCCGACCAACTCCGACGGCCCGAACGACCCGAAACCCGAACTCCGAGTACGAATCGAAGATACGGTTACGAAGTACTCGAAAAGACGAATCCGAGCACTAATAGAACATACGATTCCGACTACCCAAGGCTCGAAACTCGACAACGGAAAGTAATTACCCCAAACTTTGGGAAATTACGAAAATGGCCCAAAACGCCCGAAAATCACGATGCGTGATCGAAACACCAAGCCAAAGCTCGCAACATGAGTAATAACATTAAATGAACTTACGAGAAAGTCGAAACAACAGTTTCGGACGAGATTCGCAAGAATCGAACTCAAGTGCGGAAAACCGCTAAAAGCACGGAACTCAACAAAACGACACCAAACGAACTCGGATGACAAAAAGTGCAGAATTAATCATTCTCAGAATGACGAAACGGTCATGAGCGAGTCGTCAAATCGGACTTCCTCCGAAAACATGAAATTACCGGAAAACAAAATCACGGGTATTACAATCTACCCTCCTTAAAAGAAGTTTCGTCCAAACTTAAAATAAGTAGGAGAAGCAATATCCGCTGTCAGGAAAACTCGACGAGATACCCAAAAACCGAAAACTCGCGCCCGACGGCGAAACATTGCAAGAAATGTAACGGAACATACGGCGTGAAAACACGCTCCACGACGACCAACCCAACGCCACCGATAGAGAAATAATAAAACCAACAAGTGACAAGCGCCATCAAATGGATAATACAATCAAGTCAATTATCCGAACAATCACAAAACACAACGAACGAAAATCAATACGATTGACCAACCCAACGGTACATCAATCAAAACGCGAGCCAATCGGTGAACAAATACGGAATTCCACCGCTCAAGGGTTGGAAGATCGAAAACGAGACTAATTTCCCGAACTTAAGGGAATTAGGAAGGAGCCTGAACGCTCAACAATCACGAAACGAGAACAAAACCGAACAAACAAATGATCGAGACAACAAAAATCGAACAATCATGTCCGAAATACGAAGGATAATAAAATTCAAACAACAACCCCAAGGTTCACATCTCGACTCGAGACAATATATGATCCGGTGAAAACAACAGATGTGCATTCATATAAGATCCACAGAAAGGGAATAGCAATAGAAAAGTCACAACTACAAACGAGTTATTCAAATAATACCACACTCGTTCGATCAAAAAAGCAAGGGGCGGACAAGCTCGAAATGTCAACGAACATAAACGAGTCGGCCAGTCGAAAATACAAAAGTTCAAGATCCAATCCACTTCGAATAAAAGAACTAGTAGAACCAAAGATGTTACTTCCGAACAAGGTTCACAAGAATCGAACCGAACTCGGAAAAGCCACAATAAAACCAGATCGACCCAAAACAGATCACGGCTGCTCGAACGATGAAACCGAAATACAGAACAAGTTCAGAAGGTATCAACGAACATGAGTGTATCGATAGACTGGAGAAAGAGAAAATATAGAAGCCAAAAATAATACGGGTATTATATTCGACCTCTTCTAAAAGAAGTGTCGTCCCCGAAACTCACAACAACGAAATCAATGTGACAACAAAACAAGCAACCGATAGAAACATCCTTCGAAGGCCTCTCAAAGCCGATTCTGATACTTGTGCTGAAGCGCGAACTCCGAAAGTCTCGGTAGCCAATTCGCAAAACTGAATTCGGTGTCCCTCGAGTCCACACTTGAAATGTGTTATCGACGAGAAGGACAATTTTACACGTGCATGCCCCGGCACATCACGGTTGAAACGCCTCGGCTCGGCATACCGAAAATACAAATGCTAGATACAATGGGGCATAACGTCGCAAAACAACATAGCAGAGATGCCAACTCAGCACAACAAAGAATCATAACACATATCATATACAACGATTACCTTTGTAAAGTAATACGCACACAAACACTACAGCGACGATGGTATCGTTCGGAGACCTTAACGGCCCGAACAATAACCAGCACATAATTACAAACCTCATGAAACAATCACCCATGTGCATAAACGCACAAAAATCCAAGCTTTAACAACTCACACTCGTGCGACAACAGCAAATCACCACGAGGCGACAATTAGTAAATACCGTTCACACCTCTCACAGAGGGCTAGTACTACAAATACGTGGCAACGCCTCAACGTTCATGCCACCAATTCGATCATATTCGGAAGCTAACATCATAACGACAATGCGAACATCATACATACATTCCTGCACCGCAAACGGGAATTGATAGGTTTTAAAGAAAATGAAACCACATTTTGAAAAACAATTTGGAAAACACCAATTGATCTTGAGTATCACATTTTCAAAAAGTTGTACAAACACCATTATCGAGACTTTGAAAATCATCTTGCGTTTGAACAAAAATGAGGACACCTTTCTTTTAGTGAAAAACTTTCAAAATATTCGACCCTTGGGTCTAAGCAATCGCATTTGAAAATATCTCAAAATATTTTTGGTCCTCAACCGGAAAATTTTTGAAATGTATTGCGGCATTAGAAAACATCTTGAAAACACCGCAAGAAAATAATTCGTTTTAAAAGTACGTCTCGAATTTTTGTTTTCTAAGATACTCAAGGTTTTAAAAATAATTCAATGGGCTAGAATGCCCAAAAAGTTTAAGTACTTACACGGAACATTATAGCGCCGTGTGTCCTGCTACGAACCCAAAGCTAAAAATCATTTACAAAACGCCAAAGGCCGATGACGGTAATATTTCAAAAACTCACAAGCCATTTAGAAAATAATAAATACCGTCATAAGAATTTCGCCAAAACGATCAAGGCCGTAGTGCCAAAACTCGTTAAGGAATTGTTTTTCAAATAAAACTCGATCGGTAAAATACCGAAATCCATTACAAAAGAACTCACATCGGATAAAAGAAATAAAGTCAAACATGCACAAGACAAAGAACACTACTCCTCATATGAACGAAATATGAGGGTCAAATAACCACATATCAAGAAATCAAAATCCATAAGAGGATTCCACAATTAACTCATAATCGAAAAAAATAGCTCGTGTCACACGAGGCACAACACAAAGAAGGGAGACTTACATCCACAGTCGCACGAAGATGATGATCGCCCACGATACTAATCACAACAAACCAACTCGCACGACGCGTCGCGACACGACTCAATCGGATAAAATCCGACGAGACAAAAACTCAATAGACACCATCGACCCAACACCAGGTTTCCACAACCTAAGCTCCGATACCATTTATGTAACACCCCAATCCACTCGGGGATATTACACGCCGTAGACCCTCTCCTCGAGGATCTACCAGCCGGTAACAACATTTCACATCTCGACAATGCCTTCAAGGCTAAAATGACTCAAGAGACCGATTTGGTCTTTCAATAAAATATACAACTCGACATAAACACATACCCACGCAGGGGTCAAAATACAATAAACTCCCGTACAACGGGAAAAGATACTGCGGCGGAAAAGAAAATACAACTAGACCAATAAGACATAAACCGATCCTCGTGTGATTAGTATCGTTCATCTTTCATCATCCTTCGTGCCGACTCGTGTTATGCTCCAAAACCCGAATGCAAAATAGACATCCACCCCCGAATACTGGGTTAGCAAAACTCCACTGTTTTGCTAGTGCAAGTATAAAATACGAAAACGAGCCATACATATCATACTCCACGAAACATGTTAATCATAAACATACTTCCCGAGGTGATTCACTTAATTAAACGATTAAATCGAAAGATGGGGTAAACCCGATAAACATCTTGTGAAAAATATTTTTAGACCTGGGGAGTTTTGAATACATTGGGAATTTAAAATTCTCATGCCTATCGAAAACATTTAGGGACACAGCCCAAAAGTCATTATCCCAAAACAAAAATTCGATAACAACAAGAGGGGTCCACGACCCCATCGAACCAAAACAACCTGTTAACAAAGATTATTCGCGTCCGTGCTAGCAAGCCACGGACCTCGATGCTCCCGTAGAACAAACCCGAGTGAATAACCCACAGGTAAACTATATCAAATCACATGTCACCGTAACCGCAGTCACGTGACTAAAAGCACATATACTTACATAATCAAACCACAACCATAAGTTATCCCGGCATCGTGCTAACAAGCCACGAACCTCGGAGTCCCCGCAAGACATACCCGATGATAACCACACAAGTTATCTCGGCATCGGGCTAGCAAGCCCCGAACCTCGGAGTCCCCGCAAGACATACCCGTATTGGATAACCCTACGGTTTCGCCCGACCCATACTAGCAAGTATGGATCCCGGAGATTCAACAATCCTACCCGGAGGCACATCACATACAATAAGCACACAACAATAACCGATTATCAAGACAAGCAACACTAAGCATCACAACCTCCTTTCAAAGGAGTAACGACTAACATCACATCATGTCGAATACCCACCGAACAAATATACAATTCAATGCACAATCCTCGGCAAACAATTATGGTCAATGCGATCATAACGTCTCTCAACGCATTTAAACTAACACACATATTCCGAGAACATATCCATTCACGAAGTATACGAATTATCGTTGAAAGACAATATTTATCGAGAACATACCGATCCTTTTTAACGTTCATTAAACATTGGATTTCGCATAAAATCATTTATCAATAATTATGCCTAAGAAATATGAAATGTATGGGCAAGATACTTGCCTCAAAATCGTACGCAAGTATTCGACGAACACGGCTCAACCTAAAGCTTCAAACGCCCGATGCTATCGAAAGGAAGACGACAACGAACGGAAGGGTTCAACTCGGTTTCTTCGTAAGAAACTCGACCCTAACATCATATAATTAATAAATCAATGATCATACGATGAGGAATAATCGTAGAACGCCCGAAAACCCCTCTATAACATTTTACCGGACACCTTCAAGGCGTCGGTCAAGAACTCGACCCAACTAACAAATCGATACGATCCAACCATGGAATAACAAGGTAAATGATATAATACATCTAAATAATCATCAATCCATCATAATCCTAAGTTAAATCGGATTAAACGGACGAAATCGAACAAAATACCCAAAATCCCCAAAATTAGATTTCTAGAAAATCGATTCGATTCGCTCGATCAAAGGATGTTATAGGACGGATGATTGATGATATGAACCTCAAAACTTCATGTATTCATTGTCCAACAACATCTCTAGAAGATTCACACACCCACAGCGTACGGAAGAGAAAGAAGGAGAAAATGGTCAAGAAAACCGTCCGCAGCCTTAAATAGAGCCGATCGGCCACGGTTACGACGTAATCGGCCATGGCTTACGTGACGAATCGCCATGGCCGAACTCTCCTGGAAAATGCCGAACGTTACGCACGTTACGGCCAGGGCCTTACGACGTAACCGCCTTACGTATGTAATGGCCGATCATTACCGCACGTTACTCGGCGAGGGCGCTGCCCGATCATGCCCGGCCATGACTCGGCCGACCAACTCCGACGGCCCGAACGACCCGAAACCCGAACTCGAGTACGAATCGAAGATACGGTTACGAAGTACTCGAAAAGACGAATCCGAGCACTAATAGAACATACGATTCCGACTACCCGAAGGCTCGAAACTCGACAACGGAAAGTAATTACCCCAAACTTTGGGAAATTACGAAAATGGCCCAAAACGCCCGAAAATCACGATACGTGATCGAAACACCAAGCCAAAGCTCGCAACATGAGTAATAACATTAAATGAACTTACGAGAAAGTCGAAACAACAGTTTCGGACGAGATTCGCAAGAATCGAACTCAAGTGCGGAAAAACCGCTAAAAAGCACGGAACTCAACAAAACGACACCGAAACGAACTCGGATGACAAAAAGTGCAGAATTAATCATTCTCAGAATGACGAAACGGTCATGAGCGAGTCGTCAAAACGGACTTCCGCCGAAAAAAAAAGAAATTACCGGAAATCAAAATCACGGGTATTACAGCTATGGCCGCTAATGCGTATCAATGGCCATCCGAAAGAGTAAATCCGAAGCGAGTTATGGAAATTTCAAATAATGATCCGATCTCTACATTGTCAGCTCAAGTCGCCGCACTAACACAGCAGCTTCAAGCATTTTCGCATGCTCCTTCCCTCGTTACCATTGAGTCTTGCAATTGGTGTAACGGATCTCACCCTAGTGCGGAGTGCCAAGTCGGAAACCCGTTCGAGCAGCCCCCAATTGAACAAGCTCAGTTCGTAGGAAATGGGAACCGGCAGAATAATCCGTACTCCAACACGTATAATCTGGGATTGCGTAATCATCCCAACTTCTCATGGAGAAATGGACAGAACTCGAACCAGCCTCCGTTCGCTCAAAACCAACAGCAGCCTCCTACCACTCCAAAAGTTTCTCTCGAGGAAGCAATTGCGAAATTGGCAGCGAATACGAGTCAATTCATGACCCGTACAGAAGCAACATTGCAAAATCATTCCGCTTCCATTCGCAACTTGGAAGTCCAACTGGGCCAGATTGCTAATGTGTTGACAGCCCGCCCGGGGGGAGCATTGCCATGTACGACCGACACAAATCCTAGAGAAAGTCTAAATGCGATCAGTTTGAGAAGCGGGAAGGAGGTGTGTGACCAGCCCGAGAGGAGTGAAAAGAGAAGTGAAATTGAGGAGAATAAAAATTCAGCGACGGAGGAATCACAAGGTTGGAGACCCTCGATAACGTTTCCGGATAATTGATCGGACAGAAGACTTATCCTAAAAATAGGAGTTTTTGAGTCGCTCGCAAATATATACGAGGTAGAAGTAGTTGTGGTAAGTTCTACCAAGGTCTTTTCTCTCGAGGATTGTCCAACAGGGCTTCTTATAATATTTTGTATAGATTGCAAGAAGTAAATAAAAAAATATACTAAAATATATTTTTTTTGGTTTTTAAATTAACTAAATTAAAATGCACTATTTTTAATTTAAACTATTTTTAATAAGACTATTTTAATAAGACTATTTTTAATAAGACTATTTTTATACTAGACTATTTATATTAAGACTATTTATACTAGACTATTTATATTAAGACTATTTTTATTAAGACTATTTATACTAGACTATTTATATTAAGACTATTTTTATTAAGACTATTTATACTAGACTATTTATATTAAGACTATTTTTAACTAGACTATTTATATTAAGACTATTTTAAACTACACTATTTATATTAAGACTATTTTTAACTAGACTATTTTTAACTAGTGAAAATGAATAGAATTAAAATGAGTTGGGAATTTATAAAATCTAGGGGATTACGGGTTCATTAAATTAGGTATTTAATTAAGTATAGGAATTGATTTATATGGATATAAAAGAAAAAACGAATGTTTATCGAGTAATCAACTTTTCACCTCCGTGCTTTCGTAATCAAAGATGTCTTAATCACTTTTGATTTTTTAAGATGTTGATAACAAGATTAACACTTGATAGATTGAAAAGATGTGTTTCCAATACACTTAACAATCAATCAAGGAGGTTTCACTAGTAGAAATAGGATATGATCAATCTCTATTTAAATCAATTAGTCCTTTCATTTCTCTAACTTGACTATTTTTAGGATAAACGATCGTTCATCGAGTAATCAACTTTTCACCGCATAACTTTTGTATTCAAAGGTGTCTTAACCACTTTCGCAATCTTAAGATGTTGATAACAAGATTAACATTTGATAGATTGAAAAGATATGTTTCCAATTCACTCAACAATCAATCAAGAAGGTTTCATTAATGAAAATAGGATATGATCAATCTCTATTTAAACCAATTAGTCCTAAAAATAGTTAAAATCAATCAAATACTCAATATATAACCTAATAGAAATCCCCCTTCCCCTAGGAAGAAAGATTAGCTACTCATTGGTTTATACATACTAAAATTATAATAGAAATAATTTATATATATAATATATATAGAAACTTTTAATTACTAGAACTTAATGACAATAGATAAAACTTACTTGAATATGATGTATCAAAGTGCAAGAAATATACTTCAAACTTGTTCAAAGGTTACAAGCTTACAAAAATTGAAAGTAAAACACTAAGTAAAATATTAAGTGCTAATTGATCAAGCACTTTTCAATTACAAACTAAATGAAAGAAAAACTTCAAACCAAAAATTAAATACAAACTAAAATTGAAAGTTATAAGGAAAATATATTGCTAAAAGAAAGGAGTATTTCTTAGCAAGAAGATGATGATTTCTTGGCAAGAAGGTGGGTTTGAGAATTGGTGATTTTGCAATGGATGAAGATGTCCTTTTATAGGTGATTTTCAAGAATACAATTGATTATTTAATTCAAAATATCTATTGTAATATCTTTGATTAATTCTTTGTTCACACTTCACCCATGTCTTTGAATTTTCAGATTTTTGACCAAAAAAATATCTTGTGGTTGAGTTCACAAGTTGGTCAAAAGTGGACTATTTTTGCATGGCATCTGCTGAAAAACGGCGATAAAAAACGGCCCAGTTTGCCCCGTGTTGTGCGCCGTTTTGTGGTGACTCGGTCTCTTCCGGAATACGCGCGAGGACACGGCGCTAAATGCCGGCCGTGTGTGAAACTGTCCAAGACACGGCCCTTGTTGCGCCGTATGTGAAACGGCCTACATAACTGTAACACCCCCAATCCGCTCAGGGATATTACACGCCGTAGACCCTCTCCTCGAGGATCTACCAGGCTGATAACTAAAATCAAACATCTAAACCTCGCCTTTAAGGCTAAAATGACTCAGTAGACCGACTTGGTCTTTCAATAATAACATACAACTCAATTCCAAACACATACCCACGCAGGGGTCAAAATGCAATAAACTCCCGTACAACGGGGAAAAGATACTGCAGCGGAAAAGAAAATACAACTAGACCAAAACGACATCAACAGATCCTCGTGTGATTAGTATCGTTCATCTTTCATCATCCTTCGTGCCGACCCTGTGCTATGCTCCAAAACCTGAATGCAAAAATAGACATCCACCCCCCGAATACTCGGGGGTTAGCAAAACTCCACTATTTTGCTAGTGCAAGTACAAGTGCAAAAATACGAGCCATACAATACAAGTTCCAAGAACAATAATAATCAGGAATCCTCAAAGATCCAAACGTAAAGAAAAGTACTTCCCGAGGCAAGAGTTTGGGTAAACATTTCCAAAACCGAAAGATCGCGAATAAGGGAAACAATTTACAAAACAGTTTAAAATGCCATCGAGAGTTTTAATAGAAAATAATTTAGGATTATAAAATCCTTCTCTTTCCAAAAATCAATAGTGGTCACAACCCAAATGTTTTGTTTTCGCAAATAGGAAACCACCAACAATTTACAGGTCGAGCCCAACATCACGTGTCCTCAACGGACGTAAAATCAACGAAACATAATCACGCACGCGCATCGCCTAGGACCGGACGCTACCACCGACATCCCACCCGAGGCCTCGAAGGACCCTCCCGAATGGCTAGCGAAACAAATCACACACATCTCACGGTTGGATCAATCGCTTGTTGCATCCTCGCCACATGATCACATGCCATGTGCCACCGTAGATTATCTCGAGCTCTCACGGTTGGATCAATCACTTGTTGCATCCTGACCACATGATCACGTGCCATGTGTCACCGTAGACCTTCAACCATATCCACACATTCACACAAATAACATATCATATCAAGGATATTCAAACAATTCGCCTGAGGCATCAAACACTTAGCAAAACACCACGTCAATCCACAACGCACCGAAATGAAATAATATACGTCCACACACAATACCAAGTGCAATATGAACACCAAGCATATACATAGAATTCACATAGTTATTCACGAACCACACCAATCACAAAACACACACGGTTTTGAAAGAGGGCCTTTAACGAGGCTAACCAAATCTTTTGAAAACTCATTTCAAACAAACAAACAAATCAAGACGATCACCAATCATCATATTCACGAAACAAGAAAAGTATGGACAAGGTACTTGCCTCGAATAAGAACAACGCGGAGAATCGACCAAAGTAGGTTGACACGAACCGATTACGAACCCGCCGACTCCACCGATCGCCAACTCACGTCATAAACTACGAAGGACAATAATAACAATGAAATGAATTCCATAACACGACTCAAAGCCGTTGAATTCAAAGAACGAATGACGAAAGTTCAAGGATTTCCCCCAAAACGGCCAAGAACACGATTCGTTCCACAAATCACGAAACGGAATTCCAAGTTGAAATATGGATATACAATCCATAGAATATGTTTAACAACATCATTTAACCATAATCGATCCATCGAAAATGGATGAAAAAGCGAGATCGGGACAAATCACCCAAAAAGTCAATTCGAAGGAAATCAAGAATTATACTTCGATTCGACGAAGAACAATGGATTAAATGATGTTAAACACAAGAATACTATCAAGATTAATCACACCCATCATGAATTAATCAACAACACGGAACGAATCGGACAAAAATGTAAAAATCCCCAAATTCACGAAAATAGGGTTCTAAGGAAGATTACCTTGATTCGCTGGATCAAAGGATGATAACGGACGATTGATTGATGTTATGAACACAAGGACTTCATGGATTTGTTGTTAAACAACATGGCTTCATCACCCACGAATCGCCATCCGCGGACGGAGAAGGAAGGAAGTGAAAAATGAAATGAAATGTGATCGCCACCACATTTATACTTGCCGGACTAGCGCGCTAAGTCGCCGAGCTAGCGTCGCTATCGCGGCCCGCGACCCCGATGTATACGGACTAGACTTTCGCCGGGTAGCGTCGGCGCTTTTCCGGCCAGAAGGCGTGCGCTACTGCCGCCGTAGCGCACGCAGTCTGGCCCGACAAGAGCGTCGCTACCCGCCGAGCAAGACCGATTCCAACCCCAGACTCCACTGCCCGACCCGCTAGCGTGCGTTGGGCCATCCGTAGCGTCGCTACACTGCCGATTAGCGCGCAGCGCCTTCCGGCCAGAAGGCGTGCGCTCGCGTTCTCGCGCACCCGTCCGGCCGGTGCCCGCAATCGTCCGGCCAGTCCCGCAACCGTCCGGCCAGTCTCGCAACCGCCAGGGCTCGACGACCCGATTACCGAAAACGCACGGAACGAACACGAAGAAAAGTTCGCGGACGACATCAACGACCCGAAATGAAAACATAATACCATATTCAATCATACGCGACCAAGAAACGGGTCGAGACAACAATTACAGATACGGATACCCGTAACTTTCAAGAAATTACAAAATGGCCCAAAACGCCCGGAAATCACGATACGTGATCGAATAACCAAACCGAAGTTCACAACACGTCTAACAAAGTTAAACGGACTTACGGAAACTCAAATGCAGCCGAACGATATTCGCAAGAATCGAACTCAAGTGCGGAAAAGTCGCTAAAAAGCACGGAACTCAACAAAACGACACCGAAACGAACTCGGATGACAAAAAGTGCAGAATTAATCATTCTCAGAATGACGAAACGGTCATGAGCGAGTCGTCAAAACAGACTCCAACCAAATAAGAAATTTACCGAAAATCGAAAATTGCGGATATTACATTCTACCCTCCTTAAAAGAAGTTTCGTCCCGAAACTTAAAATAAGTAGGGAGGAGCAACATCCCGCCAGAAAATACTCAACGAGATACACAAGAACCGAAACTCGCGCCAACGACGGGACGCCACAAGCAATGCAAAGAGACATACGGCGTGAAAACACGCCCCACGATGACCAACACAACGCCACAGGTAGAAACATAATAAAATCAACAAGTGACAAGCGTCATCAAACAGACAATACAATCGAGTCGATTATCCGGACAATCACAATACACAACGAACGAAAATCAATAGGATTGACTAACCCAATGGTACATCAATCAAAACGCGAGCCAACCGCTGAAAAATACGGAATTCCACCGCCCAAGGGTTGGAAGATTGAAAACGAGACTAACTTCCCGAACTTAAGGGAATTAGGAAGGAGACTGAACGCTCAACAATCACGAAACGAGAACAAAACCAAACAAACAAACGATCGAGACAACAAAAATCGAACGATCATGTTCGGATCACGAAGAACAATAAGGTTCAACCGACAACTCCGAGGTTCACATCTCGACTCGAGACAAAACATGATCCGGTGAAAACAACAAGATGCACACTCGCATAAGATCCACAGGAAAGGGAATAACAATTGAAAAGTCACATCGACGAACGAGTAATTCCGAAATAATACCACTCTCGTTCGATCAACAAAAGCAAGGGGCAGGACAAGCTCAGAAAATGTCAATGAACATAAACGAGTCGACAGAGTGGAAAATACAGAAGTTCCAAATCCGATCCACTTCGAATAAAAGAATTAGTAGAATCAAAAGATGCTACTTCCGAACAAGGTTCACAAGAATCGAACCGAACTCGGAAAAGTTACAGCGATAACCAGATCAACCCAAAACAAGATCACAGCTCGTTCGAACGATGAAACCGAAATACAGAACAAGTTCAGAAAGTATCAACGAACATGAGTGTATCGATAGACTGGAGAAAGAGAAAATGTAGAGGCCAAAAATAATACGGGTATTATATTCGACCTCTTCTAAAAGAAGTGTCGTCCCCGAAACTCACAACAACGAAATCAAGGAGACGACACAACAGGCAATCAACAGAAACATCCTTCAAAGGCCTCTCAAAGCCGATTCTGATATCTGTGCTGAAGCGCGAACTCCGAAAGTCTCGGTAGCCAATTCGCAAAACTGAATTCGGTGTCCCTCGAGTCCACACTCGAAATGTGTTACCGACGAGAAGGACAAATTGCGCGTACATTCCCCCGGCACATCACGGTTGAAACACCTCGGCTCGGCATACCGAAAATACAAATGCTAGATACAATGGGGCATAACGTCGCAAAACAACATAGCAGAGATGCCAACTCAGCACAACAAAGAATCATAACACATATCATATACAACGATTACCATCATAAAGTAATATATACACATACACCACAGCAACGACGGTATCGTTCGGCGACCTCAACGACCCGAACGATAACCAGCACGTAATTACAAACATCATGAAACAATCACACATGTACACCAACGTACAAACCCAAGCTTCAACATCTCACACTCGTGTGACACACGCAATCCACCATGAGGCGACAACCATTAAATACCAGTTCACACCTCTCACAGAGGGTTAGTACAACAAATACGTGGCAACGCCTCAACGTTCATGCCACCAACTCGATCATATTCGGGAGTTAACATCATAGCGACAAAGCCAACATCATACATACATACCCAGCCCTCAAACGGGAATGGATAGGTTTTAAAAACGAAAACCTCATTTGGAAAATAATTTAGAAAAACACCGGTCGATCTTGAGTATCACATTTCCAAAAAAAGTAAAAACGTGAAACATCATTATCGAGACTTTGGAAAACCATTTCGCATTTGATAAAAATGAGGACACTTTCTTTTAGTGAAAAGCTTTCAGAATATTCGACCTTCGGGTCTAAGTAAAAGTGTTTATAAAACATTGAAAATATCTCAAAACATTTTGGTCCTCGAGGTAGAAGAATCTTGAAACATGTTGTGGCACCTTGGAAGTACCACGAGAAAATAATTCATTTTAAAAGTACGTCTCGAAATTTATTTTCTAAGATACTCAAGGTTTTCAAAAATAATTCAATGGGCTAGAATGCCCAAAAAAATTTCAGGTAATTACACAACACTTTATAGCGCCGTGGATCCCGCGTCGGAACCCACCAGGCTAAAAACCATTTACAAAAACGCCAAAAAGGACGATGACGGTAATGTTTCAAAAACTTACAAAATCCATTTACAAAATGTTAAATACCGTCATAAGAATTTCGCTAAAATGATCAAGACCATAATATCAAAAACTCGGTTAATGGAATTGATTTTCGAAATAAAACTCAGTCGGTAAAATACCGAAAGGCATTACAAAAGAACTCACGCAGCGGATAAAAGAAATAAAGTCAAACATGCACAATCCAGCAACACTACTCCACACATAAACGAAATATGAGGGTCAAATAAACACATGTCAAGAAATCAAAATCCATAAGAGGATTCCGTCACTTAACAAATAAATCATAAAAATAGCTCGTGTCACACGAGGCACAACACAAAGAAGGGAGACTTACAGCCACAGGTCGCACGAAGATGATGATCGCCCCACAAACTCAGACGATGCGTCGCGACACGACTCAGTCAGAAAAAATCCGACGAGACAACAACTCAACAGACACCACTGACCCGACAGCCTAGGTTTCCACAACCTAAGCTCCGATACCATTTATGTAACACCCCCAATCCGCTCAGGGATATTACACGCCGTAGACCCTCTCCTCGAGGATCTACCAGGCTGATAACTAAAATCAAACATCTAAACCTCGCCTTTAAGGCTAAAATGACTCAGTAGACCGACTTGGTCTTTCAATAATAACATACAACTCAATTCCAAACACATACCCACGCAGGGGTCAAAATGCAATAAACTCCCGTACAGCGGGGAAAAGATACTGCAGCGGAAAAGAAAATACAACTAGACCAAAACGACATCAACAGATCCTCGTGTGATTAGTATTGTTCATCTTTCATCATCCTTCGTGCCGACCCTGTGCTATGCTCCAAAACCTGAATGCAAAAATAGACATCCACCCCCCGAATACTCGGGGGTTAGCAAAACTCCACTGTTTTGCTAGTGCAAGTACAAGTGCAAAAATACGAGCCATACAATACAAGTTCCAAGAACAATAATAATCAGGAATCCTCAAAGATCCAAACGTAAAGAAAAGTACTTCCCGAGGCAAGAGTTTGGGTAAACATTTCCAAAACCGAAAGATCGCGAATAAGGGAAACAATTTACAAAACAGTTTAAAATGCCATCGAGAGTTTTAATAGAAAACAATTTAGGATTATAAAATCTTTCTCTTTCCAAAAATCAATAGGGTCACAGCCCAAATGTTTTGTTTTCGCAAATAGGAAACCACCAACAATTTACAGGGTCAGAGCCCAACATCACGTGTCCTCAACGGACGTAAAATCAACGAAACATAATCACGCACGCGCATCGCCTAGGACCGGGACGCTACCACCGACATCCCACCCGAGGCCTCGAAGGACCCTCCCGAGCTGGCTAGCGAAACAAATCACACACATCTCACGGTTGGATCAATCGCTTGTTGCATCCTGGCCACATGATCACATGCCATGTGCCACCGTATATTATCTCAGGCTCTCACGGTTGGATCAATCACTTGTTACATCCTGACCACATGATCACGTGCCATGTGTCACCGTAGACCTTCAACCATATCCACACATTCACACAAATAACATATCATATCAAGGATATTCAAACAATTCGCCCAGAGGCATCAAACACTTAGCAAAACACCACGTCAATCCACAACGCACCGAAATGAAATAATATACGTCCACACACAATACCAAGTGCAACATGAACACCAAGCATATACATAGAATTCACAAAGTTATTCACGAACCACACCAATCACAAAACACACACGGTTTTGAAAGAGGGCCTTTAACGAGGCTAACCAAATCTTTTGAAAACTCATTTCAAACAAAAAAACAAATCAAGACGATCACCAATCATCATATTCACGAAACAAGAAAAGTATGGACAAGGTACTTGCCTCGAATAAGAACAACGCGGAGAATCGACCAAAGTAGGTTGACACGAACCGATTACGAACCCGCCGACTCCACCGATCGCCAACTCACGTCATAAACTATGAAGGACGATAATAACAATGAAATGAATTCCATAACACGACTCAAAGCCGTTGAATTCAAAGAACGAATGACGAAAGTTCAAGGATTTCCCCCAAAACGGCCAAGAACACGATTCGTTCCGTCTAATCACGAAAACGGAATTCCAAGTTGAAATATGGATATAGAATCCATAGAATATGTTTAACAACATCATTTAACCATAATCGATCCATCGAAAATGGATGAAAAACGAGATCGGGGACAAATCACCCAAAAAGTCAATTCGAAGGAAATCAAGAATTATACTTCGATTCGACGAAGAACAATGGATTAAATGATGTTAAACACAAGAATACTATCAAGATTAATCACACCCATCATGAATTAATCAACAACACGGAACAAATCGGACAAAAATGTAAAAATCCCCAAATTCACGAAAATAGGGTTCTAAGGAAGATTACCTTGATTCAATGGATCAAAGGATGATAACGGACGATTGATTGATGTTATGAACTCAAGGACTTCATGGATTTGTTTTCAAACAACATGGCTTCATCACCCATGAATCGCCATCCGCGGACGGAGAAGGAAGGAAGTGAAAAACGAAATGAAATGTGACTGCTCAGCCACATTTATACTGGGCCGGACTAGCGCGCTAGGCTGCCGAGCTTGCGTGCGCTTATCGGCCCGTGCCGCGACCCGAGAGCCTTACGGACTAGGCGCTTTCGGCGAGTAGCGTGCGCGACCTTCCGGCCGTGGCGTCGCTACTGCCGGCCGTAGCGTCTGCAGGTCCGGCGATGGCGTGCGCTACACCGCCGAGCATGACCGATTCAGAACCCCTGTGACTCCACTGTCTGACCCGCTAGCGTGCGTTGGGCCATCCCGTGGCGTGTGCTACACTGCCCGGTTAGCGCGCGACCTTCCGGCCATAGCGTGCGCTCGCCGGTTCTCGCGCACCCGTCCGGCGGTGCCGCAATCGTCCGGCCATCCTAGCCGTCCGGCCCGGTCGCAACCGCCGAGGCTCGGCGACCGATTACCGAAACGCCGCAGGCGAACACGGCGAAAAGTTCGCGGACGACATCAACGACCGAAATGAAAACATAATACCATATTCAATCATACGCGACCAAGAAGCGGGTCGAGACAACAATTACGAATACGGATACGTAACTTTCAAGAAATTACAAAATGGCCCAAACGCGGAAATCACGATCGTGATCGAATAACCAAACCGAAGTTCACAACACGTCTAACAAAGTTAAACGGACTTACGGGAAACTCGAAGCAGCGATTTGAACGAGATTCGCAAGAATCGAACTCAAGTGCGGAAAAGTCGCTAAAAAGCACGGAACTCAACAAAACGACACCGAAACGAACTCGGATGACAAAAAGTGCAGAATTAATCATTCTCAGAATGACGAAACGGTCATGAGCGAGTCGTCAAAACAAACTCCGACCAAAAAAGAAATTTACCGAAAATCGAAAATTACGGATATTACAATAACACGGTCCTGTGTGCGCCGTGTTGTATGTCGTTTTGCCTTGATAAATTCCCGTCGTTGGATTTGATCTTGTTTTCCGTCCTTTTTGATGCTTCATGTGAGTAATCTGTAAAATAATCATTTTTAGCTCATATTTGGACATATCTGTAAAATATATATTTTTAATCACAAATCAGTACAATTATGCCCGGAAAAATGAATATTTTGTATATGAATTTTAGATCAATTATGCAGTAATCAAATACCCCACACATAAATTCTTGCTAGTCCCGAGCAAGACTCTTTATTAATCACACACAAAATAAAAATTAAAATAAGACATAAAATAAAAAATAAAAAATAATACACACAAATTTAAGAAAAATAATTATATATAAAGATAAAAAGAGATCAAAATGCCATTAATACACAATAACCAACTTTATACAGTAGATAGAAATGAATCAAGATTCAAAAGAAATCTACTAACGATTTTGAAGTTAAAACACGGTTTTTATTTTTGTAATTCCAAAATGCAAGATTTTCCCCCCAAAAGGTTGATTATTTCTTTCCCACTCGTGACTTCACACGACTCCCTTTAATGGTGCTCTCGATCACTCGTTTATTTTTCGACTCAATATGAAGAAGAATTTCATCGGCGTCATCAAATATTGTGATTTTTCACGAAATTGAGTGTATTGAAATTCAGCCGCTAATTAATTCAGATCTTGCTCATAAACTACATCCCTTTTAGTGATAGCTTTCACACCGTTATTTGCTAACGTGTAGCTCTTTTCACCAACATAATTTCTATCTCTTTTTTTTTTTAAAAGGTGATAGCTTTCACACCGTTATTTGCTAACGTGTAGCTCTTTTCACCAATTTTTCTGTGAGACGGCAGCTACGCACAAACAATGGTTAGTCCTTTATTTTTCGCAAAATTTTAAGACCCCCAAAATTAGGCAGCTGTTGCTGCTCAATACTTCTCCTTTTTGTCATTTTTTTAGGTGATAGCTTTCACACCGTTATTTGCTAACGTGTAGCTCTTTCACAAATGACTCCTTTTTTTTAGGGAATAGAATTTTTGCAGAAAATCATTTATTAGTTAAGCATGAAAAATCAAAAACTCCACAAATTAAGTAAATTTCAGTTCTATTTTTCATCAACCGACTGATTCTTCTTTTCTCAAGGTAACGAATGACTCGATCTTATATGATAATTACAAGGCTTGGAAAGAGAGATTAAGGCTCAAAAAATTTTGGAATATACAATTTTTTACCGTTTAAAACAATTTTAGAAGCTTGTATATAGCTAAATTATTGGTGTTATGGCCAGATCTAGAAATCTCACAAATAAACAAAATATATATATATATATATATATACATAAAAAAAATCAAAGCCAAATAACAAAAATAATCAAATCACACCACAATAATTAAAACATACCACCCCCAAACTTGAAAAAGAAACTGTCCTCAGTTTTTAAAAAAAAAATAATAAAAAGTAAGAGAAAAAAAAAATACTCCCTGTTATGAAAATTGATGCTTGAGCTATGCCTTTTTGGATCTGCATGAAAAAATATACAAGGCAAACAACAACAACAAAAGTATACCCGGAAGTATAAAACAATTTTTAAGATGCGCATCAAGAAAGTCCGAAGAGTCGCCTTACGCTGCCATCAATGCTTTTATTAAAAACAAAAAGAAATATGGCAATAAAAATAACAATACATAAATCGCGAATAGATGCGCGTCAAGAGATCAAGAAGAAACTCCTTAAGCTGCCACCATTTAGCACGATTATTATGTTGGGGTATAAGGGTTTTGTGGAGATCCGGATTTTCCAATGGATCGTGTAAACACTTTCCGAACTGATATTTCTACCATATGCCCGGGTTACAAGAAATTCAGCCTAGGATAATCCAATGGAACACTTACGAATCCAGGCACAGAAACGTAAGCCAAATTGCTAGAGAAATTCTGTGTTTATCAGAAAGATAAAGAGCTCAGAAAAAGGGTGTGTTTCAGACTCATGAGGAGAGCCCTATTTATAATGTCGGATTAGGGTTACAAGTAGGTCGATTTTAGGGTTTTGATGACGGCGCCGTCATTAGTGGTCCGAAATTAGGGTTGACGGGTGGTTAACGAAATTAATCAATTTTACCACAGTCTCCCTCTAAAATTCGGAAATATCACTAAATCCCCTCGACCCCTGCCCGCTGAACGGTCAGCGGGACCACCGCCAGGGGCTCTGCCCCATGGACCCCGCTAGGGGCGCTGCCCCTAGACCCCGTCACCGGGGGCGCTGCCCCCGGACCCCCGACATTAGTCCGTACCGGCTTATAATTCGATCTTATACATGTGTGCACTCCGCACATACCCGATCATATATTAGAATACGAATTATAAACCCCTTAGCTCACATATTAGTTCCAATTACACAAAATGAATGGTGACACTAAAATCACCAACATATTACACACGACAGAAAGTAAAAATACAAGAGGTCCGATATGGGTTATCAAAGGGAGAGGAATGAATCCACTTTTCGTTTTCTCACGGTAAAATCTTCCATCCAGACAATTTTAGCTAGAGCTGGATCTGGTTGAGGAACAAATTCATTGAGTTTTTTTGATTAGTTCTTCTAGTGTGGTTGCAACGACTATGATTCGTTTAGCACGCTCGGAAATAAAACCTTTTTCAGCAGAGTAGTCGATGAAAGATAACAAACCATCAAAGAAACCATTGACATTAAGCAGACCTATTGGTTTTCGATGAACATTTAGCTGGGCTCTGGTAACCACATGAAAAAGTTCCTCAAGGGTGCCAAAACCACCGGGAAGGGTGATAAAGGCGCCAAAATTATTTATCATGTGAGTTATGCGATCTTGCATATTTACAGATCTAAACCCATCTCCAATAGTTGACCCGGTGATTTTACTTTCAGCCAGAGGTTTTGGAATTATTCCCAACACTCTTACTCCTTCCATATAGGCAGAAGCAGCAGCTCGTCCGATTAATCCTAGACGTCCTCCTCCGTAAACTACATGAATACATTTTTCTCCTAAAGTACGACCCAAGTTGTGTGCTGCTTCAGTAAAGCATGCATCTTTTCCATAACTAGCTCCACCAAAAATGCAGACTGTACTAAATTTTTTTGTGGAAGATGATGACTCTATTTTTGAAAAGAATTTTTTTAGAGAGAAAAAAGAGAAAAGTACAAGTTTGAGGGATGAATAAAAGAAACAAGCACAATGTTTATTTATAGAAGAAAAATGAGGAAAAATTGTTTAACAAGTTTGTGATTGCGTTGATTGCGCTACAACTACTCAATAGAATAATGAATGCATTTATCGCGTATCACATTTTTTATTCAGAAAATCTCACCATACGACAAAAATAAAAGATACTCACGTGTATGTACAGTAGTTGTGATTGTGGCTCACATCTTCCTCTGATTTTACGTTCGAAGCTTGACCTAACGCCTTCTATGAGTCGGGGAGAAGCTTCCCATCTAATTTTCTTACAAATTGGCAAACAGGGTCTTTTAACGTCAGATTCCCAAGACGTTGTTCATATTCTGGTTTGAATTTATTCCACAAACATCGAATTCCGTAATATACAAGTCCACTAGGATGCGTGTCTAGAGAAATTTCGATATTATCTAAATTCTCTTTATCCAGACCATCATTAATGAACTGAATTTTATCTTCTCTGTTTGTAGATGGAATTCCTAAAGATCGACATTTTAAATTACAGTTCCATCTAGCACATTTATAGCAAACGGCTAGCATCTTTGCTCGTCGTTTCTTGGCATATGAACTTTTTCCAAGCCCTGGTAAAAATCTAGTCGGTGTTTCTATGAATTCACCTTCTATTCTTACTTTAGCTTCGATAATGAATCTTATGTCAAAAGGTATGCTTTTATTCATAAGCAACCTCATCCTTTCAAGCCTTGTCTTGTAAATCTTTAAAATTGCATTTTTGCTTAGAAAGGAAAATCTTTTTTCAATTTTATACAATGTTTCTTCCATGACAAAAAAAAAAATTAAAATGAAAAATGATAAAATATCTACAAATATCAGTTGTTTGTGAGAAACTGAAAAATCCGACTTTGATAGTCACGGAGTACCGTTATCCGCCACTTGACCGGAAAGAAGAATAAAAGATGCAGAAATAAAGAAAGGTAAAATAACAAGATATAAACAAAAATATACAAAAAAAAAATTATATTTGGCCTAAACCAATCCCCGGCAACGGCGCCAAAATTTGATCGGTCAAAAACTTATCCTAAAAATAGGAGTTCTTGAGTCGCTCGCAAATATATACGAGGTAGAAGTAGTTTGTGGTAAGTTCTACCAAGGTCTTTTCTCTCGAGAATTGTCCAACAGGGCTTCGTATAATATTTTGTATAGATTGCAAGAAGTAAATACTAAAATATACTAAAATATATTTTTTTTGGTTTTTAAATTAACTAAATTAAAATGCACTATTTTTAATTTAAACTTTTTCTAATAAGACTATTTTAATAAGACTATTTTTAATAAGACTATTTTTATACTATTTATATTAAGACTATTTATACTAGACTATTTATATTAAGACTATTTTTATTAAGACTATTTATACTAGACTATTTATATTAAGACTATTTTTATTAAGACTATTTATACTAGACTATTTATATTAAGACTATTTGTAACTAGACTATTTATATTAAGACTATTTTTAACTAGACTATTTTTAACTAGTGAAAATGAATAGAATTAAAATGAGTTGGGAATTTATAAAATCTAGGGGATTACGGGTTCATTAAATTAGGTATTTAATTAAGTATAGGAATTGATTTATATGATATAAAAGAAAAAACGAATGTTTATCGAGTAATCAACTTTTCACCTCCGTGCTTTCGTAATCAAAGATGTCTTAATCACTTTTGATTTTTTAAGATGTTGATAACAAGATTAACACTTGATAGATTGAAAAGATGTGTTTCCAATACACTTAAAAATCAATCAAGGAGGTTTCACTAGTAGAAATAGGATATGATCAATCTCTATTTAAACCAATTAGTCCTTTCATTTCTCTAACTTGACTATTTTTAGGATAAACGATCGTTCATCGAGTAATCAACTTTTCACCTCATAACTTTCGTATTCAAAGGTGTCTTAACCACTTTCACAATCTTAAGATGTTGATAACAAGATTAACATTTGATAGATTGAAAAGATATATTTCCAATTCACTCATCAATCAATCAAGAAGGTTTCATTAATAAAAATAGGATATGATCAATCTCTATTTAAACCAATTAGTCCTAAAAATAGTTAAAATCAATCAAATACTCAATATATAACCTAATAGAAATCCCCCTTCCCCTAGGAAGAAAGATTAGCTACTCATTGGTTTATACATACTAAAATTATAATAGAAATAATTTATATATATAATATATATAGAAACTTTTAATTACTAGAACTTAATGACAATAGATAAAACTTACTTGAATATGATGTATCAAAGTGCAAGAAATATACTTCAAACTTGTTCAAAGGTTACAAGCTTACAAAAATTGAAAGTAAAACACTAAGTAAAATATTAAGTGCTTATTGATCAAGCACTTTTCAATTACAAACTAAATGAAAGAAAAACTTCAAACCAAAAATGAAATACAAACTACAATTGAAAGTTCTAAGGAAAATATATTGCTAAAATAAAGGAGTATTTCTTAGCAAGAAGATGATGATTTCTTGGCAAGAAGGTGGGTTTGAGAATTGGTGATTTTGCAATGGATGAAGATGTCCTTTTATAGGTGATTTTCAAGAATACAATTGATTATTTAATTCAAAATATCTATTGTAATATCTTTGATTAATTCTTTGTTCACACTTCACCCATGTCTTTGAATTTTCAGATTTTTGACCAAAAAAATATCTTGTGGTTGAGTTCACAAGTTGGCCAAAAGTGGACTATTTTTGCATGGCATCTGCTGAAAAACGGCGATGAAAAACGGCCCAGTTTGCCCCGTGTTGTGCGCTGTTTTGTGGTGACTCTGTCTCTTCCAGAATACGCGCGAGGACACGGCGCTAAATGCCGGCCGTGTGTGAAACGGCCCAAGACACGGCCCTTGTTGCGCCGTATGTGAAACGGCCTACATAACACGGTCCTGTTTGCGCCGTGTTGTAGGTCGTTTTGCCTTGAAAAATTCCCGTCGTTGGATTTGATCTTGTTTTCCGTCCTTTTTGATGCTTCATGTCAGTAATCTGTAAAATAACCATTTTTAGCTCATGTTTGGACATATCTGTAAAATATATATTTTTAATCACAAATCAGTACAATTATGCCCGGAAAAATGAATATTTTGTATATGAATTTTATATCAATTATGCACTAATCAATAATCCGAAGGCATATGTACCACCTATCCCATTTCCGCAGCGGTTACAACAGAAAAAGGCGGACAAGCAATTCTCTAAGTTTCTCGATATTTTCAAAAAGCTTCACATAAATATTCCATTCGCTGATGCATTGGAGCAAATGCCGAGTTACGTTAAATTCATGAAGGAGATATTGTCAAAGAAAAGAAATCCTGAGGAGTTTGAGACAGTCGCCTTGACGGAGGAGTGCAGCGTGATCCTTCAGAAAAAGCTTCCACCAAAATTGAAGGATCCGGGAAGCTTCAATATACCATGCACCATGGGGAACCTCTCTTTTGATAAGGCATTGTGCGATCTCGGGGCTAGTATTAATCTCATGCCTCTGTCTATTTTCAAAAGGCTGGGAATTGGAGAAGCGAAGCCGATGACAATCTCCTTGCAATTAGCAGATCGATCGATTAAATATCCGAGGGGAATAATTGAGGACGTGCTAGTAAAAGTTGATAAGTTCATATTTCCGGCCGACTTCATTGTGCTCGACATGGAGGAAGATCAAGACATCCCAATCATTTTGGGAAGACCATTCTTAGCGACCGTCCGTACCCTCATAGATGTGGAAAAAGGCGAACTCTAAGGGTTCAAGACAAGCATGTCACGTTCCAAGTGTTTAAATCCTTTCCGTGTCCAGGTGGTGTTGAGAAGAGCTCAAAAATTGATAGTGTGGATGTCGTTGCGAAAGACACACACCAGAAGAATCGTCGGTTGAAAAACTCAGAATCCGTTTCAGAGAGTCCCGATGCTGTCCTAAGTTCGTTCGAGAAAGAGGAAAATAAGCCAGACATAAAATGGAGGCCAAATCATGAGAAAAATGGGTGCTTCGGAAAGTTGTTTATGTCAAAACCTTTTCGCAAACAACATTTGGTGTCCGAACCGAAAATTGAATCATTAAAGACCAATAGTCAAAATTTTAAAACGCATATTAACGGTTCGATGAATGGGCGGAGTCCAGATGGAGTTTCTGAAAAGCGAACTGATTTTTTTTAAAAAGGTCCGGCTGAAGACTATAAACTTAGCGCTTCTTGGGAGGCAACCCGAGTTTTAGTAGTAGATTTTTAGTGTTTTAGTATTTTCTTGCATTTTTGAATATTTATTTTTCATCATTTTTGCTTTGATTTGCTGATCCCTCTCGTTCTTGACGTGTTCCTTTTAAAATTCTGTGCAGAAAAAGTCCCAGGGGAAAAATGGATTCCTGAGCCGTGACACAAGTCTTGTGAGCCGCGACACATACAAATCGAAAGAGAGAGCCAAACATTATGTACTATGTGCCGCGGCACAAACTTACTGTGCCGCAGCACACTTGAGTCCTGAGTCGCGGCATGTTGTTGCTGAGCCGCGGCACATCAACACTCTGAGCCGCGGCACCCGCATTCTGAGCCGCGTCACATGTCGACATAACATCCACAACTAGGCACGCTGTACTCTGTTCCGCGGCTCATTTAAGTTGTGCCGCGGCACACCTTGCGGAATTTGAACAGCCCAGGTAGTTTATAACTCTCATTCGGCCGACCACCCCAGGTACACTTCCCTTCCCTTCCCTTGCGCGCGATCGACCGACCTCCCTTCCCCTCATCTTCTTGCAATTTTTCTTGCACTCTTCACAATCCAAGCAAGGTATGTCTAAATTTCTAATCTCAAATTGTTCTATGAATTTAAAGGTGAAATTGTGTTATGCATTTGATGATTAATCATGTTTATTTTTTTGTTTTTCTTTCAAATTCCTATCAAGTTAAGTTGATGACATGATGGTTTTTGATCGATTTTTAATGATTATTTTTTATTATAAATGAGTTGAATATGTCGGTTGTCATGACGAATGATTCGTGTGGTTGTTTTTGGGGATTTAATCGAGCTATTGTTATATTTGTGCTTCAATTAAACTCATGCCCTTTAAGTGTTTGATGAAATGTCTGAATGAAAAATTTTCTTTGTTAGATCAATATTTTGAATCTATGTGCAACGTATTCGTTCTAGAATTACAGCAACCCCAACCCTTACGTCTAGTTTAAACGTTAAAGTTCAAATTTTATTTTTCTCTCACGACTGTGCTATCTCGTTAAATTCGTGAATTACGGCTGGATATCCTTAGCCGAGTGATGATTATTCTCGTTATTGTTTGAGTAAGTAAACTCCGGTATTTAATTTTTTTAGGACTCGCTATGGCTAGGACCAAGAAGCTCAGCAAGAGGGCCAGGACTCAGTCATCCCCCACTCGAGGGGAAACTTCTCACAGTCGAGCCGATTCGGAGGCGCACCAGTTCTCTGACGCGGAGATCCACAAAATCTTCAACGAGAAGATTCGCCCTCGACCTCTGATCCCGGAGAGGGGATTCACTCCAGCCCCCCAGGACGGGGAACTACTGACCATGATAGACGAGATGGGGTGGGCCCAGTTTGCACCCAGAGCCGGTGGTGATATCGATAGTGCGGGAGTTCTATGCCGGTAGCGTTGTTGAAGCACATTCGGGCGAGCCGGATAATCTGGCTGACTAGATACTCGGACGCAGGTTGTCGTCCGAGGCATTACAGTGGATTTCTCGGTGGCTGCTATTCGGAGGTTATTTGAGCTGCCAGCGGTTGATGACACGGCTTATTCGCGAGTTATGGATAGCCTCACGAAGGAGGCTCTGCTCGAGACTCTTGCACAGCCCGACTCCGACTGGGAGAGGCGCGCACCGGCTTCTTCCACCTTCTACTTTAAGAGCTCGCGCCTCAGTCGGTTCGGGCGAGCCTGGCTGTACTTCATCTGTGCACGTATTGACCCTACCTCTCAGATCCGCACTGTTTTTCTCTCCCGAGCCCGGACATTATATGCTATCACCTCCGGGCTGCGATTCGATGTGGCTCCTCTCCTGGTCTGATCTATCTTCCAGTGTATTCAGGGAGGGGCCAAGACGGGGTTGAAGAACCTCTCTCTTATCTGCGCTTTGTGCCGGCAGTCGGGGATCACGTGGTCGGACGACGAGCCGATGCTATCTCCCCAGGCCCCGATCGACCACCGCATCATCTCACATTTTGACCAGTGGGGAGGAGCGCCGGCGCACGCTCGGGGGAGAGGATTTCTACTGGATGAGGCCCACGAGGGGTCCCCCGAGCCTCTTCTGCTGACACAGGGGCAGGCAGATGCCGGCCCGCCGCCCGACAGAGAGAGACTGCAGGCGATGTTCGACGGGCTGAGGGAGGATATGAGGAGAGAGAGAGAGGAGATGAGGAGAGAAAGAGCCTTCTGGCTGAGATGAGAGAGGAGAGGTGGACGGAGAGGGAGAGCATCATTGCTGCCGTCAGGGATGAGATGCGAGAGAAGGCCCGCCGGGCCAACCGGCGTGAGGCGAGGCGTCTGGCAGCGAGGGACGCCTACCACCAGGAGCACCTTGCCGCATGGACGACCCACATTTTGCACCTGGACGGGCCATTTATTCCACCTGCTCGGCCAGCCACACCACCATCCTCGTCGGACGACGCCGGCACCAGTTCGCGAGCTGTTTGTAGGGGAGTACTTGACCTTCTTGTTTTATTGCATCTTATATTTTGTCCATTGAGGTCAATGTACGTCCTAAGTTTGGGGGGGGGGGATTTACTTTTTTTTGATATATTTATTGCTGTACTTATTAGTTGCACTTTCGTTATTTTTAGTTATATTTTTGTTGCAAGCCTTGCTTGTCATGATTTTACTCTTATTCGTGAATTTTTCGTGCTTCTATTTGTGTAAAACTGATGTTACGATACTGACTTCTCTCTGAAGAAACGGTTGAGTTGTAGTCGAGTTGCAGTCAGTGATTTCTGTTTCTGCTAAATCTTCATTTAGGTCCGAAATTTTTTCGTTTTTGTAGAGATCTTAGCGGATAAGAGAGGAGACATACGTGTTTTCAAATTGTCGTCAATACGTTTGGTTACATTTTTCGGTTAGCTAGTCGTTCAGTAACATAAGTCGTGTTGGCACTTAGATTGAGTTTAGAGTCGGACAGTTTTTCCTAAAAGTCGTGACATTATTTGTTTTATGACGGGAAGTCTAGTAACCGGGGGTATTCACGTGACCCGTTGTTTACTCTCGCGTAAAACGACGACCCGGATTAGACTAGTGATTTAGAAATTTCGCATGTGCCGATGATAGGGAGCCTAGTAACCGGGGGTATTCACGTGACCCGTTGTTTACTCTCGTGTAAAACAGCGACCTTGATTCGGACATGCGGGAATAGCTATTCGAGTTGTTTCTCCGCTGTGGAAGGGGACTTAGTAACTAGAAGCATCCATGTGCCCCATGAGTGTCTTTTACGTCAAACGGTTCCCTAACACATTAGAATGGAATTCCACCTTAGGATTATCCCGATGAAACATCCCGAGATCTGAACCTAGTGGTCAACTCGAATCAATTTATTAATCATATATAAAGGAACGCTGTCCGAGGGTTAATTTTGATGAAACTCCTGAAATTTTTGCCATTAGACTGTGGAACTGGACGGGTTAGCTTTTTTATTTTAACCTTTCATATTGACGGTCGATTAAATTCACGTTTGTTAATCTTTGAGCTGGATTTTCTTCATAAACGAGTGATTAGGACTGAAATTGGTTACTTTGTGGAATCAGTGTTCTGATGTAGCTCACTATTACGATACTTGTATTATTCCGAGAGAATTTCAGGGTAGTATTGATTAGGTTGAGCACTATGAGTTGCACGATTATTCACGATATTCTTTTGTTGAAATTAATTATTTTTGCTTGAGGACAAGCAAAGTCTCAAGTTTGGGGGTATTTGTTAGGCGTATTTTTATACGCCAATTTATCATTATTTTGTATTATTTTGGCGAGTAAATTTGCATAAATGAGCTTTTAATGCCTTATTCTTATATATCTGACAGGAGATTGGAGTTCGGAAGCTAAAACGAGGCAAAACGGGCGAAAACGGCGATTTTTGGCCTGAGGCCGCGACACGTATCAAGTGGGCCGCGACACACGAAGAGGACCAGCGGGCACGAGTAGTGTACTGCGTGCCGCGGCACGCACAGTGAGCGCGGCCGGATGAATTTAAAACGCCCAGGTTTTAATCAGCGCGCCGTGTGTCGCGGCACAGATTAAGTGAGCCGCGGCACACAGGGCGGTTTTGGTGTGCTCCGCGCGGGTTTGGGCCGTTTTGAAGCCAGTTCTCGACCTAATCACACGGACGCGATTTGGAGGCTGTTGGGAGCTATAAATAAGGGTTTAAGGCCCTAATTAATCATCTTTGATCTTGGGAAATCTTGGAGGAAGATAAGCAGAAGACAGCAAGAGCAGAGGGCGGAAGCCAGAAGAACGGAGGAATCCGAGCTCTTCATCTGCCTTTGATTTTCATGCTTTCATTTATTACTTCTGTATTTTCATTATTTAGTATGTCAGGCTAAAACCCTTGTTCTAGGATTTTGATGAAACCTAAGTTTTGACGGATTTTCTATTGATTATCTCTATAAATTCCCTTTTCTGTTGAGTTTTCCCAATCGATTTTAATGCTTTCAATTGTCTGGCCAATAATTGGATTGTTTTAATTACGCAACTCGAATCGGGAGAGGAGAGTTGGTGAGGAACTATTGGTGAGAAGCGTTTTATCTTGGGAGATAGGAATATACTGATAGGAACTACGTGTCCTTTTGGAGATTTTATGATTTTTGCCCATTGACGAATTAATTCACCTAGGGATAGAGTGCGTTATTCGCCTTTAGAAAAATCTATTGACCTCGAGAGAGGCGGTAGAGTATATTAGCAATATTTGCCTTCAATAAATTGGGGAAATCATTAACTTCAGATAATCGAGAGTAAATTTGGATAAACCAAGGTGGATTCAGAATCCTAGACTCATTTATCATTTGATTTTCCTTCTTCAAGCGATCGTTTTTACTATTAGTTCTTTTATTGATTTTATTTAGTTATTAATTGCAACCAAAAATTCGACTGTTCAAATAAAATTAGAATACACAAAAATCGGTACTTAGTAATTCAGTCCTCGTGGGAACAATACTCACTCATCACTTTATTACTTGTCAACGATAACGTGCACTTGCGTTAACGAAATATAGCAACACTAAACAAGTTCGTAATCAACTATCAATAATCCATCGGTAGGAAAATAAGTTGGAATCCACTCGAAAATACGCCCTACGATACATGTATTCCGTTAATGAAATCTCTAGATGGTGAAACACACCCCACCACCCCAAATACTCAAAAATTTCGGAAAATACACCAATAAATCCGTATGAACATATGTATCCAAGGTTTATAATCCATACTCGATATATTCCAACACAATAGAAAGCTAAATCGAAGAGATCGGAAGGAAAACACCCAAATCCCGAAATTCTAGGGTTATGCAAGGTTTACCTTGATTTGGAGTAGAGGAGAGGATTAAATGTTGAATAATCCGAACTAGAAGCTTGAAGGTGTTGATGGATGATAGCAGCTCGAAGAGAACTTCACAAATCATCCAAAATCACCCGAAATTGCCCAAGGAAGGAGGAGAAATGGAAAAATGATGAAATGGGGGTGAAGTGTCCTATTTATAATAAACCCAGCTTAGCGCACGCTAAAAACTGAGATTAGCGTGCGCTAGCGGGTTCACCGGGTAGTCCAGTGAACTCTGCCTACCTCGTTAGCATGCGCTACGTACTTGGTAGCGGGCAATAATGCCTTCCTCTTAGCGTGCGTTAACCGAGTCTAGCGTGCGCTACCTGATAGTTGGCGTCCAGAAAATGGGAGTCTAGAACCTACTGTCCACTTCCTGCTCGAGCCTTAGCGCGCGCTACTACGACTGCTTAGCGTGCGCTACCTACACAACTAGCATGCGCTATTTTCCACCCATAGCGTGTGCTACAAATTCTCCAATCCAGTCCAGTACCTTCTGAACTGTCCGCCTCAATTGCACTAGCATGCGTTAATGTTGGGCGATAGCGTGCCCTAACAGTACTCAATTAGCGCGCGCTAAAAAGAGTACGTAGCGTGCGCTACTCCTCACACACAGACTACTAAAAAGGATGATAATGATAATATTCTCATCTCGACTCTCAAATAGGGTTGAATGACGAATGATAACTGATATACGATTCAAAATACGCCGAACGGTGAACACAAGTGAATGAATATGAATGATGAATGATTATTAATGAGTGAAAAGTACTGAGTGATAATTACTAAATGATAATAAAAGAATTCACAACCGGGTACTATAGTAAAGCCTATATAAAGGCACCTCTGTCAGTGTTATGAATACAATTGATTCATCTTTACTACTTTCTTACATTCACCTCAAACACATTATCACCACGAAGTTCCAGTTTTTTTTTTACGAATTCCGAAAAAAGAGGAAAATCGGCCGAAACCCCAGCCGATCCCCCCTGCTCGCCGCGCACCGCCGCAACCTCAGCTCCCGCCGTACACTGCTGCCATAGCTAAGTCCCGCCCATCCCCAGCCCACCGCAGCATTTCTCCACACACCACTGCCGTAACGAGTCCTCCAGGATCCTTGTTGCTCCCGACTCGTGAACCAACACCTGCCCGACTTCACTCCACCGAACCCCAATCCGATCAGCCCCCGACCATCACTGCCTGTCGTCTGACCCAATCATCCTCATCGAATCTATTGTGACCCGACTCAGCCAACCACCATGACCCATCTGCTTCCGCCGTCCGATCCAGACCAATCCCGATTCACCATTGCCTTCCCCTGCACATCATCGCCACGACCAACCTGTTCGGCCGACAACATCGTACACTAGACCATGATACGTCCGATTCCTCAGTCAGCAACCCTATCCAACCAGCACCACCTCACCACGACAAGAAGTGCCAAAATCTGACCTGCTCGACCCCTTCTGCCTGTTAGCTAGGTCCCGACTATCGCCGCCCTAGTACCTATCCTCCGATTCGATCCAGCCCTAATCGCCCGCGCCGACTGCCGACTCCCACGTCTGGTCCTACAAGATCCAGCCCAGTCACCCACTGGCCGATGCTACGACCCAATCTAGCACAATCTGTCTGACCTTGTTCAAAGTCTCAGTCCAAAGACCCGAACACCGATTCATTTTGTGACTTTCCAGACCCGCCGTCGCCATCGAGTACCAATCGATAGATTGGAGCAGACCACCTATTGCTCCATATCACGTGCCTAAATTTATAATCGATGTAATTATCTAACTTGTCCCTATTTCGATTCTGTGACTCCCCAGGATCGTCCACAGTTTTATAATCTTGGTAATTATCCAACTTGTCCCCATATCACAGAATTGTTGAAAATCGATACTTGTGGTTGTTGCATACACCATGTGTCTAGGTGCGACTTGATAAAGCCGTTTTTGTCGACTTTACTAACAACAATTAAGGGAAGTATATCGAGTAACGGATATGTTACACACTTTTAAAGCATCGATTGCAACCATTTACATTGTCACTGAAAATCCAACAAGGCTAACTTCCTCTTGTTTATGTCTTGTAGATGGAACAAAGCTCCAATATTCACCCGGGGTTCGAAATCCTTGACCACCCTGGTAAGGAGTACCATAGGTGGGTCTTAGACGTTTGCTTGGAATTTGTCGGTAAGAGATTTACTACAACCATCTTTCCCTATAATGAGCCTACCTCTCAAGAACCGAGCGAGGAAATTAAGGCTAATGCACTGATGTACTTGCATAGATCTAAACATCAGTTGTTGAAAAAGTATCATATGAATTTATAAACGCCCAAAAAACTATGGGATACACTTGAAAAGTATTTTAATAATGTACATGATCAGCACTTCCCTGAATTGCAACTTCAATGGGAGCAAATTCGGTTGGTGGATTATGCGAATCTGGAGGCCTAAAATTGTAATATCCGCATTTTCCTTTTTTCGGTATTTTCATTTTTTGCTGTATTATTCATTTCTAGTGACTCGATTGTAACCGTATTGATATTTTAAGAATATTTAATACTGGACTTTTTGTCATCAGAGATTTTTCCGGACTTGTTCTACTCAATTCCGTGTTTAATGTCATTTCGTCGCTATTTCGTTCGATTCACGTAATCATTGTTCGGAACTGCTGCTTTGGGGTTGCCACGGATCCATCTCGTGTTTTTATGCATGTGGTGAGATTTCGTTTGTTGTTTCGATCATGTATCGTGTATTCGAATATTTTGGGCCGTTTTGTAATTTCCCAAAGTTATTGGGCGATTACTAACATTGTCGTTTTCCGAACCTTTGAGTAGTTGGAATCGTGTTTTCTTTTAGCGCTTTAGTTCTGACTCGAACTTGTCGTTGGTGTGGTTCTTTCGGTCGGTTGTTTGGTGTTGGGTGCGCATTGTTTTCATCAGAGATAGAATTCCCCGTTTTGCAGCTTTGGGTGTTGCGTGTACTACTGTCTGCACTTGTTAGCGCGCGCTAACTTTGTTGTGTAGCACACGATAATGTCGTTGTGTAGCGCACGGTATATTCGTTCGGTAGCGTGCGCTAATGACTCGAGCACAGCAGTGGCAGTAGGCTGTTTCTGTTCTTTGGACGAGCAGCTTAGCACACACTAAATCTGTATATTAGCACACGCTATGATTGAACTTAACGCACGCTAGGTGTTTGGCAGCGCGCGCTAATTCGGTACTCCAGACTGGGCAGAATGCTTCTGGACTTGGTTTGGCGAACAGGTAGCACACGCTATGGCCCGATAGCGTGCACTATCGGGGGACTGTTAGCGCATGCTATTTTCCAGTAGCGCACTCTAACGGGTCAGAACCGCAGGTTCTGAAATAGTTTTTGGCTGGTTAGTGCGCGCTAACCATGAGCCGTTAGCCCACGCTAAGCCATCTGATTATATATACTCGAGAGTTGACCCAGATTCATCCATTTTTACTTATTTCATCTCCTTCTCCGACCTTGGGCGATTTTTGGGCGATTTCGAGTTGATTCGAAGTCTTGCAACTCCAAGTTATCATCTTTCTTGAGTTTTTGATGTGTATTAACAACACCAACACTTGTTCTTCATCTTAGATCCGAGGAATCTCGTAGAACCCTACTTTTAGAAAATTTGGGGTGTTTTGAGTTATTATCCGATTCGTTCCGTATTGTTGATTAATCCATGATGTATATGATTAATCTTGGTGGTACTCTTGTTTTCGCTACGAGTTCATGGTAAATTTCATGGTATTTGTGAAATCGAGAGGGTTCGATTGCGATTCGCCCTCGTTGTTGTTTTTGTACGAATTTACATGTATTGTAGGTGGGTTTTTGGGCATATTCCATTTCCGTACTCATTTATAAATGGTTGTGATTATATTCTTCGAATTTTTAGGTTTGGGTTTGTCGGTTCCTAGAGATCGTGGTTGATTTTCCTTTCTGTTCGTGTCGTCGTCAATTACTCAAGGCAAGTATTCTTGTGAAACATTTATGCTTAACATGAAATTATGATGTATATATATGTGTGTGCTTTGCTCACTCCAGGATGCTCTGAAGAGGCCTCGGGGAAATCCATGACTTCACTCCGGATTCACGAGCTTGTTTGCTAGCCAGTTTGGGAGGGTCCTTAGAGGCCTCGAATGGGATCAGTTGTTTCGCCCTGGTCCTAGGCGATGCCTATGCGTGATTTGTTTTATGATTATGGCCAGTTCGAGAGGGTCCTTAGAGGCCTCAAATGGGACCAGTGGTTTCGCCCCGGTCCTAGGCAAATTTATTATTTACTGTTCGTTTCTGGAAAAGACATGTTGTTCGTTTTCTCGAAATGACTTGATGCATGTACTATGAAATGTGTAAGCGAATGGTTTGCCTTGATTATTTGTACTAGCATAATTGCTAACCCCTTTGGGGACCCGTTTTGGGGAAATTTGTGTTATGAATTTCAGGTTATGTTCAGTCAGACGAGCGGGCACTGGGGCAGTACGAGGATGTTGGTCAAGGTCGTTGACCTGTGTAAATGAGTCCGCTTATTTCCATTGTCCATTTTGATGTGGCTGTTTTCTAAACTTGTGAACTTATAGATAGTACTCGCGAGTACTTAGGCCTTTTTAGTTGGATCATGGTTTGTATTATTAAAAGTTTTTTATGATTGTCGGCGATGTCTGTTTTGCCGGATATACCAGGCATTTTATTTAATTTTCATCTTGGTGATGTGTGTTTTTCTAGCTAACTAAGATGGTTAGACGAGTGGTATTTCTTATTTAGCCTGGTGCATCCCGTGTAGGGGTCCCCGGCGCTGTAATATACCCTGAATATCTTGGGGGAGTTACAGAAAATGGTATTAGAGAACTAGGTTTATGGATACCTAGGCTTGTCGGTGAATTGGGTCTAGTTGTGTTTTATTTTGCACATCGTCACCCCGCTGCCATCATCTCGATACTTCCAGTATTCGTAAGTTGATGTGAATGATGTAAATGGTAATATTGAACGAATGTGATTTTTGCTCTTCCACCTGGGGAGGGCATGTCCTCGGGGGGCCGATACTAATGGGTACGGCCACGGAAGTGGACTTGGGTGCGTGTGTTGATGTTCTTCCACCTGGGGACGGTTCGGCGGGACCTTTGGGGGCCGATACTAATGGGTATGGCCGCGGAAGTGGTTTCTCACCTGGGGACGGTTCTACGGGACCTCTGGGGATCGATACTAATGGGTACGGTCCCGAGTTACCAAGTGTGTATGGTTATGGTGCAGAAACTTGAGGATTTACTGTTTTAAATGTAAATGTGATATTCCAGAATATTGATTTCAAATGTTTTCCTAAATGGTTTGTTTGCGTTGAATCTCGTATGTACATAATGTTGTGTAATTGCGTACTTGCACTAGCTATTCGAATGCTAACCGCTTAAATAGGGGAAATGCGTCTTATGCATTTCAGGTACTGGTCGAGCGGAGGAGCTAGCACGGGATGCGCACGCAAAGGATGGGCTGGCATGTTGATGTGGCTAGAGTCTGTATTTTTATGTTTTGTCATTGCATTTGTTGAGTACTGGAGTTAGACTGATTACTTTTAGACTTGGTTTAAGTCCCCTGCGTGGGAAATGAATTGGTATTTAACTTATGTCTCATGTACTCCGTTAAAATGTTTTGGCCGAGGCCACGGCCTTATTTACTTTTGAATGCATCTTTTGGGATATTATTGTGGTTTATGTATCATGAGTTAGCCTGGTAGACCTCACGAGGGTTCTACGGCGTGTAATGTCCCATTTGTGAATTGGGGTGTTACATTTATGGTATCAGAGCCTTAGGTTTTGAGTACCTAGGCTCTCGGTAAATTTTGGGTCTGTCAGTTGCGTCGTTAGAGTCAGTCATTGAGCATAATATCATCATGCTACCGTCTTTTCGTGCGACCCATGGCTGTAAGTCTCCTCGAACTCTTATACTTCTATAATTCGTTTTCTTGCGTTGCTCGGAATTGAGAATTATGATACCAACCTTGTAGATTGTGAATCTTTCTGATCTTGTTCTTTTCATATTTTCTTCAGTATGTTGAGAGGTCGTGGTAGACCAGCTAGGGGACGCGGCCGAGGCCATAGTTGGGGTGCTGATAATGAAGAGGGCTCACTTTCTCAGTCCTCTGCCGACTCAGCCTCTCACTCAGTGCCGTCGGGCAATAATGCCGATGCCGGGGCTACTGCCGTACTTCAGCAGTTAGTAGCCCAGCTTGCTCAGATAGCTCAGGGCAGACGCCAGAATCCGCCCCCGACACCTGAAGATGAATCTAGTAAGTGGCTTCAGACGGTGACTAAGATGCACCCTCCTCATTTCTCCAGATCTTCTGACTCCCTCGGTTGGGAGAATTGGCTCTTTTAGTTGTCCAGGACCTTCGATGCCGTAGCTTGTCCCGAAGACAGGAGGGTACATATTGCCCAGTACCTCCTGGATAAGGAAGCTGCGGAATGGTGGGAGGCCGTTGCGCCCAGAGACTATTGAGCCACTTGGGAGGAGTTCAGGGCTGCTATGGAAGCAGAATATTGTCCGCCGCCAGTCAAAGAACGCAGAATTGTGGAGTTCTTCACTGCCACACCCCAGGATGTGCCGATTTCTCAAGCCATTATCTCTTACAATTAGCAGTTGGGTTTCGTGAAAGATCAGGTGAGGACGGAGGCTGATAAAATCTGTTACTTCAATATGCGCATGAAGCCGCATATCAGGCAGAGTATGACACCCCTCATGTGTGCCACTTTGAAGAAATACCAGGATCGCGCTCTAGCGATTGAGATGGTCGTCCCGGAATCAGAGTCGGTTTCGGAAGCTAAAAAGCAGAAGACTACTGGTAGATTCTCGGTCGGTAAGGGTGGTCAGTTTTTGAGGTTTCGTTCTGCTCCTACGTCTGGGAAGAGGCTGTTTCATCAGGCCGATGGATCTCAAGGTAACCGTTCGGTTCAGTCTGTTACACCTGGCAGGAGAGTTTGTTTTAATTGCAGTCAGCCCGAGCACGTTATAAAGGATTGCCCATTTTCGTTAGTTACTTGCTTTACTTGCGGACAGACCGGGCATCGGGTAGCTCATTGTGAGAGGGCCACCAGGGCCGCTAGAGTTCCGACTACCACCGCCGATCAGAGGGAACACAACACTCCTGCTACTCATGTTCCGCAGAGTTCGGGCCGTGGTAGGGGTCGGGGTCAGCCGGATCGCCGTACAGTATCGAGTTCGGGTTCAGTTCACCCCCGATTATATCAGATGAGGCGCACAGAGGAGGCAGACGTTCCGGTGGCGTCAGGTACCACTCAGATCCTTACTCATCCAGTTTTAGTGCTTTTTGATTCGGGTGCTACCCATTCCTTTATTGCTTCGGACTGTGTGAGTCGTACTGGTTTTGATTGCTTGTTTGAGTGTGAACCGTTTGTAGTGGGTACGCCCAGCGGGGATCGTATGGTTGTGGACCGGGAAGTTAGGGATTGCCTAGTGAGGATCGGGAGCCGGTATTGGCCCTCGAATCTCATTATTATAGACCTTAAGGGTGAGGATTTGATCCTCGAGGACGATTGGTTGGATCGTCACGGTGCTATCATGAACTATCGGACTCGTACCATCTCGATAGTATCCGAGGACGGCACCGAGCATACGCTCGTCGGTTATAAGCCGGGTATATCGGGGAGTGTGATTAGCGCCTTGAAGGTGATGAAACTTCTGAACTAGGGTTGTGTCGGCTACTGGTGTTATGCTCTGAAGACGGAAGACGGTGGAGTTGATTTGTCGTCAATTCCAGTTGTTAGTGATTATCCCGACGTATTTTCGGATGACTTGCCGGGATTACCACCACAGCGAGAGGTGGAGTTTCCTATTGATCTAGAGCCGAATGCGGCCCCTATTTCTCGAGCGCCGTACCATATGGCACCGTCGGAGATGTTAGAGTTGAAGAAGCAGTTGGGAGAGTTGTTAGAAAAGGGTATATTCGACCGAGCGCCTGTACTTTTTGTTAAGAAGAAGGATGGATCGCTTCGTTTATGCATCGACTATCAAGAATTAAGCAAGTTAACCATCAAAAATAAATACCCTTTGCCCCGGATTGACGACTTGTTTGATCAGCTTCAGGGGGCGACAGTCTTTTCGAAGATTGACTTGCGATCGGGCTACTACCAGTTGAGGATTCGGGACAGCGATATACCGAAAGATGACTTTCGGACGAGATATGGCCATTACGAGTTTGTGGTTATGCCTTTCAGGCTAACCAATGCCCCAGTAGTGTTCATGCAATTGATGAACAAAGTTTTAATTGAGTATCTGGACAAATTCATAGTCGTCTTTGTCGATGACATTCTTATCTATTCACGGAGTCGGGAGGAGCACGCCTTACATCTCCGGATTGTATTAGACATTTTGAGAGCTGAGCAGTTGTATGCGAAGTTTTTTAAGTGTGAGTTTTGGCTCGAGGAAGTGATGTTCCTCGGGCATGTGATTTCAGCAGAGGGAGTTCGGGTAGATCTGCAGAAGATAGAAGCAGTGATGGCTTGGGAGCCACCTAAGAATGTGAAGAAGGTGAGGAGTTTTCTGGGTCTTGCCGGCTATTATCGTCGATTTGTTGAGGGATTTTCTAAGATCGCTAGACCACTCACTCAGTTGCTCCAGAAGACTCAGAAATTCGAGTGGACCGCAGACAGACAGGGTAGTTTTGATGAGTTGAAGAGACGACTAACTACCGCACCCGTGTTAGCGTTGCCTCAAGGGAAGAAGATTTCGTGGTGTATAGTGATGCTTTGGGCCTTGGGCTCGGATGTGTTTTGATGCAGAGAGACAGGGTGATTGCTTATGCATCCCACCATTTGAAACCTTATGAGGTAAATTATCCCACGCACGATTTGGAGTTAGCCGCGGTCGTTTTCGCCTTAAAGATATGGAGGCATTATCTCTATGGGTCGTCGTGTAAGATTTTTACGGATCACAAGAATCTGAAGTATATCTTCAGTCAGAAAGAGTTGAATATGAGGCAGTGTAGGTGGTTGGAGCTAATTAAAGATTACGACCTCGAGATACTCTATCATCCGGGTAAGGCTAACCACTACAAAAAAAACAGTTTTTACCGACGCCAAAATGGCGTTGGTAAAACAGAAAATGGCGTTGGTAAAAAAATTACCGACGCCATTACCGACGGAAACCCGCCGTTGGAAAAACGCTCGACGGTAATTTTTTACCGACGCCATTTTCCGACGCCGCCATTTACCGACGTCATTTTTGGCGTCGTTAAATTAAAAAAAAAAAATTAAATAAGTCAGGTCAGGACTCATGCGGGGCTCAGGCGGGTTAGGTCCAGGCTCAGGCGGGAGGGTTCGGTCAGGTCACGGTCGGGGTCCAGGCGGGTCGGGTGCGGGTCCGGGCGGATCAGGTTCGGGCTCCATTCAATTTCAAATGGTTGAGAAGGATTTTGGTTTATAAACCACCAAAAACATTGATGTTTTTTCGATGTGGGATTGTGTTAAAAAATTACCGACGCCGAAATGGCGTCGGTAATGACGTAAACGGCGTCGGTAAATCAAAAAAAAAAAAAAATTACCAACGCCAAAATGGCGTCGGTAAATGGCGTCGGTAATTGTAAAAAAATAAGTCTGCGAACAAGTCGTCGGCAATGGCGTCGGTAAATCGGGCGTCGGTAAATGGCGTCGGTAAATTATAAGTTTAACAACGGCAGTACGGGCGTCGGTAAATGGCGTCGGTAAATTATAAGTTTAACAACGGCAGTACTGGCGTCGGTAAATGGCGTCGGTAAAAACTGTTTTTTTTGTAGTGAACGTAGTGGCAGATGCGTTGAGCCGGAAACCGATGGCGTTACAGATGTTGGAGGTACTTACACCACAGAGCAGGATCCAGCGGGATTTGATTTGTCAGAATATCGAGGTTTGGGTTCAGAGAGTTCAGGGTCAATTATGTGCATTGGAGATCACTTCGTCCTTGACTGATGATATCAAGGCGAAACAATATGATGATCCATTTTTGGTCCAGTTGAGAGAGGATGTGAGGAAAGGGAAAGCCCCTGGGTTTGTGATTCAGGATGATGGGGTTTTGAGATTTCGCGGCAGACTATGTGTACCGAATGATATTGAGTTGAGGCAGAATATTTTGAGCGAGGCTCATACCACGCCTTACTCCATACATCATGGTACGAGTAAAATGTGCAAGGATGTGAGGAGTATCTACTGGTGGAGCAATTTGAAGACGGACGTTAGTGAGTTTGTGGCGAAGTATTTGACCTGTCAGCAGGTTAAGATTGAGCATTAGCGGCCCACGGGGTTGCTACGACCACTTCCCATTCCGGAATGGAAGTGGGAAGACATCTCTATGGATTTCATTACCGGTATGCCTAGGACTCGGACTGGAAGGAACATGATTTGGGTTATTGTCGATCGACTAACCAAATCAACTCATTTCCTGGGTACTAAGGACACTTGGGGGCCGGAGAGGCTGGCACGAGTATTTATTGCAGAGATCATGAGATTGCATGGGACTCCTAGGAGTATTGTTTCAGATCGAGATGGCCGGTTTGTATCACATTTTTGGCAGGCTGTTCATCGAGCTTTGGGGACTGAGTTGAGACTCAGTACGTCTTACCACCCTCAGACTGACGGGCAGTCAGAGCGGATGATCCAGACGCTGGAGGATATGTTGAGAGCCTGCACCTTAGACTGGAAGGATGATTGGGAGTCGCACTTGCCGTTGATCGAGTTCACGTACAACAATAGTTGGCACACCTCGATCAAAATGGCACCATTTGAGGTGTTTTATGGGAGGAGGTGCAGATCGCCGTTGTGTTGGGACGATACGTCTGAGTTGATTGGCACCGAGCCAGATATGATAGTTGAGACGAGAGAGAAGATTACTCTGATTCGTGATAGGTTGTTGACGACACAGAGTCGGCAGAAGTCTTATGTCGATAAGCGTCGCCGGCCGTTAGAGTTTGATGTGGGAGATCATGTCTTGCTTAAGGTATCGCCGATACGGGGAGTTTACCGTTTCGGTCGGAAAGGTAAACTTAGTCCGAGATATATTGGACCGTTCGAGATTTTAGAGAGAGTTGGAGAGCTTGCCTATCGGTTAGGCTTGCCGCCGTCCCTGAGTCACATGCATAATATATTTCATGTCTCCTAGCTTAGGAAGTACGTATCGGACCCTAGCCATATTATTGATTTTGGAGAGATCGAGTTGGGACCCGACGTTACCATCGAGGAGAGACCGATTCAGATTTTAGAACGTCGGGTGAAACAACTTCGACATAAAACCATTCCTTTGGTTAAAGTTCAATGGTCGAGACATGGATCCGAGGAAGCCACATGGGAGATGGAAGAGAGTATGCAGTCGAGATACCCCGAGTTAGTCGCGTTGTAAGTTTCGGGACGAAACTTATTTTTAGGGGGAGAGAATGTAATATCCGTACTTTCTATTTTTGGTAATTTCTATTTTTAGTGTATGTTTGTTTCGGACGATTCGCTTGTTACTGTTGTGGAATTCTGAATCTATTTTGTTCTTGGAGTTTTTCCAGTTGGACAAGTTTCGAATATGTTTTTACGTATTTTCATCTTAAATTATATCTTGTCGCATGTACGTTCGATTTTCGTAAAACTCATTCATTTTCGTTGTTTCTTGATTTGCATGAGTTTGTATGGTTGAGTTAGTCGTGTTGAGACTATTGGTTTGTTAATCCGACGTCGTATCGTGATTTTCGGGCACTTGGGCCATTTTTGTAATTTCCTATAAGTTTAGGGAATTTCATTTTCTTTGTTGCATTACGAACTCTCTGATGGTCGGAAATGTATTTTCTTTCAGCGCTTAACTCTGCCGTCTTGAATATTCCGTGTTTGTGTTTCTAGATTCTGGTCTTGCTTCGCATTTCAATTTTTTTTTGTCTTGTCGGCGGTGTCTTGGCAAGATCGATCTTTGCTGAGTAGCGCACGCTACTCCTGGTTTCCTTGCGTGCGCTATCGCTGTGTGGTTAGCGTACGCTAACTTGGAGTTCGTATCGTGCGCTAACGATTTCAGCGGTCTGGGCAGAAGGTTCAGTATCTCGGTACTCGACCAGGTAGCGTACGCTAATTTAGCGTTAACGCACACTAATTCCTAACATTAGCGCATGCTAATCTTGTTAGATTGCGTACGCTAACGGGAGGACAGTAGGCTGACTGTATTTCCACACCCCGTTAGCGCACGCTAATTCTTGTGCGTAGCGTGCGCTAAGCCTATTTAATATAAATAGGACAGCAACATCCCAGCTTCGTCATTTTCCATCAGCACTCCTCCTCTTCGGCTTTGACCAATTCCAGACGAGGGTTAGGGCCGATTCTGACCAAATATCATCATCCACTACAATCCGTGCATTCCGTGCGTGAATTCTTCAAGTTCTTCACATTTTCCACCATCCGAATCAAGGTAAGAATCCCTGAAACCCTTGTTTTGAGATTTTGGGGAAATTTTGGGGATTCCTTGCAATTTGACTCTTTTAATACGAATTATCATGGATTATTGCTAGACTTCGATCGTGTACTTTTAATCCTTCGTTTTTATTGAGGATTTGTGGTTTTAAACTCTGATTTTTCCATTGTTCGTCACTTATAATCGACGATACCCTAGTAATGCTCGACGAATTGTTCCAGCGGGTAGAACTAGGATGTATTCATATGCTTTCGTAGTTTTAAGATTGGTTGTTCATCGTTATTATGTTAGGATCGGATTTGTGAAGGTTATTCGGGCCAAAACCTTTCCGTTCACCGTTTTTCTTCATGTCGTGTTAACCAAGGCAAGTACTTGTATTACATTCCGTTATGTGTGTATGATTTTGATGCGAATGATGTGAATGGTAATATTGAACGAATGTGATTGTTGCTCTTCCACCTGGGGATGGCATGTGGCCTCTGGGGTCCGAGACTAATGGGTACGGCCACGGAAGTGGACTTGGGTGCGTGTGTTGATGTTCTTCCACCTGGGGACGGTTCGATGGGACCTCTGAGGGCCGATACTAATGGGTATGGCCGCGGAAGTGGTTTCTCACCTGGGGACGGTTTGACGGGACCTCTAGGGATCGATACTAATGGGTACGGTCGCGAGTTACCAAGTGTGTATGGTTATGGTGCGGAAACTCGAGGATTTACTGTTTTTAAATGTAAATGTGATATTCCGGAATATTGATTTCAAATGTTTTCCTAAATGGTTTGTTTACGTTAAATCTCGTATGTACATAATGTTGTGTAATTGCGTACTTGCACTAGCTATTCGAATGCTAACCCCTTAAATGGGGGAAATGTGTCTTATGCATTTCAGGTACTGGTCGAGCGGAGGAGCTGGCACGGGATGCGCATGCAAAGGATGGGCTGGCATGATGATGTGGCTCGAGTCTGTATTTTTATGTTTTGTCATTGCATTTGTTGAGTACTGGAGTTAGACTGATTACTTTTAGACTAGGTTTAAGTCCCCTGCGTGTGCAATGAATTGGTATTTAACTTATGTCTCATGTACTCCGTTAAAATGTTTTGGCTGAGGCCACGGCCTTATTTACTTTTGAATGCATCTTTTGGGATATTATTGTGGTTTATGTATCATGAGTTAGCCTGGTAGACCTCATGAGGGTTCTACGGCGTGTAATATCCCATTTGTGAATTGGGGTGTTACACAGCAATCCTTCCATACAGCCCTCAAACAGGACAAGGAGGAATCCTTAATATTCGCTAGAAGTCAAGTCCCGTTTGATAAAGAAGTATTTAAATACTAAAGAATAAAGTATTTAAATACTGTAAGTCATCAGAAGATCTTCAAATCCCGCAATATCCGGATCTCAGTCTATTCAAGTCAACTATCAAGTTGTCATAGAATCTTGCTCAACGGATCTATTTCAACGAATATATTTCAAAGGATATATATATCCAGAGTTTGAAGATCATACATGCTTGCAACAACAACCAGCAAGTGCTTACACAAATATTCAGAGCAAAACATATCTCCCAAAGCATTCTGCTATTCTGAAAGAAGAGATATATATTGCTCAAACCGTGAACAACACATCATCAGCTATAAGCTCAGAAAGTCAAAGCTGTTGTTCAAATATTGTTCTACCCTTGAACAAAACCCATCAGCCCTGTGTGGACTGAGAATCCTTGCTATTCCTGAACTGTGTGTGACGGACTTGCATTGAAGAAGACGAAGCTTCAGAAATGTGTGTGAAAAAGCCAGTCACGTGTTAGCTCAAACTAATCTGTGTGAACGGTTGAAGGATAAGATCATTATATCAATCTGTGTGAACGATATATTGGTTAGGTTTGGTTATAATTACGTAGTTGTGTACGCAGTAATTATAATAAACTTTTACTCATGTGTGGAGGACCAGTGGATGTAGAGGGGTTTACCTCGAACCACTTTAAATATTGTGTTATTTACCTTCTGCCTTTATTGTTTTATTAATTGTGATTATTTAAGTATACACTGCACACCTAGTTGCTGTATCCTCAGCCACTTACTGTATTAAAGACTTCCGCTACGCACTCAGATTTGAAAACCGTACAGCCTATTGTTTCAAACACTTTCCAAGCTGTATCCTGTATACTTAGTGGCCAACACGCCTGCCAGTCAATGCTATATACCAAGATGTCATCAAAGAAACCGGGACAAACTTACGAAGATACGGGCGCAATGGATCGTTCATAGCTGACTGAAACGTAGAAGGTGCATTCATCAGTCCAAACGGCATAACCAAGAACTCATAGTGTGCCGAGTGAGTCCTGAAAGCCATCTTGGGAATATCTTCCGGCGCGATTCGTATCTAATGATAGCTGGAACGGAGGTCCAGCTTACTAAACCAACGTGCACCACAAAGTTCATCTAGCATCTCTTGAATCACTGGGATGGGGTATTTGTCCAGCACCATATGCTTGTTCAATTCCCTGTAATCGACATAAAACCACCAACTGCCATCTTTCTTGCGTATCAAAAGCATGGGGCTCGAGAATGGGCTCGAGTTGGGTTGAATTATTCCCGAATCCAACATTTCTTGCACCATTCGCTCCATCTCATCCTTGGCCATGTGACTATAGCGGTAGGGTCGTACATACATGGGGGAGCCCCCAGCTAGAGGTAAATGTGGTGATAGACGTCTCTCATGCCAGGTAACCCACTCGGCAGTTGCATAACTGATGGAAACTCGGCCGCCATCTGCTGGAACAAGGTGCCCGACTTTACCGACTCTTCACTCTCCCCGATTCTTGTAATACTTCCCAACTCCGACACCCAAATACACTATCCCTTGACTATATCTCACTCCTTTCGTAGGCAAGCTGCGGAGATTTCACGATGAACCAACGAAAGGTCCCCACAAAGATACACTTCCGCCTACCGTAAACGAACCTCATCGTCATGTCCCTCCAGTTTACCTTACTTCTCCTAGGGTCGCTAGACATGAGACCTATAAGATTATGTCTACCCCTCCAATGGAAAAACATAGTAATCAATCACGAACTCTGCCCCATTCAGCACTATCGAGACCCCGCGACACACACCTTCAATCTAACCCTTCCGCCCATCCCCTAGACGTACAACAGACCGACATGAACAATCCATGATTAAACCCCATTTCTGGGCAACTTCCGGCGACAGAAAACAGTGGTTGGCCCTATTGTTAATCATAACTAATACCGCGGTCCCCTCCATCCTCCGCGGTCCATCTATACCTCGAGCTGTAACATGCGAAAATTCTAATACTTGCAACTGAGGATCCTCGGTCAACTCATTTTCCAACCTAATACTCGATGGTTCTCCCAATTCTGATGTTGGTGGTGGGTCATCCTTGGGATCAAGAACAACAACCTAAAGAGCCTTATCTGTGCATTTATGCCCTAGAAATAGCATTCACTGCAACGGTAACACTCACCCCTAACCCTTTTTTCGAGATATTCCTTTTGTGACAACTGCTGTGGTGGTCGTCCTCCTAACTGTTTGACTGAGTAGGTTGATGAGCTGTTATCCCGTGATCCAATTGAACCCATACTGCCGACTCCTGTTACTGACCGTCCTCCATTAAAGACCCCTTTTTGATTTGTAAATTTAGTATTTTGGCCTGTTTGCTCTTTCACTCGAAAGTTTACGCTTCCTGCCGGTTTGAAAGGCGTCGTTATCGTGGAACGACTAAGCCCTATCACCACTCCTAGATCTCGTTCAATCTCACGTGCCAAGTGTATGGTGTCAAACAAGTCCTGTGCATCTCTCGAACGAATTCTCAGTCTGATTTCATCTTTCAACCCATGCAGAAACATCCCAATCCAGTAGTTGTCTGCAGTCCCCGGAACCAGTACCAGTCTTGAAATGAATAGGTCTGTGTACTCATTCACTATGCCTTTGACGTGTATACAAAAGGGTTTCAAAGGTATTGGCCATAGGATCGTCGCCATACCTTCTTAGTAATTCTTGTTTCAGTTGTGCCCAGGTCATGTGCGGGAACCGAGATTGTGTCCACTGAAACTAATGCAAGGCCCCCTTTTCCATAGCTATAAAGGCCACGTCCACTTTGTGCTTTTCAGGCGTATTGTGTAGCCAGAAATATTGTTCTACACGAGCCAACCAACCTTCGGGATTCGAGCCGTTGAACACCGGCAGCGAAACATGGTCTGCTGCCGCGACTGCCTCCGCCACAATCTGGTTTTCGAGCGGCGGTGCTCCGGCCACGAGTAGATCTGACGACTCGTCGTGCGACCCTCCTGTGTTGCGGTTGCTGTTTGGCTGGTTGTACACCGATTCCTCGGAGTCCCGTTCGGACGAGCGATGTTTGCCGCGCTCGACATCGGCCAGTAGCGCGGGGATGTTGTCCAGTTTGGCCGCTAGGGTTCCGACCTCCACAGACAGTTCTTCGCTCCTCTTCTCTGTCATTGCCAATCGATTTTCTGAGTCCATCCCTGTAGTTGGTCGTGTATTGGCATTAACAGGCGCTCACCGCACCAAATTGATAGAGTAAAGAGGAATTGAAGGATTAAATTCAATAGGAAAGATGAAAAAAATCAGGAGACTCTCCTTCCCTAGCACCAAGTGCCGATAAACTGACCATAGTTTTCGATGATAGATAAATAAAGACATACCTCACTTATTTCTAAGATCTACTTTGCCCTGCGTACTGCCCCCTTCTGGTTTTTGTGACGGCCCAGTTGTCTTTTAATATGGCGCTTCGTTCTAACTTGGAACGTATTACCATGGCCAGTCCGGGCATTGGCGACTGGCAGTGGCGGCTCACTACTCTCCCCTTCACTTGGGGGGGGGGGGGGGGTTGGTGTTTATGCTTCTGATGATGTTCTTCATTATGCCTTTCTTGCGTCTCACCTGCAGTTTGCTGCATTGCAGGCTAAGCTCCTTTATCCTTCCGGGATTGTTGGCCCGAGAGCTTCTTTTGATGCTGCTGTGAGAGTGTTCACTGAGACTACGAGTTCGGATATCCTACGCCATCCGAGTGAGATCACTGCCCCCAATCTTATGAAGAAATTGGCAGATATATATTTCGAGAAGGTGGCCACTACTGCTGAATCCGACTACTCTTTAACCACTCGACAGGTTGCATTATGGAAGTCCCAGCAGGGTGGGCGCACTTCTGATTGGCTTCGGGCAGTTCCTATCTCTGGATTAGGGCAGACCATGAATGGGCGGACTTATCGTAGTGTCCTGAGCTATCGGCTAGGTATTCCCCTGTTTCCGGTATCTCGGCCGTGTTCTGCATGTTCTCGGGTCTTTCATGGCGACATCTTCGGCGATCATGCCGTGTCCTGCTCTAGTGCTGTTGGGGTTAAGCATCGCCGCAACCTGGTTCGTGACACCCTCTTGGATATCTGCTTTCGGTCTGGTATTTCAGCGGGTAAGTTAGTGGATGTTGGTTGGGTCGACGGGCAGGACAAGCCCCTTCGTCCAGCGGATTTGTTATTATACTCTTGGGACAAGGGACGGGATGTGTGTGTAGATTTAACTGGTTCCTCCCCCTTAACCCAGTTTGCTATGGCTGACTTTGCACCTAGACGAGTTGTGGTTGATGCTGCTCGGCGCAAATATGCCAAGTACCAGGACTTGTGTGAGGCGCGGGGATATGGTTTCTTACCCTTCTCTTTCTCTTCACTGGGGGAGTTGGAAGCGGGTGTGGTTGCCTTACTCAAACGGATTCAGAAGATTTCGGTATCTCAGGATGCTGGGAGACGCGCTGCTGCTCATATCTTCACTCGAGTTGGTTTTGTTATTGCAAAAGGAGTGGGGACCCAGATAGTATCTCGGTTGCCCACTAATTTCTTGTAAACTGTTTTTCATCTAATAATAAAATTATTAAATAATAATAATAGTACCCTAATTACTTAAAGACCTATTAATAATAATAATTATAATAATAATACTCAGCTGCGGCCCTACCTGCCGCGGCCTAGTCCTGCCCGACTCTTTAGCCCGCCCCGTTTTTTGCCTTTCCTCGCCTCTGATAAACTCGATCCATAACATAATGATGCCCTAATAATCAAACACAAATAGAATTATTTATAAATTAATATAAATATACATATACAAATTTGGTTTTTGGATTGGTTTGATGTTAAAAACAAAACCCAAACAAACCAATCGTAATTATTCGGTATGATACTTTTTCTTCATCCCTCCATAATTAAGAGATCAAAATATGTATGTGTAATTGAATTAATAGATTTTAAAAAACAGATGGTTTTAAATTACTAATGGTTTACTTCGCACAAGTTTACAAATATGTTCACAGTAAAAATTACCAAGAGACAAGGCATGAAACAACAAGTCGATGATACTATTTCTGTTTTTAAAGCACCATTTATAAATTTTATTAATCTCAACCCCTAATATAAGTATGGAGTGCACTTGGCTAGTTATTTATTCCCATAAAAATATCACATAAATTTGAGGAATAACATATTTGAAAAAGTAATAGTAGTAGTTTTGATGGATAACGAAGATAAAGTAATCAAGATCCAAACTTTTCATTATTAACCAATACAATACCAATACTTTAAATGGATTAAAAGTGTGAAAAATAAACCCATTGAAGAACAGTACGAAGATTCATCAAACAATTTCATCCATCAACACTAAACCAATCTTCTATTTACCCCATCCACCAAATTCATCCAGCCAAAACACTCCGCAACATAACTACTAAATCTACACTCAAGCCCTCTCACCCCTAATCCTCCTAGCCAGCTGAATGTCCTTAGGCATTATCTTAACTCTCTATCGCGTGAATATCGCACAGATTGTTGTCCTCAAACAGCCCAACCAGATATGCCTCCGCCGCCTCCTGCAGCGCCGCCACAGCGGAGCTCTGGAACCTCAGATCCGTCTTAAAATCATGTGCCATCTCACGCACAAGCCTATGGAACGTCGGCTTTCGGATGAACAGATCAGTGGATTTATGGTATTTCTTGATTTCCCAAAGAGCAACGGTTCCAGGGCGGAAGCGGTGGGGCTTCTTCACTCTGTCGGGGGCGGGGGTTGACTTCCTGGCTGCCTTGGTGGCGAGCTGCTTGTGCGGAGCCTACGGCCGGTCGATTTGCAAGCAGTTTGCTTTGTACTAGCCATCAGTGGTTACTTCTAGGGTTTTGGATGGTGAAGTTGTTGAGAGTTGAAGAGTTGAATGTGTTTGAATGCGATGATTGAAGGTGAACATTTGGGGAAAAATTTATAACTAGTGATCTGAAAACTGTGGCGGGATGCTGATTGTTGCGAGTCGTTGCTTTCTGATTCCATCCTACGGCTGAGGTTTTTTATAGGAACTTTTGAACCAAACCAAACCAAACATACCCAGTATATCCCACACAGAACAGGGTCTGGGGAGAGTAAGATGTACGCAGACCATGCCCCTACATTTCACGGTAGGGAGGCTGTTTCCGTGAAGACCCTCAGCTTAGTGCACAGCAAAGTATAGAGTGATATATACAAAGAAGCATATGATACGAAAAATCTCCAAACCATACCTGAGCCCATGGCCTAATTCACATGAGCCTTACCTAATGGGACTTTGGCAACTGCACTCTCGATGAATGCTGCTCTAACAGGAGAGAGGTTGACTCTGTGTACAGCTCTCTGTCAAAAATACACAACACGCAAAAGGCAATAGGACAAAATATACAATAAAAGTAAAAATGAAATGCTCTAGGTCAAAGCTAACCGAGACAACCCAACCCTAAGGCTCTCAACTATAGCACCGCTCCCTACAAAGGAATCCACAACTCTGATCTGGCGCCTCCAGGAGCACCTATCAACAGTCATGGTCTCGGAAAGGTTTAAGGCCTTCAAATCTAATCTCAGCTGCTCCTCCCACGTCCTCCTCGGTCTGCCTCTCCTCCTCTCCCCGACAACCAATAAAATCTCGACCCTTCTCACTGGAGCAGAAGCCTGCCTCCTGCGGACGTGGCCAAACTATCTCAATCTCCCTTCCCTAACTTTCGCTGAAATGGGCGCCACTTCTAGAGCGTTCCTGAAAACCCCGTTCGAGATTCTATCCAACATTGTGCGACCACACGACCAACGTAACATTCTCATTTCAGCCGCTTCCAACTTGCTCTCAAGCGACTTCTTCATCGCCCAACATCCAGAGCCATACAACATAGCAGGTCTGTATAGATTAATGATGTGGATAGATCATAGCGTTTGGAATTTGTAGTGATATTTCAGCGGATTGTGGACGTGGCTATTTTTTATTGGTTTCGGCAATAATATTAGGCCGTTATTTTGGTATAGAATCAACGACTGACATAGTCCCAAGTAACCTCGCATAGTCCCAATTAACCAGATACTATTATTGCCATGTACTCCCTACGTTTTTTATAAGTGTTTTAGTTCAAATTGTTGTTTTTAAATAACTGTCATATTTCGAAATTCTACAGAATTTTTACTATGTTCTTTCTATTTTATCCTCACAAAACAATAAATAAAGCTTGATTTTTAAAAATAGCATACTCTCTCTGTCTCATTAGTAAATACCTACTTTCCATAATGGGTTGTCCCATTAATCTTGGTATGTTTCTTAAGGTCCCATTCGGTTGGTGGGATAAGGCCAGACTAAAGGCCAGATACAACTCAATCTTATGTTTGGTTGATGGGATTTAAGGCCCGTGATTTAGGCATGAGATTAGCAGGCCCGGTATAAAATGCTACTATTTTGCTACTGTTCATCTGATTGTGAAACGCACCCTTACCCCTGCGATTAGCTAATCTTGGGCATGATACCATTTTTTTAATTTATAACAATCTTATATTCAGTCCTATATTGAATCTCGATATTATCTTATCTTACAAACCAAACGGACCCTAAATTGACAATAATTCATCTTTAAAAAATTATTGACCCACCACTTTACTCACCTTTAGATCCTCTCCTAAATTTATATGACAAAAAGTATAGGCATTTACTAATAGGACAGAGGGAGTAGTAATTAATAAGGTTACAAATATGAATTCGTTTACTTTGTTAGTATACATGTTTGTGTTAAAAACGACACTTATTATAAAACGTATAGAGTAAATTATAGTGGACATAATTTATGTACATTTGGCCATCCACATCGGGGCTCGATACCCACCTCTATCGAGTCCCGCCTTGATATCGAGCCTGGCTCGATATGGGGGGCTCGATGGGACGAGCCCGGCTCGAGGAGAAATGTGGTGGGAGCGTTTAAGGCACTCGCCTTAATGAAAAGAAATCAATTTTGTTGTCTCAAACAAAGGATTGAACTTGTGACCTCTTGGATGGTAGTCCAAGATTTTTACCACTATACCAATTGAGAAATCTCCACCTTTTAAAATATTTATATTTATTTTGAATTTTCAATATTTTCAATAATTTTCATTTTTTGAATTAATAAATTTAATTTTATTTTTAATTAGGTTAATTTTTAGTTTAAATTAGTCTAATTTTCATTTTATTTAATGTAATTTTCATTTTTATTTAATGTAACTTTTTAATTTTTTAATTATTATAATTTTGGATTTTTCAAATTAATATAATTTTCCATTGGAACATTTATTACTATTGTTTTTTCAATGTTTTCAAATTTATGTAATGTTTGAATTTCTTAAATTAATGTAATTTTTCGATTTTATTAATATAAATGAAGTTTTCAAAGTCTTAAACTTAACAAAATTAAATGATAGAGTCCCTCTATAGAACCTCAATGTAGTACCCCTCTATACAACCTGGTCCCACCAAAAAGGGGCTCCTATAGAGAGTCCCTTGATGTGGATGGCCTTATATCCACCCAACAAACCATATTGATGAAGGTAGCATGGTCCACACGAAACATAAATGAGCCCATACGCATTGGTGGGCCGTATACCAAATTAATCAACTCAGGGCCCGTATGGTTTGGCAGATTAAGCATGACTACAAGTTGTAGGTCACAGATACTCAGAGGACAGTTTAAATGGGGTGGATAGACAGTCTATAATCTTTTCTTGAATATATCAGTTGAGTAACTTCAGCTGTGATTGTGTGCAGCTAACAAACCTCGGCTGCAGATAAGTAATGCGGAAGACACAACTCATAATAATGCAGATGACTTATGTCAGCTATGATAGCTGACTTTATAATGGAACAGTAAATATGTATGCAGCAGTTAAATATGATGATAAAGTTGTAAACCACACAACACTTTTATAGTGGTTTCAGAGGTGGTATGATCCTCTACTAATCCACTTTTCTCCCAAAACAGTTGGAGATAAATTCACTATAACTTTCAACCAGTGAAAATATGTTACTATGAAGTTCGTTAGAACAGCTTCCAAATAGTGGAAACTCGTGGCCGTTGCGACTCCCTTTGGCTGCCTAGCACATCTTGATCGAAAACCCGTGGATACCTCAACAACTTACAAGTTGTCTATCACCTTCCAATCAAGAACCCGTGGATGCGTTTACAACCTTGAACTTCTAAGAACTTCGTTCAAAGAAGTACCCCGTACTCAGACTTTAAGATAAGAGTTTTTGTCTTCTTCAACTTCAAGAGCTTCTCAGTATAATACTTTGGAAACTAGCTCTTCACGATGCTATAGATTGCTTTGTTTGCTTGTATGTATTGTTCGCATCGTACTTATGCTCAATCTTTCTCCAGATATTTATAGTACGATCTTGAGCTTCTTCATAGGTGTTGCATCTTGTAACAATTCCGTCCGTTGGAGAGTGGACTTCAGTGTTTATCTATTCATCTCTTTGCAAGGCTTTGTCTCTTTCTTCAAATCTGACCGTTTGAAGATGTATTCTCCCATTGCGCCGCTTTTCTTGATTACTATAATTAGAAAGTTTTCAGGGTGCGAATCTCTAGGAATAATATATTCCTTAACTTTCAGAATCAATCACTTTGTCTCCTTGGCGTTTTACGTCTTCATGTATTTTGCCGTCTTTGTTGACTTTTCAACATTTGCTGATGTGGACAGTTGATATCGAGAACTTGGATGATATATCGTCTGAGGCAAACTCATCTGATACTTCCTTTGGTCAAACCTCTCCGATGAGTTGGTCAAACCTCTCTGATGTGTTTTCTGGATAAAAGGTGTCTGATATACGGTCTTTAGAAAGTTGGTTGTTATTCCCTTGGTCAACCTCAGCTGATATCATGCTTTGACCAAACTTTGCCTGATAAAAACTCGCCTGATATTATGTCTGGTCACACTCAGTTGATATTTTATTTGACCGAAACTTGCCTAATAAAAACTCGTCTGATGTTTTATCAATCAAATTTATCTGATATCTTACATTGACCAAACCTCAGTTGATAATAGGCCTGTTCTATACTTAGCTAAATTTCTACTTGATCAACATGATCAATACTTAGCCTAATCATTTTATAGCCTATAGAAGATACTCATTTGGTTCTTCTTTACACTTCCAAGTACATAAATTTAAAATAATCATTAATATAGGGATGACATCATCAAACCCTAAATAATATTCCTAACAAATTCCCCCTATTTTGATGATGGCAAAACTTAATGATCAAATGTAATCAAATCATCATGCAGATAAGTAAAGTACTGTAATGTAAAGACTTAGTCTGTTTGAGACAACTAGTGGTTGTCATTCAAGTCGATTGTAATAAACTTATGATATTCAAGGTTACAATATTACAAGTCGAAAAAAATACTAGTAAAATGAAAAATTACAAGTAAATTTATAAGTGATTGATAGTAACAATATTATTATCCTTCTCTTCCTCTTCCTCTTCCTCTAATCCTTGCTGGAGGAAGAGACTTCAATGGTTTTGCTCCATTGGGCCTTTGAACTACTGGGATCAGCCCATCCTTCTTCTTGACTATGGTGGAAGCAAATCTGTTGGCCACTAAGTATACAGAATACAACTTGGAAAGTGTTTTAAACAACAGGCTGTATGATTTTCAAATCTGAGTCCGTAGCGGAAGTCTTGTTAAAGTAAGTTGCTGTAAATACAGCAACTAGATATAAAGTGTATACTTAAAGATAATCACAAATATTAAAACAGTAAATGCAGAAGGTAAATGACATGGTAATTAAAGTGGTTCGAGATAAACCACTCTACGTCCACTGGTCCTCCACACAGGAGTTAAAATATTTATTATAAATACTACATACACAACTACGTATTTATAATCAAACCTATCAATATATCGTTCACATAGATTGATACAATGATCGAAGCTTTCAACCCTTCACACAAATTGGTTTAGGCTTTCTCTTGACTAACTTCTTCACACACAGTTCCGAAGCTTTGTCTCTTCAATGTAAGTTCGTCACACACAGTTCGGGAAAAGAAAAGCTTTCCCAGTCCACACAGGTCTGATGGTTTAGTTTAATGATAGAATGATGGTTTGAACAACAACTTGACTTTCTCGATCTTTAGCTAATAATGCGTTGTTCAAGGTTGAGCACTTCGGATATTTCTTCTCTCCGAATATGCAGTATACTTGAAGAAATATGTTTGCTCTGATTATTCGTCTAAGCACTTGTTGGTTGTTGTTGCTCAGTTATCTTCATGTATATACCTGTATAAGTTCTTGTGAGTCTCTTTTTGATCTTCACTTGGAGATATATATAGCCTTCTGAAATATATCCTTTATAACAGATCCATTGAGCAAGATTCCATGACAACTAGATAGTTGACTGAATAGACTAAGATCTGGATATTGCGTGATTTGAAGATCTCTGTCGGCTTTAGTATTTAAATACTTTATCCTTTCAGTATTTAAATACTTCTTTATCAAACAGGACTTGACTTTAGTGAATGTCAAAGATTCCTTTCCAAACGGTCTTCAGTCGTGTTTCGATGTGTATTGAAGATCTCAATACTTCACAGTTTGAATACTGTATCCACTAGTGCTGTAGGCTAACAAGGGGAGGTTGCTATATGGAATAATGCTTTATCAAGAAACAGCTTCCATACTTGGTGCTCTATAGACTCTTGTTGCTGTATGATGGCATGATGATAAGTTTTCGATACAGGATCAACAACTTTGATTTGGTCTATCGATACAGCAGCTTGCTGTCTGCTGGATTGGCATATTGTCAAAACACTCTTATCAAGATCTTTCGATACAGGGATTGTTATCCTAACAATTTCCCCCTTTTTGATAATTTGCCAAGTCTTGCCAAGTCTTCCTATTAAAACCTTTTGATGTTATCCAAACAACCTTGATGATGCCAAAACTTTTTAACACTTAACATTTTGAAGGAGGGCATACTTCTTGGTATTCTGTTCGAATGTTCTGGCCTTCAGCATTTAGCCTAACACTAAGAACTTCTCGCAGGCAAGTTCAGCTTTTATCAAAAGAGTATTACATCTTTAAACTTATGATTGGCGCACAGGCACAACCTTACATTGTTTATCTAGATACATACAACTGAATCTATGAACTGTTCGCAGACAAGTTCGTACAACTTAATATTTTAACAAGTTTTTATACTTATATTAATTCAGTAAATGAATTGAATTATGTAATCATACAAACGCACATTATATTACGAGTTGTAATCTTTCAAGAGAAAAACATTTTATTGATGTTGAACAAAGATTACAATGTTTTTGATATAAGAACAGCAAATAAGAATACATGAATAGGAATACAGGACGGAATCTAGCCCCTATGGTCATAATGCCTCCAAGGCCTTTTAGGGTCATTTTTGGTACCCTTCCACCAGTTTTGATGAGTGTCCCTGTTTCGATTTAGATAGATAGCTTGACCTTCATAGGACTTATCGAAAGCTAGGATCCAATCTTCTGGATAGGTAACCAAGTCACCTTGCATGTGCTTGGATTTCATCTTCTGCTGTAGCGGGAGCGTCCCTTCGTCCAACCTCTTCTTAAATTCCTCATCGGCTTCCTGTACCGTCCTGCAACAATTGAAAATTGAGGATTCCCTAATAAGAACAACAAAGTATCTTAGCAGTTCATTCTTCCTCCAGTTCTTGATCTCTTCTGCAGTAGTCTGTCGGTTGGCCGGGAGGTTCATAGCTTGTGGTTTTTGAACGAGGTTCTTCCAAGGAAAGTTAGGGTCCTGGAATTCTGGGCGATCTCCCTGTATCCTAATGTTGGGAGTAGAAAATGATACACGGCAATATCAGCAGTGATGCTGTCTTCAAAAGGGCCTAGCATTTCCTTCTATTGCTCAATCCTTGCTCTCCTTGCACCTTCCCTTGCTTCTTCCCCCTTTTTGGCGTCATCAAGATAAGACACCTTTTCATCAAGACGTTCCAGAATTTGCATAGCAGCATACTGTTTGGTCTCAAAGCTTGTCATCTTATTCACTAGGGAGGTGAGCACCTGCGACATATCTTGAATTTTCTTGTCATGGGCTCGAAGTTGGGAACTGAATTTAATGAGGGCTGATGCAGTCTTGGCCTCATACACGTGGAGCTTGGATTGCTCTTCTTTCAGGATCTACTCCCGCCGCTGTTGTAATTGTCTAAGGTCCATTTGGAAGATTGAAGGTAGGATTTTGAAGGCTTCCTCTACTCTTGACCTGCTCGGACTGTATTGCTGGCCGACCCGCCGATCATCTCCTTGTTGGTCCCAGTTGGTTCGTCCGATCGGGACTCCTCTTCGCGCTGGACTTCTTTTTCTTTTGTACTTTGAGTTTTCCAACTCGATTACAATTTTATTCAAAATAAATTACATCGAATTTACATCAAATTACAAGAAAAAATAAATCCTATTCTACCAATGGATTTTCTCACGGGAAAAACTTATACATGCCACAAAAACGGGCCAAATTACCAAAACGCGTAATTAAAAAAACAGATTAATAAACAATTAAATAAACATATTTACGCATGGGAGTCAGTAATTTTTACCTTTAGCGCGAAGTGGTAGAAAATTCCTTCTTGATCGATTTATGTCCTCTTCGTGTTCCTCTCCCATCTTCTTGTATTTCTACCTCAAGATCTTCTAGAGTATATCCCGCCTACGTCCGGATGTCGTGTGGGCAACAATCTACCAGACTACTTGGAGCACTATATGGATCGGTCGAACCTTTCTTCTCAAGAATCTCACGATTTTTTGTTCTCTCTATTTTTCTTGAATATTTTGAGTATTTTAGAAAAATATTGTGTTAACCAAATTGTGGAATCCAAGACACAAGTCAAGATCCACAATTAAAACACACACAAAAAAATGGATTTCTTGGGCAATAATAATGGTAGAAAATCGGCCATCCCAAGTCTCCTATTTATAGGTGTTTTGGGCTACTCTAGGGACCTTAAGGAGGATATGGTAAGGACTCTTAATAGATATCTTCTTCCCATATGAGGACTCTTCCTAATATTAAGACTCTATTAATATCAACTTAGTCCACTAATAAGTTAATATTGCACTTCCTAGCAAAATCCCAAATTACGAAATTGGGCTCCTTTTTTAATTAATTATTTCCCGTGTTTAAGATATTCCATGTCCGTTAATTAATTTAAGCTACTGACAGCTTTTAATTAATTAATGTATTATACATGAGTATACCACTCGACCTTTATTATTATATCGGAAAATTAATTCCACCTGCAGGGTTTGATATAATAATCCTTTCGAGTGCCTCAAGGGACATGATCAACCCGATTGGTCGGGACACGATTTCTAGCTATAATATTAATTATCATATAGATAATAATATTGCCCAAGATATCGAGCATATTGAGTCAATCATTGTGGCTCTCACCCATGATAAATCAAAGCAATAAATATTAAACATATATAATTAAATATTAATCACTAGAATTAAGAAATAATAATTATCCGAGATGTACGTTCTCTTATAGTCAGTACAGAAGAATCTATCTCACCTCGATCCTATTCAACGTATACCGTATACGCTAATATATGCTAATGGTCAAGACCAACCAATCTCAAGCATATACTACAACCTCTCACATAACTGTCTAATGTTATATAGGTTGTGAACTAAATATTACTATATAAGGAACCGATAATGTGATCTTCTGTGTGACACTACACACCATATTATCTACAATATAAAGTAATTTAGACTACATTTGCATAACCATAGCGTGAATAAATATGCAAAACATGTGATAAATGAATTAAATATTCTCATAGATAAAGACCGGGAAATTAGGTAATACAAGCATAAAGTATGCTTTGACGTATACAACCCTAACACTTAGAACTTTCGATGAGAAATCATATTTGTAGGATATTCCTCTGTTAGTAAAGCTTACAGGATCTTCAATAAAAGGAAGCTAACAATTGAGGAATCAGTTCATGTAGTGTTCGATGAACCTCACCATAATCTTACAGGAGTAGAAGAACTTTCTCGGAACATCCAACAACTTTCCATCGTTGATTCACCAACTCCAATAGAACCTGTCATTGACCTAGAAATCAACCCCGCAGCTGTAAGAGATGAAGCCGATGTTTTACAAGTTGAAGTCGAAACTACAGCAACTCAAGATACAGTACGGGGCCCCGAATTAGAACCCGATAGAAGATGGCTGAGAGATCACCCACAAGAGTTGATCATAGGAAACATTGATGCTAGTGTTTTTACCCATAGGAGAATACAGAGTGCACAAGGAAATGTAATATGTGTGCAAGAAGACCTCGAGTCAGAGATATCTCCATTTCCTTAATGGAAATCTCTATCCGTGCTTAGAAGACTTAACATGTGCACTATTGCTGTATTCTTAGCCCAATCCGAACCTGTTTCTACCAAAGAAGCTCTCAAAAACTCTAATTGGATCACATCTATGGAAGAAGAGCTTAACGGTTTCTAAAGAAACAACGTATGGTATCTTGTACCCAGACCTACTCGTCAATCCGTAATTGGAACCAAATGGGTATTTAGAAAAAGAAAGGATAGAAATGGACTCATTATCAGAAATAAATCCCGACTAGTCGCCCAAGGCTACAGATAGGAAGAAGGCATAGACTACGATGAGACATTTGCCCCTGTAGCCAGACTAGAAGCCATTAGGATATTTTTAGCCTTTGCCGCGCATAAGAGCTTCATTATATACCAAATGGAGGTCAAAAGTGCATTCCTGAATAGAGACCTTGCTGAAGAAGTACATGATGAAAAACCAACAGGGTTTGTCAATCCAGAAGGCGAAGACCTAGTATACAGGCTAAGGAAAGCACTGTATGGACTTAAGCAAGCCCCTAGAGCATGGTATGAGACTCTGTCCCAGTATCTCGCCGATAATGGATTCGATAAAGGTGCTGTGGACAAGACCTTATTCAAAATACAGGAAGGTGATGACCTTCTAATGGTTCAAATATATGTAGACGATATAATATTTGGTTCAACTAACCTTGCTTTGTGTCAAAGGTTCTCTCATCTCATGCAAAGTAAATTTGAAATGAGTATGATGGGAGAACTTAGTTATTTCCTAGGATTGCAAGTAAAGCAGTTGCCTACAGGGATTTTCATCAACCAGGAAAAATACAGCAAGGAGCTTCTCAACAAGTTTGGAATGAATACCGCCAAATCATCGTCAACCCCCATGAGCACTTCTGTGCAAATTAGTGCTGATGAAGCTGGAAAGCCGGTTGATCAATCACTCTACAGGAAGCTTATTGGCTCACTCCTGTACCTAACGGCTAGCAGGCCCAATATCCAGTTTGCTGTAGAAGTTTGTGCACGATATCAAGTATCACCTAAAGAATCACACTTCACAACAGCCAAACGAATCCTGAAATATGTTAAAGGAACAGTCGATGTAGGACTGTGGTATCCTAAAGAAGGCGGATTCGATTTAGTTGGCTACAGCGACTCGGATCTCAGAGGTTGCAAGCTAGATAGGAAGAGTACAAGCGGAACTTGTCACTTTCTTGGACCTAGACTTGTTTCTTGGTTTAGCAAGAAACAATTGGAAAACTCGCTTTCAAAGAAATCAATCAATACTATGTCTTGGTAGTTGTCAGATGCGCATCCTTCGATACAACAACACCGCCGACTATGGAATTGAAGCCAAAGAAACGCCGATTATGTGCGATAGCACGAGTGCAATTGCTATCACACACAACCTGTATTGCACTCGCGCACCAAGCATATTCACATGAAGCATCACTTCATTAGGAATCATGTTGAGAACAAGGATGTTCGGCTGGAAAAAGTTCATACAGATATCCAGCTAGCCGACATCTTTACCAAACCTCTTGACACAGCAAGATTCTTCATGCTTCGACATGAATTGGGATTGTTACAGCCTAACTCCCTACCTTTCGTCCGAAAATTGCCCCTTTCTGCCGATCTAAGGGACGTGTCTTCGAAGTCCCAGAGCGAAGAAACTTCGAGGAAGAGAAAAAGATCTCACAGCAAAACTCCCATTGCTGTCAAGAAGCCGAAAAGGAAGCTAAGGAGGCTTTCAAAAGTTAAAGCTACAGAAACCTCCAAGGATGCTCCCTCAATAGCCCCACCCACTGTATCGAGCCCCCAGGGTGCAACCCCTGCGGAAGAGATGACTGCTACTATCGCGACAGTAAATCCCGAGCCTTTGTCGGCTACGACGGATATTCAGATATCTGCCAACTTACAAGACTCTGGCGAGTCGGCTGCCACTTTGGAGCCAAAAGCTACTTCTCCTATGCGGGATTCCACACCCGTTAAGGATCCATCTCCCATCAGGGTTCCAACCCGTGTAAGGGATCCCTCTCCGATACAGTATCCCATACCTGTAGAGGAACCCATGCCTACAGCGGACCCAGGTGTTGTACGCAGCCCCTCCCCGGACACAGTTATTAACAAAATCCTACTTTCTGTGCAAATCGAACAGGCATATGAACGGTTTGTCCAATGTAAAAATTATAGGCTTGCTCCGTACGACACCCTGTACAATTGGAGCGAATGGAGCAATGAAGAAAGATTTGTTTTGGAAGTGGCGGACGCTCAAGATGTTATAGTCCTGATCCAATGGGACAACCTATGCTGTAAAGAGCTAATTGAGAGCCATCTTTTGGATAAAGCCGAAGCACGAAAGAAAGGAAAAGCTAAGTCCGTAGAATCTCCCAAAAGTCCAAAATTAGATCATGACTCAGACGAAGACGACAACCCCTTTCAGGCAGGTCTGAGAATGAGTCATGAGGAAGCTAGAGAAAAAGAATTCTCCCAACTTCAACAACAAAAAGGTGAAGGGACATCAAGTCACAATCCGTCCCTTTCGCAACAGCAAGACATTGTTCCCGAAAACAAGGATTTAGTCCCTCATGTCGCGGAGGAACAACCAGCCCCAGAACAGGCATCTGCACCTGTCGCCACAGATGACCAGACCAGCGCCATCCCGCATGAGGAATAAGTCTCTCTGCAGGATCAGGCGGAAGTTGAGAGACAGCAGGAGGAATCAGTCCCTCCTGTACTTATGTCTTCAGAACCTGATTCAGAACAGGAGATAACAGCCCCTGTTGCCAAGCCCGCATCTGAAGCTCCCGCACCCTCAACTGCTTTGGAATCCGATGACGGTATACTACCTGAGGATATCCAACTCAATTCACGTCCAAATGTGAACTTGAGACGGTCCAAGCCAGACTATCCAAGATCCGCCAAGAAGAAAGAGCAACTGCATGCTCTTGGCCTACAAACTGTCTTTATACAGGATGCCGTGACCGCCCTAAACTCTATTGAAAAGGCACTCGATTGGCTACACCAATAAGCCATTGAAGAAATGATGGGTCTAAGGTCAGCTCGGGCACTTCGGCCTGGGCAACAAGACAGCTTGGGCAATGGGCAATGGACGAGCAATGGGAAGGTGGCAAATTGTCCGATTCGGGTCGTTCGATTCGTTTTTCCACGAGATGCTTGAAGCAGTGGGAGAAAACGAGCCGAAGATTTTCTCGTTATTCAAAACGAGGAATAAAAGCCATGATAATTAGATTTAATTATCCAATTTTATTATTTGTTGGTTTTTATTATTTTGATGTATGACATGTATGGATGTATGCGTGATATGTTTCCTTGCATGTTAGGACGAGAAAATTAAAAACCTTAATTTTTCAAAATAACTAAGTGATTTTAAATTGATTTTTCAAAATCAAATTGGCCTCCATAGTTGGTTTAAATTGTGAAATAATTAGCATGCGCGTTGACATTAGAGTCTTCCTCCAGATCGGATGTGCTAATTATTGGCTCACTGGTTTTAAACTTCAAATTTGATAACAAAAAGATGAATATTATTTTTTATGATAGGACCTCTCCATCTGTAGGACTATTATCATTAAATAATATTCTAAGGTTTGTTAAATTATGGTGTTCACTTAGGTGTATTAATTAATAAGCTCCCCATCAGAGTTTATGTTAATTAAATATATGGCCAAGAGGAACCAACTATTAATTTTACTTGTCAAAACGCATCTTGACTAGATAATAAAATTAAAGACGTTAAAATCTACTTGAAAATGTATGTGTAAACGTCCACACTATCGTGGCTTGCATGTGCGGTTTTTCGAAGTGTTGGTTGATTGCATATATATTGTTTTAAGGTTTTTCAATATATTTTGCGTCGAATTATGTGATGAATGGTGTTTTTCTCAGATGTCTTTAAATCCACTAGCTGTTATTCTCAAAGAAAACAAACTTGATGGCACTAACTTTGCCGACTCGAAAAGAAATCTTGATATTGTCTTGACTGTCGAGGGGCATAAATTTGTTTTAACTGAGGAGAGTCCGTTGGAACCAGAACCGGATGCCACTCCTGAAGAGTTGGCTGAATTCCGGAAATAGAAAAAGTCTGATGAGATGGCTCGCTGTTACATTTTGGCTTCATTAACAAATGTATTGAAGCATCAGCATCAGACGATGGGCTCAGCCGCGGAAATGATGAAAAATATCACAGAGATGTTTGGTCATCAGAACCGGGCGGCTAGGCAAAAAGCGATGAGGGTATTGATGACAACCCAAATGTCTGAAGGGACCCCAAGAGGATCACGCTCAGAAATGATGTCTCATTTGAACGAATCGAGCATACCGGGGCCACTATCGATACGGAGTCGCAGGTCGATATTATCTTGGGCAGTTTACCAAGAAGCTTTGAGCAGTTCCGCCTCAACTACAATATGAATCGTAGGACTTACACATTGGCGGAACTTCTGACAGAGCTTCAATCTGCCGAAGGTCTCTTCAAACAAGGTTATCATCAAATTCTTGCGGCAACCAGTGCTGCTTCTTCAAAACCCAAATGGGGAAAGAAGAAAAAGCAGGTTGGCCAGAAGCAAGTGGCAACCTTCAAAGCTAAGGTCAAGGCTCCTCAATCAAAGGCTCCTCAGTCAGAAGCGAACAAAAAGCCGAAGGGCAAATGCTTCAACTGCGGTCTGAAAGGACATTTCAAGAGTGACTGCCCTAAGAAAGGTACGTCTCATGCACTAGTAGTCAAAACATGTTTGGCTGCCTATTCCATCACTTCGTGGATAGTGGATTCGGGATCCACTGATCATGTTTGTTATGACTCGTAGGGGTTCCAAGTAACCAAGGTACTTAGTGCGGATGAGATTACAATAAGTCAGCGACTATTCCAGTCAAGGTCATAAGTGGGAGTCGTGCAGCTAAAAGTTGATGATAGGATTTTAGTTCTTAATAATGTATTATTGGTACCCAATTTTAGAATGAATTTGATTTCATTTTCTAAATTGCATCGTGATGGATATTCAGTTTCTTTTGAAGATAATGCAGTTATTAAAAGAAACAGTGAATATGTTTGCACGAGTACTTATAATGAAGGACTTTATATCATTAATGCTGCACCATCTCCCTTGCATACGTATAAATCACTTAATTCTTTGACTAATCCTAATAAAAGAAAAGAGCCTTCGAGCATAAATCCAACATATTTGTGGCATTTACGATTGGGTTATATTAATCTTAGAAGGATTCAAAGATTGGTGAGCGATGGCCCATTGGATTCGCTCCAAGTTGAGTCATTTCCAACCTGCGAATCCTGTCTAGAAGGTAAAATGACTAAAAGGGCTTTTCAAAGCAAAGGAAATCGTGCACAAAAGGTGTTGGAATTGGTTCATACCGATGTATGTGGTCCAATGAACATCCAGGCTAAGGGTGGTTTTGAATACTTCGTCACATATATAGATGATTATTCGAGATATGGATACATTTATTTAATGCGACGTAAGTCTGAATCTTTTGATAAGTTCAAAGAATTCAAGGCTGAAACGGAGAAGCGTCATGGGCAGAGTATCAAGTCACTACAATCTAATTGTGGTGGCGAATACCTTAGTGGAGAGTTTTTGGATTTCTTGGCGCATGAGGGGATTACTTCCCAGCTCACAGCGCCTAGTACACCACAAAAAAATGGTGTTGCTGAACGAAGGAATCGTACTTTATTAGAGATGGTTAGGTCAATGATGAGTTATTCTGATTTGCCTATTTCGTTCTGGGGATACATCTTGGAAATAGCGGCGTACATTCTAAACTTGGTGCCTTCGAAATTAGTTCCAAAAACACCCACAAAACTGTAGAATGGGCGCAAGACCAGTCTAGGACATGTTCAGATTTGGGGTTCACCAGCACACGTGCTGAATAAGGAAGTTGATAAGTTGGCATCTCGTACAGAAGTACGAGTGTTTGTAGGATATCCTAAGGGAACGAAGGGTGGCTTATTCTACATTCCTAAAGACCAGAAGGTCATTGTTAGCACCAATGCCCGGTTCTTGAAGAACTTGGGGGCGAGATTTCGACAATACCAGTTGTGCAAACACCTAGTGTACCACGTATCGACACTATTGTGGATATGCAAACCAAGGACACGCCTCGTCGTAGTGGGAGGGTTATTTGTCAACCCGAACGTTTCATCGGCATGGGAGCGTCTTCGGACCACTCCCCGGACCCGGATGAAACGGATCCATGTACGTACAAACAGGCAGTTCAAGACAAGGATGTCAATCTCGAAAACAAAGAATGGAATCCGAAATGGGATCTATGGATTCTAACCAAGTGTGGTAGCTAGTAGAGCTACCCAATGGGGTAAAACCCATTGGAAGTAAGTGGGTCTACAAGCGTAAGAGAGGATCAAAGGGAAGGTTGAAACCTACAAAGCAAGGCTTGTTGCGAAAGGTTACACTCAGAAGGATGGCATCGACTACGATGAGACCTTTTCGCCAGTAGCCATGCTTAAATCGATCCGGATTCTCTTAGCTATAGCTGCGCATTTGGATATGGAGATTTGGCATATGGATGTCAAGACTGCATTCTTGAACAGGAGTCTTGATAAGGAAATCTATATGCGCCAACCTAAAGGATTCATTGCTGAAGGAGAGGAGCACTTAGTGTGCAAGCTTAAGAGATCCATTTATGGTCTTAAGCAAGCATCAAGGTCTTGGAACATGCGATTTGATGAGGTCATTCAATCGTATGGTTTTGAACAGTGTCCTAGTGAGGTTTGTGTATACATAAAGTGCGATGGAAACGTGCTGGTGTTTCTTGTACTATACGTAGATGATATACTTCTAATTAGAAACAATGTGAAGGTATTATCAGACGTAAGTGGTATGGTCATTCGAGCTTCGATATGAAGGATTTGGGAGAAGCTGGACACATCCTTGGTATTAAGATCTTTCGAGATCGCAAGAAAAGGATGTTGTGCTTATCTCAGGCATCCTATATCGATACGGTTCTAAAGCGGTTTAGCATGGAGAATTCCAAGAAAGGTTTCTTACTTTACAGACATGGAATTCAGCTATCTAAGGCTATGTGTCCTAAGACACAGAAGGAGATTGATGACATGAAGCTGGTCCCTTATGCTTCGGCAGTGGGAAGCCTCATGTATGCTATGCTTTGCACTAGGCCTGATATCTGTCATGCTGTAGGCATGGTGGCGAGATATCAGTCGAACCCAGGACTGGGACATTGGATTGCTGTCAAGCATCTACTCAAGTACCTGAGAAGGACTAGGGAGCATATGCTTGTATATCAATCAGATACGCTTTGTCCTTTGGGTTACACTGACTCGGATTTCAGTGCGGACAAAGAAAAGTCGAAATCAACTTCCGGATATATTTTCACTTTGGGAAGTGGAGCCATCAATTGGAGGAGTGTGAAGCAGAAATGCATAGCGTACTCTACCATGGAAGCCGAATATGTAGCAGCCTCAGAGGTAGCTAAAGAGGTGGTATGGCTCAAGTACTTCCTAAAGGATTTGGGTGTGATTCCTAATTTGCCTAGGAGTATTACGCTGTATTGTCATAATACCGGTGTTGTTGCAAATTTGAAGGAACCACGGGCCCACAAAGCAAGCAAACATATCAAGTGCAAATATCATATCATTCGAGATTTTGTAAAGAGAAGGAAGATTATTGTCTCCAAGATAGCATCTGAAGACAACCTAGCTGATCCTTTCACAAAAGGGTTGCCCTCAAAATCATTTGAAGGGCATGTGGAAGGAATGGGGTTGAGATGTATGGCAACATTGCTTTGAGTATAAGTGGGAGATAGATAGACATAGTCTAAATAGTATACTTCAAAAGCATGCTTTGAGTATAAGTGGGAGATTGTTAGGGTTGTATACGTCAAAGCATATTTTATGCTTGTATTACCTAATTTCCCGGTCTTTATCTATGAGAATATTTAATTCATTTATCACATGTTTTGCATATTTATTCATGCTATGGTTATGCAAATGCAGTCTAAATTACTTTATATTGTAGATAATGTGGTGTGTAGTGTCACACAGAAGATCACATTATCGGTTCCTTATATAGTAATATTTAGTTCACAACCTATATAACATTAGACAGTTATGTGAGAGGTTGTAGTATATGCTTGAGATTGGTTGGTCTTGACCATTAGCATATATTAGCGTATACGGTATACGTTGAATAGGATCGAGGTGAGATAGATTCTTCTGTACTGACTATAAGAAGAACGTACATCTCGGATAATTATTATTTCTTAATTCTAGTGATTAATATTTAATTATATATATTTAATATTTATTGCTTTGATTTATCATGGGTGAGAGCCACAATGATTGACTCAATATGCTCGATATCTTGAGCAATATTATTATCTATATGATAATTAATATTATAGCTAGAAATCGTGTCCCGACCAGTCGGGTTGATCATGTCCCTTGAGGCACTCGAAAGGATTATTATATCAAACCCTGCAGGTGGAATTAATTTTCCGATATAATAATAAAGGTCGAGTGGTATACTCATGTATAATACATTAATTAATTAAAAGATGTCAGTAGCTTAAATTAATTAATGGACATGGAATATCTTAAACACGGGAAATAATTAATTCAAAAAGGAGCCCGATTTCGTAATTTGGGATTTTGGTAGGAAGTGCAATATTAACTTATTAGTGGACTAAGTTGATATTAATAGAGTCTTAATATTAGGAAGAGTCCTAATATGGGAAGAAGATATCTATTAAGAGTCCTTACCATATCCTCCTTAAGGTCCCTAGAGTAGCCCAAAACACCTATAAATAGGAGACTTGGGATGGCCGATTTTCTACCATTATTATTACCCAAGAAATCCATTTTTTTGTGTGTTTTAATTGTGGATCTTGACTTGTGTCTTGGATTCCACAATTTGGTTAACACAATATTTTTCTAAAATACTCAAAATATTCAAGAAAAATAGAGAGAACAAAAAATCGCGAGATTCTTGAGAAGAAAGGTTCGGCCGATCCATATAGTGCTCCAAGTAGTCCAGTAGATTGTTGCCCACACGACATCCGGACGTAGGCGGGATATACTCTAGAAGATCTTGAGGTAGAAATACAAGAAGATCGGAGAGAAACACGAAGAGGACGTAAATCGATCAAGAAGGGATTTTCTACCACTTCCCGTGAAAGGTAAAAATTACCGACTCCCATGCGTAAATATGTTTCTTTAATTGTTTATTAATCTGTTTTGTTAATTAGTTGACAAGCCTAAATAGATCCGGTTTTTGCGTTGGTTAGTTTATAAAACCTTTTATTAAATTATCACCACCAACTTGCTTCCGCTGTGTTTTATATTTCAACACTAAGTTGATCCTTACCGTTAGGGCTGAGCACAAATGGTCCGGACCCGGTTTTACCTGACCCGACTGCACTGACCGAACCCGGACTGCACTGCACTAGGTCCGAGTCTCGAGTCCGCATTTTGTCTAAAACCGGTTCCGGCGGACCGTCAAAACTCCTAAAATCCGGGTCTAGCCCTAACGACCCAGAAAATAAAAATACAAAAAAAATATTTTTTATTGTAATTTACCCTCGGTGGTGATGAAATAATGATGATTAATGGCTCGATTATGATTGCACATTATTCTAATTAAGTTTATTTATACTAAAATATTATTGAACTTGGGAATTTGATGACTAAATGAAGATATTAAGATTGATAATTGTATTTTATGGGAGTATGTAAAGAAGAAAGCATTTTATATGTAATAAAAGGACACTTAATATGCAACAAAAAAATTTATAAAATCGGGCTAGAATCGGCTAGTCTTGACCGACCTTGCTTTACGGTCCGACCGGTCAGCCCGATTCTGAATAGGTCCGAGCTTCGGGTCGATAAAGTCCGACCATTTATAATCCCGGCCATTCCGGACCGGGTCAGACCCGGTGCTCAGCCCTACTTACCGTTGTTCAAAACATAACATCTGCATCAAAAAATGTGAAAGTACGAGACTAGCAGAGTTTTGTTGTTCCATACTTCGTATGCTGTTTTGTTGTGATGCTTGTTGATGATACAGCGGTTTTGTGTATAGCACGCTGTATTGGTGGCTTCGCCCCAGAAACGTTGTGACAACTTGCTTGCGGCAATCATTGTCCTTGTTGCTTCCTTCAGCGTCCCGTTCTTTCACTCGGCAACACCATTTTGTTGAGATGTACAGGCAGCTGAGTATTCGTGTTGTATCCCATTTTCCGAACAGTATTGCTCTATAAAGCGGTTAGTGAATTCTGTACCTCTGTCGGAACGAATGGACACGATACTCGACCTTTTTTCATTTTGAAGCTTTCTCAGGTGCTCGGGTAGTTTTGATGTTGTTTCCTTCTTCTTGCTTAGGAAAATTGTCCAAGCATACCTAGAATAATCATCAACAATAACGAGACAATATTTCTTACCTCCCAAACTTACCGGTTCTATAGGACCATAGAGATCCATATGTAGCATTTCCAAAACTCTGTTAGCTGAAAGGTAGGATTTGCTTTTCAGAGTGGTCTTGATTTGCTTGCCCTTGTGACAGGGTCCACATATGGTGTCTTTTCGGAATGAAACATTTGGCAATCCTCTAACTATTCCCTGTCTGGAGAGTTTGTTGATAGTCTTGAAGTTGACATGTGACATCCTCTTATGCCATAGCCAGCTTAGATCTGCAGTGCCTTTGGCAACAAAATAAGGAATTGTGGAGCTCGTAGGCATCCAGTCAACAATGTACATATTACCTGATCTGCTTCCTGTGAGCACAACTTCTTTGGTCAGGATGTTCTTGACTCTACAGTGATCTATATAGAACTTCACGAAGAACTGTTTGTCACAGAACTGGCTAATACTAAGTAGATTGTACTGTAAGCCTTCAACATAAGCTACATCGGTGACTTTGAATTTTCCTACAAGTAGGATTCCCTTCCCTCTTGTTCTTCCTTTAGATTTATCACCGAAGCGCACTTTTGGACCGCTACGTAATCTGATAGATTGCTTTTATCTCTTGTCATGTGCCGGGAACATCCGCTGTCGAAGTACCATATGTCATTCTCCAAAATGTCCTGTATGCAAACAAATTAGATAGATTTAGGTCCCCTTTGATTGTTGGGTCCATGAATGTTAGTGCCTTTAGGTACCCAGATTTTCCTGACAGCAATAGGTTTACTGTAAGATGGTTTTAGGTCCGTAGTTGTGATTTCTACGTGGGTCATGTACGTAGTTGCCATAACCATGATAATTATTATGCATGTAAAATTCAGGATTATTATTAGTCCAGTACAAATGCCGTCTTGGATGTGGAGCCATTTTCTTCGGCCTTACAGCTTGCCTTCTGGGTCTCCAGTTGGATTCCAAAAGCTGTTGGTGATACTTTGCGGTGACCTACTTTCGCGATGGATAACGAGGCTCCTGTATCCAATATCTAGGTGCGCTGTACTGTTGGAAGTACTGCTGTGCGGACCTTTGATATTTGGGTACAACCTTCTTTCTGAACGGCTGCTGGCGCTGTTGATATTCTCGGGGAGTATTCTATTGGGTACGGCTTACAGGTCTGAATAGTTGGTGATTCCGCTGTCTGGAATATGACTGTGGTGGCGGAATGACAGTTTTTGCTGTTCGCGGTGCAACAGGTTCCTTCACAGGACTAGGAACTTCTTCCGATACAGGAATGGGTTCCACACCCCTGACGAACACAGTACTAGTTTTCCCTTTGTTTGAAAATGAGTTGTATCCTAAGCCACTTTTATCATGAGCATGTTGCCCAGTGCTTAGAATTTCTTCCATTCTTTTAGATGATTTCTCGAAAGATTTCAGAATGGTCTCAAGTTCTCCTTATCGTTTTTCGAGAGTTTTCACTTTGGCTTGAAGCAGAACAAAATCATTTGTATTGCTCTCACTATGAGATTTAGTCTCACTTAGTTCGTGAGCAAGTTGATGATTGCTCTCCATGAGTTTTTCAAATTCTACTTTGCTGTTTTCACAATCAACATACATATTTTCGTAATTTACTTTCAGCAAGTCGTTTTCCTCTTTCAGCTCTAAGTTAGAAAGTTGGAGCTGCATATTTTCATTTTTCAATGTCTCATGGGCCATTTGAATGTTCTTAAACTCATTCATCATGTTTGCAAAAGTATGAGATGCATTGGTAGGAATAGCTGAGGTGGAGCTTACCTCATCATCGCTATCTTCATCTTCTGGAATGTCCTTGGCCATAAAGCACATATAGGCTTTATCTTCGAAATCATCATCAGATGAATCACTGTCGGTGACTACCTGAAGACATTCTTAGGATTTAGATAGTGCGGGGGAGGCTTCGGATTCACCAATCAGGGCCTTGAGCTTGTTTTTCCAAGCACGTCTTCTTTCATCCTTTTCTTGTTGCTCGTCTTCCGGCAACCTTTGAACTTTGGGATGAGGACATTTGTTTGCATAATGTCCTAGTTTCCTGTAATTATAACACAGGTTAGCATCACCAGAGGAAGTTTCAGTACTTACCTTGTGTACAGGTTTGGGCCTGTATGGAGTCTTTCCTGATTGCTTGATAAACTTCTTGAACTTATGCATGAGGAGCGCCATTTCATCTTGCGACAGGATTTCGTCGTCGCTGTTAGCGTTCTTATGAGTAGGATTTGATGAACTCGGCACGCTATGTCTTCAGTTGGATATAGCGGCTAAGACTGTAGTCCTGGCGGGAGATTTTTCAGCTTTCTCTCTCATGTCTATATCGTACTCAAATGCTTTGAGGTCAGAAAATAGATCAAAAGTAGTTATTTCATTAAGATTGCACGACACATGCATAGCTGTGGTCTTAATGTTCCATCGGGTAGGGAGAGATCTGAAAATTTTTAGGTTTTTCTCCCTTTGGGTATAAATCTTGCCTAATGCTTCAAGTTCACCAACAATGCCAGTGAATCTGAGGTCATGTTCCTCAAGTGTTTCAGTTGGTTTCATTTCAAAAGATTCAAATTACTGAGTTAATTTTGAAATCTTGTTTTCTTTTGAGAGCTCAGTTCCCTCACAAATTAACTTGAGTTTATCCCAAATATGCTTGGCTATTTTGCAGCTCTTTACCTTAGAGAACGTGCCTTTGTCAAGAGTGACAAATATCACATTCTTCGCGGCATTGTCGAGGTTGGCGCGCTTTCTTTCGCCAGAAGTCCATTGTTCGCGCTCTTTCTCGAGCATTTCTACATGAGCCTGGCCTTCAATTCTTGGGGCCGAATTTACCTTCATGATCTTTATAGGGCCCTGTATGACAAAAATCATCTCTTCGTGTATTGCTGCAAGATGAGCCTCCATCCTAATTCTCCAATCATCAAATTCGTTAATAGAAAACATAGGAACTTTATTGATCATTGATGTATCCATATGAGAAAATAAGAAAGAAAAAGACTGTTTTACAAAAATAAGTGATTTAAGGATCTGATTCAATTAAAATACGACTGATTCTTTTTAGAATCAACCACTTCGATACCACTTGTTGGCCACTAAGTATACAGAATACAGCTTGGAAAGTGTTTTAAACAACAGGCTGTATGATTTTCAAATCTGAGTGCGTAGCGTAAGTCTTGTTAAAGTAAGTTGCTGTAAATACAACAACTAGATATGAAGTGTATACTTAAAGATAATCACAAATGTGAAAACAGTAAATATAGAAGGTAAATGACATGGTAATTAAAGTGGTTCGAGGTAAACCCCTCTATGTCCACTGGTCCTCCACACAGGAGTTAAAATGCTTATTATAAATACTACGTACACAACTACGTATTTATAATCAAACCGATCAATGTATCGTTCACACAGATTGATACGATGATCGAAGCTTTCAACCGTTCACATAGATTGGTTTAGGCTTTCCCTTGACTAACTTCTTCACACACAAATCCGAAGCTTTGTCTCTTCAATGCAAGTCCGTCACACACAGTTTGGGAAAAGCAAAGTTTTCTCAGTCCGCACAGGGCTGATGGTTTTGTTCAATGAAAGAATGATGGTTTGAACAACAGCTTGACTTTCTCGATCTTCAGATAATAATGTATTGTTCAAGGTTGAGCACTTTGGATATTTCTTCTATCCGAATATTCAGTATACTTGAAGAAATATGTTTGCTCTGATTATTCGTGTAAGCACTTGTTGGTTGTTGTTGCTCATTTATCTTCGTGTATATAACTGTATAAGTTCTTGTGAGTCTCTTTGTGATCATCAAACTCTTGGAGATATATATAGCCTTCTGAAATATATCCGTTGTAACAGATCCGTTGAGCAAGATTCCGTGACAACTAGATAGTTGATTGAATAGACTAAGATCCGGATATTGCGTGATTTGAAGATCTCTGTCGGCTTCAGTATTTAAATACTTTATCCATTCAGTATTTAAATACTTCTTTATCAAACGGGACTTGACTTTAGCGAATATCAAAGATTCCTTTCCCAACGATCTTCAGTCCCGTTTTAATGTGTATTTAAGATCTCAATACTTCAGAGTTTGAATGCTGTATCCATTAGTGCTGTAGGCTAACAAGGAGAGGTCGCTGTATGGAATAATGCTTTATCAAGAAACAACTTCCATACTTGGCGCTCTATAGACTCTTGTTGCTGTATGATGGCATGATGATAAGTTTTCGATACAGGATCAGCAACTTTGATTTAGTCTATCGATACAGCAGCTTGCTGTATGCTGGATTGGCATATTGTCAAAACACTCTTATCAAGATATTTCGATACAGGGATTGTTATCTCAACAAAATCTTTGACCTTCAGGGGAAGTATATTTGTTCTTTATGCAAAGATTCGTTATCTCCTTATGAAGTGTTTCATCATCCAGCTTCCCATTTAAGTCAATTGGAGGATCTTGTGGTCTGAAATCAGGGATTCTAGGATATGCATTGCATCTTTCTTCAACAACCCTTTTTAGAATTTCCCACAGGCCTAGGTAGTTGATCTCCATGAAGTCAACGAAGATTTGTTGAAGAGTGCAGTTTGGTCTTGGAGGATTTTCCAGAGATAATATTTTTCAATAAATTTCTTTTTGGCAATCCCCCATTTGTTTCCAGCTTCCTCTGGAATGAACTCCTCAACATAATATAGCTTTTTGCCTTCCCAGCTCAGAGGCACATTTAGATCTTGTCTGGTTCTTTTCTTTTTAGCTGCTGGTTCTTCTGATGGTGCAGTTGTATTCTTTCTTTTCAAGGAACTTGAAGTTCTAGCCTCTGGGAGATGGATGATTTGAGGTGTGCTTATTGGAACTAAGGTTAACGCCTCCTGCTTCCACTTGGTTCCCATCTATTCCCCCTTTTTGCCGGCATCAAGAATCTTTGCCAGCTCCTCCTCCACTTTAGTCATGAAATCTTGCATGACTAAAGGCACCCTTACCGATGTTGGTGGTGGAGAGGGTTCTTTTTTGTTGAGAAGTGAGTCCATCTTGTCATTGAGGGACAGCATGTGAGGTTTTACTTCAGTTGCTAGGAGTTTTGCAACTGTTTCCTCAACCATGGTTCTGACCATCTCAGTGAAGTTAGATGGTAATTGGACTTCAGGTGCCTCTCCATGAGCAGTGTTTTATGATAAGCTCTCCTCTGCAGCTGACCTCCAAGCAATGGATTTTTCAAATGATATTATTCTGTCAGCTGTTTCTTAATCAGATAGGGTTCTTTCTGGCGGTCCTGACTCTTCGTCTGGTGTGGGTTGTGCTGAGCTGGAGGCCTGATCAGGTGCATTCTGATCATGGTCCTCATCATCCTTTTCTCAGTCTTTATTTCCTTCTTCTCCTCCTTCATTTTCTTGTTCTTCTTCTTTTGCTTCTTCTTTTTCAACTTCTTTTTCTGCGTATGCTTCTTTTTCAACTTCTTTCTCTCCTTATGCTTTTTCTTCTTCCTTCTCTTCTTCTTTCTTCTTTTCAACAACTTCCTCTTCTCTATCCTTTTCAACAACTTCTTTTTCTTCTTCCTTCTGTTTTTCTCCTTCTCCTCCGTCAATTTCTTCTTCATCAAGGGTCCTTCCTTGGGCTACTCCTTCTATTATAAGCGGGATGAATTGGTCCATGTGTGTTTTGAAATTTAGTAAGAACCATTTCTCATCAAGTAGCAAACTCGTATCAGTCTCTTTACAAAATACCTGAATGAGTTGTTCAACAGTGAGGGGGAAGGCCCATCCATCCCTTTCTACAATCTCCTTAAGAGCATTGAAGCTAAGAGCGTTCAATCTCTTCATATCCTTATAAGCAACCAGAAATGAAGTCTTGCTGATGTGCTGCTTAACTGACCTGACCTGAGCTTGGCTGAGGTTGAAAGAATTGTTTTCCCTGAGGTTGAAGCTACAGTAGACTTCAGGTTGCTCAAGGACTTCCTCAGATTCTTCTTCTTCTGGGGTACTTGGAAGTACAGGCAATGGTTCTTGAACCATTTCTTCCTCTTGAATGATGATCACTTCCTTGGACTGATCTGCAGGTGCTACGAGGAGAGGTGTTGCAGGTGCAACTGAAGATACTTCTGGTGCATGTTCTTTAGGTGAAAAGTGATCTGAAGGTTTGGTTAAATGACCTACCAATCTTTTTTGTCTTTTGATGGGTTCAGGTGAGGAAGGTCGACTGGTCTCCTTCTCTGGGGACTTCCTCTTTCTAAATATCTTGGCAATTGGAAGATCACCACTGTCTTCAGGTGCGGTTAGAAGAGCAGTTGGAAGAACAGGTGGATTTTCAGGAGAAGGTGCAATGATATCATCTGCAGCTAACTTTTCAGGTGGAATGTCAGCTGCGGTTTCTTCAGTTGGGGTCTGAGAAGGCATCTCAGCTTTTTTTGGATCTTAGGTGCAGTTTTATCAGTTGTAGTTTTAACAGCTGCATCTGATGCAACTTCATCTGAGTCCGAGGGTCTTTTATACGAGGATGTTCCTATTTTCATCCTCTCAAGAATTTCAACCGCTCTGGGTTTGTTCTCTGCAAATTTCTCCTTTGCAGCTTGGTCCAGGTGACCAAGTCTCTTGCTGATATGGAAATTTTCCGCCTTCCCTCTGGCCTTTCCAAGGAACTCCAGAATGTAACTGATTTGAGTTCCAAAGGCTAACTTCTGCCCAAACTTCTTGTCATCATTGTCCCAGCTTGCTTTGTTTACTTCACGGACTAATTGCCTGTAAATATAGTTAGGCCAATCAATCCTTTGCTGCTGAATCATTGCTCCCAAGACTATGTATTTGGAGGAAGATAACTGGTCAAAGCTTCCTGGCATTCCCATCACAATTTTGTTTTTGATGTCGAGCCTGTATCGGTATTCTTTCTTCAGGTAAGACTTTCAGGTGGTGAATTTCATTTTCATTGGCTGGTCCTCCATCTTTATTTCGTATCAAATATCAATTGGGCTTTGTTTTAGGGCCTCGACTGCAATGCATCAGTTCTCTAACTTGAACATGTCGGCGATGGTTTCTTTGGTTATGAAAATGGGCTCTCCAAAGATCGATCTTTTAATGCCCCTTTCTCTGACTTGGGCCTCCTTGTAAAAGCAGACGACAGCCTCCTTGAACAGCTGTGTCGGGTTAATGTCCAATAAATGGTAAATCCCATTCTTCTTCATCCTCCAAATCAGTTGCGCCATTACTGCGGTGTTGTTGGCCTCCAGTAGACTGACAAAGTCTACGACTATACTGAAAATGATATGCTCCTTTACCATCCTCTGGTTGACATTCTTGAAATAGGCAGCGGTTTCCATTATTGTATATTTTTCGATCTTTTAGTGGAGTGAATATTCAGAAAGTTTTTATGTTTTGAAAACTAGGGTTCTAGAGCTTGAAGATGATAAGGTTTTTGTGAAATTATTTCGACCGTCTTAAATAGCGATTCGAAGAGTCGATTTTGAAAATTAATAATTAAATAAATAAGTGACGCTTCGTGTGATTGATTGAACAATGTGATGTAGACGTGGAGTTATTGTGATCGTTTGTTTTTAGCCAAGTGTAATAAAAGTGAGTATTTAAAGAAATTGAAAACGTAGCTGGTTGACTTTTTAACTTCTGATCAGCTAGCTTTTCTCGTCTGTGCTTTGGATCCTCGTCTGCTCTAATCAGGTGGCTTTTCATCATCTGTTCTGATCAGGTGGTTTTCCATCGTCTGTCTGATCAGGTGGCTTTTCATCGTCTATTATGATCAGGTGGTTTTCCATCGTCTGTCTGATCAGGTGGCTTTTCACCGTCTGGTCCGATCAGGTGGCTTTCCATCGTCTGTTCCTGGTCAGCTGATATATCTTATTTGAGATTTTATGAGCTGAGTTTTTTGTCTGCTTATGATCAGGTGTCTGTTCTCGTCTAGTTATGATCATTTAACTGTTCTTGTTCATCAGCTACAATTTTGATTCCCAATCCAATAAACCAAGTTCCCTACTTAGTTCAAGGAATCTTTCCTCAAGTAGAGGCTTTGTGAATATATCAGCTATTTGATACTTCGTGCTGACTCTTTATATTCAAACACTCTTATTGATCACATGGTCTTTGATGAAATGGTGTTTCACATCAATGTGATTTGTCCTTGAATGAAGCACAGGATTATTGGTGATGGCAATTGCACTTGTATTGTCACACCAAATTGGGACTTCATTTACAATAATATTGTAGTCTCTCAACTGTTGTTTGATCCACATAATTTGAGCACATCAACAACCTACAACTAGGTATTCTGACTCAGTTGTGGATATATAATTTGATGTTTGCTTCTTGCTAAACCATGAGATCAACTTTGTTCCAAGGAAGTGGCATGTTCCACTTGTGCTCTTCCTGTTGATTTTACAGCCTGCAAAATCAGCATCTGAATATCCTGATAGTTCAAAGTTATCATCTTTGGGATACCATAATCCAACATTGGTTGTGGATTTTAGGTATATGGTAATCCTCTTAGCTACTTCCTGGTGGGATTGCTTTGGCTTGGACTGGAATCTTGCACATACTCCAACTGCATATGATATATTTGGTCTGCTTGCAGTTATGTATAGTAAAGATCCAATTAATCCTCTGTAATGGGTTGGATCTACTAGAATGCCTCCATCATCTGCATCAATGTGTAGAGATGTTCTCATTGGTACTCTTAGGGGTTTGGCTGTCTCCATGCCAAATCTCTTGATCAGCTCCTTTGTGTACTTTGATTAGTTGATGAAGATTTCTGTTCCTGTCTATTTTACTTGCAAACCAAGAAATAACTTAGTTTGCCCATTATGCTCATTTCAAATTCTCCTTGTATCAGCTTAGAGAATTTTTCACACAATTCTGATTTGCTGATCCAAAAACAACATCATCCACATATATTTGTGTAATACTCGTACCTTTTATTGGCTATATTTGTTAATTTGCGAACCTCGTGGGTTGGTTTGTAATTTTTCGAAATTGGTATCATGTGCTTGATTCGAGCTTGAGCTTGTATGTTGTGTTTCTTGCCAATATTTCGCTAATTTTCAATAACGGTTGTGTTGTATTGTTGTATCGCGTTCACAAACCTATTTTGGTCAAGGCGGTTAACGTACGCTAAGTTACCCGAGTAGCATACGCAATAGAGGATGGAAGCCAGTGCACGCTACTGTTGGGAGGATAGCGCATGCTGATCGGCAGCATGGGGCAGTCCAGAGGGCACTGGACTGGGTCAGGGATTGAGCTAGCGCGCACTAAGGTTTCTTAGTAGCGCACGCTATAGGAGCGGGTAGCGCACGCCACTATCGGGTGGTAACTCACACTAATCGGCCCGGACAGCAAGGGCAGTGAGGCCTGGACTTCGGCCAGACCAACAGGTAATGCGCGTTAAGGCGGTCGTTGCGCGCACTAACTCGTTAGGCGAAACGCATGCTGTTCGGCCGTAGCGCAAGCTACCGGGATGGGCAGAATGGTTTCTGGACTTGGACTGAGCACCAGAGAGCGCACGCTAAGGCGGCAGTTGCGCGCGCTAACTCAGCGGTGTAGCCCATGCTAACTCGGTGGTGTAGCGCACGCTGTCGGACGCATAGTACGCCAACTCGGATGGGCAGAAGGTTCTGAACTACAAGCCTAGGTCGATAGCGCGCGCTATTCGGAAGCGCTAGCGCGCGCTAGGGCGTGCCTATATAGATACATGTGTTGCGGTCAACACTTGTCATTTTTCATCCTCCTTCCTCTTCTCCGAGTTTCTAGACATTTCCAGGGTTGTGTAGGCGTGGGTTTCGGCTGAGCATATTTGAATCTCAGTTCTTTTCAACTTCAAGCAAAGATCTATCAATCTTACATCATTCTTCACCAAGGAATTGAGGTAATCCTTCCTTAGAACCCTAACCTTGGGGAATTTTGGGGGTTTTGGGGGATCTCGCTTCTCCAACCGTTTTTACTCTGAATTTATGATGGATTATAGTTGAATATAGTTGTATAAGTATGATTTCATGATTTCTTCAAAGTTTTGTGGATTGATTCCGAATTTCTCTTCGTGGATCGAGCAAAACGCATTATGCCCCCGTAGTGCTCGATAAAATGTTCCTAAGGGTAGAACTTAGGATGGATCTTAATTTTCTGATGGAATTGTAGTTGACTGAGCCTCGATGTTTGTTAGGGATGGAATTTGGGAGATAGTCGGACCGTATCCTTGTTCGTTTGTTGTTTCTTTGGGAGATAGAAATCCAGGGAAGTACTTTATTGCATTAATTTATGGCATGTATTTCTGTGATGTAATTGATATTGATGAGCCTTGAAAGGTTGTTCTCGGGGAGCTCTCACCTGGGGTTGACTCTACGGGGTCACACAGGGACTTGATGGCTTAGCGACAGGACCAGGTCGCGAGGGTTACTTTCGAGTGGGTATTCTCACCCGGGGTTTGCTCGACGGGGCACACAGGGACTTGGTGGCTTGACAGTCGAACCAGGTCACGAGAATTGCCGGGATGTTTTACTGATGGTTGTTATATGATATTCCGGAATATCGTGAAATGAACTGTTTTATGGATTTTAAAATAATTTGGAAATGCCTGTGGATTAAAATATTGTAATACTGTACTTTCACTAGCGGTGGTTGCTAACCCCTTGTTGGAGTGGAATGTTTTACACATTTCAGGTACTCCGTAGGGACAGGAGCCTACATGTGGTGCACGCGGAGTTGACAAGCAGACCGGATTTTAGAAAGCTCGAGTCAGTCGTTGCATTTGGAATGTCAGAGTCGGTTTTTATATTTAGTATTGTTGTCGTTTTGTTGAACTATGTCGTGGAATGTTTGTGTTGAGAGAATACTGTTGAACTCTACTATTTTGGCCACAGCCGAGGCCTAACTTATGTTTTGTATCAGGTGTTGTATTGTTATGTTGTGGTGTTTGTGTATTTAATTGTTGTTTGGCTTGTGCTTCGTCAGCCTGGTGGGACCCCTGTGAGTCCTACGGCGTGTAATTACCCAAACTGAATTTGGGGTGTTACAATTTGGACAAGTAATATGTGGTCTTCATATTCAAACCTAAATAGTGTTTTCTCTACTTTTCATTTGGTGAATCCATTTGTCTCCAGAAATATGGATAGAGTATCATACCAGGCTCTAGGTGCCTATTTGAGTCCATATAGAGCTTTGAGCAATTTGTACACTTTGTCTCCTTTGACAAATCCAGGGGGCTGGTCCACATAGACTTTTTTTTCCAGTACTCCATTTAGAAGGGCACTCTTGACATCCATTTGGTACACTTTCAAAATCCTTGAATACTGCATAGTCTAGGAATAGTTTTATTGCTTCCAATCTTGCTACATATGCAGAGGTCTCATCAAAATCTATGCCTTCACATTAAGCATATCACTTTGCAACAAGTCTTGCTTTATTCCTAACAATAGTTACATCTTCATCACATTTGTTCTTGTAAACCCACTTGGTGCCTATAACTCTCTTGTGAAGTGGCCTTTCTACCTCTTCCCATACTCTATTTCTTTCCATCTGGTTGAGCTCTTCTTGCATGGCATTTATCCATGTGTAGTCTTCTAGGACTTATTCAGTTGTTTTAGGTTCCATTTGGGATATGAAACATGAGAACATGGCAATTCCTATTGGTTCTTTTGAATTCCTGGTTTTGACTCCATCTGATAGGTTTCCAATGATCTGTTGGATGGGATGATCTTTGAGCCATTTGGGAATTTCATCTTTGTTATCTGCTTTAGATTGAGAGTCTTTATTGTTCATTCCCCTGTTGAATTGCTTGGAGGAACTGCATTTAACTCTACATCAGCTTGGATTTGATGGTCTGCAGCTTCATTAGGTTCATCTATGGTTTTATCAGCTGCAGTTGTGTCTTGAGGATTTTCATCAGCTATGGTTGGTTCAACTGTAACTTTAACAGCTGTAGATGGATCAGCTATAGTTGGATCAGCAATGTTTAGAGATCCTGGATGATCTGCAGTTGGGTCTTCATCAGTGGTGTCCATCATTCCTGTGTTATTGGTGATGACTTCTTCTAGGGAGGTGGTTTTGAGCTTTTTCTCAATTAATTCCACCTGTTTTATGTACTCAATAGTAGATTCATCAAAGACAACATGATTTGTTTCTTCCACAACTAGTGTTCCTTTGTTAAATAATCTATATGCGTTGCTTATTTGTGAGTATCCCATAAAGAGACCATCATCAGTTTTAACAACAAAGGCATTCAGTTGGGTTTTATCATTGTTGTGGATGAAACACTTACAACCAAAAATATGAAAATATGCAACAGTTGATATTCTGCCATTCCAAACCTCAAAGGGAGCTTCGTTGTGTCTCCCTACTATCTAAGTATGGCATGCTATGTTGACAGCTTCGTCCCAGAACCTCTTTGGCAGGTCAGTTTCAGCAAACATTAACCTGACTGCTTCCTTCAGGGTTCTGTTTCTTCTTTCAGCTACACCATTTTGTTGTGGTGTTCTTGTGTTCCTATAAGAGTGGCAAGGACAGGAGTTGTAGTTAATCTACGCTTCAATTCCTAGAAACTCTCCTCGCAAGCATCAGTCTAAACAAACTTTGTATTCTTCCTTGTTAACAATGTCAATGGGGTTGCAATCTTTGAGAATCCCTGTACAAACCGTCGGTAGTAGCCAGCTAGTCCTAAGAAACTTCAAACCTATGATGCATTTGTTGGTGTTGACTAATTAATCACTGCCTGTACCTTATTTGGATCAACTGAAATGACATCCTTGGATACCACATGCCCTAAAAATACCACTTGTTCTATCTAGAATTCACATTTCTTGAATTTAGCATACAACCGTTTTTCTTTGAGAATTTGAAGCACAATTTTGAGGTGTTCTTTATGCTCATCTCTATCATATGAATAGATAAGGATATCATCGATAAATACCACCACATATTTATCAAGGAACTCTTTGAATACCCGGTTCATCAGATCCATAAATGCCGCTGGAGCATTTTTCAAACCAAAAGGCATCACTAAAAATTCATAGTGACCATATTGCGTTCTAAATGCTGTCTTTTGTATATCTTCTTCTTTGACCTTCAGTTGATGATATCCGGAACATAAATAAATCTTTGAGAATACTGATGATCCTTGAAACCAATCAAATAAATCATCTATCCTTTGAAGAAGATATTTGTTCTTGATGGTTGCCTTATTTAGTTCTCTATAGTCAATGCATAATCGCAATGAGCCATCTTTCTTTTTCACAAATAAGACAGGCGCTCCCCAAGGTGAACAACCAGGACGGATGAATCCCTTATCAAGTAATTCTTGTATCTGAACTTTTAATTCTTTCAATTCTGATGGTGCCATTCTGTATGGGGCTTTAGAAATAGGGGTAGTCCCTGGCATAACATCGATTGAAAACTCAATTTCCCGATCTGGCGGCAATCCTGATAGATCATCTGGAAACACCTTAGGAAATTCTCTAACCACATATACATCTTCACGCTTCAATTTAATTTCAAGGTAGGTGTCCAAAACATTAGCCAAATAGCCAGTACACCCCTTATTTAACATCTTCCTAGCTTTTGGTGCAGTTATAATCGGCAAAGAGCACGGATATGAATTACCTCTAAAAATAAACCATCCTCCATTTGCTGGTTGAAAGGCCACAATATTCTTATTACAATCGACATTTGCACATTATTTAGCTAGCCATTCCATACCAACACACACACACAGCCCACTAAGCTTCGGTGTTAAACTGGTTAACCTACGATAGACCTGTCAGTGACCCTATTAGTACTTATATGTTTGCCACCTATGCTTAGAGCTAATTTAATATGTTTAATACTCTTCAAGATAGTGAGTTATTAATGAGATGGAGTGAATCATCACATGTGAAAGTAATTTAAAAATGAAATTAATAAATAAAATCACTTGTAGTCATTTAGCACATCGATCTCCCTTAACCGAGAAACTGAGCTTCTCACTGCAATGAGACATTTATAAATACACATTTTACCATGTTAGGAGGAATAAATAACATGTTTCATGTATCATAGACATAAAACATAGTTAAGCACATAAATAGCAATTATTCATGCTCATGAGTCTACTTGTATGGCATGCTTCCCTAATGCATATTATGTAAATGCATTTAGGTATAAAATGGTTATTGGCTTAGAAGGGGATAACCCGGCATTGTAGGTGCGATCATACCAGCATTAATTCATTGGATCCCATCAGAACTCCGAAGTTAAGCATGCTTGGGCGAGAGTAGTACTAGGATCGGTGACCCCGTGGGAAGTCCTTGTGTTTGGCCCCTTTTTGCATCTACGAGGTCTCTACTTTTTATTTTTCTACTTTTTTACTTCCGTCTCGAGCCCTTAACAAATTTTCTCATATTTTGATCTCTCCATACTATGTCCTTGCGGTTATTCACATTCGGGGCCCACTTTCCCGACTCAAAAATGCGTTTACGACGATAAAGACTACTCGGAAGTCTCACCATATTGAACTATAAGAGAATAGAATGCGGTGTTACAAATGATTGCGATCATACCGGCACTAATGCACTAGATCCCATCAGAACTCCAAAGTTAAGTGTTCTTGGGCGAGAGTAGTACTAGGATGGGTGACCCCCTAGGAAGTCCTCGTGTTGCACCTCTTTTTGTGTCTACGAGGTCTCTACTTTTTGTTTGTCCACCTTTTTACTTCCATCCCGAGCCCTTAACCATTTTTCTCGAATTCCGATCTATCCATACTAAGTCTTTATGGTTATTCACATTCGCGGCCCACGTTCCCGACTCAAAAATGCGTCTTTCACGGCAAAGACCACTCGAAAGTCTCACCGCATTGAACTATTAGAGAATAGGATACGGTGTTACAAATAGGTGCGATCATACTAGCGCAATGCACCAGATCCCATTAGAACTCTAAAGTTAAGCGTGCTTTGGCGAGAGTAGTACTAGGATGGGTGACCCCATGGGAAGTCCTCACGTTTGCACCTCTTTTTGTGTCTACAAGGTCTCTACTTTTTGTTTTTCTATTTTTTTACTTCCATCCCGAGCCCGTAACAATTTTTCTCGAAGGCCTCACAACTCGAAAGTCTCACTACGTTGAATTATAAGAGAATAAAATGTGGTGTTATAAATTGGTGTGATCATACCATCACTAATGCACCAGATCCCATCAGAACTCCGAAGCTAAGCGTGCTTGGGGAGAGTAGTACTGGGATGGGTGACTCCATGGGAAGTCCTCGTGTTGCACCCCTTTTTGCGTCTATCAGGTCTCTACTTTTGTTTTTCTACTTTTTTACTTCCGTCTCGAGGTCTCTATTTTTTGTTTTTCTGTTTTTTTACTTCCATCCTGAGCCTTTAACAATTTTTCTCGAAGGTCTCACCACTCGAAAGTCTCACCACGTTGAACTATAAGAGAATAAAATGCGGTGTTACAAACTGGTGTGCCCATACCAACACTAATGCACCAGATCCCATCAGAACTACGAAGCTAAGCGTGCTTGGGGAGAGTAGTACTGGGATGGGTGACTTCATGGGAAGTCCTCGTGTTGCACCCCTTTTTGCATCTATCAGGTCTCTACTTTTTGTTTTTCTACTTTTTTACTTCCGTCTTGAGCCCTTAACAATCTTCTCAAATTTTGATCTCTCCATACTAAGTTCTCACGGTTATTCACATTCGGGGCCCACATTCCCGACCTAAAAACGTGTCTATCACGATAAATACCACCCGTAAGTATCACTGAATCCCATCAGAACTTCGAAGTTAAGAGTGCTTTGGAGAGAGTTGTACTTGGATAGGCGACCCCCTGTAAGTCATTATGTTGCACCCCTTTTTGCGTCTACGAGGTTGCTACTTTTCGTTTTTCTACTTTTTTACTTCTGTCTTGAGCCCTTAACCATTTGTATCGAATTCCGATCTCTCCATACTAACTCTTCATAGTTACTCACATTCGGGGCCTATGTTCTATGCTCAAAAATATGTCCATCACGACAAAGACCACCCGGAAGTCTCAACGCATTGAACTATGAGAGAATAGAATGCGGTGCTACAAATGCGTGCGATCATACCAACACTAGTGCACCGGATCCCATCAGAAGTCCAAAGCTAACCGTGCTTGCGCTAGAGTAGTACTAGGATGGGTTACCCCCTGGGAAGTCCTCGTGTTGCACCCCTTTTTGCCTCCGTCTCGAGCTCTTAACAATTTTTCTCGAATTTCGATCTCTCCATACTAAGTCCTCGCGGTTATTCACATTCGGGGCCCACTTTCCCTACTTAAAATGTGTCTATCACGACAAAGACCACTAGGAAGTCTCACCGTATTGAACTATAAGAGAACAGAATGTGGTGTTATAAATGCATGCGATCATACCAACACCATTGCACCGGATCCCATTAGAACTTTGAAGTTAAGTGTGCTTGGCCGAGAGTGGTACTAGGATAGGTGACCCCCTGGGAAGTCCTCGTGTTGCAACCCTCTTTGCGTCTACGACTGTTTTTCTATTTTTTACTTCTGTTTTGAGTACTTAACAGTGTTTCTCGAATTTCGATCCCTTCATACTAAGTCCTAACGGTTATTCACATTCGGGGACCATGTTCCCAACTTAAAAATATGTTTATCATGGCAAAGATCACCCGCAAGTCTCACCGCATTGAACTATAAGAGAATAGAATGTGGTGTTACAAATTGGTGCAATCATACCAATGCTAATGCACCGGATCCCATAAGAACTCAGAAGTTAAGCATGCTTCGGCAAGAGTAGTACTAGGATGGGTGACCCTTAGAAAGTCCTCGTGTTGCATCCTTTTTTGCGTCTACGAAGTCTCTGCTTTTCATTTTTCTACTTTTTTATTTCTATCTTGAGCCCTAAACAATTTTTCTCGAAGTTCTATCACTCTATACTAAGTCCTTGCGGTTATTCACATCTCGGGCCAATATTCCCGACTAAAAAGTACGTCTATCACGACAAAGACCACCCACAAGTCTCACCGCATTGAACTAGAAGAGAATAGAATGCAGTGTTACAAATAGGTGCGATCATACCAGCACTAATCACCGGTTCCCATCAGAACTCTGAAGTTAAGCATGCTTGGGCGAGAGTAGTACTAGGATGGGTGACCCCCTGGGAAATCCTTGTGTTGCACCCTTTTTTGCATCTACGAGGTTTCGAATTTTCATTTTTCTACTTTTTTACTATTTTCTAGAGCCCTTAACAATTTTTCTCGAAGTCCGATCACTCTATACTAGGTCCGTGCGGTTATTCACATCTGGGGCCAATATTCCTGACTCAAAAATGCGTCTATCACGACAAAGACCATTCAGAAGTCTCACCGCATTGAACTATAAGAGAATAGAATGCGGTGTTATAAATGGGTGCGATCATACCAGCACTAATGCACCGGATCCCATTAGAACTTCGAAGTTAAGTACGCTTGGGCGAGAGTAGTGCTAGGATGGGTGACCCCCTCGGAAGTCCATGTGTTGCACCTTTTTTTGCATATACAAGGTCTCTATTTTCTATTTTTCTACTTTTTTTACTTTCGTCTCGAGCCCTTAATAGTTTTTCTCGAAGTCCGATCACTCTATACTAAGTTCTTGGGGTTATTCACATCCAGAGCCCATGTTCCCGACTCAAAAATGCATCTATCACGACAAAGACCACTCGGAAGTCTCACCGTATTGAACTGTAAGAGAATAGAATGTAGTCTTACAAATGGGTGCGATCATACCAGCGCTAATGCACTGGATCCCGTCAGAGTTCTGAAGTTAAGCGTTCTTGGGCGAGAGTAGTACTAGGATGGGTGACCCCATGGGAATTCCTCGTGTTGCACCCTTTTTGCATCTACGAGGCTGCTACTTTACATTTTTCTACTTTTTTACTTCCGTCTCGAGCCCTTAATCATTTTTCTCGAATTCCGATCTCTTCATACTAAGTCTTCGCAGTTATTCACATCCGGGGCCCGCATTCCGACTTAAAATGCATCTATCACAACAAAGACCATCTGCAAGTCTCACCGCGTTGAACTATAAGAGAATACAATGCGGTGTTACAAATGGGTGCGATCATTCTAGCACAAATGCACCGGATCCCATTAGAACTCGTAGTTAAGCATGCTTGGGAGAGAGTAGTACTAGGATGGGTGAACCCCTGGGAAGTCCTCGTGGTGCACCCTTTTTTGTGTCTACAAGTTCTCTACTTTTCGTTTTTCTACTTGTTCACTTCTGTCTCAAGCCCTTAACAATTTTGCTCGAAGTCCGATCACTTTATAGTAAGTCCTTGGGGTTATTCACATCCAGGGCGCATGTTCCCGACTCGAAAATGCGTCTATCACGACAAAGACTACTCGGAAGTCTCACTGTATTGAACTATAAGAGAACAAAATGCGGTCTTACGAATTAGTGTGATCATACCAGCACTAATGCACGGGATCCCATCACAGCTCTGAAGTTAAGTGTGTTTGAGTGAGAGTAGCACTAGGATGGGTGACCCGGAAGTCCTCGTGTTGCACCCCTTTTTGCGTCTACGAGGCTACTACTTTCAGTTTTTCTACTTTTTTACTTCCGTCTCGAGCCCGTAACCATTTTTCTCGAATTCTGATCTCTTCATACTAAGTCCTCGCAGTTATTCACAATCGGGGCCCGCATTCTCGACTTAAAAACGCGTCTATCACGACAAAGAGCACCTGCAAGTCTCACCGCATTGAACTATAAGAGAATAAAATACGGTGTTACAAATGGGTGTGATCACACTAGCACTAATGCACCAGATCCTATCAGAACTCATAGTTAAGCATGCTTGGGAGAGAGTAGTACTAGGATGGGTGAACCCCTGGGAATTCCTCATGTTGCATCCTTTTTTATGTCTACAAGTTCTCTACTTTTTGTTTTTCTACTTTTTTATTTCCGTCTCGAGCCCTTAACAATTTTTCTCGAAGTCCGATCACTCTATACTAAGTCCTTGGGGTTATTCACATCCGGGCCCCACATTTTCGACTCAAAAATGCATCTATCACGACAAAGACCACCCGAAAGTCTCACCGTATTGAACTATAAGAGAATAGAATGCGGTGTTACAAATAAGTGCGATCATACCAGCGCTAATGCACCAGATTACCCATCAGAACTCCATAGTAAGTGTGCTTGGGCGAGAGTAGTACTAGGATAGGTGACCCCCTAGTAAGTCCTCGTGCTGCACCTCTTATTGTGTCTACGAGGTGTCTACTTTTTGTTTTTTCTACTTTTTTACTTCTATCCCGAGCTCTTAGCCATTTTTCTCGAATTCTGATCTATCCATACTAAGTTTTCATGGTTATTCACATTCGAGGCCCATGTTCCCGACTCAAAAATGCGTCTTTCATGGCAAAGACCACTCGAAAGTCTCACCGCATTGAACTATTAGAGAATAGGACGCGGTGTTATAAATGGGTGTGATCATACTAGCACTAATGCACCGGATCCCAACAGAACTCCAAAGTTAAGCGTGCTTGGGCGAGAGTAGTACTAGGATGGATGACCCCCTGGGAAGTCCTCGTGTTGCACCCCTTTTTGCATCTATGAGGTCTCTACTTTTTGTTTTTCTACTTTTTTACTTCCATCTCGAGCACTTAACAATTTTTTCAAATTTTGAGCACATTCGGGGCGCACATTCCCGACCTAAAAACGTGTCTATCACGATAAAGACCACCCGGAAGTCGCACTGGAACCCAACCGAACTTTGAAGTTAAGCGTGCTTTGGCGAGAGTAGTACTAGGATGGGCGACCCCGTGGGAAGTCATCGTGTTGCACCCCTTTTTGCGTCTACAAGGTCGCTACTTTTCGTTTACTTTTTTTACTTTCGTATTGAGCCCTTAACCATTTTTCTTGAATTTCGATCTCTCCATTCTAACTCTTCGCGATTATTCACATTTTGGGCCCCTGTTCCCTACTCAAAAATGTGTCCCTCACGACAAAGATCACCCGGAAGTTTCACCGTATTGAACTATAAGAGAATAGAATGCGGTGTTACAAATGCGTGTGATCAACCAGCACTAGTGCACCGAATCCTGTCAGAAGTCCGAGGTTAAGCGTGCTTGGGCGAGAGTAGTACTAGGATGGGTGACCCCCTGGGAAGTCTTCGTGTTTCGCACCCTTTTTTCCTCTATGAGGTTGTTACTTTTCATTTTTCTACTTTTTTACTTTCGTCTCGAGTTCTTAACAAGTTTTCTCGAATTTCGATCTCTCCATACTAAGTCTTAGGGGTTATTCACATTCGGGGCCCACTTTCCCAACTCAAAATGCGTCTATCATGACAAAGACCACTAGGAAGTCTCACTGTATTGAACGATAACAGAACAAAATACGGTGTTATAAATGCGTGCGATCATACCAGCACTATTGCACCGGATCCCATTAGAACTTCGAAGTTAAGCGTGCTTGGGCGAGAGTAGTACTAGGATGCGTGACCCCCTTGGAAGCCTCGTGTTGCACCTCTTTTACGTCTATGAGGTCGCTACTTTTTGTTTTTCTACTTTTTTTACTTCCGTCTCGAGCCCTTACCCATTTTTCTCGAATTCCGATCTCTTCATGCCAAGTCCTCGTGGTTATTCACATCTAGGGCCCACGTTCCTGACTTAAAAATGTGTCTATCACGACAAAGACCACCCACAAGTCTCACCGCATTAAACTATAAGAGAATAGAATGCGGTGTTACAAATGCGTGCGATCCTTGCGGTTATTCACATCCGGGGCCAATGTTCCCGACTCAAAAATGCGTCTATCACGACAAACACCACCCACAAGTCTCACCGCATTGAACTAGAAGAGAATTGAATGCGGTGCTACAAATGGGTGCGATCATACCAACACTAATCACCGGATACCATCAGAACTCTGAAGTTAAGCATGCCTTGGGCGAGAGTAGTACTAGGATGGGTGACCCCCTGGGAAATCCTCCTGTTGCACCCATTTTTGCGTCTGCGAGGTTTCGAATTTTTATTTTTCTACTTTTTTATTTTGTCTCGAGCCCTTAACAAATTTTCTCAAAGTCCGATCACTCTATACTAAGTCCTTGCGGTTATTCACATCTGGGGCCAATATTCCCGACTCAAAAATGTGTCTATCACGACAAAGACTATTCGGAAGTCTCACCGCATTGAACTATAAGAGAATATAATGCGGTGTTATAAATGGGTGCGATCATACCAGCACTAATGCACTGGATCCCATTACAACTCCGATGTTAAGCATGCTTGGGCGAGAGTAGTACTAGGATGGATGACCCCCTAGTATGTCCTCGTTTTGCACCCCATTTTATGTCTACGAGATCTCTACTTTTTGTTTTTCTACTTTAATACTACCATCTCGAGCCCCTAACAATTTTTCTCGAACTCCAATCACTCCATATTAAGTCCTTGCAGTTATTCACATTTGGGGCCCATATTCCCAACTCAAAAACGCATCTAACACGACAAAGACCACTCAGAAGTCTTACTGCATTGAACTATAAGAGAATAGAATGTGGCGTTAAAAATAGGTGCGATCATACCAGCATTTATTTACCGGATCTCATCAGAACTCTGAAGTTAAGCATGCTTGGGCGAGAGTAGTACTAGGATCGGTGATCCCATGGGAAGTCCTCATGTTTGACCCCTTTTTGCGTCTACGAGGTCTCTACCTTTTATTTTTCTACTTTTTTACTTCCGTCTCGAGCCCTTAACAAATTTTCTCATATTTTGATCTCTCCGTACAATGTACTCGCGGTTATTCACATTCGGGCCCACTTTCCCGACTCAAAAATGTGTCTATCACGACAAACACCACCCACAAGTCTCACCGTATTGAAATATAAGAGAATATAATGTGGTGTTACAAATGCGTGCGATCATACCAGCACTAGTGCATCGGATCCCATCAGAACTTCGAAACTAAGCGTGCTTGGGCGAGAGTAGTACTAGGATGTAGAGTTGTTAAATGGGGTAGCCCTATCCGTTTCGGGCTAGCCCTAGCGGGCTTCGGGCTAAACGGTCCGGGCCAGAAAAACCAAGATTTAAACGGGCTAAGAAATATCGGCCCTAACCCCAACCCTAGCGGGCTTCGGGCTAAACTGGCTAAATATTTAAAAAAATTATTTTTTACTTTTTTATAAGCCCTAAAAAAATAGTAACAAATATACTATAATAGATAGATACTAACAAAAAGTACATTTTTATGTATATATATATATATAATATTAATATATGTTATATATAGTATTAATATAAGTTAGAATTAACAATATATTATATATATTAATCTATTATATATGTAAAATATAGTAATATGGTGTAAAATCTTTTTTTGGCCAGCGGGCCAGCCCGCCAGTCCGGGCCAAAAAAGGCCCGAATTTAAGCGAGCTGTGAATTAACGGCCCTAACCCTGTTTTTAAGCGGGTTAAATGGGCTGGACCGGCGGACCGAGCCCGTTTAACATCTCTACTAGGATGGGTGACCCCCTGAGAAGTCATCATGTTGCAACTTTTTTTTGCGTCTACGAGGTCGCTACTTTTTTTTTCTACTTTTTTACTTCCTTCTTGAGCCCTTAACCATTTTTCTCGAATTCCGATCTCTTCATACTAAGTCCTAGCGGTTATTCACATCCGGGGCTCACGTTCCCGACTTAAAAATACATCTCTCACAACAAAAATCACCCGGAAATCTCACCTCATTGAACTATAAGTGCATGTACAACCATGACATTTCTTCATGTCATGTGCTTAGGTGGCAAAGATGCGATCCACATTCATGCTATTAACATATTTTGTCATGGATGACAAGAAGACAAAAGTGGCCAGGGAAAGCCATTTTGTCAAAGAGAGAGAAAGAGTAATCCAACCAACTGACTTGGCGCAGTTGGCCACCTGACTTTCAATTTAATTGGAGGTCAGGGGTTCAATTCCTAGTGGCAATACTTTGGAATTGAATTTCTCAAGGCCCAATGATCCCTTAGTCTTTGACTAAGGGTTAGGGCCTAGCCCTCCAGGGTACGCTGGTGGAACAATTAAATAGCCCTCCAGGGTACGCTGGTGGAACAATTAAATATTGAGGGTTTCAAGCGGCAGTGTGGGAGGCCAAATCTCGGTGGGAACCTGCGGTTGGATTTGGAGGGGTCCAGCATGGAGCAATCACTTGGGGGACGACTCCTTGTGCACGGTAGTTGAGGATATTTAAGAACCTGGGAGCCAGATACACATCTCGCGATTTAACTGATAGCAGTACTGTGGGGCCGTGGCTGTTATCCCGAGAACTAGTCAGGTGTAAGCTTGGAACCTCGGTATCAAAAAAAAAAAAAAAAGAGAAAGAGTAATCTAAGAGAACAGAACAAATGAGAGAGACACGTCTTCCATTTTATATTTTCCTATACAAATTTTAATGGTCTTATTATAGAAAATAAAAACTATAAATTTTCTTAAAAAAAGGCACCAATATTAATATTTTTTCATACTATATAAATAGAGATCCAATTTAATATATTTTTTTTAACATAATAAATTGTAGTGTTTCTTAAACAATTTAAATAATTAGTAGTAGATTGGAAGTGACAACTTTTGTCATGAATGTAGATAAAATTGCTTAAAGTGAAAACTATTGACGACAGATGATGTGGAGCTGAGGTGGAGAAGAGAGGAGTACAATGACTCCTATTTTCAATGGCATGAATGAAGATGCTCTAAGAGAATAGAATGCGGTGTTACAAATGGGTGCGATCATATCAGCACTAATGCACCGGATCCAACTAGAACTCCGAAGTTAAGCATGCTTGGGTGAGAGTACTATTAGGATTGGTGACCCCTTAAGAAGTCCTCGTGTTGCACCCTTTTTTGCGTATACAAGGTCTCCGCTTTTCGTTTTTCTACTTTTTTACTTCCATCTCGAGCCCTTTACAATTTTTCTCAAAGTCCGATCACTCTATACTAAGTCCTTGTGGTTATTCACATCCGGGGCCAATGTTCGCGACTAAAAAATGCATCTATCACGACAAAGACCAGCCGCAAGTCTCACCGTATTGAACTATAAGATAATAAAATGCAGTGTTACAAATGGGTGCGATCATATCAGCATTAATCACCGGATCCCATCAGAACTCCGAAGCTAAGCATGCTTAGGTGAGAGTAGTACTAGGATGGGTGACCCCCTAGGAAGTCCTCGTTTTCCGCCTTTTTTGTGTCTACGAGGTCTCGACTTTTCATTTTCTACTTTTTTACTTTCGTCTCGAGCCCTTAAAAATTTTTCTCGAAGTGTGATCGCTCTATACTAAGTCCTTGCGGTTATTCACTTCCGAGGCCAACATTCCCGACTCAAAAATACGTCTATCACGACAAAGACCACTCGAAAGTCTCACCACATTGAACTATAAGAGAATAGAATGCGGTGTTACAAATGGGTGTGATCATACCAGCACTAATGCACCAGATTCCATCAGAACTTCAAAGTTAAGCGTGTTTGGGCGATAATAGTACTAGGATGGGTGACTCCCTGGGAATTCCTCTTATTCCACCTCTTTTTGTGTCTACGAGGTCTCTACTTTTTTGTTTTTTTACTTTTTTACTTCCATCTCGAGCCCATAACAATTTATCTCGGATTCCGATCACTCCATACTAAGTCCTCGCAGTTATTCACATCCGGGGCCCATGTTCATGACTCAAAAATTCATCTATTACGAAAAGGACCACCCGAAAGTCTCACCGCATTGAACTATAAGAGAATCGAATGCATTGTTCTAAATGCGTACGATTAGGGGTGGATAGGAACCGAACGAACCGAACTTTTGGTGTTATTGACCGTTCGTTCGTTCGGTTCGTGTTCGTGTTCGACGAAAATTACAAATTAGTGTTCGAGTTCGGTTCGACATATTTTTTATTGTTCGTGTTCGGTTCGTTTGTGTTCAATTGTTCTGTTCGTACGCTCTGTTCGTTTGTGTTCAATTGTTTGTTCGTTCGTTCGGTTCGTTTGTGTTCAATTGTTTCTGTTCGTGCCATATTATATATATATATATAAGAAAAGTTCGCGAACACCCGATCAAAGTATATGTTCGCGAACAGTTCGCGAACACCCGATCAAAGTATAAAATTTTCGATGTTCGGTTCGAAAATACTCGAACATGTTCGCGAACATGTTCGGTTCGGTCAAACCGAACTGACCATTGACCGAGCTTTTTCACGAACAGTTCGCGAACGTTCGGTTCATGGGCCACCCCTACATGCGATCATACCAGCACTAGTGCACCGGATCCCATCAGAACTTCGAAGTTAAGCATGCTTGGGCGAGAGTATTACTAGAATCGGTGACCCCCTGGTAAGTCCTCGTGTTTCACCCCTTTTTGCATCTACGATGTCTCTACTTTTCATTTTTCTACCTTTTAACTTCCGTCTTAAGCCCTTAACAATTTTTCTCAAATTCCGATCACTCCATACTAAGTCCTCGCGGTATTCACATTCGGGGTCCACGTTCCCGACTCAAAAATGCATCTATAATGACAAAAACCACCCAGAAGTCTCACTGTATTGAACTATAAGAGAATCAAATGCAGTATTATAAATGTGCGCGATCATACCAGCACTAGTGCACTGGATCCCATCAGAACTTCGAAGTTAAGCGTGCTTCGGCGAGAGTATTACTAGGATCGGTGACCCCGTGGGAAGTCCTCATGGTTCACCCCTTTTTGCGTCTACGAGGTCTCTACTTTTTGTTTTTCTACTTTTTTACTTCCGTCTCGAGCCCTTAACAATTTTTCTCAAATTTTGATCTCTCCATACTAATTCCTTGCAGTTATTCATATTCGGGGCCCATGTTCCCGACTAAAAAACGTGTCTATCACGATAAAACCACCCGAAAATCTCACTGGATCCCATCAGGTCTTCGAAGTTAAACGTGCTTGGGCAGGAGAAGTATTAGGATGGGTGACCCCCTGGGAAGTCCTCATGTTGAACCCCTTTTTGTGTCTACTAGGTCGCAACTTTTTGTTTTTCTACTTTTTTACTTCTGTCTTGAGCCCTTAACCATTTTTCTCAAATTCCAATCTCTCCATACTAAGTCTTCGCGCTTAATCACATTTGGGGCCCATGTTCCCAACTTAAAAATGCGTCTATCATGACAAAGACCACCCGGAAGTCTCACCGCATTGAACTATAAGAGAATAGAATACGGTGTTACAAATGCGTGCGATCATACCAGCACAAGTGCATCGGATCCCATCAGAACATTGAAGTTAAGCGTGCCTAGTCGAGAGTAGTACTAGGATCGGTGACCCTCTGGGAAGTCCTCGTGTTGCAACCCATTTTGTATCTACAAGGTCACTACATTTTTTTTCCAACCTTGTTACTTTTGTCTCGAGCCCTTAACCATTTTTCTTGAATTCCGATCACTCTATACTAAGTCTTTGCGGTTATTCATATTCGGGGCCAACGTCTATCATGAAAAGACCACTCGGAAGTCTCACCCCATTGAACTACAAGAGAATAAAATGTGGTGTTACATATGGGCGCGATCATACCAACACTAATGCACCAGATCCCATCAGAACTCCTAAGCTAAGCATGCTTGTGCGAGAGTAGGACTATGATCAGTGACCCCCTGGGAAGTTCTCGTGTTGCACCTCTTTTTGCGTCTATGAGGTCTCTAATTTTCATTTTCTACTTTTTTACTTCCATCTTGAGCCCTTAACAATTTTTCTCGATTTCCGATCACTCCATACTAAGCCCTCGCGGTTATTCACATTCGGGGCCCAGGATCCCGACTAAAAGATGCGTGTATCACAACAAAGACCACCCGGAAGTCTCACTGCATTGAACTACAAGAGAATAGAATGCGATATTATAATTCGTGTGATCATACCAGCACTAGCGCACCGGATCCCATCAGAACTTCGAAGTTAAACGTGCTTGGATGAGTGTAGTACTAGGATCTGTGACCCCATGGGAAGTACACGTGTTTCACCCTTTTTTGCGTCTACGAGGTCTCTACTTTTGGTTTTTCGACTTTCTTTACTTCCATCACGAGCCCTTAACAATTTTTCTAGAATTTGATCGCTCTATACTAAGTCCTCGCGGTTATTCACATTCGGGGCCCACGTTCCCGACTAAAAAAAGTGTCTATCACGATAAAGACCACCCGAAAGTCTCACCGTATCCCATCAGATGTTCGAAATTAAGCATGCTTGGGCAATAGTAGTACTAGGATGGGTGACCCCCTGGGAAATCCTCGTGTTGCACCTCTTTTCACGTTACGAGGCTGCTATTTTTTGTTTTTCTAGTTTCTTACTTCCGATCGAGACCTTAACCTTTTTTCTCGAATTCCGATCTCTCCATACTAAGTCTTCACGATTATTCACATTCGAGGCCCAAATTTGTTTATCATGACAATGACCACCCGGAAGTCTCACTGCATTGAACTATAAGAGAATAGAGTGTGGTGTTACAAATGCGTGCGATCATACCAGCACCAGTGCACCGGATCCCATCAGAACATTGAAGTTAAGCATGCTTGGGTGATTGTAGTACTAGGATGGGTGACTCGCTGGGAAGTCCTCGTGTTGCACCCCTTTTTGCGTCTACCGGTCGCAACTTTTTGTTTTTTTACTATTTTACAATTTTTCTCGAATTTTGATCTCTTCATACTAAGTCCCCACGGATATTCACATCCGAGCCCATGTTTCCGACTAAAAAATGCGTCTATCACGGCAAATACCACCCACAAGTCTCACCACATTAAACTATAAGAGAATAGAATGCGGTGTTACAAATAGGTGTGATCATACCAGCACTAATGCACCAGATCCCATCAGAACTCCAATGTTAAGCATGCTTGGGCGAGAGTAGTACTAGGATCGGCGACCCCGTTCTCTACTTTTTCTTTTTATAATTTTTACTCCGTCTCGAGCCCTTAACAATTTTTCTCGAATTTTGATCTCTCCATACTAAGTCCTCGCGGTTATTCACATTCAGGGCCCACGTTCCCGACTCAAGAACATGTCTATCATGATAAAGACCACCCGAAAGTCTCACCGGATCCCATCAGAACTTCAAAGTTAAGCGTGCTTGGGCGAGAGTAGTACTATGATGGGTGACCCCCTGGGAAGTCATCGTGTTGCACCCCTTTTTGCGTCGAGGTTGCTACTTTTCGTTTTTCTACTTTTTTACTTCCATCTCGAGCCCTTAACCATTTTTCTCGAATTCCGATCTCTCCATACTAAGTCTGTTCGGAATTTGCCCACGAATGCCACTCAGAGGATGAGAGAGTGAGAGCATTGTCTTGTTATTATGAATATTATATTAAATAAGGCATTTATTATTTTTATATTATTGTATATCACAGGCATTGTGATTTGGTATATAAAATAAAAGTCATTTCATTTGAGATCAAACATTACACTTCTTATGGAGATAAGGAGATAGGCACTGGAAGTGTTTAGAACTCGAATGCTTAACTAGTTCGCAAGTCGATAAAACTTAACTGGGCAGTAAGTTTAGACAATACTTTTATAACATATACTTTCACATGTAGAGTGCCTGTCTTCACTAAGGGTTTGTGGGAGCACACGTTATGGGTATGCTAATGGGATTAGTATACTCGAACCTGACTCAAATCGATTCGGTCACATGGATATCACTCAAGGATTGTCGACGACTGAATCGAAAGATTGTGATAGGTATACGTGGACCTTTGACTTGATGTTACAGTTGGAGATGCGCTTGTGACATTAAGTTAGTCATTAGCGTAGTTCGATCTAATCGCCGGTTGGTGGGGTCAACCTTGAAATGCAACTTAGTGGGCAAGTAGCAGTCTCTACTGAATACCAAGATGGGATTATTTCTCCTATTAATGAGCAGGTAAATGTCCTATGGGGTTAATAGCAAATGAGATCATATGTCTCTGGCCAAAGCAGTTAGAGCTAGTTGTATTTCTTACAAGAGAGCTCAGTGATCTCGGTTTGTATTAACAAATGCATAGAGTCAAGATACAATATGGATTGACTTTACCGTAACCCTGATACTTGACGGGGACATATGATTGAAGGGTTTATACGCATATGATATTCATAACAGGTTTCGGAATGATTCCCATCATTCGTTCTCAATTGTGTTGCGGTATGAGCCACGGACTGGCTAGGTGTTTCTCACACTCTTTGGATCTTCATATTGCTGAAAGAGACGAACCTACAAAGTCGCGCATACATGATTAATGATGGATTAAATTATGCATATGATCTCCTAATAAATATTAGACATTGGATGTCTAATTGAATTTAATTTATCCGATAAATTAAATCGGTCAGACAAATTAAATAATTACTGTGTAATTAATTTAATTCAAATATAATTATTTCTTGGAGAAATTAATTATATAGTATTTGATATAATTAATTCATTATATTAATTAATTATTTTAAATACAAAGTGACGGACCGACGTTTATCTGTCGGGCTAGACTCACGAGGTCCATAATATGGACTAAATGATTGGACCATTTAAATAAGTCCATTATGGACGTCCATTTATGCAAGCACTCACATGCTTGTTGACTTTTGTCAAAACCTGCATGTGAATGGATAATATATGAGGATAAAACTTTGAAAAGGTTGCCACAATGTTTTAATATAATATCACTCCTTTTGCAAAGGTACCTCGCGAGAGAGAACTAACAGAGAAGAAAAACATAGTTTTTATACTTGGTTAATCACTTCTGGGTCTTGAGAATTAAAAGGCATACTCTATTTCTTATAGCCGTGTTCTTGGAGAATGAGAAGGAGTTTATTCCAAGCATTTTTCCAACGCGTGTTTCATAGAGACGTTTGGCACTTTCGACGTTGGAATTTCCAAAAGCTTCACGGATTGGATTCACGCTCGTCGTCATCAACATAAAGAATTCGGGTCTATGAGGGTATGGTTTTGATTCTTTAAATTATTCATTTATATGATCCTTGATCGATCCTCTTTAGGAGTTCGGATGAGCACGTTTTGTGCGATTCTATTTTCGCTGCATATTCGATTTATGGCCTAAACACCAACAGTGGTATCAGAGCGAGGTCAATGCGATCGTATAGACAATAATTTTTACATTTTGAATGCATGCTTGATGGTAATTTTATGATTTGGAATCACATTATAATCGAAAATATTTAATTGTTCGCCATAGTAATATTTTTCGTGATTATATATTATGATATAAATCAAGTTTTTTCTTGGAAAAATATTTTTTATTAATAATATGAAAATTAGAAATCATAAGATTTTAGAAATCTGCCCGAAAACGAGTTAAGTGCGTTCGTTGGACGAAACGGCACTCGGCTGCCCGAAAACCTCATCTGCAGTGGTTAGACGGTCAGACCTCATCTACAGTGGTCAGGCCTCGTTTGTAGTGCTCAGAACTCGTCTGCAGTGGTCAGACGGTCAGACCTCGTCTGCAGTGGTTAGACCTCACCTGCAGTCCGATCAGACATCACCTGATTGCAGTTGAGTGCCGAGCATGGCCGAGCACCATACCTCAGTTTTATCAGCTGATGTTCGGCAGGTGGCGAGCATGGCCGAGCACCAAACCTCAGCTGTATCAGCTGATGCCCGGCAGCTGCCGGCATGGACGAGCACCAAACCTCAACTGTATCAGTTGATGTCCGAAAGGTGCCGAGCATAGCCGAGCAGCAAACCTCGCTGTATCAGCTGATGTCCGGCAGGTGCCAGCAGGCCTCCTGGTGCTACTTGGCAACTTCCATGCTGTCGGGCACCGGGTCTTCTTTTTCAATATATTTTCGAAAATAGATTTTCCCAATATTAAATAATGTTTAATTAGATTAAATCATTAAATTTGGGATTTTTGATGATGGGAAAATATAAACAAAATATTTAAGGGTTTGCTACGGACGAAATTAAATTGTCGATTATTGTTGACTTAATTGGATTAATTCTAACCATTACTTGTTGTGTGTTTGACATATTTATGTGATGGAGATGTAGTTCATGTACTTAGTTTTTGAATCATTATTATTCGATGGGGTTGTAAAGGCGGTTTTGAGCCTATTTATTTATTTACTAGAATATTTTTATAGGATGCAAATTTATTCAAATGTAATAGATAGTATTTCTAAGATGGCGGCCCAAGACGATCCATCATGAAGAAGGTGATTCAACATTTATTTTATTTCCCTTTTTTTAATTGGGTCATTCGCTTGAACCAATATTTAGGAAAGGTCCATGAACTACATGTTGGTAGCAACTGGGGTGTTATTTACTTTATTCATATTGTATGAATATCAAATCGCGATAAATGTATTAATGTGTAAAGTGTAATATTAATCGCGAAATACTCCCACTTAACAAACACTAAGTTGGAAAGCGTGCAAGGTATCTTACCCTCCATCAAACTCTTGGAAGATTGAAACCTAAACTGAAATGCTATGCTTCCGAGTATGTCGCGATAGTATTTTGGGGAAGGTCGATAAATTCCTAGAGTGCTTTAGATGCCTTATGTTGTGACAAATCGAACCCCTATAAACTGTATGGGTTGCTGGTAAGATTCAATTGTCAGACCGATAGGAGTTGCTGGTTTAAATTTAGATAGTTCAGCGAGCCATAGAAACCAAATGTGTTGAGGGCATGTGAACTAGGGGTAAAAGAAGATCGAATCATCCATTATATGGGTTGGTGTTAGACACCATTTTACAAAGAATGATAGAATAGAAACCGAATGGGTTGCCCTCTGTGTAAATGTCGATAAAATAGTGGGAGCCGAGTTATGAGTAAAGAAAGTCCTTAAATTCTTTACTCGGATCATAATTAAATAATCATTAACGAATCTTAAATTATTCTCTGCAGTTAACAAATATCTCTCAATATGAAAATTAACCCACTCGCAATTCTACTTGAAATCCTCAGTATGGTGACATTGGGATACGTCTTGGAGGCGGACATCCCACCGGCTCCTACAAGGACCAGGGCTAATCAAGAAGAAATTGATGCCCATGAAAATGGGTTAAAGATGATGTCAGGGTCTGTGGTTTTATGATGGCCTCTATGAACAATGAGCTTAAAATGGTCCATGAGAAAATGCCCTCTTCAAGGGCGATTCTGGCACATCTGACTGAACTTTATGGGGAGCACAGTCGAACTGCTCGGTATGAGATATCGAAACAGTTTTTTAGTGCTCGAAGGAAGGAAGGAGAGAAAGTTGGGGACCATGTCCTCAAAATGATATATATGATCTAGAGATTGGAGGCTCTTGGTTTTAGTATGCACGTTTCTCTCCAGACCGACCTCATTCTTCTATCACTTCCTGACTCATTCACTCAATTTGTCATGAACTTTAACTGCAATAAGATTGCATGTAATTTAGCTTGGCTAATGAACAAACTGAGCATGGCACAGTCTCAGATGAAGACTAGTCCGAAAGAGACTGCTCTTGTAATTTCTTCAGGGCCTTGGAGGTCCAAGAACAATAAGAAGAAAGGCAAGAAACAGTGCAAGCTAAAAGGTGGGGTACAGAAAGATAAGGGCAAGGCCCCAATGGTTCAAAAGATAAAGGGGGCCAAGAAAATGGATGTATGCCTCAACTGTGGTGAGCTAGGCCACTGGAGGAGGTACTGTCTAAAGCTTGACCGTAATGCGCCTTCAGGTACGGAACTACTATTTTGGAAACAAATTGTTCTGTAACTGTATATTCTACTTCTTAGATACTTGATTCCAGTGCGAGTTCTGACATTTGTACAATGAATCGGGATCTGGAACGAAGTAGGAAGCTGGATTCAGGAGAGGTTATGGTCACCGTCGGAAGTGGACATAGTGTCGAGGCTTCTGATATTGGATCCCTAATGTTGAATTTAGATCTAGTTTTGTTCTTACTTTAGATGATGTACTTGTTTTGCCCAAGGGGCATAAAAGTATTGTATCAATTCCGGTCGTGGACCGAACGGGATTTCACTTGTTTATTGGAGATGGGTCCTGTTGAATTTATTTTAGAAATAAATTGGTTGGTACTGCTACATTATTAAATGGTTTATACCATTTGAATCTAAAGAATAAAACTACTGTGAACACTATAACTAGGGAGCGTGGTAGGGATGAAACAAACCAAGCACTTATGTGGCATCTTAGACTTGGTCATATGGGTCAGATCAAGGTTCATAAAATGGAGAAAGATGGACTTACGGGTCCATTGGGGTCGGATCCCTATCCAACTTGTGAATCTTGCCTTAAAGGAAAAATTACTAAGTTACCCTTCATAGGGACTTTTGAAAGAGCTGCTGAGAAATTTGGATTGATCCATACCGACGTATGTGGCCCTTTTGAAGTGGCACGAGATGGCTTTCAGTATTTCATTACATTCAACGATGACCATACTAGGTATTTGTTCGTGTACTTAATGAAACATAAGTCTGATGCTTTTGATAAATTCAAGGAATTTAAAGCCCTAGTTGAAAATCAAATAGGTAAACGTGTTAAGACTCTTTGGTCAGACCGAGATGGTGAGTACATGAGTACCGAGTTTGATGAGTTCTTAAAAGAACTAGGAATAGTGTCACAATTCACTCCTCCAGCCACTCCACAATTAAATGGCATATCAGGAAGAAGGAACCGAACTTTCTTGGACATGATTCGCTCTATGTTTAACTAAATTGATCTACCGATTTATTTGTGGGGTCATGCGCTCCTTACTGCTGCGCATATCTTGAACGAATGTCCTTCTAAATCTGTTCCTAGGACTCCAAATGATATGCGGAGAGGTGGGAAACCAAGTCTTAACCACATTAGGATTTGGGGATGCCTTGCTTATGTCAAGAAGACTAAAGTAGAGAAAATAGAAGCTAGGTATGTGAAAGGTCGTTTCATAAGATATCCAGGGGATTCCAAGGGATATCTATTCTACATGCATGAAGATCTTAGGATCATTGTTGTTTTACAAGCACACTTCCTAGAAGATGAGTTCATTCATGAAGGAGGCGCAGGTAGAAATATTTCTTTGGAAGAAATAAAAGAAACACCAAATGAGACACATGTGCAAGATATTAGAACCAAAGCTTATGAAATACAAACACAACCTTGCAAGTCTAGTAGAATTTCTCAATTACCTGAGAGGTATGGCTATCTGCATCAAGAGGAACTGGGTGTCCATGAGATGACAGAAAGTAGTCATGAGAATGATCCTTCTACATACGACCAAGCGATGGTAGATGTTGACTCCGTCAATTGGTAAGAAGCTGTGGAAGCTGAGATAGACTCAATGCATGCTAATCAGGTCTAGACTTTAGTATGTCGTCCTAAAGGCATGATGCCTATTGGAAACAAATGGATCTATAAAAGTAAGACTGATGGAGATGACAAGGTTGGTACCTATACAGCCAGGCTGGTGGCAAATGGTTATTCCCAAAGAGAAGGAACCGATTATTTTGAGACCTTCTCGCCTGTATCTATGATTAAGTCTATTCGCATGATGGCCATAGCAGCCCACTAGATTATGAAATATAGCAAATTGATGTGAAAACGGCATTTCTAAATGGATTCCTCGAGGAGGATATTTACATGGATCAACCTAAAGGATTCATATCTAAAACCAATATTCATAAAGTATGCTAACTTCAGCCTGTCATTTATGGACTGAAGCAAGCTTCGTGAAGTAGGAATCTTCGTTTTAACGAGATTTTTGGGATAAACAATCTTATATCGAGTTTTGATAAAAAGTGCCAACATACAACATGTCTTCTCGCTGCGTTCATACTGCAAAAGGATGAAGTGTCAACATACAACAAGTTGCTGTCCCGAAGACAAACATACAGCAAGATGTGAGTTTTGATAAAGTTCCATCATACAACAAATAAACTCATAAGTCGATTACACCAAGTATGGAAGCTGTTCTGAAACATTCATACAGCATCTTTCCATACAGCAGCACTAAGATAGCCTACAACGAAAATCCTACAGCTACAACATTATGTTGGATACAGCAAGCAAGCTGTAAGTGTTGAGATCTTTAACACTTATCTAACAGGACTGAAGACCGTTGAAACGGAATCTACTTTATTCGCTAAAGTCAAACTTCTGTTTGAAAAGAAGTATTTAAATACTGACTGGATAAAGTATTTAAATACTAGCCGACATAGATCTTCAATCAAGGAGCAAAAACCAGATCGTGTTTTATTCAAGTTAATCATCCCGTTGGAACAGACTTTTGCTCAACGGATCTATTCCCAACGGATCTATTCAGAGGCTATTTATACCTCAGAGTTTGAAGATCAGATGATCCAAGATATACAAGCTTACAAGCAATAAGCAAACGGTCTATCGACTGAATATTCAATATCATCAGATCAACCTTACAAGAGAAAAGTATATTTCTTCAAGTATCATTCATATCTGAAAAGAAGAAATATACTCAGTCAATCAAGAACAGCCATCAACAGCTCAAGATCTTCATAGTCAAGCTACTGTTCTAACTTGGTTTCTTTACCTTTTACCTTCGAGTAAAAACCTAGTTCTGTGTGAACTAAAGAAGTTATTCCGACCTGTGTGGGACGAATAAAACGAAGCATTAGAACTGTGTGTGAAGAATCAAGTCAAGAGTTAGCTTTGACCAATCTGTGTGAATGGTTGAAAGCGACAGTCTTTATATCAATCCGTGTGAACTATACAAAGATAGGTTTGTTTATAGATACATAGTTGTGTACGTAGTGTTTATAATAAACATTTTCACTCCTGTGCGGAGGACCAGTGGACGTAGGGGTTTACCTCGAACCACTTTAAACATCGTGTGATTTACCTTCTGCACTTACTGTTTTCATTAATGTGATTATTTTATAAGTATACACTGCATACCCTGTACGCACCAAGCAAACAGGAGAAAACCTAGTTACTGTATCTACAACAACTTAATATTTCAAGACTTCCGCTACGCACTCCTATTTGAAAATCATACAACTTGTTGCTTAAACACTTTCCAAGCTGTATTCTGTATACTTAGTGGCCAACAAGTGGTATCAGAGCGGTTGATTCTAAAAAGAATCAGTCGTACTTTTAACCGAATCAGATCCTTAAAAATCACCTTATTTTTGAAAACTTCCTTATCTTTCCAAATCTTAGACATGGATACCTTACTGATTAACAAGGTACCAATGTTTTCTATTAAACGAGTTTGATGACTGGAGAATCAGGATGGAGGCTCATCTTGCTGCCATGCATGAAGAGATGATTTATGTCATCCAAGAAGGCCCCATAAAAATCATGAAGGTGAATACGGCCGCAAGGATTGGAGGCCAAGCTCATGCTAAGATGCTCGATAAAGAGCGCGAACAATGGACCACAGATGATCGAAAACGCGCTAACCTCGACAATGCTGCTAAGAACGCGCTATTTGTCACTTTTGCAAAGGCACGTTTTCAAAGGTAAAGATCTGTAAGACAGCCAAAGAAATCTGGGAAAAACTCAAGATGATTTGCGAGGGTACTGAGCTCTCAAAAGAAAACAAAATTCCAAAACTAACTCAGCAATTCGAATTTTTTGAAATGAAACCAACTGAAACTCTTGAGGAACTTGACCTCAGATTCACTGGCATTGTCGGTGAACTTAAAAATTTTCAGATCTCTCCCTGACCGATGGGACATTAAGACAACAACTATGCGTGTGTCATGTAATCTTAATGACATATCTACTTTTGACCTCTTTTCTGACCTCAAAGCATTTGAGTATGATATTGACAGGAGAGAGAAAGCTGAAGAATCACCTGCGAGGACTACAGTGCTTGTAAAACCCTAAAATTCGAATTCCAAATTTACATCTAATTTCGAATTTTTCTCTAAACTTTGTAATGATTTATTTTAAACCCTAACTATATGTTATGTATTAAAATTAAAATTAAAATGTACTAACCCAAGCTTATACATATAACAAATAATTTGCAACATCCGAATGATGATTGGATTCGCAATAATCTCGGCTAATTATCACATACCACAACAAAACCCAATTATGGGCTTTCAATACCTTCCATTTTAACCCCCTCCGCCCTAAAACACTAGTATATATAATGCGACATCTTTCTTGCCTCTCCCCAATTCATTCATACGAAGCATAACACACACAAGTTGTTGTTGTTTTTCTCTATCAAGTCCAAGCGTTCAAGGGCTTTATTGCTATGTTCGTGATCCTTAAAAAGGTGTTGATGTGGTGATCTGAATTCGTGGAGTTTCTTCACGTTCTTTTCTTGTTTCGGTTCATCAAGGTATCACCAATCGCCCTCCTTTTCTGTCTCAATTCGACTCACCTATAATGTTAATCTGAATCTATAAAACACTAAAACCCTAATCTGTTGTATATAATATGCTTACTGAATATAAATATAAAACCCTAAGTAATTAATGAGGGACGTTTAGGGTTTTAATTTGGGAATTGTGTTGTTTCTGTCTCACTGTTTGCTGTCCAGAATATGGGTCATTTTTAAAGGGGTCCATTTTAATGATATAAATGGTTTTTTGGGTGATTCTTGAGTCTAAAATCAAGTTCTGGAAAAGTACTTTCTTAATATGTAAGCCTTGTAATTTTTAGAGATCGGGAGAATATCTTTTCTGATTTTACAAGTTCAAGTGTCAAATCTGTCAATTAGTAATCCGAATTTCAACCCTGATTTATGATTTTTTGTTTTGAAATCAGTAAGGAATCATTAACTCAAATTGGACAGGGCTTAAATATAATATGTGTTTGGCCTATGTAATTTTTGGTGGAATTTTTAGAGTAGCACAACATGGTCTATTAATTGCTTACTTTTTGAATCTCAGATCTATCACCGAATCTAGACTAGTTTTGATAAGAAATTTTTGTTCTATAGTTATACTACCTGAAAATTCTACCAAAATTACACAAAGTATAAAACATATGTACCTACCTGAGTTAATTTTGCTAAAGGCTCCAGGAGGTGCACAAATATACTTTAAAAATCCGGAAACGTGATACATGTTTTGATACTAAAAGCTGAGTAATCGAGTCTGAAATTCAGTTGAGGTTTTTGATTTTTCATTTTCAAATCATAAAGAGTTGAGAGCTCTCCTTTTTCAGGAGTAATATTTAAGTTATATGGGACTTCCTGAAATTTTTGTATATTTTTCTGAAGTGCATAAATGGGCTAACCAAATGCAAATTTTCTGCATGTATGTGCAGTTAATTTTCTGGGTATGTTTGGATAAACGATTTTTAAAAGGATGGTTGCACTTAATAATAAAATCTGGGAAAATTTGTGTAAGTTCATAAGACATATAAATGCCTGGGTAAATTATTATAGCTTCTTAATCAAAGTCTGACTATTACTTTAAAATTCGTAAATTGGAGTTTGAATCATACTAAAATGAGTAACCTAATTTCAATTTGACTTAAAGTAATACTTGGTATTTAATTCGTATAGGTTCCGTGAAGCGGGAGTGATCCATCTCGTGTGACCTTTCTTTTCCTGTTTGTTTGCTTTGCCTAAGGTACAGATATTCTGACCTTATCCCTTAAAGTTTCTCATGATTCGCTCACAATGGTTAGATATTAGTTTTGATTATGATGCCTTTGATCTGAGCCTTCTCATTATGGCTTTCTTATTTGATCTATGCCTTTGCTATGCTCCATTAGATTTCTAAACCTTCACTTTGAACCTTTGCTATGAACTTATGAACATTTGATATGAACCTTTGATATGAACTTTGATATGATATGACATTTGAACCCTTCAGTTTGATACCCGAGCCAAGTTCGTTTCCTAGCCATGAAGGTAACATGGTCGTGTCATTGATGCACCAATGGCAAGACTCTAGTGTGGTTTAGTGGTGTTCCACACCGTCCCATTTTGTTATGATATGCGCACTTTATATTTGTTATGGCCAATACGATTGTTTGGGGGCGTATGGATGTATCCTAGGTTCGATTTGTATTTGATTAGATATGAAATGATTTTGATATGATATGATATGTTCGTTGATTGATGCTTGTGTGCAATACACGTCTTTCACATGTTCGGGAGTTAGCTACTCCATGGTTACTATGATATTTGATTTGATTTGTGTTCGGGCTCGTGGTAGATTACTGACCTTTCCTTACTTTTGATATCCATTTGTTTATAACTTATGCTTTGCCCAATGCACCATATTATTCCTTGTTCCTTATCTTTTGTTTCGTTTTTATATATCTATTCGCTGAGCTTTTTAAGCTCAGCCGCATTTCTTTTCCTGCGGCAGGTTTTAGGTTGGAAGCTGGGTTTGAGTGGAGAGTGCTTAGGAGCTTAGTGGACTACCCTGACGATTATAAGCCCATTTGCATCTTGATTAGACTTGGATTGGATTTAGTTTGGATTGTATTACATATTTTTTAAAGTTAGCATTTCATTTGTTTCCTTAGAATACCTTTGTAATTATTATGTTTATAAGTCTTCCGCTTGTGTTGTATGTTCTGATTTGGCACCATAATGTGATACATCTAATGTGTCGAGATTTGATTCGGGATGTTAGTACGACTCCTCATTTTCAGATGAATGGACAGACAGAATAACTACTTGAACTTGGAAGAGGTGCTGAGCGGGAAATTTGAGAAGTGTTTAGTTAGTTGTGGTTGCTCACTAAGGAAGATGGCATGCAAGTGACAAGATGTTTTTCTAGGAGTTTGTATGAATGGAGATGTGGGATACCTTTTAGTTGGAATAAGGACAGAGAGTTACTTACTGAAGGTTTAGAATCGACTTCAGCAACTAATGGATTAGTTATTATTGTGAAAGAAGAATTTGGAATTTAGACCCGGAGTTATGTGTCCGTATGATTTCCCCGTACATCAGTGCTAAACGTTTTAGCATCTAAGGAGTTTTCATTCGCGATATGTTAGCCTTTAGGTTCGCTATTATTCATTCAATTATCCTACCAATTCCATTATGGCTTCCGATGTGTTTCGATACTCCGATACGTGCCTAGTGATCGTTAGTACGAATGGGTTACCCATCTCTTCTAAGGAAACTCTTGATACGTTTGATGAGTCTATTTGTGCTCCTTCGAATTTGGCAAATTCTTTTGTTCATTCAGAATTCGGTAGGAATTGATGAAGTTTCATCGGTTAGTACTATCTCTGTGTTTGTCTCGTGGGATTATGTGTTTCATGTATCTCCTTGTGAGATTTCAACCATCATCTGTCATCTGTCATCGGCTACGCATTTTTTTTCGCATTCGTTGGATCAGATTTGTTACGATTTGTGTTCTATGGAGAGCTTGGGGCTATCCAAGTTGTCGGGATCGAGTCATGAGAAACTATTCCGTTTGTGAAGATTCTGCTGGAAGAACCTCTCCGAGCGTGAGGCTAATTATCGTCATTCCTTTTTAATTGCCACTTCTTCGTCTAACTTTTGTCACTTCAATTTTCGGGGACGAAAATTTTCTTTTAGAGGGGAAAAGTTGTAAAACCGTAAAATTTGAATTCCAAATTTACCTCTAATTTCGAATTTTTCTCTAAACTTTGTAATGATTTATTTTAAACCCTAACTATATGTTATGTATTAAAATTAAAATTAAAATCTACTAACCCAAGTTTATACCTATAATAAATAATTTGCAACATCCGAAAATAATTGGATTCCCATTAATCTCGGCTAATTATCACATACCACAACCATACCCAATTATGGGCTTTCAATACCTTCCATTTTAACCCCCTCCGCCCTAAAACTCTAGTATATATAACGCGACTTCTTTCTTGCCTCTCCCCTATTCATTCATACGAAGCATAACACATACAAGCTGCTGTTGTTTTTCTCTATCAAGTCCAAGCGTTCAAGGGCTTTATTGCTATGTTCGTGATCCTTAAAAATTCGTTGATGTGGTGATCTTAATTCGTGGGGTTTCTTCACGTTCTTTTGTTGTTTCGGTTCATCAAGGTATCACCAATCGCCCTCCTTTTCTGTCTCAATTCGACTCACCTATAATGTTAATCTGAATCTATAAAACACTAAAAACCTAATTTGTTGTATATAATATACTTACTGAATCTAAATATTAAACCCTAAGTAATTAATGAGGGACGTTTAGGGTTTTAATTGGGGAATTGTGTTGTTTCTGTCTCACTGTTTGCTGTCCAGAGTATGGTTCGTTTTGAAAGGGGTCCATTTTAATGATACCAATGTGTTTTTTGGTGTTTATTGAGTCTACAATCAATTTCTGGAAAATTACTTTCTTAATATGTAATCCTTGTAATTTTTGGAGATCGGGACAATATCTTTTCTGATTTTACAAGTTTAAGTGTCAAATCTGTCAATTAGTAATCCGAATTTCAACCCTGGTTTATAATTTTTGTTTTGAAATCAGTAAAGAATCATTAACTCAAATTGGACAGGGCTTAAATATAAGATGTGTTTGGCCTCTGTGATTTTTTGTGGAATTTTTAGAGTAGCACAACATGGTCTATTAATTGCTTACTTTTTGAATCTCAGATCTATCACCGAATCTAGACTAGTTTTGATAAGAAATTTTTGTTCTATAGTTATACTACCTGAAAATTCTACAAAAATTACACAAAGTATAAAACATATGTACCTACCTGAGGTAATTTTGCTAAAGGCTCCAGGAGGTGCACAAGTATACTTTAAAAATCCGGAAACGTGATACATGTTTTGATACTAAAAGCTGAGTAATCGAGTCTGAAATTCAGTTGATGTTTTTGATTTTCCATTTTTAAATAATAAAGAGTTGAGAGCTCTACTTTTTCAGGAGTAATATTTAAGTTATGTGGGACTTCCTGAAATTTTTTTATATTTTTCTGAAGTGCATAAATGGGCTAACTAAATACAAATTTTCTGCATGTATGTGCAGTTAATTTTCTGGGTATGTTTGGATAAACAATTTTTAAAAGGATGGTTGCACTTAATAATAAAATTTGGAAAAATTCCTGTAAGTTCACAAGACATATAAATGCCTGGATAAATTATTATAGCTTCTTAAGCAGAGTTTGAGTATTACTTTAAAATTCGTAAATTGGAGTTTGAATCATACTAAAATGAGTAACCGAATTTCAAATTGACTTAAAGTAATACTTGGTATTTAATTCGTATAGGTTCCGTGAAGCGGGAGTGATCCATCTCGTGTGACCTTTCTTTTCCTGTTTGTTTGCTTTGCCTAAGGTACATATATTCTGACCTTATCCCTTAAAGTTTCTCATGAATCGCTCACAACGGTTTGATATTAGTTTTGATTATGATGCCTTTGATTTGAGCCTTCTCATTATGGCTTTCTTATTTGATCTATGCCTTTGCTATGCTCCATTAGATTTGTAAACCTTTCCTTTGAACCTTTTCTATGAACTTATGAACATTTTATATGAACCTTTGATATGAACTTTGATATGATATGACATTTGAACCCTTCAGTTTGATACCCGAGCCAAGTTCGTTTCCTAGCCATGAAGGTAACATGGCCGTGTCATTGATGCACCAATGGCACAACTCTAGTGTGGTTGAGTGGTGTTCCACACCGTCCCATTTTGTTATGATATGCGCACTTTATATTTGTTATGGCCAATACGATTGTTCGGGGGCGTATGGATGCATCCTAGATTCGATTTGTATTTGATTGGATATGACATGATTTTGATATGATATGATATGTTCGGTGATTGATGCTTGTGTGCAATACACATCTTTCACATGTTCGGGAGTTAGCTACTCCATGGTTACTATGATATTTGATTTGATTTGTGTTCGGGCTCGTGGTAGATTACTGACCTTTCCTTACTTTTGATATCCATTTGTTTACACCTTATGCTTTGCCCAATGCACCATATTATTCCTTGTTCCTTATCTTTTGTTTCGTTTTTATATATCTGTTCGCTGAGCTTTTTAAGCTCGGCCGCATTTCTTTTCCTGCGGCAGGTTTTAGGTTGGAAGCTGGGTTTGAGTGGAGAGTGCATATGAGCTTAGTGGACTACCCTGACGATTATAAGCCCATTTGTATCTTGATTAGACTTGGATTGGATTTAGTTTGGATTGTATTACATATTGTATAAAGTTAGCATTTCATTTGTTTCCTTAGAATACCTTTGTAATTATTATGTTTATAAGTCTTCCGCTTGTGTTGTATGTTCTGATTTGGCACCATAATGTGATACTTCTACCCTTGTCGGGTTGGGGTGTTACAGCGCTAGCCGCTGGATCCAACAGAAGGCATATCATGCCCAGCACATCAAAGTCTGCCCACAAGAATGCTTACAGTGATGACGATATCCTGTCTCAAGATGAAATGGCGCTCCTCATGCAAAAATTCAAGAAATTCATCAAGCAGTCTTGAAAGACTCCCTACAGTCCTAAGCCTGTTCACAAGGTAAGTACCGAATCTTCCTCTGGTGATGCTAACCTGTGTTACAATTGCAGGAAACCAGGACATTATGCAAATAAATGTCCTTACCCAAAAGTTCAAAAGTTGCCGGAAGCCGAGCAACAAGAAAAAGATGAAAGAAGACGTGCTTGGAAAAACAAGATCAAAGCCCTGATTGGAGAATCAGAAGCCTCCCCCGCACCAACCAAGTCTGAAGAATGTCTTCAGGCAGTCACAGACAGTGACTCGTCCGATGATGAATTCGAAGATAAAGCATATATGTGCTTTATGGCCAAAGACATATCGGAAGACGTAGATAGCGATGATGAGGTAAGCTCAACCTCAAATATTCCTGTAAATGCATCTCATACCTTTGAAAACATGATGAATGAATTCAAAAACATTCAAAAGGCCCATGAGACATTGAAAAATGAAAACATACAGCTCAAAATTTCTAACCTAGAGATGAGGGAAGAAAACGACTTGCTGAAAGTAAATTACGAAAATATGTCTGTTGATTGTGAAAACAGGAAAATCGATCGCGAAAAACTCATGGAGAGCAATCATCAACTTGCCCATGAACTAAATGAGGCTAAGGGCCTGTTTACTGGCAGCTTAATGAAGCTTATTGGTTTCTTATAGCTTTTTCGGATAGCTGATAATGTGTTTACCAGGAGCTTAATCAATAAGATAGCAGCTTAATGGGACAGTGATCCCCCAGCTCCTTATTCGATAAGCTATCATCATAATGGAACCAAATGACTATTATAACTAGATATTGTGTTATATTATTATGATATTGTGTAATTTATAATTGTATGGTCTTGAAGTATTTTGGATATAAATATTTAATACATTTTTATATATATCGAGGGAGTAAAATGGTCATTTCTGCCATTCAGACAGTTGATTCAGCAATGCAGGTAAACAACATTTCATCTTTATCTAGACAGACAGCATAATCCAAATAGATAACTTATTCCACTCAGATCTTAATGACAGAGTTGGTAAACAGCCCCTAAGTCTCACAGTGAATGCAAGACAAATGATTTTGTTCTGCTCCAGGATAAAATAAAAACTCTCGAAAAACGAGAAGGAGAACTTGAGACCATCTTGAAATCTTTCGAGAAATCATCTAAAATAATGGAAGAAATTCTAAGCACTGGGCAACATGCTCATGATAAAAGTGGCTTAGGATACAGCTCATTCTCCAATAAAGGGAAAACTAGTACTGTGTTCGTCAGGGGTGTGGAACCCATTCCTGTATCGGAAGAAATCCCGAGTCCTGTGAAGGCACCTATTGCACCGCGAACAGCAAAGGCTGCCATTCCGCCACCACAGTCATATTCCAGACAGTGGAACCCTCAGTCATTCAGACTTGTAAGGCGTAACCAACAGCATGCTCGCAGAGCATATCAAAAGCGCCAGCAGCCGTTCAGAAAGAAGGTTGTACCCAAATATCAAAGGTCCGCACAGCAGTACTTCCAACAGTACAGCGGGCCTAGATATTGGATACAGGAGCCTCGTTATCCATCGCGAAAGTTGGTCACCGCACAGTATCAGCAACAGCTTTTGGAATCCAACTGGAGACCCAGAAGGCAATCTGTAAGTCCGAAGAAAATGGCTCCACCTCCAAGACGGAATTTTTCATGCATAATAATTATGCATGATAATAATAATAACCCTGAATTTTTCATGCATAATAATTATCATGGTTACAGCGACTACGTACCTGCCCCACGTAGATACCGCAAGAATGTACCTAAAGTAACCTACAGTAAACCAATTGTTGTCAGGAAAATCAGGGTACCTAAAGGCACTAACACTCATGGACCCAACATTCAAAGGGGACCTAAATCTACTTAAATTCATTTGCCTACAGGACATCTTAGAGAAGGACATCTGGTACTTCGACAGCGGATGTTCTCGGCACATGACAGGAGACAAAGGCAAGCCGTCAGATTACGTAAAAGGTCGAGGTCCAAAAGTGCGCTTCAGTGATAAGTCTAAAGGAAGAACAAGAGGAAAAGGAAACCTTCTTCTCGGAAAATTCAAAGTCATCGATGTAGCTCATGTTGAAGGCTTACAGTACAATCTACTTAGTATTAGCTAGTTCTGTGACAAACAATTCTCAGTGAAATTCTATATAGATGACTGTAGAGTCAAGAACATCCTGACTAAAGAAGTGCTCACAGGAACCAGATCAGGTAATATGTATATTGCGGACTGGATGCCTACGAGCACCACAATTCCTTGTTTTGTTGCTAAAGGCACTGCAGATCTAAGTTGGTTATGGCACAAGAGGTTGTCTCATGTCAACTTCAAGACGATCAACAAGCTCGCTAGACAGAAAATGGTCAGAGGTTTGCCCAATGTGTCATTCCAAAACCTAGTCATGTCATTGATTTCGGGGAGATCGAGGTCGCTCAGGATGGGACGTTTGAAGAAAGACCGGTCAAGATACTCGAGAGTCGAGTGAAACAGTTGAGGAACAAACCAATCGCTTTGGTCAAAGTTCAGTGGTCACGTCATGGAGTGGAAGAAGCCACATGGGAAACGGAAAATAGTATGAAATCCAGATATCCAGAGTTATTTTCGTCTTGAGTTTCGGGACGAAACTTCTATTTAGTAGGAGAGTATGTAATATCCGGATTTATTATTATGTATCTCATCTGTATTCGAACCCTGTATCATTCGGATTTATTATCTCGGTAATTGGAGTATGTTATTTCTCACATTGGTATCTTTGTACATAAGTATATCTTCATGCAAATTTTCTCATACAAACTCATGATAGCTTACGCTAAGAAGGTAGCTTAACGCACGCTATCGGCTACTACTAGCGCACGTTATGAATGTAGGACTTACGTGCGCTAGGTAATCAATTATTGAGCTAGGCGGCTAACACATGCGCTAGCCGGACGTAGGATCGGATAAGATTCCCGCGGATGAACCTGGACAGTTTTGGAGTCAACTTTTATTAGCGCGCGCTAAGGATGTATAGGTAGCTTGCGCTAATCTGCTTTTGTACAGAAAGTTTATATATGGGCCAGCACTCCATTTTGTTCTCATTTCCTTCGTTCATCTTTCGTTTTTGAGAGACCAGAGGGCATATCATCTTCCTTAGACACACTTATAACACATCCACTTGATCATTGGACATTGGATAGTTCTTGTTATTGATCACTGAAGAGAAGTAGCACCTTGGAGTGACATATAACCAACCGGAGTCAGATTCTACCTTTGGAGTTCAGTGATTTCGTCATATTAAGGTATGTTGATTCTATCTCCAACTCTAGATTCGTGTTATGGAGAATATGATGATCATGCTAGCAAAATAATGAGTTTCTTGGGTGAATTATCCAAACCACATCATGTTTGGAATATTGAGATGATTATGCCTTAAGTACCTTGATTATGAACATCATGATTCGAATCTTATTACAATAAACAAGTAGAGGAAGCTTCTATCATAGGTAATCCGAATCTAGTAGGTGTTTTCATAGCACTCATGGACTTGACTTTAACATCATTATTGTTAGACGAATCTAAAGGATTGATCATGGAAGGATTTATCTTGTAAAGATGGAATGTTAATCAAACTACAGAATGATAGTTTTTGATTGATATAAAGGTGTTGATATCGATCGTTAAGCCTTCCGAATTATCGCATGAAGAATTGTAATCGAAATGGAATATGGTTTTATAATAGTATACATATTCTTGAATCCGAAGTTGTTGTTATCCGTAAGATCATTCATAACCGTATGAACATGATATTCATGGAGGTAACATGAATTAACACTGAAGATTTCGTTTGTTTTGATCATGTTGAGATCAGTCTACTGCCCAGTAGTAAACTGCCATGCACAGTTAGCGCACACTAAGCTATGTAGATTAACGTGCGCTATCGAGCATGAGTTAACGTATGCTACGTTTGGTACGTAACGTACGTTAGGCCATCAGACGAGTCAGTCGGCTGATCAGTGAAGTACTGACCATGCATAGTTAGCGTACGTTAGGCTTTGTTGTTTGCGTGTGCTATCGAGTAGACTTAACGCACGTTACACAGAGTACTTAGCGTGTGCTAAGAAGTTCAGGCAGATTACAGTTTATGAGCTTTTGGCCGTAAATCGAATTGTTAGACATTCGTACGACGTGAGATAAATTCTATATTATTTCTTCTGTTAAGGTTCGAGCTTGTTACGTGATTGATTGAGGGGGGCAACCTTCGAGTGTTCGTTTTCGTGGAAGTATTGTTCTTGTCTTCGAATCGAGGCAAGTACCTTATTTGTTTTATGTATTGATGTTATATATATTGTCGTGCATGTATGTCGTTGTTGTATGTCCACCTCGTGTTGGTCCGACGGGATCATCGGGGGATCTATGCTAGCGTGCGCTGGATCATCGGACGGGTTTTTCCACCACGGGTTGGTCTGACGGGATCATCGTGGGTTCTAGGCAGTGAATGCTGGATCATCGGAATTACCATGTGTATGTTATGGTTATGATATCTTGTTGTGATTATCAGTTGTGTATGTCATTTATGAGTTTCTCGTATGAGAAGACTCTTTGTTATTTTTGTCGTTTACGTTATTATTCTTCGTGAGATATGAATAATATGTTGTGGTACTTGTACTAGCATCGTTGTGCTAACCCCTTCGGGGGTGAACATTTTGTTTATGTTCAGGATCCAGGAGAGCGGCAAAACAACCACTAGAGCCGCATGACGACGAGGGTGCAGAGTGATGTTCCGGCCGGGTTTATTTGACTGTTGTTTGTTGGTTATTCCAATAAGTACTCGAGTACGTAGTCGTTTATGATGAATTTGAATTTGGTGATGTATTAATAAGTTTCTGTTGAATATTTGTATTTTCAGTATTTGGTCAGAACTGTTGTATCTTAAATCTGTTACTTCCATTCATTTGTACATGTTAATGTCTGTTCAATTCTTCAGCCTTGTAAATCCTTATGTAAAGGATTTACGGCGCTGTAATATTCCTGAATATATCGGGGGTGTTGCACTTACCAATTCATAGCAATCCATAACAAATCAATCCTTACCATAATCCATATTTCGCATCCTCAAATGGCGAAATGAACTCGACAATCATCATATGTACTGTATTCAAACAATACCAAGAATCCTTAAAATATAATCATAAATGACAAGTGCGGAATAATCCAATCTGTGCCAAATCCTGTCCGTCGGACTACACAATCAAATCTCAACCTGGATAAACCAATAATACACAGCATATCTGTAGATCAACTATCACATGATAATGATAACAAATCCTGAAACATCGACGTACAGTCCGAATGCTCATACGATCAATAATAATGATCAACCAAAACATCAACCAAGAGTATCATCGACATGATAACTCCAATACGACCAACAAATGATCAATGATAACCAAGAGTACCCTCAACATGGTAAACTCCCAACACGATCAACAGAGGATCAACATTAACCGAGAATACCCTCAACATGGTAAACTCCTACACGATCAACAAAGATCAACAATAACCGAGAATACCCTCAACAAGGTAAACTCCAAACGATCAACAAGGATCAACAATAACCGAGAATACCCTCAACAAGGTAAACTCCAAACGATCAACAAGGATCAACAATAACCGAGAATACCCTCAACAAGGTAAACTCCAAACGATCAACAATAATGGATCTCAAAGAAATAACCCCGACTGTCGAACATACCCCTCGGGCGTATGAACAACCAGTCGCAAACCGTCCAACATATCCAATCATACATGGACTATGAACGACCCAAAAATGTGGCTCAAAAGATGGACGTCACAGTACGCCCGATCCGGAAATGTGTCCGTGCACATGTCCACCCCGTATACGGAATCCAGGATATACGTGGGACATGTACCTAATTAGCCTCACGAAGTACGTCTCGTGTACGCAGTTCAATGCGGAAACATCCACGCATAACCATCATGTGCTCGGCTAAAAATTCTACACAATAACCAATCGGCACACATATATGACTCCAGATATGTCACGATGCAACATGACAACGAAATTCAAAGAATCACATATCCAATAAGGATCAAAAGACTCACTGAAGTGAACAAGACAAACTGACAAAGAAAAGTCGACACGACTAATCAATATCCAAAACAACAATCCTAGGATCATCATCCCCAACAAATGATCAACACGATCAACGATATCAATACAATCAGCCCTGGGATCATCACCCCTCAACGAAATAATCAATACGAATCCCATTATACGAAACATCATCGTACAACATATACAACAACTCAACATAATAATTATCTTCATAACTGAACAATACTTAAATTACCTCAAAGCCAAAGACAATATCCTTTCCACGAACCAACATCCCTGAACGAATACACAATTATATGAATAATCCCGAAATAGGTATAGTCCATTTATACCAACAAACCACCGTCCCAACATCAATATCGACACGATAACTATCCTCGATATCCGATATTCCATATCACTGACCAAATACAACTCACATCTCCGTATTCACCAACACGTTTAAACAAAATACATTATGATTTAACCCAAACCAAAGCACAATATACAAACCATCATCCCGACAATTTATATTTATAATATCATTGCTATATGAATTATAAATGAAATGAAAGAGATATAATTCATTAAATATTATAACTGAACAAGTATAACTTGCCTCGATACCGATACCATGAAGCCGTTATCAAAATCCATTGCCTTAGTCTACGAGCTCCTCAGCCCCGACCAAAATCAATCTATGAACTCTTCAGCCTTAACCGCAACACAACGATCATAATCCACGATCAAACCATCACAACCTATTGCAATAACCGATTAACACACATTTAATAAAAATCAATAACCGACATACCCAACCAACAAACTCAACGGTTCAACAAAACCTGGATCATATACATAAAACCAAATAATCCATCTCAACAAATACGAACTCATATCCACAATACAAGCTGTAACTCGATGATCACAAATAACAATCAATAACCGATCAACAAACACAACGGTTCTACAATATCCTGATTAAACACAATCCGAACAACCAAATCAATCGATTATGGACTCATAACCATAATACGATTCACAATCCAAAAATCATATCAACAATCAATTTGACCAAGTGTCCAAGCATTACCGATTCCAAATTCAATCTTAAATGCGATTACAAGTTTCCTCCTTGTACATTCATAATAAAAATCAATTACCGATTATCATCATCAATCCGGACGATCCGATTAGTTCGACATTATAGGTAATCATATTCCAAGGTTTCAAATAATTCCATTATCCGTATTGAACACTTGTTCAATACGTATGAATTCTGAAACTCAAAAGTGAATCATAATCTTATCAAACCCGGAACCATATTCGTATTCCTATACGAATATTGTATCAAAACACATAACTTAGTTCTAGATATGAATATTCCATATTCATATCCAAAACACCAACACCTCTTAAACATATTCATCAATTCATATAATCCAAGAGTTCCTTAAGAACACAACTTATTCCGACATCACATTCAAAATCCTCATACGACATAATCTGATGTGTTCTAACATCTAGACAATCCTTATTCATACTTCAAGATGTATATTATAATGTTCTTCAACAAACACTTCTTCTAACATCAAGAATCACAACATTATTACCAAGAATATCGTGAATACTATGATTCCATAATCATAACAACATAACCAAGACATTGATCATCAATTCATTATCTTCCCTTAACAAAATTCCCATAAATACCAAGAATCATCACAACAACTCCATAGACTAGCACTATACGAATTAATCATCAATAACAACATCCAAAAATCCGAATTCAAAGAGAGAATTATCCAACATACCTCTTAGAAGATGAAATACACAAGTAAACACTTGTCTTGATTAACACGGTGAAGAAATCGACAAAAGAAAAGAGTCCCGATCTAACTTCCTTCAAAAAGTTCATTCCTAAATCACAACGATATCAATTCAATCACAATTCTACGAAAACATATAGAACTTCCCAAGTTCTACCCATTGAAGCATTTTATCGGACACTTTGAGGGCATAATCCAATTTAATCGATTAACCGAGAAATTATCAAATTTGTTCCACAAAACTTCAAGAGTAATGAATGATTTCGAGCATACAACAAAGTTCCATCAACAATCTGATTTAAAACGAATCAAATCGGCCAAAACACCATGAAACCTCAAAAATCCTCAAAACCAAGAGTTCAAGTGTTCTTACCTTCGATCCGAGCAAAAGACGATGTTAGACATGAATCAAAATTCCAAAACATGTTGCTCTATGATGTTCCTAACCAAATCCATCGATTTCTGATGAAGAATTGCAGAAAGAACGAAGAAAAAATGTGAAAATGCCAAGTGACCCGGGCGAGGCCTTTAAATAGCCGGGACCTGTCGGTTCCTTACGGCCGTAACTGGCCATGGATTACGGTCGTAACCGGCGATGGCTACCCGCCTATCCATTTTCGCCGACAGCCTTACGGCCGTTACCGGCACCCGCCTTACGTACGTAATAGGCCCTTACGACCGTACCCAGCCACAACCTTATGGCCGTTACCGGCCAGTCCTTACGCCCAGCGAGTCACTGCCGACCGTGATCGGCTATCCCTGCGAGTCACTGAATGGCACTAACACTCATGGACCCAACATTCAAAGGGGACCTAAATCTACTTAAATTCATTTGCCTACAGGACATCTTAGATAAGGACATCTGGTACTTCGACAGCGGATGTTCTCGGCACATGACAGGAGACAAAGGCAAGCCGTCAGATTACATAAAAGGTCGAGGTCCAAAAGTGCGCTTCAGTGATAAGTCTAAAGGAAGAACAAGAGGAAAAGGAAACCTTCTTCTCGGAAAATTCAAAGTCATCGATGTAGCTCATGTTGAAGGCTTACAGTACAATCTACTTAGTATTAGCCAGTTCTGTGACAAACAATTCTCGGTGAAATTCTATATAGATCACTGTAGAGTCAAGAACATCCTGACTAAAGAAGTGCTCACAGGAACCAGATCAGGTAATATGTATATTGCGGACTGGATGCCTACGAGCACCACAATTCCTTGTTTTGTTGCCAAAGGCACTGCAGATCTAAGTTGGTTATGGCACAAGAGGTTGTCTCATGTCAACTTCAAGACGATCAACAAGCTCGCTAGACAGAAAATGGTCAGAGGTTTGCCCAATGTGCCATTCCAAAACCTAGTCATGTCATTTATTTCGGGGAGATCGAGGTCGCTCAGGATGGTACATTTGAAGAAAGACCGGTCAAGAAACTCGAGAGTCGAGTGAAACAGTTGAGGAACAAACCAATCGCTTTGGTCAAAGTTCAGTGGTCACGTCATGGAGTGGAAGAAGCCACATGGGAAACGGAAAATAGTATGAAATCCAGATATCCAGAGTTATTTTCGTCTTGAGTTTCGGGACGAAACTCCTTTTTAGTAGGAGAGTATGTAATATCCGGATTTATTATTGTGTATCTCATCTGTATTCGAACCCTGTATCATTCGGATTTTTTATCTCGATAATTGGAGTATGTTATTTCTCACATTGGTATCTTTGTTCATAAGTATATCTTCATGCAAATTTTCTCATACAAACTCGTGATAGCTTACGCTAAGAAGGTAGCTTAACGCACGCTATCGGCTACTACTAGCGCATGTTATGAATGTAGGACTTACGTGCGCTAGGTAATCAATTATTGAGCTAGGCGGGTAACACATGCGCCAGCCGGACGTAGGACCGGATAAGATTCCCGCGGATGAACCTAGACAGTTTTGGAGTCAACTTTTATTAGCGCGCGCTAAGGATGTATAGGTAGCTTGCGCTAATCTGCTTTTGTACAGAAAGTTTATATATGGGCCAGCACCCCATTTTGTTCTCATTTCCTTCGTTCATCTTTCGTTTTTGAGAGACCAGAGGGCATATCATCTTCCTTAGACACACTTATAACACATCCACTTGATCATTGGACATTGGATAGTTCTTGTTATTGATCACTGAAGAGAAGTAGCACCTTGGAGTGACATATAACCAACCGGAGTCAGATTCTACCTTTGGAGTTCAGTGATTTCGTCATATTAAGGTATGTTGATTCTATCTCCAACTCTAGATTCGTGTTATGGAGAATATGATGATCATGCTAGCAAAATAATGAGTTTCTTGGGTGAATTATCCAAACCACATCATGTTTGGAATATTGAGATGATTATGCCTTAAGTACCTTGATTATGAACATCATGATTCGAATCTTATTACAATAAACAAGTAGAGGAAGCTTCTATCATAGGTAATCCGAATCTAGTAGGTGTTTTCATAGCAATCATGGACTTGACTTTAACATCATTATTGTTAGACGAATCTAAAGGATTGATCATGGAAGGATTTATCTTGTAAAGATGGAATGTTAATCAAACTACAGAATGATAGTTTTTGATTGATATAAAGGTGTTGATATCGATCGTTAAGCCTTCCGAATTATAGCATGAAGAATTGTAATCGAAATGGAATATGGTTTCATAATAGTATACATATTCTTGAATCCGAAGTTGTTGTTATCCGTAAGATCATTCATAACCGTATGAACATGATATTCATGAAGGTAACATGAATTAACACTGAAGATTTCGTTTGTTTTGATCATGTTGAGATCAGTCTACTGCCCAGTAGTAAACTGCCATGCACAGTTAGCGCACACTAAGCTATGTAGATTAACATGCGCTATCGAGCATGAGTTAACGTATGCTACGTTTGGTACGTAACGTACGTTAGGCCATCAGACGAGTCAGTCGGCTGATCAGTGAAGTACTGACCATGCATAGTTAGCGTACGTTAGGCTTTGTTGTTTGCGTGTGCTATCGAGTAGACTTAACGCACGTTACACAGAGTACTTAGCGTGCGCTAAGAAGTTCAGGCAGATTACATTTTATGAGCTTTTGGCCGTAAATCGAATTCTTAGACATTCGTACGACGTGAGATAAATTCTATATTATTTCTTCTGTTAAGGTTCGAGCTTGTTACGTGATTGATTGAGGGGGGCAACCTTCGAGTGTTCGTTTTCGTGGAAGTATTGTTCTTGTCTTCGAATCGAGGCAAGTACCTTATTTGTTTTATGTATTGATGTTATATATATTGTCGTGCATGTATGTCGTTGTTGTATGTCCACCTCGTGTTGGTCCGACGGGATCATCGGGGGATCTATGCTAGCGTGCGCTGGATCATCGGACGGGTTTTTCCGCCACGGGTTGGTCTGACGGGATCATCGTGGGTTCTAGGCAGTGAATGCTGGATCGTCGGAATTACCATCTGTATGTTATGGTTATGATATCTTGTTGTGATTATCAGTTGTGTATGTCATTTATGAGTTTCTCGTATGAGAAGACTCTTTGGTATTTTTGTCGTTTACGTTATTATTCTTCGTGAGATATGAATAATATGTTGTGGTACTTGTACTAGCATCGTTGTGCTAACCCCTTCGGGGGTGAACATTTTGTTTATGTTCAGGATCCAGGAGAGCGGCAAAACAACCACTAGAGCCGCATGACGACGAGGGTGCAGAGTGATGTTCCGGCCGGGTTTATTTGACTGTTGTTTGTTGGTTATTCCAATAAGTACTCGAGTACGTAGTCGTTTATGATGAATTTGAATTTGGTGATGTATTAATAAGTTTCTGTTGAATATTTGTATTTTCAGTATTTGGTCAGAACTGTTGTATCTTAAATCTGTTACTTCCATTCATTTGTACATATTAATGTCTGTTCAATTCTTCAGCCTTGTAAATTCTTATGTAAAGGATTTATGGCGCTGTAATATTCCTGAATATATCGGGGGTGTTGCACATACCAATTCATAGCAATCCATACCAAATCAATCCTTACCATAATCCATATTTCGCATCCTCAAATGGCGAAATGAACTCGACAATCATCATATGTACTGTATTCAAACAATACCAAGAATCCTTAAAATATAATCATAAATGACAAGTGCGGAATAATCCAATCTGTGCCAAATCCTGTCCGTCGGACTACACAATCAAATCTCAACCTGGATAAACCAATAATACACAGCATATCTGTATATCAACTATCACATGATAATGATAACAAATCCTGAAACATCGACGTACAGTCCGAATGCTCATACGATCAATAATAATGATCAACCAAAACATCAACCAAGAGTATCATCGACATGATAACTCCAATACGACCAACAAATGATCAATGATAACCAAGAGTACCCTCAACATGGTAAACTCCCAACACGATCAACAGAGGATCAACATTAACCGAGAATACCCTCAACATGGTAAACTCCTACACGATCAACAAAGATCAACAATAACCGAGAATACCCTCAACAAGGTAAACTCCAAACGATCAACAAGGATCAACAATAACCGAGAATACCCTCAACAAGGTAAACTCCAAACGATCAACAAGGATCAACAATAACCGAGAATACCCTCAACAAGGTAAACTCCAAACGATCAACAATAATGGATCTCAAAGAAATAACCCCGACTGTCGAACATACCCCTCGGGCGTATGAACAACCAGTCGCAAACCGTCGAACATATCCAATCATACATGGACTATGAACAACCCAAAAATGTGGCTCAAAAGATGGACGTCACAGTACGCCCGATCCGGAAATGTGTCCGTGCACATGTCCACCCCGTATACGGAATCCAGGATATACGTGGGACATGTACCTAATTAGCCTCACGAAGTACGTCTCGTGTACGCAGTTCAATGCGGAAACATCCACGCATAACCATCATGTGCTCGGCTAAAAATTCTACACAATAACCAATCGGCACACATATATGACTCCAGATATGTCACGATGCAACATGACAACGAAATTCAAAGAATCACATATCCAATAAGGATCAAAAGACTCACTGAAGTGAACAAGACAAACTGACAAAGAAAAGTCGACACGACTAATCAATATCCAAAACAACAATCCTGGGATCATCATCCCCAACAAATGATCAACACGATCAACGATATCAATACAATCAGCCCTGGGATCATCACCCCTCAACGAAATAATCAATACGAATCCCAATATACGAAACATTATCGTACAACATATACAACAACTCAACATAATAATTATCTTCATAACTGAACAATACTTAAATTACCTCAAAGCCAAAGACAATATCCTTTCCACGAACCAACATCCCTGAACGAATACACAATTATATGAATAATCCCGAAATAGGTATAGTCCATTTATACCAACAAACCACCGTCCCAACATCAATATCGACACGATAACTATCCTCGATATCCGATATTCCATATCACTGACCAAATACAACTCACATCTCCGTATTCACCAACACGTTTAAACCAAATACATTATGATTTAACCCAAACCAAAGCACAATATACAAACCATCATCCCGACAATTTATATTTATAATATCATTGCTATATGAATTATAAATGAAATGAAAGAGATATAATTCATTAAATATTATAACTGAACAAGTATAACTTGCCTCGATACCGATACCATGAAGCCGTTATCAAAATCCATTGCCTTAGTCTACGAGCTCCTCAGCCCCGACCAAAATCAATCTATGAACTCTTCAGCCTTAACCGCACCACAACGATCATAATCCACGATCAAACCATCACAACCTATTGCAATAACCGATTAACACACATTTAATAAAAATCAATAACCGACATACCCAACCAACAAACTCAACGGTTCAACAAAACCTGGATCATATACATAAAACCAAATAATCCATCTCAACAAATACGAACTCATATCCACAATACAAGCCGTAACTCGATGATCACAAATAACAATCAATAACCGATCAACAAACACAACGGTTCTACAATATCCTGATTAAACACAATCCGAACAACCAAATCAATCGATTATGGACTCATAACCATAATACGATTCACAATCCAAAAATCATATCAACAATCAATTTGACCAAGTGTCCAAGCATTACCGATTCCAAATTCAATCTTAAATGCGATTACAAGTTTCCTCCTTGTACATTCATAATAAAAATCAATTACCGATTATCATCATCAATCCGGACGATCCGATTAGTTCGACATTATAGGTAATCATATTCCAAGGTTTCAAATAATTCCATTATCCGTATTGAACACTTGTTCAATACGTATGAATTCTCAAACTCAAAAGTGAATCATAATCTTATCAAACCCGGAACCATATTCGTATTCCTATACGAATATTGTATCAAAACACATAACTTAGTTCTAGATATGAATATTCCATATTCATATCCAAAACACCAACACCTCTTAAACATATTCATCATTTCATATAATCCAAGAGTTCCTTAAGAACACAACTTATTCCGACATCACATTCAAAATCCTCATACGACATAATCTGATGTGGTCTAACATCTAGACAATCCTTATTCATACTTCAAGATGTATATTATCATGTTCTTCAACAAACATTTCTTCTAACATCAAGAATCACAACATTATTACCAAGAATATCGTGAATACTATGATTCCATAATCATAACAACATAACCAAGACATTGATCATCAATTCATTATCTTCCCTTAACAAAATTCCCATAAATACCAAGAATCATCACAACAACTCCATAGACTAGCACTATACGAATTAATCATCAATAACAACATCCAAAAATCCGAATTCAAAGAGAGAATTATCCAACATACCTCTTAGAAGATGAAATACACAAGTAAACACTTGTCTTGATTAACACGGTGAAGAAATCGACGAAAGAAAAGAGTCCCGATCTAACTTCCTTCAAAAAGTTCATTCCTAAATCACAACGATATCAATTCAATCACAATTCTACGAAAACATATAGAACTTCCCAAGTTCTACCAATTGAAGCATTTTATCGGACACTTTGAGGGCATAATCCAATTTAATCGATTAACCGAGAAATTATCAAATTTGTTACACAAAACTTCAAGAGTAATGAATGATTTCGAGCATACAACAAAGTTCCATCAACAATCTGATTTAAAACGAATCAAATCGGCCAAAACACCATGAAACCTCAAAAATCCTCAAAACCAAGAGTTCAAGTGTTCTTACCTTCGATCCGAGCAAAAGACGATGTTAGACATGAATCAAAATTCCAAAACATGTTGCTCTATGATGTTCCCAACCAAATCCATCGATTTCTGATGAAGAATTGCAGAAAGAACGAAGAAAAAATGTGAAAATGCCAAGTGACCCGGGCGAGGCCTTTAAATAGTCGGGACCTGTCGGTTCCTTAGGGCCGTAACTGGCCATGGCTTACGGTCATAACCGGCGATGGCTACCCGCCTATCCATTTTCGCCGACAGCCTTACGGCCGTTACCGGCACCCGCCTTACGTACGTAATAGGCCCTTACGACCGTACCCAGCCACAACCTTATGGCCGTTACCGGCCAGTCCTTACGCCCAGCGAGTCACTGCCGACCGTGATCGGCTATCCCTGCGAGTCACTGCGAGTCAGCTGCCTCTTAACGTACGTAACACTTAATCCATTGCGTACGTAATATGTACGTTGACTTGCTACAGTATATCCTCGTATTACGTACGTAATACGCCCTATATAACGTACGTAAATCCATCCGTTGACTCACCTGTCGACATCCGCTGCCGAAAGCTGTCGGTACAGGGCCCACCTGTGGATCCTGTATGATTCCTCTTGTTACGTACGTAATGCCTTATACATAACGTACGTAAAACATAGAATTTAGCTTACATAAGTCCTTGAGATTAGCGTACGTAATGGCCTTCTGTACTTAGCCAAAATCCAACTGTTCCTGCCCGTCTCGACATACTGGATACGAATATACGGCATACTAAATACACATACTGGATCCGAAAATATTCTCAATATAACTGTCAATCAAAAACGTCAATTACACAAGTATAACTGTCCCGGTTCTCAATTTATTTTATCCATACTGTATAGACACCAAGCTATAAAATATACCTCAGATAAAATAACGCGAAAAATTTATACTGAAAATCTGGGTATTACATCGTAGTCACTGATTATAATTATTATTGTCTCAATAGTTTTGTCGGAAGCATGGTAAAGAACCTTCAAAGATAGATTTGTTTATTTGTTCAAGAAACGGTAAAGTTGGAAAACCCCTTGATACTCAAACTGAAGAAAATATTGTAAGTACTCATATTTTCGCTCTAGGTTGAATAGTTTTGATTTTCATTTCATTTATTCTCATTCAATTTTGACATATACTCTTTGCACCATGTTTAGCTATTGATTTTTATAAGATGGTTTTATTTTGAGTTTTGAGATATAATATTTATTTTAGGCTAAGTTGAAAGAGTTGAAGAGGAAGTTGCCGGATGAATTGGTGGATGACATTGATGCTAATGATGAGATTTTTGAACAAGTTATTGGAAAAGAAGCGCCTGGATGTTTACGCGGCAACAATGCAGCTTTGAAGAATAAAAACTCGATTTTCACTTCTCGAGAAGATTTTGACCGGGCTGTCCAAGAAAAATATAGTGAAAAAGTGGAAAGCATTGAAAAGAAATTTGAAGAGCAAATTTCAAAATTCAAGGATGAATATTTTTCTCAAATGGAGATGCTTAAGTTAACTTATTTATTTGTACAATATAATAAAAAAAATTATATGAATTACATAGGAGGAAGGAAAAACTGGAAGAAAGAGCAACAGGAGGATGGAAAAATAGCAATGAAGAGCTTCCAGCTATGAAATTTGCATTCTTGCATAGAGATATTTTTATTTCAATTTGTTTTTTTTTTGAATAATAGATGGTATGTTAGTATGTTGAATAAGTATTTATAATTTCACTTGTCGTTTAGAAATTATTTCTTATTATGTGTTGAACTTTATAACTAGTTGAAATATTATTTTTCGTGTATTTTGTGACTTTTTCTTATTTGTTTTGTACAATATAGTGCTTTAAAATGACGTAGCATGTGTAGTTAAAATCTACAACATATTAATTGTAATGTCACAAGCCATGTGATACAAACAAACACGCGTCAACGCGATTAATGACGCGTAGAGTGTTGCAAAATTTATATAACAATTAATTTAGTGATGCAAAAAATGTCGTTTAAATTGCAACGTTAATTAAAAGTGTCACAAAAAGAAAACTTCACATTAATTCTAATGTCGCATGCTAGTGTCACAAATAAGGAGGCGTCATTTCCACTAACGTCGTAAATTTTGACACATACTAACATGCAACACTATGACTAATGACACGTAATGTGACGCCCATTTTATATGGCAAATAATTTAATGTGGCACAAAATGACGTATATGTTACGACAAAAATGAAAAAGTGTTGTAGAAATAAAACGACACATTCATTCTAATGTCGCATGCTAGTGTCGCAAAATAGAAGCGTCATTTTAACTAATGTCGTGTAATGTGATGCATACTAACATGCAACACTATGACTAATGACACGTAATGTGACGCCAATTTTATATGGTAAATAATTTAATGTGGCACAAAATGACGTATATGTTGCGACACAAATGAAAAAGTGTTGTAGAAATAAAAGGACACATTCAGTCTCATATCGCATGCTAGTGTCGCAAATAGAAGCGTCATTTTAACTAATGTCGTGTAATGTGACGCATACTAACATGCAACACTATGACTAATGACACGTAATGTGACGCCAATTTTATACGACAAATAATTTAATGTGGCACAAAATGACGTATATGTTGCGACACAAATGAAAAAGTGTTGTAGAAATAAAACGACACATTGATTCTAATGTCGCATGCTAGTGTCGCAAATAGAAGCGTCATTTTAACTAATGTCGTGTAATGTGACGCATACTAACATGCAACACTATGACTAATGACACGTCATGTGACCCCAATTTTATACGACAAATAATTTAATGTGGCACAAAATGACGTGTATGTTGCGACACAAATGAAAAAGTGTTGTAGAAATGAAATGACACATTCGTTCTAATGTCGCATGCTAGTGTCGCAAATAGAAGCGTCATTTTAACTAATGTCGTGTAATGCGATGCATACTAACATGCAAGACTATGACTAATGACATGTAATGTTACGCCAATTTTATACGACAAATAATTTAATGTGGCACAAAATGACGTATATGTTGCGACACAAATGAAAAAGTTTTGTAGAAATAAAACGACACATTCATTCTAATGTCGCATGCTAGTGTCGCAAACAAGGAAGCGTCATGTTAACTAATGTCGTGTAATGTGACACAAACAAACACGCGTCACCACGACTAATGACGCGTAATGTGTCGCCAATTTTATATGACAATCAATTTAGCGTGGCAAAAATTGTGATATATGTTGCGACACAACTGAAAAAAAGTGTCATAAAAATGCTACACGGGCTGTTATGACATAATTTACAATGACTCAGAAAATGTCGCAAATTAACATTTGCGACATTAAAACAAGTGTTAGCGACACTTTTCCGATGTCGCAAAAAGCCAGTATCTTGTAGTGTGAGAAAATGACTTCTACTAGGCAGAGTCTATCTCACTTAATCGAGCTTTATGATGAGCACAGTTGAACTGCTAGATAAGAGATATCCAAGCAACTATTTGGTGCAAGGATGAAGGAAGGTGAGAAGGTTGGGGACCATGTCCTCAAAATGACATCTATGATTGAGATATTGGAGGCTCATGATTTTAAGATGGATACTTCTCAGCAGACCGACCTTATCCTACAGTCTCTCCCTGATTCCTTCTCACAGTTTGTTATGAACTTCTGCAATGAGATTGCATGCAACTTAGCTGGGCTAATGAACAAACTGGTGACCACTCAATCTCAGATGAAGACTCCGCGGATGAAGGAGTCTGCCCTTGTGATTTCTTATGGATCTCGGAGGTCTAAGAACAAGAAGAAAAAGATCAAGAAGTGGACGAGACCACAAGTCAAGGACCTCAAGGGTAGGGGCAAGGTCCCGATGGTTCCAAAGAGCAAGAAGAACGATGCTTGTCTCAAATGGGTGAGCTGGGCCACTGGGCAAGAGACTGTCCGAATCTTCATGGCGCTTCAGGTACAGAACTTCTAGTTTTGGAAACAAATTGTTCTGCTACTGTTTTTTTCTACTTTTTGGATACTGGATTCTGGTGCTAGTTCTCATATTTGTACCATAAATCAGGGTCTGGAACGAAGTAGAAAGCTTGGAGCTAGGGAAGTGATGATCATTGTCGGAAGCGGGCATAGTGTCGAAGCGACCGACATAGGATCACTTCTTTTGGGTTTAGAATCCGGTCTTGTTCTAACTTTAGAAGATGTACTTGTTCTGCCCAAGGGGCATAAAAACATTGTATCCATTCCGGTCATGGATCAGAAAGGCTTTTTATTTTTCATTGGAGATGGTTCCTGTAAAATTTATTTTAGAAATAAACTAGTGGGCACTACTACATTGTTGAATGGACTGTATCATCTAAACCTCAATAACAAAGTTGTTGTGAATACTATGACTAGGAAGCGTGGTAGGGATGGAACTAATCAAGATTTGAAATGGCATATTAGACTTGGTCATGTTGGCAGACCAGGGTTTAGAAAATTGAAAAGGATGGACTTATAGGTCCATTGGGATTAGAACCCTTTCCTACTTGTAAATCTTGCCTAAGAGGCAAAATGACTAAGTCCCCCTTCACAGGGACTTTTGAAAGAGCCGCTGATAAACTGGGATTAATCCATACTGACGTATGTGGTGCTTAGGAAGCAACACGTGATGGGTATCAGTATTTCATTACGTTTACAGATGATCATACTAGATATGGTTATGTATACTTAATGAAACATAAATCCGAGGCCTTTGAGAAATTCCATGAATTTAAGGCCCTAGTCGAGAAACAAACTGGAAATCATATCAAAGCACTTCGGTCGGACCGAGGTAGCGAGTATATGAGTACAGAGTTTGACAAGTTCCTAAAGGAACATGGAATGGTATCACAGCTAACACCTCCAGGTACTCCTCAGTTAAATGGTGTGTCAGAAAGAAGGAACCGGACCTTGTTGAACATGGTCTGTTCTATGCTGGGCTATACTGACTTACCGATTTACCTGTGGGGGTATGCACTCCTAACTGATACCTATAACTTAAACAGATGTCCTTCCAAATCTGTTCCTAAAACTCCACAAGAGATGTGGGAGGGAAGGAAACCAAGTCTTACACAAAATAGGATTTGGGGATGTCCCGCCTATGTCAAGAATACTAAGATGGAAAGGTTGGAAGTGAGGTCCATGAAGGGACGTTTCATTGGATTCCCATTTGTAACGATGGGATATCTATTCTACATGCCCGAAGATATAAAATCCGTTGTTGCTTTGCATGCACACTTCCTGGAAGATGAGTTCATTCAGGAAGGCGGAGCAGGTAGAAATATTTCTTTGGAAGAATACAATGAAACTCCTCAGGAGACACCTGTGCAAGAAATTGGAACCGAACCTTCTGAAATACAAGTACAACCACCTCGTAGATCTAGTAGGGTGTCTCTTTTACCTAAGAGGTATACTTTTATGCACTTGGAGGAACTGGGTCTGCCCGAGGTTCCAGGTGATAACCAAGAGACGGACCCACGACCAATGACCTAGCAATGGTGGATGTAGACTCCATGAAATGGACTGTAGCAGTCCTCATGTAGTTGGAACCTTCGTTTTTACGAGGCGATCAAAGAGTTTGACTTCATGCAAAATGAAGAGGAACCTTGTGTATATAAGAGGGTTAGTGGAAGCAAGATCGCATTCTTAGTACTATATGTAGATAACATTCTACTAATAGGAAATGATGTGGGAATGCTCAATTCTTTGAAAGCTTGGCTTTCGAGTAACTTCTCCATGAAATACTGTTGGAAAGTAAAACGCAGCGGAAGCGAAGTTTGGGAAAATATGATTATAGCGTTTTACGCATCTACGAGCATTAGATCTATTTAGGCATGCTAATTAATTAATTACTAAGACTAACAAGCAATTTAAATATTATTTATTATTTATTAATTAAATATGTTGATTAATTAAAATATCCTAATCTAGATCCAAGATCATAGGATATTACCTTTTGAAGCGGTTGGTTATTTCCTTCTTGATCGCCTTGTATTTCTACCTTCAGATCTTCTAGAGTATGATCCGCCTTGAACCGGACGTTGTGTGGGCAACGAGCTACGGAACTTGCTTGGACACCTATGGATCGGCGAAACAACTTTGATATGTGATCACTATATTTTCTTTGCTCTCTAGTATTTTATGAACACTCTTAGCAAATTAATTGTGTTATCTAAATTGTAGAATCAAAGACACAAGTCTAGATCTACAATTAAACACAAGAGGAAAAATTGATCACACAATCTCACCAAGCATGTACTAATCGGCCAACACCCCATAATGTCCTATTTATAGGCTCTTGGACTACTACTAGGGATCTAAAGGAGGATTATGGAAGGACTCCCAATTAATTCACCTTACCTTATTAGGACTCTTCCTAATATATGGTGAATCAATTAATATCAACTTAGTCCACTAAAAGTTGATATTGCACTTCCTACCAAAATCCCAAATTACGAAATTGGGCTCCTTATTAAATATATTATTTCCGTGTTTAAGATATCGAATGTCCATTAATTAATTATAAGCTACCCTTGGCTTTAATTAATTAATATCTTATCAAGAGTAGTACCACTCGAACCTTATTATTATATCGAATTAAATCCACTGCGGGGTTTAATATAATAATCATTATCGAGCTCCTCAAGGGGACATCATCAACCCGCACGAGTCGGGACACGATTTCTAGTAATAATAATAATTGTCGTATAAACAATATTATTGCCCAAGATACGAGGCTTATTGAGTCGATCATTTTGACTCTCACCTATGGTAAATCAAAGCAATAATTATTATAAATACACAATTAAATATTATATACTTAGAATTAAGAAATAATAATTATCCGAGATTTACGTTCTTCTTACAGTCGATCTGAGAAGACACTATCTCACCTCGATCCTGTTCAACGTATGCAAATACGCTAATGTATGCTAATAGTCAAGACCAACTATACTCAAGCATACACTACAACCCTTTATATAATTTGTCTAATAATTACATAGGTTGTGAACTATTATATTATTTTATAAGGCACCGATAATGTGATCTTCCGTGTGACACCAACACACCACATTATCTACAATATAAAATAATTAGACATTTCATTTGCATAACCATAACGTGAATTAATATGCAAAACATGTGATTAAATATAATTAATATCCTCATAGGTAGTAATAGGGAATTTAGGTAATACAAGCATAAAGTATGCTTTGCAGTATACAATCCTAACAATCTCCCACTTATACTCAAAGCATGCTTTTAAGTATACTACTCTATTACATAGTCTCTCATTTCTCCCACTTATACTCAAAGCAATGCTGCCATACACCGTAATCCCATTCCTTCCACATGCCTTTCAAAACTTTTGAAGGTAGGCCTTTCGTGAAAGGGTCAGCAAGATTATCTTCCGATGCAACCACGGCTACAACTACGTCTCCTTCCTTTACGAAGTGTCGTATGATGTGGTACTTGCGGTTGATATGTTTACTTGCACGATGGGCTCGTGGTTCCCTCGAATTTGCGATCGCACGGTATTATCACAATAGAGTGTAATACCCTTTGGCAAATTGGGAATCACATCTAAGTCCCTGCAGAAGTACTTGAGCCACATCGCCTCCTTGGGCGCCTCGGAGGCCGCCACGTACTCGGCTTCCATGGTAGAGTCGAGATGCATTTACCTTCACACTCCTCCAACTAATGGCTCCACCTCCCGTGCTAAACACATAACCCGAAGTAGACTTGGACTTTTCTTTGTCCGATGAAAAATGAGTCGAGTGTAACCCACCGGAAGCAGTCGTCGATTGATATACAAGCATGTACTCCCTAGTCCTTCTCGGTACTTGAGTATGTGCTTGACAGGCAATCCAGTTGTCACAGTCCTGGGTTCGGCCCGATATCTAGCACCATGCCCACGGCATGACAGATATCTGGTCTAGTGCAAAGCATAGCATACATGAGACTTCCCACAGCGGATGCATAAGGAACCATCTTCATGTCATCTATCTCCTTTTGTGTCTTAGGAGACATGTTCTTAGATAGTTGAATTCCATGTCTGTAAGGTAGAAAACCTTTCTTGGAATTCTCCATGCTAAAACGCTTCAGCACTGTATCGATATAGGATGCAGGATAAGCACAACATCCTCTTCTTCCGATCACGAAAGATCCCGATTCCAAGGATGTGTCCTGCTTCTCCTAGATCCTTCATATCGAATCGCTCGACTGCCCATACCGTCGTCAGACAATTCCTTCACGTTGTTTCCAATCGGAAGGATATCGTCCACATACGATCTGAGAAACACCAACACGTTTCCATCGCATTTCTTATACACACAACTCTCACTCGGACATTGGGCGAATCCATATGACTGGACTACTTCGTCAAAGCAGGTGTTCCAAGATCTAGATGCTTGCTTAAGTCCATAAATGGATTTCTTAAGTTTGCACACCAAGTGCTCTTCTCCTTTAGCAATGAATCCCTCTGCTTGGCGCATATAGATTTCCTTGTCTAGACTCCCATTCAAGAATGCAGTCTTGACATCCATCTGCCAAATCTCCGAGATCAAATGTGCGGCTATAGCTAAAAGAATCGGATTGACTTAAGCATGGCTCTTTGGCGAAAAGGTTTCATCATAATCGATACCCTCTTTCGAGTGTAACCTTTTGCAACAAGCCTCGCTTTGAAAGTTTCAACCTTCCCGTCACGTCCTTTCTTTCGCTTGTAGACCCATTTACTCCCAATGGCTTGTACACCATCAGGTAGCTCTACTAGCTCCCACACTTGATTGGAATCCATAGATCCCATTTCTGATTCAATTGCTTCTTGCCAGGAGTCAGCATCTATATGTTGGATTGCCTCCATATAGGTCCATGGACCGATTCATCTTCTTCTGGGATTGAGTCAGAAGACTTTCACACGCCTATGAATCGTTCGGGTGACGAACAACCCTCCCACTACGACGAGGTAAATCCGAGTTGGTGTAAAAGTTTCAGAATCGATACGTGGTGCAGTGTTAGTTGGCGCTTGTACGATTGGTATAGACGGAGTCTCGCCCCTCAGCTCTTCCAGAATTATTTCACTCATGGGCTTGTGACTAATCATATAATCCTCTTCCAGAAATCGGGCATTGGTGCTAACAATGACCTTCTGATCCTGGGGACTATAGAACAAGCCACCTTTCGTTCCCTTAGGATATCCCACAAACACTCGTACACGAGATGCCAACTTATCAGCTTCCTTATTCAGCACATGTGCTGGAGTACCCCAAATCCGAACATGTCCTAGACTGGGCTTACGCCCACTCCACAGTTCTGTGGGTGTTTTTGGAACTGATTTCGAAGGCACCAAGTTTAGAATGTACGCCGCTGTTTCTAAGGCGTATCCCCAAAACGAAATAGGTAAATCTGAGTAACTCATCATTGATCTAACCATTTCCAAAAGAGTCCTATTCCTTCTTTCGGAACACCATTTTGTTGTGGAGTTCCCGGCGGTGAGTGAGACGAAATCCCCTCATTTGCCAAGAAATCCAAAAACTCTCCACTAAGGTATTCGCCACCACGATCAGATCGTAGTGACTTGATACTCTTCCCATGACGCTTCTCCGTTTCAGCCTTGAAGTCTCTGAACTTGTCAAAAGCTTCAGACTTACGTCGCATCAAAAAGATGTATCCATATCTCGAATAATCATCTATGAACGTGATGAAATATTCGAAACCTCCCCTAGCCTGGATATTCATTGGACCACATACATCCGTATGAACCAATTCTAACACATCCCGAGCACGGTTTCCCTTGGTTTTAAAAACCCTTTTGGTCATCTTACCTTCCAGACAGATTCACAAATTGGAAATGACTCAACTTGGAGATCATCCAATGGGCCATCATCTACCAATCTTTGAATCCTTCTAAGGTTTACATGTCCTAACCGTAAATGCCACAGATATGTTTGGTTTATGCTTGAAGGTTCTTTTCTCTTATAGGTTTAGACAAAGAGTTAAGTGATTTATACATAGGAGTTTGTGCAGCATTAACAATATATAGTCCATCATTAAAAGTACCTCTGCAAATATATTCACCGCTTCTTTTCTTAATAATGGCATCATCATCAAAAGAAATGAATAACCATCGCATTTTAATTTAGAAACTGAAATTAAATTCATTCTAAAATCTGGTACTAATAATACATTATTCAACTAATAATTTATCATTAATCTTCAACCGCACGACTCCCACCGCATGACCATAAGCCTGGAATAATCGCCCGATTGATGGTAATCTCGCCCGCACTAAGTGCTTGGTTACACGAAAACCATGCGAGTCAAAGCAAACATGATCGGTGGAGCTGAATCAACTATCCACGAAGTGGAAGAACAAGTCGCCAAACATGTTTTGACTACTAGTGCACGAGACATACCTTTCTTAAGAGCGAGGCGATCCGCTTTAAAATGTCCTTTCGACCGCACTTGTAGCACTTTCCCTTTGGCTTTTGTTCGCCTCGGGGTGAGGAGCCTTGCTTTTCACCTTGAGGGCTGCCACTTGCTTCGGCCGACTGCTTCTTCTTCTTTCCCCATTTGGGTTTGGAGGAAGTCGCACGGTTGCCGCAAGAATTTGATGATAACCTTGTTTGAAGAGACCTTGATGAAGCTCTGTCAAGTTCCGCCAAACTATATGTCCTACGGTTCATATTGTAGTTGAGGCGAAAGCGCTCAAAGCTTCTAGGTAAGTGCCTAAGATAATATCGACTGCGTTTCGCATCGATAGTAGCCCCCAATATGCTCGATTCGTTCAAATGAGACATCATTTTTAGAACATGATCCCTTCTTGGAGTCCCTTGGACATTTGGGTTGTCATCAATACCCTCATAGCATTTTGTCTAGCCGCCGGTTCGATGACCAAACATCTCGGTGAGACTTTTCATCATTTCGCGGCCGAACCCATCGTCTGATGTCTTTGCAATACATTTGTCGGTGAAGCCAAAATGTAACAATGAGCCATCTCATCGGACTTTTTCCATTTCCGAATTCCGCCAACTCTTCGGGAGTGGCATCCGGTTCACAGTTCTAGAGGGCTCTCCTCGATTAAGACAAACTTATGCCCCTCGTGATCGGACAATGTCAAGATTTCTTTTCCAATCGGCAAAGTTAGTGCCATCTAGTTTATTTTCTTTGAGAATAACGGCTAGTGGATTGAAAGACATCGAGAATAAAAATTAAAACATTCATCACATAATGCATAGCAAAATATATCGAAAAACCTCAAAAACACAATATATATGCTAGCAACCAACACCTCAAAAATCCGCACATGCAAGCCACGATCGTGTGGACGTTTACACATACATTTTTCAAGTAGAGTTTTACGTCTTTAATTTTACTATCTAGTCAAATTACGTTATGACAAGTAAAATTAATAGTTGGTTCCTCTTGGCCATGTATTAATTAACATAGACTCGATGGGGAGCTTATTAATTAATACACCAAAGTGAACACCATAATTTAACATCCTTAAAATATTATCTTTTAAATAATAGTCCTACGGATGGAGAGGTCCTATCATAAAAAGTAATATTTACCTTATGTTATCATTTTGAAATTTAAAACTAGTGAACCTATAATTAGCACATCCGATATGGAGGAAGACTCTAATGTCAACGCGCATGCTAATTACTTCACAATTTAAATTAATTATGGAGGCCAATTTGATTTTAATTAAAATAAAAATCAATTTAATCACTTAGTTATTTTAGCCTTAAGGTTTTTAATTTTCGTCCTAACATGCAAGGAAACATATCACGCATACATTCATACATGCCATACATCAAAACAATAAAACCAAAAATAAAGCATGGATAATTAATTATCCAATTATCATGGTCTTCTTCCTTGAGTTGAATCAGAAAATCTTGGCTCGATCTCTCCCATGAATCAAGCATCTCGTCGCTTCTCCCCGTAGGGTCGTGGATTTTCAAAATATTAAAATTTTACTTTTATGCAAAATTAATTACATAAAAAAAAATTAATTTTAAATCCCGACTTCCCAATGACGCATTTAACGAGCAGCGGACGGACCAAAATTGGGCGGCCGGCCCGAACCAATGACCGGCCGGACAGTGCCGGCAGCGGCCGCTTCGGCTCGGCGGCGACCTCTTCTTTCAGCGACCTGCTTGTCGGCGCGGCTCGCCAATGATCCCGGCGATCCGGTTACGCTCTATTTCTTCGTGATCCGTCTTTTCCGAATTCGATTACAATTTTATACGAAATAAAATACATCGAAATTACATCAAGATTACACGAAAAATAAAACCACCTAGAACTACCCGCGGATTTTCTCACGGGAAAAACCATTACATGCCTCAAAAACGGGCCAAACCAACAATTGCATAATTAATAAAAATAAATAAATAAATGCACCATTCATATAAACCATGATAATTGGATCATATCACCTGCAAGAACACATCTAGCAAAATATTCCAACATCAAAATATATGAATATTTAAATTGCTATCAATTAATCACTAAAATTAATTAAAATAGCAAAAGCCTAAAAATCCGGCTCCGATACCAATTGTTGGAAAGTAAAAGCAGCGGAGCGAAGTTTGGGAAAATATGATTATAGCGTTTTACGCATCTACGAGCATTAGATCTATTTAGGCATGCTAATTAATTAATTACTAAGACTAACAAGCAATTTAAATATTATTTATTATTTATTAATTAAATATGTTGATTAATTAAAATATCCTAATCTAGATCCAAGATCATAGGATATTACCTTTTGAAGCGGTTGGTTATTTCATTCTTGATCGCCTTGTATTTCTACCTTCAGATCTTCTAGAGTATGATCCGCCTTGAGCCGGACGTTGTGTGGGCACGAGCTACGGAACTTGCTTGGACACCTATGGATCGGCAAACAACTTTGATATGTGATCACTATATTTTTCTTTGCTCTCTAGTATTTTATGAACACTCTTAGCAAATTAATTGTGTTATCTAAATTGTAGAATCAAAGACACAAGTCTAGATCTACAATTAAACACAAGAGGAAAAATTGATCACACAATCTCACCAAGCATGTACTAATCGGCCAACACCCCATAATGTCCTATTTATAGGCTCTTGGACTACTACTAGGGATCTAAAGGAGGATTATGGAAGGACTCCCAATTAATTCACCTTACCTTATTAGGACTCTTCCTAATATATGGTGAATCAATTAATATCAACTTAGTCCACTAAAAAGTTGATATTGCACTTCCTACCAAAATCCCAAATTACGAAATTGGGCTCCTTATTAAATATATTATTTCCGTGTTTAAGATATCGAATGTCCATTAATTAATTATAAGCTACGCGACTTTAATTAATTAATATCTTATCCAAGAGTAGTACCACTCGAACCTTATTATTATATCGGAATTAAATCCACTGCAGGTTTAATATAATAATCATTATCGAGCTCCTCAAGGGGACATCATCAACCCGCACGCAGTCGGGACACGATTTCTAGTAATAATAATAATTGTCGTATAAACAATATTATTGCCCAAGATATGAGGCTTATTGAGTCGATCATTTTGACTCTCACCTATGGTAAATCAAAGCAATAATTATTATAAATACACAATTAAATATTATATACTTAGAATTAAGAAATAATAATTATCCGAGATTTACGTTCTTCTTACGATCGATGTAAGACACTATCTCACCTCGATCCTGTTCAACGTATGCAAATACGCTAATGTATGCTAATAGTCAAGACCAACTATACTCAAGCATACACTACAACCCTTTATATAATTTGTCTAATAATTATATAGGTTGTGAACTATTATATTATTTTATAAGGCACCGATAATGTGATCTTCCGTGTGACACCAACACACCACATTATCTACAATATAAAATAATTAGACATTTCATTTGCATAACCATAACGTGAATTAATATGCAAAACATGTGATTAAATATAATTAATATCCTCATAGGTAGTAATAGGGAATTTAGGTAATACAAGCATAAAGTATGCTTTGCAGTATACAATCCTAACAAATACTTGGGAGAGGCAACCTATATTATTGGTATTCAGCTCTACCGACATAGAGCGAAGAGAACGATAGGTCTTTCCCAAGCCCTCTATATAGATAAAATCTTAAAGCGATTTAAGATGGATGATTCTAAAATAGGGTTCCTACCATTGTGACATGGAATAAAACTCTCCTTGAAGATGTGTCCTCAAAGTGAGGAACAATGAAAGGAAATGAGTAATATACTATATGCTTTGGCCGTGAGTAGCCTTATGTATGCTATGTTGTGTACGAGACCTGACATTGCGCATACTGTGAGCGTGGTAAGTAGGTTTCAGGCAAACCCAGGTAGGGAACATTGGACTGCCGTAAAGAACATTCTCAAGTACTTTAGAAGGACTAGAGATATGGTTATGATGTATGGCGGTGGAGAACTGAATATGGTGGGGTTCACTGATTCAGACTTCTAAGGATAGAAGGACGTCTCTATGTCTACTTTTGGCTACATTTTACTCTTAACGGAGGAGCAGTATCTTGGCATAGAGCCAAGTATAGCGCGACTGCTTATTCCACCTGTTAGGCTGAGTATAAAGCAGCCTCAGAGGCCTCCAAAGGAAGGGTTAAGAAGTTACTCGGTAAACTTCACGTGACACCATGTGCTGCGCTGCCTATTTTCATTTTTATACGACAACAATAGAGCGGTAGCACAGGCCTAGGAGCTGAGGTTTCATAATGGTACAAAACATATTGAGAGAGAGTATCATCTCGTGAGAGAATTTGTTCACAAAGGGATACATTGTGCTGCATAGAGTAGAGTCAGCCGACAACGTCGCTGATCCACTAACCAAGACACTTTCTCAGATTAGCTTAGAGCATCATCTGGAGAACATGGGTATTAGATACCATAGTGTGTGGCATTGAGTGCAAGTGGAAGATTGTTAGGAGTATGTCCTCGAATGCCACTCATTGGATATTGCGTGAGGACATTGTACTTGTTATTATGTAAATCATTATCATAAGGCAAATTGTTGTTTCTTTATTTACTGGTAGTTACTGGCATTCCTAACTCGTAAATATACATATAGAAACTAGTCCGTGTATTTGAGAGCAAAACGTTCCACTCCTTATTAGATAAAGGGGTCGGCACTAAAATACACGGATATTGCACCCTTACCCCCTAAAAATAAGTTTCGTCCCGAAACTTGCACTCCTTTTTCAACCAACATCTCAATCGAAAATTTCCAACCTCATCACAAAAAAAAACAATCAATCGTTATCACAAGAGACTAACCAAAGGAATATACTTACGGGTACGTGAAGTTGAGGTTCTCCCGTGATACTAGCATACGACTCCTATATGAAGTCTCAACGCAATACCAACATACTAGTTTCTGTCACTCCTAAAATTATCAGGGAATACCACTGCGTCGTAACCCCCGCGCCGGAACTCATAAGGCGAAAAAATTTGTTTTCGAAATCGTTTAAAGCACATCAAAAGTCAGTTGATGGCAATATCCTTTAAAAACATTCGAAAGACTTTATTGAATTCATTTATGAAATATCGTCGTAAAATATCATTTGGAAGTACAAAACCAAAATGCCAGAACCCAATAAATTCATGAGTATATGTTAAACCACCATCATACGTACTGACATACGTTTAGAAAATGATTTTCTGAAATGACTTGAGTTCCAAAATATCAAAACGGCTATTTACAAATACTCATGCAACGGTTATAAGAAACAGTTAGAAATACATTTGCAGCGGAAAATAATCATTCAGCAACAATACTCAATTCCAAAATTAAATGTCATAACTAGTATCACCCGGAAAGCTCACCTCTTCACGACCACTACTAGCTCCATCTCCGAGTACCATCATAATATTACCAACTCATGGAAAGCCACAACAATTCAATCCTCCTCACAATCCACATCTTACACTCTCAATTGACGAATGAACTCAAATACTACCATTCGTATTGTATTCAAACTATACCATGAATTCTCAAAACACCATCATAACTTACAAGTGTAGAATAATGCATCCGTGCCAAATGTTATCTGTCGGATTGCACAATCAAATACTTATATGGATAAGAACCGAATATACAATACGTCTGTAGACTGATGACAGCAAAATCCCGAAACATCGGCACAATATCCGAACACTCATACGATAAATAACCATGATCAACTGAGAATCTCATTGACATGATAAACTCTAATATGACCAATAACGACTGAGAATACCATCAACATGGTAAACTTCAAACAAGATCAACAAGGAACCACAGGGACAGATATACGAGAGAATACAATTCTCAAAACGTTATACAAAATTACATAAAGTGGACCTCGAAGAACCAACTCAACTTTCGAGCATACCCCTCGGGCGTATGAACAACTAATCGCAAACTGTCGAACATACCCAATCATACATGTAGTATGAACGACTAATCCATATGGCTCAAAGATGGACGTCACAGTACATCCGATCCAGAAATGCGTCTGTGCACATGTCCACCCTGTATATGGAATCCAAAATATACGTGGGACATGTACCTAATTAGCCTCATGAAGTAACGTCTCATGTGCACGGTTTAATGCGAAAACATCCACGCATGACCATCGTGTGCCCAACTAAATATCGTACATAATAACTAATTAGCATGCAGATATGACTCCATATAGGTCACGATAAAACAAGACAACGAAACTCAAGGAAAACTCATCCAATAAGGATCAAAAGACTCACGAAGGTAAACAACGACACACGAATGATGAAAGATTAACATGACCAATAATATTCAAAACAACCATCCGAGGATCATCATCCCCAAAGAATGATCAACACGATTAACGATCTCACACAACAGTCCTGGAATCATCATCTCAATTGAACAATCATCACAATCGACAATACCAAACAATAGCTTGGAGTCAACGTCCCTCAACGGTTGAACAACGTAACCATTAATACTAAACAATGGTCCTGGGTTCAACATCTCTCACGGACAATCAATACTAATCTCATTATATGAACCATCAGCATATAATACATTCAACAGAACGATTATCCTCATAACTGAACAACACTCTAATTACCTCAAAGCCGGAGACAATATCCTTTCCACAAACAAACATCCCTGAACGAATATACAACTTACTCGAATAATCTCGAATGAGGTACAATCCATCAACATCCATAAACCATCGTCCCGACATCAATGTCGACACGATAACTATCTTCGATATCCGACATTCCATATCACCGACTAAAGATGACTCAAATTTCCGACTTCACCAAACACATTTAAATCATATACATTATGATTTAATACAAACCAAAGCACACTATATAAACCACTATCCCGGTAATTTCACATTCACAATATCACTGTTATATGAATCATAAATGAAATGAAACTGAAACCATTCATTAAGCATTATGAACTGAACGAGTATAAACTTGCCTCAACAATGATGCAATGAATCCGTTACCAAACCTAATGTGTTCCTCTACGAGCCCCCCGTCCTGACCAAGGCAATCCACAAGTTCTTCACTCTCAATTTTAACATGACGGTTATAGTTATCGATCAACTATCACAATCTAATGTCACAATCGATTAACAGCCCGTTCGATAATAATCAACAACCAGTATAACCAACCAACAAACCCAATGGTTCAACAATACTTCGATCAATCATGAACTCATTTTAACAACACAAGTCTGAAATCAGATAATCATACCAATAATCAATTCAAACTAATAATATGTGTGTCAACATTCTCACTTCCAACTTCAACCTCAAATACGAATTTAACAATGTTCCTTTTTGTTCATATTCATAAATCCATCGAAAAACACTGATACAGACACCCTCGACAAATCCGAACTATCCGAATAATTCAATATTATGAATAATTATATTCCAAGATTAACCACAATCACTCTAGTTTCAACCTCATATCATGATTTGTGTTTCATCAAGAACATCTGAAATCCACCACTATAATCAATATAATATTAATTTCTAAATATCAAATCCAAGACTATATCCAAAACCATTTATATCTTTTAACATATTCCTTCTTAGGGTGATATGTACAAAGGACACCACAATTCCATAATCATGCTCATAATAAAACAACTTAATCCAAGATACATATATCATCATTTCCTCAACACAGATTTCCGTGAAATATTCAAATTCATCACCGCACTTCTAAAATCTACCATTACAAGATGTAATCATCAATAACAACATCAGGATCAAAAAAAAAAAATTAAAGTGTAAAATGGTTCGACATACCTCAAGAACATGTTCAATACCAATGAACATCTCAAGAATCAATTTTTAACTCCATATCTCCTGCTCCAATCCATGCTCTCAGTCCTTAATCAATTCAGGAGAGGCAAATCAGTCTCGAAGGGTTGAAGAACTAAAAAGCAAGGTTGAACTTCTCACATTACCAAGATGATGGAGATCCCACATATTTATAAATTCTAGTCACTACGTACACTACATGAACAACCTAGCACACGTAACACTCCTTACGTACTTATCTGACCTTGATAGGGTCGTAACACTAATCCAGAGGTCACTATTTGCTTTCCTTACGTACAACATGTAACACCAGTGTTCGCGATCAATGGCTCACGTATGCATTCTGGCCTTGATAGCGTAGGTAAAAACCGTCCAGGGACTATTGCTTTTAATTCATTCAATGGATTACGTACACAAATCCCATGCCTTAGCGTTCGTAATATAGTCACTGACTTGCTATAGTAACTCACCCATTTAACGTACATAATATGCAATCCATAGCGTACGTCAGCTCTAATATTGACTTGCCTTGACCACTCTTATGCCGGATGTTGCCGACCACGGGACACACGTGTCAGCCATTTCCTGAACCCTGACCAATATCTCCAATAGCGTACGTTATGCATGACATATAGCACACGCTACATCTGATGTCTTAACATACGCTAGATCCTCAACTTAGTGCACGTTATGGCTCCCATAATGACCTATTATAACTGCTCCTGCTTGTCGTCCCAACATACTGAATAGGTGTACTCATCCCAGTAATGCTCTCATATGATATTCCTGATATTAAAATTAGGATGATCTAATACCCGATATCCTCAAATGTATCTGTCGGTCGACTTCATCCATTATGTGAAGACAGCTGTCTCAGATTACAAGTTATTCACCCAAATTGAACAACAAGGGAAGATTGAGGAGATGAAAGATTACAACAACAGATTATCCAATCACATCAACAATTATTCCCGAAAAGAAGAACTAACTAACCTCCGAGGGGACTCCCAGCACAGACAGCATGAGGTGGCAGCAAACCAGTGATATCATGAACAAAAGACCGACTCAACTTTAACAGACCCAAAACACCAACAGCCTAGGTATCCATAAACCTAAGCTCTGATACCATATTCTGTAACACTCCCATAATTTACGGAGATATTACAGCGCTGTAGATCCTTTTTGAAGAACCTACTAGGCTTAGACCCAAAATAAAACACATTAAATACAACAGAGCATGAACGTTCATACATTCAAAACCAACTTTAACTTCAACATGACATACATCACAGTACCCAACAACATATCATCCCGTGGGATCATAACCAATATAACCGTTCACAACTGGAATACAACAACATCATTAACCATCAACAATGACACGACATACAACACCGGACAGTACCCGCACAAGTACAAAACCAAAACACGACTTTGACCATGACCATACGACCACCAACTCAAAATGATGCACGATATCAATGCTGCCCACCAAGCTCGTGTCCGCCCTGTGCTAGTCCTCCTACTGGACCTGAACCTGAATACACAAAAGTATATCCACCCCAGAAGGGGTCAGCAAGAAGCCGGTGCAAGTACAATGATTCTAGAATATGTATAACAAGTGAATAATCAACAAAAACCATAGAAATCACAGTGCCATCACAGATATTCAAGAATACCACATCACAATCATCATCACAAAACAACCTCCCAAGCTATACTGGCCCCGCATCTCGCAAGATACGCACCCCAAGAGACCTCGTCAGGCTCTCTCTGGTTGTATAGCCCAACCGAGTGATCTGTAGGGAAACGCATCCTACCGGACCCCAGGGGACCCTCACTGGTTTTACTCGGCTCACACACACTCAATCAACAATTGGCACAAATCCCATTTTTACATATTCACACGAAGTACATTAAACACAATCAAAGTACTTGCCTCAATTCGAATGATAAGGGAAACAACGAACATATGGACGTACGGTCCGAACTTCCTTCAAAAATTCGACCCTAACACATCGAGATACCGAATCAAAACACAACACCACGGAAACAGAAGGATTCACCCTAAGTTCTACCCTTAGAGACATTTAATCGAACACTACGGAGGCGACAAAGGTCGAACCCAAGAACGGATTAAAACTCAGAATTTAATCCATAAACTTTGAGGGAAAATAAAAGAACATGATTACAACATCATAATCTAACATAATCCAAAGCCAAAACGAACTTGAATCAAGAATTCCCAACAAACCCCAAAATTCTTTGAAATAACTTGAAGAACTTCAACCACATACCTTAATTCAACCAAGAGATGGATAATTCTTCAATAATGAACTTGATATCTTGATTCTATATTGTTTGGAACATATTTATGGCTTGATTTTGGAGTTTAAGATGAAGGATTCTAGGTGGAGGATGAAGGAAAGGTGCTAGAATGCCCAAAAAATCGACCAAAGGCTATATATAGCTCCGGAAGTGGGTTTTCAGCATTTCTACACTTTCCGGTCGTGTCAAATGACACGGTTGAGTCAGGGGTCATGTCACCCGTCCAGAAAGTTTTTGCTTATCTGCAATAGCTCGACACGGCCCGCGTCAAATGACACGGTCGTGTCACTGCACCAGACTCCACTATCTCGACCATAACTCCTTCGTCCGGACTCCGATTGATACACCGTTTGAACCATTGGAAAGCTATCTCAATTCTCTATAATTATGCAGAATTTTACAATTTTTAGATTTTTGTGGAATTTATGGTGATCGATCGAAGTCAGCCCTTGTGCAAATCACAATTAGGAAATATCTACTCATATTCTATTAACACCCTTTTGGTAATACATTTATATCTTACGGCCATAACTCTCGAGTCACCACTTCGACATTCCGGCCAAAACAAACGTACTTCGTAAATCACAAAACTCGACAATTACCAACCATAAACATTCCAATTCCGATCATCAAAACACACGGTTCCAAATAACCATAATTCAACATGGAAATTCCGAATAAATTCTCAACTAAATACGTTCGAAACAACTCACACATGAATACTAAACTACACGTATATTACACCAAGTTTGTATCAAGGTTTTTGACATGTCAACAAGTCAAAATTGAACATCAACGTCCGGCCGGGCTGTTGAAGCCTCTCCCTATTCCTGAATGGAAGTGGGAAGATATTACCATGGACTTCATCATCGGGATGCCCAAGACTAAGACGGGGTGAATATGATTTGGTTTATTGTTGACCGATTGACTAAGTCGGCACATTTTCTTGGCATTAAGGATACATGGGGACCAGAGCGATTGTCCTAGATTTTTGTATCGGAGATCGTGAGATTACACGGTACGCCAAAGTCTATTGTTTCCGATCGAGATGGTCGTTTCGTGTCGCATTTTTGGAGGTCGGTCCATCAGGCTTTGGAAACCGAGTTGAGGTTGAGTACTTCTTTCCATCTGCAGTCTGACGGTCAGACTGAGCGGACGATCCAGACTAGGGCTGGGCACTTGAACCCAAAATCCCGATCCCGTCCCGATCCCGTCCCGAAAATTAGCGGGACGGGACGGGATAGTTTATTAAAATGACAATCCCATCCCGTCCCGTCCCGCTCTGTTACTATTCAAATGGGACGGGATGGGATCGGGACTGCCCCGATCAATCCTGCCTGGCCCCGTAATATTTAATATAATCAATTTTTTATATATCTTTTAAATATGTAAACCCTAAATTGATGTATGATGTATGAAACATCAAAGTTCCAGTTTTAAATTTTCAGTTTTAAGTTGATGTTTTCTGCACTTTCAATTTGAATTTTATCTTCACGTGTTGATTTTGATGTAATATGCACTATGCATTTGGATTATTGATCTATTGTCTTTTGTGCGTGTTTACGTTACTATCTATTTTGTTGTGTATTTTTTAAGTTTCTAATGGATATTGAGAGTCACTTTTTTTTGGAATGACTAGTTTGGATTTTTTTTTTAATTTCTACCTCATTCATTTGATAATTCTAAAATTTATAGTTGTCTCATTCGTTTTTTCAAAATTTCTGTCAAGGTCAATAAATGTGCGGGATATCCCGTCCCGTCTCGGTCCCGACCCGAGCCCGAATGGGATCGGGACGTGCGGGATGAATTTCAAAATACGCAATCCCGTCCCGTCCCGTCCCGGTAATTTATTTTCGGGACGGGACGGGATTCGCCCAATCCCGACCCATTCCATCCCATGCCCACCCCTAATCCAGACATTGGAAGATATGCTGAGGGCGTGTGCCCTGGACTGGAGTAGTGATTGGGAAATACACCTGCCGTTGATTGAGTTCACTTACAATAATAGTTGGCACACATCGATAAAAATGGCACCTTTTTAGGCATTGTATGGTAGGCGGTGTATATCCCCACTTTGTTGGGATGAAGCTTCAGATTTAGTCGGGACGGAGCCCGATATGTTGATGTAAACTAAAGAGAAGATCTCTATCATCCGAGACCGATTGCAACAACTTAGATTCGACAAAAATCCTACGCTGACATTCGTTGTTGGCCCTTGGAATTTGATGTGGGAGATCATGTCCTACTTAAGGTATCACCGACGAGAGGTGTCTACAGGTCCAGGAAGAAGGGCAAGCTTAACCCGAGGTATATTGGACCATTTGAGATTCTCGATAGAGTTGCTGAGTTGGCCTATCGGTAGGCGTTACCTCCAGCCCTTAGCCATCTTCACAATGTGTTTCACGTTTCCCAACTGAGGATATATGTTCCCGACCCGAGTCATATCATTGATTACGGGGATATTGAGATTGTAGATGATGTCACGTTTGAAGAGAAACCAGTGAAAATACTAGAGCATCGTATAAAACAACTCCGGCATAAAACCATTCCCTTGGTTAAAGTTCAATGGTCGGGGCATGGAGTTGAGGAAGCAACGTGGGAAGCCGAAGAGAGCATGCGCGCTAGATACTCAGAGTTATTCATTTCATAAGTTTCGGGCCAAAACTTCCTTTTAGAGGGGGAGGATGTAATACCCGTACTCTTTGTAAATTTTCTACTCTAGCGCTTTTCTAATTTTGAAACTCGCTGTAAGTGTTTAGTAAGTTTATATTGATCTTAGAGTTCATATAATTTGGAATTTACCCTTTCTTGTTCGGATCGTTGCTGTTTTTGGATCCTTGATGCGATTATACCACCTACTTGTGAAGGGTAGCGCACGCTACGCACCCTTTATAGCGAATGCTAATTGAGTGCTGGTAGCGCACACTATCGGTCAGCATTAGTGCACGCTACTAGTGTATTTGAGGCAGACAGTTCAGTAGGTACTGGACTGAAATGGAGAATTTATAACGCACGCTATGTGTGATGGTAGCGCACGCTAGCTGTATTAGTGGCACGCGCTAAGGTATCGGAGTAACGCACGCTAAGGCGAGCAGGACAGAAGATAGTAGGTTTTGGACTACAATTTCTGGGCAACCAATTACCAGGTAGCGCAGGCTAACACCCGGTTAACGTACGCTAATGGTAATGCGTTAGCGCACGCTACAACATATGTAGCGCATGCTAACGATGCAGGCAGAGTTCACTGGACTACCCGGTGAACCCAGTAGCGCGCGTTATTCTCAGATGCTAGCGCATGCTAAGCTGCCTTTAGTATAAATAGGACGTTTCAGCCCTAATTCGTCATTTCTCCATTCTCCTCCTTCCTTAGGCAATTTCAGGCGATTTCGGGCGATCTGTGAAGAGTTCTTCAGGCTACAATCATCTAGCAACACCTCTAAGATTCTAGTTCGGATTATTCAACATTTAATCCCCTCCAACGCTCCAAATCAAGGTAAACTTTTCATAACCCTCGTATTTCGGGATTTAGCGGTTTTTGTAATATCCAAGAATTTCGCTACGATTTTTCGCATTATTTTATATGAGTTGTACTGTACAGAGTGGGACCGATACATTTTGGGTGGATAATTTTGGGAACTGTGACAGTCGCGCCGGTATGTCTATCGAGGTTATTTTTAATTCTAGGATATTACATGCTTGATGTGTTTTTTCGATGTCGGATATACTGTATGAGTATTTGTACAAATTTCCGTACTTGGTTGACAGTTGTGTTTGAGGATATCGTGTGTCAGATGTATCATATGAGAATGTTATCGGAACGAGCATGTGTATTTCAGTATGCCATATGTTCGTATCCACTATATCGATAGGGACGGGAACAGTTGGATTTTGGCCAAGTATAGAAGGCCATTACGCACGCTAACGTTAAGGATTAACGTACGCTAATTTGCTAGAGTTACATACGCCATGATGTAACCATTACGTACGTGACAAGAGGAATCGAACAGGACCGAGTCGTGGTCGGCAGGTGGGACCCAGTGTCGGCAGTGGATGTGGACATGTGAGTCAACTACGTATTACGTATGCTATGCAGGGTGTATTACGTACATAATACGAGTATATTACTGTAGAAAGTCAACGTGCCTATTACGTACGTTATGGAGAAAGTGTTACGTACGTAAGGATGTGAACGAAATGAGGCAGAAGCCTTTGGACCGTCATTACGTACGCTACCAAGGCCAGTTAGCATACGTAAGAGAGTTTTACGTACGTTAACCTTGGTGTGTTACGTACGTAACAAATTGGCAGTTTATAAAAGAGACGCCCGTCATTTCATTTTCTTCAGAACTCCACTTCATTTTTTCGCCTTCAACACAGAGAGAGGGAGTTTCAGTCCTTCTAAGTGGATTATGAGCTTAAGGGCTTGGTTTGGAGCTTGAGATATGGAGCTATTATTGATCCTTGAAGTGTTTGCTTGTGTGTTTCATCTTCTAAGAGGTTGCATTAAGTGCTCGTTGAAGATTAACCGTTGTGCTGCGATTGGAATTGGAGGACGCATGAATCACCTTGGTCGGGGCTGTGGAGCTTGTAGATGAAGATGACGGGATTGGTCACAAATTCATCATATCGGTATCGAGGCAAGTTATGCTTGCTCAGTTCATAAACGGAATCATGGCATATAGCAATGGCATCATGGAATATGAATTATCACGATGATGGTATGCATATTATGCTTGGATTAAGATAAATCATAATGTATATGATTTTAAAGAAGTCCAGTGGAAACGGAGACGTGAATTATATTTGGTCTATTGTGTGAGAGATTAAATATCAACGCTATTTATTATGCCGACATTGGACTCGAGGTGGTGGTTTGGTATTAGTTATGGACTGTACTTCATTTTGTATTATTCGGATAACTATGTATTCGTTAAGGGATGTGGTCGTGGAAAGGTTAGCGTCTCCAGCTTAAGATAAATTAATATTGTGAGATTATGATAACCATGTTGTTGCATTATTGCATGTGTTTGTTGATATTTCATGTGGTGAGTGTGCACCATTATTTGTTACGTTTTGTGATGTGCTCTTTCTTTGAGCTGTAATCTGTGGGGCCGATGTGTTGGGGATAAAACCTGTATGGTAGCTGTATGGAAATGTGTTTGGGGATAAGACCTAAATGGCACCTATGTCCGGAGTATTCCTGAGTAGATGCTTCCGTGACCCTTGGCTGCTGCCTTGGGAGGTTATGTGATATTGTCCGGAGTATTCCTAAGTAGATGCTTTCGTGACCCTTGGCTGCTATCTTGGGAGTTTATGTGCTATTATCATATGCATTGTTGAGCATGCTGTGAACTGTTGTCTGACGGAATACGACATTGTGGTCGTGTCGATCTTTCATGATCGAGTTGTCGTTGCCCTCTTGAAAAGTCTTCTGATCCTTGTTGGATATCCATTTCTTCGAGATTCGTTGTCATGTTGTATTGTGACATGTCTGGAGTCATATACGTTCTTATCGGTCATGTGTAGAATTTTCAGGGCGGGCACGTGTAGCATATGTTCGTTTCGACCTCATATTGAACCGTGCGCACGAGACGTACTTCGTGAGGTTGATTAGGTAGGAGACCAGACGTGTATCTGATCAATACCTGTGGTTGGCTTGTGTACGGACACATGTCCAGATCGGGCATATCGTGACGTCCATCTTGAGTCTTATTGATTGGTCATTCACAGTCCATGTATAATTGGATCTGTTCGATAGTCGGGTTGTCTTTGAAATCCCGTATATATGATTTGTATATGGTTGACAATTTTATTCTCTCGTGTATCTGTCACCTATGACCCTTTACTAATCTCGTTTGGAGTTACCATATCGATTGCCAACTCATTTGTTATCGACCCTTTATTAATCTTGTTTGGAGTTCACCCTGTCATTGGTAATCTTGTTCGTTATTAATCCTTGATTGATCCTGTTGGAGTTTACTGTATCGTCGGTATTCTCAATTATTGATCCTTTATTGATCTTACTGGAGTTTACGATGCCGCTGGTATTCTCGGTTGTCGATCCTTTCTTGATCTTGCTGGAGTTTACCGTGTCGTCGGTATTCTCGGTTGTTGACCCTTTATTGATTTTATTAGAGTTTATCGTACCGTTGGTATTCTCGGTTGTCGATCCTTTCTTGATCTTGTTGGAGTTTACCGTGTCGTCGGTATTCTCGGTTGTTGACCCTTTATTGATTTTATTGGAGTTTATCGTACCGTTGGTATTCTCGGTTGTCGATCCTTTCTTGATCTTGTTGGAGTTTACCGTGTCATAGGTATTCTCGGTTGTTGACCCTTTATTGATCTTATTGGAGTTTATCGTACCATTGGTATTCTCGGCTGTCAATCCTTTATTGATCTTGTTGGAGTTACCGTATTGTTGGTATTCCCAGTGGTTGATCCTTTATTGATCTTGTTGGAGTTACCACATCATGGTATTCTCGTTCGCGGTTGATCCTTTGTCGATCTTGTGTGGAGTTATCATGTCATTGATATTCCCTTTTGATGCATTGGTTGTTTATCATTATTGCTTGAGTGAGTATTCATGTTGTGTATTGATATCCGGGACTTGCCATTGTCTCGGGATAGTTGGTTTACAGATGTGCCGTGTCATATCGGTTTTATCAGGATTGGGATCCGATTGTGCGATCCAGCGGACAGAATCAGACTTGGCCAGATTATTCTACATTGGAGATATGTTTATGTTTGAGAATCTTGGTATCGTTTCGGATACAATACAGATGGTTACTTTTGAATTCATTCGTCACCTAAGGACGCGAGATGTTGATTATGGTCAGGATTGATTTGATATGGATTGTGATGGGTTGGTAAGGTTACTTCGGTAAGATTACGTGGGGAATGTTCTTACTCTGTAAATTACATTGATATGTAATTGTTTATGTGATTTGATTGTTATCATTGTTTAGCATTATGGCTGACCCCGTCGCGGGCTTTATCTTTTATGTACTCGGAGTTCGAGCTAGTAGCGGTCGTGAAGGAATGAGCTTTCCGGTGATACTGGCTATTGAGATTTGAATGTTCTTTTTGGTTTTTATAATTCCGCTGCAAATGTATTTAATTATATCTCTATTCGCTGCGTGTGTAATTTTATAATGGCTTTCAGTATTTTTCCAACTCTGTGTTTACTTTCTAAATGCCCTTTTGGCGTCTTTGCCTTGTGTTTTCAGACGGTATTTCCTGACGGTAATTGGGAACAACGTTTTGAAAAATATTTGAGTATTTAAAACATTACCTTCATCGGCCTTTTGGCATTTTTTAAACGTTTGCGAAAATGATTTTAGCCTTGTGGGTTCCATTGTGGGGCCCACGGCGCTGTAATATTCCCGGTTGGTTTTGGGGGTGTTACAAAAATGGAATTGGAGTTTGGGTTTCGTAATACCCGGGCATGTGGGTTGTGTGGCTCTACCGATGCGGTAGTAACGTGACTTTTGAAAATAATTTTCTGACTTTTGAGTTAAACTGATTTTGGAGGATCCAGAATTTTTGAAATAATTTCAATTGCTATATTTGCGATGCCAGTGTGTTGTTATTGTGTTGAGACCTTGTATGGGAGTCGTAGGCTAGTATCACGGGAGATCATCGACTTCACGGACCTGTAAGTACGTTCTTTCAGTTATTCAGTTTTGATGATGATTATTTGAGCATAGTGACATGATTTTGAGATATTTCGGGATTGAGATACTGATTATGACAAGATTTTAAGTTTCGAGGACGAAACTTATTTAAGTGGGAAGATATGCAATATCCTAGAATTTCGCTACGATTTTTTGCATTATTTTATCTTAGTTGTACTGTACAGAGTGGGACCGATACATTATGGGTGGATAATTTTGGGAACTGTGACAGTCGTGCCTGTATGTCTATCGAGGTTATTTTTAATTCTAGGATATTACATGCTTCATGTGTTTTTTCGATGTCGGATATACTGTATGAGTATTTGTACAAATTGCCGTACTTGGTCGACAGTTGTGTTTGAGGATATCGTGCATCAGATGTATCATATGAGAATGTTATCAGAACGAGCATGTGTATTTTAGTATGCCGTATGTTCGTATCCAGTATGTCGAGACGGACGAGAACAGTTGGATTTTGGCCAAGTATAGAAGGCCATTACGCACGCTAACGTTAAGGATTAACGTACGCTAATTTGCTAGAGTTACATACGTTATAATGTAAGCATTACGTATGTAACAAGAGGAATCGGACAGGACCGAGTCGTGGTCGGCAGGTGGGACCCAGTGTCGGCAGTGGATGTTGACAGGTGAGTCAACTACGTATTACGTATGCTATGCAGGGTTTATTACGTACGCAATACGAGTATATTACTGTATCAAGTCAACGTGCCTATTACGTACGTTATGGAGAAAGTGTTACATACGTAAGGATGTGAAAGAAATGAGGCAGAAGGCTCTGGACCGTCATTATGTACGCTACCAAGGTCAGTTAGCGTACGTAAGAGAGTTTTACGTACGTTAACCTTGGTGTGTTACGTACGTAACGATTTGGCAGTTTATAAAAGTGACGCCTGTCATTTCATTTTCTTCAGAACTCCACTTCGTTTTTTCGCCTTCAACACTGAGAGAGGGAGTTTCAGTCCTTCTAAGTGGATTATGAGCTTAAGGGCTTGGTTTGGAGCTTGAGATATGGAGCTATTATTGATCCTTGAAGTGTTTGCTTGTGTGTTTCATCTTCAAAGAGGTTGCGTTAAGTGTTTGTTGATGATTCACCATTGTGCTGCGATTGGAATTGGAGGACGCATGAATCACCTTGGTCGGGGATGCGGAGCTTGTAGATGAAGACGATGGGATTGGTCACAAATTCATCGTATCGGTATCGAGGCAAGTTATGCTTGCTCAGTTCATAATGTTTAATAAATGATTTCGTTTTCATTTCATTTATGATTCATATAGCAATGGCATCATGGAATATGAATTATCAGGATGATGGTATGCATATTATGCCTGGATTAAGATAAATCATGATGTACATGATTTTAAAGAAGTCCAGTGGAAACGGAAACGTGAATTATATTTGGTCTATTGTGTGAGAGATTAAATATCAAGGCTAGTTATCATGTCGACATTGGACTTGAGGTGGTGGTTTGGTATTAGTTATGGACTGTACTTCATTTTGGATTATTCGGATAACTGTTTATTCATTAAGGGATATGGTCATAGATAGGTTAGCGTCTCCAGCTTGAGGTAAATTAATATTGTTAGATTATGATAATCATCCTGTTGCATTATTGCATGTGTGTGTTGATATTTTATGTGGTGAGTGTGCACCATTGTTTGTTACGTTTTGTGATGTGCTCTTTCTTTGAGCTGTAATCTGTGGGGCCGATGTTTTGGGGATAAAACCTGTATGGTACCCGTATGCAAATGTGTTAGGGGATAAGACCTAAATGTCACCTATGTCCGGAGTATTCCTGAATAGATGCTTCTGTGACCCTTGGCTGCTGCCTTGGGAGTTAATGTGATATTGTCCGGAGTATTCCTAAGTAGATGCTTCCGTGACCCTTGGCTGATGCCTTGGGAGTTTATGTGCTATTATCATATGCATTGTCGAGCATGCTGTGAACTGTTGTCTGACGGAATACAACATTGTGTTCGTGTCGATCTTTCATGATCGAGTTGTCGTTGCCCTCTTGAAAAGTCTTTTGATCCTTGTTGGATATGCATTTTATGAGATTCGTTGTAATGTTGTATCGTGACATGTCTGGATTCGGATACGTTCTGATCGGTCATGTGTAGGATTTTCAGGGCGGGCACGTGTAGCATATGTTGGTTTCGACCTCATATTGAACCGTGCGCACCAGACGTACTTCGTGAGGCTGATTAGGTATGAGACCAGACGTGTATCTGATCAATACCCATGGTTGGCTTGTATACAGACATATGTCTGGATCGGGCATATCGTGACGTCCATCTTGAGTCTTATTGATTGGTCGTTCACAGTCCATGTATAATCGAATCTGTTCGATAGTCGGGTTTTCTTTGAAATCCCATATATATGATTTGTATATGGTTGACAATTTTATTCTCTCGTGTATCTGTCATTGTTGACCCTTTACTAATCTCATTTGGAGTTACCATATCGATGGTCAACTCATTTGTTATCGACCCTTTATTAATCTCGTTTGGAGTTCACCCTGTCATTGGTAATCTCGTTCGTTATTGATCCTTGATTGATCCTGTTGGAGTTTACTGTATCGTCGGTATTCTCGGTTATTGATCATTTATTCATCTTATTGGAGTTTACCGTGCTGTTGGTATTCTCGATTGTCGATCCTTTCTTGATCTTGTTGGACTTTACCGTGTCATCGGTATTCTCGGTTGTTGACCCTTTATTGATCTTATTGGAGTTTATTGTACCGTTGGTATTCTCGGTTGTCGATCATTTCTTGATCTTGTTGGAGTTTACTGTGTCGTCGGTATTCTCGACTGTTGACCCTTTATTGATCTTATTGGAGTTTATCATACCATTGGTATTCTCGGTTTTCGATCCTTTTTTGATCTTGTTGGTGTTACCAACACCAAGAAAGGATTCTATCTCCTGTTAGTGAGCAGGCGAATGTCCTATACGGTTAATGGCAAATAAGATCATAAGTTTTTGGCCAAAGCATTCTGATATAGTCGTATTAGATACACTATTAATCAGTCGGTCTTGATTTGCATTAACACATGTATAGAGTTTAGTCAACAGTAGGGTTTGACTTTACCGTGACCCGAAGACTTGACCGGGACATCTGATGAAGGGTCTATACGTATATATTATTCACGACATAATGGTTCTGGAATGATTCGTTCATTCGTTCTCAGTCGGGGTTTACAGTGCGGCCCGCTAGGCTGGCTAAGTGCTGCCCGCACTCATTGGTTCCTCCCAATGCCGGCTGAGACGAACCTACGGAGTCGCGCAATAGGATCATTGATGGATAAATGTGAATTAATAATCTCTCTTATAATATTAGATATTAGATATCTAAGTTTGATATATCGGATAAATCAAATAGCGGTCTTATGAATTGTAAGTAGGTTACTGGGTGATTACTTTAATTCATAAATTATATTTCTTAGAGAAATATATATTTGTGTTTGATATAATTAATTAATTGGATTAATTAATTAGTCCAAACACATTGGAAATAAAACGGATTCATTTGACGAACATCCGGTACACGAGGGATTCATTTTGACGAACATCCAGTACACGAGCCGAGTAAATTCGACCCGTCTTCTTGGAAATTTCCCTTAAGGCCGCCCTCCTCCCTCTCTTGTCTCTTTTATACTTATTTTATGTCACTAGGTGACATATGTGAGGTGTATTTGATACCCTCAATCATGTGTTAAAGGAAGACTTTCATTTTTTTATAAATAAAAGTCTTTAAAAAGGAGAGAGGACAACTTCTTCTTGAATGAACTCAAAATCACGAATTTGAGAGAGAGAGTAAGGTTGAAAACTTCATCTTGATCTTAGAGACAAGATATAAGAAGAATACATTGAGTGAAAAAATTCCTACAAGCTTCCCTAGCCGCATTCTTGAAGAAAGGAAGCTTGTCGATTTTCCATCAAGTTCCGGCGTGTGAAGTAGAGGCAATAATAAATGGTACTCGAGTACTTTAGGAAAGTCCTTTTCCGGTTGATGTATAACTTTTTTGTATTTCTTTATGATCTTGGATGTCATTGGTTTGAATTTCCTTGTCTGTATCGGATTCATTATCCTCTAAATGGACATTGTGAAATGGGATGTGTCACGTGTAAAAATTAGCCTAGTGGGTCCTAGGCAGGGGTCCACGGCACTGTGATATTCTCCGAATATCTCGGAGGTGTTACAATATGTCTTCCACCTATAAAGGTGAAGACTATGACCAAGAGTAGGTGGGGCGGCCTCTAGGAGAAATTGGATGAGTTTGGTCCGTTTCGGACTCTCGCGAGTACAGACAGATAAATTCCAATTCTGTTCCGATGTATTTATATCAATTAATTAATCTAATTAATTAATCATATCAAATATGAAATAATATAATTAATTTCTCCAAGAAATAATTATATCTATGAGTTAAATTAATCACCCGGTAATTTATTTAATCCATTAGGCCGTAAATAAATTTAAATAAATTAATTTAGACATCCAATGTCCCAATATAAATTAGACATCCAATATCCAATAAATTAGATATCTAATATCTAATATTTATAAAGAGAGAATAAGCTCGATTCATTCCATCGTCAATCCTATTGCGCGACTCGGTAGGTCCGTCTCAGTTAGCAATGGGAGGAACCAAAGAGTAGTAGCACCATCTAGCCAGCCTAGTGGCCTACACTGTACCCCAACTGAGAACGAATGATTTGGGATCATTCAAAAACCATTCTGTCATGATACCAGTATACGTATAAACCCTTCTTTCAAATGTCCCGATCAAGTTATAGGGTCACGGTCAGTCAAACCCTATTTGTACTTGACGCTATGCATGAGTTAATGCAAATCGAGATCATCGAGCTCTCGTGTATCAAATACAACTAGCTCCAATGGTTTGTCCAAAGACTTATGATCTCATCTGCCAATAACCGTATAGGACATATAACCCGTTAACTAACAGGAGAAAGAATCCTATCTTGGTATTCAGTAGAACCTGCCACTTGCCCGTCAAGATGTACGTTGAGGTTGACCCCCACCTTCCAGTTTTCTGGGTCGAACTACTCTAATGAAAATCTTAACGTCACAAGCACATTCGTACTAAATCCTCAAGCCGAAGGTTCACGAATACCTATCACAACCTTTCGATTCCGTCATTAACTATCCCGGAGTGAAATACATGTGACGAATTGAGGGCGAGTCGGTTGGAGTATACTAATCTAATTAGCATACCTATAACATGTGCTCCCACTAACCATTAGTGTTCGACAGGCAATCTCCAAGTCAAATAACACGTCATACAAGTCTTCACATAAACTTAACGCCCAGCCAAGTTTCATCGACTTGCGAACGATTAAGTATTTGAGCTATAAACCTTTCCAGTGCCGATCCCCTTATCCAATAAGGAGTGGAATGTTTTGCTCTCAAATACACGGACTAGTTTCTATATATATATTTACGAGTCAGGAATACCAGTGACTACCACTAAATAAAGAAACAAACAATGCCTTATGATAATGATCTACATATAGCAAGTACAATACCCTCACTCAACATACTCTGAGTATCATTCGATAGAATACTCCTAACACTAGGTACAATTGATTTCATTTTAAGCCCGCACTTTAGATTGGGACAGACTTCCCCAGCCTTTTTGTCCCAAGCCTTTATTTTGCAATGCACGCACGAATCGTAGTACCATGTATCTCCAATATCAGTGAACTTGACAAAGAGAATACAGGACCCAGGCTGGAAAAAGTTGAAAATTTACATTAATTAAATTGAATCAAAGATATTATAAATCAAATACAATAGATTTATTTACCTCAGTTCCTTTCTTGATATGAGAAGTTGTCTGGTGTTTGTCCATGTTCAACCATTCCACTGATTTCAGTGTGGGGGTGACGTGATTGATATACTAACTGAATCATTTCCCGACATTTTCTTCTTATAGTACGGCTATATTAGTTAAAAAACAATGTTTTGTCTATAAAAAACATAGAACGATAATTCAAGAATACAAATAAAATAGACTGTTTCGCAGTGCTTCATATTGAAGTCTTCAAACTCAGGTAACTCTCCATTTATGAGCATCTTTGTGGCATGCATAGTGGTTTGCACACGTATCTCCTCTGTTAGAATTGGCGTGATTTTATTAGTATGTTTTTAAAATAAAGAAACTAACACTAAAATTAGTATGAAATGCCGTTGACCTTGCCAAATGGACTTGTATGCAAACTGCAGTGCTATAGTAAGCCCATTTTTCAAGCTTATTGTTTGTAGGTGCCTAGAAGTTTGTCTGAGTAGGACTCCCATGGTATCACCTTTAAGCTCACATTCCTACATTTATGTTATGTAATACTAAAAATAACTATTCAAATTAGAAAAAACATCGAAATTAATTTACCTTTCATCTTGAATTTCGATGTCTAACTTTCGAGCATGTGCCTTATCGACATAAATAATGTTGCCTATTCTTATAATGCGTCCTATTATGTCTGAAAATATTGATAATATTCAGCACAGTAATATTTACGAGGAGATTATTAAAATACAATAATATACAACCCACCAATAAAATATTCTCCATTAAACGAAGGAATGTCATCAAAAGGAATTAGTTCGAGTCCATTTGATTGAATCCACATATCAGGCTTACACTTGGCCGCTTTTGTAATGTAGTTGAATATCAATTTCACTGGGCATTCTACCTTGGCCTTGGTCCATTTGCTCTAATTGTTGTCCTCGACATCAAAATTAGCAATGTTCACTGTTTCGCCTTCGGTCAATTGTTTTTTGAAATTAGATAGTAAACCTCTTTTTACATAAGCTGGTATTTTGGATCCCTATGATGTACAACGATTTAGTTTATAATGAAAGAATTGAATGGAAATCAGAAAAAATTTTGCGGAAGAAAAGGTTACCTCGCTGTCCATAAGAATAGCCTCGATCGAAACTGCTTTTTTTTGTTGGTCAGTTGGAATCCATAAACGCAAGATCTTCACTATGATGGTCTTGTTTCTTGTCTCCCTGTTAATACCCCGAACAAATATATTTTCTTCATAGTGTGTGTTTACATAACAGTTGTACTATGTTATTTATGTTGGGTACCGACTCGGATATTTGCGCTGTTTGCGGAAGCGTAAATAAAAGGTGCGGAAAATAAAGGACACGAGGATATATAGAGGTTCGGTTATAATCGAGCCTACGTCCTCTCTCGGTATCTTTTTCTATAGGATCAAGATAAAAACCTCTACGCCTCTCTTCTATCGGTCGAGGTATAACCGTTACAATCACGTCTTCTATTGGTCCGTGATAAACCACTCGTACTTGTCTTTGCGTCGGTCCAAGTTAAACCGTTTTCCTTTTCTATCGGACAAGGAATCAACCGCTCTAGCTTTCTATGGGTACTAGATAAACCTCACGAAGATAGCGATTGCGATTCTAACAATGCCGGATCCTTGATCCTAATAACACCGAATCCAATCGTATCTTTTCTTTTACCACTCGTGTATGTTTTCGTGAATTCTCACTCAAACACTTACAATTAAGCTCAATATCAACAACAAGAATGTGTGTAATAATATCACAAGAATAGACAATTTGCTCAAGGTTGTTGTACTCAAACAATACCATAGGGATGGTATTTATAGGCTCCATCTTCAAACTAGCCGTTAGTCACGCATACTGCATTACGTACGCTATCACATTCATATTACGTACGTAAGCTTCATTACGTACGTTAACCTCCCACGGTTACGTACGTTAGCCTAGTCCAGTTTTAGTCCAGTGAGTTTCGTTTCTTTCTTTACGTACGTTAGTAATGACTTCGTTACGTACGTTAACATTACGTCACTGCTGACGTCATATATCCGTTGTATGCTTTGCTGACTTTGACTTCTCCAACGTTCACTTGGTTGAACTCCTTTACGTACGTTATACAACCTCCATTACGTACGTAAGCTTGCCCAAATTACGTACGTTATCATACCCTTGTTACGTACGTTAGCTTTGTGTTTTTCCAGCTTTTAGCACTTCGTTTTCTTCGATGCTTGGCTTCGCCTCTTCATTGTTTTGTTTTGCTTATCAACATTAATCATCAAAACACTTTTAATTTATGTATGGAACAAAATGTTCCAACAATCTCCCCCTTTTTGATGATTACAAAACAACAATACGTCAATGGGATTTTCCTGCAAAAATACAAATATATGTATATCTTTACAGACCAAAGTTTTCGACTTTGTCCGTTTCGTTAGAATCTTCTCCCATTTCTTTTTCGACTCCTTCTTTTCTTTTCTCCTTTTCTTTTCTCACTTTTATTAATTTTTCATCGTCTTTTCGACGTCTCCTCATTTTTCTTTTTCTGTCATTTTTTTCGACTTCTCCTTTTCATTTTTCAACTCCTTCGATTCTCCCCCTTTTAGGGTAAATCCCATTTTTCCTTTTTTTTCTCCTTTCTCTCCCCCTTTTTGTTTTCATCAAAAAGTAAAAAAAGTAGCAATTGAATTTAATGATACCAAAATGTAGAATATGCACAATATCAATTTATGATAAATAAATGCATAAAGGGTAAAAACTCCCCCTGAAAATATTATCTCCCCAAAAAAATACTCCCCCTGAGTAAAATACAAAAATCAATTTTTGGGGATCCAACCTATAGTTGGTTTTTGTTTAGAAATGTAGACAATATTTGAAACGATTGTTCCTTTAGGAACCCAAATTTTCTTAATTTTTATCGTCCGGCGAGGGCTTTTGCAATTTGAAACGTGATGCCCGATTTTCAAACACTTTTCGCAATGGGGTATTTTAAAATTAACGGATTCGTTTTTCGAACGTGTTTTGAATCCTAACCCCTCTTTATTCAAAGTAAATTTTTGAACACCAAGCATTTGTTCAAATTTCTCGTTTCCACACGAAAATTTCTTTGTCAAAGATTTAAGCTCGGTTTGGATTTTAACGAGATCATTCTTCAAAATATTTTCATTTTCAATACACTTTGAATGATCGATTTCAACAAATTTTTCCTTTTCGATAATTTTGGAATTTTCAATTTCCAAAGATTTAATTTTAGACTTAAGGGATTTTATTTCGGATAAAGCATTTTGGAAATCCGTATGTAATAACTCAAAGGCATCAAAAAGTTCGTCACGGGAGGATGTACTTACTTGGCTTTCGACGTCGCTGTCGTCGAACGAACTCCGGGCCATGAGAGCGAGATTATTTTGATTGATGAACTCATCATCTTCGTCGTCATCGCTCCATGTTGCTACGAGAACCTCCTTCATGGGTTTGACATGGCAATTTTTAGCAAAGTGGCCTGGTTTACCACATAATCGACAAGAGTTGTCGAATTTCTTAGATTCGCTCGAGATATCCTTCTTCCTCCGGTTTAATAATGTTTGGAATTTATTAATATTCTTGGCATAATATGCCGCTTCTTCGTCGCTTTCCTCCACCGGGGTTTCTTCTTTCTTCCTCGAAATCTTAGCCTTCATGGCTAACGATCGTTCCTTCGGCTTCGGCTTGACACTTCGTGATTTAAAACAATCTCATAATTGATTAGTGAACCAACAAGGGCACTAAAATCGAGCGTGTTGAGATCTTTGGATTCCATAATTGCGGTCACGGTGCCGTCCCATTCGCTAGGTAGTGATCTTAAGATTTTCTTGACTTTTTCACTACTAGATAATGGTTTGCCAAACGAAGCTAGTCCATTGGTGATGACCGAGAATCGATCGAGCATATTTGTGATGGACTCGTCACCCTTCATCATGAATAACTCGTAGTCATGGAGAAGCATATTTATCTTCGTCTCCTTGACTTGAGTTGTCCCTTCGTGTGTGATTTCTAGAATTTTCCATATTTCTTTCGCACTCTCACACGATGAGATTCGATTGACCTCTTCGGGATTTAAGGCACAAAATAAGAGTTGAGTAGCCTTACAATTTAGATGGTCATTTTTCCAATCGGCATCGTCGTATTCTTCGAAAGATTTGAGCGTACCGTCGGATTTGATTGGAACTTTCGGGCCAAGGCAAATAATCTTCCAAATTTCGATGTCGTATGCTCGGATGAATATCAACATCTTCTTCTTCCACGTCAAATAATTTGAGCCATTAAAGAATGGTGGTCGGTTGAGAGCAAGGCCTTCGACGGGAGCCATTTGAAAAGCCATTTTGGATCTTCTCCTCGGATGTTAAGCCGCGTATTGGAGTACCGCTCCGATACCAATTGTTGGGTACCGATTCGGATATTTGCGCTGTTTGCGGAAGCGTAAATAAAAGGTGCGGAAAATAAAGGACACGAGGATATATAGAGGTTCGGCTATAATCGAGCCTACGTCCTCTCTCGGTATCTTTTTCTATAGGATCAAGATAAAAACCTCTACGCCTCTCTTCTATCGGTCGAGGTATAACCGTTACAATCACGTCTTCTATTGGTCCGTGATAAACCACTCGTACTTGTCTTTGCGTCGGTCCAAGTTAAACCGTTTTCCTTTTCTATCGGACAAGGAATCAACCGCTCTAGCTTTCTATGGGTACTAGATAAACCTCACGAAGATAGCGATTGCGATTCTAACAATGCCGGATCCTTGATCCTAATAACACCGAATCCAATCGTATCTTTTCTTTTACCACTCGTGTATGTTTTCGTGAATTCTCACTCAAACACTTACAATTAAGCTCAATATCAACAACAAGAATGTGTGTAATAATATCACAAGAATAGACAATTTGCTCAAGGTTGTTGTACTCAAACAATACCATAGGGATAGTATTTATAGGCTCCATCTTCAAACTAGCTGTTAGCTACTGCATACTGCATTACGTACGCTATCACATTCATATTACGTACGTAAGCTTCATTACGTACGTTAACCTCCCACGGTTACGTACGTTAGCCTAGTCCAGTTTTAGTCCAGTGAGTTTCGTTTCTTTGGTTACGTACGTTAGTAATGACTTCGTTACGTACGTTAACATTACGTCACTGCTGACGTCATATATCCGTTGTATGCTTTGCTGACTTTGACTTCTCCAACGTTCACTTGGTTGAACTCCTTTACGTACGTTATACAACCTCCATTACGTACGTAAGCTTGCCCAAATTACGTACGTTATCATACCCTTGTTACGTACGTTAGCTTTGTGTTTTTCCAGCTTTTAGCACTTCGTTTTCTTCGATGCTTGGCTTCGCCTCTTCATTGTTTTGTTTTTCTTATCAACATTAATCATCAAAACACTTTTAATTTATGTATGGAACAAAATGTTCCAACAATTTACAGTGCTGAACAGACTCTTTCTTAAGAGTGACCATCTTTTGTGGGAGTCTTCATTTGGATTTAGTTTAATTTAGGTTTGTTGAGAAGATGACCCATCGAATTTTCTATCATTATCCGAACTTTTAGTTATATCGAATTATTAAAATATCAAAACAGTCCATCTTTTTCAAAAGACTTGATAAATTCGAGTTAAACCGAAATAAATTCGGATATATGATAGATATTTTATTATTTAAACAGGTAACTTGAAGTGGTTTATTTTTGTAGAGTTGTTAGGATCTGGGCTTCAATTATTTAGATTATCCTAATATTTAGTTATCTAATTTGCAATTTGATTCGGTCAATTAAAATATTGAAATAGTCCTTTTCTGTTAAAAGACTGTATAAATTGGAGTTAAACCGAACTAAATTCGGATATATGATAGATATTTTATTATCTAAACAACTAACTTGAAGTGGTTTATCTTTCTAGAGTTGTTAGGATCTGGGTTTCAATTATTTAGATTATCCAAATTTTTTAGTTATCTAATTTACAATTTAATTTGGTTTATTAAAATATTAAACAGTCATTTTTTGTTAAAAGACTGGATAAATTCGAATTAAATCAAAATAAATTTTAATATGTGATAGATAATTTATTATCTAAACAGATAACTTGATAACTTTAATTAATATAAGTAGTTTAACTTTCCAGAACTTTTGGGATCTCGGTTTTAGTTAGTTAGATTATACGAATTTTTTTAGTTTTCTCACTTGCAGTTTGATTCGGTTTATTAAATATTAAAACAGTCCTTTTTTGTTAAAAGACTGGATAAATTCAAATTAAATTAAAATAAATTTGAATATATGATAGATATTTTATTAGCTAAACAGATAACTTGATAGCCTTAAAATAATATAAGTGGTTTATCGTTCTAGATTTTTTAGGAACTGGGTGTTAGAATTTTTGTGGGAGTCCCACTTGCAATTTGATTCGGTTTATTAAAATATTAAAACAACCCTTTTTTGTTAAAAGGCCGGATAAATTTGAATTGATTCAAAATAAATTTGAATATATGATAGTTATCTTATTGTCTAAAGTAATTTTTATTAATATAAGTGGTTTATATTTCTAGAGTCGTTAGGATTTGGTTTTTAGTTAGTTTCATTATCTTTGTTTTTTAGTTCTCTAATTTCAATTTGATTCAAATTATTAAAATATTAAAACAGTCCATCATCTTAAAAGACCGCATAAAACCGAATTTTTACAAAAATATATTTTAATATGTGGTAAATGTATATGGATTAATGTAAGTGGTTTATCGTTCTAGAGTTGTTAGGAATTGTGTTTAGTTAATATGCCTTTCAAAGATATATATCGAAATCAATATATATATATATTGAAATCAATATATATTCAAAATGTTATATATCCCAAGAGAATATGTCAAAATGTTTCAAAATGAAATTATTATAAATCGAATTAAATTTTTCCTTTTGAATTTTAATTTTATATTACCTCTAAGATTGGCTAGGCATGAGCAGATAATTGAGAATATGAAACCCACAAATTTAAGACATCAATTGAATAATTGAAGCTATAATTATCGAAAATAAGGTGATAGAGAAATTTGAATTGAAACACCTACATATCACTACCGTCTTCTCTGAAGTTGCTTTCCCCATCACATTCACCAGAAATCCTTGGCAAATGCGCTTCTTCAACATCTTCACAACTTTCATGGCTGAAATCACCTTCGGATTACTACAGTGTCTTACTCCCTCGAATACAGTCTTGATATCAACAGACGGACATAGGGTTACCCTCCTTTTGGAGCATTCAACTACAGCTCTATGTTTATCCAACCAATCCATACCCAAAATAACATCAACGCCGAGTTCAACTATGTGCAAGTTAGCTAAGAAGCTATGTCCGTTAATCTCTATCTTCACATTGTTAGCTATAAAGTCTACACGCACTACTCCCCCGCAGGCATGCTAACTAACAGAGATTTAGGGGCTTTACTACTTCTATAACCAATCATAGTGCAAAGCTTCCTAGAGATGAATGAATGAGATGCATCCGTATCAAACAACACCAAATCACGAATATTAGCAACTGACAACATAACTGACATGGTTTGGGTTTCAATCTCTTCCCTCGGCCACAACTGACTACGCGCTATTATGCGGAACGTATTTAAAGGTGCGATAAATAAATAGACACAGGATTTATAGAGGTTCGGCCAAACGTGCCTACATCCTCTCTTCGTATCTTTTTCTATAGGATAAAGATCAACTTATGCACCTCTCTTCTATCGGTCGAGGGATAACCGTTACAATTCTCATCTTCTATCGATCCGAGATTAACCGCAACTCACTTGTCTTTTTGTCGGTCCAAGTTAAACTGTTTTCCTTTTCTATCGGACAAGGAATCAATCTATCTAGCTTTCTATGGGTATTAGACAAACCTCACTCAGATATAGATTGTGATTCTAACGATGTCGGATCATTGATCCTAATAACACCGAATCGAATCTTATCATTTCTTTTACCTCTCGTGTATAAGTTTTCGTGTATCACACTCAAACTCTTGATAATATAAGCTCAAGTAAAACAACTAGAATGATTAAATGATATCTCAAGTATGAATTATTTGCTCAAGGTTGTTGTATTGTTTGATACCAAATGGTTTAGTATTTATAGCCATTTTCCTTCAACTAGCCGTTAGCTCCATTTGACTCTTTAGCATGCACTAGCCTTCCTACATACCGTGCGTTATTGCTCATTACGTACATTATAGATATCCTGTAGCGTACGTTATCTACTTCCAATTTCAGTCCAGTGGCTTTTGTTTGTTCCTTTACGTACGTTGTCACTTTTCATTACGTATGTAGAGGGGCCCAAAATGACCCAACCCGCCGGGTCGACCCGCCAACCCGGACCCGGCTGACCCGTGCAGGACCTGAACTCGGCTGACCCATCGACCCGTCGACCCGGACCCGTGGTATACACGGGTGGGGTCTGGGTCTAGGTTTTGCCTACCCGGCGACCCGCCTAGTCCGACCCGTCGACCCGGCGGAAAATAAAAAAAAAATTGAAATGTGGCCGTTAGACCCGGCGGGTCGGACCCGTGACCCGGCGGGTCTAACGACTTAGATCAATTTTTTTTAAAAAAAAATTCCTATCTATAATACTTCACTACTCAACACATTTTTTTCACACCTTCAATATAATTTATCTTTCAAACTCTCATTGCTAATTGCTATACTAGTTAATCTCTCTCTTTTTTTCGCATTTAATCATTATGTCGAGTTCTGACAAGGGAAAGGCTATTGCTACATCTCCCAAAAAATCCAAAATGTCCAAGTTCGAGCGAATGGGTCTTTGGGGAAAATCGAAGAAACCATCTAGGATAATTATTCGGGATCCCCAAAACCAAACTCCACTCGGTTTTGAAAATGAAAGTCAAGAAGCTGAATATGATGCTATACATGAAAGTATCTATTATGGTAGTACAACAACTACCAGTGAAGAAGAAGTTGATCTCTGGGGATTTCGACGTGTCCCGAATCGTCAACAACTGCAAAACATTGACGAAGTAATGGACCATGAAATCGATGAAGCTATGTTAAATCAAACATATGCAATGTTCGAGCACACTCTTCATGGCGTACCAACTCCGATGCAAAAATCAAAGTCGAAGCGTCCTGCGGCAAGCCAAGTTGAAGAAGAACCTCCTTATGTTGAAGAGTTATCGTCCGAGGAGGAAGAAACTGTGAAAGGAAGAGGAAGCGAGAAACAAGCCTTGCCCTGTTGCAGAAAAGAAACTGGTATCCGAACTTTTTTCAAAACACTTTAAAAAGGAAAAAATATCGGATGGCTCGAAAGAGTATCCGTATAAAGCCGGGGATGGATATGGAAATTTTAAAAGGCATTTTGAGAATAACCATGCCTCGGTCCACGGAGAACAAAAGTCACAAAGTCAACTCAACTTCCAACCTTCTATTGGAGCCGGGCCAGCCGGCAATCAAGGTATGTCTGAATCCCAACTTTATAAATATAATGAAAAAATTGCTAGAGAACAAATGGCAAAATTATGTGCACATGAATCTTTATCTTTTAATTTTGCGGATAGTACGGGATGGGAATACAGGATGCAAAATTCATATAATCCTTCTATTAAAAGAATTCCACATACCGCAATGACTAGACAAGTAGTATACTTAGCCAAACAACATAAACTTGGGCAGATTTTAAACAAAAAAATGATTATATGGGAATAATTATACACTGGATTGATGAAAATTGGAACTTAAACAAAAGATTACTTCCGTTTAAAAAATTTAATTGTGCACATATTGCAGATAATATAGCTACAGCAATTATTAAAATTTTATTTTTTTATTGCTTAAAAGATAAAATTTTCACAATTGGTTTTGATAATGCTAGTTCTAATACTGCAAGTGTACCAGCTTTAATACAAGCTTGCAATCCTGTTTTAGCGGGTCAATTATTTCATACTAGATGTATATGTCATATTCTAAATTTATGTGTACAAGATGCATTAAAATTTGTAGATGAGGCAATAGAACCAATTATAAAATGTGTCTTGTTTTTACATAATCGTACTAAGTTAGCTAGACAATTGGTAAAATTTTTAAAGTCAAAACAAATGCAACCCAATTTTTTTACTCCAGACGTAAAACATAGATGGAACTCAACTTATGAGATGTTAAATTTAACTAATGAATATAAAGAATTATTGTGTGAGTTTTTTGATACGTATTTTCGTGTAGAAGGATTTTATTTATTGCCAACGTATTGGGATGAAACTAAAGATTTAATAAAACTATTAAGGGTTTTTCAAAATGCAACTAAAGATTTAAGTGGTTGTTATTATCCCACGTCTCCTAAAGCTTTATTTCATTGTTGTTTTATTGTATTTGAAATGGATGCTCGTAGTAAATACGAAAGATTATCGAATGTTATTTACAATATGTGTTTAAAATGGCTAAAATACTTTAATCGTATTCATGATGTTTTCTTGATTAGTGTTGTTTTATCTCCCGATTTGAATTTAGCTCAAGTAGAACAATTACATGCAATATATTATAATATTCTTAAAAATTTGGGTTTTCCTAATATTGTGGATAATGTTGAAAGTCAAACTTTATTTGAAAATATTCCTGACGTTGAACAAGTAAAAATTGATTTAAAAAATAGTTTAGAAACTGTTTTTTCTGAATATTCTTCTAAATATGGTGATAAGATTCAAACTCCAAAACAAGAACTAGGACTATAAATACATTTAACATGGAATTCGATAGAACTCCACTAACCCATTTCAACAACAACTCTATAATATAGCAAGAAATAGGGATGGTAGTAACGTCGGTCAAAGAAATGACCTTAGTCGATATTATGCAACTAGTTTTGTGCCGGAGGATGACAATGCAGGTACATTTGATCTGTTGGATTGGTGGAAGAGAAGGGGAACCAAATTTCTCATACTTTCTATTTTTAGTGAAGGAAGCTATATGTTGGACGAGTGGAGATCCCGACTGACGCCAAAAAATCTCGAGGCTCAAATGATACTTAAAGACGCAAGAAAAGTCGAGTTACGAGATCAATAAAATAAGTGGGATGACCTGTTAGCGGACCAAGATGCCTATCAAGAAGGCACTACTGAAGGAGAGTCGAGTCAAATGACTCAAACCGATGATCAAGATGACGACAACATCGACTTCGACAAAAGGTAAGTGAGGTAAGTCAGGTAAGTAAAAGAACTACGTAGGGCTTTGATTCCTCACGAGGATACGTAGGCAATTTAATTTTAAGTGAAAACTTAAAATTAAATACAAGCCCATTTTTTTAACTCTTCTCAAGTAAAAGAACTACGTGGAGCTTTGATTCCTCAAGAGGATACGTAGGTAATTTAATGTTAAGTAAAAACTTAAAATTAAATACAAGCTCATTTTTTCAAATGATTTCCTTGTTCACTTATAGTTATTTTTCGTGTATAAAATGATAACAAATAAAAATTTTATATACTTCTAAAAACAAATTGAGACGGGTCGGACCTGTGACCCGGCGGGTCGGACCCAGACCCGGACCCGTGGCCGACCCGTTGACCCGCCAACCCGTACATTTCATATGTACGGGTGGGGTCCGGGTCCTGGCCTGCCGACCCGGCGACCCGACGGGTCCGACCCGGACCCGGACCCGGACCCAGCGATGGGCACGTCTATACGTAGGTTAACTCTCTGGTGTAGCGTACGTTAATCTTGCATTCTAGCGTGCGTTAACTCATATAGCCGTTGCATGAATTTGTCCAAATGTCCGTTGAGTATGTGGACTTTGACCTGGAGACTTCCAACGTTCATCTGCTTGAATTCTATTCAAACTTCATTATGTACGTTAACAGATTCGTGTTACGTACATTAATCACCTTCGATATCGTGCGCTATACTTGTAACTTAGCGTGCATTAAGCAGGTTATATGCAGTCTACTTTTCGGACTCGTCTGATCAGGTAGCTTTATATTACGTATGTTATACGTGCTTCATAGCGTACGTTATGCTTTCTATTTCCAGCTTTTTGCGTCTTCGACTTCTTCGCTGTTTTTTTCGCTTCTTTGTTGTTTTCTTTGTTGTATATATATATATATATATATATATATATATATATATATATATATATAAAATTTTCGACTTTGTCCGTTTCATTAGTTTCCATATCCCATCTTTTCTTTTTTCCTTTTCAACTTCCTCTTTTCATTTTTCAAATTCTTCGCCTTTTCTCCTCCTTTCATCATTCGTATATATTTTTATTTTTCTCATCATTCTTCCATGACGCTTTTCTTGTTTTTCTCCCCTTATATCATTCTTCTTTTATTCCATTCTTCTCCCGTTTTTGTTATCAGCAAAAAGATTAAAAAAATAGAATAACATCATGATAAATATGCAAAAAAATAAGTTCCCCCGAACAAAAATATCTCCCTATTTAAAAAATAATACTCTCCCTGAGTAAAGTACCAATTGATGAAAATTAATTTTTGAGGATCCAACCGAAAGTCGATCATTTTTTAATTATGTAGACGCTGTTCGAAATAGTGGTTCCTTTAGGAATCCAAATCTTTTTAATTGTAATCGTCCGACGTGGGCTCTTACAATTTGAAATATGATGCCCAATTTTTAAACATTTGCCACAACGGGGTATTTTCAAATTTAAGGATTCGGTTTTAAAATTTGGTTTGAATCCTAACCCCTGTTTGTTTAAGGTAAATTTTTGAACCGATAACATTTGTTCAAATTTTTCGTTTCCACACGAAAATTTCTTTGTTAAACATTTAAGTTCGTCTTGAACTTTCAAAAGATCATTCTTTAAAATATATTTATTTTCAAGGCACTGAGAATGATCGGTCTCGACATTTTTCCCTTTTTCAAACTTGGAGAGTTCGTCTCCCAAAATTTTATTTTTCGATTGAAGGGATTTAATTTCACTTAAAGCATTTTGAAAATCGGTATGCAATAATTCGAATGCTTCAAATAACTCATCGTAAGAATTACTTACTTGGCTTTCGACGTCGCTTTTGTCGAATGAACTTCTAGCTATAAGAGCGAGGTTATTTTGACTAATGAAATCTTCGTCTTCGTTTTCATCACTCCATGTTGCTATTAGAAATTCCTTCTTTGAAGTTGATGCTCGGCAATTCTTTGCGAAGTGGCCTGGTTTACCACATAATCGACATTTGTTGTCGAATTTCTTAGATTTGCTGTAGTGAGGAAATCCCTCACACTATACCGCAAGTGCACGGTGTCCACAAGTAATAAAGTGATGAGTAAAGTATCGTTCCCTCGAGGACTGATTTCACTAAGTACCAAAATATAGTCAACTCATAATTTTATTTGAAGAACAATTATATGGAATTTATATCTAAAATAATTTCCGAAAATAAATAATAGTACTAATAATAATAATAATACTAATAAGGGTGTAGGATTATGATTTTCACCTCAAACAATCAGGAATGATATTTATTCAATTCAATTCACTTTTATTCAATTGATTGTAAGCCAGGAATTCCTATATTATTCTAAAGCCTTTCCCAAGGTCGATAGAAAATACTACAAATTATTAACTCGATATATCCCTATTCGAATTAGATAATTAATAGCTAAAACAGTTCAAGAATTCCCAAAATAAATAGGCTTCACAATTCCATGAGTATATCCCTATCTCACGAAAATCATGATTCGTCTCACAAGAACTATGCCTAAATTTCATTTCCCGAATCCATAAAGACATTCAAAACAAATTAAATATTGGCCAGACAATTAAAAAGCATTAAGAATAGTAAGAAGAATCCAATTCAATAGAATAACGAGTAAATCGAAATAATAATAAATAATAAAACCGTCATGAACTCGGCTACAATCACAATCCTACTCGAATAGATCTAAAAACTAAGATGCAGAAAAAAACTAAGAAAAACCGTAGGGATCCGTGGTCTTGTCGTCGCCCACAAATCTCCTCCTTGTGTTCTTCGCCCTAGCTATCGATCCACCTCCTCTGTCTCTTCTTTTTCTTCAGCCCTTCAATTCTTATTTATAGCAATCCTAAGCCTCCAAAACGCGTCCGTTTGATTAGGTCGAGAACAGGCTCCAAAACGGCCCAGAAACGCAGAATATTCAGCAAAACTGCCTGGTGGGCCGCGGCTCACTTAATCTGTGCCGCGGCTCACACGTTCAGCGCCCCATGCCTGGGCGCCCTTTTTTTCTCCTGGGCCGCGGCTCACTTAGGCTGTGCCGCGGCTCACGATCTGATGTGCTCGGCGCTCATTGGTTGTCTTCGTGTGCCGGCTCATGACCTACTCATTGCTACCGTTTTTCATCGTTTTGGCCTCCGGACTCCGATTTCCTGCAAAACATATAAGAATAGTGCATTAAAAGCTCATTTATGCTGAATTAGGCTCAAGATGGACATAAAATAATGATAAATAAGCGCATAAAAATACGCCTAACAAATACCCCCAAACTTGAGCCTTTGCTTGTCCTCAAGCAAAAAATTATCAATTTTAAATAAAATGCATCGTGAATAATTATGCAAGTCCATAGTGCTCAACTTAATCAATACTAGCCTGAAAATCTCAAAGAATAGTACAAGTATTGTAATAGCGAGTCACATCCAGGACACTGATTCCACTAAGTAACCAATTTCAGTCCTAATCAATCGTTCATGAAGAAAACCAAGCTCAAAGATTAACAAGTGTGAATTTAACCGACCGTCAATATGAAGAGTTAGATTAAACAAGCCAATTCGCCCAGTCCCACAGTCTAGTAGCAAAATTCAAGAGTTTTATTATCAAAATTATTCCTAGGACAGCATTCCCTTATGTATGATCAATAATATGATTCGAGTTAACCACTAGGTTTGGATCTCGGGATGTTTCATCGGGATAGTCCCAGGGTGGATATCCATTCTCATATATTGGGGAACCGTTTGACGTAAAAGACACTCAAGGGGCACATGGATGCTTCTAGTTACTAAGTCCCCCTCTACAGCAGAGAAAAAACTCGAATAGCTATTTCCGCATGTCCAATTCAAGGTCGCTGTTTTACGCGAGAGTAAACAACGGGTCACGCGAATACCCACGGTTATTAGGCTCCCCATCATCGGCACATGTGAAATCTCTGAACCACTAGTCTCATCAGGGTCGTCGTTTTACGCGAGAGTAAACAACAAGTCACGTGAATACCCTCGGTTACTAGACTTCCCATCATAGAACAAATAATGTCTCGACTTTTTGGGAAAAACTATCTAACTCTAAACTCTATTTAAGTGCCCACACTATTCATATTACTGGACGACTAGCTAACCGAAAAGTATAACCAAACATATAGACGGTGATTTGAGAACACATATGTCTCCTTTCTTATCTGCTAAGATCTCTACAAAAGCGATAAAATTTCGGACCTAATTGAATACTCAACAGAAACAGATACTGCTGACTGCAGCTCGACCAAAAGTCAACCATTTTTTCCAAGAGACTTCAGTATCGTAACATCAGTTTTACACACGGAAGCACGAAAAATTCAAGAAAAATTCACGTTTTTGAACAAAACCATCAACAAAATGCAAGGACAATAAAGCAATCGCAATTTATACCCAAGAAAAATTAAGAAAATTATCGCATGCTTCAATTTATTCCACTACACATAACATTATCAATAATAAAACTCATGTGAAAATCTAAGAGATAGGGAAAAGTGAAACTTATTCCAAATGTCTTCTTGAAATCCAGCACATGTCTGAGTGGAATCGATTGTCAATCCATACTTCTAATAATGCTCAGCATCACGAGGGACCCCCAAACTTAGTCTCTAGTCATGAAATAACAATAGACATTAAATCAAGAAAGACTAGAATATGAAGAATAATAACTCATTTGGGGTTGAAATATTAGAGAGGCAAGGGCCAACAAGAGTACGAATCCAAAAGAAATAACACAACAAAGAAAAAATTAATAACTAAAAATCAAATAAAAACAACTAACTAGAAAGCAAGTAAAATTGATGGGTTGCCTCCCATCAAGCGCTCTATTTTACGTCTTGAGCACGACGTGGCAAAAAGAGTTTAATGTGGATTTTTTTTAGGGAGATTGCCAAATGCCCCCTTCTTTCAATCTATAAGCCTCTTATTCCACAAGGAAGGCTTTGGTTCATGTCCGGTTGCCAAAAAGAATGAGTAAGAAAAATTATGCGGACAACCAAAAAATAATGGAAGAATATAATAATGATAAGGCATGACAAAATAAGCAGAGTTCGAATGGGTAGATAATAAAGACATATCATGAACAACCTCATTAGAACTCAAAGAATCAGCCTCAACAAAATCAAAAGTAATAGGGTCAATCTCTCCCATTATGGATTTAGGAAAAATTATGCGCGGCACCGTCAATAAAATTTTTGGCACAAAAGTATTCACCTTATTAGTCGAAGTTTGATGACAAATTAATGGAATTTCTTTGGAAACATCATCAATGGTAACTTCTTCTACAGGCTCATCACACTTTATGTAATTATCAGGTGCTGGGGGATCGACCCTAAAACTCAACATGTCTTTCTTAACAACCTCCCCCTCAACTTCACTACTAAATATATGAGCTGGAAAATAACCATAGTGAACCTCAAGACCACGATTTGAACACTCTAGCTCAAAAAGGGTACTATCAGGATTTTTAAGAGTATCTACATATTGTTCAAGCATGGTCTTTTGTTTTGGGGGAGGGGGCTGACTGACCCTATTTGGAAAATTATTAAGAACATCGAAATTTATGAAATTCCAAGGGCCACGATACTCAAAGGAAAACATAATGAAGAAAATAAAAATATAGAGACTAAAGGAAAAAAAAACTTCAAATTAAAATTAGAGTTGCTTGGAATTGATATTAGCGAAAAATCAGTCCCCGGCAACGGCGCCAAAAACTTGTAGTGAGGAAATCCCTCACACTATGCCGCAAGTGCACGGTGTCCACAAGTAATAAAGTGATGAGTAAAGTATCGTTTCCTCGAGGACTCATTTCACTACGTACCAAAATATAGTCAACTCATAATTTTATTTGAAGAACAATTATATGGAATTTATACCTAAACTAATTGCCGAAAATAAATAATAGTACTAATAATAATGATAATACTAATAAGGGTGTAGGATTATGATTTTCACCTCAAACTATCAGGAATGATATTTTTTCAATTCAATTCTCTTTTATTCAATTGATTGTAAGCCAGGAATTCCTAAATTATTCTAAAGCCTTTCCCAAGGTCGATAGAAAATACTACAAATTATTAACTCGATATATCCCTATTCGAATTAGATAATTAATAGCTAAAACAGTTCAAGAATTCCCAAAATAAATAGGCTTCACAATTCCATGAATATATCCCTATCTCACGAAAATCATGATTCGTCTCACAAGAACTATGCCTAAATTTCATCTCCCGAATCCATAAAGACATTCAAAACAAATTAACTGTTGGCCAGACAATTAAAAAGCAATAAGAACAGTAAGAAGAATCTAATTCAATAGAATAACGAGTAAATCGAAATAATAATAAATAATAAAACCATCATGAACTCGGCTACAATCACAATCCTACTCGAATAGATCTAAAAACTAAGATGCAGAAAAAAACTAAGAAAAACCGTAGGGATCTGTGGTCTTGTCGTCGCCCACAAATCTCCTCCTTGTGTTCTTCGCCCTAGCTATCGATCCACCTCCTCTGTCTCTTCTTTTTCTTCAGCCCTTCATTGCTTATTTATAGCAATCCTAAGCCTCCAAAACGTGTCCGTGTGATTAGGTCGAGAACAGGCTCCAAAACGGCCCAGAAACGCAGAATATTCAAAGAAATCGCTGGTGGGCCGCGCTCACTTAATCGTGCCGCGGCTCACACGTTCAGCGCCCCATGCCCAGGCGCCCTTTTTTTTCTCTGGCCGCGGCTCACTTAGGCCGCGGCTCACAAGATAGATGTGCTCGGGCCACGGGTTGTCTTCGTGTGCCGCGGCTCACTTGGTTTGTGCCACGGCTCATGACCAAAAACTGCCGTTTTCGCCCGTTTTTCATCGTTTTGGCCTCCGGACTCCGATTTCCTGCAAAACATATAAGAATAGTGCATTAAAATCTCATTTATGCTGAATTAGGCTCAAGATGGACATAAAATAATGATAAATAAGCGCATAAAAATACACCTAACATTTGCCCATCTTGATGTCTTTCTTTCTCTGGTTTAATAACTTTTGAAACTTATTAATATTCTTGGCATAATATGCCGATTCTTCGTCACTTTCATCCACCGGGATTTCTTCTTTTCTTGACATCTTTCCTTTCATGGCTATCGTTCTTTCCTTCGGCTTCAGTTTGGTGTTCCGTGATTTTAGAACAATCTCGTGATTTATTATCGAACCAACGAGGGCGCTAAAATCAAGATTATTTAAATCTTTCGATTCCATAATCGCTGTCACCGTGCCGTCTCATTCAGCAGATAGTGATCTTAAGATTTTCTTTACTTTTTCACTACTTGTTAATGGTTTCCCAAAACAAGCTAATCCATTAGAAATGACCGAAAAACGGTCAAGCATGTTCGTGATGGATTCTTCACTTTTCATCATAAATAGCTCGTATTCATGTAGGAGCATATTTATATTCGTCTCCTTGACTTGAGACGTTCATTCATGTGTTACTTCTAACATCTTCCATATCTCTTTAGCACTTTCACACGAGGATATCCGGTTGTGTTCTTCCGGATTTAAGGCACAATAAAGAAGTTGAGTTGTCTTACAATTGTGATGGTCGTTTTTCCAATTGGAGTCATCATACTCTTCGAAAGTTTTAAGCGTACCGTTGGAGTTCGTGGGAATTTTCAGAACAAGATATATTACTTTCCATAGCTCGATGTCGTAAGCTCGAATGAATATCAACATCTTCTTCTTACATGTCATGAAGTTAGATCCGTCAAAGAATGGTGGTCGATTTAGGGCAACACCTTCGACCGGGGCAAGTTGAATCGCCATTTGGATCGTCTTCTCCTTGGATGTTAAGCTACTTCTAGGAGGTACCTCTCCGATACCAATTGTTGGTGCGATATTCGGTGTACGCGCTATTATGAGGAAGCATATTTAAAGGTGCGGTAAATAAATCGACAGGAGATTTATAGAGGCTCGGCCAAACGTGCCTACGTCCTCTCTTCGTATCTTTTTCTATAGGATAAAGATCAACCTATGCACCTCTCTTCTATCGGTCGAGGGATAACCGTTACAATTCTCATCTTCTATCGGTCCGAGATTAACCGCAACACACTTGTCTTTTTGTCGGTCCAAGTTAAACCGTTTTTATTTTCTATCGGACAAGGAATCAACCTATCTATCTTTCTATGGGTACTAGAAAACCTCACTCAGATATAGATTGCGATTCTAACAATGCCGGATCCTTGATACTAATAACACCGAATCGAATCTTATCCTTTCTTTTACCTCTCGTGTATGAGTTTTCGTATATCACACTCAAACTCTTGACAATATAAGCTCAAGTATAACAACTAGAATGATTAAAATGATATCTCAAGTATGAATGATTTGCTCAAGGTTGTTGTATTGTTTGATACCAAATGGTTTGGTATTTATAGCCATTTTGCTTCAACTAGCCGTTAGCTCCATTTGACTCTTTAGCATGCGCTAGCCTTCCTACGTAGCGTGCGTTATTTATCATTACATATGTTATAGATATCCTGTAGCGTACGTTATCTGCTTCCAGTTTAAGTCCAGTGGCTTTCATTTCTTCCTTTACGTACGTTGTCACTTTTCATTACGTTCGTTAACTCTCTGGTGTAGCGTACGTTAATCTTGCATTGTAGCGTGCGTTAACTCATATATCCATTGCATGCATTTGTCAAAATGTCCATTGAGTATGTGGACTTTGACCTGGAGACTTCCAACGTTCATCTGTTTGAATTCGTATTCAAACTTCATTACGTACGTTAATAGATTCGTGTTACGTACGTTAATCACCTTCGATGTCGTGCGCTATACTTGTAACTTAGCGTGCATTAAGCATGTTATCTGCAGTCGACTTTTCGGACTCGGCTGATAAGGTAGCTTTATATTATTAGGAATACTTGTTAGATTTTGATGATGTCATTAATATAATTCAAATGTTTATTACTTGGCAAAAATGTAAGGAAGAACCAAATGAGTATCTTCCATAGGCCAAATCATGTTAAGTTTAATACTTGGCAAAATGTAAAGATGAACCAAATGAGTATCTTCTATAGGCCAAAATAAGTTAGGCTAAAATCGGCTAAGTACTAAAGATCATCCGAGTTCATCAGAGAGATACATCCAAGTCTAGTCAGAGAAGCTCTGGTCAACAAAAATCATCAGGGATGTTTGACCAGACTGCAGTCAAGTAACCTCAGACAAGTCATCTGATCAGGCAAGTCCCAAATAGTGAACATCAGAGAAGTCCAGACTGCAGAGAAGTTAACTGTACATCAGCCTACTCGAGATCAGCCAAGTACTCTAAGTCCACATCAGCATGCGTTGAAAAGTCAATTATTACGGAAAGTCACATGCAACGTGAAGAGACAAATTGGAGAGATTCCCGCAAGGATATGAATTAAATAATTCATCCAGGCCTGCCACTGAAGACTTTAATCGTATTATATTCAAAAGATTCGGCGCCTCATATGCAAAGTCTTCACAACGGTCGGAAGATGGATTAAATTATGGGAATCCAGTCTTGCAACGTTCAGAAGGAAAACAATGAAGTCTACCTCTCCAACGGACAGATTTGTTGAAAAGATTTGCAACGGATATGAAGGAAAAGCTCAGAGATCGTGACCTATATATATCCGAAGATTTGAAGCTGAGAATTACATAACACAACATACAGACGGTGCAAACAAACTTTCAGAGGAATCAAAGCAATCAAAGCAATCTAAAAGCGAACTATAGCATCGTGAAAAGAGCAGTTCTCATAAGTTCATACTTGAAGAAGCTCTTAGTTGGAGAAGACAAAAACTCGTGTCTTTAATCCTGAGTTCGGGATACTTCACTGGTTGAAGTTCGAGACTGTAAAGTCATCCAAGGATCGCGGATCAAGAGGTGCAAGGCAGTCAAGTGTGTTGCAACGGCAAGGATTTCCACTGGTTGGAAGCTGTTGTAATTTGGTTGAATCACTGTAATCTTTATCACTGGTTGACAATTATAGTGAATTCATCTCCAACTGGTTTGGATAAAAGTGGATTAGTAGAGGATTACCCCACCTCTGAGACCACTATAACTGCCTGCGTATTTTACTGTTTTATAGCATCATACTTTAACTGCTGCATTCATTGTTAAGTGTTTCATTAGTTGTTTTGTATTCGTCATCAGCTGACTTTCGTACGTATTGAGAACAAACGACTCTAAGTCATGTGTATATCTATCAGCTGAAGAAACTTACTCTTTGAGAAAAAGAGTTTTAAGAGTTTCAATAAGTCTATTCACCCCCCCCCCCCCCCATAGACTTATTCCTGGACGACTTGTGACCTACAAGTGGTATCAGAGAGGTTGGTTCATTTAGTTCACGAACCAGATCTATATCAGAAATATATTTTTTTACTCTCATTATATAATGGAACACATGCATTCTAGACTACATGTGTTTTCAGTTGACGAGTATGATCTTTGTAAGATAAGGATGCAGGCACACTTATCTTCAATCCATGATGACATGTGGTGCATCATAGAGGACGGGCCATTCACCTTCGAGAAGGACAACACTCCAGAGGAGATCGCTGCAGGGAAGCCAGAGAAGATCCCAAAGAAGAGGACAGAGCTGACTCCCGAAGAAAAAAATCTGGCCAACCTTGCAACCGGGCCAGAGACGTGCTGTATCAAACTCTTGACAAATCCACCATGGTCAAGATCAAGAATTGCAAGAATGCAAAAGAAATATGGGACACATTAGCTCTAATGTGTGAAGGAACGGAGCTGATCAAAGAGAACAAGCTGTCAATTGCTATTCAAAAATTTGACAACTTCAAAATGAAGAATGGCGAATCTATAGACCAAGTGGACACAAGGTTCACTGAGATTATCAATGAGATCAACTCCCTCGGCAAATCTTATGGCAACAGGGAAATGGCGCTGAAGGTTTTAAGATCTCTCAATCCTGAATGGAGCATGAAGGCAGTGGCCATGAGAGAATCCAAGGACCTTAATAAGATAAAGATCCAAGAGTTGTTCTCTGACCTAAAGGCTTATGAGTTCGAACTCCCAAGTTCATCCTCAACCGAGCCTGCAGAGAAGGGAATAGCCTTTGCAGCTGAGTCCCCCGCCAAGAGCTTATCTGATGTAAAGCCTCCAAATCCATTAGATTTTGAGGAAGAAATGGCATTCATAATGCAGAGGTTCAGCAACTTCCGGAAGAACTACTCCAAATACAAAAAGAATTATAAGGAGAATCCTGTAAGGAACCGTAAAGCCGTTGGAAGGTGGAGTGCTACAACTGTCATAAGACAGGACATATTCAGATCGACTGTCCTGATCTTAAGAAGGACAAGAGCAAGAAAGAGGTGGGCAGAAAAGAAGACAGAAGGAAGGCCCTCATCGGAGAAGATCAAGAGCGTATAGAGTCCAGCAGTGGATTCTTCTCAGATGATGACGAGGAGTATGATTGTCTGATGGCCAACCTAGCTGATGAAGAGGTAACATCAAAACCCTCTGGTTCAAATAATAGTTCAGCCATGTCACAAGATATGGATCTGCACGAATCTGTAAATCATCTACTTAAAGATTTTGAGACACTAAAATCTGCACACCTATCTGTATCAGCCGAGAAGACTCAGCTGCAAGATGAGAATAGGCAGCTGAAAAATGATGTTGAAAAACTCAGCCTAGAATTAAATAAAGCCAAAACTGATTTTGAAAACAAGGCTGCAGTTGACTTGAAAAACCAGGCTGATGTCACTACAGCTGGGATAAATCGACTGCACTTGCTCATGTCAAAGCCGAATTTACTAAGCTGACTCAGGTAAAGAAGACTCGGGCGCAGGAAATAACCTCCCTGAAGGCATCTTCAACTCTGGACGAATTTTGTACTAATAAAAGGCCACTATATTCCAGATCAGGCCTTGGATATGATCCTCACACTCCCTCTAGTTCTAAAACCACTTTCGTCAAGGGAGAAACAATTGTCTCGACTGTTGAGCCTACATACAAACCGATATTTAAAAATAGGCAACAGCCAAGTCACAAGTCTAGGCTGCAGCCAGGGTTCACAAGGCAGCCACCTAGACAAGCGACTAGGCATTGGGCAAGGCAGAAGCAGCAGCCCAGACAACATGCCCACTATTATCAACAACTCCTCAAAAACAGATTTCAAAATGGGAGGGGCAGATGGAAACCTCAAGGTTATCCTAAGTTCCAAAATGAACAAGTGTGGAGACCTCAAAGATTTAATAAATGGTCTCAGCCAAGGTTTAGAAATGGCCCACACTATCAATATTTTGAGGAATATCCGGTATACAAACCCAACAGGAGATACAGACCTAGACCTTACAAACCGTATAAGGGTAATATTAATAACAATTTTCACAATCCAAGGAGAAATCAATTCTCCAGGAAACCAGCTAACCCTAGAGGACCCACACAGACTTGGGGTACCTAAATCTCTGCTTGTTTGATTGCAAAAAAGGTGGAAGGACTACAACCACATCTCCACAAATTCAAACTTTGGAGGTGAAGAATGGTTTCTAGATTCTGGATGCTCTAGGCATATGACCGGGAACAAGAAGATGTTGTCTAAATACAGCAAAGAAAGAGGTCCTGATGTAACCTTTGGAGATATCTCTAGAGGACAAACAAAGGTCTTTGGGGAGCTGCACCGAGGAAATATTGTGATATCCAAAGTTCACTATGTCAAAGAGCTCAAGTATAATCTCCTGAGCATAAGCCAGTTTTGCGATGAGAAGAATCTAGTAGTCTTCACCATTTGGAAATGTATGGTGATAGATATCCTATCTGGAGAGGTGAAGCTACAATGATTCAGAAGGAGAGATGTTTACATGATAGATTGGAACACAGGAACACCCAACACCTATTTTCTATCTAAGATAGTAGCTGAGGACAGATGGCTGTGGCACAAAAGATTATGTCACCTGAACTTCAAAGCCATCAACAAAATTAGTTCTCAGAAGCTGGTCAGAGGACTCCCAGAGTAAGCATTCAGGAAGGAAGCTATTTGTGATGCATGTCAGAAAGGAAAGCAGACCAGAGCATCATTCAAGCCAGTCCAGTCTACAACCCTCACAACAAGTATCTTAGATCTACTCCACATGGATCTATTTGGTCCTATCAAGCCAAGGACTCTAAGCAGCCGAAAGCATGCACTTGTTGTAGTAGATGATTATTCAAGGTACACTTGGATTATCTTCCTGTATAAGAAGAGTGAAACCTTGACCAAGCTACCTGAGCTGCTGAGAAGGATCCAGAATGAGAAATCCCTATCCATCATCAAGATCAGATCAGATAGAGGAGGAGAGTTTCTCAACAAGGCTATCACCGACATTAGCCGATCGAATGGGATCCAAGATGAGCTCTGCGGCCAGAACCCCAAAGAATGGCGTTGCCGAAAGAAGAAACAGAACCCTGAAGGAAGCATCCAGTCCATGATTGCGAAGCGGACCTGCCCAAGAGGTTACGGGCTGAAGTCACAACACGACTTGCCATACTCGAAACAGAGTATGATAGTAGGGAGACATGGCAAAAATCCCTATGAGGTTTGGAATAATAGAACTCCTACTGTTGCTTACTTTCATGTTTTTGGTTGTAAGTGTTTCATCCACAACAACGGTAAAACACAACTAAATGCCTTTGATGCTAAAACTGATGATGGTCTCTTCATGGGATACTCACAAAGAAGCAAGGCATATAGAGTTTTTAATAAAAGAACCTTAGTTGTGGAGGAAACACCCCATGTTGTATTTGATGAATCTACTGTTGAGTACAGGAAGCAAGTTGAGATAATTGAGAATAAGCTCAAATCAGCAACCCTCGAAGAAGTCATTGTACATGACACTGGAATGGTAGACTCAGCTTCAGATCAGCCCGATGATCCAACTGTAGCTGCTGAAGACCCAACTGTAGATTGTTAGGCGTATTTTTATGCACTTTTATATCATTAATTTATATCCATCTTGAGCCTAAATCAGCATAAATGAGATTTTAATGCATTATTTTTATATGTTTTGCAGGAAATCGGAGTCCGGAAGCCGAAACAATGAAAAACGGGTGAAAACAACAGTTTTTGGTCATGAGCCGCGGCACCCATGAGCTGAGCCGCGGAACAAGCAGGAGACTAGCAGAGTGCCGAGTAAACTGTACTCTGTGCCGCGGCACAGATTTAGTGAGCCGCGGCACAGAAGAAATAAACAGCGCTCAGGCATCCCGCTGTGCCCCGTGAGCCGCGGCACATATTAAGTGAGCCGTGGCACACGGGGCGGTTTTGACAGAAAGTGCCGCGGTTCTGGGCCGTTTTGGAGCCTGTTCTCGACCTAATCACACGGACGCGTTTTGGAGGCTTAGGACTGATATAAATAGGCATGGTAGGGCTGAAGAAAAAGAAGGGGGGATCGATCAGGAGGAACTTGGAGGTGGATCGATAGCTAGGGCGAAGAACATAAGAAGGAGATTTGTGGACGACGACAAGACGACGGATCCCTACGGTTTTTATGCATCTTAGTTCCTAGATCTATTCGAGTAGGATTTTGATTGTAGCCAATTTCATGACGGTTTGATTATTTATTATTATTTCGATTTACTCGTTATTCTATTAAATTGGATTCTTCTTACTGTTCTGAATGCTTTTTAATTGTCTGGCCAACAGTTAATTTGTTTTGAATGTCTTTATGGATTCGGGAGATGAAATTTAGGCATAGTTCCTGTGAGACGAATCATAATTTTCGTGAGATAGGGATATACTCATGCGAATTGTGAAGCCTGTTATTGTGGGAATTCTTGAACTGTTTTAGCTATTAATTATCTAATTCGAATAGGGATATATCGAGTTAATAATTCGTAGTATTTTCTATCGACCTTGGGAAATGCTTTAGAATAATTTAGGAATTCCTGGCTTACAATCAATTGAATAAAAGTGAATTAAATTGAATAAATATCATTCCTCATTGTTTGAGGTGAAAATCATAATCCTACGTCCTTATTAGTATTATTATTATTAGTAGTATTATTATTTATTAGTTTAGGTATAAATTTCATATAATTGTTCTTCAAATAAAATTGTGAGTTGACTATATTTTGGTACTTAGTGAAATCAGTCCTCAAGGGAACGATACTTTACTTATCACTTTATTACTTGTTGACACCGTGCACTTGCGGCATATTGTGAGGGATTTTCCCACAACAAGTTTTTGGCGCCATTGCCGGGGACTGATTTTTCGCTAATATCAATACCAAGCGACTCTAATTTTAATTTGAAGTTTTTATTTTTTTTAGTCTCTATATATTTTTATTTCTTCATTATGTTTTCCTTTGAGTATCGTGGCCCTTGGCATTTCATAAATTTTGATGTTCTTATTAATTTGCCAAATAGGGTCAGTCAGCCCCCTCCCCCGAAACAAAAGACCATGCTTGAACAATGTGTAGACACTCTTAAAAATCCTGATAGTACCCTTTTTGAGCTAGAGTGTGCACGTCGTGGTCTTGAAGTTCACTACGGTTATTTTCCAGCTCATATATTTAGTAGTAAAGTTGAGGGGGAGGTTGATAAGAATGACATGTTGAGTTTTAGGGTCGATCCCCCAGCACCTGATAATTACATAAAGTGTGATGAGCCTGTAGAAGAAGTTACCATTGATGATGTTTCCAAAGAAATTCCATTAAATTGTCATCAAACTTCGACTAATAAGGTGAATACTTTTGTGCCAAAAATTTTATTAACGGTGCCACGCATAATTTTTCCTAAATCCATAATGGGAGAGATTGACCCCATTACTCATGATTTTGTTGAGGCTGATTCTTCGAGTTCTAATGAGGTTGTGCATGATAATTCTTTATTATTTGCCCATTCGAACTCTGCTTATTTTTTCATGCCTTATCATTATTATATTCGTCCATCATTTTTTGGTTGTCCGCATAATTATTCTTATTCATTATTTTTGGCAATCGGGTATGAGCCAAAGCCTCCCTTGTGGAATAAGAGGCTTATAGATTGCAAGAAGGGGGCATTTGGCAATCTCCCTAGAAAGAAGCCACGTTAGAATTTTTTCGCCACATCGTGCTCAAGACGTAAAATAGAGCGCTGGATGGGAGGCAACCCATCATTTTTACTTGCTTTCTAGTTAGTTGTTTTTATTTGATTTTTCGTTATTATTTTTTTTTCCCTTTGTTTTGTATTTCGTTTGGATTCATGTAATCTTGTGGCCCTTATTTCTCTAATCTTTTTATAACCCCAATGAGTTATTATTCTTCATATTCTAGTCTTGCTTGATTTAATGCCTATTGTTATTTCATGACTAGAGACTAAGTTTGGGGGTCCCTCGTGATGTTGAGCGTTATTGGACGTATGGACAGTCGATTCCACTCGGACATGTGCTGGCTTTCAATAAGATATTTGGAATAAGTTTCACTTTTCCTTATCTCTTTTATTTTCACATGAGTTGTATTATGGATGATTTTATGTGTAGTGGAGTTGATTTTCTTGGTTATAAATTGCGACTTCATCATTGCTTTACTTTTCGTGAATTTTTCATGCTTCTATTTGTGTAATACTGATGTTACGACACTGTTTTTCTCTCTAAAGAAACGGTCGAGTTTTAGTCGAGTTGTAGTCAGTGAATTCTGTTTCTGCTAAGTCTTCATTTAGGTCCGATATTTTTTTTTCGTGATTGTAGAGGTCTTGGCGGATAAGAGAGGATACATACGTGTCTTAAAATCACCGTTGATACGTTTGGTTATATTTTTCAGTTAGCTAGTCGTCCAGTTACATAAGTCGTGTTGGCACTTGAGTTTAGAGTTTGACAGCTTTTTCCCAAAAGTCGAGATAATATTTGTTCTCTGATGGGAAGTCTAGTAACCGGGGGTATTCACGTGACCCGTTGTTTACTCTCGCGTAAAATGACAACCCTGATTAGACTAGTGATTTAGAAATTTCGCATATGCCAATGATAGGGAGCCTAGTAACCGGGAGTATTCGCGTGACCCGTTGTTTACTCTCGCGTAAAACAGCGACCTTGATTCAAACATGCAAGAATTAGCTATTCGAGTTGTTTCTCCACTGTGGAGGGGAACTTAGTAACTAGAAGCATCCATGTGCCCCATGAGTGTCTTTTACGTCAAATGGTTTCCCAATACATGAGAATGGAAGTTCCACCCTAGGATTATCCCGATGAAACATCCCGAGATCCGAACCTAGTGGTCAGCTCGAATCAATTTCTTGAGCATATATATAAGGGAATACTGTCCGAGGGTTATTTGTTATGAAACTCGTGAAAACTTTGCCATTAGACTGTGGAACGGGACGAACTAGCTTGTTTATTTTAACCTTTCATATTTGACGGTCGATTAGATTCACGTTTGTTAATCTTTGAGCTGGATTTTCTTCATGAACGAGTGATTAGGACTGAACTTGGTTACTTTGTGGAATCAGTGTTCTGAGTGTAGCTCGCTATTACGGTACTCGTATTATTCAGAGAGAATTTCAGAATAGTATTGATTAGGTTGAGCACTATGAGTTGCACGATTTTTCACGATATTCTTTTGTTTGAAATTGATAACTTTTGCTTGAGGACAAGCAAAGGCTCAAGTTTGGGGGTATTTGTTAGGCGTATTTTTATGCACTTTTATATCATTAATTTATATCCATCTTGAGCCTAAATCAGTATAAATGAGCTTTTAATGCATTATTTTTATATGTTTTGTAGGAAATCGGAGTCCGGAAGCCAAAACAATGAAAAACGGGCGAAAATAGCAGTTTTTGGCCATGAGCCGCGGCACCCATGAGCTGAGCCGCGGCACACGTAGGAGACTAGCAGAGTGCCGAGTAAACTGTACTCTGTGCCGCGGCACAGATTTAGTGAGCCGCGGCACAGAAGAAATAAACAGCGCCCAGGCATCCCGCTGTGCCCCGTGAGCCGCGGCAGATATTAAGTGAGCCGCGGCACACGGGGCGGTTTTGACAGAAAGTGCTGCGGTTCTGGGCCGTTTTGGAGCCTGTTCTCGACCTAATCACACGGACGCATTTTGGAGGCTTAGGACTGATATAAATAGGCATGGTAGGGCTGAAGAAAAAGAGGGGGGTATCGATCAGGAGGAACTTGGAGGTGGATCGATAGCTAGGGCAAAGAACATAAGAAGGAGATTTGTGGACGACGACAAGACCACGGATCCCTACGGTTTTTCTGCATCTTAGTTCCTAGATCTATTCGAGTAGGATTTTGATTGTAGCCAATTTCATGACGGTTTGATTATTTATTATTATTTCAATTTACTCGTTATTCTATTGAATTGGATTCTTCTTACTGTTCTTAATGCTTTTAAATTGTCTGGCCAACAGTTAATTTGTTTTGAATGTCTTTATGGATTCGGGAGATGAAATTTAGGCATAGTTCCTGTGAGACGAATCATAATTTTCGTGTGATAGGGATATACTCATGCGAATTGTGAAGCCTGTTATTGTGGGAATTCTTGAACTGTTTTAGCTATTAATTATCTCATTCGAATAGGGATATATCGAGTTAATAATTCGTAGTATTTTCTATCGACCTTGGGAAAGGCTTTAGAATAATTTAGGAATTCCTGGCTTACAATCAATTGAATAAAAGTGAATTGAATTGAATAAATATCATTCCTGATTGTTTGAGGTGAAAATCATAATCCTACGTCCTTATTAGTATTATTATTATTAGTAGTATTATTATTTATTAGTTTAGGTATAAATTCCATATAATTGTTCTTCAAATAAAATTGTGAGTTGACTATATTTTGGTACTTAGTGAAATCAGTCCTCGAGGGAACGATACTTTACTCTTCACTTTATTACTTGTTGACACCGTGCACTTGCGGCATATTGTGAGGGATTTTCCCACAACACAGATCAGACAGGATCACCAAACCTATCTAATCCAGTTGCTGCTGATGAAGACCCAGCTGTAGCTGACAAAGACTCATCTGCAGATCAGATCTAACCTGCAGATGATAAGACGGTAACTGATCCAGTTGCAGTCCAAGGAGACCAGATCCAAGCTGATGCAGAAATTCACCAGAGCAATCCTATAGGGGGAACATACCCAGAAGAAGATGATATTCCCAAGTGGCTGAAAGACCATCCAATCCAGCAAATTATTGGGAAGCTGACTGATGGAGTTAAGACAAGACAGTCTACCCTACCCGCAGAAATATCTATGTTCTCATGTTTCATGTCAAAGACAGAACCCAAGACAACAGAACAAGCCTTGGAAGATTATTCTTGGATAAATGCCATGCAAGAAGAACTTGAGCAGATGGAAAGGAACAACGTTTGGGTACTAAAAGACTGACCAGATCACAAGAAGGTTATCGGCACCAAATGGGTGTACAAAAACAAGAGTGACGAAGACGGAGCTGTTGTTAGGAATAAAGCCAGACTTGTTGCTAAAGGATATGCACAGTGTGAAGGAATAGATTTTGATGAAACCTATGCACCTGTTGAAAGATTAGAGGCCATCAGACTATTCCTCGCATATGCTGCATTCAGAGACTTCAAAGTCTACCAGATGGATGTAAAGAGTGCATTTCTAAATGGCATCCTAGAAGAAGAAGTCTATGTGGAGCAGCCCCCAGGATTTGTCAGAGGAGACAAAGTCTACAAGCTGTTGAAAGCTCTATATGGACTTAAGCAAGCACCAAGAGCATGGTATGAAACACTATCCGTGTTTCTTGAGAAGAATGGTTTTTGCAAAGGAAAGGTGGATAAAACCTTATTCAGAGTGGAGCACGAAGGCCACATATTGATAGTTCAGATATATGTGGATGATATCATATTTGGCTCAACCAACCCAGAGCTGTGTAAGAAATTCTCTAACCTCATGCAAGGAGAGTTTGAGACGAGTATGATGGGAAAGCTTAACTTCTTTCTTGGATTACAAGTTAAGCAGATAGAAAATGGAATTTTCATCAACCAAGCCAAATATACCAGAGATCTAATCAAAAGATTTGGAATGGAATCCGCCAAGCCAGCAAGAATTCTTATGAGCACAAGTACTCACCTAGATGCAGATGAGGGAGGCATATCAGTGGATTCAACCCACTACATAGGACTTATTGGATCATTGTTATACCTCACTGCAAGCAGGCCAGACATATCCTATGCCGTAGGAGTTTGTACGCGATTTCAATCCAAGCCTAAGCAGTCGCACCTAGATGCAGCAAAAAGGATAATTAAATACCTTAAGTCTACGGTCAATGTTGGACTATGGTATCCTAAGGACGATAACATCGAGCTGTCAGGATATTCAGATGCAGATTTCGCAGGATGCAAAATTAATAGGAAAAGCACTAGTGGAATGTGCCAATTCCTAGGACCAGACTGATATCTTGGTTTAGAAAGAAGCAGGTTTCTAATTCTATCTCCACCACAGAGTCAGAATACCTAGCTGCAGGTAGTTGTTGTGCCCAGATCTTGTGGATCAGACAGCAGCTGAGGGACTACAACATCATTGCCAATGAAGTCCCTATCTGGTGTGACAACAATAGTGCTATTGCAATAACCAACAATCCAGTTTTGCATTCAAGGACCAAGCACATTGATGTTAAGCACCACTTCATTAGAGATCACGTGCTTAACAAAAGAGTCAGATTCGAAAGAGTCAGCACAGACTATCAAATTGCTGATATCTTAACCAAACCTTTGCCAGAAGAAAGGTTTTTAGAGCTGAGCAGAGAACTTGGTCCAATAGATTGGGAATCTAGTACAGAAGAAAAAGCCAGCTGAAGCAGATCAGATGAAGGACAGACTTAGCTGATCGAAGGAATCAGAACCTACCTGATGCAGACAAGAAGACGAAGGACAGACGAAGAAACCTAGCTGATAAAATCTCAGGCAATAAGTCAGAGGAGTCAACTCACCTGATGCAGACCAGTCAACGGTCAACCAGCTAAGTTTTCTAATCTTAACCGACTTCTGAATATTTTATTATTATCTGCTATATGTATAATAATATCATATTATTGTTTGGTTCACAAGTGGCGTAATATTATATGTATTAAATACACGTGGCAATCACCTGATAAAATGCCTCCACCGTGACCAATTAAAATCCAACCGTCCAATTTTAAAATCAAAACCTGGACCACCGATTAAACTTTGAAATTTAAAAAGGAATCTCAAAAAGGCGGTCCACTGATTTAAAATAAATAAATCCCAATGTCGTTTCACCTTCTTTTTAAATACGGAAAAACCCTTCACTTTCCCTTTACCTTTACCAGTCTTTCAAAACCCTAAATTCACAGAGCAAAATCCTTTGAACTTCAAATACACTAAGAAATCTCTTATTTGCAGAAATGGAAGCTTACTTTGAAGGAGTAAACATGAAGGCTGTCAAAGACCAGATCATCTTTTCTCTGGTCGATGATTTTGAAGGTCTATTGGAATCAAATTTGGAAAACTACGACGTCCTTGACCTCATTCGTTCGATGAAGCTTAATGGGATCTACCCATTTCTGGACATCAGCCCCAAACACCTATACAAGGAGGACGTCATCGCATTCTACCGTGAAGCTCATGTGATTGAGGCAGTTATTAGGAGCACTGTCGGCGGAATTCAAGTTGACATATCATCGGAATCGATTCGGAAAATTTTTGGTATGAAGCACCGTGGCATAGCGGTCGAAGCCCTCAAGCAGACGTCAGCCGACACCTGGATGAAGATTAAGGCGGACGATCAGCCGGCAAAGCTGAAGCTCACCGCCAAAAGGAGCGAAATCAAAAGGGTCTATCGATACGTGTTGGATATCACCAACAAAATTATTATGGGGATGGCCGGCAATTACGACCAACTATCATCAGCAAAATTCATGGTGCTGGGAGCACTGATTCAGGATGACCCGATTGATTGGTCTGACTACATCTTCATACAATTAGTTCGCAAGGTCAACAAGGCCGAATGGCTTGTTGATGAGAAGAAATTCAGATCCAAGCTGGCGTTTGGAACGCAGCTGAGTTGGATCTTGGAGAAGATGGGTGTGGTAAAGGGTAATACTGACCCCTTTCACATCAACAAGAGACTTGGTCACCTAGACCAAGAAACGTTGAGGAAGTTGGGAGGCAACAGAAGAGCAGCCCAAATGATAAAGGAGTTGTCTGACTCAAGGACTTACTACAGACCCTCACCAGACGAGTCGGACCAACCTGCAGACAACAACCCAACTGCAGCCAAGTCTGACTCGGAGTCAGACAACACGCCGATTGTTGTTCGGTTTAAAAGAAGGGGACCAGCCCCTGGTGAGCCATTATTCATGCATTCTTCACCGGAACCTTCACCGAAAAGGCCCAGGCGACTGCAGTTTAGCCAGGAGGAGCAGCCAGAACATTTTTCCAGTACTGCAGCCAGGTCGCCTATCCACCTGGAGGACCAGCCTGCTCCGGGCAGCCTGGAGACTCAGATCGTTCCCCTCCTCACTCCAGCATTTATTACATAAGAGGAGGAAGCAGGTTTAATTATCTCCATATGTAATATCCGCAATTTTTGACTTTCGGTAAATTTCTTTTTCGGTCGGAGTCTGTTTTGACGACTCGCTCGTGACCGTTTCGTCATTCTGAGAGTATTTAGTTCTGCACTTTTTTTCATCCGAGTTCGTTTCGGTGTCGTTTTGTTGAGTTCCGTGTTCTTAAGCGACTTTCCCGCGCTTGAGTTCGATTCTTGCGAATCTCGTTCGAAACTGTCGTTTTGGGTTTCTCGTAAGTTCATTTAACGTTGTTATACGTGTTGTGAGCTTCGGTTTGGTTATTCGTTGCCGTATCGTGATTTTTCGGACACTTGGGGCTGTTTTGTAATTTCCTAAAGTTGTGGGTATGTCATCATACCCATTTCTGAGATGTTTTGTTGCTGTCTCTCTGAGTTGTTAGCGCACGCTATGCTTTGTGGCTAGCGCGCGCTAGGTTGCCGAAGTTAACGCACGCTAAGTGTTGCCGTTAGCGCGCGCTAACGGGTGGTGTAAAGCTTGATCCGAGGCTCGGACCGGTTAGAACGTTGGTTAGCGCACGCTATTTGGTAACATAGCGTGCGCTATCCGGTACTTCAGGGCAGTCCAGGAGCTACTGGACTGGGTCTGGGGGTCTCGTTAGCGAACGCTAACATTTGTAGCTAGCGCGCGCTAAATGTACATTTTGGCAGAACGTTTTGTTTCGATGCTTCGATAGCGCACGCTAATCAGGTAGTATTAGCGCACGCTAAGCTGTCCAGTATATAAACTGGACAGCAGTCATTACTCTTCATTTTTCCTCATTTATTCTTCTTCCTCCGCGGGTTGAGACGAGGGCGACTAGGGCTTGGGCTCCTGGTCGATTTCTATTCCATCCAAGGTGTTTTGGAGTATCCTAGGTGATTATAACATCATCTAAGCCATTGTTCTTCACTGAATCAAGGTATTTTTCTTGAATCCCTAGAGTTGACTTTTTGGGAGTTTTGTTCTTGATTTTGTTTTCTATCCATTTTTGACGAACCAATTGTTGTCAAATGATGTTGTTAAACATATCCTATGGATTGAATATCCATATTTCGGTTTGGAATTCCATTTTCATGTTTTGGTCGGTCGATTTGCGTTCTTGGCCGTTTGGGGGAAACCCTTGAACTTTCGTCGTTTGTTCTTTGAATTCAGCGACTTTTGGTCGTACTTTGGAATTTATTTTCATTGTTGTTATTGTTGTCCGTAGTTTATTGTCACGGGTTAATGTTCGGTGGAGTCGGCGGGTTCGTGGTCGGTTCGTGCCAACCTACTTCGGTCGATTCTTCACGTTTGTGATTACTCGAGGCAAGTACCTTGTCCATACAATTCTTGTTTTATGAATATGATAATTAGTGATCGTCTCCTTGTGTTTATTTGATCGTTTGAATCTCACTTTCATAGATTCGGTTAGCCTTGTTAAAGGCCCTCTTTCAAAACGCGCGTGTTTTGTGGACATTGTGTTCGTGGATGGTTACGTGAATTACTATGAATACACTCGGTGTTGTCGTTGTGCTTTGATAATATATATGTCTATATATTATCTCTTATTGGTGCGTTGTAATTTGACCATTGTGTCGTGTATTGTGTTTGTTGCCATTGAGTGAATTATTTGGATATTATTGATGTGATATGTTATTTGTGTGAATGTGTGGGATATGGTTGAAGGTCTATGGTGACACATGGCACGTGATCATGTGGTCAGGATGCAACAAGTGATTGATCCAACCATGAGAGCCTGAGATAATCTACGGTGGCACATGGCATGCGATCATGTGGCCAGGATGCAACAAGCGGTTGATCCAACCGTGAGATGTGTGTGATTTGTTTCGCTAGCCAGCTCGGGAGGGTCCTTCGAGGCCTCGAGTGGGATTTGTGGCTTCGTCCCGGTCCTAGGCGATGCGCGTGCGTGATTATGTTTTATTAATTTTTATGTCCGTTGAGGACACGTGATGTTGGGCTCTGGCCCCTGTGAATTGTTGTCGGTTTTCTATTTGCGAAAACAAAACCTTTAGGCTGTGACCCCTGTTGATTTTGGTAAGAGAAGGATTCTGAAATCCTAAATTGTTTTCTATTAAAACTCCCGATGGCATTTTAAACTGTTTTATAAATTGTTTCCCTTGATTTGTGATCTTTCGGTTTTGGAATGTTTTAGCCAAACTCATGCCTCGGGAAGTACTTTTCGTTACGTTTGGATCTTTGAGGATTCCTGGTTATTGTTATTCGTGGAATGTGAATTGTATGGCTCGTATTTGCACTTTGTTCTTACACTAGCAAAACAGTGGAGTTTTGCTAACCCCCGAGTATTCGGGGGGTGGATGTCTATTTTTGCATTCAGGTTTGGGAGCATAACACATGGTCGGCACGAAGGATGATGAAATATGAACGATACTAATCACACGAGGACCCGTTTGATGTTATATTGGTTTAGTTGTATTTTATTTCCGCTGCAGTATTCTTTCCCCGTTGTACGAGAGTGTGTTGTATTCAACCCCTGCGTGGGCATGTATTGTAATTGAGTTGTATGTATTTATTGAAAGACCAAATCGGTCTACTGAGTCATTTTAGCCTTAAAGGCGTTGTTGAGTTGTTCGGTTTTGTTACCAGCCTAGTAGAACCTTGAGGAAAGGTTCTACGGCGTGTAATATCCCTGAGCGGATTGGGGGTGTTACATAAATGGTATCGGAGTTTAGGTTGTAGAAGCCTAGGATGTCGGGTTTAGTGGTGTCTGTTGAGTTTTGTCTCGTCGGATTTTGTCTGATTGAGTCGTGTCGCGATGCGTCATCTGAGTTTGTTGGTCGTGATTAGTATCGTGGGGCGATCATCATCTTCGTGCGACCTGTGGATGTAAGTCTCCCTTCCTTGTGATTGTGCCTCGTCTGATGCGAGTTACTTGTATGATTATACGTTAAGTGATGGAATCCTTCTGTGGATTTTGATTTCGTGATATGTGGTTATTTGACTCTCATATTTCGTTCATATGAGGAGTAGTGTTGCTGGATTGTGCATGTTGGACTGTGTTTCTTTTATCCGCTGCGTGAGTTATTTTGTAATGGCTTTCGGTATTTTACTGAATGAGTTTTATTTCGAAAATCGATTCCCTTAACCGAGTTTTTGGCGTTATGGCCTTGATCATTTTGGCGAAATTCTTATGACGGTATTTAGTATTTTGGTAAATGGCTTTCGTGAGTTTTTGAAATATTACCGTCATCGGCCTTTTTGGCGTTTTTGTAAATGGTTTTATCCTGGTGGATTCCGGCGCGGGACCCACGGCGCTATAATGTTTCGTGTAATTACCTGAACAATTTTTGGGCATTATAGCCCATTGAATTATCTTTGAAAACCTTGAGTATCTTAGAAAATAAATTTCGAGACGTACTTTTAAAATGATTTATTTTCTCGTGGTACATCCAAGGTGCCACAATATGGTTCAAAATTCTTCTACCTCGAGGACCAAAATGTTTTGAGATATTTTCAATGTTTTAGAAACACTTTTACTTATACCCGAGGGTCGAATATTCTGAAAGTTTTTCACTAAAAGGAAAGTGTCCTCATTTTTGTTCAAACGCAAGATGATTTTCAAAGTCTCGATAATGGTGTTTGTACTACTTTTTGAAAGGTGATACTCAAGATCAACTAGTGTTTCCAGAATCTTTCTTTTTTCAAAGGTGGTTTTCGTTTTTAAAACCTATTATTCCTGTTTGCAGTCCAGGAATGTATGTATGATATTCACATTGTCATTAGAATGTTAGCTCCCGAGTATGATGGAATTGGTGACGTGAATGTTGAGTCGTTTGCCACGCATTTGTTGTGATTAGGCCTCTGTGAGAGGTGAGATGTTGGTATTGAATGTTGTCGCTTTGTGATGATTTGTGTGTTATCCCACTTGTGCGAGCTATTGGAACTGGAGTTTGTATGATTGTGTACATACGTGGTTGTTTCGTGATGTTTTGTAATTGTGCACAGGTCATCGTTCGAGTCGTTGATGTCGCCGAACGATGCCGTCGTTGCTGTGATATTCATGTGTGTGTTGCCTTACGATGGTAATCGTTGTATGTGTTATGTGTTATGATTTTCTGTTGTGCTGAGTGATTACTTATTCAGTATGCCGAGGGGCCGAGGTCGTGGTCGTGGCGATCGGACGCGTGGTCGAGATCATGTTTCCGGTGATGATATCGGTATCGGTGTCGCTACTATTTTACAGCAGGTAGCCACACAGATGACTCAGTTGACTCGGGCAGTTCAGCGTGTTACAGATGTGACCCAACACACTGGTGCAAGCCAGTGGCTTCGAAAAGTGGTTCGTATGAATCCCCCTCGTTTCGCTGGTGCTGCAGATGCTTTAGGCTGGTATGGTTGGCTTTTCCAGTTGGAAAAGATATTCGAGATAGTCGATTGTCCAGAAGAACGTAAGGTCCCGGTAGCTCAGTATCTTTTCGACAAAGATGCCGCTAGCTAGTGGGAGGCTGTTAAGCCTCAAGATCGTGTTGTCACATGGGCAGAGTTCCAGAGATTCATGAGAGATGAGTTTTGTCTGGAGTCGACCAGAAATCAGAAGATTAATGAATTCTTTTCGGCGAAACCGCAGGATGTACCGCTGTCTCAAGCTATTATTGATTTTAGCAAACAGCTTCGGCTATGTGCAGAATCAAGTAAGGACAGAGGAGGACAAGATTTGTCATTTTAGTAGGCGGATGAAGCCGGAGATTTGTCAGTACATGGCAGGTCTCGCTTGTACTTCCTTGAGAGATTATCAGAATAGAGTGTTAGCCTACGAGCTATCCAGATTATCGACCGAGAGTATGTCTGACTCGAAGAAACAGAAAACCGCTGGGGACTTTTCAGGAAATCAGATGAGTGGGGCCCTTGAGGTTGGGACTTCGTTTCGTCATCCCAAGATGGTTCCTAGATCGCGTGATCAGAGGAGTAGTACCCCTGCAGTGAGTAATGTGAGCAGCTCGAAGATATGTTATAACTGTAGTCGAGCAGGCCATACTGCGAAGAATTGTCGTTCACCGTTAGTCAGCTGTTTCGAGTGTGGCCAGGTGGGTCACCGAGCCGTACACTGCGAGACGTTAGCTAAGATATTTGGGGATCGAGGTTGCGTCTCTGCTCCGAAAGGACACGGAGATGCCTAGTGTGGTTTTGAGGATTTCGGTGTAGTCTGAATTGTTTATGATTGCCCTTGTGGATTGTTTGTGTTTACTTTCTGTTTTCTCGACTGTGCGTGTTTCCTTGTAATAGGTACTTTGTGTTTTGTGAATGTTCAGATAATTGACTTGATAATATTATCTGTTTGATGACGCTTGTCACTTGTTGGTTTTATTATGTTTTTACCGGTGGCGTTGTGTTGGTCGTCGTGGAGCGCGTTTTCACGCCGTATATTCCTTTGCGTTGCTTGTAACGTTTCGCCGATGGATGAAAGTTACGCATTTCTTGTGTATCTCGTTGAGTTTTCTTGGCTGGATGTTGCTCCTCCCTACTTATTTTAAGTTTCGGGACGAAACTTCTTTTAAGGAGGGTAGAATGTAATATCAGCAATTTTCGATTTTCGGTAAATTTCTTTTTCGGTCGGAGTCCGTTTTGACAACTCGCTCGTGACCGTTTCGTCATTCTGAGAGTATTTAGTTCTGCACTTTTTGTCATCCGAGTTCGTTTCGGTGTCGTTTTGTTGAGTTCCGTGTTCTTAAGCGACTTTCTCGTGCTTGAGTTCGATTCTTGCGAATCTCGTTCGAAACTATCATTTCGGGTTTCTCGTAAGTTCATTTAACGTTGTTATACGTGTTGTGAGCTTCGGTTTGGTTATTCGTTGTCGTATTGTGATTTTTCGGACACTTGGGGCTGTTTTGTAATTTCCCAAAGTTGTGGGTATGTCGTCATACCCATTTCTGAGATATTCTGTTGTTGTCTCTCTGAGTTGTTAGCGCACGCTATGCTTTGTGGCTAGCGCGCGCTAGGTTGCCGAAGTTAACGCACGCTAAGTGTTGTCGTTAGCGCGCGCTAACGGGTGGTGCAGAAACAGTCCAGAGGCTACTGGACTGGGTTAGAACGTTGGTTAGCGCATGCTATTTGGTAACATAGCGCGCGCTATCCGGTACTTCAAGGCAGTCCAGGAGCTACTGGACTGGGTCTGGGGGTCTCGTTAGCGCACGCTAACATTTGTAGCTAGCGCGCGCTAAATGTACATTTTGGCAGAACGTTTTGTTCCGATGCTTCGATAGCGCACGCTAATCAGGCAGTATTAGCGCACGCTAAGCTGTCCAGTATATAAACTGGACAGCAGTCATTACTCTTCAGTTTTCCTCATTTATTCTTCTTCCTCTGCGGGTTGAGACGAGGGCGACTAGGGCTTGGGCTCCTGGCCAATTTCTACTCCATCCAAGGTGTTTTGGAGTATCCTAGGTGATTATAACATCATCTAATCCATTGTTCTTCACCGAATCAAGGTATTTTTCTTGAATCCCTAGAGTTGACTTTTTGGGAGTTTTGTTCTTGATTTCATTTTCTATCCATTTTCGACGAACCAATTGTTGTCAAATAATGTTATTAAACATATCCTATGGATTGTATATCCATATTTCGGTTTGGAATTCCATTTTCATGTTTTGGTCGGTCGATTTGTGTTCTTGGCCGTTTGGGGGAAACCCTTGAACTTTCGTCGTTTGTTCTTTGAATTCAGCGACTTTGGGTCGTACTTTGGAATTCATTTTCATTGTTGTTATTGTTGTCCGTAGTTTATTGTCGCGGGTTAACGTTCGGTGGAGTCGGCGGGTTCGTGGTCGGTTCGTGCCAAACTACTTCGGTCGATTCTTCGCGTTTGTGATTACTCGAGGCAAGTACCTTGTCCATACAATTCTTGTTTTATGAATATGATAATTAGTGATCGTCTCCTTGTGTTTATTTGATCGTTTGAATCTCACTTTCATAGATTCGGTTAGCCTTTTTAAAGGCCCTCTTTCAAAACGCGCGTGTTTTGTGGACATTGTGTTCGTGGATGGTTACGTGAATTACTATGAATACACTTGGTATTGTCGTTGTGCTTTGATAATATATATATGTATATATTATCTCTTATTGGTGCGTTGTAATTTGACCATTGCGTCGTGTATTGTGTTTGTTGCCATTGAGTGAATTATTAGGATATTATTGAAGTGATATGTTATTTGTGTGAATGTGTGGATATGGTTGAAGGTCTACGGTGACACATGGCACGTGATCATATGGTCAGGATGCAACAAGTGATTGATCCAACCGTGAGAGCCTGAGATAATCTACGGTGGCACATGGCATGCGATCATGTGGCCAGGATGCAACAAGCGATTGATCCAACCGTGAGATGTGTGTGATTTGTTTCGCTAGCCAGCTCGGGAGGGTCCTTCGAGGCCTCGAGTGGGATTTGTGGCTTCGTCCCGGTCCTAGGCGATGCGCGTGCGCGATTATGTTTTGTTGATTTTTATGTCCGTCGAGGACACGTGATGTTGGGCTCTGGCCCCTGTGAATTGTTGTCGGTTTTCTATTTGCGAAAACAAAACCTTTGGGCTGTGACCCCTGTTGATTTTGGTAAGAGAATGATTCTGAAATCCTAAATTGTTTTCTATTAAAACTCCCGATGGCATTTTAAACTGTTTTATAAATTGTTTCCCTTGATTTGTGATCTTTCGGTTTTGGAATGTTTTAGCCAAACTCATGCCTCGGGAAGTACTTTTCGTTACGTTTGGATCTTTGAGGATTCCTGGTTATTGTTATTCGTGGAATGTGAATTGTATGGCTCGTATTTGCACTTTGTTCTTGCACTAGCAAAACAGTGGAGTTTTGCTAACCCCCGAGTATTCGGGGGGTGGATGTCTATTTTTGCATTCAGGTTTGGGAGCATAACACATGGTCGGCACGAAGGATGATGAAAGATGAACGATACTAATCACACGAGGACCCGTTTGATGTCATATTGGTTTAGTTGTATTTTATTTCCAGCAAGATTCTTTTCCGTTATGCGGGAGTGTGTTGTATTCGACCCCTGCGTGGGCATGTATTGTAATTGAGTTGTATGTATTTATTGAAAGACCAAATCGGTCTACTGAGTCATTTTAGCCTTAAAGGCGTTGTTGAGTTGTTCGGTTTTGTTACCAGCCTGGTAGAACCTTTAGGAAAGGTTCTACGGCGTGTAATATCCCTGAGCGGATTGGGGGTGTTAGACCATCCCTGAAGCAAACTACACATTTCACCTGCTGGACAATAATCTTTTCAACTTGTCCCTAGAGCAGTTACAGTTAGTTAAACCACAAGCTCTAAAACACTCTTTTGTTCATATTTTTGAAGAGTGGAAATTTTTTAAATCACTGTCGTTTGCTAAACTTCAAACCTATGTTGAAAACAGTGGTTGGGAATATCCCCAAGCCACAGAGGATGTGCTGATACACTTTTGCAAAGTATCAGACACAGTTTTGATTCTTCAGGAGAATTGGTTCATGTCCAATTTCAAAATCACATGGACCAATTCATCCACTCTATAATGTACAGTATTTTTGATGGATCTTTTGGGAAAAAAGATGAGGAGGAAGAAGAAAAGGAAATAAGGATAGAATAAGTGAATGGAGAAGAAGTAGAAGAGGAAGTTATTGTCATAGATGATGAAAAAGAGGAGCAGGAAGAAAGAGAAGGAGGAGAAAACATTTTAGTTGAAAAAGAAACTGAAGAAGAAGTTGAAAAAACAGAGGAGTTAGTAGATGAAGAAGAAGAAGAAGGAGAAGAAATGGAACAGGAGAATGGAGAATAAAAGGAGGATGAAGAAAAAGATAAGGATGATGAAGAAAAAGATAAAAAGGATGAGAAAAAGGATGATGATGATGATGATGATGATGATGATAAAGACGATGGAAGAGAAAAAGAGACTGAGGAAGAGAAAGAAAAAGAGAATGTTGAAGAGGAAGAAAAGAAGGAGGAAGAAGAGAAGAATTCAGAAAAGGAAGAAGGAGAAGAGAAGGAGCCGGAGAAAGAGCCAGAAAAAGAAGCTGCAGACAAGGCTCGGGCGCCTGCCCGATTTACCAGTCTAGACGCAGAGTTGGTTGAGGACTCCATATCGGGGACACCTGAACAGACCCCATCTGGAATGCCTGCTGCAGACAGGAGTCTACAGTCAGATGGGTCGTTTGCACGCCCACCTGCAGGAGTAGAGGGCTCAGGCGAGTTATCTCCACCAACATCTCAGATCTCTCCAGCGATGACCGAGCTGATCAGACAAGTAGTCAAGGACACTATTGGAGAACTACTTGCCTCTCAGTTCACCCCTGATCTCCAATCCATCAATGCAAAAATCGATACCTTGCTGCAGTGGGAAGTCCTTCAACCTCCCCCTCCTGCAAATAACAGAATGCCTTTTAGCATGTCTGACTGGATGCATCGAATGGAGCAGCAGTTGACCACTTTGGTTGATGCTGGCAAAAAGGGGGAAGAATGATCCAGGGAGAAGGCAGCATTCAAGGAGAAATAAGGGAGGAGATGATAACTAAGAAGAGGCAGGATGTCCAGTTGATCACTGCTGGGACATCTTCAGCCAAGAGAAAGGGAGATGCTTCAGAACAGGCTGATGATCAGCCTGCGGGCAAAAGAAGGAGGAACAGAGGAGGATTCGAGCCTACTCTAGAATGGGAAGGCAAAGAGTTGTGGTACGTTGAAGATTTTATACCTCATGAGGCTTTAGTTATGTGGAGATCTGCAAGGAAAAGGTTCAACAGAGATTACTATATCTGGGAAATACTCCAGGATAGTAGCTGCTCCCCACAGCAGATTTTCATCAATTTCATGGAGGCAGCATATCCACAACTCTGGACCATACTTCTAAAACATGCTGAAGCATGCAATGCATATCCCATGATCCCTCCTTTCACGCCCAAAGAACCTCCCACTTTGGAGAAATGTAATGCCTTGGATGAACTTGCACTCCAAAGAAAGATAAAGAAATTATGTGTTGAGAATAAGTTTTCATCTCAAGAAGAGCAAGATTTTGCAGCTCTTGTTGTAAGGAGAAAATATGGTCTTGCTCCTGTCAAGATAAGACCTATTGGAGCTAAACCATTCAGACCTGCCAAGTAGCCTATCCGAAGAGGCAGAGGCAGAGGCAGAGGCAGATGACTTACATTTAATTTTGTACTCGTAAAATTTTCTTGTAAAATTAAGACATGTATTTGTAATCTACTCAGAAAATTTTATAACAGTCTTTTGAATGACAATTTCCAGTTGTCTCAAAAATTAGATTGATTTTAGTTTGTGTCTTGTACTCAAGTGCAGACTTGCTCATTTGATTTGCTTAAGTTTTGCCATCATCAAAATAGGGGGAATTTGTTAGGAATACTTGTTAGATTTTGATGATGTCATTAATATAATTCAAATGTTTATTACTTGGCAAAAATGTAAGGAAGAACCAAATGAGTATCTTCCATAGGCCAAATCATGTTAAGTTTAATACTTGGCAAAATGTAAAGAAGAACCAAATGAGTATCTTCTATAGGCCAAAATAAGTTAGGCTAAAATTGGCTAAGTACTAAAGATCAGCCGAGTTCATCAGAGAGGTACAGCCAAGTCTAGTCAGAGAAGCTCTGGTCAACAAAAATCATCAGGGATGTTTGACCAGACTGCAGTCAAGTAACCTCAGACAAGTTATCTGATCAGGCGAGTCCCAAATAGTGAACATCATAGAAGTCCAGACTGCAGAGAAGTCAACTGTACATCAGCCTACTCGAGATCAGCCCAGTACTCCAAGTCCACGTCAGCATGCGTTGAAAAGTCAATTATTACGGAAAGTCACATGCAATGTGATGAGACAAATTGGAGAGATTCCCGCAAGGATATGAATTAAATAATTCATCCAGGCCTACCACTGAAGACTTTAATCGTATTATATTCAAAAGATTCGGCGCCTCACATGCAAAGTCTTCACAATGATCGGAATATGGATTAAATTATGGGAATCCAGCCTTATAACGTTCAGAAAGAAAACAATGAAGTCTACCTCTCCAACGGATGGATTTGTTGAAAAGATTTGCAACGGCTATGAAGGAAAAGCTCAGAGATCGTGACCTATATATATATCTGAAGATTTGAAGCTGAGAATTACAGAACACAACATACAGACGGTGCAAACAAACTTTCAGAGGAATCAAAGCAATCAAAGCAATCTAAAAGTGAACTATAGCATCGTGAAAAAAGCAGTTCTCATAAGTTCATACTTGAAGAAGCTCTTAGTTGGAGAAGACAAAAACTCGTGTCTTTAATCCTGAGTTCGGGGTACTTCACTCGTTGAAGTTCGAGACTGTAAAGGCATCCAAGAATCGCGGATCAAGAGGTGCAAGGCAGTCAAGTGTGTTGCAACGGCAAGGATTTCCACTAGTTGGAAGCTGTTGTAATTTGGTTGAATCACTGTAATCTTTATCACTGGTTGACAATTATAGTGAATTCATCTCCAACTGGTTTGGAGAAAAGTGGATTAGTAGAGGATTACCCCACCTCTGAGACCACTATAACTGCCTGCGTATTTTACTGTTTTATAGCATCATACTTTAACTGTTGCATTCATGGTTAAGTGATTCATTAGTTGTTTTGTATTCATCATCAGCTGACTTCCGCACGTATTGAGAACAAACGACTCTAAGTCATTTGTATATCTATCAGCTGAAGAAACTTACTCTTTGAGAAAAAGAGTTTAAGAGTTTCAATAAGTTTATTCACCCCGCCTCTAGACTTATTCATGGACGACTTGTGACCTACATATATTATGTATGTTATACGTGCTTCATAGCCTACGTTATGCTTGCTATTTCCAGCTTTTTGCGTCTTCGACTTCTTCGTTGTTTTTTTTCGCTTCTTTATTGTTTTCTTTGTTTAACAACTTAATCATCAAAACTCGATAATGGATATTTGAAATAAAATATTCCAACAAGCTTTGGCTCCTGAGCCTTGACCTTGCATACCTTTGCCTGGACCTTTTCCTTTCTTCGGACATGCTGAGGCCATATGTCCTTCCTCACGGCAGAAGTAGCATCAATTCTGACCAATCATACATATACCTTTATGTCCCTTGCCACAAGAAGCACATGTAGGTTTATCGGACTTGGGTTTCGCCCCTGAAAATCCAGTCTTAGCATTCTCCTTACTACCACTTTCTTGATCATGCCACTTGCGCATGTTATTAGCTGCGACTGGTGGTGCTCTTGCCTTTTCCACATCCAAACTGGCAGATGTAACACCCCCAAATCCTATTGGGTCATTACAGTACCGTGGACCCCATGCCAGGAGATCCACCAGGCGAACATGACTAAATTACATCAAAGTAGCTAACAAGGGAGATCACAGTCCCTACTATGATATCCGACAAAATATTCCGATAGGGAATTTCAACGACAACGATGGGCCTACATGGCCAAAAATAAAATACAAAAACATCCACGAGCATCTGCTCGGGTAATACATAATAACAATGACTGACAAACTGGAGAACACTCTAACTGACTGACCAACATGAACAACTCGAACTAGTATCGCTCTAATGCCTCGTCGCCATCATCATGCCCTTGTGTCTCAACTCTCTCCTCGCCAAGCACCTAAAACATGAAAACATGTTCCGCCCCCACGGGGTCAGACATCTAGATAATGAACATCAAATACATGTATAACATGATATGCATCCAAAGGCGGAATGAAACGGTATAATGATAATAATAATACGAGATGCTCACAAACCAAGGTAAGAACCGAGCATTCGTGAAATACTATGCCCACGGCATACTATTAATACCTATTCCACAGGTTAGAACATAAGTGCCCAACAGCGAATCATAATCATAGAGTACCACAATGAATTACACGACATGAACCAAACCAGAACTGAATTAATTATGAATCACAATGCCCGAAGGCTCCAATGAAATTCCCAAGACATCACAAAGGCCTGAAAGCCACTCAGCCAAAGCTGTCAAATATCACAATCACCTGAAGCCAAAACAGCCCGAAGCTGTATCAATTAGGGCCGAAGCCATGGCACGAAGCCGTATCACAATACGGGCCGAAGCCACAGCACGAAGCCGTATCACAATGAGGGACGAAGCCACGGCACGAAGCCGTATCACAATGAGACCATCCAATGGCCGTGACCTACTGAATTGTAGCTGGTGGGAAACCAATCACGAAGGTTCAAGCCCCAAACTTACCCATAATGAGATCATAAGCATGACCGTGACCTACTGAGTTGTAGGTGTTGGGAAACCAACCGCGAAGGTTCAAGCCCCAAGCTTACCCATAATGAGATCACCTAGTGACCGTGGCCTGCTGAATTGCAGGTGCTAGGAAACCAACAGCAAAGGTTCAAGCCCCAAGCTTACCCATAATAAGATCATAAACACAATTAACCACAAACGGCAACGATTCAAAGATTACCGGATTCACATAAATGATAGTGTGCTGCCTTGAGTCGGCCAACACGACGACAGTAACTCACGGATGGGAACTATCCTCGACAGTCCCAATTCAATACCTCGATTACCTTAGAATGGCCAACCGATAACAATGATACAATGAATGACTCAATACCTCGACAGTCCCAATTCAATGATGCAGCGGATGACTTAATAACTCGATTGCCTTAGAACGGCCAATCGATAACAATGACACAATGAATGATTCAATACCTCGATTACCTTATAATGGCCAATCGATAACAATGATAAAATGAATGACTCAATACATCGATTGCCTTAGAATGGCCAATCGATAATAATGATACAATCAATGATTGAACTCCTCGATTGCCTTAAAACGGCCAATCGATAACAATGACACAATAAATGATTAAACTCCTCGATTGCCTTAGAACGGCCAATCGATAACAATGATACAATGAATGATTGAGCACTTCGATTACCTTAGAACGTCCAATCGATAACAATGATACAATGAATGTCTCAGCACCTTTAATCGGCTACCGACGACGAAGATGAGAATGAATACGACAATGTCTTCAAAGGGCCAATACAACATGAATGACAAGACGCCAACATTAATCACAATGATTACAACAATGTCTTAGATCGACATCAATATTAACAACAACAATCGATACATCGATACTGCGAACCGGCTATCGACAATAACATTAACAACGAGTACCCCAATGCCTTGAACTGGCCATTAATGAACAATAATAAACATTTGGCATAATTGCCGAAGAGTATCGTATCGAACGATCCCTTAATATCAATAAACTCATGAAGAGACTAAGTCTCGGAATGATACAACACATTCATACAAATATATGATAGCATTAATCGCATTGACTAGTACAAGTATAAAACTTGCCTCAACCGAAGGCGGTGAAATCCTTCCACGATCAACGAACGGCGTCCTCCGATAAACACAATTACTCGAACAACCTTGAATGAAATACAATTCATTCAATAATACAATATCAATCGAAATCAACACAACGACCGAAAGAAACTCTTTGAGACATTTAATCGAACACTAAATGTTCAAAGTTCCTCAAGAACCTAAGAATCATCAATCGGGTTGAACGAATCGAAGATATGGATATACAATCCATAGAATACGATTAATAAGGTTTACTAGCATCAACTGATTCATCAAATTCGGACGAACAACGAAAATCAAGAAGAAATCTCGAAAATCAAATTCTAGGAGATTTCAAGAAATTACTTCGATCCGACGAAGAACAAGGATTTGATGTTGATATAATCGACAAGAATTCTCAAAAACCCTTAGAAATCGAGTGGAATCGACCAAAAACTCCACTCCCCGATTTTTCCCATCGCCAGCCGCCACCCGGGTGAAGAAATGTGACAAAAATGAGGTCTGGCCGGTCACTGCCTATATATGGCCGACAGGGTTACGGTCGTAACCGGCAGGGCCTTACGGCTGTAACCGGCAGGGCCTTACGGCCGTAACCGGCATTCGTCCGGAAGCTGCCTGGCGCCAGTACGACCGTAACTCTCGGCCCTTACGGCCGTAACCGGCATTCGTCAGGCCATGCCTGCCGATCACTTACGGCCGTAACCGGTACATTACGGCCGTAACTCGGCCAAAGCAAAGGCCTAAATCAGGCGGCGTGGCTCGGCCGTGGCCACTCCGACGGTCCGAACGATGCCAAAACCCGAACCTGAATATGAATTGAAGTTACGGTTACGAAGTACTCACAAAGACGAATCCAAGCGCTAAGAGAACACACGATTCCGACCACCCGAAGGCTTGAAATTCGACAACGGAAAGTAATTACCCCAAACTTTGGGAAATTACGAAAATGGCCCAAAATCCGAAATACACGATACATGATCGAAACACCAAGCCAAAGTTCGCAACATGAATAATAACATTAAATGAACTTACGAGAAACTCGAAACAACAGTTTCGGATGAGATTCGCAAGAATCGAACTCAAGTGCGGAAAAGCCGCTTAAGAACACGAAACTCAACAAAATGATACCGAAACGAACTCGGATGACAAAAAGTGCAGAATTAATCATTCTCAGAATGATGATATGGTCATGAGCGAGTCGTCAAAACGGACTTTCGCCGAAAAAGAAAATTACGGGAATCCGAAATTGCGGATATTACATACTACCCTCCTTAAAAGACGTTTCATCCCGAAACTTAAAACAAGTAGGGAGAAGCAATATCCCGCCAGAAAAAATCAACGAGATACTCAAGAACCGAAAACTCCCTTCTCATCGGCATCGGACGCCCAAGTTCTCATGACTTGACGTCTCGAATCACAATGAACAAGAATGATCACAATGAATGATAATGAATCAAAATCCAACAAGGATCAAGAATGACTCACCGGGGTGAAATGATAACGTAATGGGTGATAGCTCAAATGAAATGATTGAAACCATTGTTCCCCGTGAAGTGAATGATTAGTTTGATAATTATAAGTCTCAACGTGATTGTATATGATGAATGAATTATATGAATGAATGAACGACAAATGAAATGAATGATTATACTATTACCGAGCAAGAATTAACTTGTTCAAAACTGGTGATGAATGTCCTTACCTCTAGCTCTCGAAGCCTGATAGGACCCCTTTGATGATGCACAGGCGGGAGTAACAAAATCCCTCGAGGCTTGTGAGCCCTCTCGATATCTACCGGCACTAGAACTCCTACAGTATTTCTGAAGGTGTCCCTATCTCCCACACAGAAAACAAACAACGGCCTGCATCGAGCACCGGGTACTGCGATGTCCTATAGTATCATAGTTAAAGAAAACAACAGTCGAACTTGTCATCTAAGAAGAAAATGCTCTCCCGGCACGAAGACGACTAGAAAACGATCTCTTAGACGTCGGAGTCCGATGTCCCTCTGACAGCTCTTTCCATACCGAGGCAGGAATGTCACATGATAATTACAGATCCCGTATGAAGATCGCATTATGATTACGTGACGGAATGATAACAATGAGCATACACGCTTTAACACAATGAATGCATTAATAATGCAATAAAATGATCGTTGACATGATGCTGGAATATGATAAGATCGCATGAAAGATCAAGTGAGGTGACATGATTATCTGATGAAATTCCTGAAATGATTATCTTGGACAAGTTAACAGGATCGAAAATTCAATCCACAAGATCAACAACTAAACCGCGAGATGGACTGGATGATTAATGAATTAACTGAGCAATGAGATTGACTGAGTGATGAATGAATTAACTGAGCAATGAGATTGACTGAGTGATGAATGAATTAACTGAACAATGAGGTTGACTAGGTGATGAATGAATTAAGTGAACAATGAGATTGACTGAGTGATGAATGAATTAACTGAACAATGAGATTGACTGAGTGATGAATGAATTAACTGAACAATGAGATTGACTGAGTGATGAATGAATTAACTGAATAATGAAATTGACCGAGTGATGAATGAATTAACTGAGCAATGAGATTGACTGAGTGATGAATGAATTAACTGAACAATGAGATTGACTGAGTGATGAATGAATTAACTGAGCAATGATATTGACTGGGTGATGAATTAATTAAATGAGCAATGAGATTGACTGAGTGATGAATGAATTAACTGAACAATGAGATTGACTGAGTGATGAATGAATTAACTGAACAATGAGATTGACTGAGTGATGAATGAATTAACTGAACAATGAGATTGAATGAGTGATGAATGAATTAACTGAACAATGAGATTGACTGAGTGATGAATGAATTAATATGATCGACAAGATAAAAATGATGATTGAGGATTGTTGACTGATGAATGAGTTGATCCTTACCGCTTGCATGGTCAAACGTGCTCCAACACAATTAGTCATGAATCAATCATAACAATAATATCACATATAGGTTTCAACAAAGCATGTATAATTAATGACATAATGAATGTATGAACATAAAGAGAATCGAGTCCTTACACAGGTCATACGAAGCTTTGAGGTCTCAAGATACTAGTCTTCACTAACGACGACTCGATGAATGAATGACTCATGCAGTCGTACAAATTTCACGACTCACAAAACCCGACTGTCCAGATTGTCATAACCTGACAGTCCCACTACTACTGCATAGGTAGAGCCACATAACTAACATATCAGGGTATCTCACAACCCAAATCTCTGATACCATCTTCTGTAACACCCCCAAATCCTATTGGGTTATTACAGTGCCATGGACCCGATGCCAGGAGATCCACCAGGCGAACATGACTAAATTACATAAAATTAGCTAACAAGGGAGATCACAGTCCCTACTATGATATCCGACACAATATTCCGATAGGAAATTTCAACAACAACGATGGGCCTACATGGCCAAAAATAAAATACAACAACATCCACGAGCATCTGCTCGGGTAATACATAATGACAATGACTGACCAACATGAACAACTCGGACTAGTATCGCTCGAATGCCTCGTCACCATCATCATGGCCCTGTGTCTCAACTCTCTCCTCGCCAAGCACCTAAAACATGAAAACATGTTCCACCCCCACGGGGTTAATCATCCAGATAATGAACATCAAATACATGTATAACATGATATGCATCCAAAGGCGGAATGAAACGGTACAATGATAATAATCATACGAGATGCTCACAAACCAAGGTAAGAATCGAGCATTCGTGAAATACTATGCCCACGACATACTATTAGTACCTGTTCCACAGGTTAGAACATAAGTGCCCAACGGCGAATCATAATCATAGAGTACTACAATGAATTACACGACATGAACCAAACCAGAACTGAATTAATTATGAATCACAATGCCCAAAGGCTCCAATGAAATTACCAAGACATCACAAAGGCCTGAAAGCCACTCAGCCGAAGCTGTCAAATATCACAATCACCTGAAGCCAAAACAGCCCGAAGCTGTATCAATTAGGGCCGAAGCCACGGCACGAAGCCGTATCACAATAAGGGCCGAAGCCACAGCACGAAGCCGTATCACAATGAGGGCCGAAGCCACGGCACGAAGCCCTATCACAATGAGACCATCCAATGGCCGTGACCTACTGAATTGTAGGTGTTGGGAAACCAACCGCGAAGGTTCAAGCCCCAAACTTACCCATAATGAGATCATAAGCATGACCGTGACCTACTGAGTTGTAGGTGTTGGGAAACCAACCGCGAAGGTTCAAGCCCCAAGCTTACCCATAATGAGATCACCCAGTGACCGTGACCTGCTGAATTGCAGGTGCTGGGAAACCAATCGCGAAGGTTCAAGCCCCAGACTTACCCATAATGAGATCATAAACATGATCGTGACCTACTGAGTTGTAGGTGTTAGGAAACCAACCGCAAAGGTTCAAGCTGTAACACCCCCAAAACCATATGGGAATATTACACGCCGTAGACCCTTCTCACAAGGGTCTACCAGGCTAAACATCCATAAACAACCAAATGCTTGCCCGACCAGGGTCAAACAATAAAATGATACAGACCGTTATGGTTACTTACATATAAACACACAGAACCGATGAGGTCACACAACTCTATCAACAAAACTGACTTAAACGACATTACCCACACAGGGGTCGAAATACAATACAGCGGAAGACTGAAATCAACTCTGACAACACAACAAAAATCAAACAACTCTCGACTCATGATTAGTATCGCATCTCGTCATCCTCTTGTGCCAATCCTGTGACTGCTCCCCTAAATCTCCATGTACCTGGACGCAAAACAGACATCCACTCCCCGATTACTCGGGGGTTAGTAAAACTCTACTGTTTTACTAGTGCAAGTATCAAACCATAAGAAATGTAACAAGCAATTAATAATCGTGAATCAAATATAATAATCAAGTATCAAATATTCCCGGGAGGTTTTCACTAGAGAAGATAAGCTATGAAGCACTCGCAAATAAGATTATCATCTCGGGAATTTTTAGAATTTCAAAACCTTTCGAAAATCTTAGGATCTTAACCCAAATCTCAAATTGTATTTCAACAATTTACAGTACGAAAATATTTCCATAAATCTCGTGGGGCTCGGCCCAACATTCTTTCTTAAAACTTTTCCTTTAAAAACTTTGATTTGAAAAGTATCATGCTCATGACACCGTGATCCACTGTCACGTGTCTCCGTAGGCTCAACAACCCGCACGGACTACATCACGCACAATTAAACAAACATAATCAATTTCGACACCGTGATCCACTGTCACGTGTCTCCGTAGGTTCAACAACCCACACGGACTATTAACCAGACATAACCAATTCCGACACCGTGATCCACTGTCACGTGTCTCCGTAGGCATAACGACCCGCACGGACTATATCAATCACAACAATCACACGCACGGTCCTGACACCGTAGTCCACTGCCACGTGTCACCGTAAGCCCCGTCGAGCTCACCCGGTTGGACGCACTGTGTCCGAAACTCATGGTCCACTGCCATGCGTTATCGTAGGCCTCGTCAGATCAGCACGATTGGACGTCAGTACCTCACTAAGTTCTGACCCCGTAGTCCACTGCCACGAATCCTCGTAGGTCCCGTCGAACCAACACGAGTGAACTTAGCGGTCACACACATATTCATATTCACATTCACATACAACAATGAGCACAATTAATCAATTACCTTGATCACCACAAAATCGTACATTGCACGCACATAACACAACCTCAACACTCGCAACAACTATCATCAATCAATGACACTTAACCAACATAACACACATTCTGTACACAATACATTGCAAAATCACGTGTACAACCATCTCTTATGTACATCGCAATCCTGCACAAATGGAACAACGCCTAACACGTATACCAATATATCACTATTATCACAAAGCCTTCAAATTTCGGAAAACACAACCAACTCAAACGGAACATAATTACGAAGGCAAGCAAAATCATCATACGTATCATACGTAATTACTAGTCGCAAGATACAAGTCGTATAATAAGATACTTGCCTCGATATCGGCACGCAAGTATTCCAACGAACGCGGTTCAACCGGAAAGCTCGGACCCCGAAGAAGACAACGAACGGAAGGGTTCCGACTCGAGTTCTTCACTAGAATTCGACCCTAACAACATATAATCAATAAATCATCGATCATACGAGGAAGAATAATCGTAGAACGCCCGAAAACCCCTCTATGACATTTTACCGGACACCTTCAAGGCGTCGATCAAGAACTCGACCAAAACAACGAATCGATACGATCCAACCATGGAATAACAAGGGAAATGATACAGTACATCTAAATAATCATCAATCCATCACAATCCTAAGTTAAATCGGATTAAACGGACGAAATCGAACAAAATACCCAAAATCCCCAAAATTAGATTTCTAGAAAATCTGACCTGATTCGCTCGATCAAAAGATGTTATAGGATGGATGATTGATGATATGAACTCTAAGACTTCATGGATTTATTGACCAACAACATCTCTCCATGATAAGAACAACCCCAGCCGCGGAAGAGAAGGAGAAGAAGGAAAAAATGGCGGAAAAAAAACGACTGCAGGGCCTTAAATAGGCTGACACAGTGTGCCGCGGCCCAGTCGAAGTGTGCCGCGGCATAGGGCCAAATCTGCCGGCAGTGACTCGGCAGTGTTCCGCGGCACAAGGTACATATGGGTCGGCCGAAGATTGAAAAATGTGTGCGTGCTGCGGCTCGACCAAGTGTGCCGCGGCCCTTCCAGCAGGCTGCTCGGCCAAAACTGGAACATGTGAGTGTATGAGCTATTTCGACCATAACTCTCTCGTCCGGACTCCGATTGACTCACCGTTTGAACCATTGGAAAGCTAAATTGATGCTCTATAATATTGAAAAGATTCAAAATCTTTGGAGTTTCCAAGAATTTATGGTGATTTTACAAAGTCGACTCATACTTGGAAAAGTCGTTTAATAACACTAAACTCCAGAAAACGACACCGAAACCCGAACCTGAATACGAATCAAAGATACGGTCACGAAGTACTCGCAAGGACGAATCTAAGAGCTAAGAGAACACACGATTCCGACCACCCGAAGGCTCGAAATTCAACAACGGAAGGTAATTACCCCAAACTTCGGGAAATTACGAAAATGGCCCAAAACGTCCGAAAATCACGATACGTGATCGAATAACCAAACCGAAGTTCACAACACGTCTAACAAAGTTAAACGGACTTACGGGAAACTCAAAACAGTAATTTCGGACGAGATTCACAAGAATCGAACTCGAGTGCGGAAAAGTCGTTAAGAAACACGGGATTCCACAAAACAATACCGAAACGAACTCGGGTGACAAAAAGTGCAGAATTAATCATTCTCAGAACGATGAAACGTTCCCAAGCGAGTCATCAAAACGGACCTCCGCCGAAAAAATAGAATTACCGAAAATCCGAAATTGCGGATATTACATTCTACCCTCCTTAATAGAAGTTTCGTCCCGAAACTTAAATCAAGTAGGGAGAAGCAATATCCCACCAGAAAAACTCAACGAGATACACCAGAACCGAAAAAAATCGCGCCCAACGGAGAAACGTTACAAGCAACACGAAAGAACATACAGCGTGAAAACACGCCCCACGACGACCATAACAACGCCACCGGCAATGATTCAAAACAATAACGAGCAATTAACGATGCATCACATGCACACATTTAATCAAAGAAATGCACGAGACCACAACGACTATGCGGTATTAACAAATACAGTATTATGATAGAATTCACTCCGATTCTCGTCAACAAGAAAATGTCCGACGTCAAGGCACAAACAATTCAAGATAACAGAAAACGAGAATACCGGACATTACACAAGCCCCAAGCTTACCCATAATGAGATCATAAACATGACCGTGACCTACTGAGTTGTAGGTGTTGGGAAACCAACAGCGAAGGTTCAAGCCCCAAGCTTACCCATAATAAGATCATAAACACAATTAACCACAAACGGCAACGATTCAAATATTACCGGATTCACATAAATGATAGTGTGCTGCCTTGAGTCGGCCAACACAACGATAGTAACTCACGGATGGGAACTATCCTCGACAGTCCCAATTCAATACCTCGATTGCCTTAGAATGGCCAACCGATAACAATGATACAATGAATGACTCAATACCTCGACAGTCCCAATTCAATGATGCAGCGGATGACTTAATAACTCGATTGCCTTAGAACGGACAGTCGATAACAATGACACAATGAATGACTCAATATCTCGATTGCCTTAGAATGGCCAATGGATAACAATGATACAATGAATGACTCAATGCCTCGATTGACTTAGAATGGCCAATCGATAACAATGATACAATGAATGATTGAACTCCTCGATTGCCTTAAAACAGCCAATCGATAACAATGACACAATAAATGATTGAACTCCTCGATTGCCTTAGAACGGCCAATCGATAACAATGATACAATGAATGCCTCGACACCTTTAATCGGCTACCGACGACGAAGATGAGAACGAATACGACAATGCCTTCAATCGGCCAATACAACATGAATGACAGGACGCCAACATTAATAACAATGATTACAACAATGTCTTAGATCGACATCAATATTAACAACAACAATCGATACATCGATACCGCGAACCGACTATCGACAATAACATTAACAACGAGAACCCCAATGCCTTGAGCCGGCCATTAATGAACAATAATAAATATTTGGCATAATTGCCGAAGAGTATCGTATCGAACGATCCCTTAATATCAATGAACTCATGAAGAGACCAAGTCTCGGAATGATACAACACATTCATACAAATATATGATAGCATTAATCTCATTGACTAGTACAAGTATAAAACTTGCCTCAACCGAAGGCGATGAAATCCTTCCACGATCAACGAACGGCGTCCTCCGATAAACACAAGTACTCGGACAACCTTGAATGAAATACAATTCATTCAATAATACAATATCAATCGAAATCAACACAACGACCGAAAGAAACTCTTTGAGACATTTAATCGGACACTAAATGTTCAAAGTTCCTCAAGAACCTAAGAATCATCAATCGGGTTGAACGAATCGAAGATATGGATATACAATCCATAGAATACGATTAATAAGGTTTACTAGCATCAACCGATTCATCAAATTCGGGCAAACAACGAAAATCAAGAAGAAATCTCGAAAATCAAATTCTAGGAAATTTCAAGAAATTAACTCGATCCGACGAAGAACAAGGATTTGATGTTGATATAGTCGACAAGAATCCTCAAAAACGCTAAGAAATCGAGTGGAATCGACCAAAAACTCCACTCCCCTTCCCATCGCCAGCCGCCACTCGGGTGAATAAATGTGACAAAAATGAGGTCTGGCCGGTCACTGCCTATATATGGCCGACAGGGTTACGGTCGTAACCGGCAGAGCCTTACGGCCGTAACCGGCATTCGTCCGGAAGCCGTAACTCTCGGCCCTTACGTCCGTAACCGGCATTCGTCAGGCCATGCCTGCCGATCACTTACGGCCGTAACCGGCACCTTACGGCCATAACTCGGCCAGGCCATGCCGGTTCCAAACTGTGCGGCCGTGGCTCGGCCGTGGCCACTCCGACGGTCCGAACGATGCCGAAACCCGAACCTGAATATGAATTGAAGTTACGGTTATGAAGTACTCGCAAAGACGAATCCAAGCGCTAAGAGAACACATGATTACGACCACCTGAAGGCTTGAAATTCGACAACGGAAAGTAATTACCCCAAACTTTGGGAAATTACGAAAATGTCCCAAAACGTCCGAAATACACGATATATGATCGAAACACCAAGCCAAAGCTCGCAACATGAATAATAACATTAAATGAACTTACGAGAAACTCGAAACAACAGTTTCGGACGAGATTCGCAAGAATCGAACTCAAGTGCGGAAAAGCCGCTTAAGAACACGGAACTCAATAAAACGATACCGAAACGAACTCGGATGACAAAAAGTACAGAATTAATAATTCTCATAATGATGATAAGGTCATGAGTGAGTCGTCAAAATGGACTTCCGCCTACAAAAAAAATTACCGAAATCCGAAATTGCGGATATTACAGCAGATATGTCCTCGGCCCTGGCAACCGCTTCGTTGTAGGTTAAACGCCCATGACCAGCCAAGTGATGACGAATATGGTCACGCAGTCTGTCTCTGAACTTCTAAGATTTCATGTCATCGTCTCGACCATGTGAGGCGCAAAACGGTGCATGTGATTGAACTTGCACTCATAGTTGGTGACCGACATTCCTCCTTAAGTCAGGTCAAGGAATTCTTAACATAATAGCTATATAGTAAAATGAACTAAGCCTACGTCTACTCCTCATCATCACTGCTAATAATCTCTATAACAGGAATAGGAGGTCGCGGCTCAATCCAAGAAATAACGTCATCATCAGACTCAATGTCTGCCATCAAAACATCCTTCATATTCTCTGCGAGGTCTTCTTTTGAGCTCTCATCAGGAATTTCCTCTGGATCTTCCTCGGGATCCTCTTCGGGGTCTTCTTCAGGATCCTCCTTAGGGTCTTCTTCATTCGTAGAGTCGGAACTCTAATTTGCAGCTGGTATCACATATCGAGCGTACATGTCTAACAAACGCGCGGCTACGAACTGGAAATCATCTGTGGTCTCCCGCTCTTATGGTGTTCTCTTTATGGACACTTTCCAAAGCTGGAAAATGCAGTAACTCCAATCACCGGGTAGCTTTAACATTAGGTGGTTCAGCTATTTCGAGACAGAACCTTATTTCCCGGACTGCAACCACTTGCTCAGCCTGTTAACGACATAGTGCGCTGCATTTTCCGGTAAACTCGGATCATTCCACCAATCCTTGCATGCCAGAAGACGCGAGTCAAACGTAACAGGCAAACTCTTACGTGGTGTCATCCTAGGTTCGGCCATTCTAACAGTTTGTACATACAGATACAACCATGTAAATAAAATGAAATGGTAGATGCATGAATAATGATTGAAATTCGGTACCTTCGACGGAGTGATGAAATGGCGAAGCTGAGAGCATATGATACTTTTATATTTTAGCGAGTCTACAAAAAGGTAAAACTTGGATCTGATACCACTATGTAACGCCCCGACTTTCTAGGGGTAATTATAGGGGAAACCTCTGAGAATATTAAAATTCTCGCCTACAAGTCGAGTTGCTACACTGACTAAAATAAATACCCATTAATTAAGGCAACAAAATGTCATAGATAAGAGATAATAATTGTGGCGGAAGAAAATTTATAAATTATTATTTCTAATCAAGAGTTTCCCCAAATAATATTTTAAAAACATGAGACATAAAGGAAAACATCATTTTAATAAATATCATTATATGCCCTCTCGGCTCGCTCCTTTGTCCACCCGGCTCGGTTTAACCTGCGGGATCAATATAGGTGGGGGTGAGCTTCCTTCATCTCGTGGAAATCACACATATCACAATAATATACAATCTCATGGGAAGCAATTAAATGATTATTCTATCGACAATATTTTCCTCAACATGAATACATACACACAATATCACATATAAAATGAATCGAGCACGCATGTGAATATTGAGGTTGTGCAGGTGTCCTCACACAACATATATCTTAAGATAGCCTCTTTACACGTATACAGGTGGGCCTGATTTACAACATGTATCAATAATTTTAAACATAAATAGAATATCACATAGCAGTCCAGTTAAAGCAATTAAAGTGATAGTGAAAATTCCCACCAGAATAAAATGATGCTGCTTGAACTTGAATATGAAGATGCTCGACTCACAAATCCTAAGCCCGTATATCCTTGTTAATGTCTACATATAATAATAATTTTAATCACTATAAAATATTATGATATAATGACTAAAAATGAAAATATATTGCATAAAATTAAACTGATTATTAATATTAATTGAAGGGTTAATATATTAATGTCTTGGGTCAAAATAGGTCTGGATTGGATGTTTAAAGTTGACTGGGGTGAATTGGAGGGATTAAAAAGTGTCTAGGGTGAAATTGAAAGATTATTAAAAATTCTGGGCCTAATTGAATTAACCTAAAAGTAAAGGGTATAAAAACTCTATCTTACTAAGGTCGGCCGCAAAAACTCTCATTTCTCACTTCTGGTCTCGGGTCTTCTCTCTCTACAGTTCTCTCTCTGAAATCCGCTACACACAACAGAGAAAATCGAAACCCACACAAACAAGAACACAACACTGAGTTTGATGAACAAACAAGCTACAAAACTGGGTGATGGGGGTTGCAGTGCGCGGCGGTTGCCGTGTTGCGAAGGTGACGGCTCGATTCAAGTGGCTTGATGGTAGTTCATGATTGAGGTGGCAGCAGATGGCCGATGGGTTTGATCGGAATAGAAATCTGACTCGTTGTTCAAGAATGAGATTTCATGACCTCGGCAATCAGTTCCTGATGCCATGTTTGCGGGTTCGGGCCGGATGAGGTTATCTCAGAACAGGTCTTTGGTTGCCAGAATAAGTCCGTGTTGTGTGTTCCGAAATCAGTTAATGAATGTGAATGGGTTTTTGCCGAAACGGGTACTAGGGCTCTGAAATCCAATTCAGCCAGAAAATTGAAGATTGAAGACGGGTTGAGGGGTTTGGATTCGGGCTCGGCCCGGATTTGGGTTGAAGATGAAAAGAAAAAAAAATGGGGTTTGTCACAGTCGCCTAGTCTGGTACTTTGAGTTCTAGATTTGTGAATTTGAAATGGTAGAATAAGTATTGGGGGAGGCGATAGGTGAGTCTGAGACTTGTAAATTATGTCTTATGTTTGGAATCGTTCTAGTTTGTTCATTAATTTGATACAAAACATAAAACCATCTGTGAAGGGTTTGAAGGATGAGTTTACCTGTGACGGATGAAGAGGGAGTTGCAGGAGATGAGATTGCCAGCAGAAGTTAGAGTTACGGCTGGACCTCCAGAAAATACTATGTATTTGTGTATTTTATTATTTTTGTACAGCAGAATTGTATTTATAGATATAGATTTTAAAGTGTTTTGATTGAACTAGGATTGTATATAGGATATAAATCAAGGAGTTTGATGAAGCAAAGAACTGTGAAGGGGATGATCGACTACAATGGTTGTTCTTAATTATGGCTAATTTAGTTTAATCGTTGATAATGATAATAATAATAATATTAATATGTATTAATAATATTATTAAAAATAATAATGATAATATTAATAATAGTAGGGTTAGTATTATGTTTGAATGAATAATAACACTATTATAATAATGATTACTTGAACATAACTGACAAAATAACTCGAGCTAGAACTTGTGATACGTCGACATTGTTAGGGATATGTCATCGAATGTCACTCAGGGGATGCGAGAGAAGGGGCATTGTACTTGTAAGTATGGAATTATCAATAAAAGGCAATATGATTCATTCACTGTTTATTATATTTCAAATGCATTCTTGATTTGGTAAACATTGAAGTGAAGTCCTTGTAAATAAGAGCGAACATTCCATTCTCAAGATCATCAATCCTGTCCCAACTCTGTCACCTTATATTGTAACGCATAATATTCTGCTGAATCTCAAAGCATGGTAACAAATTTCAATGCAATTCAAAATCTAAATACTTACATATCGTGAAGTCGATGATTCCCCGTGATAGTGGCACATGTCTCGACTCAAGAAAATACTCGACACAGACATTTACAAAACACACATTTTGCCAAATCAGTTCAACTCGAGAACACAACACATCTCTATCCAAAAAAACATGTTAATACCATTGGAAAAGTTTACAACAACTCCAGTACCACACTGGTAAATCACATAACGCACAAGCCCGAGTAAACAACAAAAACTCAGAGCTCAAACATTTGTCAACCGACAACTTGAATGACACGACAAAAGCACGACCCAACTCGACCCGACTGCCTAGATTTTCTCAACCTAAGCTCCGATACCATATGCTGTAACACCCCCAGATCCGACCGGGAATATCATAGCACCGTGGGCCCCGGAATGGAACCCACAAGGCTAAAAGAAATTTTCGCAAACATTTACAAATGCCCAAGAGGCCAACGATGGTACTATCTTTAAAACATTTGAAGACTATATAAAATATGTTTATCGAAACCGTCGTAAAATCTCGTTTGAAAGGACAAGGCCTGAAATGTCAGAACTCAACAGTTTAAAAACATACGTTAAGCTATTGCTTACACGTACCGACAAAATAGTTTAGAAAGCGGTTGCCAAAGTAACCTAAGTTACCAGATACCAAAAGGCCATTTAAAAATACTCACGCAACGGAAAAGACAACCAATTAAAAATACTCTAGCAGCGGAATACAACAACTGATCATGAAACTCAATATACAAATACATGCCCTATCCAGTATCCCCCGGGAAGCTCATCTCTCCATGACCGCTACAAGCTTGATAATCCAAGAACCTAAAAAGAAAGCCCACGATGGGGTCAGCCATAATATCCAACAATGATAACAATCACACCACATCAATAATTACATACCAATGAGATACTAAGTAAGAATACTACCAAAGTAATCCTACTGCCATACTCTACCGATTTCACGTCTCGTACTGATTCTCACACAATACCCAAAGTTCTCAAACCATCATCATAGCTCACTGTTATGAAATCTACTAACTCTGTCCAATTCGATCCATCGGATATCATCATCAAATCTCGACACGAAAACCGATTGTCCATCAAAGACAAATACCAAGGGAAATATGGAACATACCTCAAGATATGAAATACCACGACAATCATGTTAGTCTAATCTGAGGTCAGATCAATACCACACACGGACATGGTCCTAACAAAAGATCTACAAATGCATACTCATATGACAACATCAATATGCTCACATCGATAACGACAATGTATACTTATGGCAAACAATAACAACACATGATAAAATCAATGATGCGAATCCACATGATTCCATTAACACAACACTGGGTAATCCAACGATCCAGCGCCCTCAGCATAGATCCCCATGATGATCCCGTCGGACCAACGCATGGTGGAAAACTTGTCCAACGATCCAGCGCCCTCAGCATAGATCCCCATGATGATCCTATCGGACCAACGCATAGTGGACATCCGATCCAGCGCCCTCAGCATAGATCACACGATCCCATTGGATCAACACAACATAAACAATACAATTATGCATACACATATGCAACTCAATATGTTCATCAACATGAACAACATATGAATCAAAAACATGAACGACACTATGATGAAACAACTAGGACGACTTCATATTCAGCAACATGAATGACAACCTGCATGATCAACATCATCAACACTAAACCGAATCAAACTAAGATACTTGTCCCGAGTCCTTCAGGAAAAATCTCGATGTCAAATCATCACCGGCGATTATCCTCAATGCTCGGCGATCCAAACGCACTATGGACTATAGATACTCATATCCTCATCTTTATCGCAACATAACCTTGATACCCGAATATGCCAATAACCGAGATAAAGCATATACATTATGATTTAACTCCCAGAATCGGAAAGACAACATATAATCCAAATCTCCAGAATTTGCAGTAATAATCATTGCTATATGCATTATAAACGAAATGAAATTGAAACCATTCATTAAACATTATAACTGAGCAAGTAATAACTTGCCTCGATACCGATGAAGCCGTCACCAATCCCTTGCTGTCGTCTGTAAGTTCCTTGGCCCCGATCTATGAAATCCGCGAGCATCCTCGAACTTGACCGTAAGGCGCGATTCTTATCAATGGTCAATTATCGCAACCTATTGAAATAATAGATTAACAACAATCCGATAACAATCAACAACCGACACAACCAATCAATCAATCTCACGGTTCAACGATATCTCGATCATACACAAAACTAAATAATCCAACTCAATAAATACGAACTCATATCTACAATACGAACCAAAATCCCATAATCGATATTGACGATCAATATAATGTTGGGATTCCGAAAATAAAACGAAATACGCAGCGGAAATAAATACGAATCCCAAACAGGATCGATCAAGTAATGTATATACGAAAATATAAATACGAAGATAAAGATCATACCCTTGAAGCCTTTGAAATAAATCTTCGTAAAAATGATGATGATCACGAATCCCATCCCGAACACAAAATCCCTTCGTTCCAAGCATCGAAAGGTACGAAGCCTCTACTTCATATGCGTTGGAAGTTGCCCGGAAAAAATCGATATCAATCCGTTCTCCAAGAACACGGCTAGGAATTACTATAGGAATTTATATCTCTCTTTTTCTTGATTTTGTATCACCTCAAAGATGAACAAAAATTGAAGATGAAAAATTCTCTCACCCTCTATAATTCCTCACGGCAGTGGGCTGGTGTCATTCACTATATGGAGATTTGAAAAATGTTATATATATATTGTCACCATGAGAATGATACAATATATTACACATAACAACTCATCAACCTACATTATAAAATGAGTGGAATCTCATCATTATAATTATATACCAACCAACATAACATGCAAGTATATCCAAGCCATGTGAGAGAGGGGGCGGCCCATTGGAAATTTCATAGAAACGAGCCGAGCCACTCGGCTCGTGTACCGGACGTTCGTCAAACGACTCCATTAAATACATTCCGTTTAATCACCAATGTATTTATATTAATTAATTAATCTAATTAATTAATTATATCAAATACATATATATTTCTCTAAGAAATATAATCTATGAATTAAATTAATTACCCGGTAACTTAATTTTAATTCATAAGACCGCTATTTGATTTATCCAATAAATCTAATTAGATATCCAATATCTAATATTAATAGAGAGATAATAAATTCACATTAATCCGTCAACGTTCCTGATGCGCGACTCCGTAGGTTCGTCTCAGCCGGCATTGGGAGGAACCAATGAGTGCAGGCAGCACTTAGTCAGCCTAGCGGGCCTCACTGTAAACCCCGATTGAGAACGAATGAAGGGATCATTCCAGAACCATTATGTCGTGAATACCATATACGTATAGACCCTTCATCAGATGTCCCGGTCAAGTCTTCGGGTCACGGTAAAGTCAAACCCTACTGTTGACTAAACTCTATACATGTGTTAATGCAAATCAAGACCGATTGATTAATAGTGTATCTAATACGACTATATCAGAATGCTTTGGCCAAAGACTTATGATCTTATTTGCCATTAACCGTATAGGACATTCGCCTGCTCACTAACAGGAGATAGAATCCTTTCTTGGCGTACAGTAATGACTGCTACCTGCCCGTATAGTCCGCACTTCGAGGTCGACTTAGCAATTAAGCAAATGAGTCTAACTACTCTAATGACAAACTAAACGTCACAGGCATATCTTTTACTGAACCCTCAAGTCAAAGGTCCACATATACTATCACAACCTTTCGATTCGTCATCGACTCTCCGAGAGTGAATACCGTGTGACTGAATCGAGTATGAGTCGTGTTCGAGTATACTGGCCCCACCAATATACTTATAACTATGCTATCAAGACGTGCACACGTCCTAGCATCAGTTATACAAGTCGTATTAAAACTTAATGCCCATTTTAAGTTTATTGACTTGCGAAGAATTTACGTAAATAAACTTTAAACACTTCGAGTGCATTTTCTCTTATCCCATAACGAGAATGGAATGTTCGATTTATTTACATGGACTTCACTTCAATGTTTACCAAGTCAAGAATGCAATTAAAATACAATAAACAGTGAATGAATCGTATTGCGTTTTTGTTAATTATTCCATAATTACAAGTACAATGCCCTTACTCTCTCATCCCCTGAGTGGTATTCGAGGGCATATTCCTAACAATCTCCCACTTGCACTCAATGCCACACATCATGGTATCCAATACCCATGTTCTTCAGATGTCTTTCTAAGACGACCTGAGATAATGGCTTAGTCAGCGGGTCAGAGACATTGTCTTCTGAGTCTACTCTTTGCAATGAAACATATCCTTTTTCCACCATCTCTCAAACGATGTGGTATTTTCTCTCTATATGCTTGGTGTTGTGGTAAGCCCTAGGCTCCTTGGCTTGGGCGACAGCTCCATCATTATCACAGAATAGTGATATAGGCAGCTCCGCATTAGGCACCACTTGAAGTTCTTGCATAAACTTCTGCATCCAAAATACTTCTTTGCTAGCCTCTGAGGCAGCTTGATACTCTGCTTGGCAGGTGGAATCTGCAGTAGCAGTTTGCTTGGAGCTTCTCCAAGATACTGCTCCCCTATTTAGAGTAAACAAATACCCAGATGTCGACTTATAGTCATCATTGTCTCCTTGAAAATCAGAATCGGTGAATCCAATCACCCTTAGTTCTCCACCACCGTAATTAAGAACTAAATCTCTAGTTCTTCTTAAGTACTTAAGAATGTTCTTTACGGCAGTCCAGTGTTCCCTACCTGGGTTTGCTTGAAATCGGCTTACCATACTCACATCATAGGCTAAGTCCGATCTCGTTCACAATATAGCGTACATGAGGTTACCCACTGTCGAGGCATAGGGTACCTTACTCATCTCTCTTGTATTCCTCACTTTGAGGACACATATTCGTGGTGAGATGAATTCCATGTCGCATGGGAAGGAACCCTCTTTTAGATTCATCCATCTTGAATCTTCTCAGGATTTTATCTATACAGAGCGCTTGGTAAAGTCCTATCATTCTTCGCGGTCTATCTATGTAAAGACGGATCCCTAGAATATAGGAAGCTTCTCCCAAGTCTTTCATGGAGAATGTTTTAGAAAGCCAAGCTTTCACAGTGCTGAGCATTGCTACGTTATTTCTTATAAGTAGAATATCATCTACATATAGTACTAAGAACATAATGTTGCTCCCACTGACCTTTTTGTAAACACACGGTTCCTCCTCATTTCGTACGAAGTCAAAGTCCTTGACTACTTCGTCAAATCAAATGTTCCAACTCCGAGAAGCTTGCTTCAGCCGATAAATGGCTCGTTGCAGCTTACACACCTTATCAGACCTTCGAAGTGGAGGTTGTGTTACAATAGGTTCGGTTCCTTATCCCTGATCAGATGTCTCCTTAGGACCTTCATTATGATCTTCCAAAGAGATATTTCTACCCGATCCACCTTCCTGAATGAATTCATCCTCAAGGAAGTGCACTTGTAATTCCACAACGACCTTATGGTCTTCTGGCATGTAGAATAGATAACCCATCGAGTCCTCTGGGTATCCAATGAAACGTCCTTTGATAGACCTCGCTTCTAGTTTGTCCACCTTAGCCTTCTTGACATAGGCTGAATATCCCCAAATCCTTATGTGATTCAGGCTTGGTTTCTTACCATTCCACATCTCATATGGAGTGATAGGAACGGATTTGTAAGGACATCTATTAAGGATACAGGCAGCGGTTAGTAAGGCATACCCCCACAGGTAAATAGGTAAATCAGTGTAATTTAACATAGAGCGAACCATGTCCAACAAAGTTCGATTTCTCCTTTCTGAAACACCATTTAACTGTGGGGTTCCTGGCGGCGTCAATTGTGAAACTATTCCATGTTCCTTAAGTAACTCATCAAACTATGTGCTCATATATTCACCACCTCGGTCTGACCGAAGTGCTTTGATATGACATCTAGTCTGTGTTTCAACTAGGGCCTTAATTTTTTTTTTTTGAATTTAGTAAAGGCTTCGGATTTATGTTTCATTAAGTACACAATCCCATACCTAGTATGATCATCTGTGAACATTATGAAATATTGATATCTGTCTCGGGCTACTTCTAAAGCACCACAAATATCGGTATGTACCAATCCAAGTTTATCGGCAGCCCTTTCAAAAGTCCCTGTGAAGGGGGACTTAGTCATTTTGCCTCTAAGGCAAGATTCACAAGTTGGATAGGGTTCTACACCCAATGGACTGAAAAGTCCATCTTTCTCCATTTTCTGAACATTGGTCTGACCAACATGACCAAGTCTAAGGTGCCTTTTAAGAGCTTGATTAGTATCTTGCCTACCACGTTTCCTAGTTATAGTGTTCACTGCTGTTTTATTTTGCATGTTCAGATGATATAAACCATTCAACAATGTAGCTGTGCCAACCAATTTATTTCAAAAATAAATTTTACAACTACCATTTCCAATGAAGAAACAAAATCCTTTCCGGTCCAAGACTGGAATGGATACAATGTTTTTATGCCCCTTGAGCAAAACAAGTACTTCATCTAATGTCAAAATAAAATGGATTCTAAACCCAGTAGGATTGATCCAATATCGGTTGCTTCGACACTTTGTTCGCTTCCGACAGTGATCATTATTTCCCTAGCTTCAAGTTTTCTACTTCGTTCCAGATCCTGATTCATAGTACAAATGTGAGAAGTGACACCTAAATCCAGAATCCATTAAGCAGAATATACAGTAGCGGAACGATTTGTTTCAAAAACAAAAAGTTCCGTACCTGATGCGCCATTAATATTAGGACAAGTCCTTCGCCAGTGGCCCAGCTCACCGCATTCAAGGCATTTGTCCATAGGTTTTGGACCGTCTACCTTTTGAACCTTTTGGGCCTTGCCCTTTCCTTTCTGTACCCCTTTCTTGGGTTTGTACTGCTCGTAGGTCTTTTTCTTCTTGTTCTTGGACCTCCGAGGCCTAGAAGAAATCACAAGAGCAACCTCTCTCGGTTTAGTCTTCATGTTAGACTGCACCGTCACCAGTTTATTCATTAGCCCAGCTAATGTGAATGTAATTTCATTACAGTTGAAATTTATTACAAACTGCGTGAAAGAGTCAGGGAGAGATTAAAGGATGAGATCAATTTCAAGGGATAAATCTATATAAAAGTTGAGCACCTCGAGCCTCTCAATCATAGAGATCATCTTGAGGACGTGGTCTCCCACTTTCTCTCCTTATTTCATCCTAGTACTGAACAACTGCCTTGATATCTCATATCTAGCAGTCCTACTGTGCTCTCCATAAATTTCAGTCAAGTGTGCGAGAATCTGCCTAGCAGAAGTTATTTTCTCGTGCGCTCTCTGCATCTCATTTGTCATTTAGCCCATCATAAAGCCACGGACTAGCACGTCATCCTTGATCCATTTTTCATGGCTCTCAATATCTTCCTGATTACCCCTGGTTCGGATTGGAGTCGGTGGAATGTCCACCTCCAAGACGTATCCCAGAGACTCCATACTGAGTACAATCATCAGATTCCACAACCAGTCAACAAAATTGGATCCAGTTAGGAGATTCTTTTCAAGTAGTATTGCAAGTGGGTTTTTAGCCATTTTTAGAGAGATTCATTGCTTTCTCGCATGATTTAGACAAGATTCAATTAGTGACTTGTTTAATTATGACCGAGTATAGAATTTAAGGGCTTGTATAATTCTTGTCTCGGCTCCCACTAATTTTATCAGAACTATACACTCCCATGTTATAATCCGGAAGTCATGGGTGACTTCATAGTGGTGATCGATTTCTTTACAAAGTTTAATAGAGGGAAACCCATACGGTTTCTATTATATTATTCTTTATAAAGTGGTGTCTAATACCAACCCATCTAATGGATGATTCGATCTTCTTTTACCCCTAGTTCACTTGTCCTCAACCCATTCGGTTTCTATGGCTCGCTGAACTATATAAGTTTAAACCGTCAACTCCTATTAGTCTAACAATTGAATCTTACCCGGCAACCCATTCGGTTTATAGGGGTTTGATTTGTCACAACCAAAGGCATCTAATGCACTCTATGAATTTATCAACTTTCCCCAAAAATATTACCCCGGCATACTCGGAAGAATAATATTCCGGTTTAGATTTCAACTTTCCATGAGTTTGACGGAGGGTAGGAAACCTCGTAACCTTTATAACTTAGTGTGTTTGTAGTCAAGAGAATTTCGCGATTAATGTTACACCTTGCACATTAATTCATTTATACGCGCGTTTGTTGGTTTGTCAATCATTCAAAATGAAAAACAGAAAACAGTAACCTAGTTACTACCAACATATAGCTCATGGACCTAATTCCTAAGTACTGGGCCAAGCGAATGACCCAATGAATAAAAACACAGTCTTCAAATCTTCGTCTTCTCGGTCGGTTGTCTTTGGTCTTCGTCATACCCAAAATAATAATTACATCATTGAAAAATTGCATCCTATACAAATTTTTCTAGTAAATATAAATAGGCTCAAAACGGACTTTACAACCCAATCGAATCGAACAAATCAAAAACTAAGTCCACGAGCTATATCACCATCACATAAGGATTCCATACAACATGTAATGGCAACGAAATTAAACAATTAATTTTAATATAAATTAATCTAATTAATCTATAAATTAATCTATTCAATTTCTACTATATTAATCCAATTAATATAAAGTGGCATTAAAATTAAATAATCAATTAATATATTAATCCAATCAATATAAAATTAATCTATTTAATTTTAATGGTATTAATCCAATTAATACTAATAATCATCATTTAAATTCGTTCGATGTAATCCGGCCAAAATAATATTTCCCTTAATAAAAATATTCCAAATATTTTATTAAGTCCAATTAAATCCAATTTAAATTTCGGAAATTATTACAACGAAAAATAAACACAAAAATGCAGTCCCTAAAAACCTAGACGTGCCCACCACGGCTCGATTCAAAATCGGCCGAAACCCGAGAACCGCCCGACCAAGTCACTTCGCCATCGCCCCGGCTGGTCAAGCCGAGTGATCACCGGCATCTGAGCCGACCGAGTCATTCTCGGCCGGCCAGGCAGCAGACTAGAAAGCTGCTGCCGGCAGCTGCGTCTTCGTGCGGTATTCGTGTTTAACCACCGTTTTTCTCATTTTTTCGTCCCGTTTCCAAAAACGTGATGCTACAACGAACAATTTAAAATCTACGATTATTCCAAACATGATTCTAAATCATAATCATCATCCAAAAGCATTCAAAATGCACAAATAATCGTATATACGGAAACATTGACCTCGCTCCGATACCACTGTTGGGATTCCGAAAATAAAACAAAATACGCAGTGGAAATAAATACGAATCCCAAACAGGATCGATCGAGTAACGTATATACGAAAATATAAATACGAAGATAAAGATCATACCCTTGAAGCCTTTGAAATAAATCTTCGTAAAAATGATGATGATCACGAACCCCGTCCCGAACACGAAATCCCTTCGTTCCAAGCATCGAAAGGTACGAAGCCTCTACTTCATACGCGTCGGAAGTTGCCCGGAAAAATTCGATAGCAATCCGTTCTCCAAGAACACGACTAGGAATTACTATAGGAATTTATATCTCTCTTTTTCTTGATTTTGTATCACCTCAAAGATGAACAAAAATTAAAGATGAAAAATTCTCTCACCCTCTATAATTCATCACGGCAGTGGGCTGGTGTCATTCACTATATGGAGAGTTGAAAAATAATATATATATTGTCACCATGAGAATTGTTGATTGTAGATGCTGGAGAAAATGACAAATGATGCAAAACCGAGGCAAGAGTTGGACTCTCTCTCCGTAAGACGAAATTGCCCCGCAAAGTACACACAGTTGAGCGGCAAACGTCCCCAAGATACAACGGTTTTTCTACGAACTCGATACCTTGTACTAGGAATCGAATTCCGGGCGAACTACTGGATATTTGGGACTTGTAGTATGAACTTAGGCTAGTATGAGTGTATTATTATCTTGATTATATGTGTGAACAATCATCATCCGCAGGGGCTTATTTATAGCCTGTAAAGCACCCTGTCCGAATCGGTGTGTCTTTCTGACTGGATAGACACCTTGTGGTCCGGTGGGAAGGGCTGCATTGGTTCAGAAGAACCAAACCATTGTGCTGGTCCAGATTACATCGAATGGTCCGAACCATCGCACTGGTTCGGCCATTAACCGCCGCTCGTGTTCCACTCCCGTCATGTCATTGCCATGTGTCATCCTAGTCACCCTCCACGTCATCCGAGCCACTATCTTAGTTGTCAAAACAAAAGGCTCCTCGCTCCGAGGCGTTCGAGCGAAGTGCAAAGTGCGCCTACAAAGCGCCCGTTGCGACAAGTGCGATGTGCACATGCTCGGACTTGGACTCGGACTCGGATTCGGAAGGTGCTTTGCACCTTCCTCGTAGGATTCGGATTTTAGCATTAAAAATTAATTAAAGCCAACTAGGGTGCACCATAATGGAGCACACATGATTGCTCCTTTATGATGAAAAGTCCTTTATAAATAGCTCAACTTTTCCTTGCTTCTCCAATGTGGGATGGGATTCCACACCACATTCTCAACTATTAAATGGCTTAACTTTGTGCATTAATTACTCATTCATTTCTTAACGAAATTGAACAAGTAAATACACTAAATAAATCTACACAAAATGTAGATTCCAATTATACCATTTAATGTCATTAATTACCATAGTTGATTATGGTATTAATTAAGCTATTTTTGAAACAATCCCCCACATGAATGATGATTAATTCAAATGCAATATGCACTAAGTCCTGATGACCTATTATTGCTTCGGGATATGTGGTACTTAGCCTTGAACCTTCCTTAGTGTAATGCTATCAGATTTACTCATTGCTCGGTGAACGTGATGTCTTGAACCGGTCAACTTTTATTTAAACCAAGACAATAACATACACACAATAATAGATCTAATATCTTTTGTTCTCACGTTGTATCCATTTTGGCCTTGGACCATTTCTTGGATTCATAAGTGTTAATAATTTTATGAAGCGGCCTTACTTCTTCACTTATATAGGTGATCTCCTATGAAGAGTATCCTGCCATACTCCACCTATAAAAGGCTATAGGAATCATTAAAAGCTTTAAAAAGCTTACCCTTTACCACAAACTGCAGGCTTGCACTTGAACAGCTACAAGAATGGATTTTCAAGTGCTTAACTTGAACTTTCACAACTTAGTTGTCTCATTGAACCAAGTTCTTGGGATCTCCAATCATCCTGGTTGAGTTACCATTATGAAAATTCTCAATGCGTGGATTTCAATCGCATTCCCCTTGATGTATTATATAATTGATCACGGTTAATACCTTTCGTAAATGGATCCGCTATATTGTCATTTGACTTTACATAGTCAATACACATTATTCCTGTAGTGATCAATTGTCTAATGGTATTGTGTCTTCGACGAATATGTCGAGACTTACCATTATATATACTGTTCTTTGCCCTCCCTATGGCTGCCATGCTATCACAATGTATCATAACGGGAGGCAAAGGTTTTTTCCCAGCAGGGAATATCTTCTAAGAAGTTTCTTAACCATTCGGTTTCTTCGCCGGCTTTGCCTAAAGCAATAAACTCCGATTCCATTGTAGATCGGGCTATGCATGTTTTCTTAGAAGATTTCCATGATATTGCTCCTCCACCAATGGTAAATACATAACCGCTTGTGGATTTAGAGTCTTTAGTATCGGATATATTCAGTTGGCATCACAATATCCTTCCAAAACAGCTGGATATCTCGAATAGTGTATACCATGATTGACAGTGTGTTTTAAGTATCTCAACACTCTTGTCAATGCGGTCCAATGATCCTTTTCGGGATTACTTGTAAACCGACTCAATTTACTAATAGAATATGCTATGTCTGGCCTTGTACAATTTGCTAAGTACATTAGGCTTCCAATTATCCTAGCATATTCTGTTTGTGATATGGGTTCTCCTCGATTTTTGGCTAAGTGTAAACTTAAGCCAACAGGTGTCTTAGCCGGAGGTAGATCGTATGCCTTGAATTTCTTAAGTACATTCTCAACATAGTGAGATTGTGATAAGACTATTCCATCAGGTGTTCTGGAGATCTTGATTCCTAGAATCACATCGGCTAATCCCATATCCTTCATGTCGAAGTTCTTCTTTAACATTTCCTTAGTGCCTATGATGATTTTATTGTTGCTACCCATAATTAGCATATCATCAACGTATAGACACACAATGACAAAATTGTCAGATGTACCTTTGATGTACACACATTTATCACATTCATTGATTTTGAAACCATTTGACATCATTACTTGGTCAAATTTCTCATGCCATTGTTTGGGAGCTTGCTTAAGTCCATATAAAGACTTAACAAGTTTACAAACTTTGTTTTCTTGGCCGAGAACCACGAACCCTTCGGGTTGTTCCATATTAATTTCATCTTCTAAATCTCCATTTAGAAAGGCCATTTTTACATTGATTTGGTGTATCTCAAGATTGTACAATGCTGCTATTGCAACTAGCGTTCTAATGGATGTAATCCGAGTAACTGGTGAGTATGTATCAAAGTAATCATACCCTTCCTTTTGTTTGTATCCTTTGGCTACCAAACGTGCTTTGTATTTGTCAATAGATTTGTCACCTTTGTATTTCTTCTTGAGAATCCACTTGCAACCTAAAGGTTTATTTCCCGGAGGAAGATCAACAATGTGCCAAGTGTGATTGTTCAAGATTGACTCGATTTCACTATTAATAGCTTCTTGCCATAGATCGGCATCGGAACCAGACAATGCTTCCTTGATTGTCTTTGGTTCGTCTTCTGAAGAATAGACTACAAAATCCGGACCAAAGGTTTTTGCAGTTTTTATTCTTTTTCCTCGCCTTGGTTCCGGTGTTGGTCCATTACTATTTAGCGAGATTTCATCATAAGTCCTCTTTTTCGAACTAATTCCATTCTTTTCTTTCTTAGGGAATATAGTTTCAAAAATATGGCCTTTCTTGATTCTATAATCATTCCTCATTTATATCGGGTACTTCCGATTTGTGTACCAAAAATCGATGCGCACTACTATTATTTGCATATCCTATGAAAATGCAATCAACCGTTTTTGGTCCTATTTTTACTTGCTTGGGTTTCGATACTTCAACTTTTGCTAAGCACCCCCACACTTTTAAGTATTTATAGGACGGCTTCCTTCCTTTCCATAATTCATATGGAGTTTTATCTTGCTTCTTTTTGGGTAATTTATTCAAAATTTTATTGGCCGAAAGAATAGCTTCTCCCCACATGTTAAGTGACAGGCCCGAGCTTATGAACATAGCATTCATCATTTCCTTCAATTTTCTATTCTTTCGTTCGGCAACACCGTTCGATTGGGGTGCATAAGGTGCAGTCGTTTGGTGAATAATGCCATTTTCACGAAAATATTCTTCAAAAGGTGCAACATATTCACCACCTCGATCACTTCGAATCATTTTGATTTTGGTGTTGAGTTGATTTTCAACTTCTGTTTTGTATGTTTTGAAAGCTTCAAATGCTTCATCTTTGCTTCTCAAAAGATACATAACAAAATCTTGTGCAATCATCTATAAAAGTTATAAAATAATTCTTTCCACCTCTTGTTTGCACAAGTTTTAAATCGCACAGATCGGTGTGAATCAATTCAAGATGTTTTGTCGATCTTTCCACTGAATGAAAAGGAGATTTTGCCATTTTTGCTTCAACACACATTTCACACCTTTTGTGTTGATCGAAAGTCATTTTTGGCAATAAATCTAAATGTACTAAACGACATAGTATATTTAGATTTGCATGTCCTAATCTATCATGCCATAAATTAGTAGACTCAACCAAATAAACAACTTTATCGTTTATTTCATTTCCACCACGTACATTGATAGCATTCAGTTTGAAAAGGCCGTTATCTATATAGCCTTTTCCGATAAAGTGACCATTTTTGGTTATTACAACTTTATCCGCTTCAAACACTTGCCTAAATCCGGCTTTGCTCAATGCTGAGCCAGACACAAGATTCTTACGGATGTCTGGAACATGTAGCACATTTTTGAGCGTCAATTTCAATCCCGACGTCATCTTGAGTATAACCTCTCCAGTTCCGACAACATTTGAGGCAGCGGACTTTCCCATGTACAATTTTCTTTCTTCGGTGACGGGCTCGTATGAGGAGAACATGGTTTTATCGGCACAAATATGTTTAGTAGCACTGGTGTCCACCCACCATCCGACTGGGATTCCGACCATATTGATTTCATCTACAACTGCACATAGATCAAGACTGGATAAATCGACGGACACATACTTATTTTCGATAACATTTGCTTGATCTCTCTTCTTGTCCTTCTTTGGTTTGCGGCAATTTTTCGCCATATGCCCGAATTTACCGCAGTTGTAGCATTCTCCTTTGATCTTCTTTTGATTCTTCGAGTCTTGCTTCTTCCCGTTAAATTTCCACTTTTTGTTGTTGCTCGACTCGATGAGATTTGCTTTTTCCTCCATAGATGACTTGTTCATCTTGACATTGGTCTTCCGATTGTCCTCTTCGATCCTCAGTCGCACAATAAGATCTTCAAGGCCCATTTCCTTGCGTTTGTGCTTGAGGTAGTTTTTGAAGTCCTTCCACATCGGGGGCAACTTCTCGATTATGGTAGCAACTTGAAAGGATTCAGACAAGCTCATTCCTTCTGCCAAAATATCGTGCAGGATCAACTGTATTTCCTGCACTTGCTCGAGAACAGTTTTGGTGTCCACCATTTTGAAGTCTAGAAAACGACCCACGATGAACTTTTTCAAACCGGCATCTTCTGTTTTATATTTTGTCTCCAACGAGTCCCACAACTCTTTGGACGTTTTGATTGTGGAATAAACACTGTAAAGTGTGTCATCTAGCCCATTCAAAATATAGTTCCGACATAAGAAGTCGCTATGATGCCATGCATTCAATGCCGTGCGTTTCTGGGTGTCAGTTTCATCATCCCCCACAACAGGAGGAGATTCGGAAAGGAAGCGACAAAGATTGAGAGTAGTAAGGTAGAACAGCATTTTTGATTGCCAACGTTTGAAATCAGTACCTGAGAACTTCTCTGGTTTTTCGGCATGGGCAGGAGCATGAACATTGTTGCTTGACGATGACATCTTCTATAGAAAATTCCGTCTTCCGATTGTTGATTGATGCTGGAGAAAATGACAAATGATGCAAAACCGAGGCAAGAGTTGGACTCTCTCTCCATAAGATGAAATTGCCCCACACAGTACACACGGTTGAACGACAAACGTCCCCAAGATACAATGGTTTTTCTACGAACTCGATACCTTGTACTAGGAATCGAATTCCGGGCGAACTACTGGATATTTGGGACTTGTAGTATGAACTTAGGCTAGTATGAGTGTATTTTTATCTTGATTATATGTGTGAACAATCATCATCTGCAGGGTCTTATTTATAGCCTGTAAAGCACCCTGTCTGAATCGGTGTGTCTGTATGACTGGATAGACACCTTGTGGTCCGGTGGGAAGGGCTGCATTGGTTCAGAAGAACCAAATCATTGTGCTGGTCCAGATTACATCGAATGGTCCGAACCATCGCACTGGTTCGGCCGTGAACCGCCGCTCGTGTTCCACTCCCGCCATGTCATTGCCACGTGTCATCCTAGTCACCCTCCACGTCATCCGAGCCACTATCTCAGTTGTCAAAACGATGGGCTGGTCCAGATTACATCGAATGGTCCGAACCATCGCACTGGTTCGGCCGTGAACCACCGCTCGTGTTCCACTCCCGCCATGTCACTGCCACGTGTCATCCTAGTCACTATCTTAGTTGTCAAAACGAAAGGCTCCTCATTCCGAGGCGTTCGAGCAAAGTGCAAAGTGCGCCTACGAAGCGCCCCTTGCGACAAGTGCGATGTGCACGTGCTCGGCCTCGGACTCGGAAGGTGCTTTGCACCTTCCTCGTAGGATTCGGAAGGTGCTTTGCACCTTCGGATTTTAGCTTTAAAAATTAATTAAAGCCAACTAGGGTGCACTATAATGGAGCACACTTGATTGCTCCTTTATGATGGAAAGTCCTTTATAAATAGCTCAACTTTTCCTTGCTTCTCCAATGTGGGATGGGATTGCACACCACATTCTCAACTATTAAATGGCTTAACTTTGTGCATTAATTACTCATTCATTTCTTAACGAAATTGAACAAGTAAATACACTAAATTAATCTACACAAAATGTAGATTCCAATTATACCATTTAATGTCATTAATTACCATAGTTGATTATGGTATTAGTTAAGCTATTTTTCCAACAAGAATGATACAATATATTACACATAACAACTCATCAACCTACATTATAAAATGAGTGGAATCTCATCATTATAATTATATACCAACCAACATAACATGCAAGTATATCCAAGCCATGTGAGAAAGGGGGCGGCCCATTGGAAATTTCCTTTAAACGAGCCGAGCCACTCGGCTCGTGTACCGGACGTTCGTCAAACAACTCCGTTAAATACATTCCATTTAATCACCAATGTATTTATATTAATTAATTAATCTAAATACATATATAATTCTCTAAGAAATATAATTTATGAATTAAATTAATTACCCAGTAACTTAATTTTAATTCATAAGACCGCTATTTGATTTATCCAATAAATCTAATTAGATATCCAATATCTAATATTAATAGAGAGATAATAAATTCACATTAATCCGTCAACATTCCTGATGCGTGACTCCGTAGGTCCGTCTCAGCCGGCATTGGGAGGAACCAATGAGTGCGGGCAACACTTAGCCAGCCTAGCGGGCCGCACTGTAAACCCCGACTAAGAACGAATGAAGGGATCATTCCAGAACCATTATGTCGTGAATACCATATACGTATAGACCCTTCATTAGATGTCCCGGTCAAGTCTTCGAGTCACGGTAAAGTCAAACCCTACTGTTGACTAAACTCTATACATGTGTTAATGCAAATCAAGACCGACTGATTAATAGTGTATCTAATACGACTATAACAGAATGCTTTGGCCAAAGACTTATGATCTTATTTACCATTAACCGTATAGGACATTCGCCTGCTCACTAACAGGAGATAGAATCCTTTCCTGGCGCACAAGAAGATCGCTACTCGCCCGTATAGTCCGCACTTCGAGGTCGACTCAGCAATTAAACAAATGAGTCTAACTACTCTAATGACAAACTAAACATCACAGGCACATCTTCTACTGAACCCTCAAGTCAAAGGTCCACGTATACTATCACAACCTTTCGATTCGTCATCGACTCTCCGAGAGTGAATACCGTGTGACTGAATTGAGTATGAGTCGTGTTCGAGTATACTGGCCCCATCAATATACTTATAACTATGCTATCAAGACGTGCACACGTCCTAGCATCAGTTATACAAGTCGTATTAAAACTTAATGCCTTTATTGACTTGCGAACAATTTACGTAAATAAACTTTAAACACTTCCAGTACATTTTATCTTATCCCATAACGAGAATGGAATGTTCGATTTATTTACATGGACTTTACTTCAATGTTTACCAAGTCAAGAATGCAATTGAAATACAATAACAGTGAATGAACCATATTGCGTTTTTATTAATTATTCCATAATTACAAGTACAATGCCCTTACTCTCTCATCCCCTGAGTGGCATTCGAGGGTATATTCCTAACATATAACCGATCAACAAACCCAACGATTTCATAATTTCTCAATTAGACACAAGTCCGATCAATCCAACTCAAACAATTACGAATTCATAACCAAAATACGATTACGGATACGAAGGTAAAGGAAATCATATTCGGTGATCAATCACAATCATTTCGGATTCCAAATTGATATCATGATTCGTATTTCATCAAGAACATACAAATTCTACCACTACAATCAACGAACATTCGATCTTTATATCTAAAAAGATCGATAATTCAACATCCGATCGTCTTGCTATGTTAAATTCACCAAGAAGTTCCTCAAGAACACTAAGTGATTCGAAATCATGTTCATATCCATCAAAACAACCTAATTCGATATCCTTTAACATGTAGATAATCATCCAATTCGTAATACAAGTCATGTATTATCGTATTCTTTAATATACACTTCACATAACCTCAAGAATCGTAACAACAACACCCTAATCATCATCATACGAATCAAATACAGATAACAATACCAAAAATCCGAAATCCAAGTGAAGAGTTCAACAACATACCTCAAGAACATGAATAACACAATCAAACTCTTCAAGAATCATCAATATCTTCATATCCAAGCTTCTAATCCATGCTTCCAAGCTCATAACCAAGATAGAAGAGGTTTATTCTCACTTTCATGTGCAGAGGGATGAAGTTGGAGGAAGGATATTGATTTTCTCTCGTGAAGAAATGAAAGAATGAACCTTACTGTATAAACTGCATCGCTCATTACGTACGTTATCAATCCATATTAACGTACGTAATGCCCCTTACGTACGCTACATGTCTCTCATAGCGTACGTAACATCATTCCAGAACTCACTGATCTGTTTCGTTAAATCGATTACGTACGTAACATATCCTTCATAGCATACGTAATATGTACGTTGACTTGCTACAGTGAAACTCCATTTAACGTACATTATACACTTCCCGTAGCGTACGTTAACCTCAGCGTTGACTCACCCATCCACATCCGTGCTGAAAGCTGCCGACCACGGGTCCCACATGTCGGCCATAGCCTGAGCTGTCTGATTTCTCTCGTTACGTACATAATTCCTTATGCATAGCGTACGTAACACTTAACATCTTTACGTATGTTAACTCTACTCATTAACATACGTAATCCTTGTGCCTTAGCGTACTAAGTATACATCGTAGCGTGCGCTAATGTGGCTGTACTTAGCCATTTTCAGCTACTCTTGTCCAACGTCTTGACATGCAGAACACGAACATACGACATACTGAATACATATACATCTTCCAACGATATTCTCATACGACAAGCCTGACACATAATCTCTTCCAATACAACTGTCAACCAAGTGCGGTAATAATACCAATACAGATGTCTTACTCCTTCCTTTATTTTATCCATACTGTACAGATTCCATGTTGTACAACATAACTCGGATAAAATAATATTAAACCACAGTAGTAGAAATTTCGGATATTACAGTATGGATTTGCATTAACACGTGTATAGTGTCTAGTCAACAGTATGGTTTGACTTTACCGTGACCCGAAGAGTTGACCGGGACATCTGATGAAGGGTCTATACGTATATGGTATTCACGACATAATGGATCCGGAATCGACTGAAGTGAAGCAACACGAACCGACGACGAATCCGACGGCTCCGCTGAACACCAATACGCGACAATGAACTACGAACGGCAATAACAACAATGAAAATGAATTCTATAGCACTACCCAAACCCGCGGAATTAAGGAACAAACGACGAAAGTGCAAGGGTTTCCCCCAAAATGGCCAAGAACACGAATCGACCCGACAAAACATGAAAATGGAATTCTACACCGTGGGTTAAGATCAACAACAGTAAACGGTCACAAGCGAGTCGCTAAAATGGACTTCCACCAAAGGAAAGAAATTTGCCGAAAATAGAAATCGCGGATATTACATACTACCCTCCTTAAAAGAAGTTTCATCCCGAAACTTAAAACGAGTAGGGAAAAGAAATATCCCAACAGGACATCTCAACGAGATACACAAGAACCATGTAACTTACGCCCATCGGCGAAACATTACACGAAACACAACGAAACATACGGCGTGAAATCATGCTCAACGACAATCATCACAATGTCACAAGTAAAGACATAATAAAACCAACAAGTGTCAAATATCAACAAATAGATAGCACAATCGAATCAGTTATCCGAACAATCAAGAAACAAAAGGCACGTATTACAAGAAAACGCGCACAGTTGAAAAATAAAAATTAAATGCACAACATTCCGCAAAGGTAACCACGAAGAACTCCGACCACGCCAAATCCTAGAAAACCACACTAGGCATCTCCGTGTCCTTTCGGAGCAGAGACGCCAACTCGATCCCCAAACCTCTCAGCTACCGTCTCGCAATGCACGGCTCGGTGTCCTAATTGATCGCAATCGAAACAGCTGACTAACGGTGAACGACAATTCTTCACGGTATGGCCCGCTCACTACAGTTATAACACGTCTTCGTGCTGCTCACATTACGCGATGTATGGGTAATACTCCTCCCCTGTTCACGCGATCGAGGTATCTTCTTAAGACGATGATGTAATACCTGGTTGTAATTTAGTAATTATCATTCAGTAATTGTCACTCAGTAATTTTCACTCATTATTAATCATTCATCATTCATATTCATTCATTGTATTCACCGTTCAGAGTATTTTGCATCGTGTATCAGTTATTATTCATCTTTCAACCCGGTTGTAGAGTCGGGCCGAGCGTATCATTGTCATCTATGTAGTGGGCTGTGTGTGAAGAGTGGCGCACGATACGTACTCTTCTTAGCGCGCGCTAATTGAGTACGGGTAGCGCACGCTACCTCTCAGCATTAGCGCATGCTATGGTGGTTCAGGCTAAAAGTCCAGAAGGCACTGGACTGCAGTCGAATTGTAGTAACGCATGCTATGAATGGTAAGTAGCGCGCGCTAGTAGTTTGGGGTAGCGCACGCTATGCAATCGGTGTAGCGCGCGCTAAGGTCGATCAGGCAGAGTCCAGTGGGTACAGGACTGAATTGGAATAATTTATAGTGCACGCTGTTGTTGCCCAAAATATTTATCCGAAGATTAATACTGCTGGAAGACGGACAACAAACAACAATTGCGGGAGCACTTCCGAGAGAAGATAAATAATACAAGATTTGCCGGGTTTGTTAGGCCCGGGCTTGAATGCTCTCGCGAGATGTTATTAATACAAATATTCGTGGATACAAGTATTAATGAGAGAAATCTAAATACAATGAGTGTAAAAAGACTCTGTTAATCCGGCTCTTGAGCGAAGCTTGGTGTTCTTCGTCCCGCCGATAATCTGCTCGAGGAGAAAAGGCCGGGAGAAGTAAGACCGAAAGAAAGCCGTTGCCAAGAGTTGGATGTTAGCCAAGTGCTTGATGTTTGCTCCTGTATTGTGTGCTCAAATCGTGAGGTTGCAGAAGGGAGCTGAAGCCTTTTTTGTGGTAAAGGTTCGATCCAGAAGAATTTCGGTCCCTGGACTAGTGCTGGGAGCCTTGTTTATATAGGGACAACCGGGTCCTGTCCTGTAGCGGCCGACCGCCTGCCGGCCAATATTATAATGGGGCGATCTTCCTGGGCTGTCAGGCTAAAGTCCAAGGAAGATGCTGGCTGTCGGGCTAAAGTCCAAGGAAGAGGCTGCCACAGCTGGGCGGTCCAATAAGGAGCCATCACGTGTCCGGAGTCAGTCAACATGTGGCCCTACTGACAAGCTTTCGGCGGCCTGTCGGCTGGTGGAGAGAATCTGTCAGGCTTTGGTCAATGGCCCGAGATTCGCGGATCTTGTCTCGGCCCTTGCACGTGGTGCCAGTCTTGAGGCTCGGCCTTCACCGACTGGATGGCCATCGGTGGTGATCGACATGAGGCGGTCGTCCCTGGATGGTATTCGGAGGTCGCCATCGGCCAGTGGATGGAGGTCGCCAATGGTCGGTCACCAAGGGTAGATCACCAGGTGCCGAGAGACGGTCGGTCGCCAAGGGTCGGTCGCCGAGTACCGAGAGGCGATCGTCTTGGTGTCGATTGCTCGGCACCGGGATTCCTCCTGGGACCTTCGGCCGCTGCCTAGCATGTCCGCCGGGCTAAGGCTCGCCGCCTCGGTCGCTGGTCGGCAGACTTGCCTTGGTCGCTCGGCAGTAAGTCGGTCGCTCGGCCTCGGAGGCGATCGCCGGTCGGAAGGTGTTAAATCTTGACACAACAATTGCCCCCCAGCTTGCTCCTATGTTGAAGACATGGGGCGAGGTGGTTCTTGCTGGTGATCGTGTAAGGATGAGGACGGGTGATCTGAGCTGACTTAGGACTCGGACTTGGGCTATCATGGTCGATTGGCTTAGCTATCTTTCGGTCTTGTACCTGCAAAAAACAACATTGGCCGATCCCCCATGGAAACTTGGTGGTTTCGCTTTGTTTGAGGAATCGTGCACAGTCGCGGAGATCGATGGACCGACTTCATGACCGTGTCTTGGTGCGCGAAGACATTGAGTGTCTCGTGACTCACTTTATTATGAGGGTCCTCCGTTAGGCTGCGCCTCGCCTCGTATTTAAACGAAGGGCATGCGGTCTCGGTCTAGAGGAGTCCTTGCGCGGGGCAGCGTCGGAAGAATCAACTCCACGCCCGCGGCTTGTTAGCTCTGCTTCCACCTCGGCCAGCCATGGAGATGGCCGACCTCGACGGTGTACGTTGAGATGGGGATTGTGGCATGTGTCCACTGATTAATGTTGGAGAGCCCTCAGACTACGCCGGCCTCGTATTTAAACGAAGGGCGGGCGATCTTGGCCGAAAGGGACCTTGCATGGCCGAAATGTTCCATCGATCGCTGTGACCATGGCTTTATGATGTGCGGTGGAGGCGATCTTATGCCTTAGTCCGTCATGTTATATGCCGGACTGTAGATGGCGATCGTGTCCTCCGGATCGCGGATGATGTAGCGTGATGATCGGCGATCGGCCGGAAGATCGCGATCGTCGCCGCCGCCGATCGCTTATTCGTAGGTCGATATTGGCGATCGGGCGAGATCGCTGCCCGGTGCCGATCGCGCTGCTCACAGCTAAGAAGAAACCTTTGCACGGCCGTAAAATCTGCGGCTCTTGCCCTAAGGTCGCGTGGGTCGTCGGTAGGGTCTTCGTGAGATGCCCGAACATAGGCGAGAAGCCCCGAACCTCCTAGACCGCGTGAGGGCGGTGTCATCGCTACGGGCTCGCCGTTGAGGATGATCACGTCTACCCGGCCGATGTAGTCCGAGTCGGACTCTTCTTCTCCTTGCTCGATTTGCATCATGCGATGGCGACCTTCTGCCGGCGACCACGGTGGCGAAGTGTTCCGTGAAGACGTGCGCCACTGTTAAAGGAGCCGATGGACCGAGGTGGCAATGAAGTGTACCACCGGTGGGCGAGGTCGCCCAAAGGTCGAGGGAACATTCGGCACTGGTCGCGTCCGATGCCCCACACCCGGTCATGTAGATGTTGAACTTGTGCAGTGTGCTTGGGGGTCCGATCTCCCCGGTACACGGTGTCCGAGGAGGGGCGATCGTGTGCCGCACCGGGCGAGCTCGATGTCGATCGCGAGCGGCTCGCCGGCGGGCGATCGTCCTCACGGCGCCGCCCGGATTGCGTGGAGCGCCTTCATGTCGTTGATTTGACGTTGCATTGCGGCAATCGCCGCGGCTCGGCCGCTTGCGGATCGGCTTTGGGAGCGGGGCCGAGGCGATCGTGTACCGACCTCCGACTCGCCGCCGCGACCTCGGAATTCGCGAGCGGGAGCCAGGCGGCAGGAACGTCTTGTGGGAGCCGGGTAGGCCGAGCTCCTGGTGACGGATACCAACTCCGTCGTTTCGTAGCTGGGGCCGGACGCCTTGGCCGCTGTGTCGGGTCACCGCCTGTGCGATCGAAGACAGAGGTGCCCCACGCGAGCGCCTCTTCTTGCGGGCGAAAGCCTCCTGGCGATTGCTCGGCCAGTAGTGCCTTGAGCTTCCGCTTGATCTTCCGGCGAGAGACCGGGGGGGCGGTAGCGGGAGGCGCGTCGAGAGCACTCCGTCGCTCCTGTAGGACGGCCAGGGCCCCTTCGATCTGTTCCTTAGTTCGGAACCGATCGAGCGAGAGGCTTGGGACGCCGCCCGTGGACGGATCGAGTGTCTCGATCAAGGGCGGCTACCTTCCACCATCGGCCGCGGCTCGGACCGGGACGGAACAGGTCCGCCGGCCGGGCCGGCCGCTTTCGACGCGGAGGCTAAGACATGTTTTCTGAAGGATTTCTTTGAAGTGCAGTAAGTGTCACTTCAAGTATCTGCCCCGAGAACAGTGAGTGTTCTTCGAGACGGTAGGTATAAAAATCGAGGGTTGGATGCCCCTCCTTCTAGCGCCAATTGTTGTTGCCCAAAATATTTATCCGAAGATTAATACCGGGAAGACGGACAACAAACAACAATTATGGGAGCACTTCCGAGAGAAGATAAATAATACAAGATTTGCCGGGTTTGTTAGGCCCGGGCTTGAATGCTCTCGCGAGATGTTATTAATACAAATATTCGTGGATACAAGTATTAATGAGAGAAATCTAAATACAATGAGTGTAAAAAGACTCTGTTAATCCGGCTCTTGAGCGAAGCTTGGTGTTCTTCGTCCCGCCGATAATCTGCTCGAGGAGAAAAGGCCGGGAGAAGTAAGACCGAAAGAAAGCCGTTGCCAAGAGTTGGATGTTAGCCAAGTGCTTGATGTTTGCTCCTGTATTGTGTGCTCAAATCGTGAGGTTGCAGAAGGAAGCTGAAGCCTTTTTTGTGGTAAAGGTTCAATCCAGAAGAATTTCGGTCCCTGGACAAGTGCTGGGAGCCTTGTTTATATAGGGACAGCCGGGTCCTGTCCTGTAGCGGCCGACCGCCTGCCGGCCAATATTATAATGGGGCGATCTTCCTGGGCTGTCAGGCTAAAGTCCAAGGAAGATGCTGGCTGTCGGGCTAAAGTCCAAGGAAGAGGCTGCCACAGCTGGGCGGTCCAATAAAGAGCCATCACGTGTCCGGAGTCACCAACATGTGGCCCTACCGACAAGCTTTCGGCCTGTCTACCGGTGGAGAGAATCACAAGCTTTGGTCAATGGCCCGAGATTCGCGGATCTTGTCTCGGCCTTGCACGTGGTGCCGCCTTGAGGCTCGGCCTTCACCGACTGGATGGCCATCGGTGGTGATCGACATGAGGCGGTCGTCCCTGGATGGTATTCGGAGGTCGCCATCGGCCAGTGGATGGAGGTCACCAATGGTCGGTCACCAAGGGTAGATCACCAGGTGCCGAGAGACGGTCGGTCGCCAAGGGTCGGTCGCCGAGTACCGAGAGGCGATCGTCTTGGTGTCGATCGCTCGGCACCGGGATTCCTCCTGGGACCTTCGGTTGGCCGCTGCCCAGCATGTCCGCTGGGCTAAGGCTCGGTCGCCTGGTCGCTGGTCGGCAGACTTGCCTTGGTCGCTCGGCAGTAAGTCGGTCGCTCGGCCTCGGAGGCGATCGCCGGTCGGAAGGTGTTAAATCTTGACACAACACACGCTATGAGTAGATATTAGCGTACGCTAATGGTGTAGTAGCGCACGCTGAGTTTTGGGTGTAGCGCACGCTATCGCGAGCAGGTCAGCGGACAGAAGGTTCTGGACTTCAGTTAGTGGGCATTAGATATTCAGTTAGCGCACGCTAATATTTTGGGTTAACGCACACTATCGGGAAGGCGTTAGCGCACGCTACCAAGTTCGTAGCGTACATTAACGAGACAGTCAGAGTTCACTGGACTGTCCGGTTAACCCGCTAGCGCATGCTAAATATCAGGTCATAGTATGCGCTAATCTAGGAACAGTATAAATTGGACAGTCCAGTCCAGTTTCGTCATTTTCATTTCTCTGAGTTGGATTAATCATCATTTCAACCTCTCCAATACATCAAATCTAGGTAAATGATTCTTGAATCTAGAATTTTGGATTTTGAATGTTTTCCTTTCGATCTCTTCGTGTAAGCTTGGTTTGAAGTTGGAATATATTAGATATGGATTCTCTACCTTGGATAAATGTATTCATATAGATTTATTGGCATATATTTCGGATTTCATGAATATTGGGGAATTTTTCAAGAACCTTTAAGGGTTGAATTTGGTAATTTTGGGGATTTCCAATTATAGTTGTCGTAACCTTGAGTTGTGGATTCCTATGGGATTATTGATATCATTGAAGGTATTTTGTTGGATTGAACTACTCGTTTTGGAGTTTGGTTCCGATATAGTTGGGGTTGATTATAATCAAAAGATGAATGTTTGCTAAGTGTTTGTCATAATGCCCCAATGAGTTTGGATATTGTTGTATCGACTTTTGAAGTGGGGTGATCATGTTTGAATCATTTATTAAGTGGATTATTGGTAATTGTGTTATTCAAGGTTGTTCGAGCGACCGACATCTCTTTTGGGACGTTTGTTCGAGGAAGGACATTCTTCACCAGTGTTGTGTAAGTTAATTCTTACTCGGTTAAAAGGATACTCATTCCTTTCGTTGTTGTTCATCCATAATCATAACTCATTCATAATGTATTAACCGTATTGAGACTTTTAATTTTCAAATAATCATTTCATTCAAGAGGAATGACGGTTCCAATCATTTCAAAGAGCTATCATTCATTTCATTATTATTTCATCTCGGTGGGTTCTTGACCTTTGTCGTATTGTTATTCACTATTACTCACTGGTCACTTTCTTGACCTTTGTCGTATTGTTATTCACTATTCTAAGTGAACTATGAAGACTTTTTCGCAGAGGTCTTGAAGAGCCTTAGTCGAGGTGCAATGTGTTGAATTTTTAGTCGGGCACATGATAATCATGTGATAGGGTTCACCGACACAATGGACTGTGCACACCGTAATGTACCTCCATGAGACTAATTATGTACAAGGACGGGTGTGTCCGGACACTCATATTGTGCACATGCACATACCATTACGTCCGTACTATGATGCCCCTCTTCAGCTTAATTTCATAATTAAGATATATCATGATTATGTTTATTCAACTCTTGAGGATTGTTGCTCTGTGTCACTGACCCCGTTGGGGGATGTTGTTTTCAGGTCATGGCAAGGCTAAAGCACGGGAAGAGAATGTTGACGGCGAGGAGTCCCAGTGATACTAGTAGGGGGCCCAGTCCTTTTTAGTCATTCGTGTTTCTTCATTTTATTTCCGCTGCAGATTTCCGTTTGAATACTCATTTATTCAGTGTTGTATGTTTTATCTTCATATAAAATATACATGTATTCTATACTATCTTGGGTGTGTTGTACTTGAAACTCCTCATCGGAGTTGATGATATAATGTGGTTCGGTACTACAATTATATTATTTAAGTCATTAATTTTCATTCGCCTGGTGGGTCCTAGTCGGGGGTCTACGACACTGTAATAGTCGCCTAGTTTGGGGTGTTACAGAGTTGGTATCGGAGCGTGGTTTTGAATACTACCTTCCGAGTCATGTCTCATTTGAAATCATCGTTCATCAGACTAGTATCATTGGACTTTCACGTCACGTGTGACCTGTGCAAGAGCCGAGCCCCTCAGACCAAAGAACAGTAAGATTTCTGATGCCATGGTATGATTTCTGGCAATAAGAATCACTCATTCATCATTCAACAGTCAACAATCCTCAATCATCATTTTCATTTTAATCATATCAATCATGTTAACTCATTAATCATTCAGTTCATTTCATTGCTCAGTTGTTGATCGTAAGGATCGTATTATTAATCTTGTTAACTTGTTCAAGATAATCATTTCAAGAATTTCATCATATAATTATGTCACGTGAGTTGATCATTCATGTAATCATTGCGTTAGAGCGTGTATGCTCATTATCATCATTTCATGACGTAATCATAATGCGGTATTCATGCGAGATCTATAACTATCATGTGACTTTCCTACTTCAGTATGGAGAGAGCTGGCAGGGGACGCGGGGGAAGAGGCCGCGGTGCGGGTCGAAACTCGAGACCTCGTGTGAATACACGCGCGAATGCGTGGAATAATGCAAATTCATCGAGCAGCGATGCTGCCACTCATTCACCCAGAAATGATTATTTACTGTCAGGGAGTCGCACCCGGGACACAGCTCATTCAGAAGGTGTTCGGGTTGAACCACTCGCATTTATGCAGGGCATGATGGCCCAGATGACTCAGATGGCATGCCTCACGGAGACGATGCAGAACTCAACCGCACAGAATTAGCAGGCTCCTCCGCCGCCACCTCAGGGGCAAGAGAGGAGTGTGAGCAGTATCATTGGCGACATCTCTCGCCAAAGACCACATACTTTTGAGGGCACGTCTGACCCGGCAGATATAGTTCACTGGCTTGAGCATTTCGAGAAGTTGTTTGCTATGGTGGAGTGTCCCAAAGGGCACAAAGTTTCAGTCGTGGCTTACTATCTGGGTAAGAGCGCTCACTCTTGGTGGTTATCGTTGAAGCCCACCGACGGATCTTGTACTTGGGATCAATTCAAGACTCTCATGATGGAAAGGTATTATCCGGCCCCACTCAGAGAGGCCAAGTTATCAGAATTACTCACTCCCGACCTTTCAGTGGATGATGATATTCTCGTCATCGCCGAGAAATTTTAGGAACTTCTTCCTTTTGCCTCATCTATTATTCAGTCCAAGGCAGACAAGATCAAGTATTTCAGCAAGAGGTTGAAACCTCGTATGCGGATGCAGTTGCTTAATCACAATTGCACCACCCTGGCCGAATTCATCGAGAAAGCTCTTACTTATGAGCTTACTGCTAAGGAGATTGTTAAGCAACAACCTTCATCTGCTAGCAAGAAGTCTAAGAATCGTAATCAGTCTGAAGGCAGTCAGGCAACTTTTAAGAAGCCTCGTACGGGCCCTACTTTTTCTGAGCGACCTCCTATGGCGCCTAGACCCGCGGAATCTCAGTCCCGAGCGGCCAGTTCGGCCATCACCTGTTTCAACTGTGAAGAACAGGGTCATTTCAGCACCAAGTGTCCGAGGCAGACTATCACGTGCCATAACTGTGGGATTGCTGGGCATAAGGCCCGTTTTTGCCGAAGAGACTCTAAACATACTCCGGTGATATCTCAGGCCACTAGACAGTCAGCGGTTCAGAATCAGGCCACTCAGTCTGCGTCGTTCAAGATGATGGGAGCGAACAAAGGCGGAGCCAAAAGCTATCAGACGGGAGCATCCGGTTCAGGGGCCGGCAAGCCCCGAATTTATGAGATGAAGAAGACCGACGATCCGGAGGCACGGATGATCTCAGGTACGCTCGAAATTCTATCTCAACCTGTGTGTACCCTTTTTGATAATGGTGTATCACATTCATTCATTTCCGAGTCATGCTTGAGTAGACTTCATCTGGATAGTGCTACTAGTTATGAACCTTTTATCATTGGTCTACCTGACGGTAGAAGAATTGTCGGAGATCGTGAGATTGAGAATTGTCCGATTCAGCTTAATAGCCGTGTATGGTTGGCAAACCTGATCGTAGTAGATTTACCGAGAGATGATGTTATCTTGGGTATTGATTGGATGGATCGTCACGATGCCATCATTAATGTCCATAAGCGTATGGTCACTATCATTTCAGACGATGGGGTCGAATGTGTATTTCAGGGAGGTAATCCCAGCTGTTCCGGAAGAGTCATCAATTTGATGAAAGCAGTGAAATTACTCAGTCAGGGGTGTGTTGGTTATTGTTGCTATATGACCAAGACTGAGAAATCATCAATAATGTTGGAGGATATTCCGGTAGTGAGAGAATATGCCGATGTATTTCCAGACGAGTTACCTGGTTTGTCTCCACAGAGAGATGTGGAATTCACGATTAGGTTGGAGCCTAGTACGTCTCCAATATCGAAGGCACCGTATCGGATGGCCCCCGACCGAAATGCAAGAACTGAAGAATCAGTTAGAGGATTTGACCGAGAAAGGTTATATCCGACCGAGTGCGTCCCCGTGGGGAGCACCCGTGTTACTTTTCAAGAAGAAGGATGGTTCATTTCGCTTGTGTATTGATTACCGGGAATTGAACAGGGTAACGATCAAGAATAAATATCCCCTACCCCGCATCAATGATATTTTGGATCAACTTCAGGGAGCTTCAGTATTTTCCAAGATCGTTTTAAGATCTGGATATCATCAGTTGTGAATTCGAGAGTCGGATATCGTAATGATGGCGAACACGCTATGGTCAATATGAGTTCGTGGTAATGCCGTTTGGGTTAACTAATGCACCTGCGGTGTTCATGGAGTTAATGAATCGGGTTTTCATCAACTATTTGGATCAGTTCGTGGTTGTCTTCATTGATGACATTTTGATTTACTCTCGTGACCGAGAGGATCACGAATTTCACCTTCATCAGGTTCTCAAAGTGTTGAGACGAGAGCAACTTTATGGGAAGTTTTCCAAATGTGAGTTTTGGATGTCTGAAGTGACGTTTCTCGGACATGTGATCTCATCAGACGGAGTACGCGTCGACCCTCAGAAGACGGAGGCTATCCGAGATTGGCAACCTCCGAAGAATGTTAAGGAAATCCGAAGCTTTCTCGGATTAGTAAGATATTACCGGCAATTTGTGGAAGGATTTTCTAAAATTGCTCAACCCATGACGAACCTTTTGCGGAAGGATAAGAAATATGAGTGGTCCGATGTGTGTAAATGGAGTTTTGAGAAAATCAAGAGCTGATTAATTTTAGCACATGCCCTTTTCTTGCCACAAGGGACGGGAGAATTTGTGGTTTATAGTGACGCGTCCGGACACGGTCTTGGATGTGTATTAATGCAGAATGGGAAAGTTATTGCCTATGCTTCATGGCAGCTGAGACCTTCCGAGGTAAACTATCCGACCCATGACCTACAGTTAGCGGTCGTGGTATTCGCGTTGAAGATTTGTCGTCATTATCTTTATGGCATCACCTGTCAGATTTTCACCGACCATAAGAGTTTGAAATATATATTTACTCAGAAGGAGTTGAATATGTGACAAAGGTGGTGGTTGGAACTAATCAAAGATTATGATATTAACATACTATACCACTCGGGCAAGGGGAACGTTCCGTTCAGGAGCAAATGCTTGCTCGTTTGACTGTTCAGAAGGAACTTCAACAGGAATTCCTAAGATTCGAGCTCGAGGTTTGGTTACAACGAGTACAAGGACAACTTTGTACGTTAGAAATTTCATCGCCACTAGAGGGGGCGACCAGAGTGAATCAGGGTTCGGACCCATCCTTGTTGCGCATTCGAGATGATGTAACTCAGGGGAAAGCTCCTGGATTTGTGGTCCACGAGGATGGACTTTTGCGATTTAAGAATCGGTTATGCATACCGGCGAATGACGAGTTGAAAAACTCGATTATGAGAGAAGCTCATGCTACCCCTTATTCATTCATCTGGGGTCTAGCAAGATGTACAAAGACTTCAAGCAAAATTAATGGTGGAGTAATATGAAGTGAGAAGTCGCAGAATTTGTTTCGAGATGTTTAACCTGTCAGCAAGTCAAGATAGAACATCAGCGACCAGCGGGTATGCTAAAACCTCTCCCTATTCCAGAGTGGAAGTGGGAAGATATTTCTATGGAATTCATTACGAGTTTTCCGATGAGTCGTCGTGGCATGAATACAATTTGGGTAGTTGTAGACCGCTTAACTAAGTCAGCTCATTTCATTGAGATTAAGGATACATGGGATCCCGAGAGACTTTCCCAGTTGTTCATCAAAGAGATAGTGAGACTGCACGGTACTCCTAAGAGTATCGTATCTGATCGTGACGGGCGATTCGTGTCGCATATTTGGAAATCAGTTCATCATGCAATGGGAACTCAGCTTAATCTCAGAACAGCTTTTCATCCTCAGTCTGACGGACAATCAGAGAGGACTATTCAGACGTTGAAGGACATGTTGATGGCATGTGTTCTCGATTGGAAAGACGATTGGGAAGCCCAACTACCGTTGATCGAGTTCATGTATAATAATAGTTGGCATGCTTTGATTAAGATGGCACCTTACGAGGCCTTGTACGTTCGTCGCTGTCGATATCCTTTGTGTTGGGATGACTTATCCAAATCAATCGGCACCGAGCCCGATATGCTTATAGCCGCCCGTGAGAAGGTAGCTTTGATCAGAAGCCACCGCTCAGAGTCGACAAAAATCATATGCAGATAATCATCGTCGACCATTAGAGTTCGAGGCAGGTGACCACATTTTGGTCAAGGTATCCCCGAGTCGAGGTATCTTCCGTTTCGGGAAGCGGGGAAAGTTGAGTCCGAGATTTATTGGACCGTTTGAGATTTCAGATCGAGTAGGTAGTCTGGCTTATCGATTGGCTTTACCTCTGGCGTTGAGCCGAATTCATAATGTGTTTCACGTCTCTCAGTTGCGGAAGTATGTTACCGATCCGAGTCACATACTTCAGTTCGACGAAATCGAGATCGCGGATGATCATTTGTATGAGGAGCGTCCTATACGAGTTTTAGAGTGGCGAATCAAACAGTTGAGGAACAAGATGATTCCTTTGGTTAAAATTCAGTGGTCTAGACATGGAGTCGAAAAGGCTACTTGGGAAACCGAGGATAGTATGCGGGAGAGTTATCCCGAGTTGTTTGACCCTTAGTTTCGAGGACTAAACTCTTTTAAGGGGGGGAGTATGTAATACCCGGTTGTAATTCAGTAATTATCATTCAGTAATTATCATTCAGTAATTGTCACTCAATAATTTTCACTCATTATTAATCATTCATCATTCATATTCATTCATTGTATTCACCGTTTAGAGTATTTTCCATCGTGTATCAGTTATTATTCGTCTTTCAGCCCGGTTGGAGAGTCGGGCCGAGCGTATCATCATTGTCATCTGTGTAGTAGGCTGTGTGTGAAGAGTAGCACACACTACGTACTCTTCTTAGCGCGCTAATTGAGTACGGGTAGCGCACGCTACCTCTCAGTATTAGCGCACGCTATGGTGGTTCAGCCGATACCAGAAGGCACCGGATCGCAATGAGTAGTAGCGCACGCTACGAATGGTAAGTAGCGCGCGCTAGCAGTTTGGGGTAGCGCATGCTATGCAATCGGTGTAGCGCGCGCTAAGGTCGATCAGGGAGAGTCCAGTGGGTACTGGACTGAATTGGAATAACTTATAGCGCATGCTATGAGTAGATATTAGCGTACGCTAATGGTGTAGTAGCGCACGATGAGTTTTGGGTGTAGCGCATGCTATCGCGAGCAGGTCAGAGGACAAAAGGTTCTGGACTTCATTTACTGGGCATCAGATATCCAGTTAGCGCACGCTAACATTTTGGGTTAACGCACGCTATCGGGAAGGCGTTAGCGCACGCTACTAAGTTTGTAGCTTACGTTAACAAGACAGTCAGAGTTCACTGGACTGTCCAGTTAACCCTCTAGCGCACGCTAAATATAAGGTCATAGCGTGCGCTAATCTGGGAACAGTATAAATTGGACAGTCCAGTCCAGTTTCGTCATTTTCATTTCTCACTTCGTTTTTGAGCGATTCTGGGCGATTTTGGGCAATTTGGAAGAATCTCTTTGAGCTGCACTCACCTATCATCATCTTCAAGTTTCTGAGTTGGATTAATCATCATTTCATCCTCTCCGATACATCAAATCTAGGTAAATGATTCTTGAATCTAGAATTTCAGATTTTGAATGTTTTCCTTTCGATCTCTTCGTGTAAGCTTGAATTTAAGTTGGAAAATGTTAGATATGGATTATCTATCTTGGATAAATGTATTCCTACGGATTTATTGGCATATATTTCAGATTTCATGAATATTGGGGAATTTTTCAAGAACCCTTAAGGGTTGGCTTTGGTAATTTTGGGGATTTCCGATTATAGTTGTTGTAACGTTGAGTTGTGGATTACTATGGGATTATTGATATCATTGAAGGTGTTTTGTTGGATTGAACCACTCATTTTGGAGTTTGGTTCCGATATAGTTGGGGTTGATTATAATCAAAAGATGAATGTTTGCTAAGTGTTTGTCATAATGCCCCAATGAGTTTGGATATTGTTGTATCGACTTTTGAAGTGGGTTGTGATCATGTTTGAGTCGTTTATTAAATATATTATTGGTAATTATGTTATTCAAGGTTATTCGAGCGACCGACATCTCTTATGGGATGTTTGTTCGAGGAAGGACATTCTTCACCGGTGTTGTGTAAGTTAATTCTTACTCGGTTAAAAGGATACTCATTTCTTTCGTTGTTGTTCATCCATAATCATAACTCATTCATAATGTATTAACCGTATTGAGACTTGTAATTGTCAAATAATCATATCATTTACGAGGAACGATGGTTCCAATCATTTCAATGAGCTATCATTCATTTCATTATTATTTCATCTCGGTGAGTCTTTCTTGACCTTTGTCGTATTGTTATTCACTATTACTCACTGGTCACTTTCGTTTTGGTGGCCTTCTGGGTTCATATTGCGTGGCCGGGTGGGGATTTGTGGAATTTTTAGTCGGTCACATGATAATCATGTGATCGGGTTCACCGACACAATGGACTGTGCACATGGTAACGTACCTCCATGAGACTAATTAGGTACAAGGATGGGTGTGTCCGGACACTCGTCTTGTGCACTTGTACATACCATTATGGGCGTACTATGATGCCCCTCTTCATCTTAATTTCATAATTAAGATATATCATGATTGTGTGTATTCAACTCTTGAGGATTGTTGTTTTGTGTAACTGACCCCGTTGGGGGATGTTGTTTTCAGGTCATGGCAAGGCTAAAGCACGGGAAGATAACGTTGACAGCGAGGAGTCCCAGTGATACTAGTAGGGGGCCCCAGTCCTTTTTAGTCATTCGTGTTTCTTCATTTTATTTCCGCTGCAGATTTCCGTTTGAATACTCATTTATTCAGTGTTGTATGTTTTATCTTCATCCAAAATATACATGTATTATGTAGTATCTTGGGTGTGTTGTACTTGAAACTCCTCATCGAATAATTGATGATATAATGTGGTTCGGTACTACAATTATATTATTTAAGTCATTAATTTTCATTCACCTGGTGGGTCCCAGTCGGGGGTCCACGGCACTGTAATAGTTGCCTAGTTTGGGGTGTTACAGACGACACGAAGTCTCAGTCTCAGGAGGCCCACTCCCCTGATTTCCTGAAAACTTCCCAATAGTTTTCTATTTCTTCGATTCAGACATATGCTCAGTTGATGATATAGATAGTTCATAGGCTAACGCCCTATTCTGATACTCTCTCAATGAAGTGCAAGTGAAACCCGCCATGTACTGATGAATCTCCAACTTCATTCGCCTAGTAAAATGACAGATCTTATCTTCCTCTGTACTTACCTGATCCTGCACATAACTGAGCTGTTTGTATAATCAATAACATCTTGCGGTTTCGCCGAAAAGAATTCATTAATACTCTGATTTCTGATCGATTCCGGACAAAACTCATGCCTCATGAATCCTTGGAACTCTGCCCACGTGACAACACGATCTCGAGGCTTAACAGCCTCCCACCAACTAGCGGCATCCTTGTCCAGAAGATACTGAGCGACTGGCAACTTACGCTCTTCTGGACAATCAACTACCTCGTATATCTTTTCCAACTTGAAAAGCCAACCATCCCAGCCCAATGCATCTGCGGCACCAGTGAAACGAGGGCGATTCATGCATACCACTTCTTGAAGCCACTGATATGTGCCAATGTTTTGGGTCACATCTGTATTGTGTTGAACTACTTGAGTCAACTGCGTCATCTGTGCAGCTACCTGCTGCAAAATAGTAGCAACACTGATACCAACACCATCACTGGCAGCATGATCCTGATCACGCGTCTGATCGCCACGACCACGACCTCTACCCCTCGGCATACTGAATAAGTAACCACTCAGCACAACAGAAAATCATAACACAACATATACAACGATTACCATCGTAAGGCAATACACACACGATAATCACAGCAACGACGGCATTATTCGGCGATTTCAGCGGCTCGAACGATAACCAACACCCAATTACAAAACATCATGAAACAATCACATATGTACACAATCGTACAAACTCAAGCTCCAACAGCTCGCACAGGTGCGATAACACGCAAATCACCACGAAGCGACAAACATTTAGTACCAACATCACACCTCTCACAGAGGCTATAACACAACGAATGCGTGGCGAACGACTCAACGCTCACACCACCAATTCAATCACAATTCGGAGGGCTAACACCCTAATGACAATGCTAACATCATACACACCTTCTCTGACTACAAGCAGGAAATGATAGGTTTTAAAAACGAAAACCACCTTTTTGAAAATAGTTTTGGAAATACCAGTTGATCTTGAGCATCACCCTTCAAAAAAGTAATACAAACATCGTTATCGAGACTTTGAAAAATCATTTTGCGTTTGATAAAAATGAGGACATCTTTCTTTTAATTAAAAACTTTCAGAAACATTCGACCTTCGGGTCTAAGCAAATGCATTTCTAAATAACTGAGAATATCTCAAAATATTTTGGTCCTCAAAGTAGAAGAATTTTGAAACATATAGTTTCGCTATTAGGCGCCTTGAAAATATAATACATTTTAAGCGCCTCGAAGTTTATTCTCTAAGATACTCAAGGTTTGAAAAAAAAAATCCATTAGGCCAGAATGCCCAAAAACTCATGCGTATCAACATTCGCTTATACATCTCATAGTACACGCATCAAATTGTTCAAATTCAAAACAAGACATGTCTTTTACCGGAAAACAAGCAGTCAAATATCACAGTCGAAAACCGCCTAGGATCGAGGCGAAACCACTGATACCATTCGAGGCCTCTAAGGACCCTCCTGAACTGGCCATAATCATAAATAAAATCACGCACATGCATTGCCTAGGACCGGCGTGAAGCCACTGGTCCAATTCGAGGCCTCTAAGGACCCTCCCGAACTGGCTAGCGAACAAACTCTTGAATCCGGAGTGAAGTCACAGATTCCCCTGAGGCCTCGTCGGACCCTCATGGAGTGAACAAATCACACACATACACATTCCCATTCCATATTAAGCACAAAGATTTCACAAGAATACTTTCAAAACGAGCAACTCATTTTGAAATACACAAGCAGCGGACGAAATCAACAGTAAAAAATACATTAGCAGTGACACCACTCCTCATATAAACAAAATATGAGAGTCAAATAACCATATATCACGAAATCAAAATCTACATAAGGATTCCAACACTTAAGAAATAATCATACAAGTAACTCGTGTCACACGAGGCACAACACAAGAAGGGAGACTTACATCCACAGGTCGCACAAAGATGATGATCGCCCCACGATACTAATCACGACCAACAAACTCAGATGACGCATCGCGACACGACTCAGTCAGAAAAAATCCGACGAGACAAGACTCAACAGACACAACTTGACCCGATGGCCTTGGTTTCCACAACCTAAATCTCTAAAACCATTTATGTAACACCCCTAATCCACTCAGGGATATTACACGCCTTAGACCCTTTCCTCAAGGATCTACCAGACTGGTAACTAAAATCAAACACCTCAACATCGCCTTTAAGGCTAAAATGACTCAGTAGACCGATTTGCTCTTTCAATTAATATATACAACTCAATCTCAATACATGCCCACGCAGGGGTCAAATACAACACACTCCCGTATAATGGGGAAAATACTGCGGTGGAAATAAAGTACAACTAAACCATTACGATATCATACGGGTCCTCATGTGATTAATATCGATCATCTTTCATCATCCTTCATGCCAACCCTGTGTTATGCTCCCCAAAACCTGAATGCAATACAGACATCCACCCCCCGATTACTCGAGGGTTAGCAAAATTCCACTATTTTGCTAGTGCAAGTACAAAGTGCAAAACACGAGTCATACAAATCATATTCCAAGAATAATAATAACCAGGAATCCTTAAAGATGAAAACATAACGAAAAATATTTTTCGAGGCAAGAGTTTGAGTAAACAATTTCAAATTCGAAAGATCACAAATCAAGGGAACAATTTATAAAATGTTTTTAAAATGAAGGCCCTCGGGAGTTTCAACAGAAAACCATTTAGAATTTACGAATCCTTCTCCTTTCAAAGAAAACTAATGGGGTCACAACCCAAGATTTACTTTCTCAAATAAAAACTAACAACAATTCACATGGTTCATATCCCACGTCACGTGTCCTAGGCGGACATAAAGTCGACAAAACATAACCACCCAAGATACGAAATCTCGGTAACAAATCCTAGGTACTCGACATGGCAAAACACATCCAAAATCATATATATACCACCGTGAACACATGCCACGTCATCTCACGGTTGGATCAATCACTTGTTGTCTCCTGACCACATGATCACAAGTCATGTGTCACCGTAGGTTTTCTTATACCACCGTGATCACTTGCCACGTCATCTCACGGTTGGATCAATCACTTGTTGTCTCCTGACCATATGATCGCAAGCCATGTGTCACTGTAGGTATCTTTAGGCTCTCACAGTTGGATCAATCACTTGTTGCATCTTGAACACATGATCACTAGCCATGTGTCACCGTAGACCCCGCCCATATCCACACATTCACACACATAACACAGTACGCCAAGGATATCCAAACAATTCACCCCAAGGCAACAAACACATAGCACGACACAATCATCGAGTCACAACGCACCGAAATGGGATAATATATGTATATATGTATATTATCAAATCACAACATCAACATCGAACATATCCACAGGATTCACTTAATCATTCACAAACACAACATTCACAAAATACACACGGTTTTGAAAGAGAGCCTCTAACGAGGCGAAAGCGAATATTTTGAAAGTCCATTTCAAACAACCAACAAACACAACAAGACAATCACCAATCATCATATCCACAAAACAAGAAATATATGAATAAGGTACTTGCCTCAAATAATCACAAACGCGGAGAATCGACCGAAGTGAAGCGACATGAACCGACGACGAATCCGACGGCTCCGCTGAACACCAATTCGCGACAATGAACTACGAACGACAATAACAACAATGAAAATGAATTCCATAGCACTACCCAAAGCTATGGAATTAACGAACAAACGACGAAAGTGCAAGGGTTTCCCCCAAAACAGCCAAGAACACGAATCAACCCGACAAAAACATGAAAATGGGATTCTACACCGTGGGTTAAGATCAACAAGACTATATAAGAACAATAGAATCAACAATTTCGGATTAAAATCACAAAATCGATCCAAACCCAAAATATCTCAGATAGGGTTCTAAAAACTTATCTTGATTCGGAGAAGAAGGAAGGCTAGATGATGATGAACATGAAGAAGACCCACCGAGATGATTGCTACCATCAAAGCCCGACGAAAACTCGTCCCACAGGTGCCCAGATCGCCAAAACTGAAGGAAGGAGGAGGAAGATAAAAATGATCCGGAATCGGTCAACCCTCAAGTATATAAACCCTCGGGAGGCTAACGTAAGTAAGATTTAAGCCCTTAACGTACGTTAGCAAGGTTACTTACATAAGATATGATCACTTACGTACGTAAAGGTTGGTCCAGACGTTCTGTCCGATTTTATGAAGACTATTACGTACGTTATGGAAAGGGGCTTAACGTACGTAAGCCTCACAAGAAGTTAACATACGCTATGCTCGTCACATAGCGTGCGTAAGGTACTTAGCAGCTCAAAACTACTAAGTTCAGCTCATCGAGCACGAGCACAAATAACCCGCGAAGCGATGAAACAACACAAAATGAAGACATGCCCACGAAGAGTCCGTGACGAAGAACTCAAGCTCTAAAAGAAAAGCATGATTCCAACCACCCGAAGGTTCGGAAAATGACAATGAAAGCAATTACCCCAAAACTTTGGGAAACTACAAAATGGCCCAAACATCCAAAAATCACGATACGTGATCGAATAACCTAACCTAAGTTCACAACACATCTAACAAGGTTAAACGGACTTACAGGAAACACGAAACAACAGTTTTGAACGAGATTCGCAAGAATCGAACTCAAGTGCGGAAAAGTCGCTAAGAAGCACGGAACTCAACAAAACGACACCGAAATGAACTCGGATGACAAAAAGTGAAGAATTAATCATTCTCATAATGACGAAACGGGCACAAGCGAGTCGCTAAAATGGACTTCCGCCAAAGGAAAGAAATTAACGAAAATCAAAATCGCGGATATTACAATAAACCCAAGAAAGGGGTGCAGAATGACAAGTGCAAGGCCCAAAAGGTTCAGAAGGTAGGCGGTCCAAAATCTATAAACAAATGTCTTGAATGCGGTGAGCTGGGCCACTGGCATAGGACTTGTCCCAAGATCAATGGCGCATCGGGTACGGAACTTTTTGTTTTTGAAACCAATTGTTCCGCTACTGTATATTCTGCTTCATAAATTCTGGATTCAGGTGCTACTTCTCATATTTGTACTATGAATCAGGATCTGGAACGAAGTAGGCAGCTTGAAGTTGGGGAAGTGATGATCACTGTCGGAAGCGGACAAAGTGTCGAGGCAACCGATATTGGATCACTCATACTGGGTTTAGAATCTGGTTTTATTTTGACGTTAGATGAAGTACTGGTTTTGCCCAAGGGGCATAAATACACTATATCCATTACAGTCTTGGACCGGAATGGATTTTCTTTCTTCATTGGCAATGGTAGTTGTAAAATTTATTTTCAAAATAAATTGGTTGGCACAACTATTGTTGAATGGTTTATATCATCTGAACTTACAAAATAAATCAGCAGTGAACACTATAACTAGGAAACGTGGCAGGCAAGATACTAATCAAGCTATTAAGTGGCACCTTAGACTTGGTCACGTTGGTCAAACCAAGATTCACAAAATGGAGAAAGATGGACTTTTAAGTCCATTGGGTGTAGAACCCTATCCAACTTGTGAATCCTGTCTTAGAGGCAAGATGACTAAGTCCCCCTTCACAGGGACATTTGAAAAGGCTGCTAAAAAACTTGGGTTGGTACATACCGACATTTGTGGTGCTTTGGAAGCAGCCCGAGATGGATATCAATATTTCATAACATTCATAGATGATTATACTAGGTATGTGATTGTGTACTTGATGAAACATAAATCGGAAGCCTTTACTAAATTCAAGGAATTTAAGGCCCTAGTTGAAAAAAAAACTGGATGTCATATCAAGGCACTTCGGTCAGACCGAGGTGGCGAGTATATGAGCACCGAGTTTGATGAGTTCCTTAAGGAACATGGAATAGTTTCACAATTCATGCCGCCAGGAACCCCACAGTTAAATGGTGTTTCAGAAAGGAGAAATCGGACTTTCTTGGACATGGTCCGCTCCATGTTGAATTATACTGATTTACCAATTTACCTATGGGGGTACGCCTTACTTACCGCTGCTTATATCCTAAATAGATGTCCTTCCAAATCCGTTCCTATCACTCTGCATGAAATGTGGAAGGATAAGAAACCAAGTCTTAATCACATAATGATTTGAGGATGTCCAGCCAATGTCAAGAAAGCTAAGGTGGACAAACTGGAAGCGAGGTCCGTCAAGGGACGTTTCATAGGATACCCAGAGGATTCAATGGGTTATCTATTCTACATGCCTGAAGACCATAAGGTCGTTGTGGCATTACAAGCGCACTTCCTTGAGGATGAATTCATTCAGGAAGGTGGATCGGGTAGAAATGTGTCTTTGGAAGAGCACAAAGAAAGTCATGAGGTGACATCTGATCAGGGATCACAAACCGAACCTATTGTAACACATCCTCCACTTCAAAGGTCTGATAGGGTGTCTCACTTACCTGAGAGGTATGTCTATATACATATCGAGGAACTGGGTCTCCACAACATACCTGATAGCCATGAGGACGACCCTGTCACCTATGACCAAGCGATAGTGGATGTGGACTCCAATAAATGGCAAGAATCTATGGAAGCTGAGATAAACTCGATGCATGCCAATCAGGTCTGGACTCTAGTATATCTACCAACTGGCATGAAGCTTATTGGAAGTAAATGGATCTATAAGAGAAAGACTGATGGGGATGGCAAGGTTGACCCCTATAAGGCCAGGCTTGTGGCAAAGGGTTATACCCAAAGGGAAGGGATCGATTATCATGATACCTTCTCGCCCGTAGCTATGATCAAGTCGATTCGCATGATGCTTGACATTGCTGCCCATTACGATTATGAAATATGGCAAATGGACGTCAAAACGGCTTTTCTAAATGGATACCTCGAGGAGGAAATCTATATGGAACAACCTAAGGGTTTTGTGTCCAAAGCTAATATTCATAAGGTGTGTAAGCTGTAACGAGCCATTTATGGGCTGAAGCAAGCTTCTCGGAGTTGGAACCTTCGATTTGACGAAGCAATCAAGGACTTTGCTTCATGCGAAACGAGGAGGATCTATGTGTTTACAAAAAGGTCAGTGGGAGCAACATTGCGTTCTTAGTACTATATGTAGATGATATTCTACTTATAGGAAATAACGTATCAATACTCAGTACTATGAAAGCTTGGCTTTCTAAAACGTTCTCCATGGAAGACTTGGGAGAAGCTTCCTATATTCTAGGGATCCGTATTTACATAGATAGACCGCGAAGAATGATAGGACTTTTCCAAGCCCTCTATATAGATACGATCCTGAGAAGATTGAAGATGGATGAATCTAAAAGGGGGTTCCTTCCCATGCGACATGGAATTCATCTCACCACGAAAATGTGTCCTCAAAGTGAGGAAGACAAAAGAAAGATGAGTAAGGTGCCCTATGCCTCGGCAGTGGGTAGCCTCATGTACGCTATGTTGTGTACGAGACCGGACTTAGCCTACGCTGTGAGTACGGTAAGTCGTTTCCAAGCAAACCCGGGAAGGGAACATTGGACTGTCGTCAAGAACATTCTTAAGTACCTAAGAAGAACTATAGATATGGTTCTTACTTACGGTGGTGGAGAACTGAAGGTGATTGGATTCACCGATTCTGATTTTCAAGGAGACAAGGACGACTCTAAGTCGACATATGGGTATTTGTTTACTCTCAATGGAGGAGCAATATCTTGGAGAAGCTCCAATCAAAGCGCCACTGCAGATTCCACCTGCCAAGCAGATTACCAAGCTGCCTCAAAGGCTAGCTAGGAAGCATTTTGGATGCAGAAGCTTGTACAAGAACTGTAGGTCACTAGTCGTCCAGGAATAAGTCTAGGGGGGGTGAATAGACTTATTGAAACTCTTAAACTCTTTTTCACGAAGAGTAAGTTTCTTCAGCTGATAGATATGCAAATGACTTAGAGTCGTTTGTTCTCAATACGTGCGGAAGTCAGCTGATGACGAATACAAAACAACTAATGAAACACTTAACAAGAAATGCAGCAGTTAAAGTATGATGCTATAAAACAGTAAAATACGCAGGCAGTTATAATGGTCTCAGAGGTGGGGTAATCATATACTAATCCACTTTTCTCCAAACCAGTTGGAGATGAATTCACTATAATTGTCAACCAGTGATAAATATTACAACGATTCAACCAAATTACAACAGCTTCCAACCAGTGGAAATCCTTGCCGTTGTAACTCCCTTGACTGCCTTGCACCTCTTGATCCGCGATCCTTGGATGCCTTTACAGTCTCGAACTTCAACCAATGAAGTACCCCAAACTCAGGATTAAAGACGAGTTTTTGTCTTCTCCAACTAAGAGCTTCTTCAAGTATGAACTTTTGAGAACTGCTCTTTTCACGATGCTATAGTTCGCTTTTAGATTGCTTTGAATGCTTTGATTGCTTGAGATTATGTTCGCACCGGTAGTTTCTCAACTTCAAATCTTCGGATATATATAGGTGTTGATCCTTGAGCATTCTTCATAGCCGTTGCAAATCCTGTAACAAATCAGTCCATTGGAGAGAGACTTCTTTGTTTATTCTTTTTCTGAACATTGCAAGGCTGGATTCCCATATTTTAATCCATCGATCGACCGTTGTGAAGACTTTACATGTGAGGCACCAAATCTTTTGAATATAGTAAGATAAAGTCTTCAGTGGTAGGCCTGGATGAATTATTTAATTCATATCCTTTGCGGAAATCTCTCCAATATGTCTCTTCACGCTTGCATGTGACTTTCCGTAATATTTGACTTTTCAACGCATGCTGGCATGGACTATGGAGTACTTGGCTGATCTCAAGTAGACTGATGAACAGTCATCTTCTCTGCAGTCTGGACTTCTCTGATGGTGGCTGTTTGGGACTCACCTGATCAGATGACTTGTTTGAGGTTACTTGAATGCAGTCTGGTCAAACATCTCTGATGAATTTTTGTTGACCAGAACTTCTGTGACTTGACTCGGCTGTTCCTCTCTGATGAACTCAGCTGTACTTTTGTACTTAGCCAATTTGAGCCTACTTATTTTGGCCTACAGAAGATACTCATTTGGTTCTTCTTTACATTTTGCCAAGTATTAAACTTAACATAATTTGGCCTATGGAAGATACTCATTTGGTTCTTCCTTACATTTTTTGCCAAGTAATAAGTATTTGAATTACATTAATGACATCATCAAAATCTAACAAGTATTCCTAATAAATTCCCCCTATTTTGATGATGGCAAAACTTAAGCAAATATTCAAATAAACAAGTTTGCACTTGAGTGCAAGACACAAACTAAAATCAGTCTAGTTTTGAGACAACTGGAAATTGTCATTCAAAAGACTGTTATAAAATTTCTGTATTGATTACAAATACATGTCTAAAAACATTTATAGAAAGTTTTACAAGTACAAAATGAATATAAATCATCTGCCTCTGCCTCTGCCTCTTCGGATAGGCTGCTTGGCAGGTCTGAATGGTTTAGCTGCAATTGGTCTTATCTTAACAGGAACAAGACCATACTTTCTTCTTACAACAAGGGCTGCAAAATCTTGCTCTTCTTGAGAGGAGAACTTATTTTCAACACACAGTTTCTTGATCTTCCTTTGGAGTGCTAATTCATTCAAATCATTATTCTCCAAAGTGGGAGGTTATTTTGCCCTGAAAGAAGGGATCATGGGATAAGCATTGCATGCCTCTGCATGTTTTAGAAGGATGGCCCAGAGTTGTGGATATGCTTCCTCCATGAAATTGATGAAAATCTGCTGTGGAGAGCAACTACTATCTTAGAGTAATTCCCAGATATAGTACTCTCTGATGAACCTTTTCTTTGCAGATCCCCACATAATTAAAGCTTCGGTAGGTAAAAACTCTTCAACAAACCACAACTCTCTGCCTTCCCATTCTAGAGTAGGCTCGAATCCTCCTGTGATCCTCCTTCTTTTGCCTGCAGGCTGACCATCAGCCTGTTCTGATTCTGCTTCTCCCTTCCTCTTAGATGAAGATGACCCAACAGTGATCAATGGGACATCTTGCTTCTTCTTAGACCTCAACTCTTGAACTTACCTTATTTCTCCTTGTTTGCTGCCTTCCCCCTGAATCCTTTCTTCCCCCTTTTTGCCAGCATCAACCAAGGTGGTCAACTGCTGCTCCATTCGATGCATCCAGTCAGACATGCAAAAAGGCATTCTATTGTTTGTAGGAGGAGGAGGTTGAGGGACGTTCTGCTACAGCAAGGTATCGATTTTTGCATTGATAGATTGGAGATCAGGGATGACCTGAGAAGCAAGCAGCTCTCCGATAGTGTCCTTAACAATTTGTCTGATCAGCTCGGTCATCGCCGGTGAAATCTGTGATGTTGGTGGAGAGTACTCGCCTGAGCCCTCTACTCCTGCAGGTAGGTGTGCAGACGACCCACCTGTCTGCAGACTCCTGTCTACAGCTGGCATTCCAGATGGGGTCTATTCAGGGGTCCCCAATCTGGAATCTTCAGCCAGGTCTGCATCTAGGATGGTATACCGGGCAGGCACCCCAGCCCTGTATGCAGCCTCCTTTTTGGCTCTTTCTCCGGCTCCTTCTCTTTTTCTTCTTCTTCTTTTTCTAACTCCTTCTCTGCTTCTTCCTTCTTTTCTTCCTCTTCAACATTCTCTTTCTCTTTCTCAGCCTCTTGTTCTCCTCCTTCATCCTTACCATCATCATCATCATCATTATTATCATCCTTATCATCCTTTTTATCTTTTTCTTCTTCATCATTCTCCTTTTTTTCTCCATCCTCCTGTTCAACTTCTTCTCCTTCTTCTCCTTCTTCATATACTAATTCCACTATTTTTTCAACTTCTTCTTCTCCAGTTTCTTTTTCAACTAAAATATTTTCTTCTTCCCTTTCTTCCTGTCTCTCTTCTTCATCATCAATGACAATAACCTCTTCTTCTTCTACTTCTCCATTCACTTCTTCTATTCTTATTTCCTTTTCTTCTTCCTCCTCTTCATCTTCTTTACCAAAAGATCCGTCAAAAATGCTATACATAATGGAGTGGATAAATTGGTCCATGTTGGTTTTGAAATTGGACATGAACCAATTTTCCTGAAGAATCCAAATTGTGTCCGACACTTTGCAAAAATGTGTCAACACATCTTCTGTGGCTTGGGGATATCCCCAACCACTGGTTTCAACATAGGCTTGAATTTCAGTAAAAGACAGTGATTTAAAAGTTTTCCATTCTTCACAAATATGGACAAAAGAATGTTTTAGAGCTTTTGGTTTAACCAACTGTAGTTGCTCTAGGGATAAGTTGAAAAGGTTGTTGTCAAGTAGGTGAAAAGTATAATTTGCCTCAGGGATGGAAATTATTAAACCTGCTTCCTCTTCTCCTAAGATGTACTGGGGGTTGAGAAGAGGGATGATCTGGGTCTCTAGGCTGCTCGGAGCAGGCTGGTCCTCCAGGTGAATAGGTGACCTGGCTGCAGGACTGGGAAAATGTTCTCGATGCTCCTCTTGGCTGAACTGCAATCGCCTGGGCCTTCTTGGTGAAGGTTCTGGTGAAGAATGCATGAAAGATGGCTCACCAGGGGCTGGTCCCCTTCTCTTGAAACGAACAGCAATGGGCATATTATCTGACTCCGAATCCGACTTGGCTGCAGGTGGGTTGCCGTCTGCAGGTTGGTCCGACTCGTCTGATGAAGGCTTGTAGTAGGTCCTTGAATCAGACAACTCTTTTATCATCTGGGCTGCTCTTCTATTGCTTCCTAGCTTCCTCAATGTCTCTTGGTCTAGGTGATCAAGTTTCTTGTTGATGTGGAAGGGGTCAGTATTTCCCTTCGCCACACCCAGCTTCTCCAAGATCCAACTTAGCTGTGTTCCAAACGCCAGCTTGGATCTGAACTTCTTCTCATCAACAAGCCATTCGGCCTTGTTGACCTCACGAACAAACTGCCTGAAAATGTAGTCTGACCAATCAATCGGCTCGTCCTGGATTAGTGCTCCCAGCACCATGAATTTAGCCGATGATAGTTGGTCGTAGCTGCCGGCCATACCCATGACGATTTTGTTGGTGATCTCCAACACATACCGATACACCCTTTTTGATTTCGCTCCTCTTGGCGGTGAGCTTTAGCTTTGCTGGCTGGTCGACCGCCTTAATCTTCATCCAAGTATCGGCTGTAGTCTGCTTGAGGGCCTCGACCGCTATGCCACGATGCTTCATACCGAAAACTTGACAGATCGTCTCCGGTGATATGTCTACTTGTACTCCGCCGACAGTGCTCCTAATTCCATCTTCAATCACATGGGCTTTGCGGAAAAAGGTGATAACGTCCTCCTTGTACAGGTGTTTGGGACTGATATCCAAAAATGGGTAGATCCCATTTAGCTTCATCGAATGGATAATGTCAAGAACATCGTAGTTTTACAGATTTGATTCCAAGAGACCTTCAAAATCAACGACCAGAGAAAAAATGATCTGGTCATTGACAGCTTTCATGTTTACGCCTTCAAAGTAAGCTTCCATTTATGCAATATAGGAGATTTCTTAGTGTATTTAGAGTTCAAAGAATTTTTCTGCTCTGTAAATTAGGGTTTTTTGAAAGACTGGTAAATCCGGCGATCTCAGGGCCTTCGAGGATATGGAAACCCATCTCCTCCACAAGTTCAACCGAACTCCGGCCCACATTTTCTACGCCATCAAGGGGTGCGAACCGCTGAACAAGCCAAAGGCAATAATGGATCACGGTCATCTGGACCGCAATCAATATTGTACCTACCACAAGAGTCCCGGCCACAACACCAACCAATGCCACGACCTCCTCATACAACTTTGGAGATTGTTCTAAGAAGGCAAGTTGGACAGCTTATTGGCTTAGCCGGATCCCCTCTAATCTCCCAACACGGTCGCCCGAGTCGAACGCAAACAGGCCGGAAAGCTCATACGAGCCGACCCCTCGATCAACCTCGACGACCGTATCTACATGCTTCAATCAAGAGAAGGGAACTTCGGAAGTCTCTCCCTGATTTCCCACCTCATTAAACAAAAGGGCTACTGCCTGAGCAAACGCTTCGAAAAAGAGCATGACTCGCTCGCCCTCTAAGGTTCGTCATCAACATGATGGACCTAGGCAGCGATCGCCTCCCCTAGCACAACATATACCGTAGAGGATCATAATCTGACATGATGGTCCGAGGTAGAAAAGTGCCGCCATGGTCGCAAAAATCGATGAAACCAATGATCCATCCATGCAAGGTTCCTTTGGACCTCGATCGCTCACCCTTCGTTTAAATACGAGGCGGGCGTAGCCGAAGGACTCTCCAAAACAAATTAGAGGATTACTCGCTCGCCCTCTAAAGTTCATCATCTAGATGAAGTCCGATCTCGTTCACAATATAGCGTATATGAGGTTACCCACTGTCGAGGCATAGGGTACCTTACTCATCTCTCTTGTATTCCTCACTCTGAGGACACATTTTCGTGGTGAGATGAATTCCATGTCGCATGGGAAGGAACCCTCTTTTAGATTCATCCATCTTGAATCTTCTTAGGATTTTATCTATACAGAGGGCTTGGGAAAGTCCTATCATTCTTCACGGTCTATCTATGTAAAGACGGATCCCTAGAATATAGAAAGCTTCTCCCAAGTCTTTCATGGAGAATGTTTTAGAAAGCCAAGCTTTAACAGTGCTGAGCATTGCTACGTTATTTCCTATAAGTATAATATCATCTACATATAGTACTAAGAACGCAATGTTGATCCCACTGACCTTTTTGTAAACACACGGTTCCTCCTAATTTCGTACGAAGTCAAAGTCCTTGACTGCTTCGTCAAATCGAAGGTTCCAACTCCGAGAAGCTTGCTTCAGCCCATAAATGGATCGTTGCAGCTTACACACCTTATCAGACCTTCGAAGTGGAGGTTGTTTTACAATAGGTTCGGTTCCTTATCCCTAATCAAATGTCTCCTTAGGACCTTCATTATGCTCTTCCAAAGAGATATTTCTACCCGAGCCACCTTCCTGAATGAAATCATCCTCAAGGAAGTGTGCTTGTAATGCCACAATGACCCTATGGTCTTCTGGCATGTAGAATAGATAACCCATCGAGTCCTCTGGGTATCCAATGAAACGTCCTTTGATGGACCTCGCTTCCAGTTTGTCCACCTTAGCCTTCTTGACATAGGCTGGATATCCCTAAATCCTTATGTGATTCAGGCTTGGTTTCTTACCATTCCACATCTCATATGGAGTGATAGGAACGGATTTGTAAGGACATCTATTAAGGATACAGGCAGCGGTTAGTAAGGCATATTCCCACACGTAAATAGGTAAATAAGTGTAATTTAACATAGAGCGAACCATGTCCAACAAAGTTCGATTTCTCCTTTCTGAAACGCCATTTAACTGTGGGGTTCCTGGCGGCGTCAATTGTAAAACTATTCCATGTTCCTTAAGTAACTCATCAAACTATGTGCTCATATATTCGCCACCTCGGTCCGACTGAAGTGCTTTGATATGACATCTAGTCTGTTTTTCAACTAGGGCCTTAATTTTTTTTTTTTGAATTTAGTAAAGTCTTCGGATTTATGTTTCATTAAGTACACAATCCCATACCTAGTATGATCATCTGTGAACATTATGAAATATTGATATCCGTCTCGGGCTACTTCTAAAGCACCACAAATATCGGTATGTACCAATACAAGTTTATCGGCAGCCCTTTCAAAAGTCCTTGTGAAGGGGGACTTAGTCATTTTGCCTCTAAGGCAATATTCACAAGTTGGATAGGGTTCTACACCCAATGGACTTAAAGTCCATCTTTCTCCATTTTCTGAACCTTGGTCTCACCAACATGACCAAGTCTAAGGTGCCTTTTAAGAGCTTGATTAGTATCTTGCCTACCACGTTTCCTATTTATAATGTTCACTGCTGTTTTATTTTGCATGTTCAGATGATATAAACCATTCAACAATGTAGCTCTGCCAACCAATTTATTTCGAAAATAAATTTTACAACTACCATTTCCAATGAAGAAACAAAATCCTTTCCGGTCCAAGACTGGAATGGATACAATATTTTTTTGCCCCGTGGGCAAAACAAGTACTTCATCTAATGTCAAAATAAAACCGAATTCTAAACCCAGTAGGATTGATCCAATATTGGTTGCTTCGACACTTTGTTCGCTTCCGACAGTGATCGTTATTTCCCCAGCTTCAAATTTTCAACTTCGTTCCAGATCCTGATTCATAGTACAAATGTGAGAAGTGACACCTGAATCCAGAATCCATTAAGCAGAATATACAGTAGCGGAACAATTTGTTTCAAAAACAAAAAGTTCCGTACCTGATGCGCCATTAATCTTAGGACAAGTCCTTCACCAGTGGCCCAGCTCACCGCATTCAAGGCATTTGTCCGTAGGTTTTGGACCGTCTACCTTTTGAACCTTTTGGGCCTTGGCCTTTCCTTTCTATACCCCTTTCTTGGGTTTGTACTGCTCGTAGGTCTTTTTCTTCTTGTTCTTGGACCTCCGAGGCCCAGAAGAAATCACAAGAGCAACCTCTCTCGATTTAGTCTTCATGTTAGACTGCGCCGTCACCAGTTTATTCATTAGCCCAGCTAATGTGAATGTAATTTCATTACAGTTGAAATTTATTACAAACTGCGTGAAAGAGTGAGGGAGAGATTGAAGGATGAGATCAATTTCAAGGGATAAATCCATATAAAAGTTGAGCACCTCGAGCCTCTCAATCATAGAGATCATCTTGAGGATGTGGTCTCCCACTTTCTCTCCTTCTTTCATCCTAGTACTGAACAACTGCCTTGATATCTCATATCTAGTAGTCCTACTGTGCTCTCCATAAAGTTCAGTCAAGTGTGCGAGAATCTGCCTAGCAGAAGTTATTTTCTCGTGCGCTCTCTGCAGCTCATTTGTCATTGAGCCCATCATAAAGCCACGGACTAGCACATCATCCTTGATCCATTTTTCATGGACGTCAATATCTTCCTGATTACCCCTGGTTCGGATTGTAGTCGGTGGAATGTCCGTCTCCAAGACGTATCCCAGAGACTCCATACTGAGTACAATCATCAGATTCCACAACCAGTCAACAAAATTGGATCCAGTTAGGAGATTCTTTTCAAGTAGTATTGCAAGTGGGTTTTTAGCCATTTTTAGAGAGATTCAGTTTCGTTTTCTGCAAAGATTTAGACAAGATTCAATTAGTGACTTATTTAATTATGACCGAGTATAGAATTTAAGGGCTTGTATAATTCTTGTCTCGGCTCCCACTAATTTTATCGGAACTATACACTCCCATGTTATAATCCGGAAGTCATGGGTGACTTCATAGTGCTGATCGATTTCTTTACAAAGTTTAATAGAGGGCAACCCATACGGTTTCTATTCTATTATTCTTTATAAAGTCGTGTCTAATACCAACCCATCTAATGGATGATTCGATCTTCTTTTACCCCTAGTGCACTTGCCCTCAACCCATTCGGTTTCTATGGCTCGCTGAACTATCTAAGTTTAAACCGTCAACTCCTATTAGTCTAACAATTGAATCTTACCTGGAAACCCATACGGTTTATAGGGTTTTGATTTGTCACAACCAAAGACATCTAATGAACTCTAGGAATTTATCAACTTTCCCCAAAAATATTACCCCGACATACTCGGAAGAATAATATTCCTGTTTAGATTTCAATTTTCCATGAGTTTGACGGAGGGTAGGAAACCTCGTAACCTTTATAACTTAGTGTGTTTGTAGTCGAGAGAATTTTGCGATTAATGTTACATTTTGCACATTAATACATTTATACGCGCGTTTGTTGGTTTGTCAATCATTCAAAATGAAAAACAGAAAACAGTAACCTAGTTACTACCAACATATAGCTCATGGACCTAATTCCTAAGTACTGGGCCAAGCGAATGACCCAATAAATAAAAACACGGTCTTCGAATCTTCGTCTTCTCGGTCGGTTGTCTTTGGTCTTCGTCATACCCAAAATAATAATTACATCATTGAAAAATTGCAACCTATACAAATTTTTCTAGTAAATAAATAAGCTCAAAACGGCCTTTACAACCCAATCGAATCGAACAAATCAAAAACTAAGTCCAGGAGCTATATCACCATCACATAAGGATTCCATATAACATGTAATGGCAACGAAATTAAACAATTAATTTTAATATAAATTAATCTAATTAATCTATAAATTAATCTATTCCATTTCTACTATATTAATCCAATTAATATAAAGTGGCATTAAAATTAATTAATCAATTAATATATTAATCCAATCAATATAAAATTAATCTATTCAATTTTAATGGTATTAATCCAATTAATACTAATAATCGTCATTTAAATTCGTTCGAAGTAATCCGGCCAAAATAATATTTCCCTTAATAAAAATATTCCAAATATTTTATTAAGTCCAATTAAATCCAATTTAAATTTCGGAAATTATTACAACGAAAAATAAACACAAAAACGGAGTCCTGAAAAGCCGTGCCCAGGCCCACGGCCCGATTCAAAATCGGTGAAAACCCGAGAACCGCCCGGATCGAGTCACTCTCGCCATCGCCCGGCTGGCCGCCGAGGATCACGGCATTTACAGAGCCGACCGAGTCACTCTCGCCGCCAGTGCACAGACTGTAAAGCCGCCGGCACTGCCTTTCGTATGTGATTCGTGTTTAACCACCGTTTTTCTCGTTTTTTCAGCCCGTTTCCAAAACGTGATGCTACAACAAACAATTTAAAATCTACGATTATTCCAAATATGATTCTAAATCATAATCATCATCCAAAAGCATTCAAAATGCACAAATAATCGTATATACGGAAACATTGACCTCGCTCCGATACCACTGTTGGGATTCCGAAAATAAAACGAAATACGCAGCGGAAATAAATACGAATCCCAAACAGGATAGATCAAGTAACGTATATACGAAAATATAAATACGAAGATACAGATCATACCCTTGAAGCCTTTGAAATAAATTTTCGTAAAAATGATGATGATCACGAACCCCGTCCCGAACACGAAATCCCTTCGTTCCAAGCATCGAAAGGTACGAAGCCTCTACTTCACACACGTCGGAAGTTGCCCGGAAAAATTCGATAGCAATCCGTTGTCCAAGAATACGGCTAGGAATTACTATAGGAATTTATATCTCTCTTTTTCTTGATTTTGTATCACCTCAAAGATGAACAAAAATTGAAGATGAAAAATTCTCTCACCCTCTATAATTCCTCACGGCAGTGGGCTGGTGTCATTCACTATATGGAGAGTTGAAAAATGTTATATATATTGTCACCATGAGAATTGTTGATTGTAGATGCTGGAGAAAATGACAAATGATGCAAAACCGAGGCAAGAGTTGGACTCTCTCTCCGTAAGACGAAATTGCCCCGCACAGTACACACGGTTGAATGGAAAACGTCCCCAAGATACAATAATTTTTCTACGAACTCGATACCTTGTACTAGGAATCGAATTCCAGGCAAACTACTGGATATTTGGGACTTGTAGTATGAACTTAGGCTAATATGAGTGTATTATAATCTTGATTATATGTGTGAACAATCATCATCCGCAGGGGCTTATTTATAGCCTGTAAAGCACCCTATCCGAATCGGTGCGTCTTTCTGACTGGATAGACACCTTGTGGTCCGGTGGGAAGGGCTGCATTGGTTCAGAAGAACCAAACCATTGTGCTGGTCCAGATTACATCGAATGGTCCGAACCATCGCACTGGTTCGGCCGTGAACCACCACTCGTGTTCCACTCCCATCATGTCACTGCCACGTGTCATCCTAGTCACCCTCCACGTCATCCGAGCCACTATCTCAGTTGTCAAAACAAAAGGCTCCTCATAGCTCCTCGCTCCGAGGCATTCGAGCGAAGTGCAAAGTGCGCCTACGAAGCGCCCGTTGTGACAAGTGCGACGTGCACGTGCTCGGACTCGGACTCGGACTCGGAAGGTGCTTTCCACCTTCCTCGTAGGATTCGTATTTTAGCCTTAAAAATTAATTAAAGCCAACTAGGGTGCACCATAATGGAGCACACTTGATTGCTCCTTTATAAATAGCTCAACTTTTCCTTGCTTCTCCAATGTGGGATGGGATTCCACACCACATTCTCAACTATTAAATGGCTTAACTTTGTGCATTAATTACTCATTCATTTCTTAACGAAATTGAACAAGTAAATACACTAAATTAATCTACACAAAATGTAGATTCCAATTATACCATTTAATGTCATTAATTACCATAGTTGATTATGGTATTAATTAAGCTATTTTTAAAACAATCCCCCACATGAATGATGATTAATGCAAATGCAATATGCACTAAGTCCTGATGACCTATTATTGCTTCGGGATATGTGGTAGTTAGCCTTGAACCTTCCTTAGTGTAATGCTATCGGATTTACTCATTGCTCGGTGAACGTGATGTCTTGAACCGGTCAACTTTTATGTAAACCAAGACAATAACATACACACAATAATAGATCTAATATCTTTCGTTCTCATGTTGTGTCCATTTTGGCCTTGGACCATTTCTTGGATTCATAAGTGTTAATAATTTTATGAAGCGGCCTTAGTTCTTCACTTATATAGGTGATCTCCTATGAAGAGTATCCTGCCATACTCCACCTATAAAAGGCTATAGGAATCATTAAAAGCTTTAAAAAGCTTACCCTTTACCACAAACTGCAGGCTTGCACTTGAACAACTACAAGAATGGATTTTCAAGTGCTTAACTTGAACTTTCACAACTTAGCTGTCTCATTGAACCAAGTTCTTGGGATCTCCAATCATCCTAGTTGAGTTACCATTATGAAAATTCTCAATGCGTAGATTTCAATCCCATTCCCCTTGATACATTATATAATTGATCACGGTTAATACCTTTTGTAAACGGATCCGCTATATTGTCTTTTGACTTTACATAGTCAATACACATTATTCCTGTAGTGATCAATTGTCTAATGGTATTTTGTCTTCGACGAATATGTCGAGACTTAACATTATATATACTGTTCTTTGCCCTCCCTATAGCTGCCATGCTATCACAATGTATCATAACGGGAGGCAAAGATTTTTTCCCAACAGGGAATATCTTCTAAGAAGTTTCTTAACCATTCAGCTTCTTCGCCGGATTTGCCTAAAGCAATAAACTCCGATTCCATTGTAGATCGGGCTATGCATGTTTGCTTAGAAGATTTCCATGATATTGCTCCTCCACCAATGGTAAATACATAACCACTTGTGGATTTAGAGTCTTTAGTATCGAATATCCAGTTGGCATCACAATATCCTTCCAAAACAGCTGGATATCTCGAATAGTGTATACCATGATTGACAGTGTGTTTTAAGTATCTCAACACTCTTGTCAATGCGGTCCAATGATCCTTTCCGAGATTACTCGTAAACCGTCTCAGTTTACTAATAGAATATGCTATGTCTGGCCTTGTACAATTTGCTAAGTACATTAGGCTTCCAATTATCTTAGCATATTCTGTTTGTGATATGGGTTCTCCTCGATTTTGGCTAAGTGTAAACTTAAGTCAACAGGTGTCTTCGCCGGAGGTAGATCGTATGCCTTGAATTTCTTAAGTAAATTGCAAACATAGTGAGAGTGTGATAAGACTATTCCATCGGGTGTTCTGGAGATCTTGATTCCTAGAATCACATCGGCTAATCCCATATCCTTCATGTCGAAGTTCTTATTTAACATTTCCTTAGTGCCGATGATTATTTTATTATTGCTACCCATAATTAGCATATCATCAACGTATAGACACACAATGACAAAATTGTCAGATGTACCTTTGATGTACACACATTTATCACATTCATTGATTTTGAAACCATTTGACATCATTACTTGGTCAAATTTATCATGCCATTGTTTGGGAGCTTGCTTAAGTCCATATAAAGACTTAACAAGTTTACAAACTTTATTTTCTTGGCCGGGAACCACGAACCCTTCGGGTTGTTCCATATAAATTTCATCTTCTAAATCTCCATTTAGAAAGGCCATTTTTACATTGATTTGGTGTATCTCAAGATTGTACAATGCTGCTATTGCAAGTAGCATTCTAATGGATGTAATCCGAGTAACTGGTGAGTATGTATCAAAGTAATCATACCCTTCCGTTTGTTTGTATCCTTTGGCTACCAAACGTGCCTTGTATTTGTCAATAGATTTGTCACCTTTGTATTTCTTCTTGAGAATCCACTTGCAACCTAAAGGTTTATTTCCCGGAGGAAGATCAACAATGTGCCAAGTGTGATTGTTCAAGATTGACTCGATTTCACTATTAATAGCTTCTTGCCATAGATCGGCATCGGAACCAGACAATGCTTCCTTGATTGTCTTTGGTTCGTCTTCTGAAGAATAGACTACAAAATCCGGACCAAAGGTTTTTGCAGTTTTTATTCTTTTTCCTCGCCTTGGTTCCGGTGTTGGTCCTTTACTATTTAGCGAGATTTCATCATAAGTCCTCTTTTTCGAACTAATTTCATTCTTTTCTTTCTGATGGAATATAGTTTCAAAAAATATGGCATTTCTTGATTCTATAATCATTCCCTCATTTATATAGGGTACTTCCTATTTGTGTACCAAAAATCAGTGCGCACTATTATTATTTGCATATCCTATGAAAATGCAATCATTAAACAAAAGGGCTACTGCCTGAGCAAACGCTTCGAAAAAGAGGATGACTCGCTCGCCCTCTAAGGTTCGTCATCAACATGATGGACCTAGGCAGCGATCGCCTCCCCTAGCACAACGTATACCGTCGAGGATCGTCATCTGACATGATGGTCCATGGTAGAAAAGTACCGCCATGGTCGCGAAAATCGATGAAACCGACGATCCATCCATGCAAGGTTCCTTTGGGCCTCGATCGCTCGCCCTTCGTTTAAATACGAGGCGGGCGTAGCCGAAGGACTCTCCAAAACAAATTAGGGGATTACTCGCTCGCCCTCTAAAGTTCATCATCTACATGAAGAACCTATGCAGGCGATCTCCTCCCCTTACACAACGTATACCTTCGAGGATCGTCATCTGACTTGATGGTCCGAGGTAGAAGAGTGTCGACATGGTCGTGGAGGACGATGGAACTGTTCTCTGTGCCCGTGCAAGGTCCCTTTGGGCCAAGATCGCCCGCCCTTCGTTTAAATACGAGGCCGGCGTAGTCTGAGGGCCCTCCTAAACAGATCTGTGGACACGTTCGCCCGCCCTCAAAGGTCCATCACTTAACTTGGTGGGTCCTTCCCGGACAATGCGATGCGTCCCTCCCCCTGTCTCACCGTATACCATCGAGGGTCGCCATCTTAATGGCGGCCCGAGGTAGAAAAGAGCTAACAAGCCGTGGACGTGGAGTCGATTAATCCGACGACGCCCCGCGCAAGGAATTCTCCAGACCAAGACCGCACGCCCTTCATTTAAATACGAGGCGAGGCGCAGCCTACGGAGAACCCTACCAATTAAGTGAGTCGAGAGAACTTAGCCATCAGATGGAATGTCGCTCGCGCACAAGACACGGTCGTGGAGATCGGTCCATCAAACTCTGCGATCGTGCACGGTTCCTCAAGACTGAGATGGACGGCCTTCCTCGAGGAATCGGTAAAATTGAAAACCGCTCACTCAACGATTTATTTTCGTCCTCTTACTTTCACTAAGTGAACAAAAACAAGGGGGAAGTGTGGAGCTATAATATGACGATCGTCCCTATTCAATTACATATGGAGATCGGCATTTTTCAGATGTTTGTGCAGCGATCGAATTTGTTGTAAAAGTTATCTATATGAGTTTATCAATTCACTTAGAGCTATACACGCAACAATATCTCCTCACACATTTGTGCGAAGTCATACAAAGACTCAGAAAGGCTATCATTCAAGTAATAAATCGAAGAAACATGTAACACCCCCAAGATATTCGAGGTATATTACAGCGCCGTGAATCCCTATATGGGACCCACCAGGCTGGACAAACATCATACTCATCGACTCACAGAAACAACAAAATAGCACCTCGTCATAAAGACGCCAAACAAAATAATCCACCTGGTTCAACCGGTCAATCATAACACCATCATCCGACACAAACATAACAGACAACAATACAATCCGGACAAACAAGAATTCTTAAGTACTTGAGTACTTCTATTAGTTTAAAAAACCCCACAAAAGATAAAAAGGTAGAAGACACTAAGACATCACTCGTGCACAATCATCACGCACGACTATCATCCGCATACTGGTCTAGCGCCCGCTCGTCTCGATGAACCTGACCTGAAATTCATAAAACGAATTTCCCCAAAACGGGTCCCCAGAGGGGTTAACAATTACGCTAGTACAAGTAACCAAATGAACAACTTACATCTTACACATATAGTAAATGCATGCAATCAAGAAAACATAGTTCCAAAACACTCATTTCCGGAAATGCCAATAATCAAACCACATTTGTAAAATACACCACAATTAACCGCGGACCCACAGCTTCGTGGATCCCTACCGAGACCCCGTCGGATCTAACCCGTAGTGGTTAAAAGCAAACTCGCGGTTCCACAGCTTCGTGGAGCCCTACCGAGACCCCGTCGGATCTAACCCGTAGTGAGTATACACACACACAATTTCTCATACAATACTACTATGTCAAGATCGTAAGTTCATAAGGATACTTGCCTCGATTAATAGATGGTGATACGAACGGAAAAGGGAGAGTCAAGCACAACCGCGAGGAATCGGTAGAAATGAACCTAACGATTCGAATAACACAATCACAACCACTTCTAAACGATTACGGAAATGGAATACACCCGAAAACCCACCTATGATTCATGTATATTCGTATAAAAATAACAACGAGGGCGGACCACAACCAAACCCTCCCAATTTCGCAAAACCATGAAAATATACCATGAATCCATAGGAAAACTAATGATATCAACAAGATTATGAATCCACCAACAAAACGGAACGAATCAGACGAAAATCCCCAAAACCCCAATTTATTCAAAAGTAGGGTTCTAAGAGATTTTACCTTGGATTAGGATGAAAGATTCGTGTTGATGTTGTTATTATACACCAAGAACTCAAGGAAGATGTTGGATGAGATGATTGGAGGAAGAAATCGCCAAGAAAATCGCCCGGAATCACCTTAGCCGCGGAGAGGAGGAAGAAATGAGAAAATACATTCATCTCGGTCAACTCCCTGGTTTATATAGCCAGGGAGTGTTAGCAAGCTCTAATCCTCAAAGTTAGCGTGCGCTAACGGAACAAAACTCTAGTCCAGTAGCCAGATTTCTGGCCGTTAGCGTGCGCTACTCGAAACGTAGCGTGCGCTAATAACCTCTCGGTAGCGTGCGCTATCGACCAATAGCGTGCGCTACCTGGACATCAGCCGAGCCCAGAAGCAACTGTTAGTACACACCTGATCCGGTTAGCCCGTGCTATCGACCAAACGTAGCGTGCGCTAAAGTGTATCAGTAGCGCGTGCTATCGACCAATAGCATGCGCTACCTGGGCATCGGTCGAGTCCAGTAGCAAACTGTCCAGTACTGGACATTCACGCTAGCGCACGCTACCGGGCATCTCAGCGTGCGCTAGCCCCCAACATTAGCGTGCGCTAGACTACGTAGCGTATGCTAATCCGCCACCCGTAGGGTCGAATTAAGATCGCCACACCTGTGGCTTGCTCTCTAGCGCTACGGCGCCATAGTGTGCGCTACTAAGGGACCCCTAGCGTGCGCTATGCAGAAAAGATAGCGTGCGCTAGGTACGAAATATAAACGGTCCAAAACACCGGAATATCAACGAAACATCAAACGGAACACCTCAAAACGCATCATAACATAGAATGGATCCACGACAACCCCGAAACGGCAGTTCCACACAACAATTACGAGAATCAGATCAATAGATGACGGAAAAGATACACTGAAAGATACACGAGGGTCGCTACAACCGAGAAATACACCGAAAATGAAAATTCAAGGGAAAGAAAAATGCGGATATTACATTCTACCCCTCTAAAAATAAGTTTCATCCCGAAACTTAAGAAACAAACAACTCAGGGTACCTAGCACGCATGTTATCCTCGGTTTCCCAAGTTGCCTCCTCGACACTGTGTCTCGACCACTGCACTTTAACCAAAGGGAATGTCTTATGCCTCAGTCGTTTCTCACGATGCTCCAAAATCTTCAAAGGACACTCCTCAAAAGTAATATCCTCGGCGACATCAATCTACCCATAATCAATGACGTGACTAGGATCCGGGACATATTTCCTCAGTTGGGAAACATGAAAAACGCTATGAACGTGACTCAAGGCCGGGGGTAACGCCAAACAGTATGCTAGCCCACCGACTCGCTCGAGGATCTCGAAGGGCCCAATAAATCTCGGACTCAACTTCCCCTTTTTCCCGAAATGGAAAACTCCTCTCGTTGGCGACACCTGCAGTAAAATGTGGTCTCCCACCTCGAATTCCAAAGGTCGACGACGAACATTGGCATATGACTTCTGTTGACTCTGGGCAGTCAACATCTGTTCCCGAATTAATTCTATATTCCGCCTCTTCTCTAGAACGACATCCGGTTCGGTCCCGACCAAATCAGACGCCTCATTCCAATAAACCGGTGATCGACATCGCCGCCCATAAAGTGCCTCATACGGCGCCATCCGAATCGACGCGTGCCAACTGTTGTTGTACGTGAATTCGATCAATGGCAAATGCTCCTCCCAGTCACTGCTCCAATCGAGATCACAAGCACGCAACATATCCTCTAACGTCGGGATAGTGCATTCCGACTGTCCATCTGACTGGGGATGAAAAGAGGTACTCAAACGCAAACGAGTACCCAACGCCTTATGCACCGCATGCCAAAAATGTGATACAAAACGGCCATCACCATCCGAAACGATAGACTTCGGAGTACCGTGAAGCCTCATAATCTGCGCGATAAACACACGATCTAACTTCTTCGGGCCCCAAGTGTCCTTGATGCCCAGAAAATGTGTCGACTTGGTCAAACAATCAACAATCACCCATACCATATTCATGCCCGACCTCGATTTCGGCAAGCTCGTAATGAAATCCATCGATATATCTTCCCATTTCCATTCCGGAACAGGAAGTGACTGTAATAACCCGGCCGGTCGCTGATGCTCGATTTTGACCTGCTGAAAAGTCAAACATCTCGCTACAAACTATGCGACCTCCTCCTTCATATCATTCCACCACAAATTCCTTCTTAGGTCCTTATACATCTTACTCGAACCAGGATGAATGGAGTAAGGTGTAGCATGGGCCTCACGCCAAATACCATATCTCAACTCTGAGTCGTTCGGTACACAAAGACGATTATGGAATCTCAAAACACCATCCTCGTGAATCACAAACCTAGGAGACTTTCCCTTGAGAATGTTCTCTTAGATTTGAGTAACCATCGGATCCTCTAACTGCTTCAGCTTAATTTTATCGATCAAGGACGATGAAATCTCTAAAGCACAAAGTTGCCCGAAAGCTCCAGGCAACAAAACCTCAACATCTAACTCGATCAAAGCCCGCTGAAGCTCAGACCGAGACGTAAGGATCTCAAGCATTCGTAACGCAACTGGTTTCCAACTCAAGGCGTCGACCACGATGTTCGCCTTGCCCGGATGATAAAGGATTTCGAGGTCATAATCCTTAATCAGCTCTAACCACCTCCTCTGCCTCATATTCAACTCACGCTGAGTAAATATGTATTTCAGACTTTTATGATCGGTAAAAATCTGACATGCAGAGCCGAAAAGATAGTGACGCCAAATCTTGAGCGCAAAAACGACTGCCGCTAACTCCAAATCATGAGTAGGGTAGTTCAGCTCATACGGCCTCAACTGTCTCGACGCATAGGCAATGGTCTTGCCGTGCTGCATCAATACGCACCCAAGACCCTGACCCGAAGCATCACTATAAACAGCAAAACCCTCGTTGCCACACGGCAATGCTAAAATCGGGGCTGAAGTCAAACGCCTCTTCAGTTCCTCGAAACTCGACTGTCTCTTGTCATTCCAGTCAAACTTCTCGGACTTCTGGAGCAACTGGGTAAGTGGCCAATCTAGTTTCGAGAAACCCTCGATGAACCTACGATAGTAGCCAGCCAAGCCCAAGAAACTACGGATTTCCTTCACATTCTTGGGCGGTGCCCAATCCAACACTGCCTCGATCTTCTGCGGATCCACACGAACCCCCTCGGCTGAAATCACGTGACCTAGAAACATCACTCCCTTCAGCGAGAACTCACATTTTGAGAAATTCGCATAGAGTTGCTCGGTCCTCAAAATGTCTAACACTACCCGCAAATGATGGGCATGCTCTTCCTCGTTCCTCGAATAAATAAGAATATCGTCAATGAAGACGACGACGCACTTATCCAAATACTCGATAAAGACTTTGTTCATCAACTGCATGAACACCGCCGGCGCATTAGTTAACCCGAAAGGCATAAATACGAACTCATAATGTCCATATCTCGTCCGAAAAGTTATTTTCGGCACATCGGACTCTCTCACCCGGAGCTGATAGTATCTCGATCTCAAATCAATCTTTGAGAATACCGCAGCTCCCTGCAACTGATCGAACAAGTCATCAATTCTCGGCAAAGGATACTTGTTCTTGATGGTCACCTTGTTTAGTTCGCGATAGTCGATACACAAACGCAGTGAACCATCCTTCTTTCGCACAAACAGGACCGGTGCGCCCCAAGGCGAGGCGCTCGGTCGAACATACCCCGACTCAAGAAGCTTACTCAACTGCTTCTTCAACTCTAACATCTCTGAAGGTGCCATGCAATACTGCGCCTTCAAAATATGAGCCGCGACCGGCTCTAAATCTATAGCAAACTCGACCTCACGATCCGGTGGCAATCCCGGTAACTCGTCAGGAAATACATCAGGAAACTAACTAACGATTAGAATCGACGAAAGCTCGACTTCACCACTCTCCGCCTTCAAGGCGTAGCACCAATAACCAGTACACCCCTTTCGCAGGAGTCTCATCGCCTTCAGGGTGTTAATAACGAACTTCTGGTTTCCCCTCTTTCGCCCGACGAAAGAATGCTCGGTGCCGTCTTCGGCTAGCATGGTGATGATCCTCGTGCGGTAGTTCATGATTGCACCATGCCGCTCGAGCCAATCATCCCCGAGAATCAAATCCTCACCCTCAATACCCATAACAATAAGATTAGAGGGCCAAGCCCTCTCACAAATAAGCACAGAACAGCCTCGAACCTCCTGATCACCCACGATCCTATCACCGCTCGGAAGCTTAACGATGAAGGGCTCACAAGGCGTCATACAGTCGAGACTCAAACGGCGTACACACTCCAGAGTTATGAATGAATGCGTAACACCAAAATCGAAAAGCACACCGACAGGATGAGAAAGAATATGAATGGTACCTGTCGCCACAGTAGCCGCTGGGTCATCGGCTCTCCGCATCTCATAGACACACGGGTGGGCTGAGATGACACTGGAAGCTCCCCCCTTAGCGGGCTGACCCCGACCTCTCCCTCGACTAGCACTCGGCGGAAATTGAGAAGCAAACGATCCTTGATTCACACTTGGTTCCCTAGGCACTGGGATGGAAGCCCGGGCACCAAGGATTTTCTCCCTCTCAGCACAGAAAACAGCCTTGTGGCCCGGCTGGCTACACTGATTACACGTCAGCAAAGGGTTCGGACAAATACGACTGATGTGGCCCTGATGGCCACAGTTAAAACACTTCACCTCCCGAGGTGGGGCACTGGCAGCCCTACGGGGAAACCCAGTAGATCGAGCTGGGCCACCACCAGTGGAAAAGTTAGCAGACTGGAATTTCTGCTGACCCCCACCTTTGTGGCCCGAAAAATTCCTGGCAGACTTCTGCTTCTTGCTCTCGCGGGCCGTCTCACTCGCCGTCACAGACATATCGTAAGCAAGGGCCCTACTCTGGTAATCTTTCAAGGTAGTACAAATGAGCCCCGACATATAGTCCCGAATCGACAACTTCATCCGTCTGGAAAAATGGAAAATTTTGTCACTCTCTTCGACAACTTGGGTCTTCACATAACCCAACTCCTTGTTAAAATCGGCAATAGCTTGAGATACGGGGATATCCCGTGGTTTAGCATCATAGAAAGCATGTACTCGAGCCTGTCTGACCGTCCACGGGCAATATTGGGTCTCCATCAATTCCAGAAATTCGGCCCACGAAACAACATGGTCTTTGGGCCCAACGGCCTCCCACCAATCCGTAGCGTCCCCAGTGACAAAGTACTGGGCAATAGGGACCTTACGGTCCTCGGGATAGTTGGTAGCAGTGAACACTTTAGATATCTCCTTGATCCACCCCTCCCAACCGATCGGGTGCGAAGCTCCTGAAAACTGAGGAGGATGCATCTTGATGACATCCTGAAGCCAGCGATCCACTCCGCCCCGATTAGCGTGGGCCGGATCCTGGTTCTGAACTGCCTGAGCTATCGCCGCCATTTGATTCACCGTTTGCTGCATAACGGCCGCACTACCAAGGTCGGCGCGCTCCTGAGAAGAAGCATGACTGTGACGGTCGCTGGTACTGCCGGCTCCCGAAGACTGCGATGTGGCCGCCCTACCGGCTGCCCCACGTCCCCGGCCGCGTCCACGACCACGACCGCGACCACGACCACGACCTCTTCCAGCATCCATACTGGAGTTAAATAAGTAACAAAAGCCATACGATGGTGAGTACAAGAAGAGAACAATCACAAATCGAGAATCAAAGGTATGATATAAGGGAACAAGGAACAGAGGAAGGAAAAACTTACGGACACTGGTAGTACCGAAATCATGGCAGCATGACGATGATGTGCAAAACGAAACACAACAAGACCAAATAAACCGACAAGCCTAGGTATCCATAAACCTAGTGCTCCGATACCATTTTCTGTAACACCCCCAAGATATTCAAGGTATATTACAGCGCCGTGAATCCCTATATGGGACCCACCGGGCTGGACAAATATCATACTCACCGACTCACAGAAACAACAAAATAGCACCTCGTCATAAAGACACCAAACAAAATAATCCACCCGGTTCAACCGGTCAATCATAACACCATCATCCGACACAAACATAATAGACAACAATACAATCCGGACAAACAACAATTCTTAAGTACTCGAGTACTTCTATTAGTTTAAAAAACCCCCACAAAAGATAAAAAGGTAGAAGACACTAAGACATCACTCGTGCACAATCATCACGCACGGCCATCATCCGCATACTGGTCCAGCGCCCGCTCGTCTCGATGAACCTGACCTGAAATTCACAAAACGAATTTCCCCAAAACGGGTCCCCAGAGGGGTTAGCAATTACGCTAGTACAAGTAACCAAATGAAAAACTTACATCTTACACATATAGTAAATGCATGCAATCAAGAAAACATAGTTCCAAAACACTCATTTTCGGAAATGCGAATAATCAAACCACATTTGTAAAATACACCACAATTAACCGTGGACCCCCAGATTCGTGGATCCCTACCGAGACCCCGTCAGATTTAACCCGTAGTGGTTAAAAGCAAACTCGCGGTTCCACAGCTTCGTGGAGCCCTACCGAGACCCCGTCGGATCTAACCCGTAGTGAGTATACACACACACATAATTTCTCATATAATACTACTATGTCAAGATCGTAAGTTCATAAGGATACTTGCCTCGATTAATAGACGGTGATACGAACGGAAAAGGGAGAGTCAAGCACAACCGCGAGGAATCGGTAGAAATGAACCTAACGATTCTAATAACACAATCACAACCACTTCTAAACGATTACGGAAATGGAATACACCCGAAAACCCACCTATGATTCATGTATATTCGTATAAAAATAACAACGAGGGCGGACCACAACCAAACCCTCCCGATTTCCAAAACCATGAAAAATATACCATGAATCTGTAGGAAAACTAATGATATCAACAAGATTAATCATACTCATCATGAATCCACCAAAAAAACGGAACGAATCGGACGAAAATCCCAAAACCCCCAATTTATTCAAAAGTAGGGTTCTAAGAGATTTTACCTTGGATTAGGATGAAAGATTCATGTTGATGTTGTTATAATACACCAAGAACCCAAGGAAGATGTTGGATGAGATGATTGGAGGAAGAAATCGCCAAGAAAATCGCCCGGAATCGCCTTAGCCGCGGAGAGGAGGAAGAAATGAGAAAATACGTTCATCTCGGTCAACTCCCTGGTTTATATAGCCAGGGAGTGTTAGCGCGCGCTAATCCTCAAAGTTAGCATGCGCTAACGGAACAAAACTCTAGTCCAGTAGCCAGATTTCTGGCCGTTAGCGTGTGCTACTCGAAACGTAGCATGCGCTAATAACCTCTCGGTAGCATGCGCTATCGACCAATAGCATGCGCTACCTGGACATCAGCCGAGTCCAGAAGCAACTATCAGTACACACCTGAACCGGAGGGCTGGAATTAGCACTGCCACACCCAGGGCTTGCTCTCTAGCGCGCGCTACGAAGCAGTCGTAGCGTGCGCTACTAAGGGACCCCTAGCGTGCGCTATGCAGAAAAGATAGCGTGCGCTAGGTACGAAATATAAACTGTTCAAAACACCGGAATATGAACGAAACATCAAATGGAACACCTGAAAAGGCATCATAACATAGAATGGATCTACGGCAACCCCGAAACGGCGGTTCCGCACAACAATTACGAGAATCAGATCAATAGATGATGGAAAAGATACACTGAAAGATACACGAGGGTCACTACAACTGAGAAATACACCGAAAATGAAAATACAAGGGAAAGAAAAATGCGGATATTACAAAACAAACATTCATTTCATTACTTGAAATATCGGAGTACATACACAGTCGCCCGAAGGCATAAGTATTACAAAAAAAAGCTAAAACAATAATAACGAAGAGCCTCAGGCCCCTGCCTGGCCTTCGCCTTCAACCTCCGAACCGGATCGCGACCTTTCGCCAGATTCCGGAGCTGCCTCCCCATCCTCCGGAGCGTCAGGATGAACATGGTTCGCCGGAGTTAGGTACCAGCTTAGGTCCATGCCAAGTTCCGAGAGATCCAAGATCGGCACAGAGAAGGCAGGATGAAGAGGGTGCTCCAACGCATATGCCTTGAAGTTTTCAGCAAGAGGGCCGACCTCCAACCCTCCCTTCTTAGCAGCTCAGAGCGAGTCAGCGAATGACATATAATAGGAAAACTCATTGACGAACTCCACGTTAAGAAAGGGATCGGCCTCGGTCGCCTCTAGCTTCCCTTTCAACTCCGCAACCGCCTGTTGCGCACCCTGGAGCTCGGCCTCCCTTGCAGCCGTCTCTCCCCTCGACGCTGCCAGCTCGCTAGTCAGCCGAGCGACAGTCACCTTCAGCTGATCGGCCTCCTTCTCAGCGGCCACGTGCAACCATCGGGCATCTGTCAGTTGGTCATGAAATCGGTCGACCGTCGCCCGGGCTCGCTCATAATTCTCTCTCATCATCTCAAGATCATGACTCGCCCATTTAGCTGCGTCCAAGGAGTCCTTCTCCATTTCCACAATCCTGTCAGCAAACTCGGCATTTTCTTTCCGAGCGGCCTCGAGGTCCGCCTGCAGACGAGTAGTAGAAGGACGCCCCTCGGATTCCTGCACAGCCTGGGTAGCCATCATCGCCGCCTGGAGAGAGAGAGCGAAAGCAGCTTGCATTGCATTCCCGGATCGCTGGCGAGCGATCGCATCTAAGTCCGTCATCCAGGCCTTCGGCAAAGCAGAAACGGCCCGCTTGACATAAAGTGGGACATCGCAGGCCGCGCGAGGAGATCGGCTCGCGAGGAAATCCAGCACCATCAGCGGACAAGCTGGGTTAGTGCTACGGATCCTGCATCAAACAAACAAAAAGTTAGCACATCTCCCACGCAAGTGAAGAAATTCAACAAACAAACAAAGCCTACCTCTCGGCTCTCTCGGGGTCGCGACCAAAGTATGGTTTCCCGCGAGGGGTCTCAGCCTCGGCGATCGCCATCTCTCGCAAGAAAGCCGCAGAGGGCGTGGGCTCATCCACCGGAGGGACCGCGGTGATCGGAGGCGCGGCGATCGGCACCTCACTTACAGGGGCAGAAACTGGAGGTTCTTCCGACATCTGCCATTTGCGGTTCGTCCGGAGCCCCTCCTCCCGAGCTTCCTCCTCCGCTATGATCAGATCCATGTTGGGCCTCACCTCCGGAATGAGAGGTAGCGCCACCGGAGGAGCTCGAGATGACTTCTTCTGGCGAAGACGGCTCAGAACTCCGGGGTTCAACATGGCTATCTCCGCTGGAGGCTCCTAGAAATGAGGAAAGCAGGATTCTGCAATAAAGAACAATCAAACAACAGTCAGACACACTCTCCAAGAAGGATGATCGCCAAGCAATTAGAGATCATAGAAACTCATACCTGGGACCGAGAGATGTCGTGGGAAACAGAATAGCCGAGTAGACAGCCAACGAATCTCTTTGTTAATCCGGCTAGCGTCTAAGTCGTCGTCCGGCAGGCTTCGTATCCGCTCCCAAACGACCAGAAAATCAAAAGGAATCTCGTCGACCGTCGGAATATGGAAACCTGCAAAAGGAAAACCAAATTAGATCAGTTCAGAACATATCCGAACAAAGGGAGAGTCAGAACTCTTACCCAGATTCCTCTCCCTAAAGCTAGTGGGAATATTTAGCTCGTCCGTGGGATTGTCGGTCGCTAATGCCTTCCATGAACCACCGACCGAGAACCACTTCCCCGGATCGCCCCGCACCTTGTTCTGGACTCCGAGGATCACCCGACCGGATCGGCCTTGAATGTGATAGCCTCCAACCTACCCTTTCTGACCCGTCAGCTTGAACAGGCGGTTCATCTCCAACGGCGAAGGAAGGCGGTACAGTCGGTGACCGCCGAACAAGGTGAGAGCACAAATGATCTGGAGCCAGGCATTCGGCGTCAACTGGAGCAGCACCACGTTCCAAGCAGCCAGAAGATAGGAGACGGAGAACGACAAAGGAAACCGCAGCCTAGCCTCCATGATTGCTTCGTTCACGGCGACCATGCCCTCTGGAGGCTGATCGGCTCGTTCATTCTCGGCCGACACAAAAAGATTCACATCTGAAGGGACATGATACCTCGTCCTCCAAACGGACAGGTCCTTCCTTGTCGCCGAGCTCCTTATCTGGCCAAGGGACCATGGAGATCGCTGCGCAGCCCGAAACAGCAATCGCTTAGCATGTTGATAAGGATGAGCAATCGAGTACTCCCGATAATCGAATTTAGGAGACGGACCAGCCAACCTCTCCATGATTTCAGCAAAGGCCAAATAGGCCTAGCCAAAGGCACTATGCTGCTCCCAGTAGGCCTTCACCGCCAAGTCTCTCTCCATCTGCGAGCGTCTTTACCCAACCGCCGCCTCCCTAGCGACGTCGGCTTCATTGAATAGTGCCTCGACTTCCACGGGGTCAATACCGGCGTGGATAGCCTCGGTGGCCGTCTCCAAATGGAATTCTGCAGATGATCCTCCCAGGGCAGTCGAAGCCCCGACAGCGGAGGCGGTGCCCATTCCATACGAAGACGATGTTCGAGACATTCTCGAAACAAGAAGAGGAGAAAAGGAGTGTTTTCTTACCAAAAATTGAATCGATCGACGATCGCTAGTCAGATCTTCAGAAAAAATCTTCAGCAAAATTCTCCTTCCCCGGTAAAAGCGCGTAAGGGTCCTAACATTGCAACCCAGCGCCTTTTTATAGGATATGGCAGGGACTTCCGTGCAAATATGGAGAATCTTAAGGGTCGGAGTGCAACCGTCGCAATTAATGACCCCCTTGAAACCCATGACGCGTCATTTTGAGGGCACGCCAGACGAGGAGTCGCAACTAACCGTCGTTCTCCCCAAACAGGAACCCGACACATGCCCCAGAGACTTTTCCATGACCGCTGTCATTTCCCGCTCATTTCAGCGACCGACCAAGTCGTCCAAGTTTAAAACCAAACCACTCAAAGACGATCGCCAGTTCCGCAAAATGCAGAGTCACTCGTCAAAATTCAGCGATCGCCAGCAGAACCACCTCACCCCACGTTTCCAACATCGGAGCGAGCTGGGGGGAAATTGTTGTGCGGCGATTTATACACCTCGACGATGATTGACTAACAGGGCCGAGCGACCGAGTCCACAACCAAACATGCTACGGCGAACTTGTCAAAACGAAGGTAGCAGCCCACCTTCGAGTGTCCACCGATCGACTCTCAAGGCGATCGCATTTTGATACCTAGCGATCGACTCTGGTGCCCGACCTAGGACGATCGTCCAGTGCCACGAACAAGACCTTCGTCCGTCAAAGTCTACGAAGACTGGATCTCAAAGCAGGCGCCCATGTGCAGATCCGCGAAAGGCGCCGCATAACATGGATCGTTGACCACAGCCTGTCACCACCTTCTGACCTACCGACAGACCCACCAAAAGGTACAAGGTGGGACCGCCCGTGAGAGCGACTCAGACGCGTGCAGACTTCTCATTGGACCGCACAGCTGGCTGCCAGCAACTCCTACGGACTTTAAGGAGACCAGCCCATGTGCTAAAGACGATCGCCCACTTATTATAATACAGCAGAGGCGATCGCCCAGCATCTCCCAGTCCTATAAATAGAGAACCTCCAACAACTGGAAAAAGGTTCTAAGTTCCGCTTCTAAGTTCGGAAACACATTCATAAAAACATACACATACGAAGAATACATACACTCTTTCAGGCTCTCGGCATCCTCTCTTGAATCTACCTCAGGATTTATCTCTCATCACCTCTCATCCAGAACACGGTCGGCAGAGGCAAGAACTCCCTGCAGTACAGACTTAAAGATACTCGCAAGCCCAAGAGCTCAGACATACAGCTAATACACACCGTAAGAGACCGTCGATTTCTCACGGTTGTCATAGCACATCAATGTTGTTACAAGAACTCATAGAGCATCATATCTGGTTCTTCCGGCAATCATCACGCTCCATAGCTAAGATAACTAGGGTCTTTACACTCATTGTAATTGTACTCTAACATTAATATTTGTACTCCAAAGTATTTGTATTAATAATATCTCGCGAGAGCATTCAAGCCCGGGACTAACAACCCCGGCAAATCTTGTGTTATTTACTTTCCCTACGGAAGTGCTCTCGCACCTTGTTTGTTGCTCATCCATTCCAGCAATATCTATCTCCGGATAATATTTTGGGTAGCAACACTACTGTAACATCCCCAAGATATTTAGGGTATATTACAGCGCCGTGGACCCCTACGTGGGACCCACCAGGCTAAATAATTAACACCGCTCGTCTAACCATCTCGGTTAGCGAGAAAACACACATCACCAAGACGAAAATTTAATAAAACACCCGGTACAACCGATAAACCAGACATCACCGAAAATCACAAATAAAAAATCCAGAACACAATCTATTTTCCAAATTAAAATGTATAAGTACTCGCGAGTACTATCTATCAGTTTACATATTTGAAAGCAAATGTTTAAAATGGACAACAAAAATAAAGAAACTCGTTTGCACACGTCAACAACCCTAGCCCGCATCCTCGTACTGCTCCAGTGCCCGCTCGACTGGCTGAACGCGACCTGAAATTCATAACACGAATTGTACGAAAACGGGTCCCCAATAGCAATTACGCTAGTACAAGTAATCAAGGCAAATCATTTGCTTATACATTTCATAGTATATGTATCAAGTCATTTCAAAATCCAAAACTAGACATGTCTTTTCCCGAAAAACAAACAATCAAATATCACAGTTCAATCTTACCTCGGAACGCTGTGAAACCACTGATCCCATTCGAGGCCTCTAAGGACCCTCCCGGACTGGCCATAGTAAGAAATCAAAATCACGCACATGCATCGCCTAGGACCAGGGCGAAACCACTGGTCCCATCCGAGGACTCTATGGACCCTCCCGCATTAGCTAGCAAACAAGCTCATGAATCATGAGTGAAGTCACAGATTTCCCCGAGGCCCCGTCGGACCCTCCCGGAGTGAGCAAAGCACACACATATACATTACCATTTCATGTTAAGCATAAAGGTTTCACGATAATACTTGCCTTGAGTAATTAATGATGAAACGAACGGAACGGAGAATCAACCACGATCACTAAGAAATGACAATCCTGAACCTAACGATTCGAATAATACAATCACAACCATTTCTACACGAGTACGGAAATAGAATGCACCCGAAAACCCACCTACGGTTCATGTAAATTCGTACAAAACAACAACGAGGGTGGATCGCAACCGAACCCTCTCGATTTCACAAATACCATGAAATTTACCATGAACTCATTGGGAAAATACGAATACCACTAAGATTAATCACATACATCATGGATTAATCAAAACCCCCAAATTTCCCAAAAGTACAGAACGAATCAAACATTAAATCGAAAACCCCCAAATTTCCCAAAAGTAGGGTTCTACGAGATTTTACCTTGATTCAATCGGTAAAAGATGTTTAGATGATGATAACTTGGTGCTATGAGCTAAAAACCGTGGATGTATGATGATATACGATCAAAATCTAAGCTTCCATACGCCCCAAATCGCCTAACCCTCGAAGAAGAAGAATGAGAGAAGAAAAATGAGGCTGAAAACACGACTATCCCCTTAAATACATTAGGGAAGCACGACCATCACGCACGGCCAAGTGCTCGTGCTTTTGGTCATGCGCTAGGCCATTGACCGACTTCTGACACCACGCACGAGCACCGCGCATGAGCAACTGCTCGTGTGTCCTGCTCGTCCGTCCTTGGGAGTTCACTGCCGAACATTGGATGCCAGCATCACGCACGAGCATCTGCTCGTGTGGCCTGCTCGTGTGATAAGATCAAAGGCTAACATCGATCCCGACACAACTCCAAAAGCACCCGGAACATAACCAACTCGAAAGGGAACGACAACAAGTGCTCACAATGTCCTCAAAGAGACAAAACTTAAACGGAATAAAATATGTCATGCTACACATGCATACACACGATTTGCACAACTTAAACAACACGCAAGTCGTACCCGACGAACACCACAACGTGGTACATCATATCGTACACAACATAGGGAAAATCCCAATTAATCATCAATGAAACAAAATAACCGGCACAACCGACAAATAATTCAAAGTAACTAGAAACGAAAAATCTCGGGTATTACATTCTAACCTCCTTAAAAGAAGTTTTTTCCCGAAACTTAAGGAATAAAAAGTTTGGGGTAACTCGAACGCGCCTTCTCTTCACAAGTAACATATCGGTTACAACAATCTCACCATATTCGGCAATACGACTCGGATCCGATACACGAGTCTAAGCAACAAATACACTTACGAACATGATGAATCCAAGTTAAGGAAGATGGGTTTGGAAACAAATGCCCCAGGAGTTAGGAAAAACACAAAATGGCCCAAAATATTCGAAAAACACGATCGAAACACCAAACAAAAGCTCACGACATCCATAATGACATAAGATGGATTTACGGCAACCCTGAAACGACGGTTCCAAACAACGATTACAAGAATCGAACCAAATAGCGACGGAAAGTGACATTAAATGCGGAATTGAGTAAAACAAGTCCGAAACAAGCTCGGATGACAAAAGTCCAGTATTAAATGTTCTCGAAATATCGATACGGTAGCAAGCGAGTCACTAAAAATAAAAAATACACCAAATGAAAAATACCGGAAAAAGGAAAAATGCGGATATTACATCCTCCCCTCTAAAAACAAGTTTCGTCCCGAAACTTAAGAAACAAACAACTCGGGGTACCTAGCACGCATGCTATCCTCGGTTTCCCAAGTTGCCTCCTCGACACCATGCCTCGACCACTGCACCTTGACCAATGGAATGGTCTTATGCCTCAGTCGCTTCTCATGGTGCTCCAAGATCTTCAAGGGACGCTACTCGAAGGTAGTATCCTCAGCGATATCGATCTCATCGTAGTCGATGACATGACTAGGATCCAGAACATATTTCCTCAGCTGGGAAACATGGAAAATGCTATGGACGTGACTCAATGCCGGAGGCAACGCCAGACGATACGCCAACTCGCCGACCCTCTCAATAATCTCAAAGGGGCCAATAAATCTCGGGCTCAACTTTCCCTTCTTTCCAAAGCGGAAAACTCCCCTCATAGGCGACTCCATTAGCAAAACGTGGTCTCCCACCTCGAATTCCAAAGGTCTACGACGAACATTAGCAAAGGGTTTATACCAACTCTGAGATGTCAACATCCTCTCCCAAATTAATCCCACATTCTTCCTTGTTTCCGAAGCGATATCCGGTTTGGTTCCGACCAAATCGAACGTCTCGTTCCAACAAATCGGCAATCTCAAACACCAACGATCGAACAACAATGATCGATTAACAACGATCGAACAACAATGTTTAAACAACAACGATTGAACAACAATAATCGAACAACAATGGTAGAACAACAACAATCGAACAACAACGATCGAACAACAACTCCGAACTGTTAGGAGTATGCCCTTGAATGCAACTCAGGGGATGTTAGAGTGAGGGCATTGTACTTGTTATTATGTAAATCATTATCAGAAGGCAATTGTATGTTTCTTTATTTACTGGTAGTCACCGCATTCCCGATCAGAATATATATATATATATATATATATATATATATATATATATATATATATATATATATATATATATATATATAAACTAGTCCGTGTAATTGAGAGCAAAACATTCCACTCCTTATTGGATAAGGGGATTGGCACTGGAAAGGTTTATGGCTCAAATACTTAATTGTTCGCAAGCCGATGAAACTTGACTAGGCGTTAAGTTTATGTGAAGACTTGTATGACATGTTCTTTGACTTGGAGAGTGCCTATCGAACACTAATGGTTAGTGGGAGAACACGTTGTAGGTATGCTAATGAGATTTATATACTCGAACCGACTCTCTCTCGATTCGTCACATGGATTTCACTCCGAGGAACAGTCAATGACAGAATCGAAAGGTTGTGATAGGTATTCGTGAACCTTCGACTTGAGGATTTAGTAGGGATGTGATTGTGACGTTAAGATTTTCATTAGAGTAGTTCGACCCAAAAAACCAGAAGGTGGGGGTCAACCTCGGCGTGCGTCTTGGCGGGCAAGTAGCAGGTTCTACTAAATACCAAGATAGGATTTTTTCTCTTGTTAGTGAACGGGTTATATGTCCTAGGCGGTTATTGACATATGAGATCATAAGTCTTTGGCCAAAGCATTGGAGCTAGTTGTATTGGATACACAAGAGCTCGATGATCTCGATTTGCATTAACTCATGCATGGTGTCAAGTACTGTTGGCGACTAATGTCTTGGATAACATGGGTATTAGATACCATAGTGTGTGGCGTTGAGTGCAAGTGGGAGATTTTTAGGAGTATGGCCTCGAATGCCACTCCCGGGATGTTAGACTGAGGGCATTGTACTTGTTATTATGTGTAATACCCGGTTGTGAATTCATTAATTATCATTCAGTAATTGCCACTCAGAACTTTTTCACTCAGTAATAATCATTTATCATTCATATTCATTCATTTCGTGTTCATCGTTCAGCGTATCCTGGAGTCGTGTATCAGTTGTTATTCATCATTCATCACTGTTTGGGATCGAGATGAGAATATTTTCATCATCATCATCGTGATTGGTAGCCTTGTGTTGAGAGTATCATTATTGCATGTTTTTGGACTTAATTATATTCATACAAGTATGGTATGTCGGATCATTCAGCGATTTGGGTGGAGTGGATGGAGTTATCCTTTTTTTGACGTCCAACAGCGAGTTACGACCATAACATGCTTTCATTATGGCCATAACATACTTTCGTTGTTTTCAGGTCATGTCGGACGAAGAGGACTTAAGGCCGTAAGGGTTGCGGCATACGGTCGTAAGTTGAGGCAGTACGGCCGTAAGCCTTGGCCGGTTACGGCCGTACGATCGAGCAGTGTGTACGGTCAGTTTCAACGTAGGTTTCATACGGCCGTGAGAATTGCGTATGAGCCGAGTTACGCCCGTAAGGCATGTGCGGTTATGGCCATATGTCTATCGGCAGACTTTCGATGAAATCGGGTTACGCCCGTACGATATGACTGGTCACGGCCGTAAGGCCGCTGACTTGGAGAGTTACGGCCGTAACATTCGGCGGTACTTAAGTACCTTGTCGGGTTTTTGTGCTCATTTTATCTTTCCTTCACTTGAGTTCCGAGAGAGAAGTTCTTGGGAGAGATTTTCTTCATCATAACACTTGTGTAGTAGTGTTCTAAGCATACATCTTGGATTGGGAAGCTTGGATAGTCGTTTAAACACGAATTCACCGGATCGAAGTGTTTGGATCTTCAAAGGTAAATTCTTCAACATCTTGGATTTCGATTTTGAGTCGGGATATGATGTTTTGGATGTTATAATCATGATATATGAAGTGATGTACTTGTGATTATGAATTGTTATGCATTATTATCGGATTAATTGGGATTAGTCAAGAACATTTCGAATGTTGATTTAGGAATTGGGCGTTTCGATTTGATGTTGTGGTCATCTAGAATTGTTTATTCCTATGGGTTTATCGATTGTATTGAAGATGTTTTGTTGGATCGAATCATTCATTGGAAGTTTGGAATCGATATAATTGAGATTAGTTCTAAACAATTGAAGATTGTTTACAACGTGTTTGTTAAATTGCTCCAATGAGTTTTGGGTAGTGTCGTATCGACTTTTGAGTTGGTTGTGATCATGCTTGATTCGTATATTAAGAAAATTGTTGGTACTTGTGTTATTCAAGGTTGTTCGAGCGACCGGTATTTCCATTAAGGATGTTGATCGTGGAAGGACTTTCTCGCCTTCGGTTTGAGGCAAGTTTTATACTTGTACTAGTCAGTGAGACTATTGTTATCATATATGTGTGTGAAAGTGTTGTATCATTCCGAGACTTGGTCTCTTCATGGGTTCATTGATATTAAGGGATCATTCGATACGATACTCTTTGGCAATTATTCCAAATATTATTATTGTTCATTCACGGCCGGTTCAAGGCATTGTGATACTTGTTGTTAATGTTATTGTCGATAGCCGGTTTGCGGTATTGATGTATCGATTGTTGTTGTTAATATTGATGTCGATCTAAGACATTGTTGTAATCATTGTTATTAATGTTGGCGTCCTGTCATTCATGTAGTATTGGCCGATTGAAGGCATTGGCGTATTCGTTCTCATCTTCATCGTCGGTAACCGATTAAAGGTGCCGAGGCATTCATTGTATCATTATTATCGATTGGCCATTCTAAGGCAATCGAGGTGTTCAATCATTCGTTGTATCATTGTTATCGATTGGCCGTTCTAAGGCAATCGAGGTATTGAATCATCCGCTGCATCATTGTTATCGGTTGGCCATTCTTAGGCAATCGAGGTATTGAATTAGGACCACCGAGAATGGTGCCCATCCGTGAATCATTATTGTTGTGTTGGACGATTCAAGGCATCACACTATCATTCGGTGAGTTCGGTAATCTTTGGATCGTTGCTGTTTGTGATTAATTGTGTTTTGGAGGCTAGTCTCGGCTAGTGCTCATTATGGGTAAGTTTGGGGCTTGAACCTTCGCGGTTGGGTTTCCAACACCTACAATTCAGTAGGTCACGGCCATTGGATGGTCTAATTGTGATACGGCTTCATGTCGTGGCTTCGTCCCTCGTTGTGATACGGCTTCGTGCCGTGGCTTCGGCCCTCATTGTGATACGACTTCGTGTCGTGGCTCCGGCCCTCATTAATACAGCTTCGGGCTGTTTTGGTTTCAGGTGATTGTGATATTTGACAGCTTCGGCTGAGTGGCTTTCAGGCCTTTGTGATTTCTTGGTATTTTTGTTGGAGCCTTCGCGCATTGTGATTCATATCTAATTCAGTTATGGTTTGGTTCATGTTCGTGTAATTCATCGTGGTGCTCTATACTCAGGATTCGCCGTTGGGCACTTATGTTCTAACCTGTTGAACAGGTATTAATTGTATGACGTGGGCATAGTGTTTCACGAATGCTCGATTCTCACTTTGGTTTGTGAGCATCTCATATTATTATTATCATTATACTGTTTCATTCTGCCTCAGGGTGATATCATGTTATACATGTATTTGATGTTCATTATCTGGATGACTGACCCCGTGGGGGAGGAACATGTTTTCATGTTTTAGGTGCTTGCGAGGAGAGAGTTGAGACACAGGGGCATGACGATGGCGATGAGGCATTCGAGCGATACTAGTCCGAGTTGTCCATGTTGGTTAGTCAGTTGGAGTGTACTCAAGATTTGTCAGTTGTTGTCATGTTGTATTACCGAGCAGATGCTCGTGGATGTTGTTGTATTTTAGTTTGGCCCTGTAGGCCCACCTTGTCGTTGAAATTCCTTATCGGAATATTGTGTCGTATATCATGGTAGGGACTGTGATTTCCCTTGTTGGTTAATTTAATGCATTTTTAGTCGTGTTCGCCTGGTGGATCTCCGGGTGTGGGGTCCACGGCACTGTAATAACCCAATGAGATTTGGGGGTGTTACAGAAGATGGTATCAGAGCGCGTTAGGTTGTGATATATCCTGATATGTGAGTTATGTGGCTCTACCGGCGCGATAGTAGTGGGACTTTCAGGTGACAATCTGGACAGTCGGGTTTTGTGAGTCGTGATATTTGTACGACTACACGAGTCATTCATTCATCGAGTCATCGTCAGTGAAGACTAGTATCGCAAGACCTCGGAGCTTTGTATGACCTGTGCAAGGACTCGATTATCTTTATGTTCATACATTCATCATGTCAATAATTATACATGCCTTGTTGAAACCTATATGTGATATTAGTGTTACGATTCATGACTAATTGTTTTGGAGCACATGTGGCCTGTTTAATCGTTAAGGATAAACTCATACATCAGCCAACAATACTTAATCATCATGTTAATTCATTAATCACTCAGTCCATCTCATTGCTCAATTGTTGATCTTGTGGATCGATTTATCAACCTTGCTAACTTGTTCAAGGTAATCATTTCAGGAAGTTCATCAGATAATCATGTCACCTCACTTGATCTTTCATGCAGTCTTATCATATTCCGGCTTCATGTTGACGATCATTTTACTGCATTATTAATGCATTCATTGTGATAAGCGTGTATACTCATTATTATCATTCCGTAATGTAATCATAATGCGATCTCATGCGGGATCTATAATTATCATGTGACCTTTCTGCTTCAGTATGGATAGAGTTGTTAGAGGATGAAGGCAAAGAGGCCACGATGCGGGTCGAAACCCGGGATCTCGTGTGAATACCCGTGCAAATGCGAGGGATAACATGTGTTCATCAGTTAGCTATGCTACTCATTCACTGTCAGATAATCATTCACTGTCAGGGAGTCGTACCCGAGATGCAGCTCAATCGGAAGGTGTTCGGGTGGACCCATTCATATGCATGCATGGCGTGATGGCCTAGATGACTCAGATGACGCGTCTGATGGAGACCATGCAGACCTCGATGGTTCGTGGTCCCCCACAGTAGGGATTCCAGGTGCCGTTTCATGGACAGACTGGAGGAGTGAGTCATATTGTCGGTGATATCTCTCGTCAGAGACCGCCTACTTTTGAGGGATTGTCAGAACCAGCTGATATTGTTCATTGGCTTGAGGATTTTGATAAACTCTTTGACATGTTTCAGTGTCCGGAAGAGAGTAAAGTGGCAGTAGCGGCTTACTATTTGAGTAAGGGTGCTTATTCTTGCTGGCTTTCTGTGAAACCCACTGATCGTGATTGTGTTTGGAGTGAATTCAAGACTCTCATGTTAAAGAGGTATTATCCAGCTCCACTTCGTGAAGACAAGTTATCAGAGGTTTTAAACCCCGAATCCGTCGAGGACGAGGGTGTTATTGTCATTGCTGAGAAGTTTCAGGGACTACTTCAGTTTGCTTCGTCTGTTATCCATACTGAGGCGGATAGGATCAAGTATTTTAGCAAGAGGCTAACTCCACAGTTGAGGATGAAGTTGTTCAATCACAATTGTAATTCACTTAGTGAGTTCATCGAGAAGGCTCTTGGAGCAGAGCTTTTGATCAATGAGCTTACTCGGAAGCACCCTTCAGCTTCTTCTGGTGGGAGGACTGAGTTGTCGGTTCGTTCAGAGGGACATCGGGCTCCGACATCCAAGAGGTCGTTTTCTAGTCGTCTTCGTGCTGGGAAATCATCTTTCTCTCAGACGAAGAGCTCGACTGTTGTTTGCTTTAACTACGATTCAGCAGGGCACATTAGTACTCGGTGTACGGTGCCAGCTATTGTTTGTTTTCTGTGTGGAAGGCAAGGACACCGGCAGAAATACTGCAGGAGTTCTAGTGCCAGTAGATCTCAAGAGAGCTCAAGGTCCTAGAGAGACTTTGTTACTCCAGCCCGTGTATTATCCAAGGGGTCCTATCAGGCTTCTAGATCCAGAGATAAGGACATTCATCACCGGTTTTGAACAAGTTAATTCTTGCTAGGTAATAGGATAATCATTCATTTCATTGTCATTCATTCATTCATATAATTCATTCATCATACATCAATCATGTTGAGACTTGTAATTATCAAACTAATCATTCAATTCACGAGGAACAACGGTTCCAATCACTTCATTTGAGCTATCATGCAATGCGTTATTAATTCACCTTAGTGAGTTATTCTTAATCCTTGTCGGATTTTTAGTCATTTATCATTCATCTTAGCCACTCTCGTTTTTGTGACCTTCCAGGATCATATTAAGCGGTGAGTTTAGATTTGGGTCTTCCTTGAATCGATGAGATTGAGGGGATCGATGATCTGGAGGATATAGATGTTGGGTACATTTGAGATGTAGCCTTGTGTTCCGGATTACTGTTTAACTTATTCTGCATTGTAGTATTGTGGTTGTGAACCATCTGTTGTTGATTTATCTTGTAACTATGGTAATTGAGGATCGTGAGATTTGGGTCATTTGTTGGGACTTCTTCCCTTTGGTGTTGTACTCGAGATTTTGTGATAATCTGGGTAATTGTTCATTGTGATGCGAGACGTCAAGTCATGAGAACTTTGGCGTACGATTGATATGGTTCCGAGGACTATATGTGCGTTGTTGCTTTTCTTTTGAGGTGCGAGTCAGTGCTTGCATGGGCATCCGACGCCGATGAGGACGGGGAAGTGTACACCGATGGATTGTAGACATGTACAATGAGCGGCTCCCTCGGGATGTGTATGCCGGTGTTTCGAATCATGCGGTTGGTACGACTTTTTGGCTGGTGTCCAGCGGAGTGTTTCGCGTTGAGGAGTATTCCTGGAGATGTTGTTTTCAGATCCTAATGGATAGTTCATATCCCGAGATGTGTACCCTTAGTTTCGGGGACGAAACTCTTTTTAAGGGGGGGAGTATGTAATACCTGATTGTGAATTCATTAATTATCATTCAGTAATTGCCACTCATAATTTTTTCACTCAGTAATAATCATTCATCATTCATATTCATTCATTTCGTGTTCATCGTTCAGCGTATCTTGGAATCATATATCAGTTGTTATTCATCATTCATCACTGTTTGGGATCGAGGCGTGAATATTTTCATCATCATCATCGTGATTGGTAGCCTTGTGTTAGGAGTATCATTATTGCGTGTTTTTGGACTTAATTATATTCATACAAGTATGGTATGTCGGATCATTCAGCAATTTGGGTCGAGTAGACGGAGTTGTCGTTTTGTTGATGTCCAACAACGAGTTACGGTCGTTGGTTCCCATTCTGACGAACAATAGGAATCGAGTTACGGTCGTTGGTCCTCAAGAACATCTACCCCGGATTTGTCGGCTAATCGAGTTGATTCCCATTCTGACGAACAATAGGAATCGGTAAATAATGACCGAGCACAAACTGTGGAGGAAGATGCAAATCCTAACATGCCAGGAGTACTTCAACAAGTGGTCACTCAGATGACCCAATTTGCTCAAATGGTTGACCGCATGCAAGCGATGATGGGTCAATAGCGTAACGAAGATAATCGGGGAGATAAGTGGCTTTCAGAAGTACCACTAGCTGAAGGAACTGCACGACAAAAGAAAATAGTTTTTACCAACGCCATTTACTGATGCCCGTACCCACCGTTGTTCAACTTATAATTTACTGACGCCATTACTGAGCCCCGTTATTTAATTTATTTACCGACGCCATTGCCGACGACCGGTTCGCAGACTTTTTTTTTCTTTTTTTTCACAATTAACGACGCCATTTACCGACGCCATTTCGGCATTGGCAAATTTTTATTAATATCTTTTTTTTCTTTTTTCACAATTAACGATGCGGTTTACCGACATGGCGTCGGTAAATTTTTTACACTATCCCACATCGAAAAAACAGTAGTGTTTTATGTGGTTTATATACCAAAATCTTTCTCAACCATTTGAAATTGAAGGGAGCCCGAACCTGACCCGCCTGGACCCGGAATTGACCCGCCCAGACCTGGACCTGACCGAACCTGACCCGCCTTAGCCCGGACCTAACCCGTCTGAGCCCCGCCTGAGCCCGGACGTGACTCGCCTGAGTCCTGACCTAACTTTTTTAGATTTTTTTTATTTTTAATTTAACAACGCCAAAAATGGCGTCGGTAAAAAATTACCGTCGAGCATTTTTCCAATGGCAGATTGCCGTCGATAAGTTTTATACCGATGCTATTTTCTGTTTTACCAACGGCGTTTGGCGTCGGTAAAAACTGTTTTTTTTTGTAGTGCTAGAAAAGATATTTGCGGGAATTAACTGTCCCGATGACCGAAAAGTTCCGATCGCTCAGTATTTTCTGATTGGGGAAGCTTTCGACTAGTGGGGAGCCATTCGACCTGAGGTTCATAATGCTGACTAGGCTGAATTCAAATTAATGATGGAAGCACAATATTGTCCTCACCCAGTTAGAGAGGCTAGAGTCCGAGAGCTTTTCTCACCGCAAAATCTAGAGGAATCTGTGATAGACATGATTAAGACTTTTAATCACCAGCTTACCTTTGTGCGACATCTGGACCCAACCGAATCAGAAAAGATTTTTCACTTCGACATGCGAATGAAGCCGGAGATCCAACAAGATATGTTGGGATTTGAATGTACTACTCTCCAACAGTATTAGGACAAGGCCTTGGCTTACGCAATGAAAGAGACAGCAGTGGAGAAATTTGCGGAAGCAAAGAAGCAGAAAGTGTCTGGCAATTTCACTGAGAATAAGAGTGGTGGGCCCCGCAAGGGCCAGTCCTCATTCCATTCGTCCAAGGGGCCTCCGTATCCTTCTCGATGTGGAAAGAAGTTTAGAACGGCATCAACGGTTACCGATGAAATGAAGAAGTGTTATAACTGTGGACGACCAGGGCATGTTCGACGTGATTGCTCCGCTCCTTCTGTGACCTGTTTTGAATGTGGGCAAGGAGGGCATCATGCTACTTTTGCGGAAATGTGACTAGGTCATTTGGAGCTCGCACTTCAATACAAGTTCCGAAAGAGACGAGTGTGAACATGACACAACAGAGTGGTCTTCAACAGCAGAATTTTGGGAAAAGAGAAGCATCCAGTACTGGGTCCGTTCCTCTACGCCTTTATGAGATGAGGAGGTCAGATGATCAAAACACTGCTGTTGCATCAGGTACTATTCAGATTCTTTTGCAGTGTCTTATTCGATTTAGGAGCTACGCATTCTTTCATATCATTGAACTGTGTTAATCGTTTGAAAATCTCGTGTTTGCATAATTTTGAACCTTATGTTGTGAGTCTGCCTAGTGGAGAGAGAATTGTGGGAAATCTAGAAACTAGAGATTTTCCTATGTCTATAGGAGGGAGAAATTGGCCATCAAATCTTATTGTGATCGACATCAATGGTGACGATTTAATTCTTGGAGATGATTGGCTCAATCTTATGGGTCTATTTTGAATTACCGGAAGAGAGTTATCTCGATTATTGCTGATGACGGATTTGAGCACTTACTCGAAGGGCGTCGGTAAAAACTGTTTTTTTGTAGTGATGGAAACGATATTTGCGGGAGTTAACTGTCCCGATAACTGAAAAGTTCCGATCGCTCAGTATTTTCTGATTGGGGAAGCTTTCGACTGGTGGGAAGCCATTCAACCTGAGGTTCATAATGCTGATTGGGCTGAATTCAAATTAATGATGGAAGCACAATATTGTCCTCGCCCAGTTAGAGAGGCTAGAGTCCGAGAGTTTTTCTCACCGCAAAAATCTGGAGGCATCTGTGACAGACATGATTAAGACTTTTAATCATCGGCTGACCTTTGTGCGACATCTAGTCCGAACCGAATCAGAAAAGATTTTTCACTTCCACATACGAATAAAGCCGGAGATCCAACAATATATGTCGGGATTCGAATGTACTACTCTCTGACAGTATCTGGACAGTAGTGGAGAAATTTGCAGAAGCAAAGAAGCAGAAAGTGTCTGGCAACTTCACTGAGAACAAAAGTGGTGGCCCCCGCAAGGGCTAGTCCTCATTCCATTCGTCCACGGGGCCTCCGTATCCTTCTCGAGGCAGAAAGAAGTTCAGAACAGCATCAACGGTTACCGATGCAGCGAAGAAGTGTTATAACTGTGGACGACTAGGGCATGTTCGACGTGATTGCTACGCTCCTTCTGTGACCTGTTTTGAATGTGGGCAAGAAGGGCATCGTGCGACTTTTGCTGGAAATGTGACTAGGTCATTTGGAGCTCTCACTTCAGCACAAGTCCCGGAAGAGACGAGTGCGAACCTGACACAACATAGTGGTCTTCAAAAGCAGAATTTTGGGAAAAGAGAAGCATCCAGTGCTGGGTCCATTCCTCTACGACTTTATCAGATGAGGAGGTTATATGATCATAGCACTGCTGTTGCATCAGGTACGATTCAGATTTTTTTGCAACCAGTTAGTGTCTTATTCGATTCAGGAGCTTCGCATTCTTTCATATCATTAAACTATGTTAATCATTTGAAAATCTCGTGTTTGCATAATTGTGAACCTTATATTGTGAGTCTGCCGAGTGGACAGAGAATTGTGGGGAATCTAGAAACTAGAGATTTTCCTATGTCTATAGGAGGGAGAAATTGTCCATCAAATCTTATTGTCATCGACATCAATGGTGACGATTTAATTCTTGGAGATGATTGGCTCAATCATTATGGGGCTATTTTGAATTACCAGAAGAGAGTTATCTCGATTATTGCTGATGACGGATTTGAACACTTACTTGAAGGGTGGAGGCCAGGAAGCTCAGGGAAAGTGATCAAAGCCATGAAAGTGATTAAATTGCTAAAACAGGGTTGTACCGGGTTTTGGTGTTATGCCATGAAGAAGGATGAAGGAGTAGAGCTCTCATCTATTCCAGTTGTGAACGAATTCTCAGATGTATTCCCTAACAAACTACCTGGATTACCTCCACGTAGGGCTGTAGAGTTTAATATCAAATTGGAACCAGGAGCCGCACCTATTTCCATACTGTATGGTGCCAACTGAGATGTATGAGTTAAAGAAACATACGATTCATTGAAACAGACGATCATGAAAGAAGCTCACAACGCGCCCTATTCTATTCATCCAGGAACCAGTAAGATGTACAAGGATCTAAAGCAGAATTTCTGGTGGGGGAATATGAAGAGGGATATAGCAGAATACATCTCGAAGTGTTTAACTTGTCAACAGGCTAAGATTGAACATTAGCGACCTGCCGGAATGTGGGAGACACTTTCGATTTCTGAATGGAAGTGGGAGGATATATCGATGGACTTTATCCCTAGTATGCCAAGGACCAGAATGGGGATGAATATAATTTGGGTGATAGTTGATCGTCTAACCAAGTCGGCTCATTTTCTAGGTTTAAGGATACATGGGGACCAGAGAAGTTGGCAGGAGTGTTTATTGCGGAGATAGTCCAATTGCATGGTACGCCGAAGAACATTATTTCGGATCAGGATGGTCGTTTTGTGTCACACTTCTGGAAGGCAGTTCATAAAGCTTTGAGAAATGAGCTGAACTTTAGCACAACTTATCATCCTCAGACGGACAGACAGTCTGAAAGGACTATTCAGACAGTAGAAAATATGCTAGGAGCTTGTGCCTTAGATTGGTCGACTAACTAGGAGATTCATTTGCCGTTGATAGAATTCACCTGCAACAATAGTTGGCATGCTTCCATTAAGATGGCACCGTTTGAAGCATTATACGGAAGAAGATGCAGACCACCCCTGTGTTGGGACGATTCGTCTAACTTGATCAGGACGGAACCAGAGTTGATAGTTCAAACTCAAGAGAAGGTAGCTCTGATTCGTGAAAGGCTGTTGACTGCCCAGAGTCGACAGAAGTCTTATGCAGACGTGCGCCGTCGCCCGCTAGAGTTTGAAATTGGAGACCATGTGCTCTTAAAAGTTTCTCCTACTCGGAGAATCTTTCGTTTTGGAAGGAAAGGAAAGCTAAGTCCATGATATATCGGACCATTCGAAATCCTTGAAAGAGTTGCGGAGTTGGCGTATAGTTTGGCCTTACCGCCATCGCCGAGTCATGTTCATAATATGTTTGACGTATCCCAATTATGTACATATGTACCGGATCCCAGTCATATCATCGATTTTGGCGAGATTGAAGTGGCTAATGATGGCACGTTTGAAGAAAAGCCAATCAAGATACTCGAGAGTCAAGTCAAACAGTTGAGGAATAAACCAATCTCCGTGGTTAAAGTTCAGTGGTCTCAACATGGAGTCGAAGAAGCAACTTGGGAGACTGAGGATAGTATGAAGTCGAGATACCCAGAATTGTTTTCGTCTTAAGTTTCGGGAGGAAACTTCTTTTTAGAGGGGTAGTATGTAATGCCTAGATAATTATTGTGTATTTTACCTGTATTTAAACTTGTAACATTTGATTATGTGGTATTACTAATCGAAGTGTGGTTTCCCGTATTCGTGTTCCTGCGTTTTTGAGTTTCCAATGCATTAATGCATGCATGCATCTGCACGTCTTAACGTACGCTAGATGTTATGCTTAACATACGCTACGTCTGGAATATAACGTACGTTAGAGCTGTAGCGTAACGTACATAAGCTTTAGTCATGGGCAGATCGTATAAGGTCGGAATGTGGGGGACAGAGGAAGATACGTCCATATTGCCCGCGTGAACCTGGACGCCTTTTCAATAAAGCAGGTCAACGAGGCTTAACGTACGTTAGACATAGGTGTTAGCATGCGCTCTGTACATGGTTTTACGTACGTAAAGGCCTTATATAACGTACGTAATAGAAGCCAGAATTGAGACAGTAAGTACTGCCTGACGATAACGTACGCTAAGGTTTGAGGATAGTGTACGCTAAGGCGATAACGTACGTAAGGCTTTTCCCCTAACGTCCGTAACGTGTTAAAATCTATTTATAGACCTCAACCTCCATTTCATTTCCTCCTCACTCATTGGCCGATTTTTATAACTTGAGAATTCTCCAGCACCATAAATCTCTCATATCATTATCTCAACTCGAATTAGAGGATCGTAGACCCTTGAGGATTGGTGTTCAAGCTTCCTGTGTTGAGTTTCAACAAGTATTTTGTTCTTCTTATTTATATTGAGGTATGTTGATCCTTCACCAACTTGATTTCATGTTCTTGAGGATGTTTTGAACCTGTTTTTGTGATTTCCAAGTTCGTTATTTTCACGAGGAGTCGAATACCATGTTTTTAGAAGAATAGATTCGGTTATACTTTGGCTCTCCTTCGTTGTTAAGAGTATTAATCGAACCTTGTTGAGATAGAACCTTAGGATGTAGTGTCCTGAGTTTGTTTTGAATTATGAGCATGATTCTAGTAAGTTTTCTGAGATTTCTAAGACATTTCACCGAGAATAATTCGTGTTTTGATAGAGGTGTTCGGTTTAACAACTTCTTCATATTCATGCTTGTATTGAATCGGCTATGTCAATAGAATCAATCCCGGAATACCGTAGTATCATTCCCTTGCGATGTACGCTTTGTATGCTTGTATCTGCAATCACCCTTTTGATATAAATTGTAAGATCCGAACCACATGTATATATATTGCAAGTCGAAATCAATATTGGATTTTAGATTGTGGTGACTTGTATATCCATGAATCCATAGACGCCGACATTTCACCTCCAATATGGTCATTCGAGTCGTATGTAGTATGTCATTGTTCCCTGCTTAGCTTTCATCGAGTGGATAACCGTGAACCGGCCTTATGTTAATGTTAACTCGATTATGACTTAGGGCGTTCGGTGCTCATATGTTAGCTTCGAGTAGTATGTTGAATCCCTTGTTATTTATTTTAAACAAGGTCTGAGCCTTGCAAGGTGATTGATCGAGGGGCGGCGACCTTTGGGCATGTTGACAGTCGTTGGAGTATTTAATTCTTGCCATCTTTAAGGCAAGTATCATAATTTGACTATTGGTTTAATATTGATGATTTTGATCATACATATTATTATTCATGTTGTTGAACATGAGATCATTCAAGTTGAACTGTCATGATGTCGATCAGGTTATTGATTTATATATTGTTCATGTTGATGGACATATCAATTTGCATATATGTATGCATAGTTGTACTGTATATGTTGTATTGATCCGAAGGGATCGTGTGATCTATGCTGAGGGCGCTGGATCATTGGACGGGTTTTCCACCTCGTGTTGGTCCGACGGGATCCTCTTGGGATCTATGCTGAGGGCGCTGGATCATTAGAATACCCTGTGTTGCGATGATGGAATCATGTGGATTCGCATCGTTGGATTTTGGTAGAGAAAGTCCACATTTGTATATTGCTATGCATCGTTGTTGCATATTCAATTTTGTATATTATGATACTTGTACTGGCATCGTTTTGCTAACTCCTGCGGGGGTGGACATTTGTTTTGATGTTCAGGTAGCCGAGGAGCGGGGAAGCAACCACAGTACCGACATGGTGACGAGGGGGCTCAATGATTTTATCCGATGTATTATTCTGTAATTCTGGTTTGGTTTTTAGTACTCGAGTACGCGTGTCTCTGTTGATGATTTGTGAAGTCTGTAATAAATGGATTGTTTTGGGATGTTTGGAACGGTCGTTAAATTGCTCCCTTATTAATGATATTTTCGTGTTGTTCAATATTTCTTTTAATTTAGCCTTGTAAATTCTTATGCTAAGGGTTTACGGCGCTGTAATTATTCCGAATATCTCGGGGTGTTACAAAATATGGTATCAGAGCTAAGATTCGTGGATATCTTGGCAGTTGGGTTTAGTTGAGTCAGCGTCGTCATGTGTACCATGGTTGTAAGTTTCCTAATCTCATATATCACCATTTAATTGTTTCGTGTTTTGTGAATATTGACAAATTTTAGAAAGTTTTGCTCTCGGTATTAAGTATTTGTGTTTAACGTATGTTGAGAGGAGGTCGTGGATGCGGATGCAGTCGTGGACGCGGATGTGGTAATGCGAGACAGGAAGATTCGTCATCTACCCCGGATTTTTCGGCTAATCGAGCGGATTCCCGTTCTGACGGACAACAGGAAGCGGTAAATAATGACCGAGCACGAACTGTGGAGGAAGATGCAAATCCTAACATGCCGGGAGTGCTTCAACAAGTGGTCACTCAGATGACCCAATTTTCTCAGGTGGTTGACCGTATGCAAGCGACGATGGGTCAACAGCATAATGAAGATAATCGGGGAGACAAGTGGCTTTCAGAAGTGGTCAAATTACACCCACCGAAGTTTGACGGTTCTTCAGATGTGCCTTCATGGCACCACTGGCTGAAGGAACTGGAAAAGATATTTGAGGGAATTAACTGTCCCGATGACCGAAAAGTTCTGATCGCTCAATATTTTCTGATTGGGGAAGCTTTCGACTGGTGGGAAGCCATTCGACATGAGGATCATAATGCTGACTGGGCTGAATTCAAATTAATGATGGAAGCACAATATTGTCCTCGCCCATTTAGAGAGGCTAGAGTCCTAGAGTTTTTCTCACCGTAAAATCTGGAGGCATCTGTGACAGACATGATTAAGACTTTTAATCACCAGCTGACCTTTGTGCGACATCTGGTCCGAACCGAGGCAGAAAATATTTTTCACTTCGACATGCAAATGAAGCCGGAGATCCAACAATATATGTCGGGATTTGAATGTACTACTCTCCAATAGTATCAGGACAAGGCCCTGGCTTACGAAATGAAAGAGACACAGTGGAGAAATTTGCGGAAGCAAAGAAGCAGAAAGTGTCTAGCAACTTCACTGAGTACAAAAGTGGTGGGCCCCGCAAGGGCCAGTCCTCATTCCATTCGTCCAAGGGACCTCCATATCCTTCTCGTGGATGACCAGGGCATTTCGACGTGATTGCTCCGATCCTTCTGTGACCTATTTTGAATGTGGGCAAGAAGGGCATCGTTCGACTTTTTGTGGAAATGTAACTAGGTCATTTAGAGCTAACACTTCAGCACAAGTTCCGAAAGAGACGACCAACAGCAGAATTTTGGGAAAAGAGAAGCATCCAGTGCTCCGGTTCCTCCACGCCTTTATGAGATGAGGAGGTCAGATGATCAGAACACTGCTGTTGCATCAGGTATGATTCAGATTCTTTTGCAACCAGTTAGTGTCTTATTCGATTCAGGAGATACACATTCTTTCATATCATTGAACTGTGTTAATCATTTAAAAATCTCGTGTTTGCATAATTGTGAACCTTATGTTGTGAGTCTGCCGAGTGGAGAGAGAATTGTGGGAAATATAGAAACTAGAGATTTTCCCGTTTCTATAGCAGGGAGAAATTGGCCATCAAATCTTATTGTGATCGACATCAATGGTGACGTTTTAATTCTTGGAGATGATTGGCTCAATCGTTATGGGGCTATTTTGAATTACCGGAAGAGAGTTATCTCGATTATTGCTGATGACGGATCTGAACACTTATTGCATCAGGTACGATTCAGATGCTTTTGCAACCAGTTAGTGTCTTATTCGATTCGGGAGCTACGCATTCTTTCATATCATTGAACTGTGTTAATCGTTTGAAAATCTCGTGTTTGCATAATTGTGAACCTTATGTTGTGAGTCTGCCGAGTGGAGAGAGAATTATGGGAAATATAGAAACTAGAGATTTTCCTGTGTCTATAGGAGGGAGAAATTGGCCATCAAATCTTATTATGATCGACATCAATGGTGACGATTTAATTCTTGGAGATGATTGGCTCAATCGTTATGGGGCTATTTTGAATTACCGGAAGAGAGTTATCTCGATTATTGCTGATGACGGATCTGAACACTTATTCGAAGGGTGGAGACCAGGAAGCTAAGGGAAAGTGATCAAAGCCATGAAAGCGATTAAATTGCTGAAACCGGGTTGTACCGAGTTTTGGTGTTATACCATGAAGAAGGATGAAGGAGTAGAGATCTCATCCATTCTAGTTGTGAACGCATTCTCAGACGTATTCCCTAACGAACTACGTGGATTACCTCCACGTAGAGCTGTAGAGTTTAATATCAAATTGGAACCAGGAGCCGCACCTATTTCCAGAGCACCATACCGTATGGCGCCAACCGAGATGTACGAGTTAAAGAAACAGCTTGAGGAATTATTGTAGAAGGGTTACATCCAACCTAGTGTTTCTCCTTGGGGTGCGCTCGTCCTTTTTGTTCAGAAAAAAGATGGATCCCTCCGATTGTGTATTGATTACAGGGAGCTAAACAAGGTGACGATCAAGAATAAATACCCATTACCTCGTATCGATGACTTATTTGATCAACTGCAGGGGGCAATGGTATTCTTGAAGATCGACTTGAGATCAGGATACCATCAGTTGAGGATTAAGGAATCTGATATACCGAAATCCACTTTCAAATCCCGGTAAGGGCACTATGAATTTGTGGTGATGCCATTTGGACTTACTAATGCTCATGCGGTGTTTATGCAATTGATGAATTGGGTATTCTTACCATACTTGGATAAATCCATGGTCGTTTTCATTGACGACATCTTGATCTATTCGAAGGATCCAAAAGAGCATGCAGAACATTTGTGAATTGTTTTGAATACTTTGAGGAGTGAGCATCTTTATGCAAAACTTTCAAAATGCGAGTTCTAGCTTGAAGAAGTAACGTTCCTTGGGCACGTGATATCAACCGACGGGGTACAGGTGGACCCGAAGAAAATTGAGGCAATCTTGGAGTGGGAATCTCCTAAGAACGTGAAGGAGGTCTGAAGTTTCTTAGGACTTGCTGGGTATTATCGCCGTTTTGTGGAAGGATTTTCCAAAATTGATCATCCGCTCACTCAGCTGTTACAGAAGGCTGAGAAGTTCGTGTGGGACGAGAAATGTCAGACTAGTTTTGATGAACTTAAGAGAAGACTGACAACGGAGCCAATATTAGCACTACTAGATGGAACTGATGGGTTCGTGGTTTTCCGCGATGCTTCAAATCAGGGCATGGGTTGCGTGTTGATGCAGAAGGATAAGGTGATTGCCTATGCCTCTCGACAGTTGAAACCGTATGAGGTTAACTACCCGACACATGATTTAGAGTTAGCAGCCGTTGTCTTTGCCCTAAAGATTTGGCGATATTATTTGTACGGCACCCATTGTCAGATCTTCACAGATCACAAGAGTCTCAAGTATATTTTCAGTCAGAAGGAATTAAACATGAGACAGAGGAGATGGCTGGAATTGATCAAAGATTACGACCAGGAAATTCTTTATCATCCAGGCAAAGCGAACGTGGTAGCTGATGCACTGAGATGCAAACCTGCTTCTATTCGAATGTTGGAAGTGCTTACGTCACAATCCAACATTCAACAAGAATTGATTCGCGAAGGAATTGAAGTATGGTCGCAAGGAGTCCAAGGGCAACTGTGTGTGATGGAATTAACTTCGTCATTAATCGATGAAATCAAATCTAAGCAGTTGGATGATTCTCTGATTATTCGGTTACGTGATGAAGTGGGCAAGGGGAAGGCTCCAGGATTCGTAATATATGATGATGGAGTTTTGAGGTTCCAGAGTCGGCTTTGTGTCCCCAATGACGATTCATTGAAACAGACGATCATGAAAGAAGCTCACAACACGCCCTATTCTATTCATCCAGACACCAGTAAGATGTATAAGGATCTAAAGCAGAATTTATGGTGGGGAAAAATGAAGAGGGACATAGCAAAATACATCTCGAAGTGTTTAACTTGTCAACAGGCTAAGATTGAACATCAGCGACCTGCCGGAATGTTGAAGCCACTTCCGATTCCTGAATGAAAGTGGGAGGATATATCGATGGACTTTATCACCAATATGCCAAGGACCAGAACGGGGATGAATATGATTTGGGTGATAGTTGATCGTCTAACCAAGTCGGCTCATTTTTTGGGTATTAAGGATACATGGGTACCAGAGAAGTTGGCACGAGTGTTTATCGCGGAGATAGTCCGATTGCATGGTACGCCGAAGACCATTATTTCGGATTGGGATGGTCGTTTTGTGTCACACTTCTGGAAGGCAGTTCATAAAGCTTTGGGAATTGAGCTGAACTTTAGCACAGCTTATCATCCTCAGACGGACGGACAATCTGAAAGGACTATTCAGACAGTTGAAGATATGCTAAGAGCTTGTGCCTTAGATTGGTCGACTAACTGGGAGATTCATTTGTCGTTGATAGAATTCACCTACAACAATAGTTGGCATGCTTCCATTAAGATGGCACCATTTGAAGCGTTGTACGGAAGAAGATGCGGATCACTCCTATGTTGTGATGATTTGTCTGACTTGATCAGGACAGAACCAGAGTTGATAGTTCAAACTCAAGATAAGGTAGCTTGATTCGTGAAAGGCTGTTGACTGCCCAGAGTCGACAGAAGTCTTATGCAGACATGCGCCGTCGCCCACTAGAGTTTGAAATTGGGGACCATGCGCTCTTAAAATTTTCTCCTACTCTTGGAATCTTTCGTTTTGGAAGGAAAGGAAAGCTAAGTCCAAGATATATCGGACCATTCGAAATCTTTGAAAGAGTTGGGGAGTTGGTGTATAGGTTGGCCTTACCGCGTATGGTCATAATGTGTTCCACGTATCCTAATTACGGAAATATATACCGGATCCCAGTCATATCATCGATTTTGGCAAGATTGAAGTGGCTAATGATGGCACGTTTGAAGAAAAGCCAATCAAGATACTCGAGAGTAGAGTCAAACAATTGAGGAATAAACCAATCTCCTTGGTTATATTTCAGTGGTCTCAACATGGAGTCGAAGAAGCAACTTGGGAGACTGAGGATAGTATGACGTTGAGATACCTGGAATTGTTTTCGTCTTAAGTTTTGGGATGAAACTTCATTTTAGAGGGGTAGTATGTAATGCCTAGATAATATTGTGTATTTTACCTGTATTTGAACTTGTAACATTTGATTATGTAGTATTATTAATCGAAGTTTGGTTTCCCGTATTCGTATTCCTGCATTTTTGAGTTTCCAACGCATTCATGCATGCATGCATCTGCACGTCTTAACGTACGATAGACATTATGCTTAACATACGCTACGTGTGGAATATAACGTACATTAGAGCCGTAGCGTAACGTACATAAGCTTCAGTCATGGGAAGATCAGATAAGGTCGACATGTGGGGGACAGAGGAAGATTCGTCTATATTGCCCGCGTGAACCTGGATGGCTTTTCAATAAAGCAGGTCAACGAGGGTTAACGTACGTTAGACATGGGTGTTAGCATGAGCTATGTACATGGTTTTACGTACGTAAAGGCCTTGTATAACGTACGTAATAGAATCCAGAATTGAGATAGTGAGTACTGCCAGACGATAACGTACGCTAAGGTTTGAGGATAGTATATGCTAAGGCGATAACGTATGTAAGGCTTTGCCCCTAACGTACGTAACATGTTATAATTTATTTATAGACCTCAACCTCCATTTCATTTCCTCCTTGCTCCTTGGCCGATTTTTGTAACCTGAGAATTCCCCAGCACCATAAATCTCTCATATCATCATCTCATCTCGAACTAGAGGATCGTAGACCCTTGAGGATTGGTGTTCAAGCTTCCGATGTTGAGTTTCACCAAGTATTTCGTTCTTCTTCTTTGTATTGAGGTATGTTGATCCTTCACCAACTTGATTTCATGTTCTTGAGGATGTTTTGAACCTGTTTTTGAGATTTCCAAGTTCGTTATTATCAAGAGGAGTGGAACACCATGTTTTTAGAAGAATAGATTCGGTTATACTTTGGCTCTCCTTCGTTTGTAAGAGTATTAATCGAACCTTGTTGAGATAGAACCTAAGGATGTAGTGTCCTGAGTTTGTTTTGAATTATGAGCATGATTCTAGTAAGTTTTCTGAGATTTCTAAGACATTTCACCGAGAATAATTCGTGTTTTGATAGAGGTTTCGGTTTAACAACTTCTTCATATTCATGCTTGTATTGAACCGGCTATGTAAATATAATCAATCCAGGAATACCGTAGTATCGTCCTTGCGATGTACGCTTGGTATGCTTGTATCCTGAATCACCCTTTTGATATAAATTGTAAGAGCCAAACCACATGTATATATATTGGAAGTCGAAATCAATATTGGAGTTTAGATTGTGGTGACTTGTATATCCATGAGTCCATAGACGCCGACATTTCACCTCCAATATGGTCGTTCGAGTCGTATGTAGTATGTCATTGTTCCCGACTTATCTTTCATCAAGTGGATAAACTGTGAACCGGCCTTACATTAATGTTAACTCGATTATGAATTGGGGCATTCGGTGCTCATATGTTAGTTTCGAGTAGTATGTTGAATCCCTTGTTATTTCTTTTGAACAAGGTTCGAGCCTTGCAAGGTGATTGATTGAGGGGCGGCGACCTTCGGGCGTGTTGACAGTCGTTGGAGTATTTAGTTCTTGCCATCTTCAAGGCAAGTATCGTAATTTGACTATTGATTTAATATAGATGATTTTGATCATACATATTGTTGTTCATGTTGTTGAACATGAGATCATTCAAGTTGAATTGTCATGATGTCGATCAGGTTGTTGATTTATATATTGTTCATGTTGATGGACATATCGATTTGCATATGTGTATGCATAGTTGTACTGTATATGTTGTATTGATCCGAAGGGATCATGTGATCTATGCTGAGGGCGCTGGATCATTGGACGGGTTTTCCACCTCGTGTTGGTCCGACGGGATCATCTTGGGATTTATACTGAGTGCGTTGGATCATTTGATTACCCTATGTTGTGTTGATGGAATCATGTGGATTCGCATCGTTGGATTCTGGTAGAGGAAGTCTGCGTTTGTATTTTGCTATGCATCGTTGTTGCATATTCTTTTTTGTATATTATGATACTTGTAATGGCATCGTTTTGCTAACCCCTGCGGGGGTGGACATTTGATTTGATGTTCAGGTAGTCGAGGAGCGGGGAAGCAACCACAGTACTGACATGATGACGAGGGGGCTCAGTGATGTTATCCGATGTATTGTTCTGTTATTCTGGTTTGGTTTTTAGTACTCGAGTACGCATGTCTCTGTTGATGATTTGTGAAGTCTGTAATAAATGGATTGTTTTGGGATGTTTGGACCGGTCGTTAAATTTGTAATACCCGGTTGTAATTCAGTAATTATCATTCAGTATTTATCACTTAGTAATTGATACTCAGTAATTTTCACTCATTATTAATCACTTGTCACTCAGATTCAGTCATGGTATTCATCATTCAGAGTAATTGTATCGTGTATCAATCGTCATTCGTCATTAATCTAATTGGAGTTTCATGCCGTGTTGATCATCTTTGTCATTTTCGTTGCGAGATGTGCGTGAGGAGTAGCGCACGCTACGTACTCCTTTTAGCGTACGCTAATTGGGTATAGGTAGCGCACGCTACCACTCAGCTTTAGCGCACGCTAAGGTTACCCTGGCTGCAGTCCAGAAGGTACTGGACTGCAGGTGAGTTATAAGTAGCGCACGCTACGAATGGTAAGTAGCCCGCGCTAGTGAGTTGTAGTAGCGCACGCTAATATGTGGTGTAACGCGCGCTAAGGCGGTCGGGTTGAGTCCGGTGGCTCGGATCGCATCGATTAATTCTTAGCGCACGCTATGTGTTGTTTTTAGCGTACGCAATCGATATTATAGCGCACGCTAAATAATGGTTGTAGCGCACGCTATCGAGGTCAGATCAGAGGACAGGCAGTTTCTGGATTCCAGTATTGGGCATCAAATTATTCGTTAGTGCACGCTAAACTATGAGTATTAACGCACGCTAATGATATGGCCGTAGCGCACGCTACAAAAAGGTACGTAGCGCGCGCTACCGTTTTCGGACAGTGGGTACTGGAATACCCAAATTTCCCGTTAGTGCACGCTATGCATTAGGGCTAGCGCACGCTAACCTGGAGCGACTATATATTGGACAGTCAGCTTGAGTTCGTCATTTATCACTCTATTATCATTTCTCTCGTCGGTTCTAGGCGATTTGGGCGATTTTGAGAGTATTCTTCAAGGTGTAATCATCAATCATCATCTTCAAGTCTTTGAGTTGTATTAATCATCACTTCATCATCTCCAAAACATCGAATCAAAGGTATTAATTTCTTGGATCTAGAATTTCGGATTTTTGGGTTTTCCTTCCGATTTCTTCGTATAAGCTTGGATTATCATTGGAATATGTTAGTTATGGATTATCTACCTTGGATAAATATATTCCTACGGATTTAATGGTTATTTTCGGAATTATTTCAAGAACCCTTGGGTTGACTTTGGTTAATTGGGGATTTTCCGATTGATGTTGTTGTAACCATGAATTATGGATTCCTAATGGATTATTGATATCATTGAAGTGTTTTGTTGGTTCGAAATACTCAATTTGGTGTTGGTTTCGACATATTCGGGATTGGATATTTTCGAAGTTGTGTGGTTGGTTATGTATTCGTTGGAATGCCCTATGAGTTTGATTATCGTTGTTTCGACCTTTGGGTTAGTCGTGTTTTGTTGTTTGATACGTGTATTGAACGATTGTTCGTAATTATTGTTATTCAAGGTTGTTCGAGCGACCGGTATCTCGATTAGGACGTTGTTCGTGGAAGGACTTTGTCATTGGTATTGTGTAAGTTAAATCTTACTCGGTTAAAAGGACACTCATTCCTTTTGTTGTTGATTGCTCATAATCATAATTCATTCATCATAATATTAATCATTTTGAGACTTGTAATTGTCGAATAATCATTTCATTCACGAGGAACGACGGTTCCAAATCATTTCATTGGGTTATCAATCACGTCACTATTACTTTCATATCGGTGAGTCATCTTGGCCTTGTCTAATTATTATTCATTGATATTCATCATGGTCATTCTCGTTCATGTGACCTTCCGGGTTCATATTGCGTGGCCGGGTGTGGCTGTGTGGAATTTTTAGTCGGGCACACGATGGTCATGTATTGGGTTCACCGATACTTCGGACCGTGCACACGGTAACGCTTACCTCCGTGAGACTAATTAGGTACAAGGACGGGTGTGTCCGGTCATTCGTCTTGTACACTTGCACGAACATTACGGCGTACTATGATACTCCTCTTGCGTAATTCATAATTAAGAATATTTCATAACTTCATTAATTCACGATTGTGTAATTTCAACTCTTGAGGATTGTTGTTCGTATGGCGGCCCGTTGGGGATTTTGTTTTCAGTCACGGTAAGGCAAAGGCACGGAAGAGCATGTTGACGGCGACGAGTCCCGATGATACTAGTAGGGGCCCCAGTCATTCCGTTTGTTCAGTCATTTTCAGTCATTTCAGTTATTCCGTCATTTGTATTTTCCGCTGCAAATCCCGTTTGAGATGTTTATTTTGTTCAGGGTGGTGTATTTTATCTCCATATAAAATATACTAGTATTCTGTTTTGTCCTGGTGTAATGTACTTAAACTCCTCATCGGATTAATTGGTAATATAATGTGGTTCGGCACTACAATTATATTATTTAATTCATCATTTTCATTTGCCTGGTGGGTCCCAGTCGGGGATTCACGGCACTGTAATATCCGCCTAGTTTGGGGTGTTACAGAGTTGGTATCAGAGCGTGGTTTTGAATACTACCATCCAAGTCATGTCTCATTTGAAATCATCGTCATCGGACTAGTATCATTGGACTTTCGCGTCACGTGTGACCTGTGCAAATGCCGATCCAATCAGACCAAGAACTGTAAGATTTCTATTGCCATGGTATAATTTCTGGCAGTAATCATTCATTCACAATTCATCAGTTAACAATCCTCAATCATCATTGTCATTTTGACCAGGACAGTCAGGTTAACTCATTAATCAGTCAATTCATTTCATTGTTCAGTTGTTGATCAGGAAGATCGAATCATTAATCTTGTTAACTCATTCAAGATAATCATTTCAATAATTTCATCAGATAATCATGTCACCTCAGTTGATCATTCATGTAATTATTGTGTTAGAGCGCGTATGCTCATTTTTATCATCTCATGTCATAATCATAACGTATTATTCATGCGTTAAATATAATCATCATGTGACTTTCATACTTCAGTATGGAGAGGGCAAGAAGAGGACGTGCAGGACGAGGCCGTGGAGCGGGCCGAATCCCGAGAGCTCGTGTAAATACACGTGCAAACGCGAGGAATAATGCTAATTCATCGAGCAGCGACGCTGCCACTCATTCACCTGGACGCGATCATTCACTATCGGGGAGTCGTACCCGGGACACGGCTCGATCGAGAGGTGTCCGGTTGACCCACTCGCTTTTATGCAGGGCATGATGGCCCAAATGACCCAGATGGCTCAGTTGATGGAGACGATGCATAACTCCGTCAATCAAAATCAGCAGGCTCCTCCGCCGCCACCTCAGAGGCAAGAGAGGAATGTGAGTAGTATCATCGGCGATATCTCTCTCCAGAGGCCACCTACTTTTGAGGGCTCGTCTGAGCCGGCAGATATCATTCATTGGCTCGAGCATTTCGAGAAGTTGTTTGCTATGGTAGAGTGTCCCGAGGGACACAAAGTTTCTGTTGCGGCTTACTACCTGGGTAAGAGCGCACATTCTTGGTGGTTGTCGTTGAAGCCCACCGAAGGATCATGTACTTGGGATCAGTTCAAAACTCTTATGATGGAGAGGTATTATCCGGCCCCGCTCAGAGAGGCCAAGTTGTCAGAATTGCTCACCCCCGACCCCTCAACAGACGAGGATGTTCTCGCCATTGCCGAGAAATTTCAGGAACTTCTTCCTTTCGCCTCATCCATCATTCATTCAGAGGCGGATAAGATCAAGTATTTCAGCAAGAGGCTGAAACCCCGTATGAGACTTCAGTTACTTAATCATAATTGCACCACGTTGGCTGAATTCATTGAGAAAGCTCTTACCTACGAGCTTACTGCTAAGGAAATTGCTAAGCAGCAACCTTCGTCTGCTAGCAAGAAATCGAAGAATCGTAATCAGTCTGAAGGCGGTCAGACAACTTTCAAGAAACCCCGTGCGGGCTCTGCTTTTTCTGAGCGACCTCCTGTGTCGTCTAAACCCGCGGAATCTCAGTCTCGAGCGGCCAGTTCGGCCATCACCTGTTTTAACTGTGGGGATCTTGGTCACCTCAGTACCAAGTGTCCGAGACACACTATCACATGTCATAATTGTGGGATTGCTGGGGATAAGGCCCATTTTTGCCGTAGGGACTCCAAACCTACTCAGACGTCATCGCAGGCCCCTAAACAGTCAGCCGTTCAGAATCAGGCCACTCAATCGGCGTCGTTTAAAACGACAGGAGCGACTAAAGGTGGAGCTTTTAGCCATCGAGGCAGGAGCGTCGGTCTGGGACTAGCAAGCCCCAGATTTATGAGATGAAGAAGACCGATGATCCGGAGGCCCGAATGATCTCAGGTACACTCGATATTCTATCTCAACCTGTGTGTACCCTTTTTGATACTGGTGCATCGCATTCATTCATTTCCGAGTCATGTTTGAGTAGACTACGTCTGGGTAGTGCTACTAGTTGTGAGCCTTATGTCATTGGCCTACCTGATGGTAGACGAATTATCGGTAATAGTGAGATTCAGAATTGTCCGATTCAGTTTCATGGTCGTGTATGGCCAGCGGACCTAATCGTGGTAGATTTGCCGAGGGACGACATCATCTTGGGTATTGATTGGATGGATCGTCATGATGCCATCATTAGTGTCCGTAAGCGTATGGTCACTATCATTTCAGACGATGGGGTTGAATGTGTGTTTCAGGGAGGTAATCCCGGCTGTTCTGGTAAGGTCATTAATTTGATGAAAGCAGTGAGATTACTCAATCAGGGGTGTGTCGGTTATTGGTGCTATATGGCCAAAACTGAGAAGTCATCAGTAATGTTAACGAATATTCCGGTGGTGAGGGAATATGCCGATGTTTTTCCAGACGAGTTACCTGGTTTGCCTCCACAGAGGGATGTGGAATTCACGATTGAGTTGGAGCACAGTACGTCCCGATATCGAAGGCACCGCATCGGATGGCCCCGACCAAATGCAGAATTAAAGAACCAACTTGAAGAGTTGTTCGAGAAAGGGTATATCCGACCGAGTGCGTCCCCGTGGGGAGCACCAGTGTTGTTTGTCAAGAAGAAGGATGGTTCATTCCGCTTATGTATTGATTATCGGGAGTTGAACAGGGTGACGATCAAGAATAAGTATCCCTTACCCCGTATTGATGATCTCTTAGATCAACTTCAGGAGCTTCAAGATTTTCCAAGATCGACTTAAGGTCCTGGATATCATCGCCATGGATTCGAGAGTCGGATATCGCGAGGACGGCGTTTCGAACACGCTATGGTCACTATGAGTTTGTGGTTATGCCATTTGGATTGACTAATGCACCTGCGGTATTCATGGAGTTAATGAATCGGGTTTTCATCGACTTTTTGGATCAGTTTGTTGTTGTCTTCATCGATGACATTTTGATTTATTCTCGTGACCGGGAGGAACACGAGTTTCACCTTCATCAAGTGCTCGACGTGTTGAGACGAGAACAACTTTATGGGAAGTTTTCCAAATGTGAGTTCTGGATGTCCGAAGTGACTTTTCTCGGACATGTAATTTCATCAGACGGAGTTCGTGTCGACCCTCAGAAGACGGAGGCTATTCGAGGTTGGCTACCTCCAAAGAACGTTAAGGAAATCCGATGTTTCCTCGGATTAGCGGGTTATTATCGGCGATTTGTAGAGGGATTTTCTAGAATCTCTCAACCCTTAACGAACCTTTTGCGGAAGGATAAGAAATACACGTGGTCCGATGCATGTCAACGGAGTTTTGAGGAACTCAAGAGCCGCTTAATGTCAGCACCTGTACTTTCCTTGCCGCAGGGGACGGAAGGATTTGTGGTTTATAGTGATGCGTCCGGACAGGGTCTCGGATGTGTACTCATTCAGAACGGGAAAGTTATTTCCTATGCTTCACGGCAATTGAGACCTTACGAGGTTAATTATCCGACCCATGACCTGGAGCTAGCAGCCGTGGTGTTCGCTTTGAAGATTTGGCGTCATTACCTTTATGGCGTCACCTGTCAGATATTCACCGATCATAAGAGTTTAAAGTATAAATTTACTCAGAAGGAGTTAAATATGCGTCAGAGACGGTGGTTGGAATTAATCAAAGATTATGATATCGAGATCCTCTACCACCCGGGCAAGGCGAACGTTGTCGCCGACGCCTTGAGTCGTAAGTCCGTTCAGGAGCAGATGCTTGCCCGTTTAACAATTCAGAAGGAGCTTCAGCAGGAATTCCTTAGACCCGAGATCGAGGTCTGGCTTCAGCGAGTTCAGGGGCAGCTTTGTATGTTAGAGATTTCATCGTCACTCGAGGAGGCAATCCGAGAGAATCAGGGTTCGGACCCATCTTTGTTGCGCATCCGAGAGGATGTGGCTCAGGGGAAAGCCCCTGGATTTGTGGTCCATGAGGATGGATTTTTGAGGTTTAAGAATCGGTTGTGCGTACCGGCGAATGACGAGTTGAAAAACTCGATTTTGAAAGAAGCTCATGCTACCCTTATTCGCTCATCCGGTCTAGCAAGATGTACAAGGACTTGAAACAAAATTACTGGTGGAGTAATATGAAGCGAGAAGTCGCAGAATTTGTTTCGAGATGCTTAACCTGTCAACAAGTTAAGATTGAACATCAGCGACCGGCGGGTATGCTGAAACCTCTCCCTATTCCCGAGTGGAAGTGGGAAGACATTTCTATGGATTTCATCACGAGTTTGCCGACGAGTCGTCGTGGCATGAATACGATCTAGGTGATCGTGGACCGCTTAACTAAATCAGCTCATTTCCTTGAGATCAAGGAGACGTGGGGTCCCGAGATACTTGCTCAACCTGCTCATCAAAGAGATAGTCGATCGCACGCAGTACTCCTAAAAGTATCGCTTACGATCGTGACGGACGGTTTGTGTCGCATTTTGGAAATCATTCATCGTGCTATGGGAACTCACTTAATCTCGCACGCTTTTCATCCTCAGTCCGACGGGCAATCAGAGAGGACCATTCAGACATTAGAGGACATGTTGAGGGCATGCGTCCTCGATTGGAAAGACGATTGGGAAGCCCAACTACCATTGATCGAGTTCACGTATAATAATAGTTGGCATGCTTCGATCAAGATGGCACCTTACGAGGCCTTGTATGGTCGTCGTTGTCGATCTCCGTTGTGTTGGTATGACTTATCAGAATCAATCGGCACCGAGCCCGATATGCTTATAGCCGCCCGTGAGAAGGTAACTTTGATCAGGAGTCGTTTGTTGACAGCTCAGAGTCGACAGAAATCATACACAGATAACCGTCGCCGACCATTAGAGTTCGAGGCTGGTGACCATGTGTTAGTCAAGGTATCCCCGATTCGTGGTATCTTCCGTTTTGGAAAGAGGGGAAAGTTGAGTCCGAGATTCATTGGACCGTTTGAGATTTTGGATCGAGTAGGCGAGTTAGCTTATCGATTGGCTTTACCTCCGGCGTTGAGCCGAATTCATAATGTGTTTCATGTCTCCCAGCTGCGGAAGTATGTTGCCGACCCGAGCCACATACTTCAGTTCGACGAAATCGAGATCGCCGACGATCATTCATATGAGGAGCGTCCTATGCGAGTTTTAGAGCGGCGAATCAAACAGTTGAGGAATAAGACGATTCCTTTGGTTAAAATTCAGTGGTCTAGACACGGAGTCGAAGAGGCTACTTGGGAAACCGAGGATAGTATGCGGGAGAGTTATCCCGAATTGTTTGACCCTTAGTTTCGGGGACGAAACTCTTTAAGGGGGGGTGTATGTAATATCCGGTTGTAATTCAGTAATTATCATTCAGTATTTATCACTTAGTAATTGATACTCAGTAATTTTCACTCATTATTAATCACTTGTCACTCAGATTCAGTCATGGTATTCATCATTCAGAGTAATTGTATCGTGTATCAATCGTCATTCGTCATTAATCTAATTGGAGTTTCATGCCGTGTTGATCATCTTTGTCATTTTCGTTGCGAGCTGTGCGTGAGGAGTAGCGCACGCTACATACTCCTTTTAGCGTACGCTAATTGGGTATAGGTAGCGCACGCTACCACTCAGCTTTGCTCGCACGCTAAGGTTACCCTGGCTGCAGTCCAGAAGGTACTGGACTGCAGGTGAGTTATAAGTAGCGCACGCTACGAATGGTAAGTAGCGCGCGCTAGTGAGTTGTAGAAGCGCACGCTAATATGTGGTGTAGCGCGCGCTAAGGACAGATCAGGTTGAGTCCAGTGGCTACTAGACTGCACTGGATTAATTCTTAGCGCACGCTATGTGTTGTTTTTAGCGTACGCAATCGATATTATAGCGCACGCTAAACAATGGTTGTAGCGAACGCTATCGAGGTCAGATCAGAGGACAGGCAGTTTCTGGATTCCAGTACTGGGCATCAAATTATTCGTTAGCGCACGCTAAACTATGAGTATTAACGCACGCTAATGATATGGCCGTAGCGCACGCTACAAAAAGGTACGTAGCGCGCGCTACCGTTTTCGGACAGTGGGTACTGGAATACCCAAATTTCCCGTCAGCGCACGCTATGCATTAGGGCTAGCGCACGCTAACCTGGAGCGACTATATATTGGACAATCAGCTTGAGTTCGTCATTTATCACTCTATTATCATTTCTCTCGTCGGTTCTAGGCGATTTGGGCGATTTTGAGAGTATTCTTCAAGGTGTAATCATCAATCATCATCTTCAAGTCTTTGAGTTGGATTAATCATCACTTCATCATCTCCAAAACATCGAATCAAAGGTATTAATTTCTTGGATCTAGAATTTCGGATTTTTGGGTTTTCCTTCCGATTTCTTCGTGTAAGCTTGGATTATCATTGGAATATGTTAGTTATGGATTATCTACCTTGGATAAATATATTCCTACGGATTTAATGGTTATTTTCGGAATTATTTCAAGAACCCTTGGGGTTGACTTTGGTTAATTGGGGATTTTCCGATTGATGTTGTTGTAACCATGAATTATGGATTCCTAATGGATTATTGATATCATTGAAGTGTTTTGTTGGTTCGAAATACTCAATTTGGTGTTGGTTTCGACATATTCGGGATTGGATATTTTCGAAGTTGTGTGGTTGGTTATGTATTCGTTGGAATGCCCTATGAGTTTGATTATCATTGTTTCGACCTTTGGGTTAGTCGTGTTTTATTGTTTGATACGTGTATTGAACGATTGTTGGTAATTATTGTTATTCAAGGTTGTTCGAGCGACCGGTATCTCGATTAGGACGTTGTTCGTGGAAGGACTTTGTCATCGGTATTGTGTAAGTTAAATCTTACTCGGTTAAAAGGACACTCATTCCTTTTGTTGTTGATTGCTCATAATCATAATTCATTCATCATAATATTAATCATTTTGAGACTTGTAATTGTCGAATAATCATTTCATTCACGAGGAACGACGGTTCCAAATCATTTCATTGGGTTATCAATCACGTCACTATTACTTTCATATCGGTGAGTCATCTTGGCCTTGTCTAATTATTATTCATTGATATTCATCATGGTCATTCTCGTTCATGTGACCTTCCGGGTTCATATTGCGTGGCCGGGTGTGGCTGTGTGGAATTTTTAGTCGGGCACATGATGGTCATGTATTGGGTTCACCGATACTTGGACCGCACACGGTAACGCTTACCTCCGTGAGACTAATTAGGTACAAGGACGGGTGTGTCCGGTCATTCGTCTTGTACACTTGCACAGAACATTACGGGCGTACTATGATACTCCTCTTCAGCGTAATTCATAATTAAGAATATTTCATAATTAAGAATACGCTTACGGACTTTGTCATCGGTATTGTGTAAGTTAAATCTTACTCGGTTAAAAGGACACTCATTCCTTTTGTTGTTGATTGCTCATAATCATAATTCATTCATCATAATATTAATCATTTTGAGACTTGTAATTGTCGAATAATCATTTCATTCACGAGGAACGACGGTTCCAAATCATTTCATTGGGTTATCAATCACGTCACTATTACTTTCATATCGGTGAGTCATCTTGGCCTTGTCTAATTATTATTCATTGATATTCATCATGGTCATTCTCGTTCATGTGACCTTCCGGGTTCATATTGCGTGGCCGGGTGTGGCTGTGTGGAATTTTTAGTCGGGCACATGATGGTCATGTATTGGGTTCACCGATACTTCGGACCGTGCACACGGTAACGCTTACCTCCGTGAGACTAATTAGGTACAAGGACGGGTGTGTCCGGTCATTCGTCTTGTACACTTGCACAGAACATTACGGGCGTACTATGATACTCCTCTTCAGCGTAATTCATAATTAAGAATATTTCATAACTTCAGTTAATTCACGATTGTGTAGTTTCAACTCTTGAGGATTGTTGTTCTGTGTAACTGACCCCGTTGGGGGATTTTGTTTTCAGGTCACGGTAAGGCAAAGGCACGGGAAGAGCATGTTGACGACGACGAGTCCCAGTGATACTAGTAGGGGGCCCCAGTCATTCCGTTTGTTCAGTCATTTTCAGTCATTTCAGTTATTCCGTCATTTGTATTTTCGGCTGCAAATCCCATTTGAGATGTTTATTTTGTTCAGGGTGGTCTATTTTATCTCCATATAAAATATACTAGTATTCTGTTTTGTCCTGGTGTAATGTACTTAAACTCCTCATCGGAGTAATTGGTAATATAATGTGGTTCGGTACTACAATTATATTATTTAATTCATCATTTTCATTTGCCTGGTGGGTCCCAGTCGGGGATTCACGGCACTGTAATATCCGCCTAGTTTGGGGTGTTACAAAATTACTCCCTTATTAATGATATTTTCGTGTTGTTCAGCATTTCTTTTAATTTAGCCATGTAAATTCTTATCCTAAGGGTTTACGGCGATGTAATTATTTCGAATATCTCGGGGTGTTACATTGCATCTATTAAAATTTATAAAGAACTCGATCACCACTATGAAGTAAAGTGAACAATACTTTCGAATTTCAAATGGGAGTGTGTTATTCCGATAAAAATAGTGGGATATGGGTTAAAAGAATAGAAAAGATCTTAATTCTATACTCAGATCGTAATTGAACGAGTCACTAATAAATCTAGCGTACTTAATGCAGACAAATATCAACTCTCAATATGAGAATGAACCCACTCGCTATACTACTCGAAAAGAATACCTTAATTGGCCCTAACTTTGTAGACTAGCTCCGCAACCTGATGATTGTCCTCAGTATAGAGGCACTAGGATACGTCTTGGATACGGACATTCCGGCGCCTCCGGTGCGGGCTAGAGCCAATCAGGAAGAAATTGAAAACCATGAAAAGTGGGTTAAGGATGACATAAAAGTCATGCCTATATGATGGCTTCTATGTCTAATGAGCTTCATAGAGCTCATGAGAAAATGACTTCTGCTAGGCATATTTTATCTCACTTAACCGAGCTTTATGATGAGCACAGTCGAACTGCTAGATATGAGATATCCAAGCAACTGTTCGGTGCTAGGATGAAGGAAGGTGAGAAGGTTGGGGACCACGTCCTCAAAATGATCTCTATGATCTAGAAATTGGAGGCTCTTGATTTTAAGATGGATACTTCTCTTCAGACAAACCTTATCCTACAGTCTCTTCCTGATTCCTTCTCATAGTTTGTTATGAATTTCAACTGCAATGAGATTGCTTGCAATTTAGCAGGTTTGATGAACAAACTGGTAACCACTCAGTCTCATATAAAGACTCCGCGGGTGAAGGAAGTCTGCCCTTGTGATTTCTTCTGGACCTAGGAGGTCCAAGAAAAAGAAGAAAAAGACCAAGAAGCAGACGGGACCACAAATCAAAGACCTTAAAGGTAAGGGCAAGGCCCCAATGGTTCCCAAGAGCAAGAAGAAGAAGGACGCATGTCCCAATGCGGTGAGCTGGGCCACTGGGCTTGAGACTGTCCGTTTCTTCATGGCACTTCAGGTACAAAACTTTTAGTTTTGGAAATAAATTGTCCTGCTACTGTATTATCTACTTCTTGGATACTGGATTCAGGTGCTAGTTCTCACATTTGTATTGTGAATCAGAATCTGGAACAAAGTAGGAAGCTTGGAGATGGAGAAGTGATGATTACAGTCGGAAGCGGGCATAGTGTCGAAGCAACTGTCATAGGATCACTTCTTTTGGATTTGGAATCCGGCTTTGTTTTAACATTAGCTAATGTACTTGTTTTGCCCAAGGGACATAAAAACATTGTATCTATTGGGGTCATGGATCGGAAAAGCTTTTCATTTTTTATTGGAGATGGTTCCTGCAAAATTTATTTTAGAAATAAACTTATAGGCACTGCTACATTGTTAGATGGACTGTATCATCTAAACCTTAGTAACAAAGTCATTGAATACTATGACTAGGAAGCATGGTAGGGATGAAACTAATCAAGTTTTGAAATGGCATCTTAGACTTGGTCATGTTGGTGAGACCAAGATTTACAAAATGGAAAAAGATGGACTTATGGGTCCATTGGGAACGGATCCCTTTCCAACTTGTGAATCTTGCCTTAAAGGCAAAATGACTAAGTCCCTCTTCACAGGGACTTTTGAAAGAGCCGCTGATAAACTTGGATTAGTCCATACCGACGTATGTGGTGCTTTAGAAGCAGCACATGACAGATATCAGTATTTCATTACATTTATGGATGATCATACTAGGTATGGTTATGTATACTTAATGAAACATAAATCTGAGGCTTTTGAGAAATTCCAGGAACTTAAGGCCCTAGTCGAAAAACAAACTGGTAATCATATCAAAGCATTTCGGTTGGACCGAGGTGGCGAGTATATAAGTACAGAGTTTGATGAGTTCCTTAAGGAGCATAGAATAATATCACAACTTACACCTCCAGGAACTCCTCAGTTAAATGGTGTGTCAGAAAGAAGGAACTGAACCTTGTTGAACATGGTCTGTTCTATGCTTAGCTATAATGACTTACCAATTTCCCTATGGGGATATGCACTCTTGACTGCTGTTTATATCTTGAAAAGATGTCCTTCCAAGTCCGTTCCTAAAACTCCACATGAGATGTGGGAGGGCATGAAACCAAGTCTTAATCACATTAGGATTTGGGGATGTCCATCCTATGTCAAGAAGACTAAGGTGGAGAAATTAGAAGTCAGGTCCGTGAAGGGACGTTTCATTGGATTCCCATCTGGGATGATGGGTGATCTATTCTACATGCCCGAAGATCGAATGATCATTGTTGCTTTGCAAGCACACTTCCTGGAAGATGAGTTCATTCAGGAAGGCGGAGCAGGTAGAAGTATTTCTTTGGAAGAATACAATGAAACTCCTCAGGAGACACCTGTACAAGAAGTTGGAACCGAACCTTCTGAAACACAAGTACAACCACTTTCGTAGGTCTAGTAGGGTGTCTCATTTACCTGAGAGGTATGGCCTTGTGAACCTGGAGGAGTTGGGTCTCCATGAGGTTCCAGGTGATTGCCAAGAGACCGACACCACGACCTATGACCAAGCGATGGTGGATGTAGACTCCGCGAAATGGCGTGAAGCTATGGAAGTTGAGATAGACTCGATGCATGTCAATCAGGTCTGGACTCTAGTAGACCGCCCCAAGGGCATAGTGCCTACTGGGAATAAGTGGATCTATAAGAGAAAGACTGATGGGGATGGCAAAGTTGACACCTATAAGGCCAGGCTTGTAGCAAGGGGTTATACCCAAAAATAAGGGATCGATTATCATGATACCTTCTCACCCGTAGCTATGATCAAGTATATTCGCATGATGCTTGCTATAGATGCCTACCACGATTATGAGATATGGCAGATGGATGTAAAGACGGCCTTCCTTAACGGATTGCTCGAGGAGGAAATCTATATGGAGCAACCTAAAGGCTTTGTGTCCGAGGTCGACGTACATAAGGTGTGCAAACTTCAGCATTCCATTTATGGACTGAAGCAAGCTTCGCATAGTTGGAAACTTCGTTTTAACGAGGAAGTCAAAGAGTTTGACTTCATGCAAAATGAAGAGGAACCTTGTGTATACAAGAGGGTTAGTGGGAGCAAGATTGCATTCTTAATACTATATGCAAATGACATTATACTAATAGGAAATGATGTGGGAATGCTCAGTTCTGTGAAAGCTTGGCTTTCGAGTAGGTTCTCCACGAAAGACTTAGGAGAAGCTACCTATATTCTTGGTATTCGGCTCTACCGAGATAGAGTGAAGAGAATGATAGGTCTTTCCCAATCCCTCTATATAAATAAAATCTTAAAGCGATTTAAGATGGATGATTCTAAAAGAGGATTCCTACCGATGCGACATGGAATAAAACTCTCCTCGAAGATGTGTCCTCAAAGTGAGGAACAACGAAAGGGAATGAGTGATATACCATATGCTTCGGCCGTAGGTAGCCTTATGTATTCAATGGTGTGTACGAGACCCGACATTGCGCATGCTGTGAGCGTGGTAAGTTTCAGGCAAACCTAGGTAGGGAACATTGGACTATTGTAAAGAACGTTCTCAAGTACTTGACAAGAACTAGAGATCTGGTTCTTATGTATGGTGGTGGAGAACTGAATGTGATGGGCTTCACTGATTCAGACTTCCAAGGACAGAAGGACGATGCGATGTCTACTTTTGACTACATATTTACTCTTAATGGAGGAGCAGTAACTTGGTGTAGCGCCAAGCAAAGCGCGACTGTTGATTCCACCAGTCAGGCTGAGTATCAAGCAGCCTGGTAGGCTTCCAAGGAAGGGTTTTGGATTAAGAAGTTTCTGGGAGAACTTCAAGTGATACCATGTGCTGAGCTGCCTGTTTCACTTTTCTGCGACAACGACGGAGCTGCAGAGCAGGCCAAGGAGCCAAGGTTTCACAACTGTACCAAACACATTGAGAGGAAGTATCATCTCGTGAGAGAATTTGTTCGCAAGGGATACATTATGCTGCATAGAGTAGACTCATCCGACAACGTCGCTGATCCACTGACCAAGCCACTTTCTCAGATTAGCTTAGAGCATCATCTGGAGAACATGGGTATTAGATACCATAGTGTGTGGCATTGAGTGCAAGTGGGAGATTTTTAGGAGTATGCCATCGAATGCCACTCAGGGGATGTTAGAGTGAGGGCATTGTACTTGTTAGTATGTAAATCATTATCAGAAGGCAATTGTATGTTTCTTTATTTACTGGTAGTCACTGGCATTCCTGACTCGTAAATATATATATATATATAAACTAGTCCGTATATTTGAAATCAAAAAATTCCACTCCTTATTGGATAAGGGGATTGGCACTGGAATGGTTTATGGCTCAAATACTTAATCGTTCGCAAGCCGATGAAACTTGACTGGGCGTTAAGTTTATGTGAAGACTTGTATGACGTGTTATTTGACTTGGAGAGTGCCTATCGAACACTAGTGGTTAGTGGGAGAACACGTTGTAGGTATGCTAATGAGATTAGTGTAACACCCCAATCCGCTCAGGGATATTACACTCCGTAGGACCTTTCCCCAAGGTTCTACCTGGCTGGTAACAAAATCGAACATCCCAAAAATACCTTTAAGGCTAAAATGACTCAGTAGACCGATTTGGTCTTTCAATAAATACATACAACTCTACCTCAATACATGCCCACGCAGGGGTCGAATACAACACACTCCCATATAATGGGGAAAGAACACTGCAGCGGAAAATAAAGTACAACTGAACCAGTACAACAACGTACGGGACCTCATGTGATTAGTATCGATCATCTTTCATCATCCTTCATGCCGACCCTGTGTTATGCTCCCCAAAACCTGAATGCAATATAGACATCCACCCCCCGATTACTCGGGGGTTAGCAAAATTCCACTATTTTGCTAGTGCAAGTACAAAGTGCAAATACGAGTCATACAAATCATATTCCAAGAATAATAAGAATCAAGAATCCTCAAAGATTCAAACATAACGAAAATACTTTTCGAGGCAAGAGCTTAGGTAAAGCTTTCCAAAATCAAAAGATCACAATTCAAAGGAAACAATTTATAAAATGGTTTAAAATGCCATCGGGAGTTTTGATAGAAAACAATTTAGGATTTTCGAATCCTTCTCTTTCCAAAATAAACATGGGTCACAGTCCAAAGGTTTTGTTTTCACAAATAAAACCAACAACAATTGACAGGGTCGAAACCCACATCACGTGTCCTCGACGGACATAAAATCAACACAGCATAATCACCCAAGATACGCAAATCTCAGTCACACAAGTACAACACCAACTCGTGAATACAGAGTGAAGTCATAGATTCCCTCGAGGCCTCGACGGACCCTCCCGAGGTGAGCAAAGTGCATTCACAAATCATATTCTCAAACTCGTGAATCCAGAGTGAAGTCATAGATTCTATCGAGGCCTCGACGGACCCTCCCAAGGTGAGCAAAGCACATTCACAAATCATATACTCAAACTCGTGAATCCAGAGTGAAGTCATAGATTCCCTCGAGGCCTCGACGGAGCCTACCGAGGTGAGCAAAGCACATTCACAAATCATATACTCAAACTCGTGAATCCAGAGTGAAGTCATAGATTCCCTCGAGGCCTCTACGGACCCTCCCGAGGTGAGCAAAGCACATTCACAACAAAGGTATCCAAACAATTCACCCAGAGGCATCAAACACTTAGCAAAACACAACGTCAAACCACAGCACACCGAAATGAGGCAATATACGTACACACGCATCTTCAAGCGCAACATCAACTCCAACCATATCCATAGGATTCACATAATCGTTTATGAGACACACCAATCACAAAATACACACGGTTTTGAAAGAGAGCCTTTAACGAGGCTAACCGAATCTTTTGAAAGTTCATTTCAAACAAACAAACAAACATACCAAGACGATCACCAATCATCATATTCACAAAACAAGAATTGTACGATACCACGAGCAATAGAACAGTGAACGGATATGGTCGGGTAGCCCTCGAACTTCCAAGATTGACCAAAACCCAGACAATTCCACGAAAACAACAAAAATAATATCACCACGAATCAATAACGCTAAACGGCATCCGAATCAACCCGAAAAAAAACAAGAATATGAGGGTTCTTCAAGGAAATCGGAAATCAAGTTCCGGTTGGTAAAAATTGACAAATGGGTTACAAAATCCGAAGATCATGGCCGAGACAACAAGAATACCAGAATCAATTTATCAACCATGGATTAAATCGAAGAATCACGAAGAAACCCCCAAAAATCATACAACTAGGGTTCTAAGTAAGAAAATACCTCGATTCGATGAAGAAAACGGATTGAATGATGATATAATTGATAAGAATCTTCCAAAACGCCTTGGAATTGATTAGAATCGACCAAGACCTATTCTCCACGTCTCACCCGTCGCCCGCCGCCACAAAAATGGAAAAAGTGGAGAAGAAATGAAGTCTGGCCGAGCCCAGGCCTATATATGGATGGGAGTGTTACAGCCGTAACCGGCAGTGCCTTACGGCCGTAACTCGGTCAACTGCCGATAGCACACGCAATGGCCGAAGCCTTGCATACGCAACGATCACACCTTATGGCCGTAACCGGCATAGCCTTACGGCCATAACCGAACTCCCAGGGGCCACTGACTGAAATCTGCCGAGTCACTACGGCCGTAACCGGCCAGCGCTTAGCGGCCGTAACAAGCCTCACGGTCGTAACCTGATGGACCTTACGACCGTAACTGAGTCCCCCCAGGCCAAGATGTGCGAAAGCCTTACGGCCGTAATTGGCCAGGCCTTACGGCCGTAATCGGCCCAGCCAGCCCTCCGACTGCCTGGCTCGATACTCGATGACGTCTCGATCACTCGAACGCACTGGTTATAATCCAAAACAATAACGAACAGGCTATGAAACTCAATGTACCACAGTACAAGCATGCGATTCCAAAGACGCGGACGACAACATTCCGTTCGACCGAAGAAAATTCAACGAAATCGGAATGAAGATCTCGGGTATTACATTACCATAGTGTGCGCTAACAAATAAGTGTAGCGCGTGCTAGAAAATAAGTGTAGCATGTGCTAACGACTCAGAAGGACAGCAACAGTGCTCTCGTAAATGGGTACAACAACTATAAAACCCCCAGATTTAACTGGGAATATTACAGCGCCGTGGGCCCCGAGATGGAACCCACAAGGCTGAAGGAAATTTTCACAATCATTTACAAATGCCCAAGAGGCCAACGACGGTACTATCTTTAAAAATGCACAAAGACTTATAAAATCCATTTATCAAAAACCATCGTAAAAACTCATTTGAAATTGCAAGGCCAAACGGCCGACACTCAAAAGTTTAGAAAACAATTTCCAAAGTAACCTCAGTTACTAGATACCAAAAGAGCGTTTCAAAATACTCACGCAGCGGGAAAAAGACCAACCAAAAAGATACTCTAGCAGCGGAATACAAGAACCAATCAAGAAACTCAATGCAGAAAACATGTCCTAGCCAGTATCCTCCGGGAAGCTCATCTCTTCACGACCGCTACAAGCTCAATACTCCAAGAACCTAAAAAGAAATCCCACGACGGGGTCAGCCATAATATCCAACAATGATAACCGTCACATCACATTAATAATTACATACCAATGAGAATACAACATAAGAATACGACCAACGTAATATTACCGCCATAACTTTACTTACTCAAGTAATTCTCATCAGAATAACCATTATCACATTTCGCATCTCGTACTCGATTAACCAATAAACTCGAACATAATATCTGTATTGCACCTCAAACAATACTCAAGATTCTCAAACTATCATCACCAACTCACGATACGGAAATATACCAGTTCTGACCAATACGATCCATCGGATAGTATCATTAAATCCAAAGACGATAACCGGTTGTCCATCAAAAGACAATTACCAAAGGAAAATACGGAAATACCTCGAGATATGAAGTGCCACGACAATCATATCAGTCTAATCCGAGATCAGATCAATGCAATACGGACAAGGTCCTAACACAAGACCTACAAATGCATACTCATATGACCACGTCAATATGCTCAAAAGAATAACAACAGTGCATACTCAATGGAAATCCCATGATCCAGCGCCCTCAGCATAGATCCCAAGATGATCCTACAAGATCAACACGAGGTGGATAACCAATAATATACATATGCAAAACAACACAACACTGGGTAATCCAACGATCCAGCGCCCTCAGCATAGATCCCAAGATGATCCCGTCGGACCAACACGAGGTGGAAAAACCCGTCCAATGATCCAGCGCCCTCAGCATAGATCCCAAGATGATCCCGTCGGACCAACACGAGGTGTACATCTGATCCAGCGCCCTCACCATAGATCACACGATCCCATCGGATCAACACAACACAAACAACACAATTATGCATACACATATGCAAATCAAAATGTTCATCAACATGAACAACGCAACATGAACGACAATATGACAAATCAACTAAGACGACCTCATGTTCGACAACATGAATGACAATATGCATGATCAAATCACCAACACTAACTGAATCGATATAAGATACTTGCCCCGAGTACTTCGGGAGAAATCTCGATATCAAACCATCACCGACGATTATCCGCAATGCTCGGCAATCCAAACTTACCATGGACTACAGATACTCATATCCTCATCTTTCCCATAATGTATCGTCGATACCCAAAATTCCAATAACCGAAATGAATCATAAACCTTATGATTTAACTCCCAGAACCGGAAAGACAACACATAATCCAAATCTCCAGAATTTGCAGTAATAATCATTGCTATATGCATTATAAACGAAATGAAACTGAAATAATTCATTAAACATTATAACTGAGCAAGTAATAACTTGCCTCGATACCGATGAATCCGTTACCAATTCCTAGTCGTCGAGTACAAGATCCTCGGCTCCCGGCTCAAAGTGATTCACGAACGCACACGAACACGACCGAAACATACGGTTATACTCATCGATCAATAATCTCAACCTATTGCAATAATCGATTAACATAGAATCCGATAATAATCAATAATCGACATAGCCAACCAATCAAACTCAACGGATCAACAATACCTCGATCATACAGAAAACCGAACAATATAACTCAAACCAATCAAACACGAATTCAAAACAACAATATGATTCCACTTTCAATCTTAAATACACTTACAAGGTTCCTCCTTGTATATTCATAATAAAACCAATTATCGATTATCATCATCAATCCATACAATCCGATTAATTATAGATAATCATATTCCAAGAGTTCCACAACTTATTCCGAAATCACATTCAAAGTCCCCAAACGGCATAATCCGATGTGTTCTAACATCTAAACAATCCTTATTCACTATTCAAGGTGTATGTAATCATGTTCTTCAACATATATACTTCTCATAAACTATCAAGAACATCGAGAATACTACGAATCTATAATCATAACAACATAATTAAGACATTTGATCATCAATTCATTACCTTCCCTTAACAAAATTCCCGTAAATACCAAGAATCATCATAACAATATCAATTTAACCATCATTCATACGAAAACGTGTAGAATTTCCCAAGTTCTACTCACTGAGGCATTTCATCGAACACTTTGAAAGCATAGTCCAATTCAATCATTTTAACGAAGAAATACTCGAATTTGTTCCACAGAACTTCAAGAGTATTGAATGATTACGAGATTACAACAAAGTTCCATCAATAATCTGAACCAAAACGAATCAAATCGGCCAAAACACCAAGAAACTCCAAGAATATCCAAAAACCAAAAGTTTAGGTGTTTTTACCTTCGATCCGGGTGGAAGATGATGTTAATTCATGATTCCAACTTCCAAAACATGTTGCTACATGATGTTCTTACTCAAATCCATCGACTTTGCTGAAGAAATCGCAAAAGGAACGAAGAAAAATGAAAAATGACAAGGATGACTCGGTCCAGGCCTTATATAGGCCGAGACCTGCCGGCACCTTACGTACGTAACCGGCGGGTCCTTACGTACGTAGCCGGCCGCGGCCTAACCTTCTATCCATTTTTGGCCGACAGCCTTACGTACGTAATCGGCAGCTGCTTACGTACGTAACGGGCGCTTACGACCGTAACCAGCCACAACTTTACGTACGTTATCGGCAAGTCCTTACGCCCAGCGAGTCACTGCCGACCGTGATCGGCCACCCCTGCAAGTCACTACCGACCATGCTCGGCCACTGCAGGTCCTCTCGGCCACGACTCGGCCAGCCGTCCCGTAACGTACGTAACACTTATTCCGTTGCGTACGTAATACGTACGTTGACTTGCTATAGTATTATACTCGTATTACGTACGTAATACAGCCTGTATAACGTACGTAACTCCATCCGTTGACTCACCTGTCCACATATGCGCCGAAAGCCGCCGACACTGGGCCCCACTATCCGATCACAACTTGGTCCTGTCTGATTCCTCTTGTTACGTACATAATGTCTCGGCCATAACGTACGTAACTCTTGTGATTTAGCGTACGTAAGTCTTCAACATTAGCGTACACTAAGTATTCTATACTTAGCCAATTTCAACTGTTACCGCCTGTTCTCGACATACCGAAAACACATATACACTTACTGAATACATATACTGAATCCAATAACATTCTTATACGATATACTCTATATCGAAAGTACGATAACCTGATACACTGTAATATCCGCAATTTCGGATTTCGGTGATTTTCTTTTTTTTTTTGGTGAGTGTCCGTTTTGACAACTCGCTTGGGACTGATTCATCATTATGAGAATGATTAACTCTGCAATTTTTGTCATCCGAGTTCGTTTCGGTGTCGTTTTGTTGAGTTCCGTGCTTTTTAGCGACTTTTCCGCACTTGAGTTCGATTCTTGCGAATCTCCTTCGACACTGCTGTTTCTAGTTTCCCATAAGTCCGTTTAACTTTGTTAGACGTGTTTTGAACTTCGGTTTGCTTATTCGATCACGTATCGTGATTTTCGGGCGTTTTGGGCCATTTTTGTAATTCACCCAAAGTTATGGGTATCCGTATCTGTAATTGTTGTCTCGACCCGTTTCTTGGTCACGTATAATTAATTATTGCATTATGTTTTCATTCCGGGTCGTTGCTGTTGTCCGCGAGATTTTCGTCGTGTTCGTTTCGTACGTTTTCGGAAATCGAGTCGTCGGATCATGACGGCTGAGCAGCTGGCCGGACGGTGGCGGGTCCTGGCCGGACGGTTGCGGGCACTGACCGGGATGACACGGCAGGAACCGGCGTAGCGCGCGCTACTTCCGGAAGGCTGCGTGCGCTAACCGGCAGGAGTAGCGCACGTTACGCGGCCGACCGACTCACGATATCGAGTCATGGCAGAGAGGTTCTGAGGTTCTGGACTCGGGTAGGATCGGCAGGTAGCACACGCTACTGTCGGTCGTGGCGCACGCTAACCGGCAGGGGTAGCGCACGCAGTCGGCCGACTGGCGTACGTTACCTGGGCGAGCTATTTAGTCCAGAGGTTACTGGACGCGTCGGCTAGCGCGCGCAGGCTTCCGGCTGTAGCGCACGCTAGCGGGGGTCATGCGGGCCCTGGCCAAGGGTACTAGGCCGATACTGGCTGATAGAGCACGCTAGTCCGGGAAGGCTAGCGCACGCTAGTTCCGGCCAGTATAAATGTGACAGAGCAGTCACATTTTCATTCATTTTTCACTCCCTTCCTTTTCGGTCCGCGGCTGGCGATTCGGAGGTGGCGAAGCCATGTTGTTTAAAAACAAATCCACGATGTTCTTGAGGTTATATCATTGATCAATCATCCGTTATCATCATTTGATCCAGCGAATCAAGTTCATTGTTGCGGATTGTCGTTCGGTGGAGTCGGCGAGTTCGTAGTCGGTTCGTGCCAACCTACTTCGGCCGATTCTCCGCGTTGTGGTTATTCGAGGCAAGTACCTTGTTCATACGCTTCTCGTTTTGTGGATATGATGATCGGTGGTCGTCTTGGTGTGTTTGTTTGGTTATTTGAAATGAATTTCCAAAAGATTCGGTTTAGCCTCGTTAAGGGCTCATTTTCAAAACGCGTGTGTTTTGTGAACGGTGTGTTTTGGGAGATTGATTATGATTTGATTGTTTTGAAAGTTGATGGCTTTGGTGATACCCCTGTTGTTTAGAGTTATGGAATCGCGTATTCCGTGTTTGATCTTGTTATTGTGTTTTGAAGAGTTTGATAACGGTGTCTATTTAGTGGCCATCTCTAGTGAGTATTCTTAATGAACTTACATTCTTAGCATATAAGTATTGCATGAGTTACGTGTGTGTGTCTATGCTCACTATGGGTTAGATCTGACGGGGTCTCGGTAGGGATCCACGGAGGGGTGGATCCGCGAGCTTGCTTTTAACCACTATGGGTTAGATCCGACGGGGTCTCGGTAGGGGTCCATGGAGGGGTGGATCTGCGGTTAATTGTGGTGCATTTTTGCAAATGTGATTTGATTATGGCATTTCCGGAAATGAGTGCTTTTGAACGGTTTTCATGATTGCATGCATCGACTAAGTGTGTAAGAGGTAAGTTGTTCGTTTGGCTTACTTGGCTAGGATGGCACTAGAGTATTTTGTTGTTTGTGTTAAATCCTTTATTTGTGGATTTTGATGTTGGGAGACGAACCTTGTGGTCGTTCTTGTGTACTGTGAGTTGATGAGATTTGGGGCTAAAATCCCAATGGTTTTGTAAAAGTCATTTTACGGATTTGGGGCTAAAATCCCAACGGTTTGGTAATGGTCATTTTTCGGAAAGTAAACCTTTGGGGCGGTGACCCCTTTCGTCTTTTGGGTTTTGAAAAGTAGGATTTGATAATCCTAAATCGTTTTCTATTAAAACTCCCGATGGTATTTCAAATCATATTATAAATTGTTTCCCTTGATATTTTGATCTTGAAATTTTGGGAAGTCTTTACTCAAACTCTCGCCTCGGGAAGTGTTCATCTTGTTGTATTTGAATCTTTGAGGATTTCGGATTATTATCGTTCGTGGAATGTGAATTATATGACTCGTATTTTTGCACTTGTACTTGCACTAGCAAAACAGTGGAGTTTTGCTAACCCCCGAGTATTCGGGGGGTGGATGTCTATTTTTGCATTCAGGTTTTGGAGCATAACATAGGGTCGGCATGAAGGATGATGAAAGATGATCGATACTAATCACATAAGGAACCGTACATTGTTTATTGGTTCAGTTGTACTTTATTTTCTGCTGCTATATTTTTCCCGTTGTACGGGTGTGGTTGTGTTTTGACCCTTGCGTGGGCATGAGTTGTATTTGAGTTGTATGTATTTATTGAAAGACCAACTCGGTCTACTGAGTCATTTTAGCCTTAAAGGCATGGTTGAGTTGTTATATGTTGTTACCAGCCTGGTAGATCCTTGAGGAAAGGTTCTACGGCGTGTAATATCCCTGAGCGGATTGGGGGTGTTACAAATATGGTATCGGAGCGTAGGTTGAGGAAAACCTAGGCTGTCGGGTCAAGTCGTGTTGTTTGAGTCTTGTTTCGTCGGATTTTATCTGACTGAGTTGTGTCGCGACGCGTCGTCTGAGTTTGTTGGTCGTGATTAGTATCGTGGGGCGATCATCATCTTCGTGCGACCTGTGGCTGTAAGTCTCCCTTCTTTGTGTTGTGCCGCGTGTGACACGAGCTATTTTTATGATTATTTGTTCAGTGACGGAATCCTCTTATGGATTTTGATTTCTTGAGATGTGGTTATTTGACCCTCATATTTCGTTCATATGAGGAGTAGCGTTGCTGGATTGTGCATGTTTGACTTTATTTCTTTTATCCACTGCGTGAGTTCTTTTGTAATGGCTTTCGGTATTTTACCGGCTGAGTTCTATTTCAAAAACCGATTCCCTTAACCGAGTTTGTGGCATTATGGCCTTGATCGTTTTGGCGAAATTCTTATGACGATATTTAGTATTTTGTAAATGGCTTTTGTAAGTTTTTGAAATATTACCGTCATCGGCTTTTTGACGTAGTAAATAATTTTTAGCCTGGTGAGTTACGGCGCGGGACCCACGGCGCTATAATGTTTTGTGTAATTACCTGAAATTTTTGGGCATTCTAGCCCATTGAATTATATTTGAAAACCTTGAGTATCTTAGAAAATAAATTTCGAGACGTACTTTTAAAATGAATTATTTCCTCGTGGTACATCCAAGGTGCCACAATATGTTTCCAAATTCTTCTACCTCGAGGATCAAAATGTTTTGAGATATTTTCACTGTTTTAGAAACACTTTTATTTAGACCCGAGGGTCGAATATTCTGAAAGTTTTTACTAAGAGAAAGTGTCCTCATTTTTATCTAATGTGAAATGGTTCTCCAAAGTCTCGATAACGATGTTTCACGTTTGTATTTTTTTTTAAAGGTGATACTCAAGATCAACTGGTGTTCTTATAAATTATTTTCAAAATGAGGTTTTCGTTTTTAAAACCTATCCATTCCCGTTTGAGGGCTGGGTATGTATGTATGATGTTCGCATTGTCATTTTGATGTTTGCTCCCGAGTATGATCGAGTTGGCGGTGTGAGCATTGAGTCGTTTTCCACACATTTGTTGTGTTAGCCCTCTGTGAAAGGTGGGATGTTGGTATTGAATATTGTCAGCTCGTGGCGATTTCTGCGTTGTCGCGCATGTGCGAGCTGTTAGAGCTTGGTTTGGTATGGCCGTGTGCATCGGTGATCGTTCCGTTATGTGTCGGTTGTTTAATGTCTTGTTACCTTGCTCCTGTTTTTGTGAATTTCGTGGACGAGGTCGAAGGTAATACCCATACTATTTGGACTTCTGTATCTTCTCTTTCTCCAGTCTATCGATTCGCTCATGTTCGTTGATACTTTATGAACTTATTCTGTATTTCGGTTTCATCGTCCGAACGAACTGCGATCTTGTTGTGGGTCGATCTGGTTATCGCTGTGACTTTTTCGAGTTCGGTTCGATTCTTGTGAACCTTGTTCGGAAGTGACATCATCTGGTTCTATTAGTTCTTTTATTCGAAGTGGATCGGATTTGGAACTCCTGTGTTTTTGACTCTGTCGACTCGTTTATGTTCGTTGACATTTTCTGAGCTTGTCCTGCCTCTTGCTTTTGTTGATCGAACGAGTGTGGTATTGTTTCGGAATAACTCGTTTGTCGTTGTGACTTTTCAATTGCTATTCCCTTTCCTGCGGATCTTATATGAATGCACATCTTGTTGTTTTCACCGGATCATATATTGTCTCGAGTAGAGATGTGAACCTTGGAGTTGTTGTTTGAATTTTATCGTTCTTCGTGATTCGAACATGATAGTTCGATTCTAGTTGTCTCGATCGTTTGATTGTTCGGTTTTTGTTGATCTCGTTTCGTGATTTTGGAACGTTCAGGCTCCTTCATAATTCCCTTAAGTTCGGGAAATTAGTCTCGTTTTCAATCTTCCAACCTTTGGGCGGTGGAATTCCGTATTGGTTCAGCGATTGGCTCGTGTTTCGATTGATGTACCGTTGGGTTGGTCAATCATATTGATTTTCGTTCGTTGTGTTTTGTGATTGTCGGATAATTGACTTGGCTATATTATCCATTTGATGACGCTTGTCATTTGTTGGTTTTATTATATCCCTAACGGCGACGTTGTGTTGGTCGCCGTGGAGCGTGTTTTCACGTTGTATATTCCTTTGCGTTGTTTGTAACATTTCGCCGTTGGGCGTTAGTTACGCATTCTTGTGTATCTCATTGAAATATTCCTGGTGGTATATTTCTTCTCCCTACTTGTTTTAAGTTTCGGGACGAAACTTCTTTTAAGGATGGTAGAATGTAATATCCACAATTTCGGATTTCGGTGATTTAATTTTTTGTTTTGGTGAGAGTCCGTTTTGACGACTCGCTTGATACCGATTCATCATTCTGAGAATGATTAATTCTGCACTTTTTGTCATCTGAGTTCGTTTCGGTGTCGTTTTGTTGAGTTCCGTGCTTTTTAGCGACTTTTCCGCACTTGAGTTCGATTCTTGCGAATCTCCTTCGAAACTGCTGTTTCGAGTTTCCCGTAAGTCCGTTTAACTTTGTTAGACGTGTTGTGAACTTCGGTTTGGTTATTCGATCACGTATCGTTATTTTCGGGCGTTTTGGGCCATTTTTCTAATTTACCCAAAGTTATGGGTATCCGTATCTGTAATTGTTGTCTCGACCCGTTTCTTGGTCGCGTATAATTAATTATTGCATTTTGTTTTCATTCCGGGTTGTTTACGTTGTCCGCAAGATTTTCGTCGTGTTCGTTCCGTACGTTTTCGGAAATCGAGTCGTCGGATCATGACGGCTGAGCAGCTGGCCGGACGGTGGTGGGTCCTGGCCGGACGGTTGTGGGCACTGACCGGGCTGACACGGCAGGAACCGCCGTAGCGCGCGCTACTGCTGGAAGGCCGTGCGCTAACCGGCAGGAGTAGCGCACGTTACGCGGCCGGCCGATGCACGCTATCGGGTCAGGGCAGTGAGGTTCTGAGGTTCTGGACTCAGGTAGGATCGGCAGGTAGCGCACGCTACTGTCGGCCGTGGCGCACGCTAACCGGCAGGGGTAGCGCACGCTGTCGGCCGACTAGCGTACGTTACCTGGGCGAGCTGTTTAGTCCAGAGGTTACTGGACAGGTCGGCTAGCGCACGCAGGCTTCCGGCCGTAGCGCACGCTAGTGGGGGTCGTGCGGGCCCTGGCCGAGGGTACTGGGCCGATACTGGCCGATAGCGCACGCTAGTCCGGGAAGGCTAGCGCACGCTAGTTCCGGCCAGTATAAATGTGACAGAGCAGTCGCATTTTCATTCATTTTTCACTACCTTCCTTTTCGGTCCGCGGCTGGCGATTCGGAGGTGGCGAAGCCATGTTGTTTAACAACAAATCCACGATGTTCTTGAGGTTATATCATTGATCAATCATCCGTTATCATCCTTTGATCCAGCGAATCAAGTTTATTGTTGCGGATTGTCGTTCGGTGGAGTCGGTGAGTTCGTAATCGGTTCGTGCCAACCTACTTCGGCCGATTATCCGCGTTGTGGTTATTCGAGGCAAGTACCTTGTTCATACGCTCCTAGTTTTGTGGATATGATGATCGGTGGTCGTCTTGGTGTGTTTGTTGGGTTATTTGAAATGAATTTCCAAAAGATTCGGTTTGGCCTCGTTAAGGGCTCATCTTCAAAACGCGTGTGTTTTGTGAACGGTGTGTTTTAGGGGATTGATTATGATTTGATTGTTTTGAAAGTTGATGGCTTTGGTGATACCCCGGTTGTTTAGAGTTATGGAATCGCGTATTCTGTGTTTGATCTTGTTATTGTGTTTTGAAGAGTTTCATAACGGTGTCTAGTTAGTGGCCATCTCTAGTGAGTATTCTTAATGATCTTACATTCTTAGCATATTAGTATTGCATGAGTGACGTGTGTGTTTGTATACTCACTATGGGTTAGATCCGACGGGGTCTCGGTGGGGGTCCACGGAGGGGTGGATTTGCGAGCTTGCTTTTAACCACTATGGGTTAGATCCGACGGGGTCTCGGTAGGGTCCATGGAGGGGTGGATCCGCGGTTAATTGTGGTGCATTTTTGCAAATGTGATTTGATTATGGCATTTCTGGAAATGAGTGCTTTTGAACGGTTTCGTTGCTCCCGACCCGTGAACCAACACCTGCCCGACTTCACTCCACCGAACCCCAATCCGATCAGCCCCCGACCATCACTGCCCGTCGTCCGACCCAATCATCCTCATCGAATCGATTGTGACCCGACCCAGCCAACCACCATGACCCATCTGCTCCCGTCGTCCTATCCAGACCAATCCCGATTCACCATGCCTTCCTCTACACATCATCGCCACGACCAACCTGCTCGGCCGACAACACCGTACACTAGACCATGATACGTCCGATTCCTCAGTCAGCAACCTTATCCAACCAGCACCACCGCACCACGACAAGAAGTGCCAAAATCTGACATGCTCGACCCCTTCCGCCTGTTAGCTAGGTCCCGAATATCACCACCCTGGTACCTATCCTCCGATTCGATCCAGCCCTAATCGCCCGCGCCGACTGCCGACTCCCACGTCTGGTCCGACCAGCTCCAGCCCAGTCACCCACTGCCCGATGCCGCGACCTAATCCAGCACAATCTGTCCGACCTTGTTCAAAGTCTCAGTCCAAAGACCCGAACACCGATTCATTTTGTGACTTTTCAGACCCGCCGTCGCCATCGAGTATTGCATGCATCGACTAAGTGTGTAAGAGGTAAGTTGTTCGTTTGGCTTACTTGGCTAGGATGGCACTAGAGTATTTTGTTGTTTGTGTTAAATCCTTTATTTGTGGATTTTGATGTTGGGAGACGAACCTTGTGGTCGTTCTTGTGTACTCTGAGTTGATGAGATTTGGGGCTAAAATCCCAATGGTTTTTTAAAAGTCATTTTACGGATTTGGGGCTAAAATCCCAACGGTTTGGTAAAGGTCATTTTTCGGAAAGTAAACCTTTGGGGCGGTTACCCATTTCGTCTTTTGGGTTTTGAAAAGTAGGATTTGATAATCCTAAATCGTTTTCTATTAAAACTCCCGATGGTATTTCAAATCATTTTATAAATTGTTTCCCTTGATATTTTGATCTTGAAATTTTGGGAAGTCTTTACTCAAACTCTCGCCTCGGGAAGTGTTCATCTTATTGTATTTGAATCTTTGAGGATTCCGGATTATTATCGTTCGTGGAATGTGAATTGTATGACTCGTATTTTTGCACTTGTACTTGCACTAGCAAAACAATGGAGTTTTGCTAACCCCCGAGTATTCGGGGGGTGGATGTCTATTTTTGCATTCAGGTTTTGGAGCATAACACAGGGTCGGCACGAAGGATGATGAAAGATGATCGATACTAATCACATGAGGAACCGTACATTGTTTATTGGTTCAGTTGTACTTTATTTTCCGCTGCTATATTTTTCCCGTTGTACGGGTGTGGTTGTGTTTTGACCCCTGCGTGGGCATGAGTTGTATTTGAGTTGTATGTATTTATTGAAAGACCAAATCGGTCTACTGAGTCATTTTAGCCTTAAAGGCATGGTTGAGTTGTTATATGTTGTTACCATCCTAGTAGATCCTTGAGGAAAGGTTCTACGGCGTGTAATATCCCTGAGCGGATTGGGGGTGTTACATACACAGTATCCTCAAATGCAACTGTCGACCAGATGCGACAATTATACCGATACTGACATCTCAGTCCTTTATTTATTTTATCCATACTGCACAGATTCAATGCTGTACAATATAACTCGGATAAAATAATATCAAACAACAGTAGTAGAAATTCCGGATATTACATTCTACACCACTTAAAATAAGTTTCGGCCTCGAAACTTGCAATCCGTCATAAAAACAAACAAACATACCGTTCAACCAAAATATCCCAAAGCCACCACGACAACGATCAATCATCATCATTACTGAATAACCAAAAGAGTACCCTTACAAATACGCAGGTCGACGATCTCCTTAGATACTAGCAAGCGATCTCACTGTACAGTCCCAATACGCCTACAATCACAATTCCTTGAGTCTCAACAAAATTATATCATCGTCAGATGAAAAAATCTATCCGTGACAAATCCTGTTTGCCTGATCGCATGATCAAGTTCCAATTCCGATAAAACGAATAATATTCGATATATCTGTGAAACAACTATCCAAAACAATGACAATCAATCCCGAAACATCGACACAGAATTCGAACGCTTATATGATCATTAACAATTATCAACTAACTAACTAACCGAGAAGATCATCGATAAGATATCTCCAATACGATTAATCCAATGATCAAAACACAACTGAGAATATCATCAACATGATAAACTCCAATATGACCAACGAAGGAGCAACAATAATCGGGAATACCTTCACACGGTAAATTCCAACATGATAAACACGGAACCACAGAGAAAGATATACGGAAGAGCAAAATTCTCGAAACGCTGAATAAATCACATACAGTGGATCTTAACGAAACACATCCGGTTGTTGAACATACCCCTCAGCATATGAATACCCACTCAAGCCGACGAAAATAACCAATCATACCTGGAGTGAAAACAACCGCTCAACATCTAAAACAACCAACATGGGGTCACCATTCCCAATTCTACAAAATAAATCATTCAAAAATCACTATGGTAAAAATCGCACTACTACCATACCAATGGAATTACATAGCACATATGCCCTGATTTCGCAAAATCCAAAGTTCCAAAATTACATCCTGTGCATGAATCTACAACACGCAGCATATTTCTCTTATCCAATAAATCAATCGATCATCCTTGGATAACCAAAATGCCATACCAAAGTTCGGATCTCTATTCATCGTACCATAGGAATGTCATAACCAGTTCGCGAGTCACACTCACAACTTCACCATGATAATGCACTATGCACCAAATGCGTGTGTACATCAATCATACTTTCAAAACCAGTTTGAAATCATATAGTCTCGTCAAGAAGACAAATTTTCAAAAGTCCTTTCAAAATTTTCAAAACTCAAAACATAAATTTTCGTAAGACCACGAAATCAATTTTAAAAATTAAATCGGCTCGCTGGTGCCAAGTTCTCGATAAAAATTCTTTTCGAATACACACAATTAAATAAAGTGGAATTTATGCAAATGCTTGTCCATATCCATACTCCTGTATACCAATTCGGCTCGTCACCAAATTCACTGATATTCCATCGGAAAACCACACGATGAAATTCCAAAATCTCAATATATAAACTCTGATAAAAACTCCTCCTCCACATACTACTCGCAACGTCAACCATTTTCCATCTTGGATCACCTCAATTATGCTATGACAATGCATTGAAACAAATCAACACAGCGAAAGACTTCCCGAGAAGTTCCATTTGAATAAGTAAACCAAAGCCTCGAAAGGCGGAAATAACATAAGTAAACGATTGGTAAAGTGTTTTACAAATCTCGGGAGTTTTAGAAAACAAGAAAAAGCCTTTTGAAACATTAGGGTCTCAGCCCGTATCTCGTTCCGCATTACAAGAAGTTTAAAAAGTAGAAAACTCTTTTAGGACTCCAAGTCATGAGTTACAAAACTATTTCAAAATCGATGGGGTCTCGGCCCAAAAATCATTTTCCGTAAAACATCCGTAAAACATTCATTTTGAAAAGTGTCATTTTCAAATGCTCAAAAGCAGTTTGATGTATCACAAAATGATCTATCATGACTACATGTTTTTCTCAACCATCCACTACCTTCTCCCAAATGCAGACTTCCGTTCCAAAATCTACCCAACATACTGATTTCCAAAATCATAGTTTCTCAAGATCATCAATCCTGTCCCAATTCTGTCACCTTATACTGTAATGCATAATATCTTTCTGAATCTCAAAACATATCAACTTAGAACGGCAATAAATCTCAATGAAATTCAAAAATCCAAATACTAACAGATCGTGAAGCCGATGATTCCCCGTGATACTGGCACATGTCTCAACTCTAGAAAATACTCGACACAGATATTTTCAAAACACACGTTTTGCCGAATCAGTTCGACTCAAGAACACAATAAATCTCATTCCAGAGAATCTCGTTAACACCATTTGGAAAAGTTTACAACAAACCCAGTACCACATTGGTAAATCACATAACGTACAAGCCTGAGTGAATACAAAAACTCACGGCTCTAGTATTAGTCAATCGATAACTCGAATTACGCAACAAAACACGACCCAACTCGACCCAAATGCCTAGGTTTTCTCAACCTAAGCTCCGATACCATATTCTGTAACACCCCCAGATTTAATCGGGAATATTACAGCGTCGTGGGCCCCGAGATGGAACCCACAAGGCTGAAGGAAATTTTCACAATCATTTACAAATGCCCAAGAGGCCAACGATGGTACTATCTTTAAAAATGCACAAAGACTTATAAAATCCATTTATAAAAAACCATCGTAAAAACTCATTTGAAATTGCAAGGCCAAACGGCCGACACTCAAAAGTTTAGAAAACGATTTCCAAAGTAACCTCAGTTACCAGATACCAAAAGAGCGTTTCAAAATACTCACGCAGCAGGAAAAAGACCAACCATAAAGATACTCTAGCAGCAGAATACAAGAACCAATCAAGAAACTCAATGCACAAAACATGTCCTAGCCAGTATCCTCTGGGAAGCTCATCTCTTCACGACCGCTACAAGCTCAATACTCCAAGAACCTAAAAAGAAATACATGACGGGGTCAGCCATAATATCCAATAATGATAACCGTCGCATCACATTAATAATTACATACCAATGAGAATACAACATAAGAATACGACCAACGTAATATTACCGCCATAACTTTAATTACTCAAGTAATTCTCATCAGAATAACCATTATCACATTTCGCATCTCGTACTCGATTAACCAATAAAATCGAATATAATATCTGTATTGCACCTCAAACAATACTCAAGATTCTCAAACTATCATCACCAACTCACGATACGGAAATATACCAGTTCTGACCAATACGATCCATCGGATAGTATTATTAAATCCAAAGACGATAACCGGTTGTCCATCAAAAGACAATTACCAAATGAAAATACGGAACATACCTCGAGATATGAAGTGCCACGACAATCATATCAGTCTAATCCGAGATCAGATCAATGCAATACGGACAAGGTCCTAACACAAGACCTACAAATGCATACTCATATGACCACGTCAATATGCTCAAAACAATAACAACAATGTATACTCAATGGAAATCCCATGATCCAGCTCCCTCAGCATAGATCCCAAGATGATCCTACAAGATCAACACGAGGTGGATAACCAATAATATACATATGCAAAACAACACAACACTGGGTAATCCAACGATCCAGCGCCCTCAGCATAGATCCCAAGATGATCCCGTCGGACCAACACGAGGTGGAAAAACCCGTCCAATGATCCAGCGCCCTCAGCATAGATCCCAAGATGATCCCGTCGGACCAACACGAGGTGGACATCTGATCCAGCGCCCTCAGCATAGATCACACGATCCCATCGGATCAACACAACACAAACAACACAATTATGCATACACATATGCAAATCAAAATGTTCATCAACATGAACAACGCAACATGAACGACAATATGACAAATCAACTAAGACGACCTCATGTTCGACAACATGAATGACAATATGCATGATCAAATCACTAACACTAACTGAATCGATATAAGATACTTGCCCCGAGTCCTTCGGGAGAAATCTCGATATCAAACCATCACTGACGATTATCCGCAATGCTCGGCAATCCAAACGTACCATGGACTACAGATACTCATATCCTCGTCTTTACCATAATGTATCATCGATACCCAAAATTCAAATAACCGAAATTAATCATAAACCTTATGATTTAACTCCCAGAATCGGAAAGACAACACATAATCCAAATCTCCAGAATTTGCAGTAATAATCATTGCTATATGCATTATAAACGAAATGAAACTGAAATCATTCATTAAACATTATAACTGAGCAAGTAATAACTTGCCTCGATACCAATGAATCCGTTACCAATTCCTAGTCATCGAGTACAAGCTCCTCGGCTCCCGGCTCAAAGCGATTCACGAACGCACACGAACACGACCGCAACATGCGGTTATACTCACCGATCAATAATCTCAACCTATTGCAATAATCGATTAACATACAATCCGATAATAATCAATAACCAACATAGCCAACCAATCAAACTCAACGACTCAACAATACCTCGATCATACATAGAACCGAACAATATAACTCAAACCAATCAAACATGAATTCAAAACAACAATATGATTCCACATTCAATCTTAAATACACTTACAAGTTTCCTCCTTGTATATTCATAATAAAACCAATTATCGATTATCATCATCAATCCGGACAATCCGATTAATTATAGATAATCATATTCCAAGAGTTCCGCAACTTATTCCGAAATCACATTCAAAGTCCCCAAACAGCATAATCCGATGTGTTCTAACATCTAAACAATCCTTATTCACAATTCAAGGTGTATGTAATCATGTTCTTCAACATATATACTTCTCATAACGTCATGGATTGCAACAAACTATCAAGAACATCGAGAATACTACGATTCCATAATCATAACAACATAATAAAGACATTTGATCATCAATTCATTACCTTCCCTTTACAAAATTCCCGTAAATACCAAGAATCATCATAACAATATCAATTCAACCATGATTCATACAAAAACTTGTAGAATTTCCCAAGTTCTACTCACTGAGGCATTTCATCGAACACTTTGAAGGCATAGTCCAATTCAATCATTTTAACGAAGAAATACTCGAATTTGTTCCACAAAACTTCAAGAGTATTGAATGATTACGAGATTACAACAAAGTTCCATCAATAATCTGAACCAAAACGAATCAAATCGGCCAAAACACCAAGAAACTCCAAGAATATCCAAAAACCAAAAGTTTAGGTGTTCTTACCTTCGATCCGGGTGGAAGATGATGTTAATTCATGGTTCCAACTTCCAAAACATGTTGCTACATGATGTTCTTACTCAAATCCATCAACTTTGCTGAAGAAATCGCGAAAGGAACGAAGAAAAATGAAAAATGACAAGGATGACTCGGTCCAGGCCTTATATAGGCCGAGACCTGCCGGCACATTATGTATGTAACCGGCGGGTCCTTACGTACGTAGCCGGCCGCGGCCTAACCTTCTATCCATTTTTGGCCGACAGCCTTACGTACGTAGCCGGCAGCTGCTTATGTATGTAACGGGCGCTTACGGCCGTAACCGGCCACAGCTTTACGTACGTTATCGTCAAGTCCTTACGCCCAGCGAGTCACTGCCGACCGTGATCGGCCCCCTTGCGAGTCACTGCTGACCATGCTCGGCCACTGTAGGTCCTCTCGGCCACGACTCGGCCAGCCGTCCCGTAACGTACGTAACACTTATTCCGTTGCGTACGTAATACGTACGTTGACTTGCTACAGTATTATACTCGTATTACGTACGTAATACAGCCTGTATAACGTACGTAACTCCATCCGTTGACTCACCTGTCCACATCCGCGCCGAAAGCCGCCGACACCGGGCCCTACTATCCGATCACAACTCGGTCCTGTCTGATTCCTCTTGTTACGTACGTAATGTCTCGGCCATAACGTACGTAACTCTTGTGATTTAGCGTACGTAAGTCTTCAACATTAGCGTACGCTAAGTATTCTATACTTAGCCAATTTCAATCATACTGCTTTCTCGACATACCGAAAACACATATACACTTACTGAATACATATATTGAATCCAATAACATTCTTATACGATATACTCTATATCGAAAGTACGATAACCTGATACATGATATCCTCAAATGCAACTGTCGACCAGATACGACAATTATACCGATACTGACATCTCAGTCCTTTATTTATTTTATTCATACTGTACAGATTCAACACTGTACAATATAACTCGGATAAAATAATATCAAACAACAGTAGTAGAAATTCCGGATATTACATTCTACACCACTTAAAATAAGTTTCGGCCTCGAAACTTGCAATCCGTCATAAAAACAAACAAACATATCGTTCAACCAAAATATCCCAAAGCCATCACGGCAACGATCAATCATCATCATTACTGAATGTTGAGAATTTGTCCGAATCGGGTGATGAATTATTACAATAATTATAACGAATATAACTATTACACAGATCTACTCGGGATAGGGATTAGGGATTACACAACTTCTAATTAAATGAATTAAACTAAATTAACACACTGGAAATTAAGATGTAAGGAAAGAAAACGCAAACCAAACGGCCGAAACTGATTCGGAGGTGATGTCACTGTTGAGAACAGCCCGGCTCAGTCCCCCGTCTCCGTAACCAAGTCCAGGACTCAAGTAACCCGCGACCAACACCAGAAAAAAGGAACCCAACACCGGACCGGAAGCAAACCACCGGAGGAATCGAAGCACACAGCAGGATTCAACCGAAAAACACCCAGAAACCTCAGATCCCAGATTTATCTCACAAGCCTCACCCACAAAGCACTCGATTTATTTCACAGAGAAAAAGAATCGAAGTAAACAAATTACTTGCTCTCAATTTTGTTGTTCTATGTTTATCTCTCACGAAAATGATATTTATAGGAGAATCGGAAGAACAAACGAAGAGAGAAAATAGGACCATATTTGGTTTCCATATCGGAAGAACAGAGTCAACCGAAGAGAAAGGGGAAAACAGAATCGGGAGAGATAAGGGGGGTGGAGGCGGAAGACGGGAAATGAGGGGTAGGGTTAGCAAGGGGTTTTTATATTAGGTTAAATATAAAAACCAACGGCCGAGATTGACTGAGCCAAATTAGATGGCCAGGATTAATCCGGTCAATTAACAAATGGGTAGCTTCCTGGGTTCCGGGCTGGGTTTCTTTAATGGTGGGCTGCAAAGGAAAAATACACTTTGGGCCATCATTTTTAAATCACTTTGGCCCACATAACCCAACATTTCTCCACCTGGGCCAAATGAGTCATCGGGGTACATAAGGGAGACAGAGGTCATCATCGCCGTAGGACACCACCTGCACACAAAAAACACAAAGTAAGTACACGTAATCACGAAGAAAGGTAACAACAATCACTAAGACAGCAGGGCCATCATAAAGATAGCGAGGTAATTCACTAAGAATGCAAATCCATCACAAAGAAGGCAAAGACTAAGAGTTAGTCTTGAGCTCCCAAGTTCAGCAGGTCGGTGCAGGACACGAACTTCTCCAAAGGTAGGCATTTGGTGCCCATATCTGCAGGGTTGAATTTTGAAGGAATTTTTCCAAGCTCAAGTTCACCTCTTTCAACAATATCACGAATAAAATGAAATTTAACATCAATATGTTTAGTGCGGTCGTGAAAGACAGGATTTTTGCATAACTGAATTCCAGATTGACTATCCGAAAATACCGCGACTTTTTTTCTTCAGAAAACCGATTTCTGATAAAAGACCCTTTAGCCATATGGCTTCTATAAACGCCTCAGTTGCAGAAACATATTCAGATTCAGTCGTAGATAAGGCAAAAACATTCTGTAACTGAGATTTCCAACTAATGCAAGAGCCACAAAGGGTAAACACATAAGAGGTCGTGGATTTTCGATTGTCACGATCATTAGCAAAGTTAGAATCTACATAACCAACAAGTTTAACACCATCACCAGATTTAGAAAACTTAATACCAACATCCACAGAGAATTTCAAATAACGAAGAAGCCACTTCAAGGCTTCCCAATGTGGCATACCAGGATTAGACATGTATCTACTCAAGCAACTAACAGAATAGGCTATATCGGGCCTAGTACTGACCATGAGATACATGACTGATCCTATAGCATTAGCATAGGGAATCTTTTCCATTGATTTTTCTTCTTCACTATTTTTAGGAGATTGATCTTTGCATAATAGAAAATGAAAAGAAGAGGCACGTAAGGTGTTTTGCGATCATAGAAAATTTTTCAAGTATTTTCTCAATGTAGGAAGACTGATTTAGAAACAAAGAACAGTTTTTCCTATCTCTAACAATGTTCATGCCTAAAATTTTCTGGGCATCTCCAAGGTATTTCATGTCGAATTGCTCACTAAGACACGATCTAACATGATCAATCAACTTCATGCACGGGCTCACAAGTAACATGTCATCCACATAGATAAGCAAGAAGATAGGAACAGTGGAGTTTTCTTTAAAATAGAGGCAAGGGTCATACGAACTACGTTTGAATTTTAAAGAAAGCATATAAGAGTCAAATTTCTTGTTCCATTGCCTTGGAGACTGTTTCAGGCCATAAAGAGCCTTTTTAAGAAGGCTAACGTGATCAGGTTTATTAGAGTCGACAAAACCTTCTGGATGCCTCATATAAATTTTTTCATTCAATTCACCATGAAGAAAGGCTGTTTTAACATCCATTTGTTTTAATTCCCAATTGAAGTGAGCAAATAAAGCAAGCATGACACGTACGGTGGTGAATTTCACAACAGGAGCAAATATTTCAGTATAATAAATTCCTTCCTTTTGAGTGAAACCTTTTGCAACCAACCTAGCTTTAAATCTGATATTCTCTACTTCATTCTTAACCTTGAATAACCACTTACAGTCCACAAGAGAACAACAATCAGGTTTTGGAACAAGAGTCCAAGTTTGGTTAACATGCAGGGAGTTCATTTCATCGTTCATAGCATTTAACCAATTAGAAGCATTTTCAGATTTTAAAGCATCTTTGTAGCTTTTAGGTTCGTTATTATATAATGATTCAAACACATTGCAAGCATGAGACATCATATGAAAATCATCAAAGTGATGAGGCCTCCTAACATTCTCTCTTCTAGGCCTATCTCTGGTTAATTGGTAGTCGGACAGATCAGCACTTTCATCAACATTCTCAATTATTTCATCACTAGAATTTTCAGATGGTATCTCAGAGGGATTTTCATTTTCAGCATGCAAAGTTTCATCATTTTCAGGCTCCACCTCACTCAAAGTAGGGTAGTTAGAAATAGATTCTGGATTAGATATGTGCATGGGTGCGGGTGCAGGATGTTCAAGACAAGGAATTTCATTTTCATTAAATATGACATCCCTACTAATTAGCACCTTAAACCCTGGTTCGCCCTTAAGCCATAACCTAAATCCTTTAACTCCCTTCGGGTAGCCTAAGAACACACATCTTATCGATCTAGGTTCAAGTTTATCATGTTTATGATGAACATATGCAGCACACCCAAAAACACGAAGATTTGAGAAATCAATATTACTACCAGTCCACACAGATTCTGGATAGTTTCCATTCAAAAGGACAGATGGAGATCTGTTTATAATATAGGCAGCCGTAGATAAAGCCTCACCCCAAAAACGTTTTGACAATCCATAGCTGACGATCATAGACCTTACCCTATCAAGGAGTGTTCGGTTCATGCGCTCAGCGATTCCGTTTTGTTGGGGGGTATAAGGTGCTGTCCTATGCCTTTGAATACCACTTTCCGCACACAAAGCTTCAAACAGATTATTGCAGAATTCTAAACCATTGTCGGTTCTCAAAATTTTAATTTTCTTACCGGTTTGATTTTCAATTAAAATTTTCCACGTTTTGAACGTGTCAAACACATCTGATTTATTCTTAAGAAGAAACACAAAGACTTTCCTGGAATAATCATCAATCACAGACAAAAAATATCGGTTTCTGCCATGTGTCGGAACACTGGCAGGCACCCACAAATCAGCATGTAGATACTCAAACACATTTGAACTCTTAGGGGGGTTTGGGGAAGGTGAATGAGGAAAGTTCGCACGATGTTGCTTACCATACACACAGTTATCACAAAATGGCAAGCCATATATTTTATCATTCCCAAAACAACCATTTTTGTGCAGTATTTCAAGACCTTTTCCACTGATGTGACCTAACCATTTATGCCAGATTTCAGTTTTATCTCCATGGACTGCATTTACGGAAGAGTTACTAACAGTGGAGCAAATATATAAGTTCAGTTTACGAATGGCAACAAAAAAGGTTTTGGGACCTCTCGTAACTTTCATTGCACCCTTACCCCAAGTACCTTCAAAACCATCATCTTCAAGACAAGCACAAGACATTAAATTATGAGCTAAGTGAGGAACGTGCCTATCATTTTCCAAAGTTATCGAATTTCCAGATTCAAATTTAAGGGACACAGTTCCTATTCCAGCAGCATCTCATTTTACATGATCAGCCATAGACACATATCGATTTTTCAAAACGCGATAACTAGAAAAAAGTTGTTTGTATGGAGTCATGTGAAATGTGCATGCAGAATCAACTAGCCAATCATTTTCACCAAGGTCAGCTAACACAGAGTTCATAGAAGCATTCATGGCCTCAGAAATCATAAACACATCACCTAGATTTTCACTGACAGCTAAGTTAGCCTGTTCAGATTGCTGGTTCTTCTTAGGTTTAGTGCAGTCTTGAATGTAGTGACCATATTCACCACAATTGTAACATTTACGATTAGTAGGTCTAGGTTTAAACTGAAATTTTTCATTGCCCTTTTTCTTGGTGGCTTGGTTATTTTGACTGTTGGAAGACTTTTTATTTTGAAAACGGTTTTGTGGTCTTCCTTTGACAAAATTAACCTCGCCAAGATTTCTAAGAGCGGCACCTTTATTGTTTTTCAAATCTAATTCTTTGCTTTTCAAGCCGTTAACAACAATATCCAAAGTCACTTGATCTCTACCATATTTAATGGCATATTTCACATCACTGTAAGAATCAGGAATAGCATTCAAAAGAACAATCAGAGTGTAATCATCGATGTTTTTATCTCCCATTAACTTTATATCTTGATCTAGTTTTGTAAACACGTCTAAATTAGCATCAATGTCTTTGTTTAGATCAAGCTTGTAGCGGAAAAATTTTTCGAGAAGAAACAGCTTATTGGGCAGCGAAGTTTCAGTATACATTTCTTCTAATTTTTCCCATAATTCTTTAGCCGAACCATGTTTACCTAATTTTTTTATCACAGAGTCAGACAGGTTCAAGATAATCGCAGAATAAGCAAACTCATCAAGTTCAGCCCTTTTATCCGTAGTCACATTAGAAGCGAAAGAGTTATCGATAGCTTTGAAACATTTTTGTTGAATGAGTATGCTTTTCATTTTCTGTTGCCAAATGGCAAAATCACCTTTTCCATCAAATGGGGCCACAGAGAAGGCAGAGATCGTTCCCATTTTAATTTTCAAAATGGACAAAGTTTTTGAAAATTTGTGAAAAACACAAATAAGAAGGAGACGGTTGATTTAATCAAAACTCAGAAACACAAAGTAACCAACAAAATCACACAGATAAATAAAATTAAACGAATCCGAAAAATTCAATACCAGGCCCCTACAAAATCCAAGGACGCTTAAGCGGTCCAGGCAGGAGGGTTTTAATGCCCGTTTATAAAAATTTCCAGATTCACAATAAACACGAAGTAATATCGCAGTACTAATCACACAGAATATCACCAACAATGCGTCGAACAACATACGCAGCAGAAGCAATAACACCAGGACGAGACAGTCAACCCAAAAATAATATCACGAAGAACAGTGGGTCGAAAATATCACGAAGGACAGCAAGACCCAAAAAATATCACAAAGAGCAGCGAGAGAAAAAAACAGTAAATAAGAGGGTAAGGCCGATATACCTGAGCGATACCAGAGCTCCGGTACCAATGTTTAGTATTGGTCCGAATCGGGTGACGAATTATTACAATAATTATAACGAATATAACTATTACACAGATCTACTCGGGATAGGGATTAAGGATTACACAACTTCTAATTAAATGAATTAAACTAAATTAACACACTGGAAATTAAGATGTAAGCAAAGAAAACGCAAACCAAACGGCCGAAACCGATTCGGAGGTGATGTCACTGTTGAGAACAACCCAGCTCAGTCCTCCGTATCTGTAACCACGTCCAGGACTCAAGTAACCTGCTGCCAACACCAGAAAAAAGGAACCCAACACCGGACCGGAAGCAAACCACCGGAGGAATCGAAGCACACAGCAGGATTCAACCGAAAAACACCCAGAAACCTCAGATCCCGGATTTATCTCACAAGCCTCACCCACAAAGCACTCGATTTATTTCACAGAGAAAAAGAATCGAAGTAAACAAATTACTTGCTCTCAATTTTGTTGTTCTATGTTTATCTCTCACGAAAATGATATTTATAGGAGAATCGGAACAACAAACGAAGAGAGAAAATCGGACCAGATTTGGTTTGCATATCGGAACAACAGAGTCAACCGAGGAGAAAGGGGAAAACAGATTCGGGAGAGATAAGGGGGGTGGAGGCGGAAGACGGGAAATGAGGGGTATGGTTAGCAAAGGGGTTTTTATATTAGGTTAAATATAAAAACCAACGGCCGAGATTGACTGAGCCAAATTTGATGGCCAAGATTAATCCGGTCAATTAACAAATGGGTAGCTTCCTGGGTTCCGGGCTGGGTTTCTTTAATGGTGGGCTGCAAAGGAAAAATACACTTTGGGCCATCATTTTAAATCACTTTAGCCCACATAACCCAACATTGAATAACCAAAAGAGTACCCTTACAAATACGCAGGTCGACGATCTCCTGAGATACTAGCAAGCGATATCACTGTACAGTCCCAATACGCTTACAATCACAATTCCTTGAGTCTCAACAAAATTATATCATCGTCAGATGAAAAAATCTATCCGTGACAAATCCTGTTTGCCTGATCCAAGATCAAGTTCCAATTCCGATAAAACGAATAATATTCGATATATCTGTGAAACAACTGTCCAAAACAATAACAATCAATCCCGAAACATCGACACATAATTTGAACGCTTATATGATCATTAACAATGATCAACTAACTAACTAACCGAGAAGATCATCGATAAGATATCTCCAATACGATTAATCCAATGATCAAAACACAACTGAGAATATCATCAACATGATAAACTCCAATATGACCAACGAATGAGCAACAATAATCGGGAATACCTTCACACGGTAAATTCCAACACGATAAACACAGAACCACAGAGACAGATACACGGAAGAGCAAAATTCTCGAAACGCTGAACAAATCGGATACAGTGGATCTTAACGAAACACATCCGGTTGTTGAACATACCCCTCGGCATACGAACACCCACTCAAGACGACGAAAATAACCAATCATACCTGGAGTGGAAACGACCGCTCAACATCTAAAACAACCAACATGTGGTCACCATTCCCAAATCTACAAAAGAAATCATTCAAAAATCACTATGGTAAAAATCGCGCTACTACCATACCAATGGAATTACATAGCACATATGCCCTGATTTCGCAAAATACAAAGTTCCAAAATTACATCCTGTGCATGAATCTACAACACGCATCATATTTCTCTTATCCGATAAATCAATCGATCATCCTAGGATAACCAAAATGCCATACCAAAGTTCGGATCTCTATTCATTGTACCATAGGAATGTCATAACCAGTTCGCGAGTCACACTCACAACTTCACCATGATATGCACTATGCACCAAATGCGTATGTACATCAATCATACTTTCAAAACCAGTTTGAAATCATATAGTCTCGTCAAGAAGACAAATTTTCAAAAGTTCTTTCAAAATTTTCAAAACTCAAAACATAAATTTTCGTAAGACCATGAAATCAATTTTAAAAATTAAATCGGCTCGCTGGTGCCAAGTTCTCAATAAAAATTCTATTCGAATACACACGATTAAATAAAATGGAATTTATGCAAATGCTTGTCCATATCCATACTTCTGTATACCAATTCGGCTCGTCACCAAATTCACTGATATTCCATCGGAAAACCACACGATGAAATTCCAAAATCTCAATATATAGACTCTGCTAAAAACTCCTCCTCCACATACTACTCGCAACGTCAACCATTTTCCATCTTGGATCACATCAATTATGTTATGACAATGCATTAAAACAAATCAACACAGCGAAAGACTTCCCGAGAAGTTCCATTTGAACAAGTAAACCAAAGCCTCGAAAGGCGAAAATAACATAAGTAAACGATTGGTAAAGTGTTTTACAAATCTCGGGAGTTTTAGAAAACAAGAAAAAACCTTTTGAAACATTAGGGTCTCAGCCTGTATCTCATTCCGAATTACAAGAAGTTTAAAAAGTAGAAAACTCTTTTAGGACTCCAAGTCCTGAGTTACAAAACTATTTCAAAATCGTGTTAGGAATACTTGTTAGATTTTGATGATGTCATTAATATAAATTCAAATGTTTATTACTTGGCAAAAATGTAAGGAAGAACCAAATAAGTATCTTCCATAGGCCAAATAATGTTAAGTGTAAAACTTGGCAAAATGTAAAGAAGAACCAAATGAGTATCTTCTATAGGCCAAAAATAAGTTAGGCTAAAAATCGGCTAAGTACTAAAGATCAGCTGAGTTCATCAGAGAGGTACAGCCGAGTCAAGTCAGAGTAGTTCTGGTCAACAAAAATCATCAGGGATGTTTGACCAGACTGCAGTCAAGATACCTCAGACAAGTCATCTGATTAGACAAGTCCTAAACAGTGAACATCAGAGAGGTCCAGACTGCAGAGAAGTTAACTGCACATTAGCCTAGTCGAGATCAGCCAAGTAATCCAAGTCCACGTCAGCATGTGTTGAAAAGTCCAAAATTACGTAAAGTCACATGCAACGTGAAGAGACAAATTGGATAGATTCCCGCAAAGGATATGAATTAAATAATTCATCCAGACCCACCTTGAAGACTTTAATCGTATTATATTCAAAAGATTCAGCGCATCACATGCAGAGTCTTCACAACGGTCGGAAGATAGATTAAAATATGGGAATCCAGCCTTGCAACCTTCAGAAAAGAATAAACAAAGAAGTCTACCTCCAACGGACTGATTTGTTACAGATTTGCAACGGCTATGAAGAAATGCTCATGGATCAACACCTATATATATATCCAAAGATTTAAAGTTGAGCAACTACCGGTGCGGACATACTTTCAAGCGATCATAGCATTCAAGCAATCTAAAAGCAAAATACAGCATCGTGAAAAGAGCGATTCTAAAAAGTTCATACTTGAAGAAGCTCTTAGTTGGAGAAGACAAAAACTCGTGTCTTAAATCCTGAGTTCGGGGTACTTCACTGGTTGAAGTTCGAGACTGTAAAGGTATACAAGGATCGAGGATCAAGAGGTGCAAGGCAGTCAAGTGTGTTACAATGGCACGGATTTCCACTGGTTGGAAGCTGTTGTAGTTTGGTTGAATCACTGTAATATTTATCACTGGTTGAAAATTATAGTGAATTCATCTCCAACTGGTTTAGAGAAAAGTGGATTAGTAGAGGATTACCCCACCTCTGAGACCACTATAATTGCTTGCGTCTTTTACTGTCTTATAGCATCATACTTTAACTGCTGCATTCATTACTAAGTGTTTCATTAGTTGCTCTGTATTCGTCATCAGCTGACTTCCGCACGTATTAAGAACAAACGATTCCAAGTCATTTGTTTATCTATCAGCTGAAGAAACTTACTCTTTGAGAAAAAGAGTTTAAGAGTTTCAATAAGTCTATTCACGCCCCCTCTAGACTTATTCCTGGACGACTTGTGACCTACAAGTGGTATCAGAGAGGTTGGTTCATTTATTTCACGAACCAGATCTATATCAGAGATATATCTTTACTCTCATTTTATAATGGAACACATGCATTCTAGACTACCTGTGTTTTCAGTTGACGAGTATGATATTTGGAAGATAAGAATGCAGGCACACTTAACTTCAATCCATGATGACATGTGGTGCATCATAGAGGACGGTCCATTCATCTTCGATAAGGACAACACTGCAGAGGAGATCGCAGCAGGGAAGCCAGAGAAGATCCCAAAGAAGAGGACAGAGCTGACTCCCGAAGAAAGAAAGCTGGCCAATCTTGATAACCAGGCCAGAGATGTGCTATATCAAACTCTTGACAAATCCACCATGGTCAAGATCAAGAATTGCAAGAATGCCAAAGAAATCTGGGAAACATTAGCCTTAATGTGTGAAGGAACAGAGTTGATCAAAGAAAACAAGTTGTCAATTTCTATTCAAAAATTTGACAACTTCAAAATGAAAAATGGCGAATCTATAGACCAAGTGGACACAAGGTTCACTGAGATTATCCATGAAATCAATTCCCTCGGCAAATCTTATGGCAATAGGGAGATGGCGTTGAAGGTTCTAAGATCTCTCAATCCTGAATGGAGTATGAAGGTAGTATCCATGAGAGAATCCAAGGATCTTAATAAGATAAAGATCCAAGAGCTGTTCTCTGATCTGAAGGCTTATGAGTTCGAGCTTCCAAGTTCATCCTCAACCGAGCCTGCAGAGAAGGGAATAGCCTTTGCAGCCGAGTCCCCCGCCAAGAGCTTATCTGATGTAAAGCCTCCAAATCCATTAGATTTTGAAGAAGAAATGGCGTTTATAATGCAAAGGTTCAGCAACTTCCGGAAAAACTACTCCAAATACAAGAAAAATTATAAGGAGAATCCCAGAAAGCCGGAAGCTGTAAGGTGGAATGCTACAATTGTCACAAGACACGACACATTCAGATCGACTATCCTGAGCTTAAGAAGGACGAGAGCAAGAAGGAGGTGGGCAGAAAAGAAGACAGAAGGAAGGCCCTCATCGGAGAAGATCAGGAGCGTGTAGAATCAAGCAGTGGATTCTTCTCAGATGATGACGAAGAGTATGACTGTCTGATGGACAACCTAGCTGATGAAGAGGTAACATCAAAACCCTCTGGTTCAGATAATAGTTCAGCCATGTCACAAGATATGGATCTCCACGAATCTGTAAATCAGCTATTTAAAGATTTTGAGACACTTAAATCTGCACACCTAGCTGTATCAGCCGAGAAGACTCAGCTGCAAGATGAGAATAGGCAGCTGAAAAATGATTTTGAAAAACTCAGCCTAGAACTGAATAAGGTTGAGATAACTGCAGCTGACTTGAAAAACCAGGCTGATGTTAATACAGCTGAGATAAATCGACTAACTGTTTTACTTAAATAAAAATCAGCTGCACTTGCTCATGTCAAAGCCGAATTTACTAAGCTGACTCAGGCAAATAAGACTCAGGCGCAGGAAATAACCTCCCTGAAGGCGTCTTCAACCCTGGAAGAATTGTGTACCAATAAAAGGCCAGTATATTCCAGTTCAGGCCTTGGATATGATCCTCACACTCCCTCTAGTTCTAAAACCACTTTTATCAAGGGAGAAACAATTGTCTCGACTGCTGAGCCTACATACAAACTGATATTTAAAAATAGGCAACAGCCAAGTCACAAGTCTAGGCTGCAGCCAAGTTACACAAGGCAGCCACCTAGACAAGCGACTAGGCAATGGCCCAGGCAGAAGCAGCAGCCCAGACAACATGCCCATTATTATCAACAACTCCCTAAAAACAGATTTCAAAATGGGAGGGGCAAGTGGAAACCTCAAGGTTATCCTAATTTCCAAAATGAACAAGTGTGGAGACCTCAAAGATTTAATAAATGGTCTCAGCCAAGATTTAGAAATGGCCCACACTATCAATCTTTTGAGGAATATCCGGTATACAATCCCAACAGGAGATTCAGACCTCGACCTTACATACCTTATAAGGGTTATAATGATAACAACTTTCACAATCCAAGGAGAAATCAATTCTCCAGGAAACCAGCTAATCCTAGAGGACCCACACAGATTTGGGTACCTAAATCTCTGCTTGTTTGATTGCAGAAAAGGTGGAAGGACTACAACCACATCTCCACAAATTCAAACTTTGGAGGTGAAGAATGGTTTGTAGATTCTGGATGCTCAAGGCACATGACCGGGAACAAGAAGATGCTGTCCAAATACACCAAAGAAAGAGGTCCGGATGTAACCTTTGGAGATAGCTCTAGAGGACAAACAAAGGGCTTTGGAGAGCTGCACCGAGGAAATATTGTAATATCCAAAGTTCATTATGTCAAAGGGCTCAAATACAATCTCCTGAGCATAAGCCAGTTTTGCGATGAGAAGAATCTAGTAGTCTTCACCATATGGAAATGCATGGTGATAGATATCCTATCTGGCGAAGTGAAGCTACAAAGATTCAGAAGGAGAGATGTCTACATGATAGATTGGAACACAGGAACACCTAACTCATGTTTTCTATCCAAGACAGTAGCTGAGAACGGATGGCTGTGGCACAAAAGATTATGTCACCTGAACTTCAAAGCCATCAACAAGATTAGTTCTCATAAACTGGTCAGAGGACTCCCAGAGGAAGCATTCAAGAAGGAAGCTCTTTGTGATCCCTGTCAGAAAGGAAAGCAGACCAGAGCATCATTCAAGCCAGTCCAGCCTAAAACTCTCACAACAAGGATCTTAGATCTACTCCACATGGATCTATTTGGTTCTATCAAGCCAAGGACTCTAAGCGGCCGAAAGCATGCACTTGTTATAGTAGATGATTATTCAAGGTACACTTGGATTATCTTCTCGTATAAGAAAAGTGAAACCTTGACCAAGCTACCTGAGCTGCTGAGAAGGAGCTTGAATGAGAAATCCCTATCCATCATCAAGATCAGATCAGATAGAGGAGGAGAGTTTCTCAACAAGGCGATCACTGATTACAGCGATCAGAATGGGATCCAGCATGAGCTTTCTGCAGCCAGGACTCCCCAGCAGAATGGCATTGCTGAAAGAAGAAACAGAACCCTGAAGGAAGCAGCAAGGTCCATGATTGCAGAAGCGGACCTGCCCAAGAGGTTCGGGTCAAGTCTGTCAACACGGCTTGCCATACTCAGAACAGGAGTATGATAGTAGGGAGACATGGCAAAACTCCCTATGAGGTTTGGAATAATAGAAATCCTACTGTTGCTTACTTTCATGTTTTTGGTTGTAAGTGTTTCATCCACAACAACGGTAAAACACAACTAAATGCCTTTGATGCTAAAACTGATGATGGTCTCTTTATGGGATACTCACAAAGAAGCAAGGCATATAGAGTCTTTAATAAAAGAACCTTAGTTGTGAAGGAAACACCTCATGTTGTTTTTGATGAATCTACTGTTGAGTACAGGAAGCAAGTTGAGTTAATTGCGAACAAGCTCAAATCAGCAACCCTTGAAGAAGTCATTGTACATGACACTAGAATGGTGGACTCACCTGTAGACCAGCCTGAAGATCCAACTGTAGCTGCTGAAGACCCAACTGAAGATCAGACAGGATCACCAAACCTATCTGATCCAGTTGCCGCTGATGAAGACCCAGCTGTAGCTGATAAAGACTCATATGCAGATCAGATCTAACCTGCAGATGACAAGACGGTAGCTGATCCAGCTGCAGACCAAGGAGACCAGAACCCAGCTGATGCAGAAATCCACCAGAGCAATTCAACAAGGGGAACAGACCCAGAAGAAGACGATATCCCCAAGTGGCTCAAAGACCATCCAATCCAGCAAATCATCGGGAAGCTGACTGATGGAGTTAAGACAAGACAGTCAACTCTACCCGCGGGAATGGCTATGTTCTCATGCTTTATGTCACAGATAGAACCCAAGACAACAGAACAAGCTTTGGAAGATTATTCTTGGATAAATGTCATGCAAGAAGAACTGGAGCAGTTGGAAAGAAGCAATGTTTGGGAACTAACAGACAGACCAGATCACAAGAAGGTTATTGGCACCAAATGGGTGTACAAATACAAGAGTGATGAAGACGGAGCTGTTGTTAGGAATAAAGCCAAACTTGTTGCAAAAGGTTATGCACAGTGTGAAGGAATAGATTTTGATGAAACCTATGCACATGTTGCGAGATTAGAGGACATCAGACTATTCCTCGCATATACTGCATTCAAAGATTTTGAAGTCTATCAGATGGATGTAAAGAGTGCTTTTCTAAATGCTATCCTAGAAGAATAAGTCTATGTAGAGCAACCCCCAGGATTTGTCAAAGGAGACAAAGTCTACAAGCTGTTGAAGGCTCTCTATGGACTTAAGCAAGCACCAAGAGCGTGGTATGAAACACCGTCTGTGTTTCTTGAGAAGAATGGTTTTTTCAAAGGAAAGGTGGACAAGACCCTATTCAGAGTGGAGCACGAAGGCCACATATTAATAGTTCAGATATATGTGGATGACATCATATTCGGCTCAACCAATCCAGAGTTATGTGAGAAATTCTCCAACCTCATGCGAGGAGAATTTGAGATGAGTATGATGGGAAAGCTTAACTTCTTTCTCGGATTACAAGTTAAGCAGATGGAAAATGGAATTTTCATCAACCAAGCTAAGTATACCAGAGATCTAAACAAGAGATTTGGAATGGAATCATCCAAACCAGCAAGAATTCCTATGAGCACAAGTACTCACCTAGATGCAGATGAGGGAGGCATATCAGTGGATTCGACCCACTACAGAGGACTCATTGGATCATTGTTATACCTCACTGCAAGAAGGCCAGACATATCCTATGCCGTAGGAGTTTGTGCGCGATTCCAATCTAAGCCTAAGCAATCACACCTAGACATAGCAAAAAGGATAATCAAGTACCTTAAGTCTACAGTCAATGTTGGACTATGGTATCCCAAGGATGATAACTTCGAGCTGTCAGGATATTCAGATGCAGATTTCACAGGATGCAAAATTAATAGGAAAAGCACTAGTGGAACGTGCCAATTCCTAAGAACCAGACTGATATCCTGGTTTAGCAAGAAGTAGGTTTCTAACTCTATCTCCATCACAGAGTCAGAATACCTAGCTGCAGGTAGCTGTTGTGCATAGATCTTATGGATCAGACAACAGCTGAGGGATTATAATATCATTGCCAATGAAGTCCCTATCTGGCGTGACAACAATAGTGCTATTGCAATAACCAACAATCCAGTTTTGCATTCGAGGACCAAGCACATTGATGTTAAGCACCACTTCATCAGAGACCACGTGCTTAACAAGAGAGTTAGAGTTGAGAGAGTCAGCATAGACTACCAGATAGCTGACATCTTTACCAAACCTTTGCCAGAAGAAAGGTTTTTGGAGCTGAGTAGAGATCTTGGTCTACTAGATTGGGAATCTAGTACAGAAGCAAGCTGAAGCATCTCAGAGGAAGGACGGACCCAGCTGATTAAAGAAATCAGATCCTAGCTGATGCAGGCAAGAGGACGAAGGACGGGCAAAGGAACCTAGCTGATCAGAATCTCAGGCGAGAAGTCCATGGAGTCAACTCACCTGATGCAGAGCAGTCAACAGTCAACCAGCTAAGTTTTCTAAACTTAACCGACGTCTGAATATTTATTGTTGTCTGCTATATGTATGTATAATAATATTATATTAATTTTAGGTTCGCAAGTGGCATTTAAATACACGTGGCGATCGCTTGATAAATCGACCTCCACGGTGGCCAATTAAAACCAACCGTCAAATTTTTAAAATCTAAACCTGGACCACCGATTCGAATTTGAAATTTAAAAAAATCTCAAAAGGCGAACCACCATTTGAAAATAAATAATAAATTAATCCAAATGTCACTTCATCTTCTTTATAAAAACGGAAACCCTTCACTTTACCTTTACGCTTACCAATCTTTCAAACCCTAGATTTACAGAGCAAAAATTGTTTGAACTTCAAATACACTGAAAATCTCTTGTTTGCAGAAATGGAATCCTATTTCGAAGGCGTTAACATGAAAGCGGTCAAGGACCAGATTATCTTCTCTCTGGTTGTTGATTTCGAAGGTTTATTGGAAGCAAATCTGGAAAATTACGACGTGCTTGACCTAATCCGTTCGATGAAGCTAAATGGGATCTACCCATTTCTGGATATCTGCCCTCAACATTTGTACAAGGAGGATGTTATCGCGTTCTACGGCGAAGCCCATTTGATTCAGGCAGGAATTAGGAGCACTGTTGGCGGAGTGCAAGTCGACATATCGCCGGAGTCGATTCATACAGTTTTCGGTATGAAACACCGTGGCTTAGCTGTCAAAGCCCTCAAGCAGAAAGCAGCCGACACCTGGATGAAGATCAAGGCGGACAATCAGCCGGAGAAGCTGAAGCTCACCGCCAAGAGGAGCGATATTAAAAGGTCTATCGATATGCGTTGGATATTACCAACAAGATCATTATGGGTATGGCCGGCAGTTACGACCAACTGTCGTCGGCGAAGTTCATGGTGCTGGGAGCACTGATTCAAGACGAGGTGATTGATTGGGCTGACTATATCTTTAGGCAGCTTGTTCGAGAAGTCAACAAACCGAATGGCTTGCTGATGAAAAGAGATTCAGATCCAAGCTGGCGTTTGGAATGCAGCTGAGTTGGATCCTTGAGAAAATGGGTGTGGCGAAGGGAAGTACTGACCCCTTCCACATCAACAAGAAACTTGGTCATCTGGACCAAGAGACCTTGAGGAAGTTGGGAGGCAACAGAAGAGCCGCACAAATATTAAAGGATTTGCCTGATACAAGGACCTACCCCATACCCTCACAAGACGAGTCTGACCAACCTGCAGACGTCAACCCAACTGCAGTCGAGTCAGACTCCGAGTCAGACAACACACCGATAGCTGTGCATTTCAAGAGAAGGGGACCAGCCCCTGGAGAGCCATCCATCATGCAGTCATCTCCAGAACCCTCTCCCAAGAGGTCCAGGCGACTGCAGTTTAGTCAGGAGGAGCAGTCAGATCATTATGCCAGTCCTGCAGCCAGGTCGCCTACTCACCTGGAAGACCATCCTGCTCCAGGCAGCCTGGAAACTCAGATCGTGGCTGTCCTCACTCCAGCATACATTCCAGAGGAGGAAGAAGCAGGTTTAATCATCTCAATTCCTGAAGCAAACTATACCTTTAACCTGCTGGACAACAATGTTTTCGACCTGTCTATAGAACAATTACAGCTTGTTAAACCACAAGCCTTAAAACACTCTTTTGTTAATATTTTTGAAGAGTGGAAATTTTTTAAATCACTTTCATTTGCGAAACTTCAAACTTATATTGCAACCAGTGGTTGGGAATATCCCCAAGCCATAGAGGATGTACTGATACATTTTTGTAAAGTATCAGACATAGTTTTGATCCTCCAGGAGAATTAGTTCATGTCTCATTTCAAAACCAACATGGACCAATTTATCATTTCTATAGTGTATAGTATTTTTGATGGTTCATTTGAAAAAGAAGATGAGGAGGAAGAAGAAAAAGAAATTAGAATTGAAGAAGTAAATGGTGAAGAAGATGAGGAAGTCATTGTCATAGATGACGAAGAAGGGGAGCAGGAAGAGAAAAGAGAAGGAGAAAACATTTTAGTTGAAAAACAATTTGAGGAAGTTGAGAAAACAGAAGAGTTAATTGATGAAGAAGAAGAAGAAGGGGAAGAGGTAGAACAAGAGATGATGAAGGAGAGAAGGATGATGATGAAGGTGAAAAAGATGATGAGAATGAAGGAGAAGATAAAAAAGATGGGAAAAGGGATGATGATAATAATGATGATGATGAGGATGATGATAAGGATGAAGGAGGAGATCAAGGAGATGAGAAAGAAAAATAAAAAGATGAAGAAGAAAAAGAAGAAGAGGAGAAGGAAAAGGAGCCGGAGAAAGAGCCATAAGTAGAGGCTGCAGATAAGGCTGGGGCGCCTGCCCGGTATACCAGCCTGGATGCCGAGTTGGATGAGGACTCCAGATCAGGGACACCAGAAAAGACCCCATCTGGAGTACCAGCTGCAGATAGGATCCTGCAGTCTAGTGGTTCATTTGCAGAAAGCTCAGGCGAGCACTCTCCACCATCGCAGATCTCACCTGCGATGACCGAGCTGATAAGGCAGATAGTGAAGGATACCATTGGAGAGCTGCTTGCATCTTGGGTCACTCCTGACCTCCAATCCATCAATGCCAAGATTGATACATTGCTGCAGCGGGAAGTCCCTCAACCTCCTCCCCCTGCAAACAACAGAATGCCATTTGGTATGTCTGACTGGATGCACAGGATGGAGCAGCAGCTGACCAATTTGGTTGATGCTGGCAAAAAGGGGGAAGATAGAATACAGGGGGAAGGCAGCATTCAAGGAGAGATAAGGGAGGAGCTCAGAACGAAGAAGAGGCAGGATGTCCAGATGATCACTGCTGGGACATCCTCAGCTAAAACGAAGGGAGGAGCAGAACCAGAAGAACAGGCTGATCAGCCTGCAAGAAAAGGAGGACTAGAGGAGGATTTGAGCCTATTCTAGAGTGGGAAGGCAAGGAGTTGTGGTATGTTGAAGAATTTATACCAGAAGAAGCTCTACCCATGTGGGGATCTGCAAGAAAAAAATTCATCAAAGACTACTACATCTGGGAAATACTCCAGGATGATAATCTCACCCCACAGCAGATCTTCATCAACTTCGTGGAAGAAGCTCATCCACAACTCTGGACTATTCTGAAGAAACATGCTGAGACATACAACGCTTATCCCATGATCCCTCAGTTCAGAGCCAAAGAACCTCCCACCTTGGAGAAAGGTAGTGCTTTAAATGAACTTGCTCTCCATAGAAAAATCAAGAAGCTGTGTCTTGAGAATAAGTTTTCATCACAAGAAGAGCAAGACTTTGCATCTCTTGTTGTAAAGGGGAAGTACGGTCTTGCACCTGTCAAGACAAGACCAATCGGAGCTAAACCTTTCAAACCTGCCAAACAACCTATTCGAAGAGGCAGTGGTAGAGGCAGATGACTTTCTTTCATTTTGTACTTGCAATGATTTTATTTCTGTACTTGTAAAATTTTCTTGTAAATTTAAAACATAATCAAGTCAGAAAATTTTATAACAGTCTTTTGAATGACAATTTCCAGTTGTCTCAAAAATTAGACTGATTTTAGTTTGTGTCTTGCACTCAAGTGCAGACTTGTTCATTTGAATATTTCCTTAAGTTTTTCCATCATCAAAATAGGGGGAATTTGTTAGGAATACTTGTTAGATTTTGATGATGTCATTAATATAAATTCAAATGTTTATTACTTGGCAAAAATAAGGAAGAACCAAATGAGTATCTTCCATAGGCCAAATAATGTTAAGTGTAAAACTTGGCAAAATGTAAAGAAGAACCAAATGAGTATCTTCTATAGGCCAAAAATAAGTTAGGCTATAAATCGGCTAAGTACTAAAGATCAGCTGTGTTCATCAGAGAGGTACAGCCGAGTCAAGTCAGAGTAGTTCTGGTCAACAAAAATCGTCAGGGATGTTTGACCAGACTGCAGTCAAGATACCTCAGACAAGTCATCTGATCAGACAACTCCTAAACAGTGAACATCAGAGATCCCAGACTGCAGAGAAGTTAACTGCACATCAGCCTAGTCGAGATCAGCCAAGTACTCCAAGTCCACGTCAGCATGCGTTGAAAAGTCCAAAATTACAGAAAGTCGCATGCAACGTGAAGAGACAAATTGGAGAGATTCCCGCAAAGGATATGAATTAAATAATTCATCCAGACCCACCTTGAAGACTTTAATCATATTATATTTAAAAGATTCGGCGCATCACATGCAGAGTCTTCACAACAGTTGGAAGATAGATTAAAATATGGGAATCTAGCCTTGCAACGTTTAGAAAATAATAAACAAAGAAGTCTCCCTCCAACGGACTGATTTGTTACAGATTTGCAACAGCTATGAAGAAATGCTCATGGATCAACACCTATATATATATCCAAAGATTTAAAGTTGAGCAACTACCGGTGCGAACATACTTTCAAGCGATCAAAGCATTCAAGCAATCTAAAAGCAAAATACAGCATCGTGAAAAGAGCGGTTCTAAGAAGTTCATACTTGAAGAAGCTCTTAGTTGGAGAAGACAAAAACTCGTGTCTTAAATCCTGAGTTCGGGGTACTTCACTGGTTGAAGTTCGAGACTGTAAAGGCATCCAAGGATCGAGGATCAAGAGGTGCAAGGCAGTCAAGTGTGTTACAACGGCACGGATTTCCACTGGTTGGAAGCTGTTGTAGTTTGGTTGAATCACTGTAATATTTATCACTGGTTGAAAATTATAGTGAATTCATCTCCAACTATTTTGGAGAAAAGTGGATTAGTAGAGGATTACCCCACCTCTGAGACCACTATAATTGCTTGCGTCTTTTACTGTCTTATAGCATCATACTTTAACTGCTGCATTCATTACTAAGTGTTTCATTGGTTGCTCTGTATCCGTCATCAGCTGACTTCCGCACGTATTAAGAACAAATGACTCCAAGTCATTTGTTTATCTATCAGCCGAAGAAACTTACTCTTTGAGAAAAAGAGTTTAAGAGTTTCAATAAGTCTATTCACCCCCCCTCTAGACTTATTCCTGGACGACTTGTGACCTACAAATCGATGGGGTCTCGGCCCAAAAATCATTTTCCGTAAAACATTCATTTTGAAAAGTGTCATTTTCAAATGCTCAAAAGCAGTTTGATGTATCACAAAATGATCTGTCATGACTACATGTTTTTCTCAACCATCCACAACCTTCTCCAAAATGCACACTTCCGTTCCAAAATCTACCCAACATACTGATTTCAAAAATCATAGTTTCTCAAGATCATCAATCCTGTCACAATTCTGTCACCTTATACTGTAATGCATAATATCTTTCTGAATCTCAAACCATATCAACTTAGAAAGGCAATAAATCTCAATGAAATTCAAAAATTCAAATACTTACAGATTGTGAAGCCGATGATTCCCCGTGATACTAGCACATGTCTCAACTCTAGAAAATACTCGACACAGATATTTTCAAAACACACGTTTTGCCGAATCAGTTCGACTCAAGAACACAATAAATCTCATTCCAGAGAATCTCGTTAACACCATTTGGAAAAGTTTACAACAAACCCAGTACCACACTGGTAAATCACATAACGTACAAGCCTGAGTGAATACAAAAACTCACGGCTCTAGTATTAGTCAATCGACAACTCGAATGACGCAACAAAACATGACCCAACTCGACCCAATTACCTAGGTTTTCTCAACCTAAGCTCCGATACCATATTCTGTAACACCCCCAGATTTAACCGGGAATATTACAGCGTCGTGGGCCACGAGATGGAACCCACAAGGCTGAAGGAAATTTTCAAAATCATTTACAAATGCCTAAGAGGCCAACGACGGTACTATCTTTAAAAATGCACAAAGACTTATAAAATCCATTTATCAAAAACCATCGTAAAAACTCATTTGAAATTGCAAGGCCAAACGGCCGACACTCAAAAGTTTAGAAGACGATTTCCAAAGTAATCTCAGTTACCAGATACCAAAAGAGCATTTCAAAATACTCACGCAGCAGGAAAAAGACCAACCATAAAGATACTCTAGCAGCAGAATAAAAGAACCAATCAAGAAACTCAATGCACAAAACATGTCCTAGCTAGTATCCTCCGGGAAGCTCATCTCTTCACGACCGCTACAAGCTCAATACTCCAAGAACCTAAAAAGAAATCCATGATGGGATCAGCCATAATATCCAACAATGATAACCATCACATCACATTAATAATTACATACCAATGAGAATACAACATAAGAATACGACCAACGTAATATTACCGCCATAACTTTACTTACTCAAGTAATTCTCATCAGAATAACCATTATCACATTTCGCATCTCGTACTCGATTAACTAATAAACTCGAACATAATATCTGTATTGCACCTCAAACAATACTCAAGATTCTCAAACTATCATCACCAACTCACGATATGGAAATATACTAGTTCTGACCAATACGATCCATCGGATAGTATCATTAAATCCAAAGACGATAACCTGTTGTCCATCAAAAGACAATTACCAAATGAAAATACGGAACATACCTCGAGATATAAAGTGCCACGACAATCATATCAGTCTAATCCGAGATCAGATCAATGCAATACGGACAAGGTCCTAACACAATACCTACAAATGCATACTCATATGACCACGTCAATATGCTCAAAACAATAACAACAGTGTATACTCAATGGAAATCCCATGATCCAGCGCCCTCAGCATAGATCCCAAGATGATCCTACAAGATCAACACAAGGTGGATAACCAATAATATACATATGCAAAACAACACAACACTGGGTAATCAAACGATCTAGCGCCCTCAGCATAGATACCAAGATGATCCCGTCGGACCAACACGAGGTGGAAAAACCCGTCCAATTATCCAGCGCCCTCAGCATAGATCCCAAGATGATCCCGTCGGACCAACAAGAGGTGGACATCTGATCCAGCGCCCTCAGCATAGATCACACGATCCCATCGGATCAACACAACACAAACAACACAATTATGCATACACATATGCAAATCAAAATGTTCATCAACATGAACAACACAACATGAACGACAATATGACAAATCAACTAAGACGACCTCATGTTCGACAACATGAATGACAATATGCATGATCAAATCACTAACACTAACTGAATCGATATAAGATACTTGCCCCGAGTCCTTCAGGAGAAATCTCGATATCAAACCATCACCGACGATTATCCGAAATGCTCGGCAATCCAAACGTACCATGGACTATAGATACTCATATCCTTGTCTTTACCATAATGTATCATCGATACCCAACATTCTAATAACCGAAATGAATCATAAACCTTATGATTTAACTCCCAGAATCGGAAAGACAACACATAATCCAAATCTCCAAAATTTGCAGTAATAATCATTGCTATATGCATTATAAACGAAAAGAAACTGAAATCATTCATTAAACATTATAACTGAGCAAGTAATAACTTGCCTCGATACCGATGATTCCGTTACCAATTCCTAGTCATCGAGTACGAGCTCCTCAGCTCCCGGCTCAAAGCGATTCACGAACGCACACGAACACGACCGGAACATACGGTTATACTCACCGATCAATAATCTCAACCTATTGCAATAATCGATTAACATACAATCCGATAATAATCAATAACCGACATAGCCAACCAATCAAACTCAACGGCTCAACAATACCTCGATCATACACTAAACCGAACAATATAACTCAAACCAATCAAACACGAATTCAAAACAACAATATGATTCCACATTCAATCTGAAATACACTTACATGTTTCCTCCTTGTATATTCATAATAAAACCAATTATCGATTATCATCATCAATCCGGACAATCCGATTAATTATAGATAATCATATTCCAAGAGTTCCACAACTTATTCCGAAATCACATTCAGAGTCCCCAAACGGCATAATCCGATGTGTTCTAACATCTAAACAATCCTTATTCACAATTCAAGGTGTATGTAATCATGTTCTTCAACATATATACTTCTCATAACGTCATGGATTGCAACAAACTATCAAGAACATCGAGAATACTACGATTCCATAATCATAACAACATAATCAAGACATTTGATCATCAATTCATTACCTTCCCTTAACAAAATTCCCATAAATACCAAGAATCATCATAACAATATCAATTCAACCATCATTCATACGAAAGCGTGTAGAATTTTCCAAGTTCTACTCACTGAGGCATTTCATCGAACACTTTGAGGGCATAGTCCAATTCAATCATTTTAACGAAGAAATACTTGAATTTGTTCCACAAAACTTCAAGAGTATTGAATGATTACGAGATTACAACAAAGTTCCATCAATAATCTGAACCAAAACGAATCAAATCGGCCAAAACACCAAGAAACTCCAAGAATATCCAAAAACCAAAAGTTTAGGTGTTCTTACCTTCGATTAGGGCCTTCAATTCTTGGAATTTCTCAAAGGCCTCGGATTTATGTTTCATTAAGTATACATAACCATACCTAGTATGATCATCTGTAAACGTAATGAAATATTGATATTAAATCACGTCTTTGCTTCCAAAGCACCACATACGTCAGTATGGATTAATCCCAGTTTATCAGTGGCTCTTTCAAATGTCCCTGTGAAGGGGGACTTAGTCATTTTGCCTTTAAGGCAAGATTCACAAGTAGGAAAGGGATCTGTTCCCAATGGACCCATAAGTCCATCCTTTTCCATCTTGTAAACCTTGGTCTGACCAACATGACCAAGTCTAAGATGCCATTTCAAAACTTGATTGGTTTCACCTCTACCACGTTTTCTAGTCATAGTATTCACAACTACTTTGTTGCTGAGATTTAGATGATACAATCCATTTAACAATGTAGCAGTACCCACTAGTTTATTTCTAAAATAAATTTTGCAGGAACCATCACCAATGAAAAATGAAAATCCTTTTCGGTCCATGATCGGAATGGATACAATGTTTTTGTGCCCCTTGGGCAAAACAAGTACATCTTCTAAAGTCAAAACAAAGCCGGATTCTAAACCCAAAAGAAGTGATCCTATGTCAGTCGCCTCGACACTATGCCCGCTTCCGACTGTGATCATAACTTCTCCAGCTCCAAGCTTCCTACTTTGTTCCAGATCCTGATTCACGGTACAAATATGAGAACTAGCACCAGAATCCAGTATCCAGGAAGTAGAAAATACAGTAGCAGAACAATTTGTTTCCAAAACTAAAAGTTCTGTACCTGAAGTGCCATGAAGAATCGGACAGTCTCTAGCCCAGTGGCCCAGCTCACCGCACTTGAGACAAGCATCCTTGTTCTTTTTGTTCTTCGGAACCATCGGGGCCTTGCCCTTTCCCTTAAGGTCCTGAGCTTGTGGTCCAATCCGCTTCTTGGTCTTTTTCTTCTTATTCTTAGACTTCCGAAGTCCAGAAGAAATCACAAGGGCAAACTCTTTCATTCGCGGAGTCTTCATCTGAGACTGAGCAGTCACGAGTTTGTTCATTAGCCCAGCTAAGTTACATGCAATCTCATTGCAGTTAAAGTTCATAACAAACTGTGAGAAGGAATCAGGGAGAGACTGTAGGATAAGGTCGGTTTGGAGAGAAGTATCCATTTTAAAATCAAGAGCCTCCAATCTCTCGATCATGGATATCATTTTGAGGACATGTTCCCCAACCTTCTCACCTTCCTTCATCCTTGCACCGAACAGTTGCTTGGATATCTCATATCTAGCAGTTCTGCTGTGCTCACCATAAAGTTCGGTTAAGTGAGATAGAATCTGCCTAGCAGAAGTCATTTTCTCATGAGCTCTCTGAAGCTCATTAGACATGGAAGCCATCATATAAGCACGGACTTTCACGTCATCCTTAACCCACTTTTCGTGGTTTTAAATCTCTTCCTGATTGGCTCGGGTCCGCACAGGAGGTGCCGGAATGTCCGTCTCCAAGACGTAACCAGTGCCTCTATACTGAGGAAAATCATCAGATTGTGGAGCCAATCCACAAAGTTAGGTCCCATTAAGGTGTTCTTTTCGAGTAGAATTGTGAGTGGATTCATTGTCATATTGAGATTTGTCTGCATTAAGTATAACAAATTAATTAATGACTAGTTATATTATGATCTGAGTATAGAATTAAGGTCTTTTCTATTCTTGTTACCCAACTCCCACTATTTTTATCGGAATAACAAACTCCCATGTGATATCCGGAAGTATCGTCGCTCTACTTCATAGTGGTGATCAAGTTCTTTATAAATCTTAATAGAGGGCAACCGAACAGGTTTCTAGTCTATTAATTTTCATAAAGTGGTGTCCAACACCAACCCATATAATGGATGATTCGATCTTCCTTTTCCTCTTGTTCACTCCCCTCAACCTATACAGTTTATATGGTTCGTGAACAAGTTAAGTTTATACCATCGACGCAAATCAGTTTCACAATTGAATCTTATCTGGCAACCTATCAGGTTTCTAAGGATAAAATTTGCTCCAACCGAAGGCATCCAATGCGCTCCCGGTAATTTATCCGTCCTCCCCGAACGACTACCCCGATAACTCGGAAGCATAGCACATCCGGTTTGGATTTCAATTTCCCGAAAGCTCGATGGAGGGAAGGAAAACCTTGAAACCTTATAAACTTAATAATTTGTTGTGGGAGAATTATCACGATTAACGTTACACTTTGCACATTAATCAGTTAAGCGTGTTTGTGGCATTCATACAATATGAAACAACCATTCACAACCTAGTTGCTACCAACATGTGGTTCATGGACCGTTTCTAGAAAACAAAAACTCCGTAATCTAATTACAAGTCTTCGTCTTGAATCTTCGTATTCTCGAAATGGATCTTCCTCCGGTCTTCGTCATTACATATAAATTTTACATTGAAAACTGCATCCCAGATACAAATTTTTCTAGTAAAATAAATAGGCTCAAAACGGCCTTTACAACCCAATTGAATAAAACGAACGATTCAAAAACTAAGTCCACGAACCACATCCCCATTCAAAAGCATTCATCCAATAAATACTAAATAAATGAAAAGCGTAGAGATACATTGATCCAATCAACAATATGAACCGATCAAATCGATTCACACAATCGGTAATATGATAACGTTCAAAATAATTCGGTCGACCATAATTATTCCAATTAATCAAAATTCCCTTATAAAATGAAATACCATAAATCTTTTTAATCATATTAAATACAATTTAATATGCGGGAGATTAATTTTTTAAGAATACACGGAAAAATCGAGCCAGGGCGAAATCACGCCCGACCGAGTCACTCGCAGCTTTTCCTACAGACAGCTGGCATGACCGAGTCACGCTGCACCCGGCTGCCGTGCACGGCCCGTATCTCGACACGGTCGGTCCGCTGGCAAAGGCCTGGGATCGCGGACACGGCCCGTGTCACCAGACACGGCCGAGTCACCCTGGCAGCTTCCTGCCCTTTGTCCAAAAAGTCGTCCGATGACGATTTGGAGCTAGATTTTCGACCGGATATCCAATATCTATATTTTTTAGACTTTCATATCTTCAATATAAATCATATTTCCCAGAAATTTAAGATTTATATTTAGACATAAACTTACGAAAAATACAATTATTACGAACGAAAAACATATACCACGATTATGACTACAAATCATTCACCATCTAATCGAGCATTCCAAATGCCAATATCGTATATACGATCGCAAGACCTACGCTCCAATACCACTGTTGGGATTCGGTGCCTAAAACGAAGGCCCAGCGGAAGTGGTAAAACAAAAATTAATTCTATCCGAATCCCTATGAGGATCGATCGAGCTACGTATATACGAATATCAAAAACGAAAAGCAAGAGTCGTAAGAAACTAACCCTCGAAGTCCGTTGATTAAATGGTAACCTTCTATTGAGCTATTCCCCAAGCTTTAGTTTGATCTCTACGAGTCCAATCCGCTCCAAGCTCTTGAACGATCCAACGCCGAAAGCACCGCGTTTCTACTTGCCACGCACCGGAAAAACGACCGGAATGACTAAACCTCATTATCCTCCAAGGATACGGCTAGAACAATGTTATAGAAGCTATGCAACTCAAGATTACAACACTCTAAGTGTTTAATCTAGTATCTCTCTATCTCACAAATATTTTTCTCCAAGAAAAACTTATGAATGTTGTGAAGATGATGATGAATAGTATGAAGCCTTGGAAAAAACTTTTCCTCTCTCCTTCTACTTACAAAAACGTGAGCACTTGTGGTAGGCAAGGAGATGTGGTCTTCTCTATATATTATCCATCAAATCCCCTCATATCAATCACCTTTTGTCAAAATCATCTAAGGTGATATTTTGTCCCCTTGACAAAACATAAGTCTTCCACCAACATGTGAAGACTATGACCAAGGAAAAGGGAAGGAAAGAGGGGCGGCCATCTAGAAGGAGCCAGGCAAGTTCGGTCCGTTTCGAACTCCCGTGATTCCAAACAGATAAACTCTGATTCCGTTCCGATGTATTTATATTGATTAATTAATCCAATTAATTAATCATATCAAATACATAATAACATAATTAATTTCTCCAAGAAATAATTATATTCATGAATTAAATTAATCACCGAGTAATATATTTAATTCATTTGGCCGTAAATTAATTTATCCAATAAATTAATTTAGACATCCAATGTCCCAAATTTAATTTGACATCCAATGTCTAATAAATTAGATATCCAATATATAATATTTATAATGAGAAAATTATCTTTATTCATTCCGTCGTCAATCCTATTGCGCGACTCGGTAGGTCCGTCTCAGTCAGCAATGGGAGGAACCAAAGAGTAGTAGCACCACCTAGCCAGCCTGGCGGCCTACACTGCACTTAACTGAGAACGAATGATTGGGATCATTCAAGAACCATTCTGTCGTGAATACCAGTATACGTATAAACCCTTCTTCCAAATGTCCCGATCAAGTTATGGGGTCACGGTCAGTCAAACCCCATCTGTACTTGACGCTATGCATGCGTTAATGCAAATCGAGATCATCGAGCTCTCGTGTATCTAATACAGCTAGCTCAAATGCTTTGGCCAAAGACTTATGATCTCATCTGCCAATAACCGCATAGGACATATAACCCGTTCACTAACAGGAGAAAGAATTCTATCTTGGTATTCAGTAGGACCTGCTACTTGCCCATCAAGATACACGTCGAGGTTGACCCCCGCCTTCCGGTTTATAGGGTCGAACTACTCTAATGAAAATCTTGACGTCACAAGCACATCCCTACTAAATCCTCAAGTCGAAGGTTCACGAATACCTATCACAACCTTTCGATTCCATCATTGACTGTCCAGGAGTGAAATCCGTGTGATGAATCGAGGGTGAGTCGGTTCGAGTATACTAATCTAATTAGCATACCTATAACGTGTGCTCCCACTACCAATTAGTGTTCGACATGCACTCTCCTTATCAAAGAACACATCATACAAGTCTTCACATAAACTTAACGCCTAGTCAAGTTTCATCGACTTGCGAACGATTAAGTATTTGATCTATAAACCTTTCCAGTGCCGACCCCCTTATCCAATAAGGAGTGGAACGTTTTTCTCTCAAATACACGGACTAGTTTTTACATGTATATTTACGAGTTAGGAATGCCAATAACTACCAGTAAATAAAGAAACATTCATTGCCTTATATAATTGATTTACATAATTACAAGTGCAATGCCCTCACTCAACATCCATTGAGTGGCATTTGAGGGCATACTCCTAACATCTACTGCCCTGTAGTAAACTGCCATGCACAGTTAGCGCACGCTAAGCTATGTAGATTAACGTGCGCTATTGAGCATGAGTTAGCGTACGCTACATTTAGTACGTAACGTACGTTAGGCCATCAGACGAGTCAGTCGACTGATCAGTGAAGTACTGACCATGCATAGTTAGCGTACGCTAGGCTTTGTTGTTTGCATGCGCTATCGAGCATACTTAACGCACGCTACACAGAGTACTTAGCGTGCACTAAGCAGTTCATGCAGATTACATTTTATGAGCTTTTGGCCGTAAATCGAATTGTTAGGCATTTGTACGACGTGAGATGAATTCTATATTATTTCTTTTGTTAAGGTTCGAACTTGTTACGTGATTGCTTGAGGGGGGCGACCTTCGAGTGTTCGTTTTCGTGGAAGTATTGTTCTTGTCTTCGAATCGAGGCAAGTACCTTATTTGTTTTATGTATTGATGTTATACATATTGTCGTGCATGTATGTCGTTGTTGTATGTCCACCTCATGTTGGTCCGACGGGATCATTGGGGGATCTATGCTAGCGTGCGCTGGATCATCGGACGGGTTTTTCCACCACAAGTTGGTCTGACGGGATCATCGTGGGTTCTAGGCAGTGAATGCTGGATCATCGGAATTACCATGTGTATGTTGTGATATCATGTTGTGATTATCAGTCATGTATGTCATTTATGAGTTTCTCGTAGGAGAAGACTTGTTGGTATTTTTGTCGTTTACGTTATTATTCTTCGTGAGATATGAATAATATGTTGTGGTACTTGTACTAGAATCGTTGTGCTAACCCCTTCGGGGGTGAACATTTTGTTTATGTTCAGGATCCAGGAGAGCGGGAAAACAACCACTGGAGCTGCATGACGACAAGGGTGCAGAGTGATGTTCCGGCCGGGTTTATTTGTCTGTTGTTTATTGGTTATTTCAATAAGTACTCGAGTACAAAGTCGTTTATGATGAATTTGAATTTGGCGATGTATTAATAAGTTTCTGTTGAACATTTGTATTTTCAGTATTTGGTCAGAACTGTTGTATCTTAATTCCGTTATTTCCATTCGTTAGTACCTCTTAATGTCTGTTTAATTCTTCAGCCTTGTAAATCTTTATGTAAAGGATTCACGGCGCTTTAATATTCCTGAATATATTGGGGGTGTTACAGAATATGGTATCGGAGCTAAGATTATGGATATCTTGGCCATTGGGTTAATATAGGGGTCATTGATGTCTTTTGAGGTAACCGGCCGTGAATAAGATCACTGTACTGCCTCGTCTTCGTGCGGGCGGTGGTTGTAAGTTCCTAAACTCTATCTCATCTTTTAAATGTTATATTCCTTTGTACTTGAGCATTTGAATGGTATTGTTTCCGATATATTGAGTATTTATGGTTACAGTATGTTGAGAGGCGGACATGTACGTGGACGCGGACGCGGACGAAGAAATGCAGAAAGGGAAGCGTCGCCTTCTAATCAGGCCAGTCATAGCTCAGGCGAGCCGCAACGATCTATCAATAACGAACCGGAACCTGCTGTACCAGAGATCCTTCGTCAAGTGGTGAACCAGATGACTCAGTTCTCCCAAGTCGTGGACCGAATGCAAGTGGCGGTGGGACTACAGCAGGGAGAGAGACAGCAAGGGATCCCAGACATGGGAAATCGAGGTGACCGATGGCTGCAAGATATGGCGAAGATGCAACCACCCAAATTCGACAGTATTTCTGAGACTCCCACCTGGGACCATTGGTTGAAGGAACTAGAGAAAATCTTTGCCGGAATTAACTGCCCAGACGACCGGAGAGCCTCTATCGCTCAATACTTTCTGATAGGGGAAGCGTCCGAATGGTGGGAAGCCATCCGACCTGTAGACCATGATGCTGATTGGACAAAGTTTAAATTGATGATGGAAGCTCAGTACTGCCCTCGTCCTGTGAGGGAAGCCAAGGTTCGGGAGTTTTTCTCCGCTCAGCCTTCAGATGTGCCAGTATCTTAGGCAATTAAGACGTTTAACCAGCAGCTGGCATTTGTTCGACATCTGGTCAGAACAGATGCAGAAATGATGATCCATTTTTATATGAGGATGAAACCAGAAATCCAGAGGTACATGTCCGGTTTTGAATGTACCACACTCCGTCAATACCAGGATAAGGCGTTGGCGTATGAGATCAAGGAAGCAGCTATGGAGAAATTTACGGAATCCAAGAAGCAGAAACTCTCTAGTACTTTTACAGAGCATAAGAGCAGTGGGGCCCGCAAGGCCCAGTCATCCTTTCACTCTTTCAAGAAACCTCCGCACCCAGTTAGGAGCGGAAAGAACTTCGGAGCAACATCAACCATGACTGATGTTACCAGGAAATGCTTTAACTGCGCCCATACGGGACACTATCGACGGAATTGCCCCCTACCTGCCGTGACTTGTTTTGATTGTGGTCGAGAGGGACATCGTGCGGTGTTCTGTGAAGAGGCTGCAAAGTCTTTTAGAGCCCGTACACCACAGCCAGTCCAAAAGGAATCCAGTATCCAACAGACACAGCAAAGTGTTCAGATGCCACAGAATTTTGGCCACGGGCGAGGCAGAGGACAGTGGGACCGAAAGGGTACATCGAGTGCCGGATCTGTTCCCCCACGTCTGTAAGAGATGAGGAGAATAGACGATCAGGATGCTGCTATCGCATCAGGTACTGTCCAGATCCTTTCCCAGCCAGTTAGCGTTTTATTCGATACAGGAGCTACGCATTCTTTTATATCCTTGTCTTGTGTAAATCGTTTGAATATTTCTGGTTTTCATACTTGTGAACCTTATGTTGTTGGTTTACCGAGTGGAGAGAGGATTGTCGGGAACTTAGAAACCAGAAATTTCCCTGTATCAATTGGAGGCATAGAATGGCTCTCAAATTTGATTGTGATAGAAATGCAAGGAGACGACCTGATACTCGGAGACGATTGGCTTAATCGATATGGAAAAATTGTAAACTACCGAAGGAGGAATATCTCGCTGATCGCTGACGATGGTTCCGAAATACTATTTGAGGGATGGAAACCGGGAAGCTCAAGGAAGCTAATCAAAGCGATGAAAGCTGTCAAATTGTTGAAACAAGGCTGCACCAGATACTGGTGCTATGCAATTAAGAAAGAAGACGAAATTGTGGAACTTTCATCCATTCCTGTTGTGAACGAATTTCCAGATGTATTTCCTGACGAGTTACCTGGACTACCTCCACGAAGGGATGTAGAATTTACCATTGAGCTGGAACCCGGAGCTACACCAATTTCTAAGGCGCCGTATCGTATGGCACCTACTGAGATGTATGAACTGAAGAAACAGCTAGAGGAGTTATTGGACAAAGGCTATATCCAGCCAAGCGTTTCGCCTTGGGGAGCGCCAGTTCTTTTTGTTCGGAAGAAGGATGGATCGCTGCGACTGTGTATTGACTATCGAGAACTGAATAAAATGATGATTAAGAACAAGTATCCATTACCACGGATTGATGATCTGTTTGACCAGTTGCAAGGAGCAATAGTATTTTCTAAAATCGATCTGAGATCAGGATATCATCAGCTGAGGATTAAGGAATCTGATGTTCCGAAATCAGCGTTCAGAACTCGTTACGGACACTATGAGTTTGTAGTGATGCCGTTTGGTCTCACTAATGCACCTGCTGTATTCATGCAATTGATGAACTGAGTGTTCATCGAATATTTGGATAAATTTGTGGTCGTGTTCATTGATGACATTCTAGTGTATTCTAAGAACCCGGAAGAGCATGCACAGTATTTGCGGATTGTATTAGAACTTTTAAGAAGCAAACAACTGTACGCCAAACTCTCTAAGTGTGAATTCTGGCTAAAGGAAGTAATGTTCCTCGGTCATGTGGTATCAGCTGAAAGAGTCCGAGTAGATCTTCAGAAGATTGAAGCGCTTTTGGATTGGAAGCCTCCAAAGAACGTGAAAGAAGTCCGAAGTTTCTTAGAACTTGCTGGGTATTATCGTCGGTTCGTGGAAGGGTTTTCTAAAATCTCCCGCCCACTTACTCGACTCCTGCATAAAACTCAAAAGTTTGAGTGGAACTAGTTGTGTCATATTAGCTTTGATGAATTGAAGAAGAGATTGACGACCGCACCGATTTTAACACTTCCACAGGGGACTGGAGGATTCATAGTTTACAGTGATGCTTCGAACCAAGGACTCGAATGCGTATTGATGCAGAATGACAAGGTGATCGCTTATGCGTCGCGACAACTGAAACCCTATGAAGTGAATTATCCAACACATGATTTAGAGCTAGCAGCAGTAGTTTTTGCTTTGAAAATCTGGAGACATTACCTGTACGGGACTCACTGTCAGATCTTTACTGATCACAAGAGTCTCAAATACATCTTCAGTCAGAAAGAGATGAACATGCGGCAAAGAAGATGGTTAGAGCTGATTAAGGACTACGACTTGGAGATTTTGTATCATCCAGGCAAAGCAATTGTGGTGGCCGATGCACTTAGCCGCAAGCCTGTTTCTATTCAGATGCTGGAGACTCTGACCTCCCAACTTAACCTTCAACGAGAGATGATTAGAGAAGGAATTGAAGTGTGGTTACAAAGAGTCCAAGGAGAACTGTGCGTGATGGAATTAACTTCATCATTAACCGAAGAAAGCAAATCTAGACAGACAGATGATTCTCTAATGATTCGGTTACGTGATGAAGTGATCAAGGGAAAGGCCCCTGGATTCCTAATTTATGATGATGGAGTTTTGAGATTTCAGAACTGACTCTGCATTCCTGATATCGATGTACTGAAACAGATGATTATGAAGGAAGCTCACAGCTCGCCCTATTCTATCCACCCGGGCACCAGTAAGATGTATAAGGACTTGAAACAGAATTTCTGGTGGGGCAACATGAAGAAAGATGTAGCGGACTATGTTTCGAAATGCTTGACTTGTCAGCAAGTTAAGATCGAGCATCAACGACCTGCCGGGATGTTGAAGCCGCTTCCGATTCCTGAATGGAAGTAGGAGGACATATCGATGGACTTTATTACTAGTATGCCGAGAACCAAGACAGGAATGAACATGATTTGGGTGATAGTTGATCGTTTAACCAAATCAGCTCATTTTCTAGGCATTAAGGACACGTGGGGACCAGAGAGGTTGGCACGAGTATTTATTTCAGAGATAGTTCGATTTCATGGTACGCCGAAGACCATTGTTTCTGATCGAGACGGCCGTTTTGTGTCTCACTTTTGGAAAGCAGTTCATAAGGCCTTGGGAACCGAATTGAACTTCAGCATAGCTTATCACCCACGGACTGATGGACAATCCGAGAGGATTATTCAAACGGTGGAAGATATGCTGAGGGCTTGTGCCTTAGATTGGTCAAGTGATTGGGAAGTTCATTTGCCGTTGATTGAATTTACCTACAACAATAGTTGGCATGCTTCCATTAAGATGGCACCATTTGAGGCATTATACGGGAGGAGATGTAGATCGCCCCTATGTTGGGACGATTCATCAGACTTGATCGGGACAGAACCAGAGTTGATCATACAGACTCGAGAGAAGATATCCTTGATTCGTGAAAGGCTGTTGACCACCCAGAGTCGCCAGATATCTTACGCAGACGTACGTCGTCGCCCTTTGGAGTTCAGTACTGGAGACCACGTACTTTTAAAGGTTTCTTCTACTCGGGGAATCTTTCGTTTCGGAAGGAAAGGAAAGCTGAGTCCGAGATATATCGGACCATTTGAGATCCTTGAGAGAGTTGGAGAGTTGGCATACAGATTGGCATTGCCGCCGTCGTTGAGCCATGTTCATAACATGTTCCACGTATCCCAGTTACGGAGGTATATACCAGATCCTAGTCATGTCATTGATTTCGGCGAGATCGAAGTCGCTCAAGATGGGACGTTTGAAGAAAGACCGGTCAAGATACTCGAGAGTCGAGTTAAGCAGTTGAGGAACAAACCCATCATTTTGGTCAAAGTTCAATGGTCACGTCACGGAGTGGAAGAAGCCACATGGGAAACGAAGATATCATGAAGTCCAGATATCCCGAGTTATTTTTGTCTTGAGTTTCGGGACAAAACTCCTTTTTAGTAGGAGAGTATGTAATATCCGGATTTATTACTGTGTATTTTACCTATATTCGAACCCTGTATTATTCGGAATTGTGGAGTATGATATTTCTTTCGTTGGTAACTTTGTACATAAGTATATCAACTTGCAAAATTTCTCATGCAAACTCGTGATAGCGCACGCTAAGAATGTAGCTTAACACGCGCTATCGGCTACTACTAGCACACGCTACGTATGTAGGAGTTGCGTGCGCTAGGCACTCAATTATTGAACTGGGCGGCTAGCACATGCGCCAGCCGGGAAATGGGTCCGGGTAAGATTCCCGCAGACGAACCTGGACAGTTTTGAAGTAAACTCTTATTAGCGCGCGCTAAGGAATGCTTAGTAGCGTGCGCTAATCTGCTTTTGTACAGAAAGTTTATATATGGGCCAGCACTCCATTTTGTTCTCATTTCCTTCATTCACCTTTCGTCTTTGGGAGACCAGAGGGCATATCATCTTCCTTAGACACACTTATAACACATCCACTTGATCATTGAACATTGGATACTTCTTGTTATTGATCATTGAAGAGGAGTAGCACCTTGGAGTGATGTATAACCAACCGGAGTCAGATTCTACCTTTGGAGTTCATTGATTTCGTCATATTAAGGTATGTTGATTCTATCACCAACTTTAGATTCGTGTTATGGAAAATGAGATGATCATGCTAGCAAAATATTGAGTTTCTTGGGTGAATTATCCAAACCACTTCATGTTTGGAATATTGAGATGATTATGCGTTAAGTACCATGATTATGAACATCATGATTCGAATCTTATTACAATGAATAAGTAGAGGAAGCTTCTATCATTAGTAATCTGAATCTAGTAGGTGTATTCATAGCAATCTTGGACTTGACTTTAATATCATTATTGTTATACGAATCTAAAGGATTTATCATGGAAGGATTTATCTCGTAAAGATGGAATGTTAATCAAACTACAGAATGATAGTTTTTGATTGAGATAAAGGTGTTGATATCGACCGATAAGCTTTCCGAATTATCGCATGAAGAATGATAATCGAAATGGAATATGGTTTTATAATAGTATACATATCCTTGAATACGAAGTTGTTGTTATCTGTAGGATCAGTCATAACCATATAAACATGATATTCATGGAGGTAACATGAATTAACACTTAAGATTTCATTGGTTTGATCATGTTGAGATCAGTCTACTGTTGGGATTCGGTGCCTAAAACGAAGGCCCAGCGGAAGCGGTAAAACGAAAATTAATTCGATCCGAATCCCTATGAGGATCGATCGAGCTACGTATATACGAATATCAAAAACGAAAAGCAAGAGTCGTAAGAAACTAACCCTCGAAGTCCGTTGATTAAATGGTAACCTTCTCTTGAGCTATTCCCCAAGCTTTAGTTTGATCTCTACGAGTCCAATCCGCTCCAAGCTCTTGAACGATCCAACGCCGAAAGCACCGCGTCTCCACTTGCCACGCGCCGGAAAAACGACCGGAATTACTAAACCTCGTTATCCTCCAAGGATACGGCTAGAACAAGGTTATAGAAGCTATGCAACTCAAGATTACAACACTCTAAGTGTTTAATCTAGTATCTCTCTATCTCACAAATATTTTTCTCCAAGAAAAACTTATGAATGTTGTGAAGATGATGATGAATAGTATGAAGCCTTGGAAAAAACTTTTCCTCTCTCCTTCTACTTACAAAAACGTGAGCACTTGTGGTAGGCAAGGAGATGTGGTCTTCTCTATATATTATCCATCAAATCCCCTCATATCAATCACCTTTTGACAAAATCATCTAAGGTGATATTTTGTCCCCTTGACAAAACATAAGTCTTCCACCAACATGTGAAGACTATGACCAAGGAAAAGGGAAGGAAAGAGGGGCGGCCATCTAGAAGGAGCCGGGCGAGTTCGGTCCGTTTCGAACTCCCGTGATTCCAAACAGATAAACTCTGATTCCGTTCCGATGTATTTATATTGATTAATTGATCCAATTAATTAATCATATCAAATACATAATAACATAATTAATTTCTCCAAGAAATAATTATATTCATGAATTAAATTAATCACCGTGTAATATATTTAATTCATTTGGCCGTAAATTAATTTATCCAATAAATTAATTTAGACATCCAATGTCCCAAATTTAATTTGACATCCAATGTCTAATAAATTAGATATCCAATATATAATATTTATAATGAGAAAATTATCTTTATTCATTCCGTCGTCAATCCTATTGCGCGACTCGGTAGGTCCGTCTCAGTCAGCAATGGGAGGAACCAAAGAGTAGTAGCACCACCTAGCCAGCCTGGCGGCCTACACTGTACCCCAACTGAGAACGAATGATTGGGATCATTCAAGAACCATTCTGTCGTGAATACCAGTATACGTATAAACCCTTCTTCCAAATGTCCCGATCAAGTTATGGGGTCACGGTCAGTCAAACCCCATCTGTACTTGACGCTATGCATGCGTTAATGCAAATCGAGATCATCGAGCTCTCGTGTATCTAATACAGCTAGCTCCAATGCTTTGGCCAAAGACTTATGATCTCATCTGCCAATAACCGCATAGGACATATAACCCGTTCACTAACAGGAGAAAGAATTCTATCTTGGTATTCAGTAGGACCTGCTACTTGCCCATCAAGATACACGTCGAGGTTGACCCCCGCCTTCCGGTTTATAGGGTCGAACTACTCTAATGAAAATCTTGACGTCACAAGCACATCCCTACTAAATCCTCAAGTCGAAGGTTCACGAATACCTATCACAACCTTTCGATTCCATCATTGACTGTCCAGGAGTGAAATCCGTGTGATGAATCAAGGGTGAGTCGGTTCGAGTATACTAATCTAATTAGCATACCTATAACGTGTGCTCCCACTAACAATTAGTGTTCGACATGCACTCTCCTTATCAAAGAACACGTCATACAAGTCTTCGCATAAACTTAACGCCCAGTCAAGTTTCATCGACTTGCGAACGATTAAGTATTTGAGCTATAAACCTTTCCAATGCCGACCCCCTTATCCAATAAGGAGTGGAACGTTTTGCTCTCAAATACACGGACTAGTTTTTACATGTATATTTACGAGTTAGGAATGCCAATAACTACCAGTAAATAAAGAAACATTCATTGCCTTATATAATTGATTTACATAATTACAAGTGCAATGCCCTCACTCAACATTCTCTGAGTGGCGTTCGAGGGCATACTCCTAACATATACTACGCTGTAGTAAACTGCCATGCACAGTTAGCGCACGCTAAGCTATGTAGATTAACGTGCGCTATTGAGCATGAGTTAACGTACGCTACGTTTAGTACGTAACGTACGTTAGGCCATCAGACGAGTCAGTTGGCTGATCAGTGAAGTACTGACCATGCATAGTTAGCGTACGCTAGGCTTTGTTGTTTGCCTGCGCTATCGAGCAGACTTAACGCACGCTACACAGAGTACTTAGCGTGCACTAAGCAGTTCATGTAGATTACATTTGTACGACGTGAGATAAATTCTATATTATTTCTTTTGTTAAGGTTTGAACTTGTTACGTGATTGCTTGAGGGGGGCGAGCTTCGAGTGTTCGTTTTCGTGGAAGTATTGTTCTTGTCTTCGAATCGAGGCAAGTACCTTATTTGTTTTATGTATTGATGTTATACATATTGTCGTGCATGTATGTCGTTGTTGTATGTCCACCTCGTGTTGGTCCGACGGGATCATTGGGGGATCTATGCTAGCGTGCGCTGGATCATCGGACGGGTTTTTCCACCACGAGTTGGTTTGACGGGATCATCGTGGGTTCTAGGCAGTGAATGCTGGATTGTCGGAATTACCATGTGTATGTTGTGATATCATGTTGTTATTATCAGTCATGTATGTCATTTATGAGTTTCTCGTAGGAGAAGACTTGTTGGTATTTTTGTCGTTTACGTTATTATTCTTCGTGAGATATGAATAATATGTTGTGGTACTTGTACTAGCATCGTTGTGCTAACCCCTTTGGGGGTGAACATTTTGTTTATGTTCAGGATCCAGGAGAGCGGGAAAACAACCACTGGAGCTGCATGACGACGAGCGTGCAGAGTGATGTTCCGGCCGGGTTTATTTGTCTGTTGTTTATTGGTTATTTCAATAAGTACTCGAGTACAAAGTCGTTTATGATGAATTTGAATTTGGCGATGTATTAATAAGTTTCTGTTGAACATTTGTATTTTCAGTATTTGGTCAGAACTGTTGTATCTTAATTCCGTTATTTCCATTCGTTAGTACCTCTTAATGTCTGTTTAATTCTTCAGCCTTGTAAATCTTTATGTAAAGGATTCACGGCGCTTTAATATTCCTGAATATATTGGGGGTGTTACAGAATATGGTATCGGAACTAAGATTATGGATATCTTGGCCATTGGGTTAATATAGGGGTCATTGATGTCTTTTGAGGTAACCGGCCGTGAATAACATCACTGTACTGCCTCGTCTTCGTGCGGGCGGTGGTTGTAAGTTCCTAAACTCTATCTCATCTTTTAAATGTTATATTCCTTTGTACTTGAGCATTTGAATGGTATTGTTTCCGATATATTGAGTATTTATGGTTACAGTATGTTGAGAGGCGGACGTGGACGTGGACGCGGACGCGGACGAAGAAATGCAGAAAGGGAAGCGTCGCCTTCTAATCAGGCCAGTCATAGCTCAGGCGAGCCGCAACGATCTATCAATAACGAACCGGAACCTGCTGTACCAGAGATCCTTCGTCAAGTAGTGAACCAGATGACTCAGTTCGCCCAAGTCGTGGACCGAATGAAAGTGGCGGTGGGACTACAGCAGGGAGAGAGACAGCAAGGGATCCCAGACATGGGAAATCGAGGTGACCGATGGCTGCAAGATATGGCGAAGATGCAACCACCCAAATTCGACAGTATTTCTGAGACTCCCACCTGGGACCATTGGTTGAAGGAACTAGAGAAAATCTTTGCCGGAATTAATCGCCGGGCAATAGGAGAGCCTCTATCGCTCAATACTTTCTGATAGGGGAAGCGTCCGAATGGTGGGAAGCCATCCGACCTGTAGACCATGATGCTGATTGGACAAAGTTTAAATTGATGATGGAAGCTCAGTACTGCCCTCGTCCTGTGAGGGAAGCCAAGGTTCGGGAGTTTTTCTCCACTCAGCCATCAGATGTGCCAGTATCTTAGGCAATTAAGACGTTTAACCAGCAGCTGGCATTTGTTCGACATCTGGTCAGAACAGATGCAGAAATGATGATCCATTTTGATATGAGGATGAAACCAGAAATCCAGAGGTACATGTCCGGTTTTGATTGTACCACACTCCGCCAATACCAAGATAAGGCGTTGGCGTATGAGATCAAGGAAGCAGCTATGGAGAAATTTACGGAATCCAAGAAGCAGAAAGTCTCTAGTACTTTTACAGAGCATAAGAGCAGCGGGCCCCGCAAGGCCCAGTCATCCTTTCACTCTTTCAAGAAACCTCCGCACCCAGTTAGAAGCGGAAAGAACTTCGGAGCAACATCAACCATGACTGATGTTACCAGGAAATGCTTTAACTGCGCCCAGACGGGACACTATCGACGGAATTGCCCCCTACCTGCCGTGACTTGTTTTGATTGTGGTCAAGAGGGACATCGTGCGGTGTTCTGTGAAGAGGCAGCAAAGTCTTTTAGAGCCCGTACACCACAACCAGTCCAGAAGGAAGCCAGTATCCAACAGACACAGCAAAGTGTTCAGATGCCACAAAATTTTGGCCGCGGGCGAGGCAGAGGACAGTGGGACCGAAAGGGTACATCGAGTGTCGGATCTGTTCCCCCACGTCTGTAAGAGATGAGGAGAATAGACGATCAGGATGCTGCTATCGCATCAGGTACTGTCCAGATCCTTTCCCAGCCAGTTAGCGTTTTATTCGATACAGGAGCTACGCATTCTTTTATATCCTTGTCTTGTGAAAATCGTTTGAATATTTCTGGTTTTCATACTTGTGAACCTTATGTTGTTGGGTTACTGAGTGGAGAGAGGATTGTCGGGAACTTAGAAACCAGAAATTTCCCTGTATCAATTGGAGGCATAGAATGGCTCTCAAATTTGATTGTGATAGAAATGCAAGGAGACGACCTGATACTCGGAGACGATTGGCTTAATCGATATGGAGAAATTGTAAACTACCGAAGGAGGAATATCTCGCTGATCGCTGACGATGGTTCCGAAATACTATTTGAGGGATGGAAACCGGGAAGCTCAAGGAAGCTGATCAAAGCGATGAAAGCTGTCAAATTGTTGAAACAAGGCTGCACCGGATACTGGTGCTATGCAATTAAGAAAGAAGACGAAATTGTGGAACTTTCATCCATTCCTGTTGTGAACGAATTTCCAGATGTATTTCCTGACGAGTTACCTGGACTACCTCCACGAAGGGATGTAGAATTTACCATTAAGCTGGAACCCGGAGCTACACAAATTTCTAAGGCGCCATATCGTATGGCACTTACTGAGATGCATGAACTGAAGAAACAACTAGAGGAGTTATTGGACAAAGGCTATATCCAGCCAAGCGTTTCGCCTTGGAGAGCGACTCGGTAGGTCCGTCTCAGTCAGCAATGGGAGGAACCAAAGAGTAGTAGCACCACCTAGCCAGCCTGGCGGCCTACACTGTACCCCAACTGAGAACGAATGATTGGGATCATTCAAGAACCATTCTATCGTGAATACCAGTATACGTATAAACCCTTCTTCCAAATGTCCCGATCAAGTTATGGGGTCACAGTCAGTCAAACCCCATCTGTACTTGACGCTATGCATGCGTTAATGCAAATCGAGATCATCGAGCTCTCGTGTATCTAATACAGCTAGCTCCAATGCTTTGGACAAAGACTTATGATCTCATCTGCCAATAACCGCATAGGACATATAACCCGTTCACTAACAGGAGAAAGAATTCTATCTTGGTATTCAGTAGGACCTGCTACTTGCCCATCAAGATGCACGTCGAGGTTGACCCCCGCCTTCCGGTTTATAGGGTCGGACTACTCTAATGAAAATCTTGACGTCACAAGCATATCCCTACTAAATCCTCAAGTCGAAGGTTCACGAATACCTATCACAACCTTTCGATTCCATCATTGACTGTCCAGGAGTGAAATCCGTGTGATGAATCAAGGGTGAGTCGGTTCGAGTATACTAATCTAATTAGCATACCTATAACGTGTGCTCCCACTAACAATTAGTGTTCGACAGGCACTCTCCTAATCAAAGAACACGTCATACAAGTCTTCACATAAACTTAACGCCCAGTCAAATTTCATCGACTTGCGAACGATTAAGTATTTGAGCTATAAATCTTTCCAGTGCCGACCCCCTTATCCAATAAGGAGTGGAACGTTTTGCTCTCAAATACACGGACTAGTTTCTACATGTATATTTACGAGTTAGGAATGCCAATAACTACCAGTAAATAAAGAAACATTCATTGCCTTATATAATTGATTTACATAATTACAAGTGCAATGCCCTCACTCAACATCCTCTGAGTGGCATTCGAGGGCATACTCCTAAAAATCTCCCACTTGCACTCAATGCCACACACTATGGTATCTATTACCCATGATCTCCAGATGACGCACCAAGCTAGTCTGAGAAAGTGGCTTGGTCAGTGGATCGGCGATGTTGTCGGCCGAGTCTACTCTGTGCAGCACAATGTATCCCTTGCGAACAAATTCTCTTACGAGATGATACTTCCTCTCAATATGTTTGGTGTTGTTGTGAAACCTCGGCTCCTTGGCCTGCGCTACAGCTCCGTCGTTGTCGCAGATGCAGTAGACAGCGGCTCAAAGACATGGTATCACTTGAAGTTCTCCCAGAAACTTCTTAATCCATAACCCTTCCTTGGAAGCCTCCGAGGCTACTTGATACTCAGCCTGACAGGTGGAATCAGCAGTCGCGCTTTGCTTGGCACTACGCCAAGATACTGCTCCTCCATTAAGAGTAAATATGTATCCAGAAGTGGACATCGAGTCGTCCTTCAGTCCTTGGAAGTCCGAATCAGTGAATCCCACCACATCCAATTCTCCACCGCCATACATCAGAACCATATCTCTAGTCCTTCTTAAGTACTTGAGAACGTTCTTTACGGTAGTCCAATGTTCCTTACCTGGGTTTGCCTGAAACCTACTCACCACGCTTACAGCATGCGTGATGTCAGGTCTTGTACACAACATAGCATACATAAGGCTACCCACGGCCGAAGCATATGGTATATTACTCATTTCCTTGCGTTGTTCCTCACTTTGAGGACACATCTTCAAGGTAAGTTTTATTCCATGTCACATCGGTAGGAACCCTCTTTTAGAATCATCCATCTTAAATCGCTTTAAGATTTTATCTATATAGAGGGCTTGGGAAAGACCTATTGTTCTCTTCGCTCTATCCCGGTAGAGTCGAATACCAAGAATATAGGTAGCTTCTCCCAAGTCTTTCATGGAGAAATTACTCGAAAGCCAAGCTTTCACAGAACTGAGCATTCCCACATCATTTCCTATTAGTAGAATGTCATCTACATATAGTACTAAGAATGCGATCTTGCTCCCACTAACCCTCTTGTATACACAAGGTTCCTCTTCATTTTGCACGAAGTCAAACTCTTTGATCGCCTCGTCAAAACGAAGGTTCCAACTACGCGATGCTTGCTTCAGTCCATAAATGGAACACTGAAGCTTGCACACTTTCTGAATATCGACTTCGGACACAAAGCCTTTAGGCTGCTCCATATAGATTTCCTCCTAGAGGAATCCATTAAGGAAAGCCGTCTTTACGTCCATTTGCCATATCTCATAATCGTGGTAGGCAGCTATAGCAAGCATCATGCGAATAGACTTGATCATGGCTACGGGCGAGAAGGTATCGTGGTAATCGATCCATTCCTTCTGGGTATAACCCTTTGCCACAAGCCTGGCCTTATAGGCGTCAACCTTGCCATCACCATCAGCCTTTCTCTTGTAGATCCACTTGTTCCCAATAGGTACTATGCCCTTGGGGCGGTCTAATAGAGTCCAGACCTGATTGACATGCATCGATTCTATCTCAGCTTCCATAGCTTCACGCCATTTCGCGGAGTCTACATCCACCATCGCTTGGTCATAGGTCGTCGGGTCGGTCTCTTGGCTATCACTTGGAACCTCATGGAGACCCAACTCCTCCAAGTGCACAAGACCATACCTCTTGGGTAAATGAGACACCCTACTAGACCTACGAGGTGGTTGTACTTGTGTTTCAGAAAGTTCGGTTCCAGTTTCTTGCACAGGTGTCCCTCGAGGAGTTTCATTGTATTCTTCTAAAGAAATACTTCTACCTGCTCCGCCTTCCTCGATGAACTTGTCTTCCAGGAAGTGTGCTTGTAAAGCAACAACGATCCTTCGATCTTCGGGCATGTAGAATAGATATCCCATCGTCCCAGACAGTAATCTAATGAAACGTCCCTTCGCACACCTAGCTTCCAACTTTTCCACCTTAGTCTTCTTGACATAGGCGGGACATACCCAAATCCTAATATGATTAAGACTTGGTTTCCTTCCCTCCCACATCTCATGTGGAGTTTTAGGAACGGATTTGGAAGTACATCTATTCAAGATATAAGTGGCAGTCAGGAGTGCATACCTCTACAGGTAAATCGGCAAGTCAGTATAGCCCAGCATGGAACGGACCATGTTCAACAAGGTCCGGTTCCTTCTTTCTGACACACCATTTAACTGAGGAGTACCTGGAGGTGTTAGTTGTGAAACTATTCCATGTTCCTTAAGGAAATCGTCAAACTCCGTACTCATATACTCGCCACCTCGGTCCGACCGAAGTGCTTTGATATGATTACCAGTTTATTTCTCGACTAGGGCCTTGAATTCTTGGAATTTCTCAAAGGCCTCGGATTTATGTTTCATTAAGTATACATAACCATACCTAGTATGATCATCTGTAAACGTAATTAAATATTGATATCCGTCACGTGCTGCTTCCAAAGCACCACATACGTCGGTATGGATTAATCCCAGTTTATCAGTGGCTCTTTCAAATGTCCCTGTGAAGGGGGACTTAGTCATTTTGCCTTTAAGGCAAGATTCACAAGTAGGAAAGGGATCTGATCCCAATGGACCCATAAGTCCATCCTTTTCCATCTTGTAAACCTTGGTCTGACCAACATGACCAAGTCTAAGATGCCATTTCAAAACTTGATTGGTTTCATCTCTATCATGTTTTCTAGTCATAGTATTCACAACTACTTTGTTGCTGATATTTAGATGATACAATCCATTTAACAATGTAGCAGTACCCACTAGTTTATTTCTAAAATAAATTTTGCAGGAACCATCACCAATGAAAAATGAAAATCCTTTTCGGTCCATGACCGGAATGGATACAATGTTTTTGTACCCCTTGGGCAAAACAAGTACATCTTCTAAAGTCAAAACAAAGCCGGATTCTAAACCCAAAAGAAGTGATCCTATGTCAGTCGCCTCGACACTATGCCCGCTTCCGACTGTGATCATAACTTCTCCAGCTCCAAGCTTCCTACTTTGTTCCAGATCCTGATTCACGGTACAAATATGAGAACTAGCACCATAATCCAGTATCCAGGAAGAAGAAAATACAGTAGTAGAACAATTTGTTTCCAAAACTAAAAGTTCTGTACCTGAAGTGCCATGAAGAATCGGACAGTCTCTAGCCCAGTGGCCCAGCTCACCGCACTTGAGACAAGCATCCTTCTTCTTCTTGTTCTTCAGAACCATCGGGGCCTTGCCCTTTCCCTTAAGGTCCTTAGCTTGTGGTCCAGTCCGCTTCTTGGTCCTTTTCTTCTTATTCTTAGACTTCCGAAGTCTAGAAGAAATCACAAGGGCAGACTCCTTCATTCGCGGAGTCTTCATCTGAGACTGAGCGGTCACCAGTTTGTTCATTAGCCCAGCTAAGTTACATGCAATCTCATTGCAGTTAAAGTTCATAACAAACTGTGAGAAGGAATCTGGGAGAGACTGTAGGATAAGGTCGGTTTGGAGAGAAGTATCCATTTTAAAATCAAGAGCCTCCAATCTCTCGATCATGGATATCATTTTGAGGACATGTTCCCCAACCTTCTCACCTTCCTTCATCCTTGCACCGAACAGTTGCTTGGATATCTCATATCTAGCAGTTCTGCTGTACTCACCATAAAGTTCGGTTAAGTGAGACAGAATCTGCCTAGCAGAAGTCATTTTTTCATGAGCTCTCTGAAGCTCAATAGACATGGAAGCCATCATATAAGCACGGACTTTCACGTCATCCTTAACCCACTTTTCGTGGTTTTAAATCTCTTCATGATTGGCTCGGGTCAGCACAGGAGGTGCCGGAATGTCCGTCTCCAAGACGTAACCCAGTGCCTCTATACTGAGGAAAATCATAAGATTGCGGAGCCAATCCACAAAGTTAGGTCCCATTAAGGTGTTCTTTTCGAGTAGGATTGCGAGTGGATTCATTGTCATATTGAGATTTGTCTGCATTAAGTATAACAGATTAATTAATGACTAGTTATATTATGATCTGAGTATAGAATTAAGGTCTTTTCTATTCTTGTTACCCATCTCCCACTATTTTTATCGGAATAACACACTCCCATGTGATATCCGGAAGTATCGTCGCTCTATTTCATAGTGGTGATCAAGTTCTTTATAAATCTTAATAGAGGGCAACCGAACAGGTTTCTAGTCTATTAATTTTCATAAAGTGGTGTCCAACACCAACCCATCTAATGGATGATTCGATCTTCTTTTTCCTCTTGTTCACTCCCCTCAACCTATACGGTTTATATGGTTCGTGAACGAGTTCAGTTTATACCATCGACGCAAATCAGTTTCACAATTGAATCTTATCCGGCAACCTATCAGGTTTCTAGGGATAAAATTTGCTCCAACCGAAGGCATCCAATGTGCTCCCGGTAATTTATCCGTCCTCCCCGAACGACTACCCTGATAACTCGAAAGCATAGCACATCCGGTTTGGATTTCAATTTCCCGAAAGCTCGATGGAGGGAAGGAAAACCTTGAAACCTTATAAACTTAATAATTTGTTGTGGGAGAATTATCACGATTAACGTTACACTTTGCACATTAATCAGTTAAGCGTGTTTGTGGCATTCATACAATATGAAACAACCATTCACAACCTAGTTGCTACCAACATGTGGTTCATGGACCGTTCCTAGAAAACAAAAACTCCATAATCTAATTACAAGTCTTCGTCTTGAATCTTCGTCTTCTCGAAATGGATCTTCCTCCGGTCTTCGTCATTACATATAAATTTTACATTGAAAATTGCATCCTAGATACAATTTTTTCTAGTAAAATAAATAGGCTCAAAACGGCCTTTACAACCCAATCGAATAAAACGAACGATTCAAAAACTAAGTCCACGAACCACATACCCATTCAAAATCATTCATCCAATAAATACTAAATAAATGGAAAGCGTAGAGATACATTGATCCAATCAACAATACAAACCGATCAAATCGATTCACACAATCGGTAATATGATAACGTTCAAAATAATTTGGTCGACCATAAATATTCCAATTAATCAAAATTCCCTTATAAAATGAAATACCATAAATCGTTTTAATCATATTAAATCCAATTTAATATGCGGGCGATTAATTTTTTAAGAATACACGGACAAATCGAGCCAGGCGAAGGGTGCTGGCCAAAGTCACCCTCGGCGGCTTCCGTGACGGGCTGGCATGGCGAGTCACGCTCGGCGGTGCCGGCGAGCATGGCCCGTGTCTCGACACGGTCGGGTGCACTGGCGATGGCACTGGGATCGCTGGACACGGCCCGTGTCACCAGACACGGCCGAGTCACCCTGGCAGCTTCTTGCCCTTTGTCCGAAAAGTCGTCCGACAACGATTCGGAGCTAGATTTTCGACCGGATATCTAATATCTATATTTTTTAGACTTTCATATCTTCAATATAAATCATATTTTCCAGAAATTTAAGATTTATATTTAGACATAAACTTACGAAAAATACAATTATTACGAACGAAAAACATATACCACGATTATGACTACAAATCATTCACCATCTAATCGAGCATTCCAAATGCCAATATCGTATATACGATCGCAAGACCTACGCTCCAATACCACTGTTGGGATTCGGTGCCTAAAACGAAGGCCCAGCGGAAGCGGTAAAACAAAAATTAATTCGATCTGAATCCCTACGAGGATCGATCGAGCTACGTATATACGAATATCAAAAACGAAAAGCAAGAGTCGTAAGAAACTAACCCTCGATGTCCGTTGATTAAATGGTAACCTTCTATTGAGCTATTCCCCAAGCTTTAGTTTGATCTCTACGAGTCCAATCCGCTCCAAGCTCTTGAACGATCCAACGCCGAAAGCACCGCATTTCTACTTGCCACGCGCCGGAAAAACGACCGGAATGACTAAACCTCGTTATCCTCCAAGGATACGGCTAGAACAAGGTTATAGAAGCTATGCAACTCAAGATTACAACACTCTAAGTGTTTAATCTAGTATCTCTCTATCTCACAAATATTTTTCTCCAAGAAAAACTTATGAATGTTGTCAAGATGATGATGAATAGTATGAAGCCTTGGAAAAAACTTTTCCTCTCTCCTTCTACTTACAAAAACGTGAGCACTTGTGGTAGGAAAGGAGATGTGGTCTTCTCTATATATTATCCATCAAATCCCCTCATATCAATCACCTTTTGACAAAATCATCTAAGGTGATATTTTGTCCCCTTGACAAAATATAAGTCTTCCACCAACATGTGAAGACTATGACCAAGGAAAAGGGAAGGAAAGAGGGGCGGCCATCTAGAAGGAGCCGGGCGAGTTCGGTCCGTTTCGGACTCCCGTGAGTCCAAACAGATAAACTCTGATTCCGTTCCGATGTATTTATATTGATTAATTAATCCAATTAATTAATCATATCAAATACATAATAACATAATTAATTTCTCCAAGAAATAATTATATTCATGAATTAAATTAATCACTGAGTAATATATTTAATTCATTTGGCCGTAAATTAATTTATCCAATAAATTAATTTAGACATCCAATGTCCCAATTTTAATTTGACATCCAATGTCTAATAAATTAGATATCCAATATCTAATATTTATAATGAGAGAATTAGCTTTATTCATTCCATCGTCAATCCTATTGCGCGACTCGGTAGGTCCGTCTCAGTCAGCAATGGGAGGAACCAAAGAGTAGTAGCATCACCTAGCCAGCCTGGCGGCCTACACTGTACCCCAACTGAGAACGAATGATTGGGATCATTCAAGAACCATTCTATCGTGAATACCAGTATACGTATAAACCCTTCTTCCAAATGTCCCGATCAAGTTATGGGGTCACGGTCAGTCAAACCCCATCTGTACTTGACGCTATGCATGCGTTAATGCAAATCGAGATCATCGAGCTCTCGTGTATCTAATACAGCTAGCTCCAATGCTTTGGCCAAAGACTTATGATCTCATCTGCCAATAACCGCATAGGACATATAACCCGTTCACTATCAGGAGAAAGAATTCTATCTTGGTATTCAGTAGGACCTGCTACTTGCCCATCAAGATACATGTCGAGGTTGACCCCCACCTTCCGGTTTATAGGGTCAAACTACTCTAATGAAAATCTTGACGTCACAAGCACATCCCTACTAAATCCTCAAGTCGAAGGTTCACGAATACCTATCACAACCTTTCGATTCCATCATTGACTGTCCCGGAGTGAAATCCGTGTGATGAATCGAGGGTGAGTCGGTTCGAGTATACTAATCTAATTAGCATACCTCTAACGTGTGCTCCCACTAACAATTAGTGTTCGACATGCACTCTCCTTATCAAAGAACACGTCATACAAGTCTTCACATAAACTTAACGCCCAGTCAAGTTTCATCGACTTGCGAACGATTAAGTATTTGAGCTATAAACCTTTCCAGTGCCGACCCCCTTATCCAATAAGGAGTGGAACGTTTTGCTCTCAAATACACGGACTAGTTTTTACATGTATATTTATGAGTTAGGAATGCCAATAACTACCAGTAAATAAAGAAACATTCATTGCCTTATATAATTGATTTACATAATTACAAGTGCAATGCCCTCACTCAACATCCTCTGAGTGGCATTCGAGGGCATACTCCTAACATCTACTGCCCTGTAGCAAACTGCCATGCACAGTTAGCGCACGCTAAGCTTTGTTGTTTGCATGCGCTATCGAGCAGACTTAACGCACGCTACACAGAGTACTTAGCGTGCACTAAGCAGTTCATGCAGATTACATTTTATGAGCTTTTGGCCGTAAATCGAATTTTTAGACATTTGTACGACGTGAGATAAATTCTATATTATTTCTTTTGTTAAGGTTCGAACTTGTTACGTGATTGCTTGAGGGGGGCGACCTTCGAGTGTTCGTTTTCGTGGAAGTATTGTTCTTGTCTTCGAATCGAGGCAAGTACCTTATTTGTTTTATGTATTGATGTTATACATATTGTCGTGCATGTATGTCGTTGTTGTATGTCCACCTCGTGTTGGTCCGACGGGATCATCGGGGGATCTATGCTAGCGTGCGCTGGATCATCGGACGGATTTTTCCACCACGAGTTGGTCTGACGGGATCATCGTGGGTTCTAGGCAGTGAACGCTGGATTGTCGGAATTACCATGTGTATGTTGTGATATCATGTTGTGATTATCAGTCATGTATGTCATTTATGAGTTTCTCGTAGGAGAAGACTTGTTGGTATTTTTGTCGTTTATGTTATTATTCTTCGTGAGATATGAATAATATGTTGTGGTACTTGTACTAGCATCGTTGTGCTAACCTCTTCGGAGGTGAACATTTTGTTTATGTTCAGGATCCAGGAGAGCGGGAAAACAACCACTGGAGATGCATGACGACGAGGGTGCAGAGTGATGTTCCGGCCTGGTTTATTTGTCTGTTGTTTATTGGTTATTTCAATAAGTACTCGAGTACAAAGTCGTTTATGATGAATTTGAATTTGGCGATGTATTAATAAGTTTCTGTTGAACATTTGTATTTTCAGTATTTGGTCAGAACTGTTGTATCTTAATTCCGTTATTTCCATTCGTTAGTACCTCTTAATGTCTGTTTAATTCTTCAGCCTTGTAAATCTTTATGTAAAAGATTTACGGTGCTTTAATATTCCTGAATATATTGGGGGTGTTACAGAATATGGTATCGGAGCTAAGATTATGGATATCTTGGCCATTGGGTTAATATAGGGGTCATTGATGTCTTTTGAGGTAACCGGCCGCGAATAACATCACTGTACTGCCTCGTATTCGTGCGGGCGGTGGTTGTAAGTTCCTAAACTCTATCTCATCTTTTAAATGTTACATTCCTTTGTACTTGAGCATTTGAATGGTATTGTTTCCGATATATTGAGTATTTATGGTTACAGTATGTTGAGAGGCGGACGTGGACGTGGTCGCGGACGCGGACGAAGAAATGCAGAAAGGGAAGCGTCGCCTTTTAATCAGGCCAGTCATAGCTCAGGCGAGCCGCAACGATCTATCAATAATGAACCGGAACCTGCTGTACCAGAGATCCTTCATCAAGTGGTGAACCAGATGACTCAGTTCGCCCAAGTCGTAGACCGAATGCAAGTGGCGGTGGGACTACAGCAGGGAGAGAGACAGCAAGGGATCCCAGACATGGGAAATCGAGGTGACCGGTGGCTGCAAGAGATGGCGAAGATGCAACCACCCAAATTCGACAGTATTTCTGAGACTCCCACCTGGGACCATTGGTTGAAGGAACTAGAGAAAATCTTTGCCGGAATTAACTGCCCAGACGACCGGAGAGCCTCTATCGCTCAATACTTTCTGATAGGGGAAGCGTCCGAATGGTGGGAAGCCATCCGGCCTGTAGACCATGATGCTGATTGGACAAAGTTTAAATTGATGATGGAAGCTCAGTACTGCCCTCGTCCTGTGAGGGAAGCCAAGGTTCGGGAGTTTTTCTCCGCTCAGCCTTCAGATGTGCCAGTATCTTAGGCAATTAAGACGTTTAACCAGCAGCTGGCATTTGTTCGACATTTGGTCAGAATAGATGCAGAAATGATGATCCATTTTGATACGAGGATGAAACCAGAAATCCAGAGGTACATGTCCGGTTTTGAATGTACTACACTCCGTCAATACCAGGATAAGGCATTGGCGTATGAGATCAAGGAAGCAGCTATGGAGAAATTTACGGAATCCAAGAAGCAGAAAGTCTCTAGTACTTTTACAGAGCACAAGAGCAGCGGGCCCCGCAAGGCCCAGTCATCCTTTCACTCTTTCAAGAAACCTCCGCACCCAGTTAGGAGCGGAAAGAACTTCGGAGCAACATCAACCATGACTGATGTTACCAGGAAATGCTTTAACTGCGCCCAGACGGAACACTATCGACGGAATTGCCCCCTACCTGTCGTGACTTGTTTTGATTGTGGTCGAGAGGGACATCGTGCGGTGTTCTGTGAAGAGGCTGCAAAGTCTTTTAGAGCCCGTACACCACAGCCAGTCTAGAAGGAAGCCAGTATCCAACAGACACAGCAAAGTGTTCAGATGCCACAGAATTTTGGCCGCGGGCGAGGCAGAGGACAGTGGGACCGAAAGGGTACATCGAGTGCCGGATCTGTTCCCCCACGTCTGTACGAGATGAGGAGAATAGACGATCGTGATCTGCATTGCCGCGCATCGTGCTTGTCCAGATCCTTTCCCAGCCAGTTAGCGTTTTATTCGATACAGGAGCTACGCATTCTTTTATATCCTTGTCTTGTGTAAATCGTTTGAATATTTATGGTTTTCATACTTGTGAACCTTATGTTGTTGGTTTACCGAGTGGAGAGAGGATTGTCGGGAACTTAGAAACCAGAAATTTCCCTGTATCAATTGGAGGCATAGAATGGCTCTCAAATTTGATTGTGATAGAAATGCAAGGAGACGATCTGATACTCGGAGACAATTGGCTTAATCTATATGGAGAAATTGTAAACTACCGAAGGAGGAATATCTCGCTGATCGCTGACGATGGTTCCGAAATACTATTTGAGGGATGGAAACCAGGAAGCTCAGTGAAGCTGATCAAAGCGATGAAAGCTATCAAATTGTTGAAACAAGGCTGCACCGGATACTGGTGCTATGCAATGAAGAAAGAATACGAAATTGTGGAACTTTCATCCATTCCTGTTGTGAACGAATTTCCAGATGTATTTCCTGACGAGTTACCTGGACTACCTCCACGAAGGGATGTAGAATTTACCATTGAGCTGGAACCCGGAGCTACACCAATTTCTAAGGCGCCGTATCGTATGGCATCTACTGAGATGTATGAACTGAAGAAGAATCTAGAGGAGTTATTGGACAAAGGCTATATCCAGCCAAGCGTTTCGCCTTGGGGAGCGCCAGTTCTTTTTGTTCGGAAGAATGATGGATCGCTGCGACTGTGTATTGACTATCGAGAACTGAATAAAATGATGATTAAGAACAAGTATCCGTTACCACAGATTGATGACCTGTTTGACCAGTTGCAAGGAGCAATAGTATTTTCTATAATCGATCTGAGATCAGGATATCATCAGCTGAGGATTAAGGAATCTGATGTTCCGAAATCAGCGTTCAGAACTCGTTACGGACACTATGAGTTTGTAGTGATGCCGTTTGGTCTCACTAATGCACATGCTGTATTCATGCAATTGATGAACCGAGTGTTCATCGAATATTTGGATAAATTTGTGGTCGTGTTCATGGATGACATTCTAGTGTATTCTAAGAACCCGGAAGAGCATGCACAGTATTTGCGGATTGTATTAGAACTTTTAAGAAGCGAGCAACTGTACGCCAAACTCTCTAAGTGTGAATTCTGGCTAAATGAAGTAATGTTCCTCGGTCATGTGGTATCAGCTGAAGGAGTCCGAGTAGATCCTCAGAAGATTGAAGCGCTTTTGGATTGGAAGCATCCAAAGAATGTGAAAGAAGTCCGAAGTTTCTTAGAACTTACTGGGTATTATCGTCGATTCGTGGAAGGGTTTTCTAAAATCTCTCGCCCACTTACTCGACTCCTGCAGAAAACTCAAAAGTTTGAGTGGAACGAGTTTTGTCAGATTAGCTTTGATGAATTGAAGAAGAGATTGACAACCGCACCGACTTTAACACTTCCACAGGGGACTGGAGGATTCATAGTTTACAGTGATGCTTCGAACCAAGGACTCGGATGTGTATTGATGCAGAATGACAAGGTGATCGCTTATGCGTCGCGACTACTGAAACCCTATGAAGTGAATTATCCAACACATGATTTAGAGCTAGCAGCAGTAGTTTTTGCTTTGAAAATCTGGAGATATTACCTGTACGGGACTCACTGTCAGATCTTTACTGATCGCAAGAGTCTCAAATACATCTTCAGTCAGAAAGAGATGAACATGCGGCAAAGAAGATGGTTAGAGCTGATTAAGGACTACGACTTGGAGATTTTGTATCATCCAGGCAAAGCAATTGTGGTGGCCAATGCACTTAGCCGCAAGCCTGTTTCTATTCAGATGCTGGAGACTCTGACCTCCCAACTTAACCTTCAACGAGAGATGATTATAGAAGGAATTGAAGTGTGGTTACAAAGAGTCCAAGGACAACTGTGCGTGATGGAGTTAACTTCATCATTAACCGAAGAAATCAAATCTAGACAGACAGATGATTCTCTGATGATTCGGTTACGTGTTGAAGTGATCAAGGGAAAGGCCCCTGGATTCCTAATTTATGATGATGGAGTTTTGAGATTTCAGAACTGACTCTGCATTCCTGATATCGATGTACTGAAACAGATGATTATGAAGGAAGCTCACAGCTCGCCCTATTCTATCCACCCGGGCACCAGTAAGATGTATAAGGACTTGAAACAGAATTTCTGGTGGGGCAACATGAAGAAAGATGTAGCGGACTATGTTTCGAAATGCTTGACTTGTCAGCAAGTTAAGATCGAGCATCAACGACCTGCCGGGATGTTGAAGCCGCTTCCGATTCCTGAATGGAAGTAGGAGGACATATTGATGGATTTTATTACTAGTATGCCGAGAACCAATACAGGAATGAACATGATTTGGGTGATAGTTGATCGTTTAACCAAATCAACTCATTTTCTAGGCATTAAGGACACGTGGGGACCAGAGAGGTTGGCACGAGTATTTATTTCAGAGATAGTTTGATTTCATGGTACGCCGAAGACCAGTGTTTCTGATCGAAACGGCCGTTTTGTGTCTCACTTTTGGAAAGTAGTTCATAAGGCCTTGGGAACCGAATTGAACTTCAGCACAGCTTATCACCCACAGACTGATGGACAATCCGAGAGGACTATTCAAACGGTGGAAGATATGCTGAGGGCTTGTGCCTTAGATTGGTCAAGTGATTGGGAAGTTCATCTGTCGTTGATTGAATTTACCTACAACAATAGTTGGCATGCTTCCATTAAGATGGCACCGTTTGAGGCATTATACGGGAGGAGATGTAGATCGCCCCTATGTTGGGACGATTCATCAGACTTGATCGGGACAGAACCAGAGTTGATCATACAGACTCGAGAGAAGATATCCTTGATTCGTGAAAGGCTGTTGACCACCCAGAGTCGCCAGATATCTTACGCAGACGTACGTCGTCGCCCTTTGGAGTTCAATACTGGAGACCACGTACTTTTAAAGGTTTCTTCTACTCGGGGAATCTTTCGTTTCGGAAGGAAAGGAAAGCTGAGTCCGAGATATATCGAACCATTTGAGATCCTTGAGAGAGTTGGAGAGTTGGCATACAGATTGGCATTGCCGCCGTCGTTGAGCCATTTTCATAACGTGTTCCACGTATCCCAGTTACGGAGGTATATACCAGATCCTAGTCATGTCATTGATTTCGGCGAGATCGAAGTCGCTCAATATGGGACGTTTGAAGAAAGACCGGTCAAGATACTCGAGAGTCGAGTTAAGCAGTTGAGGAACAAACCCATCATTATGGTCAAAGTTCAATGGTCACGTCACGGAGTAGAAGAAGCCACATGGGAAACGGAAGATGTCATGAAGTCCAGATATCCCGAGTTATTTTTGTCTTGAGTTTCGGGACGAAACTCCTTTTTAGTAGGAAAGTATGTAATATCCGGATTTATTACTGTGTATTTTACCTGTATTCGAACCCTGTATTATTCGGAATTGTGATCTTGATAATTGGAGTATGATATTTCTTTCGTTGGTAACTTTGTACATAAGTATATCAACTTGCAAAATTTCTCATGCAAACTCGTGATAGCGCACGCTAAGAATGTAGCTTAACGCACGCTATCGACTACTACTAGCACACGCTACGTATGTAGGAGTTGCGTGCGCTAGGCACTCAATTATTGAACTGGGCGGCTAGCACATGCGCCAGCCGGGACATGGGTCTGGGTAAGATTCCCACGGACGAACCTGGACAGTTTTGAAGTCAACTCTTATTAGCGCGCGCTAAGGAATGCTTAGTAGCGTACGCTAATCTGCTTTTGTACAAAAAGTTTATATATGGGCCAACACTCCATTTTGTTCTCATTTCCTTCATTCACCTTTCATCTTTGGGAGACCAGAGGGCATATCATCTTCCTTAGACACACTTATAATACATCCACTTGATCATTGAACATTGGATACTTCTTGTTATTGATCATTGAAGAGGAGTAGCACCTTGGAGTGACGTATAACCAACCGGAGTCAGATTCTACCTTTGGAGTTCAGTGATTTCATCATATTAAGGTATGTTGATTCTATCACCAACTCTAGATTCGTGTTATGGAAAATGAGATGATCATGCTAGCAAAATATTGAGTTTCTTGGGTGAATTATCCAAACCACTTCATGTTTGGAATATTGAGATGATTATGCCTTAAGTACCTTGATTATGAACATCATGATTCGAATCTTATTACAATGAATAAGTAGAGGAAGCTTCTATCATTGGTAATCCGAATCTAGTAGGTGTATTCATAGCAATCTTGGACTTGACTTTAACATCATTATTGTTATATGAATCTAAAGGATTGATCATGGAAGGATTTATCTTGTAAAGATGGAATGTTAATCAAACTACAGAATGATAGTTTTTGATTGAGATAAAGGTGTTGATATCGACCGATAAGCTTTCCGAATTATCGCATGAAGAATTGTAATCGAAATGGAATATGGTTTTATAATAGTATACATATCCTTGAATCCGAAGTTGTTGTTATCTGTAGGATCAGTCATAACTGTATAAACATGATATTCATGGAGGTAACATGAATTAACACTGACGATTTCATTGGTTTGATCATGTTGAGATCAGTCTACTGCCCTGTAGTAAACTGCCATGCACAGTTAGCGCACGCTAACCTATGTAGATTAACGTGCGCTATCGAGCATGAGTTAATGTACGCTACGTTTAGTACGTAACGTACGTTAGGCCATCAGACGAGTCAGTTGGATGATCAGTGAAGTACTGACCATGCATAGTTAGCGTACGCTAGGCTTTGTTGTTTGCGTGCGCTATCGAGCAGACTTAACACACGCTACACAGAGTACTTAGCGTGCGCTAAGCAGTTCAGGCAGATTACATTTTATGATCTTTTGGCCGTAAATCGAATTGTTAGACATTCGTATGACGTGAGATAAATTCTATATTATTTCTTTTGTTAAGGTTCGAACTTGTTACGTGATTGCTTGAGGGGGATGACCTTCGAGTGTTCGTTTTCGTGGCAGTATTGTTCTTGTCTTCGAATCGAGGCAAGTACCTTATTTGTTTTATGTATTGATGTTATACATATTGTCGTGCATGTATGTCGTTGTTGTATGTCCACCTCGTGTTGGTCCAACGGGATCATCGGGGGATCTATGCTAGCGTGCGCTGGATCATCGGACGGGTTTTTCCACCACGGGTTGGTCTGACGGGATCATCGTGGGTTCTAGGCAGTGAACGCTGGATCGTCAGAATTACCATGTGTATGTTGTGATATCATGTTGTGATTATCAGTCATGTATGTCATTTATGAGTTTCTCGTAGGAGAAGACTTGTTGGTATTTTTGTCGTTTACGTTATTATTCTTCGTGAGATATGAATAATATGTTGTGGTACTTGTACTAGCATCGTTGTGCTAACCCCTTCGGGGGTGAACATTTTGTTTATGTTCAGGATCCATGAGAGCGGGAAAACAACCACAGGAGCTGCATGACGACGAGGGTGCAGAGTGATGTTCCGGCCCGGTTTATTTGTCTGTTGTTTATTGGCTATTTTAATAAGAACTCGAGTACGAAGTCGGTTATGATGAATTTGAATTTGGCGATGTATTAATAAGTTTCTGTTGAACATTTGTATTTTCAGTATTTGGTCAGAACTGTTGTTTCTTAATTCCGTTATTTCCATTCGTTAGTACCTCTTAATGTCTGTTTAATTCTTCAGCCTTGTAAATCTTTATGTAAAGGATTTACGGCGCTGTAATATTCCTGAATATATCGGGGGTGTTACAGATACCATATTCTGTAACACCCCCGGATTTAACCGGGAATATTACAGCGCCGTGGGCCCTGAGATGGAACCCACAAGGCTGAAGGAAATTTTCACAATCATTTACAAATGCCCAAGAGGCCAACGACGGTACTATCTTTAAAAATGCACAAAGACTTATAAAATCCATTTATCAAAAACCATTGTAAAAACTAATTTGAAATTGCAAGGCCAAACGGCCGACACTCAAAAGTTTAGAAAACGATTTCCAAAGTAACCTCAGTTACCAGATACCAAAAGAGCGTTTCAAAATACTCACGCGGCAGAAAAAAGACCAACCATAAAGATACTCTAGCAGCGGAATACAAGAACCAATCAAGAAACTCAATGCACAAAACATGTCCTAGCCAGTATCCTCCGGTAAGCTCATCTCTTCACGACCGCTACAAGCTCAATACTCCAAGAACCTAAAAAGAAATCCACGACGGGGTCAGCCATAATATCCAACAATGATAACCATCACATCACATTAATAATTACATACAAATGAGAATACAACATAAGAATACGACCAACGTAATGTTACCGCCATAACTTTACTTACTCAAGTAATTCTCATCAGAATAACCATTATCACATTTCGCATCTTGAACTCGATTAACCAATAAACTCGAACATAATATCTGTATTGCACCTCAAACAATACTCAAGATTCTCAAACTATCATCACCAACTCACGATATGGAAATATACCAGTTCTGACCAATACGATCCATCGGATAGTATCATTAAATCCAAAGACGATAACTGGTTGTCCATCAAAAGACAATTACCAAATGAAAATACCGAACATACCTCGATATATGAAGTGCCACGACAATCATATCAGTCTAATCCGAGATCAGATCAATGCAATACGGACAAGGTCCTAACACAAGACCTACAAATGCATACTCATATGACCACGTCAATATGCTCAAAACAATAACAACAGTGTATACTCAATGGAAATCCCATGATCCAGCGCCCTCAGCATAGATCCCAAGATGATCCTACAAGATCAACACGAGGTGGATAACCAATAATATACATTGCAAAACAATACAACACTGGTTAATCCAACGATCCAGCGCCCTCAACACAGATCCCAAGATGATCCCGTCGGACCAACACGAGGTGGAAAAACCCGTCCAATGATCCAGCGCCCTCAGCATAGATCCCAAGATGATCCCGTCGGACCAACACGAGGTGGACATCTGATCCAGCGCCCTCAGCATAGATCACACGATCCCATCGGATCAACACAACACAAACAACACAATTATGCATACAGATATGCAAATCAAAATGTTCATCAACATGAACGACAATATGACAAATCAACTAAGACGACCTCATGTTCGACAACATGAATGACAATATGCATGATCAAATCACTAACACTAACTGAATCGATATTGTAACACCCCCAATACGCTCAGGGATATTACACGCCGTAGAACCTTTCCTCAAGGATCTACCAGGCTGGTAACAACATTAAACATCTCGACAATGCCTTTAAGGCTAAAATGACTCAGTAGACCGATTTGGTCTTTCAATAAATACATACAACTCAAACTCATTACATGCCCACGCAGGGGTCGAATACAACACACTCTCGTACAACATGAAAGAATAATGCAGCGGAAAATAAACTATAACTAAACCAATGACATCATACGGATCCTCGTGTGATTAGTATCGTTCATCTTTCATCATCCTTCGTGCCGACCCTGTGTTATGCTCCCAAACCTGAATGCAAAAACAGACATCCACCCCCCAAATACTCGGGGGTTAGCAAAACTCCACTGTTTTGCTAGTGCAAGAACAAAGTGCATATACGAGCCATACAATTCACATTCCACGAATAACAATAACCAGGAATCCTCAAAGTTCCAAACGTAATGAAAAGCACTTCCCGAGGCATGAGTTTGGTAAAACATTCCAAAACTGAAAGATCACAAATCAAGGGAAACAATTTATAAAACAGTTTAAAATGCCATCGAGAGTTTTAATAGAAAACAATTTAGGATTTCCGAATCCTTCTCTTTCCGAAAATCAACAGGGGTCACAGCCCAAAGGTTTTGTTTTCGCAAATAGGATGTTGTGTCGAGAATTATACTCTCCAACCGGCGATCGCCTCGAAGATCGGGCGACCTAGCCATTGCCGAGCAGCGGAGACAGAACTGCCGACCAGCGATCGGGCGACCTAGCCATAGCCGAGCAGCCGAGGTAGATCGACCGACCAAAGGTCCCAGGACAAGTCCCGGTGCCGAGCGATCGACATCTAAGACGATCGTCTCTCGGTACTTGGCGATCGACTCCTGGTGGCCGACTAGCAGACAATCATCTCTCGGCACTTGCCGATCGACCCTTGGTGACCGACCGATGCCGACCCCTGGTGACCAACCATTGGCGACCGCGTCATGCCAATCTCAGCCGATGATCATCCAGTCAGCAAAGGCCGAAGCCCAGGACAGAGCCCACGTGCAGCGCCGAGACAAGATCCGCATTTCACGGATCGTTGACCACAGCCTGTCAGTATCTTTCCACCAGGCGACAGGCCCGCCGAAAGGTGTCCGTGGGACCGCCTGTGACAGTGACTCCGGACGCGTGCCGGCTCCTCATTGGACCGCATGGCTGGCTGCCAGCAGCTGCCTTGGACTTTAGGCAAACAGCCCATGTGACCTTAAAGGCGATCGCCCCATTATTATATTGGCTGAAAGGCGATCGCCCGCCAGGAAACAAGGCTCCTCAACCCCTATAAATAGAAGGCAGCCTGCACTTGTCCAAGGACCGAAATTTTGCTTCAGAACTTATGGCTCTCACGGCTTCCCCACAAGCAATACACACAACTTGGATTTCTCCTACTCTTGGCAACAATTATCTCTCGGTTCTTTCTTCTCTCGGCCTCTCTCATACAGAAGACGATCGGCAGGGACGAAGAACACCAAGCTTCGCTCAAGAGCTGGATTAACAGGATCTTTTTACACTCATTGTACTTAGATTCTCACATTAATACTTGTATCCACAAATATTTGTATTAATAACATCTCGCGAGAGTATTCAAGCACGGGCCTAACAAACCCGGCAAATATTGTGTTTATTCATATTCTCTCGGAGGTGCTCCCGCAACCTTGTTTGTTGTCCGTCCATTCCAGCAGTATTTAATCTTCGGATAAATATTTTGGGCAACAACAATTGGCGCTAGAGGAAGGGGATCTAACCCTCAATTTTATTCCTACCGTCTCGAAGAACACTCACTGTTCTCGAGGCATATACCTGAAGAAACACTCACTGTTCTTCAGAGAAAGCTTTCAGAATCATGTCTTCTGCCTCCGCGTCGAAGAAAGCCACTGGCCAGCCCGCCAGACGCCTCGTTCCGTCTCAATCCGAGCCACAGCCGATGGCGGAAGGTAGCCGACGTGGTCCGAGACGCTCGATCCCGCCCCTGGGCGGCAGCCCAAGTCTCTCACTCGATCAGTTCCAAACCGCAGAACAGATCGAGGAGGCCATGGCCGTCCTACAGGAGCGACGGAGTGCTCTCGACGCGCCTCCCGCTATCACCCCCTCAGCCATCCGTCGGAAGACCAAGCGGAAGTTCAAGGCGTTACTGGCCGACGATCGCCAGGAGGCTCTCATCCGCAAGGATAGGCGCTCGCCAGCCGGGGCACCTCTATTTTCGATCGCCTGGGCAGCGACCCATCTTGGCGACCGGGGCAGTCCGGCCCCAGCCACGAGACGACGGAGTTTCAGTCCATCATCAGGAACTCGGCCTATCCGACTCCCAGAAGGCCGCCCAGCCGTCTGGCTCCCCCTCGCCAAATAGCCGAGGTCGGCAGCCGCGGAGTCAGGAGATCGGTACACGATCGCCTCGGCTCCCGCTCCCAAAGCCGATCCACGAGCGACTGAGCCACGACGATGGCCACGAGGCAACGCCAGCTCGACGACATGAAGGCGCTACTGGAATCCTGGGCAGGCGCCAAGAACAAGATCGCCGAGCCGAGCGAGCCGCTCGCGGTCCACATCGAGCTCGCCCCCGTGCAGCACAAGATCGCTCCTCCTCAAACACCCTTGTATGAGGGGAGATCGGACCCCGAAACACACCTGAGCAAGTTCAACATCTACATGACCGGGTGTGGGGCATCAGACGCGACCAGGTGCCGAATGTTCCCTCTGACGCTGGACGACCTCGCCCACAGGTGGTATGCCTCATTGCCGCCTAGGTCCATCGGCTCCTTTAACCAGCTAGAGAACGTCTTCACATAGTACTTCGCCGCCAAGGTCGCTCGACCGGAAGGTCCCCATCGCATGCTGCGAATCAAGCAAGGGGAAGAAGAGTCCGACTCGGACTACATCGACCGGGTAGACGAGATCATCCTCAATGGCGAACCCATAAGCGATGAGATCGCCCTCTACACGGTCCTAGGAGGATTCCATGGTCTTTCGCCTATGTTCAGGCATCTTACGATAGACCAACCCTCGACCTATGCGATCTTCCGAGCTAAGGCCGCGGACTTTCTGGACAGGCAAAGGTTTCTCCTCAGTCTATGAGCAGCGCGATCGGCGCCCAAATGACGACCACCGATCTCCCGCCCGATCGCCGATACCAACCTACGAATAACGCGATCGGCATCCGAGCGACGATCGCCAGTCTTCCATCCCGATCGCCATCATCACGCTACATCACCAAAAAAATGGAGGACTCGTTCGCCATCAACAGTTCACCATCTAACATGATGGACTAAGGCACGAGATCGCCTCCACCGCGCAACTTACAGCCATGGTCCTGGTAGTCGATGGAACCGGCTGCTTTGGCCATGCAAGGTCCCTTTGGGCTAAGATCGCCCGCCCTTCGTTTAAATACGAGGCCGGCGTAGTCTAAGGGCCCTCCAAAATTAATCAGTGGACACGATCGCCCGCCCTCAAAGGTCCATCATCTAACATGGTGAACCCGGACAATGCGACATGCCACTACCCCCATCTCAACGTACACCGTCGTGGTTCGCCATCTTCATGGCGGGCCGAGGTGGAAGCATAGCTAACAAGCCGCGAAGGTGGAGTTGATTAATCCGACGATGCCCCGCGCAAGGACTCGTCTAACAGAGGACCCTCACAATAAAATGAGTCACGAGACACTCAATGTCTTCGCGCACAAGACACGGTCATGGAGTCGGTCCATCGAACTCCGCGACTGTGCACGATTCCTCAAACGACGGAACCATCAAGTTTCTGAGGGGGATCGGCCAATGTTGTTTTTTGCAGGTACAAGACCGAAAGGTAGCTAACCAATCGACATGATCGCCCAAGTCCGAATATAAAGTCAGCTCAGCGGATCGCTCGTCCTCATCTTACACGATCGCTAGCAAGAACCACCTCGCCACATGTCTTCAACATCGGAGCAAGCTGGGGGGCAATTGTTATGTCGAGAATTATACTCTCCGACCGGCGATCGCTTCGGAGATAGGGCGACCTAGCCATTGCCGAGCAGCGGAGGCAGAACTGCCGACCAGCGATCGGGCGACCTAGCCATAGCCGAGTAGCCGAGGTAGATCGACCGACCGAAGGTCCCAGGACAAGTCCCGGTGCCGAGCGATCGACATCTAAGACGATCGTCTCTCGGTACTTGGCGATCGACTCCTGGTGGCCGACTAGCAGACGATCATCTCTTGGCACTTGCCGATCGACCCTTGGTGACCGACCGATGCCGACCCCTGGCGACCGACCATTGAAGACCGCCTCATGCCGATCTCAGCCGATGATCATCCAGTCAGCAAAGGCCGAAGCCCAGGACAGAGCCCACGTGCAGTGCCGAGACAAGATCCGCATTTCACGGTTCGTTGACCACAGCCTGTCAGCATCTTTCCACCAGCTGACAGGCCCGCCGAAAGGTGTCCGTGGGACCGCCTGTGATAGTGACTCCGGACGCGTGCCGGATCCTCATTGGACCGCACGGCTGGCTGCCAGCAGCTGCCTTGGACTTTAGGCAAACAGCCCATGTGACTTTAAAGGCGATCGCCCCATTATTATATTGGCCGAAAGGCGATCGGCCGCCAGGAAACAAGGCTCCTCAACCCCTATAAATAGAAGGCAGCCTGCACTTATCCAAGGACCGAAATATTGCTTCAGAACTTCTGACTCTCACGGCTTCCCCACAAGCAATACACACAACTTGGCTTTCTCCTACTCTTGGCAACAGCTATCTCTCGGTTCTTTCTTCTCTCGGCCTCTCTCATACAGAAGACGATCGGCAGGGACGAAGAACACCAAGCTTCGCTCAAGAGCTGGATTAATAGGATCATTTTACACTCATTGTACTTAGATTCTCACATTAATACTTGTATCCACGAATATTTGTATTAATAACATCTCGCGAGAGCATTCAAGCCCGGGCCTAACAAACCCGGCAAATCTTGTGTTTATTCATATTCTCTCGGAAGTGCTCCCGCAACCTTGTTTGTTGTCCGTCCATTCCAGCAGTATTTAATCTTCGGATAAATATTTTGGGCAACAACATAGGAAACCACCAACAATTTACAGGGTCAGAGCCCAACATCACGTGTCCTCAACAGACATAAAATCAACGAAACATAATCACGCACGTGCATCGCCTAGGACTGGGACGCCACCACAAACATCCCACCCGAGGCCTCGAAGGACCCTCCCGAGCTGGCTAGCGAAACAAATCACACACGTCTCACGGTTGGATCAATCGCTTGTTGCATCCTGGCCACATGATCGCATGCCATGTGCCACCGTAGATTATCTTTGGCGCTCATGGTTGGATCAATCACTTGTTGCATCTTGGCCACATGATCGCATGCCATGTGCCACCGTAGTTTTTATTAGGCTCTCACGGTTGGACCAATCGCTTGTTGTATCCTGGCCACATGATCGCATGCCATGTGTCACCGTAGGCCCCACCTGCATCCATACATTCACACACAGCACAATACAACACATATATTCAAACAATTCAGCCAGAGGCATCAAACACTTAGCAAAACACCACGTCAAACCACAATGCACCGAAATGAAATAATATACGTCCACACGCAATACCAAGTGCAACATCAACACCAAACATATCCATAGAATTTACATAGTTCACAAACCACACCATTCACAAAACACACGCGTTTTGAAAGAGGGCATTTAACAAGGCTAACCAAATCTTTTGAAGGTTCAATTCAAACGACCAAACAAACACATTTAGACGATCACCAATTATCATATCCACAAAACAAGAATTATATGGACAAGGTACTTGCCTCGAAATTGGCACGCAAGTAGTCCGACGAACACGGCTCAACCGGGAAGCTACGAAACGCCTGATGCTATCGAAAAGGAAGACGACGACGAACGGAAGGGTTCAACACGGTTTCTTCGCAAGAAACACGACCCTAACATCATACAATTAATAAATCAATGATCATACGATGAAGAATAATCGTAGAACGTCCGAAAACCCCTCTAAGACATTCTACCGGACACCTTCAAGGCGTCGATCAAGAACTCGACCAAAACAACGAATCGATACGATCCAACCATGGAATAACAAGGGAAATGATATAATACATCTAAATATTCATCAATCCATCATAATCCTAAGTTAAATCGGATTAATCGGACGAAAACAACCAAAATACCCAAATTCCCCAAAACTAGATTTCTAGGAAATCTGACATGATTCGGTAGATCGGAGGATGTTATAGGATTGATGATTGATGATATGAACCCCAAGACTTCATGGATTTATTGTCCAACAACATCTCTCCATGATCAACATACCCCCATCCGCGGAAGAGAAGAAAAACGAGTGAGAAATGGCTAAAGAAAACGTCTGCTGGCCTTAAATAGGCTGACTGTCGGCCGCCTTACGTACGTAACCGGCCGGGCCCTTACGTACGTAACCGGCCATGGCCGAAATCTCTGCCCAGAAATGCCGGCATCATTACGTACGTAACCGGCCAAGGCTTACGTACGTAACCGGCCTTACGTACGTAACTGCCGAGCACTACCGGCCGTAACTCGGCCAGTGCCGGCCTGGGCCCAGACTGCCCGGCCATGACTCGGCCGGGGCCAACTCCGACGGCCCGAACGACCTCGAAACCCGAACCTGAATACGAATCGAAGATATGGTTACGAAGTACTCGCAAAGACAAATTCGAGCACTAAGAGAACACGCGATTCCGACCACCTGAAGGCTCAAAATTCGACAACGGAAAGTAATTACCCCAAACTTTGGGAAATTACGAAAATGGCCCAAAATGCCCGAAAATCACGATACGTGATCGAATAACCAAACTGAAGTTCACAACACGTATAACAAAGTTAGACAGACTTACGGGAAACTCGAAACAGCAGTTTCGGACGAGATTCGCAAGAATCGAACTCAAGTGCGGAAAAACCGCTCAAAAACACGGAACTCAATAAAACGATACCGAAACGAATTCGGATGACAAAAAGTGCAGAATTAATCGTTCTCGGAATGACGAAACGGTCATTAGCAAGTCGTCAAAACGGACTTCCGCCGAAAAAAAAAAGAAATTACCGGAAATTGAAATTACGGGTATTACATTCTACCCTCCTTAAAAGAAGTTTCGTCCCGAAACTTAAAACAAGTAGGGAGAAGCAATTTCCCCGCCAGGAAAACTCGACGAGATACACAAAAACCGAAAACTCGCGCCCGACGGCGAAACGTTGCAAGAAACGCAAAGAGACATACGACGTGAAAACACGCTCCACGACGACCAACACAACGCCACCGATAGAGACACAATAAAACCAACAAGTGACAAGCGTCATCAAACAGATAATACAATCAAGTCGATTATCCGAACAATCGCAAAACACAATGAATGAAAATCAACACGATTAACCAACCTAACGGTACATCAATCAACACGCGAGCCAATCGCTGAACAAATACGGAATTCCACTGCCCAAGTGTTGGAGGATCGAAAAAGAGACTAATTTCCCGAACATAAGGAAATTAGGAAGGAGTCTTGAACGTTCAACAATCACGAAACGAGATCAACAAAAACCGAACAATCAAACGATCGAACCACAACGATCGAGACAACAAAAATCGAACACTCATGTTCGAATCACGAAGAACAATAAAATTCAAACAACAATTCCAAGGTTCGCATCTCGATTCGAGACAATATATGATCCGGTGAAAACAACAAGATGTGCATTCACATAAGATCCACAGGAAAGGGAATAGCAATTGAAAAATCACAACGACAAATGAGTTATTCCGAAACAATACCACACTCGTTCGATCAACAAAAGAAAGGGGCAGGACAAGCTCAGAAAATGTCAACGAACATAAACGAGTCGACAGAGTCGTAAATACAGAAGTTCAAAATCTGATCCACTTCGAATAAAAGAACTAGTAGAACCAAAGGATGTTACTTCCGAACAAGGTTCACAAGAATCGAACCGAACTCGGAAAAGTTACAGCGATAACCAGATCGACCCAAAACAAGATCACAGCTCGTTCGAACGATGAAACCGAAATACAGAACAAGTTCAGAAAGTATCAACGAACACGAGTGAGTCGATAGACATGAGAAAGAGGAAATGTGAAAGTCAAAACGATACGGGCATTACATTCGACCTCTTATAAAAGAAATGTCGTTCCCGCAACTCACAACAACTGGAGTAAGGTGACAACACAAAAAGCAAACGACAGAAACATCTCCCATGGGCCTCTCAGAGCCGATCCTCATATCTGTACTGAAGTTCGCGCCCCGAAAGACTCGGAACCCAACTCGCAAAACTGGATCCTGTGTCTCTCGGGTCCACACTTGAAAAGTGTTACTGGCGAGAAGGACAATTTGCACGTACATGCCCCCGGCACAATACGTCCGAAATGCCTCGGCTCGGCATATCTAAAATACAGCTAGATACAATGGAACATAACACCGCAAAACAACATACCGGAGATGCCAACTCAGCATAACATAGAATCATAACACATATCATATACAACGATTACCATAAAGTAATACACACACAAACAATACAGCAACGACGGTATCGTTCAGCGACCTTAACGGCCCGAACAATAACCAGCACATAATTACAAACATCATGAAACAATCACCAATGGGCATAAACACACAAAAATCCAAGCTTTAACAGCTCACATAGGTACGATAACACGCAAGCCGCCACGAAATGACAACATTAAAGATCATCATCACACCTCCCACAACGGTCTAACAAAACATATGCGTGGCGAACGACTCAACGTTCACACCACCAATTCAATCACAATTCGGAGGGCTAACACCCTAACAACAATACCAACATCGTACACACCTTCTCCAACCACAAGCAGGAAATGATGGGTTTTAAAAACGAAAACCACCTTTTGAAAATAATTTAAAAAAAAAACACCGGTTGATCTTGAGTATCACCTTTCAAAAAAAGTACAAACGTGAAACATCGTTATCGAGACTTTGGAGAACCATTTCGCATTTGATAAAAGTGAGGACACTTTCTCTAAGTGAAAAACATTCAGAATATTCGACCCTCGGGTCTAAATAAAAATGTTTTTAAAACATTGAAAATATCTCAAAACTTTGTGGTCCTCGAGGTAGAAGAATTTTGAAATATATTGTGGCACCTTGGATGTACCACGAGAAAATAATTCATTTTAAAAGTACGTCTCGAAATTTATTTTCTAAGATACTCAAGGTTTTCAAAGATAATTCAATGGGCTAGAATGCCCAAAAATTTCAGGTAATTACACGGAACATTATAGCGCCGTGTGTCCCGCGCCGAAACCCACCAGGCTAAAAACCATTTACAAAAACGCCAAAAAGGCCGATGACGGTAATATTTCAAAAACTCACAAAAGCCATTTACAAAATACTAAATATCGTCATAAGAATTTCGCCAAAATGATCAAGGCCATAATGCCAAAAACTCGATTAAGGGAATTGGTTTTTGAAATAAAACTCAGTCGGTAAAATACCGAAAGCCATTACAAAAGAACTCACGCAGCGGATAAAAGAAATAAAGTCAAACTTGCACAATCCAGCAACACTACTCCTCATATGAACGAAATATGAGGGTCAAATAACCACATATCAAGAAATCAAAATCCATAAGAGGATTCCGTCAGTTAACAAATAATCATAAAAATAGCTCGTGTCACACGAGGCACAACACAAAGAAGGGAGACTTACATCCATAGGTCGCACGAAGATGATGATCGCCCCACGATACTAATCACAACCAACAAACTCAGACGACGCGTCGCGACACGACTTAGTCAGACAAAATCCGACAAGACAAAACTCAACAGACACCACTGACCCGACAGCCTAGGTTTCCACAACCTAAGCTCCGATACCATTTATATAACACCCCCAATCCGCTCAGGGATATTACACGCCGTAGAACTTTTCCTCAAGGATCTACCAGGATGGTAACAACATTAAACATCTCGACAATGCCTTTAAGGCTAAAATGACTCAGTAGACCGATTTGGTCATTCAATAAATACATACAACTCAAACTCATTACATGCCCACGCAGAGGTCGAATAAAACACACTCCCGTACAACGGGAAAGAAGCAGCGGAAAATAAACTATAACTAAACTAATGACATCATACGGATCCTCGTGTGATTAGTATCGTTCATCTTTCATCATCCTTCGTGTCGACCCTATGTTATGCTCCTAAACCTGAATGCAAAAACAGACATCCACCCCCCGAATACTCGGGGGTTAGCAAAACTCCACTGTTTTGCTAGTGCAAGAACAAAGTGCAAATACGAGCCATATAATTCACATTCCACGAATAACAATAACCAGGAATCCTCAAAGTTCCAAACGTAACGAAAAGCACTTCCCGAGCCATGAGTTTGGTAAAACATTCCAAAACCGAAAGATCACAAATCAAGGGAAACAATTTATAAAACAGTTTAAAATGCCATCGAGAGTTTTAATAGAAAACAATTTAGGATTTCCGAATCCTTCTCTTTCCAAAAATCAACAGGGGTCACAACCCAAAAGTTTTGTTTTCGCAAATCGAAAACCACCAACAATTTACAGGGTCAGAGCCCAACATCACGTGTACTCAACGGACATAAAATCAACAAAACATAACCACGCGCGCGCATCGCCTAGGACCGGGACGACACCACAGACATCCCACCCGAGGCCTCGAAGGACCCTCCCGAGCTGGCTAGCGAAAAAAATCACACACATCTCATGGTTGGATCAATCGCTTGTTGCATCCTGGCCACATGATCGCATGCCATGTGCCACCGTAGATTTTCTTTGGCGCTCACGGTTGGATCAATCACTTGTTGCATCCTGGCCACATGATCGCATGCCATGTGCCACCGTAGTTTTTATTAGGCTCTCACGGTTGGACCAATCGCTTGTTACATCCTGGCCACATGATCGCATGCCATGTGCCACCGTAGGCCCCGCCCACATCCATACATTCACACACAGCACAATACAACATATATATTCAAACAATTCACCAGAGGCATCAAACACTTAGCAAAACACCACGTCAAACCACAATGCACCGAAATGAAATAATATACGTCCACACGCAATACCAAGTGCAACATCAACACCAAACATATCCATAGAATTCACATAGTTCACAAACCACACCATTCACAAAACACACGCGTTTTGAAAGTGGGCCTTTAACAAGGCTAACCAAATCTTTTGAAGGTTCAATTCAAACGACCAAACAAACACATTTAGACGATCACCAATTATCATATCCACAAAAAAAAAATTATATGGACAAGGTACTTGCCTCGAAATCGGCACGCAAGTAGTCCGACGAACACGGCTCGGCATAACCGAATGGCTTGCTGATGAAAAGAGATTCAGATCCAAGCTGGCGTTTGGAATGCAGCTGAGTTGGATCCTTGAGAAAATGGGTGTGGCGAAGGGAAGTACTGATCCCTTCCACATCAACAAGAAACTTGGTCATCTGGACCAAAAGACCTTGAGGAAGTTGGGAGGCAACAGAAGAGCCGCACAAATATTAAAGGATTTGCCTGATACAAGGACCTACCTCATACCCTCACCAGACGAGTCTGATCAACCTGCAGACATCAACCCAACTGCAGTCGAGTCAGATTCCGAGTCAGACAACACACCGATAGCTGTCCATTTCAAGAGAAGGGGACCAGCCCCTGGAGAGCCATCCATCATGCAGTCATCTCCAGAACCCTCTCCCAAGAGGTCCAGGCGACTGTAGTTTAGTCAGGAGGAGCAGTCAGATCATTATGCCAGTCCTGCAGCCAGGTCGCCTACTCACCTGGAAGACCATCCTGCTCTAGGGAGCCTGGAAACTCAGATCGTGACTGTCCTCACTCCAGCATACATTCCAGAGGAGGAAGAAGCAGGTTTAATAATCTCAATTCCTGAAGCAAACTATACCTTTAACCTGCTGGACAACAATGTTTTCGACCTGTCTATAGAACAATTACAGCTTGTTAAACCACAAGCTTTAAAACACTCTTTTGTTAATATTTTTGAAGAGTGGAAATTTTTCAAATCACTTTCATTTGCGAAACTTCAAACTTATATTGCAACCAGTGGTTGGGAATATCCCCAAGCCACAGAGGATGTACTGATACATTTTTGTTAAGTATGAGACATAGTTTTGATCCTCCAGGAGAATTAGTTCATGTCTCATTTCAAAACCAACATGGACCAATTCATCATTTCTATAATGTATAGTATTTTTTATGGTTCATTTGAAAAAGAAGATGAGGAGGAAGAAGAAAAAGAAATTAGAATTGAAGAAGTAAATGGTGAAGAAGACGAGGATGTCATTGTCATAGATGACGAAGAAGAGGAGCAGGAAGAGAAAAGAGAAGGAGAAAACATTTTAGTTGAAAAACAATCTGAGGAAGTTGAGAAAACAGAAGAGTTAATTGATGAAGAAGAAGAAGAAGAAGGGGAAGAGGTAGAACAAGAGGATGATGAAGGTGAAAAAGATGATGAGAATGAAGGAGAAGATAAAAAAGATGGGAAAAAGGATGATGATAATAATGATGATGATGAGGATGATGATAAGGATGAAGGAGGAGATCAAGGAGATGAGAAAGAAAAAGAAAAAGATGAAGAAGAAAAAGAAGAAGAGGAGAAGGAAAAGGAGCCGGAGAAAAAGCCAGAAGTAGAGGCTGCAGACAAGGCTGGGGCGCCTGCCCGGTATACCAGCCTGGATGCCAAGTTGGCTGAGGACTCCAGATCAGGGACACCAGAAAAGACCCCATCTGGAGTACCAGCTGCACATAGGATCCTGCAGTCTAGTGGTTCATTTGCAGAAGGCTCAGGAGAGCACTCTCCACCATCGCAGATCTCACCTGCGATGACCGAGCTGATAAGGCAGATAGTGAAGGATACCATTGGAGAGCTGCTTGCATCTCAGGTCACTCCTGACCTCCAATCCATCAATGCCAAGATTGATACATTGCTGCAGCGGGAAGTCCCTCAACCTCCTCCCCCTGCAAACAACAGAATGCCATTTGGCATGTCTGACTGGATGCACAGGATGGAGCAGCAGCTGACCAATTTGGTTGATGCTGGCAAAAAGTCGAAAGATAGAATACAGAGGGAAGGCAGCATTCAAGGAGAGATAAGGTAGGAGCTTAGAGCGAAGAAGAGGCAGGATGTCCAGATGATCACTGCTGGGATATCCTCAGCTAAAAGGAAGGGAGGAGCAGAACCAGAAGAACAGGCTGATCAGCCTGCAAGCAAGAAAAGGAGGACTAGAGGAGGATTTGAGCCTATTCTAGAGTGGGAAGGCAAGGAGTTGTGGTATGTTGAAGAATTTATACCAGAACAAGCTCTACCCATGTGGGGATCTGCAAGAAAAAAATTCATCAGAGACTACTACATCTGGGAAATACTCCAGCATGATAATCTCACCCCACAGCAGATCTTCATCAACTTCATAGAAGAAGCTCATCCAAAACTCTGGACTATTTTGAAGAAACATGTTGAGACATACAATGCTTATCCCATGATCCCTCAGTTCAGAGCCAAAGAACCTCCCACCTTGGAGAAAGGTAGTGCTTTAAATGAACTTACTCTCCAGAGAAAAATCAAGAAGCTGTGTCTTGAGAATAAGTTTTCACCACAAGAAGAGCAAGACTTTGCAGCTCTTGTTGTAAAGAGGAAGTACGGTCTTGCACCTGTCAAGACAAGACCAATCGGAGCTAAACCTTTCAAACACACTTAAACGGCTATTCGAAGAGGCAGAGGCAGAGGCAGATGACTTTCTTTCATTTTGTACTTGTAATGATTTTATTTCTGTACTTGTAAAATTTTCTTGTAAATTTCAAACATAATCAAGTCAAAAAATTTTATAACAGTCTTTTGAATGACAATTTCCAGTTGTCTCAAAAATTAGACTGATTTTAGTTTGTGTCTTGCACTCAAGTGCAGACTTGTTCATTTGAATATTTCCTTAAGTTTTGCCATCATCAAAATAGGGGGAATTTATTAGGAATACTTGTTAGATTTTGATGATGTCATTAATATAAATTCAAATGTTTATTACTTGGCAAAAATGTAAGGAAGAACCAAATGAGTATCTTCCATAGGCCAAATAATGTTAAGTGTAAAACTTGGCAAAATGTAAAGAAGAACCAAATGAGTATCTTCTATAGGCCAAAAATAAGTTAGGCTAAAAATCGGCTAAGTACTAAAGATCAGCTGAGTTCATCAGAGAGGTACAGCCGAGTCAAGTCAGAGTAGTTCTGGTCAACAAAAATCATCAGGGATATTTGACCAGACTGCAGTCAAGATACCTAAGACAAGTGATCTGATCAGACAAGTCCTAAACAGTGAACATCAGAGAGGTCCAGACTGTAGAGAAGTTAACTGCACATCAGCCTAGTCGAGATCAGCCAAGTACTCCAAGTCCACGTCAGCATGCATTGAAAAGTCCAAAATTACGGAAAGTTACATGCAACGTGAAAAGACAAATTGGAGAGATTCCCACAAAAGGATATGAATTAAATAATTCATCCAAACCCACCTTGAAGACTTTAATCGTATTATATTCAAAAGATTCGGCGCATCACATGCAGAGTCTTCACAGTGGTCGGAAGATAGATTAAAATATGGGAATCCAGCCTTGCAATGTTTAGAAAAGAATAAACAAAGAAGTCTCCCTCCAACGGACTGATTTGTTACAGATTTTCAACAGCTATGAAGAAATGCTCATGGATCAACACCTATATATATATATATCCAAAGATTTAAAGTTGATCAACTACCGGTGCGAACATACTTTCAAGCGATCAAAGCATTCACGCAATCTAAAAGCAAAATACAGCATCGTGAAAAGAGCGGTTCTAAAAAGTTCATACTTGAAGAAGCTCCTAGTTGGAGAAGACAAAAACTCGTGTCTTAAATCCTGAGTTCGGGGTACTTCTCTGGTTGAAGTTCGAGACTGTAAAGGCATCCAAGGATCGAGGATCAAGAGGTGCAAGGAAGTCAAGTGTGTTACAACGGCACGGATTTCCACTGGTTGGAAGCTATTGTAGTTTGGTTGAATCACTGTAATATTTATCACTGGTTGAAAATTATAGTGAATTCATCTCCAACTGGTTTGGAGAAAAGTGGATTAGTAGAGGATTACCCCACCTCTGAGACCACTATAATTGCTTGCGTCTTTTACTGTCTTATAACATCATACTTTAACTGCTGCATTCATTACTAAGTGTTTCATTAGTTGCTGTGTATTCGTCATCAGCTGACTTCCGCACGTATTAAGAACAAACGGCTCCAAGTCATTTATTTATCTATCAGCTGAAGAAACTTACTCTTTGAGAAAAAGAGTTTAAGAGTTTCAATAAGTCTATTCACCCCCCATCTAGACTTATTCCTGGACGACTTGTGACCTACAAATCGATGGGGTCTCGACCCAAAAATCATTTTCCGTAAAACATCCGTAAAACATTCATTTTAAAAAGTGTCATTTTCAAATGGTCAAAAACAGTTTGATATATCACAAAATGATCTATCATGACTACATGTTTTTCTCAACCATCCACAACCTTCTCCAAAATGCACACTTCCGTTCCAAAATCTACCCAACATACTAATTTCCAAAATCATAGTTTCTCAGGATCATCAATCTTGTCCCAATTCTGTCACCTTATACTGTAACGCATAATATCTTTCTGAATCTCAAAACATATCAACTTAGAACGGCAATAAATCTCAATGAAATTCAAAAATCCAAATACTTACAGATCGTGAAGCCGATGATTCCCCGTGATACTAGCACATGTCTCAACTCTAGAAAATACTCGACACAGATATTTTCAAAACACACGTTTTGCCGAATCAGTTCGACTCAAGAACACAATAAATCTCATTCCAGAGAATCTCGTTAACACCATTTGGAAAAATTTACAACAAACCCAGTACCACACTGGTAAATCACATAACGTACAAGCCTGAGTGAATACAAAAACTCACGGCTCTAGTATTAGTCAATCGACAACCCGAATCACGCAACAAAACACGACCCAACTCGACCCAAATACCTAGGTTTTCTCAACCTAAGCTCCGATACCATATTCTGTAACACCCCCAGATTTAACCGGGAACATTACAGCGCCGTAGGCCCCGAGATGGAACACACAAGGCTGAAGGAAATTTTCACAATCATTTACAAATGCCCAAGAGGCCAACGACGGTACTATCTTTAAAAATGCACAAAGACTTATAAAATCCATTTATCAAAAACCATCGTAAAAACTCATTTGAAATTGCAAGGCCAAACGGCCGACACTCAAAAGTTTAGAAAACGATTTCCAAAGTAACCTCAGTTACCAGATACAAAAGAGCATTTCAAGATACTCACGCAGCAGGAAAAAGACCAACCATAAAGATACTCTAGCAGCAGAATACAAGAACCAATCAAGAAACTCAATGCACAAAACATGTCCTAGATAGTATCCTCCGGGAAGCTCATCTCTTCACGACCGCTACAAGCTCAATACTCCAAGAACCTAAAAAGAAATCCATGATGAGATCATCCATAATATCCAACAATGATAACCGTCACATCACATTAATAATTACATACCAATGAGAATACAACATAAGAATACAACCAACGTAATATTACCGCCATAACTTTACTTACTCAAGTAATTCTCATCAGAATAACCATTATCACATTTCGCATCTCGTACTCGATTAACCAATAAACTCGAACATAATATCTGTATTGCACCTCAAACAATACTCAAGATTCTCAAACTATCATCACCAACTCACGATTCAGAAATATACCAGTTCTGACCAATACGATCCATCGGATAGTATCATTAAATCCAAAGACGATAACCGGTTGTCCATCAAAAGACAATTACCAAATGAAAATACGGAACATACCTCGAGATATGAAGTGCCACGACAATCATATCAGTCTAATCCGAGATCAGATCAATGCAATATGGACAAGGTCCTAACACAAGACCTACAAATGCATACTCATATGACCACGTCAATATGCTCAAAACAATAACAACAGTGTATACTCAATGAAAATCCCATGGTCCAGCTGTTAGGAATATGCCCTCGAATGCCACTCAGGGGATGAGAGAGTAAGGGCATTGTACTTGTAATTATGGAATAATTAATAAAAAGGTAATACGATTCATTCACTATTTATTGTATTTCAATTGCATTCTTGACTTGGTAAACATTGAAGTGAAGTCCATGTAAATAAACCGAACATTCCATTCTCGTTATGGGATAATAGAAAATACACTAGAAGTGTTTAAAGTTTATTTACGTAAATTGTTCGCAAGTCAATAAACTTAAAATGGGCATTGAGTTTTAATACGACTTGTATAACTGATGCTAGGACGTGTGCACGTCTTGATAGCATAGTTATAAGTATATTGGTGGGGCCAGTATACTCGAACACGACTCATACTCGATTCAGTCACACGGTATTCACTCTTGGAGAGTCGATGACGAATCGAAAGGTTGTGATAGTATACGTGGACCTTTGACTTGAGGGTTCAGTAGAAGATGTGCCTGTGACGTTTAGTTTGTCATTAGAGTAGTTAGACTCATTTGCTTAATTGCTGAGTCGACCTCAAAATGCGGACTATACGGGCAGGTAGCAGTTTTTACTGTACGGCAAGAAAGGATTCTATCTCCTGTTAGTGAGCAGGCGAATGTCCTATACGGTTAATGGAAAATAAGATCATAAGTCTTTGGCCAAAGCATTGAGATATAGTCGTATTAGATACACTATTAATCAGTCGGTCTTGATTTGTTAACACATGTATAGAGTTTAGTCAACTGTAGGGTTTGACTTTACCGTGACCCGAAGACTTGACCGGGACATCTGATGAAGGGTCTATACGTATATAGTATTTACGACATAATGGTTCTGGAATGATCCCTTCATTCGTTCTCAGTCGGGGTTTACAGTGCGGCCCTCTAGGCTGGCTAAGTGCTGCCCGCACTCATTGGTTCCTCCCAATCCCGGCTGAGACGGACCTACGGAGTCGCGCATCAGGAGCGTTGACGGATAAATGTGAATTTATTATCTCTCTATTAATATTTGATATTGGATATCTAATTATGATTTATTGGATAAATCAAATATCGGTCTTATGAATTAAATTTAGTTATCGGGTGTTGTGTCGAGAATTATACTCTCCGACCGGCGATCGCCTCGGAGATCGGGCGACCTAGCCACAGCCGAGCAGCCGTGGCAGAACTGCCGACCAGCGACCAGGCGGCCTAGCCTTAGCCGGCGACCGAAGGTCCCAGGACAAGTCCCGGTGCCGAGCGATCGACATCTAAAGACGATCGTCACTCGGTACTTGGCGATCGACTCCTGGCGGCCAACTAGCAGACGATCATCTCTCGGCACTTGCCGACCGACCCTTGGCGACTGACTGATGCCGACCCTCAGCAACAGACCGATGCCGACCTCTGGTGACCAGCTAGAGACGACCGTCTCACGCCGCTCGAAGCCGATAGTCATCCAGTCGGCAAAGGCTGAGCCTCAGGACTGAACCCACGTGCAGAGCCAAGACAAGATCCGCATATCACGGATCGTTGACCACAGCCTGTCAGCATCTTCCCACCAGCCGACAGGCCCGCCGAAAGGTGTCAGTAGAACCGCATGTGACAGTGACTCCGGACGTGTGCTGGCTCCTCATTGGACCGCACAGCTGGCTGCCGGCTATAGCCTTGGACTTTAGGCAGACTGCCCATGTGACCTTTAGGACGATCACCCTATTATTATATTGGCCGGAAGACTATCGCCCGCTAGGATACAACGCTCCTCAGCCTCTATAAATAAAAGGCAGCCTGCACTTGGATTTCGGGCTAGCATTATCGCGATTTCAGCACACAATACAGAAGCAATACACAGCACTTGGCTATCTCCTACTCTTGGCAACAGCTATCTTTTGGTTCTTTCTTCTCTCGGCCTCTTTCATACAGAAGACGATCGGCAGGGACGAAGAACACCGAGCTTCGCTCAAGAGCTGGATTAACAGAGTCTTCTTACACTCATTGTACTTAGATTATCACATTAATACTTGTATCCACGAATATTTGTACTAATAACATCTCGCGAGAGCATTCAAGCCCGGGCCTAACAAACCCGGCAAATCTTGTGTTTATTCATATTCTCTCGGAAGTGCTCTTGCAAATTTGTTTGTTGTCCGTCCATTCCAGCAGTATTTAATCTTCGGATAAATATTTTGGGCAACAACAATTGGCGCTAGAAGAATGGGATCTAACCCTCAAATTTTTATTCCTACCGTCCCGAAGAACACTCACTGTTCTCGGGGCATATACTTGAAGTGACACTCACTGCGGTTCAAAGAAATCTTTCAGAAATCATGTCTTCCGCCTCCGCGTCGAATAAAGCCGCCGGCCAACCCGCCAGATGCCTCGTTCCGTCTCAGTCCGAGCCTCAGCCGATGGCGGAAGGTAGCCGCCGCGATCAGAGACGCTCGATCCCGCCCCTGGGCGGCGGCCCAAGCCTCTCGCTCGATCAGCTCCGGACCAAGGAACAGATCGACGAGGCCATGGCCGTCCTACAGGAGCGACGGAGTGCCCTCGACGCGCCTCCCGCTATCACCCCCTCGGCCATCCGCCAGAAGTCCAAGCGGAATCTCAAGGCATTACTGGCCGAGCGATCGCCAGGAGGCTCTCATCTGCAAGGAGAGGCGCTCGCCAACCGGGGCACCTCTGTTTTCGATCGCCTGGGCAGTGACCCGTCTTGGCGACCGAGGCAGTCCGGCCCCAGCTACGAGACGACGGAGTTTGAGTCCGTCACCAGGAGCTCGGCCTACCCAACTCCCAGAAGGCAGCCCAGCCGTCTGGCTCCCCCTCGCCAAATAGCCGAGGTCGGCAGCAGCGGAGTCCGGAGATCGGTACACGATCGCCTCGGCTCCCGCTCCCAAAGCCGATCAGCAAGCGACCGAGCCGCGGCGTTGGCCGCGATGCAACGTCAGCTCGACAACATGAAGGCGCTCCTGGAATCCGGGGTAGGCGCTAAGAAGACGATCGCCGAGCCGAGCGAGCCGCTCGCGATCGACATCGAGCTCGACCCTGTGCAGCACAAGATCTCTCCCCCGCAAACACCTTTGTACGAGGGGAGATCAGATCCCGAAATGCACCTGAGCAAGTTCAACATCTACATGACCGGGTGTGGGGCATCAGACGCGACCAGGTGCCGAATGTTCCCCATGACGCTGGACGACCTCGCCTACAGGCGGTACACCTCATTGCCACCTCGGTCCATTGTCTCCTTTAACCAGCTGGCTCACGTCTTCACGGAGTACTTCACCACCAGGGTCGCTCGGCCAGAAGGTCCCCTTCGCATGATGCAAATCAAGCAGGGAGAAGAAGAGTCCGACTCGGACTACATCGACCGAGTAGACGAGATCATCCTCAACGGCGAGCCCGTAAGCGATGAGATCGCCCTCCACTCGGTCCTAGGAGGATTCCATGGCCTTTCGCCTATGTTCAGGCATCTTACGAAGAGTCAACCCTCGACCTACGCGACCTTCCGAGCTAGAGCCGCAGACTTTCTGGCCAGGCAAAGGTTTCTCCTCAGCCTATGAGCAGCGCGATCAGCGCCCGGACGACGATCTCCCGCCCGATCGCCAGTATCAACTTATGAATAAAGCGATCGGCAGCCGAGCGACGATCACCAGTCTTCCAGCCCGATCGCCGATCATCAAGCTACATCACCAAACCGGAGGACTCGCTCGCCATTTACGGTCCACCATTTAACATAATGGACTAAGGCACACGATCACCTCCACCGCACATCATAAAGCCATGGTCCTGGTAGTCGATGGAACCGGCTGCTTCGGTCATGCAAGGTCCCTTTGGGCCAAGATCGCCCGCCCTTCGTTTAAATACGAGGCCGGCGTAGTCTGAGGGCTCTCCAAACTTAATCGGTGGACACGATCGCCCGCCCTCAAGGTTCACCACCTAACATGATAGACCCGGACAATGCGACACGTGCTACAACCCCCGTCTCAACGTACACCGCTGAGGTTCACCATCTTCATGGTGGGCCGAGGTGGAAGCAGAGCTAACAAGCCGCGGGTGTGGAGTTGAATCATCCGATGCTGCCCCGCGCAAGGACTCCTCTAGACCGAGACCGCAGGCCCTTCGTTTAAATATGAGGCGAGGCACAGCCTAACAGAGGACCCTCACAATAAAATGAGTCACGAGACACTCAATGTCTTCGCGCACCAAGACACGGTCATGGAGTTGATACATCGAACTCCGCGACTGTGCACGATTCCTCAAACAACGAAACCATCAAGTTTCTGAGGGGGATCGGCCAATGTGGTTTTTTGCAGGTACAAGACCGAAAGATAGCTAGCCAATCGACCAGATAGCCCAAAGTCCGAATCCAAAGTCAGCTCAACGGATCGCCCGTCCTCATCTTACACGATCGCCAGCAAGAACCACCTCGCCCCATGTCTTCAACATCGGAGGAAGCTGGGGGGCAATTGTTGTGTCGAGAATTATACTCTCCGACCGGCGATCGCCTCGGAGATCAGGCGACCTAGCCACAGCCGAGAAGGCGAGGCAGAACAGCCGACCAGCGACCAGGCGGCCTAGCCTTAGCCCGGGAGCCAAGATAGATCTGCCGACCGAATGTCCCAGGACAAGTCCCGGTGCCGAGCGATCGACATCTAAAGACGATCGTCACTCGGTACTTGGCAATCGACTCCTGGCGGCCAACTAGCAGACGATCATCTCTCGGCACTTGCCGACCGACCCTTGGCGACTGACCGATGCTGACCCTCAGCAACCGACCGATGTCGACCTCTGGTGACCAGCTAGAGACGACCGCCTCATGCCGCTCGAAGTCGATAGTCATCCAATCGGCAAAGGCCGAGCCTTAGGACTGAACCCACGTGCAGAGCCGAGACAAGATCCGCATATCACGGATCGTTGACCATAGCCTGTCAGCATCTTCCCACCAGCCGACAGGCCCGCCGAAAGGTGTCAGTAGGACCGCATGTGACAGTGACTCCGGACGCGTGCTGGCTCCTCATTGGACCGCACAGGTGGCTGCCGGCTGTAGCCTTGGACTTTAGGTAGACTGCCCATGTGACCTTTAGGACGATCGCCCCATTATTATATTGGCCGGAAGATGATCGCCCGCTAGGATACAAGGCTCCTCAGCCTCTATAAATAAAAGGCAGCCTGCACTTGGATTTCGAGCTAGCATTATCGCGATTTCAGCACACAATACAGAAGCAATACACAGCACTTGGCTATCTCCTACTCTTGGCAACAGCTATCTTTTGGTTCTTTCTTCTCTCGGCCTCTCTCCTACAGAAGACGATCAGCAGGGACGAAGAACATCGGGCTTCGCTCAAGAGCTGGATTAACAGAGTCTTCTTACACTCATTGTACTTAGATTCTCACATTAATACTTATATCCACGAATATTTGTATTAATAACATCTCGCGAGAGCATTCAAGCCCGGGCCTAACAAACCCGGCAAATCTTGTATTTATTCATATTCTCTCGGAAGTGCTCTTGCAAATTTGTTTGTTGTCCGTCCATTCCAGCAGTATTTAATCTTCGGATAAATATTTTGGGCAACAACATCGGGTAATTAATTAATTCATAAATTATATTTCTTAGAGAAATATATTTGTATTTGATATAATTAATTAATTAGATTAATTAATTTATATAAATACATTGGTAAATAAACGGAGTGTATTTAAAGGAGTCGTTTGACGATCGCCCGGTATACGAGCCGAGTGGCTTGGCTCGTTTTCTAGGAAACTTCCTATGGGCCGCCCCCTCCCTCCTTTACACATGTCTTGATGTTTTTTAATAACATCATGCATGTTATCATGTCATGATTAAGGTGATAATTGGTGATATATTATATATGACATTATTGTTATCATTTTGTGATTAATAAATGACAAGTCTAACTCTCAACTTGTAAACTCTCCTTCACTTTAGAGCTGAAGTCTACTGCTGAGAGTTTGAGAGTGGAGGGATAATTTTATCCATCTTATTTTCTTTCACTTTGAGTTGAGAAAAAATAAGAAATAAAAGAGAGATATAAATTCCTATAGTAATTCCTAGCCATGTTCTTGGAGAACGGATTACTATCGAATTTTTTCGGGCAACTTCCGACGCGTGTGAAGTAGAGGCTTCGTACATTGCTTGGAACGAAGGGATTTCGTGTTCGGGACGGGGTTCGTGATCATCATCAATTCTACGAAGAATTATTTCAAAGACTTCAAGGGTATGATCTTTATCTCCGTATATATATATTTTCGTATATATGTTACTTGATCGATCCTGTTTGGGATTCGTTTTTATTTTCCGCTGCGTATTTCGTTTTGTTTTCGGAATCCCAACAGTGGTATCGGAGCGAGGTCAATGTTTCCGTATATACGATTTTGTGTGCATTTTGAATGCTTTTGGATGATGATTATGATTTAGAGTCATGTTTGGAATAATCGTGGATTTTAAATTGTTCGTTGTAGCATCACGTTTTTGGAAACAGCGAAAAAGCGAAGAAGCGAAGTGGCGGTGGTCTTTGGCGGCCTTGCTGCCGCCAGTGCCGAGCATGCTAGGCCATGCTCGGCCGCAGTGCGAGAGGCGGCCGATGCTCTGCCGATCGGGACTCGGCCGGTGCCGAGCATGGCTCGGCAGGCGACTCGGGTTTGTGGCCCCATTTTGAATCGGGCCGCGGTGGGCCTAAAACCGGATTGTCAGGGACTCCTTTAAGTTTATATTTCATTGTAATTATTTCCCAAAATTTAAATTGGATTTTAATTTGACTAAATTAATATTTGGAATATTTTTTTAGTTAATGGAAATAAATTAAACGAAAATATTATTTTGGCCGGATTACTTCGAATGAATTTAAATGACGATTATTAGTATTAATTGGATTAATACCATTAAATTAAATAGATTAATTTTATATTGATTGGATTAAGATATTAATTGATTATTTAATTTTAATGTCACTTTATATTAATTCGATTAATATAGTAGAAATTGAATAGATTAATTTTATAAATTAATTGGATTAATTTATATTAAAATTAATTGTTTAATTTCGTGGCCGTTACATGTTGTATGGAATCCTTATGTGATGGTGATATAGCTCGTGGACTTAGTTTTTGATTTGTTCGATTCGATTGGGTTGTAAAGGCCGTTTTGAGCCTATTTATATTTACTAGAAAAATTTGTATAGGATGCAATTTTTCAATGATGTAATTATTATTTTGGGTATGACGAAGACCGAAGACAACCAACCGAGAAAACGAAGATTCGAAGACTGTGTTTTTATTTATAGAGTCATTCGCTTGGCCCAGTACTTAGGAATTAGGTCCATGAGCTATATGTTGGTAGTAACTAGGTTACTGTTTTCTGTTTTTCATTTTGAATGATTGACACTTTGTTCCAGATCCTGATTCATAGTACAAATGTGAGAAGTGGCACCTGAATCCAGAATCCATGAAGCAGAATATACAGTAGCGGAATAATTTGTTTCAAAAACAAAAAGTTCCATACCTGATGCGCCATTAATCTTAGGACAAGTCCTTCGCCAGTGGCCCAGCTCACCGCATTCAAGGCATTTTTCCGTAGGTTTTGGACCGCCTACCTTTTGAACATTTTGGGCCTTGCCCTTTCCTTTCTGTACCCCTTTCTTGGGTTTGTACTGCTCATAGGTCTTTTTATTCTTGTTCTTGGACCTCCAAGGCCCAGAGGAAATCACAAGAGCAACCTCTCTCGGTTTAGTCTTCATATTAGACTGCGCCGTCACCAGTTTATTCATTAGCCCAGCTAATGTGCATGTAATTTCATTACAGTAGAAATTTATTACAAACTGCGTAAAAGAGTCAGGGAGAGATTGAAGGATGAGATCAATTTCAAGGGATAAATCCATATTAAAGTTGAGCACCTCGAGCCTCTCAATCATAGAGATCATCTTGAGGACGTGGTCTCCCACTTTCTTTCCTTCTTTCATCCTAGCACTGAACAACTGCTTTGATATCTCATATCTAGCAGTCCTACTGTGCTCTCCATAAAGTTCAATCAAGTGTGCGAGAATCTGCCTAGCAGAAGTTATTTTCTCGTGCGCTCTCTTCAGCTCATTTCTCATTGAGCCCATTATAAAGCCAAAGACTAGCACGTCATCCTTGACCCATTTTTCATGGACGTCAATATCTTCCTGATTACCCCTGGTTCGGATTGGAGTCAGTGGAATGTCCGGCTCCAAGACGTATCCCAGAGACTCCACACTGAGTATAATCATCAGATTCCGCAACCAGTCAACAAAACTGGGTCCAGTTAGGAGATTCTTTTCAAGTAGTATTGCAAGTGGGTTTTTAGCCATTTTAAGAGAGATTCAGTTTCGTTTCTGCACAGATTTAGACAAGATTTAATTAATGACTTGTTTAATTATGACCGAGTATAGAATTTAAGGGCTTTCTTTATTCATAACTCGGCTCCCACTATTTTATCGGCATTTACATACTCCCATGTTAAATCCGAAAGTATTGGGTGACTTCATAGTGGTGATCAATTTCTTTACAAAGTTTAATAGAGGGCGACCCATACAGTTTCTATTCTATTATTCTTTATAAAGTGGTGTCTAATACCAACCCATCTAATGGATGATTCGGTCTTCTTTTACCCATAGTTCACTTGCCCTCAACCCATTCGGTTTCTATGGCCCGATGAACTTTCTAAGTTTAAACCGTCAACTCCTATTAGTCTGACAATTGAATCTTACCCGGCAACCCATACGGTTTATAGGGGTTTGATTTGTCACAACCAAAGGCATCTAATGCACTCTAGGAATTTATCAACTTTACCCAAAAATATTACCCCGACATACTCGGAAGAATAATATTCTGGTTTAGATTTCAATTTTCCATGAGTTTGATGGAGGGTAGGAAACCTCGTAACCTTTATAACTTAGTGTGTTTGTCGTCGGGAGAATTTCGCGATTAATGTTACACTTTGCACATTAATTCATTTATACGCGCATTTGAAGCTGGGGAAATAATGAACACTGTCGGAAGCGGACAAAGTGTCGAGGCAACCGATATTGGATCAATCCTACTGGGTTTAGAATCCGGTTTTATTTTGACATTAGATGAAGTACTTGTTTTGCCCAAGGGGCATAAAAACATTGTATCCAATCCAGTCTTGGACCAGAAAGGATTTTGTTTCTTCATTGGAAATGGTAGTTGTAAAATTTATTTTCGAAATAAATTGGTTGACACAGCTACATTGTTGAATGGTTTATATCATCTGAACATGCAAAATAAAACAGCAGTGAACACTATAACTAGGAAACATGGTAGGCAAGATACTAATCAAGCTTTTAAATGGCACCTTAGACTTGGTCATGTTGGTCAGACCAAGGTTCAGAAAATGGATAAAGATGGACTTTTAAGTCCATTAGGTGTATAACCCTATCCAACTTATGAATCTTGCCTTAGAGGCAAAATGACTAAGTTCCCCTTCACAGGGACTTTTTGAAAGGGCTGCCGATAAACTTGGATTGGTACATACCGATGTTTGTGGTGCTTTAGAAGTATCCCGAGACGGATATCAATATTTCATAACATTCACAGATGATCATACTAGGTATGGGATTGTGTACTTAATGAAACATAAATCCGAAGCCTTTACTAAATTCAAAGAATTTAAGGCCCTAGTTGAAAAACAGACTGGATGTCATATCAAAGCACTTCGGTCGGACCGAGGTGGCGAATATATGAGCACAGAGTTTGATGAGTTCCTTAAGGAACATGGAATAGTTTCACAATTGACGCCGCCAGGAACCCCACAGTTAAATGGTGTTTTAGAAAGGAGAAATCGAACTTTGTTGGACATGGTTTGCTCTATGTTAAATTACACTGATTTACCTATTTACCTGTGGGGGTAGGCCTTACTAACTGCAGACTATATCCTTAATAGATGTCCTTCCAAATCCGTTCCTATCACTCCACATGAGATGTGGAATGGTAAGAAACCAAGCCTTAATCACATAAGGATTTGGGGATATCCAGCCTATGTCAAGAAGGCTAAGGTGGACAAACTGGATGCGAGGTCCATCAAAGGACATTTCATTGGATACCCAGAGGACTCGATAGGTTATCTATTCTACATGCCAGAAGACCATAGGGTCGTTGTGGCATTACAAGCGTACTTCCTTGAGGATGAATTCATTCAGGAAGGTGGCTCGGGTAGAAATATCTCTTTGGAAGAGCTTAATGAAGGTCCTAAGGAGACATCTAATCAGGGATAAGGAACCGAACCTATTGTAACACAACCTCCACTTCGAAGGTTTGATAAGGTGTGTAAGCTGCAACGAGCCATTTATGGGCTGAAGCAAGCTTCTCAGAGTTGGAATCTTCGATTTGACGAAGCAGTCAAGTACTTTGACTTCGTACGAAATGAGGAGGAACCATGTGTTTACAAAAATGTCAGTGGGAGCAACATTGCGTTCTTAGTACTATGTGTAGATGATATTCTACTTATAGGAAATAACATAGCAATGCTCAGCACTGTGAAAGCTTGGCTTTCTAAAACGATCTCCATGAAAGACTTGGGAGAAGCTTCCTATATTATAGGGATCCGTCTTTACAGAGATAGACCGCGAAGAATGATAGGACTTTCCCAAGCCCTCTATATAGATAAAATCCTGAGAAGATTCAAGATGGATGAATCTAAAAGAGGGTTCCTTCCCATGCGACATGGAATTCATCTCACCACGAAAATGTGTCCTCAAAGTGAGGAAGACAAAAGAGATGAGTAAGGTACCCTATGCCTCAATAGTGGGTAGACTCATGTACGCTATGTTGTGAACGAGACCGGACTTAGCCTACGTTGTGAGTATGTTAAGCCGATTTCAAGCAAACTCGGGTAAGGAATACTGGACTGCCGTAAAGAACATTCTTAAGTACTTAAGAAGAACTAGAGTTTTGGTTCTTACTTACAGTGGTGGAGAACTGAGAGTGATTGGATTCACCGATTCTGATTTTCAAGGAGACAATGATGACTCTAAGTCGACATCTGGGTATTTGTTTACTCTCAATGAAGGAGAAGTATCTTGGAGAAGCTCCAAGCAAACCGCTACTGCAGATTCCACCTGCCTAGCAGAGTATCAAGCTGCCTCAGAGGCTAGCGAAGAAGCATTTTGGATGAAGAAGTTTATGCAAGAACTTCAAGTGGTGCCTAATGCGGAGCTGCCTATATCACTATTCTATGATAATGATGGAGCTGTCGCCCAAGCCAAGGAGCCTAGGGCTTACCACAACACCAAGCATATAGAGAGAAAATACCACATCGTTTGAGAGATGGTGGAAAAAGGATATGTTTCTTTGCAAAGAGTAGATTCAGAAGACAATGTCTCTGACCCGCTGACTAAGCCATTATCTCAGGCCGTCTTGGAAAGACATCTGAAGAACATGGGTATTGGATACCATGATGTGTGGCATTGAGTGAAAGTGGGAGATTGTTAGGAATATACCCTCGAATGCCACTCAGAGTATGAGAGAGTAAGGGCATTGTACTTGTAATTATGGAATAATTAATAAAAAGGCAACACGATTCATTCACTATTTATTGTATTTCAATTGCATTCTTGACTTGGTAAACATTGAAGTGAAGTCCATGTAAATAAATTGAACATTCCATTCTCGTTATGGGATAAGAAAAAATGCACTGGAAGTGTTTAAAGTTTATTTACGTAAATTGTTCGCAAGTCAATAAACTTAAAATGGGCATTAAGTTTTAATACGACTTGTATAACTGATGCTAGGACGTGTGCACGTCTTGATAGCATAGTTATAAGTATATTGGTGGGGCTAGTATAATCGAACACGACTCATACTCGATTCAGTCACACGGTATTCACTCTCGGAGAGTCGATGACGAATCGAAAGGTTGTGATAGTATACGTGGACCTTTGACTTGAGGGTTCAGTAGAAGATGTGCCTGTGACGTTTAGTTTGTCATTAGAGTAGTTAGACTCATTTGCTTAATTGCTGAGTCGACCTTGAAGTGCGGACTATACGGGCAGGTAGCAGTCTTTACTGTACGCCAAGAAAGTATTCTATCTCCTGTTAGTGAGCAGGCGAATGTCCTATACGGTTAATGGCAAATAAGATCATAAGTCTTTGGCCAAAGCATTCTGATATAGTCGTATTAGATACACTATTAATCAGTCGGTCTTGATTTGCATTAACACATTTATAGAGTTTAGTCAACAGTAGGGTTTGACTTTACCGTGACCCGAAGACTTGACCGGGACATATGATGAAGGGTCTATACGTATATAGTATTTACGACGTAATGGTACTGGAATGATCCCTTCATTCGTTCTCAGTCGGGGTTTACAGTGCGGCCCGCTAGGCTGGCTAAGTACTGCCCGCACTCATTGGTTCCTCCCAATGCCGGCTGAGACGGACCTACGGAGTCGCGCATCAGGAGCGTTGACGGATGTGAATTTATTATCTCTCTATTAATATTAGATATTGGATATCTAATTATGATTTATTGGATAAATCAAATATCGGTCTTATGAATTAAATTTAGTTATCGGGTAATTAATTAATTCATAAATTATATTTCTTAGAGAAATATATTTGTATTTGATATAATTAATTAATTAGATTAATTAATTTATATAAATACATTGGTAAATAAACAGAGTGTATTTAACGGAGTCGTTTGACGATCGCCTGGTATACGAGCCGAGTGGCTTGGCTCGTTTTCTAGGAAACTTCCTATGGGCCGCCCCCTCCCTCCTTTACACATGTCTTGATGTTTTTTAATAACATCATGCATGTTATCATGTCATGATTAAGGTGATAACTAGTGATATTATATATGACATTATTGTTATCATTTTGTGATTAATAAATGACAAGTCTAACTCTCAACTTGTAAACTCTCCTTCTTCACTTTAGAGCTGAAGTCTACTGCCGAGAGTTTGAGAGTGGAGGGAGAATTTTATCCATCTTATTTTCTTTCACTTTGAGTTGAGAAAAAATAAGAAATAAAAGAGAGATATAAATTTCTATAGTAATTCCTAGCCGTGTTCTTGGAGAACGGATTACTATCGAATTTTTTCGGGAAACTTCAGACGCGTGTGAAGTAGAGGCATCGTACATTGCTTGGAACGAAGGGATTTCGTGTTCGAGACGGGGTTCGTGATCATCATCAATTCTACGAAGAATTATTTCAAAGACTTCAAGGGTATGATCTTTATCTTCGTATTTATATTTTCGTATATATGTTACTTGATCGATCCTGTTTGGGATTCGTTTTTATTTTCCGCTGCGTATTTCGTTTTGTTTTCGGAATCCCAACACCAGCGCCCTCAGCATAGATCCCAAGATGATTCTACAAGATCAACACGAGGTGGATAACCAATAATATACATATGCAAAACAACACAACACTGGGTAATCCAACGATCCAGCGCCCTCAGCATAGATACCAAGATGATCCCGTCGGACCAACACGAGGTGGAAAAACCCATCCAATGATCCAGCGCCCTCAGCATAGATCCCAAGATGATCCCATCGGACCAATACGAGGTGGACATCTGATCCAGCGCCCTCAGCATAGATCACACCATCCCATCGGATCAACACAACACAAACAACACATTTATGCATACACATATGCAAATCAAAATGTTCATCAACATGAACAACGCAACATGAACGACAATATGACAAATCAACTAAGACGACCTCATGTTCGACAACATGAATGACAATATGCATGATCAAATCACTAACACTAATTGAATCGATATAAGATATTTGCCCTGAGTCCTTCGGGAGAAATCTCGATATCAAACCATCACCGACGATTATCCGCAATGCTCGGCAATCCAAACGTACCATGGACTACATATACTCATATCCTCGTCTTTACCATAATGTATCATCGATACCCAAAATTCCAATAACCGAAATGAATCATAAACCTTATGATTTAACTCCCAGAATCGGAAAGACAACACATAATCCAAATCTCCAGAATTTGCAGTAATAATCATTGCTATATGCATTATAAACGAAATGAAACTGAAATCATTCATTAAACATTATAACTGAGCAAGTAATAACTTGCCTCGATAACGATGAATCCGTTACCAATTCCTAGTCGTCGAGTACAAGCTCCTTGGCTCCCGGCTCAAAGCGATTCACGAACGCACACGAACACGACCGCAACATACGGTTATACTCACCGATCAATAATCTCAACCTATTGCAATAATCGATTAACATACAATCCGATAATAATCAATAACCGACATAGCCATCCAATCAAACTCAACGGCTCAACAATACCTCGATCATACATAAAACCGAACAATATAACTCAAACCAATCAAACACGAATTCAAAACAACAATATGATTCCACATTCAATCTTAAATACACTTACAAGTTTCCTCCTTGTATATTCATAATAAAACCAATTATCGATTATCATCATCAATCCGGACAATCCGATTATTTATAGATAATCATATTCCAAGAGTTCCACAACTTATTCCGAAATCACATTCAAAGTCCCCAAACGGCATAATCCGATGTGTTCTAACATCTAAACAATCCTTATTCACAATTCAGGGTGTATGTAATCATGTTCTTCAACATATATACTTCTCATAACGTCATGGATTGCAACAAACTATCAAGAACATCGAGAATACTATGATTCCATAATCATAACAACATAATCAAGACATTTGATCATCAATTCATTACCTTCCCTTAACAAAATTCCCATAAATACCAAGAATCATCATAACAATATCAATTCAACCAACATTCATATGAAAACGTGTAGAATTTCCCAAGTTCTACTCACTGAGGCATTTCATCGAACACTTTGAAGGCATAGTCCAATTCAATCATTTTAACGAAGAAATACTCGAATTTGTTCCACAAAACTTCAAGAGTATTGAATGATTACGAGATTACAACAAAGTTCCATCAATAATCTGAACCAAAACGAATCAAATCGGCCAAAACACCAAGAAACTCCAAGAATATCCAAAAACCAAAAGTTTAGGTGTTCTTACCTTCGATCTGGGTGTAAGATGATGTTAATTCATGATTCCAATTTCCAAAACATGTTGCTACATGATGTTCTTACTCAAATCCATCAACTTTGCTGAAGAAATCGCGAAAGGAACGAAGAAAAATGAAAAATGACAAGGATGACTCGGTCCAGGCCTTATATAGGCCGAGACCTGCCGGCACCTTACGTACGTAACCGGCGGCTCCTTACGTACGTAGCCGGCCATGGCCTAACCTTCTGTCCATTTTGGCCGACAGCCTTACGTACGTAACCGGCAGCTGCTTACGTACGTAACGGGCGCTTACGGCCGTAATCGGCCACAGCTTTACGTACGTTATCGGCAAGTCCTTACGCCCAGCGAGTCACTGCCGACCGTGATCGGCCACGCCTGCGAGAAACTGCTGACCATGCTCGGCCACTGCAGGTCCTCTAGGCCACGACTCGGCCAGCCGTCCTGTAACGTACGTAACACTTATTCCGTTGCGTACGTAATATGTACGTTGACTTGCTACAGTATTATACTCGTATTACGTACGTAATACAGCCTGTATAACGTACGTAACTCCATCCGTTGACTCACCTGTCCACATCCGCGCCGAAAGCCGCCGACACCGGGCCCCAATATCCGATCACAACTCGGTCCTGTCTGATTCCTCTTGTTACGTACGTAATGTCTCGGCCATAACGTACGTAACTCTTGTGATTTAGCGTACGTAAGTCTTCAACATTAGCGTACGCTAAGTATTCTATACTTAGCCAATTTCAACTATTACCGCTTGTTCTCGACATACCGAAAACACATATACACTTACTGAATACATATACTGAATCCAATAACATTCTTATACGATATACTCTATATCGAAAGTACGATAACCTAATACACGATATCCTCAAATGCAACTGTCGACCAGATACGACAATTATACCGATACTGACATCTCAGTCCTTTATTTATTTTATCCATACTGTACAAATTCAACGCTATACAATATAACTCGGATAAAATAATATCAAACCGCAGTAGTAGAAATTCCGGATATTACATTCTACACCACTTAAAATAAGTTTCGGCCTCGAAACTTGCAATCCGTCATAAAAACAAACAAACATACCGTTCAACCAAAATATCCCAAAGCCATCACGACAACGATCAATCATCATCATTACTGAATAACCAAAAGAGTACCCTTACAAATACGCAGGTCGACGATCTCCTGAGATGCTAGCAAGCGATCTCACTGTACAGTCCCAATACGCTTACAATCATAATTTCTTGAGTCTCAACAAAATTATGTCATCGTCAGATAGAAAAATCTATCCGTGACAAATCCTGTTTGCCTGATCGCATGATCAAGTTCCAATTATGATAAAACGAATAATATTCGATATATCTGTGAAACAACTGTCCAAAACAATGACAATCAATCCCGAAACATCGACACAGAAGTCGAATGCTTATATGATCATTAACAATGATCAACTAACTAACTAACCGAGAAGATCATCGATAAGATGTCTCCAATACGATTAATCCAATGATCAAAACACAACTGAGAATATCATCAACATGATAAACTCCAATATGACCAACGAAGGAGCAACAATAATCGGGAATACCTTCACACGGTAAATTCCAACACGATAAACACAGAACCACAGAGACAGATATACGGAAGAGCAAAATTCTCGAAACGCTGAACAAATCACATACAGTGGATCTTAATGAAACACATCCGGTTGTTGAACATACCCCTCGACATACGAACACCCACTCAAGCCGACGAAAATAACCAATCATACCTGGAGTGGAAACGACCGCTCAGCATCTAAAACAACCAACATGGGGTCACCATTCCTAAATCTACAAAAGAAATCATTCAAAAATCACTATGGTAAAAATCGCGCTACTACCATACCAATGGAATTACATAGCACATATGCCCTGATTTCGGAAAATCCAAAGTTCCAAAATTACATCCTGTGCATGAATCTACAACACGCAGCATATTTCTCTTATCCGATAAGTCAATCGATCATCCTTGGATAACCAAAATGCCATACCAAAGTTCGGATCTCTATTCATCGTACCATAGGAATGTCATAACCAGTTCGCGAGTCACACTCACAACTTCACCATGAAATGCACTATGCACAAAATGCGTATGTACATCAGTCATACTTTCAAAACCAGTTTGAAATCATATAGTCTCGTCAAGAAGACAAATTTTCAAAAGTTCTTTCAAAATTTTCAAAACTCAAAACATAAATTTTCGTAAGACCACGAAATCAATTTTAAAAATTAAATCAGCTCGCTGGTGCCAAGTTCTCAATAAAAATTCTATTCGAATACACACGATTAAATAAAATGGAATTTATGCAAATGCTTGTCCATATCCATACTCATGTATACCAATTCGGCTCGTCACCAAATTCACTGATATTCCATCGGAAAACCACACGATGAAATTCCAAAATCTCAATATATAGACTCTGATAAAAACTCCTCCTCCACATACTACTCGCAACGTCAACCATTTTCCATCTTGGATCACCTCAATTATGTTATGATAATGCATTAAAACAAATCAACACAGCGAAAGACTTCCCGAGAAGTTCCATTTGAACAAGTAAACCAAAGCCTCGAAAGGCAGAAATAACATAAGTAAACGATTGGTAAAGTGTTTTACAAATCTCGGGAGTTTTAGAAAACAAGAAAAAGCCTTTTGAAACATTAGGGTCTCAGCCCGTATCTCGTTCTGCATTACAAGAAGTTTAAAAAGTAGAAAACTCTTTTACGACTCCAAGTCCTGAGTTACAAAACTATTTCAAAATCGATGGGGTCTCGGCCCAAAAATCATTTTCCGTAAAACATCCGTAAAACATTCATTTTGAAAAGTGTCATTTTCAAATGCTCAAAAGCAGTTTGATGTATCACAAAATGATCTATCATGACTACATGTTTTTCTCGACCATCCACAACCTTCTCCCAAATGCACACTTCCGTTCCAAAATCTACCCAACATACTGATTTCCAAATTCACAGTTTCTCAAGATCATCAATCCTATCCCAATTCTGTCACCTTATACTTTAACGCATAATATCTTTCTGAATCATAAAACCTCATATGGAAATTTGCAGCCAGGGGCCTATTTAACATTCTATAGTTGAAGATGAGACAGCCAGACACCATCTTTAGCAAGAACAGAATCTTCTTGTATTCCAGCATCATATACTCATTTTTTTTTCAGTTAGCGAATTCTGAGTACAAAAGGCTTGAATATAACTAATAATCCCGAGTTTTCATAGAGCTCCGACTTGAATACATGTAACGTGATTTTATCTCCTATTAACCAGATTTAATCAAGAAGTAAAGGTTTGATCGGAGCCATTATAGACAATTCCTCAATATAAAATAATCGAATATAATCAATAAACCCGAGTTTTTATAGAGTTCCGACGTTTTATCTCCTATTAACAAGACTTATCAAGAAGTAAATGCTTAATCAGAGCTATTGCTACAAAATGACTTAATCAAGAAGTAAAAGATTAAATCGGAGCTGTTATAGCAAATTCTGAGTACAAAAGGCTCGAATCTAATCAATAAACCCGAGTTTTCATAGAGTTCCAACTTGAAAGCATGTAACGTGGTCTTATCTCCTATGAACAATTCTTAATCAAGAAGTAAAGGCTTAATCGGAGATGTTACATCGAATCCTTGCTACAAAAAGACTTAATCAAGAAGTATAAGATTAATCAGAGCTGTTATAGTCAATTCTCAGTACAAAAGGCTCGAAGCTAACGAATAAGCCCGAGTTTTCATAGAGCTCCAAATCAAATACATGTAACATGGTTTTACCTCCTCATAACCAGACTTAATCAAGAAGTAAAGGCTTAATCGGAGACACTATAGCCAATTCTTTAATATAAAATACTCGAATATAATCAATAATCCTGGGTTTTCGTAGAGTTTCAACTTGAATACATGTAATGTGGTGTTATCTCCTATTAACAAGACTTATCAATAAGTAAAGACTTAATCGAAGCTATTATAGTGAATCCTTGCTACAACAAGACTTAATCAAGAAGTAAAAGATTAATCGGAGCTTTTGTAGCCAATTCTGAGTACAAAAGGTTCGAATCTAACTAATAAGCCCGAGTTTTCGTAGAGCTCCGACTTGAATAAATGTAACGTGATTTTATCTCCTATTAACCAGACTTAATCAAGAAGGCTTGATCGGAGCCATTATAGACAATTCTTCGATATAAAATAATCGAATATAATCAATAAACCCGAGTTTTTGTAGAGTTTCGACTCGAATACATGTAACGTGGTTTTATCTCCTATTAACAAGACTTATCAAGAAGTAAATACTTAATCGGAGCTATTGCTACAAAATGACTTAATCAAGAAGTAAAAGATTAAATCGGAGCTGTTATAGCCAATTCTGAGTACAAAAGGCTCAAATTTAATCAATAAAGTCGAGTTTTCATAGAGTTATGAGTCGCATGCATGTAATGTTGTTTAATCTCCTACTAAAAATACTTAATCAAAAAGTAGAGGCATAATCGGAGCTATTATATCCAATTCCCAATATAAAATGCTTGACTCTAATCAATAAACCCGAGTTTTCGTAGAGTTACGACTCTAATATATGTAAGGTGGTTTTATCTCCTATTATCCGGACTTAATCAACAATTAAAGGCTTAATCGGAGCTATTATAGTGAATCCTTGCTACAAAAAGACATAATCAGGAAGTAAAATACGAATTAGAGCTGTTATAGCAAATTCTGAGTACAAAAGGCTCGAATCTAATCAATAAACCTGAGTTTTCATAGAGTTCCGACTTGAAAGCATGTAACATGGTCTTATCTCCTATGAACAATTCTTAATCAAGAAGTAAAGGTTTTGTCGGAGATATTACAGCGAATTCTTGCTACAACAAGACTTAATCAAGAAGTAAAAGATTAATCAGAGCTCTTATAGTCAATTCTCAGTACAAAAGGCTCGAAGCTAACGAATAAGCCCGAGTTTTCATAGAGCTCCAAATCAAATACATGTAACGTGGTTTTACCTCCTCAGAACCAGAATTAATAAAGAAGTAAAGGCTTAATCGGAGCCATTATAGCCAATTCTTTAATATAAAATACTCGAATATAATCAATAAACCTGGGTTTTCGTAGAGTTCCGACTTGAATACATGAACGTGGTTTTATCTCCTATTAACAAGACTTATCAATAAGTAAAGACTTAATCGAGGCTATTATAGTGAATCCTTGCTACTACAAGACTTAATCAAGAAGTAAAGATTAATCGGAGCTTTTATAGCCAATTCTGAGTACAAAAGGCTCGAATCTAACTAATAACCCCGAGTTTTCGTAGAGCTCCGACTTGAATACATGTAACGTGATTTTATCTCCTATTAACCAGACTTAATCAAGAAGTAAAGGCTTGATCGGAGCCATTATAGACAATTCTTCAATATAAAATAATCGAATATAATCAATAAACCCGAGTTTTTGTAGAGTTCCGACTCGAATACATGTAACGTGGTTTTATCTCCTATTAACAAGACTTATCAAGAAGTAAATGCTTAATCGGAGCTATTGCTACAAAATGACTTAATCAAGAAGTAAAAGATTAAATCGGAGCTGTTATAGCCAATTCTGAATACAAAATGCTCAAATTTAATCAATAAAGTCGATTTTTCATAGAGTTATGAGTCGGATGCATGTAATATTGTTTAATCTCCTACTAAAAATACTTAATCAAAAAGTAGAGGCATAATCGGAGCTATTATAGCCAATTCCCAATATAAAATGCTCGACTCTAATCAATAAACCTGAGTTTTCGTAGAGTTCCGACTCTAATATATGTAACGTGGTTTTATCTCCTATTATCCGGACTTAATCAAGAATTAAAGGGTTAATCGGAGCTATTATAGTGAATCCTTGCTACAAAAAGACATAATCAAGAAGTAAAATACGAATCAGAGCTGTTATAGCAAATTCTGAGTACAAAAGGCTCGAATCTAATCAATAAACACGAGTTTTCGTAGAGTTCATACTCGAATGCATGTGACGTGGTCTTATCTGATATGAACAATTCTTAATTAAGAAGTAAAGGCTTAGTCGGAGATATTACAGCGAATCCTTGCTACAACAAGACTTAATCAAGAAGTAAAAGATTAATCAGAGCAGTTATAGTCAATTCTCAGTACAAAAGGCTCGAAGCTAACGAATAAGCCCGAGTTTTCATAGAGCTCCAAATCAAATACATGTAACATGGTTTTACCTCCTCATAACCAGAATTAATCAAGAAGTAAAGGCTTAATCGGAGCCATTATAGCCAATTCTTTAATATAAAATATTCGAATATAATCAATAAACTCGAGTTTTCGTAGAGTTTCGACTTGAATACATGAACGTGGTTTTATCTCCTATTAACAAGACTTATCAATAAGTAAAGACTTAATCGAAGCTATTATAGTGAATCCTTGCTACTACAAGACTTAATCAAGAAGTAAAAGATTAATCGGAGCTTTTATAGCCAACTCTGAGTATAAAAGGCTCGAATCTAACTAATAAGCCCGAGTTTTCGTAGAGCTCCAACTTGAATACATGTAACGTGATTTTATCTCCTATTAACCAGACTTAATCAAGAAGTAAAGGCTTGATCGAAGCCATTATAGACAATTCTTCAATATAAAATAATCGAATATAATCAATAAACCCGAGTTTTTGTAGAGTTCCGACTCGAATACATATAACGTGGTTTTATCTCCTATTAACAAGACTTATCAAGAAGTAAATGCTTAATCGGAGCTATTGCTATAAAATGACTTAATCAATAAGTAAAAGATTAAATCGGAGCTGTTATAGCCAATTCTGAATACAAAAGGCTCAAATTTAATCAATAAAGTCGAGTTTTCATAGAGTTATGAGTCGGATGCATGTAATGTGGTCTCATCTCCTATTAACACGACTTAATCAAGAAGTAAATATTTAATCTAAACTATTATACAATTCTCAATATCAAATACTTGAATCTGTTAGGCGTATTTTTATACGCTTATTTATCATTATTTTGTAGTATTTTGGAGTGTGAAATCATCTAAATGAGCTTTTAATGCCTTAATTTTGTATGATTGACAGGAAATTGAAGTCCGGAAGCTTAAACGATGCAAAACGGCGGTAACGGCAAAATCGACTATGAGCCGCGGCACAAGGAAGCCGAGCCGCGGCAAAGGAAGACGCCCGGCCGAAGGGCGAGTAGTCGTACTGTGCGCGGCCACCCATGTGAGCCGCGGCACGAAGGATTTAATTACGCCTGTGTATTCAGATTTTGGCGATGTGCCGCGGCACGAGTTGATGAGCCGCGGCACACTTAGCGGGTTTGGTTCTGCTCACGGATTTTGGGCGTTTGAAGCCGTTTCAACCAACTAATACGGACGCGATTTATGGAGATGCTGAGCTATAAATAGGGCTTAAGACCCTAATTTAAGGAGCTTGGGAATCATTGGGGCTAAACCTAGGAGCTTAAGCTTGGAGACAGAGAAGAGGAGGAAAGCAGAGGAATTCAAGGCGAAGGCGGAAGTCAAGAACGGAGGAATCCGAGCTTCATCTGCGTTTGAATTTTATGCTTTCGTTTATTTATTTTGTATTGTCGCTTTTAGTATGTCGCTAAAGCCCTAATCTAGGGTTTTGATGAAACCTTTATTTTGACGAATTGATTGAGATTATCCAATTTATTACCTTTTTATTGAGTTTTCCCAATTATGTTTAATACTTGCAATTATCCGCCAATAGTTGTATTGATTTAATCATTCACTTGAATCGGGAGAGGAGATTTGGTGAGGAACTATTGGTGAGGACCGTTTTATTCTGTGAGATAGGAATATACTCATAGGAACTACGTGGCCTTTAGGAGATTTCATGCTTTTTGCCTAGCGACGAGATAATTCACCTAGGGATAGAGTGCGTTAGTCGCCGTTAGATAAATCTATTGACCTCGGGAGAGGCGGTAGAATATATTAGCAATCTCCGCCTTCAATAAATTGGGAAAATTATTTATTACGGATAATCAAGATTAAATTCGGATAAATTAAGGTGGATTCAGAACTCTAGACTTATTTATCATTTGATTCCTCTTATTCAAGCTATCGTTTTCTGTTTAGTCTTTTATTAATTCTTTTAGTTATTACTCCAACAACCCAACTTCGATTGTTCAAATAAAATTGGAATACGAAAACGTCGGTAGTTAGAGATTCAATCCTCGTGGGAACGATACTCTACTTATCACTTTATTACTTGTAAACGATGACGTGCACTTGCGTGTAGGAAATATCGCAACAAGTTTTTGGCGCCGTTGCTGGGGATTGAAATTTTTCTAATATCGACTTAAGTATTTCCAGTTTTAATTTGAACGTTTTATTTTTATATTTTTTGTATTTAATTTTGTTTATTCGTTTTTCCTTTCAGGACCTTTCGTGTAGTGCATGAGAAGACTCGGTAACGAAGGCCTACTACCTTTGGACACCGAGCTCGAGCGCACTCTAAGAAGGAATAAAAAGGGAAAAAGAGAGTTGCGATGATGATCAAGATGGCCGAAAATATTGAAATCCAAGGAGGAGACAACCAAGAGCGGCAAGTTCAACCGAACTCGCTCTTCGTGATTATGCCATGCCGCAAGTCAACGCAAATTTTTCGGGAATTCGGCGTCCCACCATCCAAGCTAATAATTTTGAAATCAAGCCCGCCATTATTCGGATGGTACAGGCGAGCCCGTTCGTGGATTGCCGAAGGACGACCCGAATGCCCACATTGCTTCGTTCCTTGAGATATGCGACACATTTAAAACAAATGGTGTCACCGACGATGCCATCCGATTGAGGCTTTTCCCTTTTTCTTTGAGGGATAAAGCAAAATTCGTTGAATTCCTTACCACGGGTCGATTACAACTTGGGAGAGGTTGGTGCAAGCCTTCCTTGCAAAATTTTTCCCACCGGCTAAGACGGCGCGGTTGAGAAACGAGATAACTACTTTTGCCCAGCTTGATATGGAATCGCTCCACGAGGCGTGGGAGCGATATAAAGAATTACTTCAAGATGCCCTCATCACGGCATTCCCGATTGGCTTCACCGCATACGTTTTATGGTGGTTTGAGTGCTTCTACACGCACTCTTGTCGATGCGGCATCCGGTGGGACATTCATGGGAAAATCTATGGCCGAGGCTCACGTGCTTTTGGAGGATATGGCCGAAAACGCATACCAATGGCCAGCAGAAAGATTGACACCGAAGAGGGTAATGGAAGTTTCGAGCAATGATCCGATCTCCACCTTGTCAGCTCAAGTCGCCGCTTTGACACAACAGCTCCAGAACTTTTCGCATGCACCAGCCCCCGTTACCATTGAGACGTGTAATTGGTGTAACGGATCACACCCGAGTGCGGAATGTCAATTTGGAAATCCGTTCGAGCAAAATCATATGGAGCAGGCTCAATTCGTAGGAAATGGGAATCGACTGAATAACCCGTACTCCAATACTTACAATCCGGGGTGGCGCAATCACCCCAACTTTTCATGGAGAAACGGACAGAACGCACACCAGCCCCCTTTCACTCAGAATCAACAGCAGCCCACTTCCGCTCCTAAAGTGTCTCTCGAGGAAGCACTTGCAAAATTGGCGGCAAATACGAGTCAATTTATGACTCGGACAGAAGCTACACTACAAAATCATTCTGCTTCCATTCGGAATTTGGAGGTTCAGCTGGGCCAAATCGCTAATGTATTGACAGCTCGTCCGGAGGGAGCATTGCCGAGTACAACAGAAACTAACCCTAGAGAGAGTCTAAACGCAGTTAGCTTGAGAAGCGGGAGAAAGTTGCTGGATCAGCCCGAGCAGGGTAAAGAGGAGAAGGTGATTGAGGAGTCGAAGGAATTTAAGCCAGAGGAGTCGAAGAACTTGAAGGCGGAGATCTCGAAGACATGTGTCCCCCCCGTTCCGTTTCCGCAAAGACTACAAAGAAAGAAGGGCGGACAAACAATTTTCTAAGTTCCTTGAGGTGTTCAAAAAGCTTCACATAAATATTCCGTTCGCCGAAGCATTGGAGCAGATGCCGAGTTATGTCAAGTTCATGAAAGAGATATTATCTAAGAAGAGAAAACTTGAAGAGTTTGAAACGGTTGCCTTTGAGAGGAGTGCAGTGTAATTCTTCAAAAGAAGCTCCCACCTAAATTGAAAGATCCGGGAAGCTTCAACATACCGTGCACCATGGGGAATCTTTCGTTTGATAAGGCATTATGCGATCTTGGTGCAAGTATCAACCTCATGCCTCTATCGATTTTCCAAAAGCTGAATATTGGGGAAGCCAAGCCAACCACAGTCTCCTTACAATTGGCGGATCGATCGATAAAGTATCCGAGGGGAGTAATCGAGGATGTTTTAGTTAAAGTCGATAAGTTCATCTTTCCTGCTGATTTCATCGTACTAGACATGGAGGAAGATGAAAATATTCCGATCATCTTGGGACGACCATTTCTAGCTACGGGCCGCACCCTTATAGACGTGGAAAAGGGGAGTTAACTCGAGGGTCCAAGGCAGGCAAGTCACTTTTCAAGTGTTCAAATCGCTCCCATGTCCCTAAGTGCTGAAAAAGAGTCTCAAATTGAAAGTGTGGATGTTGTTGAAAGAGGAAAGCACCGAAAACATCGTCGGTGGAAAAATTCAGATTTTGTGTTGAATGGCCCAAGTTTTAAGAAGGATGTTGAACGAGTGGCATTCCTCGAGCATGAGGAAAAATCTGCTGCAGTCGTGAGTTCGTTGGCAAAGGAGGAGAGTGAGCCGAAAGCCAAGAGAAAAATTAGTCATGGAGAAACCGGGTGTTTCGGGAAGTTTTTCAAGTCGAAACCTCTTCGCAAACAACATTTGATTACCGAACCGAGAATCGAACCGCTGATGACCAATGGTCATAATTTTAACCAAAATATAAACAGTTCGATAAATGGGCGGAAGCCAAATGGAGTTTGCGAAAAGCAAACTAACGTTGTTCAATAGGTCCGGCTGAAGACTATAAACTTAGCGCTTCTCGGGAGGCAACCCGAGCTCGTAGTTGTAGAATCTTGCATTTCTTTATTTTTCTTGTTTTCGTGATTCTTAGTTTTCATCATTTTTGTGCTTCTATCTGCTTCGTCCTCTCGTTTTTAACGTCTTCTTTTCAAAATTCTGCGGTGAAAATCCCGGAGAAATCGAGTATGAGCCGCGCACGGCTATTGTGAGCGGCACACATCATTCGCCAGGAAGGCAAAACCAATCGTACTTTGTGCGCGGCGCACGGCATAAATGAGCCGCGGCACACTTGAGCAATGAGCCGGGCACACGGAATTTAAGCCGCGGCACACGACAAAAGCGAGACACAGTAAAAGGGATCAGACTTGTGCCGCGGCACATAGATTGTGAGCCGCGGCACACTATGCGGAATTTGAAAGGCCAGGTAGCCTACAACATGCATTCGGCCGGCATTTATCAGTACGATTTTCCTTCTCCTTGCCTTCCCTCCCCGGTCGACCGGCCGAAGCAATTCCTTCATCTTTTCCCTGCGATTCTTCTTGAAATCTCGAAGAGGTATGTTTCAATCTTGTGATTTTACTTGCTTATGGTTTATATTTGGAAGTGGGGTATGTGTTTGATGATTGGAACATGTTTATTGCTCCTTCAAATAGCTTTGTGATTGTAGAGAATAACAGGTGGTTTTATCGAATTTTCTTGATTAAATTGGAATATCAATGAGTTGATTGTGTTAAGTTGTTGCTAATTGAATTGCATTTGTTCTTGGGGGCTGAATCGAGCTAGAACTATGTTTATTCTTCAAGTAAACATGCGCCCTCAAGGTGTCCGACAAATTGCCCAAATGAATAGTTTTCTTTGAAAAAGCAAGTGTTTTGAAGTTTTGTGCAAAAGTATACGTTTTCAATCTACAACAAGCCCACCTTTACATCCAAGTGTCAATGTTTAAGTCCCAAATTCATCTTTCTCTCTCGTATGCGCTAGTGTCTTAATTTCGAATTCTGGTTTGATGTCTTTAGCCACGCATATATCATCGTTATTATTGTTGCGTAAATAAACCCTCGTGTTGTACTTCTCAGACTGATTATGGCGCGCACGAAGAAGTTGACCAAGCGTGCTAGGACCGAGTCATCCCCTACGCGAGGAGACCTCTCGGGGTCGGGCCGAGGCGGAGGGGCACCAATTTTCGGACCCCGAGATCCACAAGATATTCAACGAAAAGATCCGTCCGCGTCCACTTATTCCCGAGAGAGGTTTTACTCCAGCTCCTCGGGACGGGGAGTTGCGATGATGATTGACGAGATGGGATGGGCTAGATTTACCGCACCTCCCGAGCCAGCAGTCATTTCGATCGTCCAGAGTTTTATGCCGGCGCTCTGCTAAAGCACATCCGGCAGGCATACGTTGCCATCTCTAGAGTCTCTGACTCAGGTCGACGTCCGAGGGGTCACAGTTGAGTTCTCCCCGACTGCTATTCGGAGGCTATTTGGGTGTCCGGCGGTGGACGAGACAGCCTATGACCGCGTGATGACCGGCCTCACTAAGGAGGCCCCGCTTGAGACGATTGCACAGCCCGGCACCTAGTGGGAGCTGCGAGCACAGAGCTCATCTACTTTTCACTTTAGGAGCTCGCGCCTCAGCCGGCTCGGGCGAGCCTGGCTTTACTTTATTTGTGCCCGCATTGATCCCACCTCCCCGATCCGTCTGCTTTTCTCTCCGCGCCCGGATACTTTTGCTATCACCTCCGGTTGCGTTTTGATGTGGCCCCATTCTGTTCGATCTATCTTCCGGAGTATCCAGGGGGCCAAGACGGGTGAAGCACCCCTCCCTCATCTCGTGCTTTATGCGTGATGGCCGACATGGTCACCGACGAGCCGATGCTTGCCCCACAGCCCGATCGACCACCGCATCATATCGCACTTTGAGCGGTGGGGCGGAGCGCCGCACACGCTGGGGCGAGGATTTTGCTCGAGGAGGCTCATGAGGGATCCCGAGCCGCTTTGTTGACGCACGGAGGCCGGCCCGCGGCTGAGAGCGAGGTTGGAGGAGCTGTTTGATGGGTCTGGGAGGATTTGAGGAGACAGAGAGAAGAGCATAGGAGGAGCTGAGGAGAGAGAGAGACGAGATGAGGAGTGAGAGAGAGAGGCTGGATGGCCGCCTTGCGAGAGGAGCGGCGGCGGCGCGAGAGTGTTATTCTTTGCCGCTAGAGCCGAGATGAGAGAGCAGCCCGCCGGGCCGACGAGCGGAGAGGCGTCTTGCTGCGAGGGAGGCTTATCATCAGGAGCACCTCGCCGCATGGACGGCCCACATCATGCATCCTGACGGGCCATTTACTGCGCCCGATCGGCCAGCCACACCACCTTCCTCACCGGACGATGCCGGCACCAGCTCCTGAGCAGACTGGAGGGGAGTACTTGACCTTTTACTTTTTTTGCAATTCATCTTTTGTCCATTGAGGTCAATGTACGTCCTAAGTTTGGGGGAGGGATTTACATTCTACATTCATTGCTGCTGTACTCTATTTTCTGGCTGTACACTATATTTTGTTGCACTTTCCTTTTCTTTGCGAAAATTTTTTTTTAGATAGCCTTGCTTGCCGTAGTTTTTTTTCTTTGTTCGTGAATTTTCGGGCTTCTATTATGTGTGATACTGATGTTACGACACTGTCTTTCTCTTTGAAGAAGCGGGCGAGTTTTAGTCGAGTTGTAGTCAGTTATTTCTGCTCTGCTTAGTATTCAATTAGGTCCGAAATTTTTCGTGATTGTAGAGGACTTGGCAGATAAGAGACGATACATACTTGTTTTTAAATCCCCATCATTACGTTTGGCTACATTTTCCGGATAGTGAGTCGTCTTGTTTCTTTAGTCGTGTTGGCACTTAAATTGAGTTTAGAGTCGGTCAGTTTTTTTCCCTAAAAGTCGAGATAATGTGTTCTATGAAGGGAAGTCTAGTAACCGGGGGTATTCGCGTGACCCGTTGTTTACTCTCGCGTAAAACGACGACCCCGATTAGACTAGTGATTTAGTGATTTCACATGTGCCAATGATAGGAAGCCTAGTAATGGGGGCATTCGCGTGACCATTGCTTACTCTCGCGTCAAACGGCAACCTTGATTCGGACATGTGGAAATTATGTATTCGAGTTGTTTCTCATTGTAGACGGGAACTTAGTAACTAGAAGCATCCATGTACCCCATGAGTGTCTTTTACGTCAAACGGTTTCCGAATACATGAGAATGGAAGTTCCACCCTAGGATTATCCCGATGAAACATCCCGAGATCCTAACCTAGTGGTCGACTCGAATCAGATTCTTGAGCATATTTATATAAGGGGATACTGTCCGAGGTTTATTTGTTATGAGACTCGTGAAAAAAAAAAAAAATTGTGCATTTAGGCGTGGGAACGACGAACTAGCTTGTTTATGTTAGCCTTTCATATTGACGGTTGATTTGACTCATGTTTTGTTGATCTTTGAGCTGAGTTTTCTTCATGAACAAATGATTAGGACTGAACTTGATTACTTTGCGGTATCACGATTCTGAGTGCAACTCGCTTTTATGACACTCGTATTTTTTAGAGAGAATGGCAGGATAGTATTGATTAGGTTGAACACTGTGAGTTGCACGATGATTCACGACATTCTTTTATTGACTTTAATTCTTTTTGCTTGAGGACAAGCAAAGGCTTAAGTTTGGGGGTATTTGTTAGGCGTATTTTTATACGCTTATTTATCATTATTTTGTAGTATTTTGGAGTGTGAAATCATCTAAATGAGCTTTTAATGCCTTAATTTTGTATGATTGACAGAAATTGAAGTCCTAAGCTTAAACGATGCAAAACGGGCGAAACGGAAAATCGACTATGAGCCGCGGCACAAGAAAGCCGAGCGGCAAAGGAAGACGCCACCAAGGCGGCGAGTAAAGTACTGTGCGGCACGACCCATGTGAGCCGCGCACGAAGGATTTAATTACGCCCGTGTATTCAGATTTTGGCGATGTGCCGCGGCACAGTTGATGAGCGGCACACTTAGCGGGTTTGGTTCGTCTGCGCGGATTTTGGGCCGTTTCGAAGCCAGTTTTCAACCAACTAATACGGACGCGATTTATGGAGATGCTGAGCTATAAATAGGGCTTAAGACCCTAATTTAAGGAGCTTGGGAATCATTGGGGCTAAACCTAGGAGCTTAAGCTTGGAGACAGAGAAGAGGAGGAAAGCAGAGGAATTCAAGGCAGAAGGCGGAAGCTGAAGAACGGAGGAATCCGAGCTTCATCTGCGTTTGAATTTTATGCTTTCGTTTATTTATTTTGTATTGTCAGTTTTTAGTATGTCAGGCTAAAGCCCTAATCTAGGGTTTTGATGAAACCTTTATTTTGACGAATTGATTGAGATTATCCAATTTATTACCTTTTTATTGAGTTTTCCCAATTATGTTTAATACTTGCAATTATCTGGCCAATAGTTGTATTGATTTAATCATTCACTTCGAATCGGGAGAGGAGATTTGGTGAGGAACTATTGGTGAGGACCGTTTTATTCTGTGAGATAGGAATATACTCATAGGAACTACGTGGCCTTTAGGAGATTTCATGCTTTTTGCCTAGCGACGAGATAATTCACCTAGGGATAGAGTGCGTTAGTCGCCGTTAGATAAATCTATTGACCTCGGGAGAGGCGGTAGAATATATTAGCAATCTCCGCCTTCAATAAATTGGGAAAATTATTTATTACGGATAATCAAGATTAAATTCGGATAAATTAAGGTGGATTCAGAACTCTAGACTTATTTATCATTTGATTCCTCTTATTCAAGCTATCGTTTTCTGTTTAGTCTTTTATTAATTCTTTTAGTTATTACTCCAACAACCCAACTTCGATTGTTCAAATAAAATTGGAATACGAAAACGTCGGTAGTTAGAGATTCAATCCTCGTGGGAACGATACTCTACTTATCACTTTATTACTTGTAAACGATGACGTGCACTTGCGTGTAGGAAATATCGCAACAGAATCTAATCAATAAAATCGAGTTTCATAGAATTCCGAATCGAATACATATAATGTGGTTTTATCTCCTATTAACAAGACTTATCAATAAGTAAAGACTTAATCGAAGCTATTATAGTGAATCCTTGCTACACAAAGACTTAATAAAGAAGTAAAAGATTAATCGGAGCTTTTATAGCCAATTCTGAGTACAAAAGGCTCGAATCTAACGAATAAGCCTGAGTTTTCGTAGAGCTCCGACTTGAATATATGGAACGTGATTTTATCTCCTATTAACCAGACTTAATCAAGAAGTAAATGTTAGGAATACTTGTTAGATTTTGATGATGTCATTAATTTAAAATCAAATGTTTATTACTTGGCAAAATGTAAGGAAGAACCAAATGAGTATCTTCCATAGGCCAAAATATGTTAAGTATAACTTGGCAAAATGTAAAGAAGAACCAAATGAGTGTCTTCTGTAGGCCAAAGTTAGTTGGGCTGAAAATCGGCTAAGTACTAAAGCACAGCCTAGTCCATCAGAGAAGTACAGCCGACTCCAGTCAGAGTAGCTCTGGTCAACTAAATTTATCAGAGAAGTTTGACCAGACTGCAGTAAGGTACCTCGTGGAAGTCACTCCGACTGCACAAGTCACAAACAGTGAGCAGTGAGAGGACCTACTGCAGAGATGTAAGTCGCACATCACCTACTCAACTACAAACTTAGTACTTCAAGTCCACGTCGGCATGCTTTGAAAAGTCAAATATTACGGAAAGCTCACATGCAACGTGAAGAGACAAATTGGAGTGATTCCCGAGAGATATGATTTAATTAAATCATCGACCCACCGTGAAGACTTTTATCCTTTTATATTCAAAAGATTCGGCGCTCACATGCAGAAGTCCTCACAACGGTCGGAAGATAAAATTAAATAATGGGAATCCAGCCTTGCAACGTTCAGAAAAGATTAAACAATGAAGTCTCCCTCCAACGGACGGATTTGTTCAAAGATTTGCAACGGCTACAAGGAAGAAGCTCAGAGATCGTGATCTATATATATCTGAAGATTTGAAACTGAGCAACAACCGGTGAGAACATACATTCTAGCGATCAAAGCAAACAAAGCAATCTCAAGCAATCAAATAGTATCGTGAAAAGAGCAGATCCAAAAAGTTCATATTTAAGGAAGCTCTTAAGTTGGAGAAGACAAACACTCTTGTCTATAATCTTGAGTACGGGGTACTTCACTGGTTGAAGTAAGAGACTGTAAAGGCATCCGAGGATCGAGGATCAAGAGGTGCAAGGCAGTCAAGTGTGTGTACAACAGCACGGAATTCCACTGGTTGGAAGCTGTTGTATTGTGGTTGAATCACTGTAATATTTATCACTGGTTGAAAATTATAGTGAATTCATCTCCAACTGGTTTGGAGAAAAGTGGATTAGTAGAGGATTACCCCACCTCTGAGACCACTAAAATTGCCTGTGTCATTTACTGTTTTACTGCATCATACTCTAACTGCTGCATACATTGTTAAGTGTTTCATTAAGTTAATTTATATTCGTCATTAGCTGACTTCCGCACATATCCAAGAACAAATGACTCCAAGTCATTTGTTTGACCATCAGCTGAAGAAACTCACTCTTCGAGAAAAAGAGTTCAAGAGTTTCAACAAGTCTATTCACCCCCCCCCCCCCTCTAGACTTGTTCCTGGACGACTTGTGACCTACAAGTGGTATCAGAGAGGTTGGTTCATTTTTCTCACGAACCAGATCTATACTAGATATATATCTTATCTCTCACTTATAATGGAACACATGCACTCTAGACTACCTGTCTTTTCAGTTGACGAGTATGATCTCTGGAAGATAAGAATGCAGGCACACTTATCTTCAATCCATGACGACATGTGGTGCATCATTGAAGACGGTCCATTCATTTTCGAGAAGGACAACACAGTCGAGGAAATCGCAGCTGGGAGGCCCGAAAAGATTCCTAAGAAGAGAACGGAGCTGACCCCCGAAGAGAGAAAGCTAGCCAATCTTGACAACAGGGCCAGAGATGTGCTATACCAAACTCTTGACAAATCCACAAAGGTCAAGATCAAAAATTGTAAGAATGCCAAAGAGATTTGGGACACATTAGCTCTAATGTGTGAAGGAAAACAAGTTGTCAATAGCTATCCAAGTTGTCAATAGCTCTAATGTGGAACGGAGCTGATCAAGGAAAACAAGTTGTCAATAGCTATCCAAAAGTTTGACAACTTTAAAATGAAGAATGGAGAATCTATAGACCAAGTGGACACAAGGTTCACTGAAATTATCAATGAGATCAACTCCCTGGGCAAAACCTATGGCAACAGGGAAATGGCACTAAAGGTCCTCAGATCTCTAAATCCCGAATGGAGCATGAAGGCTGTAGCTATGAGAGAGTCTAAAGACCTGAATAAGATAAAGATTCAGGAGCTGTTCTCTGATCTAAAGGCTTATGAGTTCGAGCTTCCAAGCTCATCCTCAACTGAGCCTGCAGAGAAGGGAATCGCATTTGCAGCCGAGTCCCCTGCTAAGACTTATCTGATGTGAAACCTCCAAATCCACTAGATTTTGAGGAAGAAATGGCTTTTATAATGCAAAGGTTCAGCAATTTCAGAAAGAACTACTCCAAGTATAAGAAAAACTACAAAGAGAATCCAAGAAGGAACCAGAAGGCTGGGAGCTGGAAAGTTGAATGCTACAACTGTCACAAAATAGGACACATCCAAATGGATTGTCCCGAGCTCAAGAAGGACGAAACCAAGAAGGAGGTGGGCAGAAAGGAAGACAGAAGAAAAGCTCTCATCGGAGAAGACCAGGAGCATGTCGAATCAAGCGGCGGTTTCTTTTCTGATGAAGACGAGGAGTATGATTGCCTGATGGCAAACTTAGCTGATGAAGAGGTAACCTCTAAACCTACCGGTTCAAATAATAGCTCAGCCATGTCACAAGATATGGATTTACATGAATCGGTAAATCAGTTATTCAAAGATTTTGAAACACTTAAATATGCACACCAAGTCAGATCAATGAGAGAAGACTCAGTACCAAGATGAGAATAGCGGTGAAAAATGATTTCAAAACTCGGCTAGATTTAAATAAGGTTGAGACAACTACAGTGACTTTAAAAACCAGGCAAGTGTCAATACATATGAGATTGACCGGATAAATATTTTACTTAAAGAAAAATCACCGCACTTGCTCATGCCAAAGCCGAGTTTACTAAGTCGGCACGTATAAATAAAACTCAGCGAGAAATAACCTCCTCAAGGCGTCTTCGACTGGGTGAATTGTGTACTTATAAAAGGTCATTATATACCAAATCGGGCCTTGGATATGATTCTCACACTCCCTCTAGTTCGAAACCAAGTTTATCAAGGGAGAAACAATGGTCTCATTGAGCACATGTAAAAAGCGATATTCAAAAGCAGTGCCTAAGTCAAACGTCTAGCCGCAATCGGGTTACACAGATGCCCACCTAGACAGCGACTAAGCGATGTGCAAAAGCAAAGGCCAGCATAACATGCCCACTACTACCAACAACTCCCCAAAAATAGATTTCATAATGGGAGGGGCAGATGGAAACCTCAAGGTTATCCTAATTACCAAAATGTACAAGTGTGGAGACCACAAAGGTTTAATAAATGGTCTCAGCCTAGATTTAGAAATGGCCCACACTATCAAAATTTTGAGGAATATCCGGTATACAATCCAACCAGGAGATTTAGACCTCGACCACAGGCACCTTATAAGGGTTATAATAATAATAATAACAATTTCCACAATCCAAGGAGAAATCAATTCTCCAGGAAACCAACTAACCCCAAAGGACCCACACAAATTTGGGTACCTAAATCTCTGCTTGTTTAATTGCAGAAAAGGTGGAAGGACTACAACCACATCTCCTCAAGCTCAAATTTTGGAGGTGAAGAATGGTTTGTAGACTCTGGATGCTCGAGGCATATGACCGGGAAAAAGAAGATGCTGACCAAATATATCAAATAAAGAGGTCCCGATGTAACCTTTGGAGATAGCTCTAGAGGACAGACAAAAGGCTTTGGAGAGCTGCACCGAGGAAATATTGTAATATCCAAAGTTCATTATGTCAAAGGGCTCAAATAAAACCTCCTGAGCATCAGCTAGTTCTGTGACGAGAAGAATCTAGTAGTCTTCACCATCTTGAAGTGTATGGTGATAGACATCTTATCTGGAGAAATAAAGCTACAAGGTTTCCGAAGAAGAGATGTATACATGATTGATTGGAACACAGGGACACCTAACTCCATTTTCTATCCAAGACCGTATTTGAGAATGGATGGTGTGGCACAAAAGACTATGTCACACGAACTTCAAAGCCATCAACAAGATTAGCTCTCGGGTCGAGGACTTCCAAATGAAGCATTCAAAAGGAAGCACTCTGTGATGCATGTCGAAGGAAAGCGAGACCAAGGCATCGTTCAAGCCGATTCGGCTACAACGCTCACAACAAGGATCTTAGATCTACTACATATGGATCTATTTGGTCCTATCAAACCAAGGACTTTGAGCGGCCGAAAGCATGCTCTTGCAATAGTAGATGATTATTCAAGGTACACTTGGATCATTTTTCTATTCAAGAAAAGTGAAACCCTGACCAAGTTACCTGAGCTGCTGAGAAGGATCCAGAATGAGAAATCCCTCTCCATAATTAAGATCAGATCAGATAGAGGAGGAGAGTTTCTCAACAAGGCGATAATCGATTTCGGCGATCGAATGGGATCCAAGATGAGCTCTCTGCGGCCAGACGCCCTTGTGAGAATGGTGTTCTGAAAGAAGGAACGTAACCACTGAAGGCAAAGAAGGTCCATGATTGCGAAGCGGACCTACCCAAAAGGTTATGGGCTGAAGTCGCCAACACACTGCCACACCCGAGCAGAGTATGATAGTAGGGAGACATGGCAAAACTCCCTATGAGGTTTGGAATAATAGAACTCCTCGTTGCTTACTTTCATGTTTTTGGTTGCAAGTGTTTCATCCACAACAACGGTAAAACACGGCTAAATACCTTTGATGCTAAAGCGATGATGGTCTATTTATGGGATATTCCCAAAGAAGCAAGGCATATAGAGTTTTTAATAAAAGAACCTTAGTTGTGGAAGAAACACCCCATGTTGTTTTTGATGAATCTACCGTTGAGTACGAAACAACTTGAGCAAATTGAGAACAAGCTCAAGTCGGCAACCCTTGAAGAAGTCATTATACATGACACCGGAATGGTGGACTCACTGCAGATCGGCTGATGACCCAACCGCAGTGACGAAGACCCAATCGCAGATCGACAGATCACCAAACCTATCCGATCCAGTTCTTTGCGGAAGAAGATCCAAATGAGCCGACAAAGACTCATCTGCGATTGTAACCAAGTCGAGATGACAAGGCGGTAGCCGATCCGATTGCAGCAGAACCCAACCGATGCAGATAACCACCGAGCAATCCAACAGGGGAACAAATCCGAGAGGACGAGATCCCCAAATGGCTCAAGGATCATCCAATTCAGCAAATTATCGGAAAGTTGGTGATGGAGTTAAGACAAGACAGTCAACTCTACCAGCGGGAATGGCGATGTTCTCATGTTTCATGTCGCAAATTGAACCCAAGACTACAGAACAAGCCTTGGAAGATTATTCATGGATTAATGCCATGCAAGAGGAATTGGAGCAGATGGAAAGAAACAAAGTTTGGGAACTAACAGACAGACCTGATCACAAGAAAGTTATTGGCACCAAATGGGTGTATAAAAACAAGAGTGATGAAGACGGAGATGTTGTTAGGAATAAAGCCAGACTCGTAGCAAAAGGTTATGCACAGTGTGAGGGAATAGATTTTGATGAAACTTATGCACCTGTTGCAAGATTAGAAGCCATCGACTATTCCTCGCATATGCCGCATTCAAGGACTTTGAAGTCTACCAGATGGATGTAAAAGTGCGTTTCGACGGAATCCTAGAAGAAGAAGTCTATGTAGAGCAACCCCGTGTTTTGTCAAAGGAGACAAAGTTTATAAGTCATTGAAGGCTCTGTATGGACTCAAGCAAGCACCGAGAGCATGGTATGAAACACATCTGTGTTTCTTGAGAAAAATGGATTTTGCAAAGGAAAAGTGGACAAGACCCTATTCAGTGGAACACGAAGGCCACATATTAATAGTTCGATTTATGTGGATGACATCATATTCGGTCAACCAATCCAGAACTACGCGAAATTCTCCAACCTCATGCAAGGAGAATTTGAGATGAGTATGATGGGAAAGCTTAACTTCTTTCTCGGATTACAAGTTAAGCGGATGGAAAAAGGAATTTTCATCAACCAAGCCAAGTATACCAGGCATCTTATCAAGAGATATGGAATGGAATCACCCAAGCCCGCAAGAATTCCAATCAGCACAAGTACTCACCTGGATGCAGACTAGCAAGGCAAATCACTGGACTCAACCCACTACAGAGGACTCAGCGGATCTCTTCGCACTCACCGCAAGCGGTGCCGGACATATCATATGCCGTTGGAGTTTGTGCAAGATTCCAGTCCAAGTCGAAGCAATCACACCTAGATGCAGCCAAGAGAATAATTAAATACCTAAAGTCTACAATTAATGTTGGACTGTGGTACCCAAAGGATGACAACTTCGAGCTACCAGGATACTCAGATGCGGATTTCGCAGGATGCAAAATCAATAGGAAGAGCACTAGTGGAACGTGTCAATTCCTAGGAACCCAGGTCGATATCTGGTTTAGCAAGAAGCGAGTTTCTAACTCCATATCCACTACGAGTCGAATACCTAGTTGCGGTAGTCACAGTGCGTAGATTCTATGGATCAGACAACAGTTAAGGGATTATAATATTATTGCCAACGAAGTCCCAATATGGTGTGACAACAATAGTGCTATTGCAATAACCAACAATCCGGTTTTGCACTCAAGGACGAAGCACATTGACGTTAAGCACCATTTCATTAGAGACCACGTGCTTAACAAAAGGGTTAGAGTTGAAAGAGTTAGCACAGACTACCAAATAGCTGACATCTTCACCAAACCCCTGCCGGAAGAAAGATTCCTAGAGCTTAGCAGAGATCTTGGATTACTAGATTGGGAATCTAGTTCTGAAGCAAGTTGAAGGAAGGACGGACCCTCAGAATCAGCCTAAGCTGATGCAGGCGAGAAGACGAAGGCCAGACGAAGCAACTTAGCTGTACAGAATACCAGGCGAGAAGTCAAACTCACCTGTTGCAGAGTGGTCAACAGTCAACAAAATCAGACCATCTAAGTTCTCTAAACTGACCTCCATATCATTTTTAATTATTATCTGCCATATTTATAATATTATTTTGGCTAACGAAATGGTATTTAAAAATACATTTTTATAAGCCAAGTGGCAATTTTAATACACGCGTCAAACGCCTATTTAATTAACCTCTACGGTGGCCAATCAGAATCAACCGTCAAATTTTAAATAGGGCCACCGATTCAAATTTGAAATTCAAAAGAATATCAAAAGGCGTACCACCGTTCAAATTTATAATAAACTAATACAAAACGTCTTTTCATCTTCTTTATAAGGAGGAAAACCTTTCACTTTACTCTTTACGCTTACAGAAACCCTAGAATTCACAGAGCAAAAATACACACTAAAAAATCCTAAAATCTTTTTTGCAGAAATGGCATCTTTTGAAGGCGTAAACTTGAAGGCGGTGAAGGACCAAGTCATCTTCTCCATGGTCGTCGACTTCGAAGGTTTATTAGAAGCAAATCTAGAGGACTTCGATATGCTCAATCTGATCCGGGCGATGAAGCTGAACGGAATCTACCCGTTTCTCGACATTAACCCGCAACATTTGTTCAAGGAAGATGTTGTTGAATTTTATCGTAATGCCTCTCTGATTCAGCACGGGATTAACAGCTCAGTCGGCGGAATTCCAGTCACCATAGATCGAGAGAAGATTCGTTCTGTATTCGGGATGAAACATCGCGGTTTGGCGGTCGAAGCTCTTAAACAATCACCCGCCGAAACATGGAAAACGATCAAAGTCGAGAATATCCCAGAGAAATTGAAGTTTACAGCAAGGAGGAATGAGTTGAAGAAGATTTATCGAGTTGCTTTGGACATCACCAACAAGATAGTGATGGGGATGGTAGGCAGCTATGACCAACTGTCATCATCCAAATTCATGGTGTTGGGTGCGTTAATTCAAGAAGAAGAAGTTGATTGGGCGGACTATATTTTCAGGCAACTTGTTCGCGAGGTGAACAAAGTCGAATGGCTCGAGGATGAGAAGAAGTTCAAAACTAAGTTGGCGTTCGGAACGCATCTTAGTTGGCTTTTGGAGAAAATCGGAGTGGCTAAAGGAAACATTGACCCTTTCCACCCGAACAAGAGGCTAGGTCACATGGACCATGACAAGAAGAAAGTTGGAGTCACTGGGAGAGCAGCCCAGTTGTTGAAGAATTTGCCGGACTCTCCGTATTACCCAAGATACAATTTATCAGAGGAATCGGACCGACCTGCGGCTGAGATCGGAACTGCAGTCGAGTCCGGAAATGAGTCTGACGAGACTCCAATTGCCATCCGATTCAAGAGACGGGGACCAGCCCCAGAAGGACCCTCTCACCTGCAGTCATCACTTGAACCCTCTCCTAAGAGGCCTAGGAAGCTGCAGTTCAGCGAGGGAGAGCAGTCTGAGCATCACGCCAGCCCATCAGTCCAATCACCAATCCATCCAGACTTGCACACTGAGATCTGAAACTCGGATTGTACACATTATTACACCTCCAGTGTACATATCCGAAGAAGAGGAAGCAGGTCTTGTTATCTCTATTCCCGCGATTACACTTTCAACCTTTTAGAAAATAATCATTAATCTCTATTGAACAACTTCAGCTTGTCAAGCCACAAGCAGAAAAACACTCTTTTGTAAATATTTTTAAAGAGTGGAAAACTCTCAAAACCCTGTCTTTTACAAATCTTCAAACTTTTGTTGAAACTAGTGGTTGGGAATATCCCCAAGCCACTGAGGATGTTCTGATTAACTTTTGCAAAGAATCAGATTTGGCCTTACTCCTCCAGGATAATTGGTTCATGTCACACTTTAAAACCAACATGGACCAATTTATCCATTCTATAATGCTCAGTATTTTTGATGGCACTTTTGGAGAAGAGGAGGAAGAGGAAGTAGAAAAGGAGATTAGGATTGAAGAAGTTGATGGTGAGAGTGAAATTATCAATTTGGAGGCTGAAGAAGATGATGAAGAAGAGAAAGAATCAGAAGAAAATATACCAGTTGAAAAACAAACAGAGGAGATTGAGAAGACAGAAGAAGTAGCTGATGAAGGAGATGAAGAAGAAGGAGAAGAAGTAGAGCAAGAAAAAGATGAAAAAGAAAAAGATGATGAGGATGATGAAGGAGAAAAGGAGAAAGATGATGATAAAAATGATGATGATGATGATGATAACAATGATAATGGAGGTGAAGGAGGAGCAGAAAAAGAAAAAGAAAAAGATGAGGAAAAAGAGAAATCTGGAGAAGAAGAAGGGAAAGAAGGAGAGAGAGAAGGAGTCAAAGAGCCAGAGCCAGAGGCTACTCATGAAGCTGCAGATAGGATTGTTGTGCCTCGTACACGGCTAGGCAGACGCAGAGTCAGAAGACTCAGTCGAGACCCGGAGAAAACCCAATTTGATCTACCAGCTGCAGCCAGGAGCCTGCAGTCTAGTGGCTCCCTTGCAGAAGGTTCAGGAGAGCACTCCCCATCAGCTCAGTTATCTCCTACCATGACTGAGCTGATCAAGCAAATTGTCAGAGACACTATTGGGGAGCTGCTGTCAACTCAGGTCACTCCTGACCTTCAGACCATAAATGCCAAGATTGACACTCTTCTTCAGAGAGAGATCCCTCAGCCTCCTCCTCCTACAAACAACAGAATGCCTTTTGGCATGTCTGATTGGATGAGCCGCATGGAACAGCAGTTGACAACCCTTATTGATGCTCGCAAAAAGGGGGAAGAGAGGATTCAGGGGGAATAGAGAGAAATCAGAAGCAAGAAGAAGCAGGATGTCCCTCAGATTGAAGGACCCTCCAGTCTAAAAAGAAAGGAAGCTGTAGATCGAGATGACCAGGCTGACCAGCCTGTAGGAAAAAGAAGAAGGACCAGAAGCGGCTTTGAACCTACTCTTGAATGGGAAGGGTTGGAGCTATGGTTTGTTGAGGATTTCATCCCATTTGAAGCACTTGAAATGTGGGGAGCTGCTAAGAAGAGGTTCATCAAAGATTATTATGTCTGGAACTACTTCAAGATGACAAACTCTCCCCACAGGAAATCTTCATAAACTTCATGGAAGAAGTCCATCCGAATCTTTGGGTCATTACGAAGAAGCACGCTAAAGAGCAAAATGCCTTTCCTATGATTCCCTTATTCAGAGCTGAAGAAGCACCAATCCGCATGGATGGTGAACTTGATGAGTTACAACTTCAAAAGGAAATCAAGCTAGTGTGCCTCGAGAACAGATTCAGATCTCAGCAAGAGCAGGATTTCGCAGCACTTGTGGTGAAAAGAAAATATGGCCTTGCTCCAGTCAAGGTAAGACCTATCGGAGCCAAACCATTCAAGCCTGCCAAGCAGCCTACTCGAAGAGGCAGAGGAAGAGGCAGATGATTTTAGTTATTTCTCTTACTTGTAATTTTATTTTCTGTACTTAAAACATTCTTGTAAAATTTCAATGATAAGTCAGAAAGTTTATAAACAGTCTGTTGAATGACAATTTCTAGTTGTCTCAATATTAGACTGATTTCAGTTTTTGTCTCGCACTTAAGTGCAGACTTGGTCATTTGATTTCCTACTTAGTTTTGCCATCATCAAAATAGGGGGAATTTGTTAGGAATACTTGTTAGATTTTGATGATGTCATTAATTTAAAATCAAATGTTTATTACTTGGCAAAATGTAAGGAAGAACCAAATGAGTATCTTCCATAGGCCAAAATATGTTAAGTATAACTTGGCAAAATGTAAAGAAGAACCAAATGAGTGTCTTCTGTAGGCCAAAGTTAGTTGGGCTGAAAATCGGCTAAGTACTAAAGCACAGCCTAGTCCATCAGAGAAGTACAGCCGACTCCAGTCAGAGTAGCTCTGGTCAACTAAATTTATCAGAGAAGTTTGACCAGACTGCAGCCGAGGTACCTCAGGGAAGTCACCTGACCAGACAAGTCACAAACAGTGAACAGCCGAGAGGACCTACCTGCAGAGATGTAAGCTGCACATCAGCCTACTCAACTACAGCCTAGTACTCCAAGTCCACGTCAGCATGCTTTGAAAAGTCAAATATTACGGAAAGCTCACATGCAACGTGAAGAGACAAATTGGAGTGATTCCCGCAAGAGATATGATTTAATTAAATCATCCTGACCCACCGTGAAGACTTTTATCCTTTTATATTCAAAAGATTCGGCGCTCACATGCAGAAGTCCTCACAACGGTCGGAAGATAAAATTAAATAATGGGAATCCAGCCTTGCAACGTTCAGAAAAGATTAAACAATGAAGTCTCCCTCCAACGGACGGATTTGTTCAAAGATTTGCAACGGCTACAAGGAAGAAGCTCAGAGATCGTGATCTATATATATCCGAAGATTTGAAACTGAGCAACAACCGGTGCGAACATACATTCTAGCGATCAAAGCAAACAAAGCAATCTCAAGCAATCAAATAGCATCGTGAAAAGAGCAGATCCAAAAAGTTCATATTTAAGGAAGCTCTTAAGTTGGAGAAGACAAACACTCTTGTCTATAATCTTGAGTACAGGGTACTTCACTGGTTGAAGTAAGAGACTGTAAAGGCATCCGAGGATCGAGGATCAAGAGGTGCAAGGCAGTCAAGTGTGTGTACAACGGCACGGAATTCCACTGGTTGGAAGCTGTTGTATTGTGGTTGAATCACTGTAATATTTATCACTGGTTGAAAATTATAGTGAATCCATCTCCAACTGGTTTGGAGAAAAGTGGATTAGTAGAGGATTACCCCACCTCTGAGACCACTATAATTGCCTGTGTCATTTACTTTTTTACTGCATCATACTCTAACTGCTGCATACATTGTTAAGTGTTTCATTAAGTTAATTTATATTCGTCATCAGCTGACTTCCGCACATATCCAAGAACAAACGACTCCAAGTCATTTGTTTGACCATCAGCTGAAGAAACTCACTCTTCGAGAAAAAGAGTTCAAGAGTTTCAACAAGTCTATTCCCCCCCCCCCCCCCCCTCTAGACTTGTTCCTGGACGACTTGTGACCTACAGTAAAGGCTTGATCGAAAACCCGAGTTTTTGTAGAGTTCTGACTCGAATACATGTAACGTGGTTTTATTTCCTATTAACAAGACTTATCAAGAAGTAAATGCTTAATCGGAGCTATTGCTACAAAATAACTTAATCAAGAAGTAAAAGATTAAATCGGAGTTGTTATAGCCAATTCTGAGTACAAAAGGCTCAAATTTAATCAATTAAGTTGAGTTTTCATAGAGTTATGAGTCGTATGCATGTCATATTGTTTAATCTCCTACTAACAATACTTTTAAAAAAAAAAACAGAATATATTATTAATCTGATAAACGAGGGTGGACGAGGCCCTCTACACGCCCAGCAGGCAATGATCCACTAAGCCTGGTAAATATTACACGTGAATTTTTTCCTCCTAATATACGGGTAGGCCATTTTATCCAGTTTAATAAATCCGAGAATTTTCCCTTTAAGATTGGAGACATCGCGGAGGTGGAAATCTTGATGATCACAACCGTCGTTGGCTAAGAGGTCAGCGACCGCATTGCCTTCTCTAAAGATATGAGAGAAATGGGTCTAAATTTTATCCATAAGAGAACGAATTTGAAAAATAATCCTTTGGATTTTCCAGTGGCAGGAAGTGGACTGAATAATTAATTGAAGTGCAATTTTCGAGTAAAGGCATAATCGGAGCTATTATAGCCAATTCCCAATATAAAATGCTCGACTCTAATCAATAAACCCGAGTTTTCGTAGAGTTCCGACTCTAATATATGTAACGTGGTTTTATCTCCTATTAGCCGGACTATTTTTTTTTTAGCCGGACTTAATCAAGAATTAAAGGCTTAATCGGAGCTATGATAGTGAATCCTTGCTACAAAAAGACATAATCAAGAAGTAAAAGACTAATCAGAGCTGTTATAGCAAATTCTGAGTACAAAAAGATCGAATCTAATCAATAAACCCGAATTTTCATAGAGTTCCGACTTGAAAGCATGTAACGTGGTCTTATCTCCTATGAACAATTCTTAATCAAGAAGTAAAGGCTTAGTCCGAGATATTACAGCGAATCCTTGCTACAACAAGACTTAATCAAGAAGTAAAAGATTAATCAGAGCTATTATAGTCAATTCTCAGTACAAAAGGCTCAAAGCTAACTAATGAGCCCGAGTTTTCATAGAGCTCCAAATCAAATACATGTAACGTGGTTTTAACTCCTTTTAACCAGACTTAATCAAGAAGTAAAGGCTTAATCGGAGCCATTATAGCCAATTCTTTAATGTAAAATACTCGAATATAATCAATAAACCCGGGTTTTCGTAGAGTTCCGACTTGAATACATGTAACGTGGTTTTATCTCCTATTAACAAGACTTATCAAGAAGGAAAGGCCTAATCGGAGCTATTATAGCGAATCCTTGCTACAACAAGACTTAATCAATAAGTAAAAGACTAATCGAAGTTGTTATAGGAAATTCTGAGTACAAAAGGCTCGAATCTAACTAATAAGCCCGAGTTTTCATAGAGCTCTCACTCAAATACATGTAACATGGTTTTATCTCCTACTAACTAGACTTAATCAAGAAGTAAAGGCTTAATCGGATCTATTTTAGCGAATTTTTCAATATAAAATACTCGAATCCAATTAATAAACCTGATTTTTCGTAGAGTTCTGACTCGAATACATGTAACGTGGTTTTATCTCCTATTAACAAGACTTATCAAGAAGTAAAGGCTTAATCGGAGCTATCATAGCGAATCCATACTACATTATGACTTAATCAATAAGTAAAAGATTAATCGGAGCTGTTACAGCCAATTCTGAGTACAAAAGGCTCGAATCTAATCAATAAACCCGAGGTTTCATAGAGTTCCGACTCGAATGCATGTAATGTGGTATGATCTCCTATTAACACGACTTAATCAAGAAGTAAATATTTAGTCTAAGCTATTATACGATTCTCAATATCAAATACTTTAATATAATCAATAAACTCGAGTTTCGCAGAGTTCCGAATCTAATACATGTAACATGTGAGTTGAGCAAAATATACTATCCTCGGTAGTTTCTTAAAAAAAAAAAAAACTCTTATTACATCCAGGGAAAAGCAAACGCAAGACTACAAGGACATTTGTATTATAAAGATCCCTTGTGGTTCCTGCTCGGAAAAAAGGTATAGAATGAAGTTTATCATTTTCAAAAGACATACAAGGCTAAATTATTGGAATGAGCATTCATTGCAACCTTGTGCTAAGCATATGCTTAATGAGATTATTTCAAACAAGGCAGACAAATTACTGTAGGATGACAGGAGGATACATGATGAAATTGCATACTAGAAGCTTCACCATCTAACACATGGTATAAGTAACAATCATGCCAGGAAAAAATTATGAGAGAACCAAGGCACCAAAGAAATAATGGATTCATTCTTCTGCTAAATCATCCAAACTTTATAATGAGATGTAATCTACCAATGAAATTATGCGGGGTGAGCTATGTTGCAAAAATGAGACTTCAATCTACCAGCTAAAATTCTGTGGAACAAGCATTAGTTCATCATTAAGAACTTACATGACCAGCGGATTTACAATCAAGAGTGATGGTGAAATACATTTGATAGCCAAGCGAGTCAAGCGACAACGTCTCGACAAATAAAGCTGCAAATAAGATATCACTGATAATGTATTCATAATGAACTCATCATGATTAACTAAAAACTTGAAATCAAGTATGCGATAGGCAAAGAAGAAACAAAATGGCATCAACACCACTGAGGGATAAACCACTACAACACAAACACTGATAAACTTGAGCCCTTGTTTCGTTTCATACTCTTAAGGGGATTCTACCTAACTAACACTACCTGCTATTACTATTAAAGAATTATTTCAAATTTATATCTATAATTGAGATTAAAAAAAGAAAAGAAAAAAAAAATTTCTAATATTTGCATACTAGGGGCATATGAGCTAGGCCCACAAAAACCTCTTCAAACATAAGAAGTGGATTATTACTTCATTCAAAGGCATCTTTATAAAGGATAACTTCAATATCACAAAGTTTTGATCATGCAAGGAAAAAAGTAGTGTTCAGACTAGTTAGAATATGGATAAAAGCGAGCAGTCTTAATAATATAGCTAAATATTATGGAGATGATGAAAAAAAAAAGAAAAAAAAAAGAAAAAAAAAGGAGAAAATGATCAGCTCAAGTTGACAAGATATTTCTACATTTTCAACCGTTCATGGAAGTGCATTTAGAGGTATTATAAAAAACATGAAAATAATCAATTCATGTTGAAGGGAAAATAACTAAGACAATAAAGTAGAGCAAAAGGTCATTGATGACATCCCTTTAAATAGAGAGATTACATACAAACAGGCTTAATCCTACCCTAACTAGGAAAGCCCGTAAGTAACAGACTTAGGCACACATTGTATATTATTACTTTAACACTCCCCCTTGTGCCTGGTCTACAAGCGCATGTCATGTTGCCTCGTTAAAACCTCATCAAGCAAAAACCCATTGGGGAAAATATTTTGATAGTAGGGAAAAGAGTACAGCATCTAGACACATCAAGTTTAGACTTCGTCCTTTGAATCTATCCTCTCATATGATCGTTACATTTAATCATAGCGCTACTAAGGTGATCATTTCATCGTTCCCTAAAATCGTACATCTTGTTACCTTGTTAAAAACCTTTCCAACTGATAAACACCCTGTGGGAAAAAGAATCCTTGAAAGGAAAAGAGTATAACGTACGATGTGGATGTAAGACTCCCCCTCAAGTCTACATCTCCCCCTGACTTGTACATCAATCAAGGATATCTTGAAAAACCTGTGCATGTGTCGTTTGCTTCATTAAAAACTTTGCAAATAACAAAACCCAGTGAGAGAAAATAAACCTTAGTCAAAGAAAAGAGTACAACCTCGGTGAGTAAGTTTCTCTATACCTCACCCTTCTCCCTCTACCTTTACATCGATTTCAAGAGTTCGGAAATTCTCCGCATTCCGATACTTCTCGCATGTTTTTCAAACACGGCTTTGGGCAAATATTTGGTAAACAAATCGGCCACATTCTCCTCGGATTTCACTTGCTTTACTTGAATATTGAGGAGAGCCTATTGTTGCTGAATGTAGAAGAATTTTGGAAATATGTGCTTTGTGTTATCCCCCTTGATACACGCAAGCTTTATATGTTCGATGCAAGCTGCATTGTCTTCATATATGCATGTGGGTGCTTCAGTGATATTACTTAATCCACTGTTACCTCGGATATGTGTAATGATAGCTTTTAACCAAATACGTTCACGTACCGTCTCATGCAAAGCGATAATCTCATAGTCATTAGATGAGGTAGCTACAAGGGCTTGCTTAGTCGATCTACAAGATATAATGGTGTTCCCGATAGCGAATACATAGCCAGTTTGGGAACGACCTTTGTGTGGGTCGGAGAGATACCCTGCATCAACGAATCCTACCAATATGTTCATCGCGGTAGGTTCTATGGCATTAGCATTTGCTTCAGCATTTGCCTTGACGGGAAGCAGTTTCCTTTGCTTGCTTCTAGGGAAAGAATAGTCCAAGTTAATGGTTCCTTTTAGATATCTGAATATGTTCTTGATACCATTCCAATGATGTTGCGTCGGTGCTGAACTAAATCGAGCCAACAACTTTACTGAAAAGGTGATACCAGGTCGTGTACATTGAGCTAAGTACAATAAAGCGCCTATTGCACTTAAGTAGGGAATTTCAGCTCCCAAAAGCTCCTCGTCATCTTCCTTTGGATGGAATAGATCTTTCTTCGCATCCAATCTACAACCGATCATGAGAGTGCTAACCGAGTGTGCTTTGTCTATGTTAAAGCGTCTAAGCATCTTCTGGACATAAGCAGACTGGTGGATGAGAATTCCACAGACTATGTTCTATCTGAATGCCAACACAGAAACGAGTCTTCCCAAGATCTTTCATCTTAAACTCAGTTTTCAAGTATCCGGTGGTTTCTCTTATTTCATTAAGAGTGCCGATATTATTCATATCTTCGACATATACTGTGATGATCGCAAATTGGGAACTTGTTTTCTTGACAAAGACGCAAGGACACAGTTCATCGTTCTTGTATCCCTTCCCAATCAAGTACTCACTCAGACGGTTATACCACATCCTTCCGGATTGTTTCAAACCGTAAAGTGAGCATTTCAAACGAACTGAATACGCACTCCGTGGTCTGGAGTTACTTGATTTGGGTAATAGAATGCCTTCAGGCACTTTCATGCAAATCTTCGTATCTAGATCCCATAGAGATACGTAGTGACCACGTCCATTAGCTGCATTTCCAATCCTTCGGAAATAACTAGGCTAATTAAATAGCGGAACGTAATAACATAAATTACGGGGGAGTACGTTTACTCGTAATCGATACCAGGGTATTATAAGAAACCTTGTGCAACAAGGCGAGCCTTGTACCTTAGAACTTCATGATTCTCATTAGGCTTTCCGATAAGAAAGTAGGCTTAATCCTACCCTAACTAGGAAAGCCTGTAAGTAACAGATTTAGGCACACATTGTATATTATTACTTTAACACTCCCCCTTGTGCCTGGTCTACAAGCGCATGTCATGTTGCCTCGTTAAAACCTCATCAAGCAAAAACCCATTGGGGAAAATATTTTGATAGTAGGGAAAAGAGTACAGCATCTAGAAACATCAAGTTTAGACTTTGTCCTTTGAATCTATCCTCTCATATGATCGTTACATTTAATCATAGCGCTACTAAGGTGATTATTTCATCGTTCCCTAAAATCGTACATCTTGTTACCTTGTTAAAAACCTTTCCAAGTGATAAAAACCCTGTGGGAAAAAGAATCCTTGGAAGAAAAAGAGTAAAACATACGATGTGGATGTAAGACTCCCCCTCAAGTCTACGTCTCCCCCTGACTTGTACATCAATCAAGGATATCTTGAAAAACATGTGCATGTGTCGTTTGCTTCACTAAAAACTTTGCAAATAACAAAACCCAGTGAGAGAAAATAAACCTTGTTCAAAGAAAAGAGTACAACCTCGGTGAGTAAGTTCCTCTATACCTCACCCTTCTCCCTCTAGCTTTACATCGATTTCAAGAGTTCGGAAATTCTCCGCATTCCGATACTTATCGCATGTTTTTCAAACACGGCTTTGGGTAAAGATTTGGTAAACAAATCGGCCACATTCTCCTCTTATTTCACTTGCTTTACTTGAATATTGAGAAGAGCCTGTTGTTGCTGAATGTAGAAGAAATTTGGAGATATGTGCTTTGTGTTATCCCCCTTGATACACGCAAGCTTCATCTGTTCGATGCAAGCTACATTGTCTTCATATATGCATGTGGGTGCTTCAGTGACATTACTTAATCATCTGTTACCTCGGATATGTGTAATGATAGCTTTTAACCAAATATGGCCACGTACCGCCTCATGCAAAGCGATAATCTCAGAGTCATTAGATGAGGTAGCTACAAGGGCTTGCTTAGTCGATATCCAAGATATAATGCTGTTCCCAATAGCGAATACATAACCAGTTTGGGAACGACCTTTGTGTGGGTCGGAGAGATACCCTACATCAGCGAATCCTACCAATATGTTCGTCGCGGTAGGTTCTATGGCATTAGCATTTGCTTCAGCATTTGCCTTGACGGGAAGTAGTTTCCTTTGCTTGCATGTAGAGAAAGAATAATCCCAAGTTAATGGTTCCTTTTAGGTATCTGAATATGTTCTTGATACCATTCCAATGATGTTGCGTCGGTGCTGAACTAAATCGAGCCAACAACTTTACTGAAAAGGCGATACCAGGTCGTGTACATTGAGCTAAGTACAATAGAGCGCCTATTGCACTTAAGTAGGGAATTTCAGCTCCCAAAAGCTCCTCGTCATCTTCCTTTGGATGGAATAGATCTTTCTTCGCATCCAATCTACAACCGATCATGAGAGTGCTAACCGGGTGTGCTTTGTCCATGTTAAAGCGTCTAAGCATCTTCTGGACATAAGCAGACTGATGGATGAGAATTCCACAGACTATGTTCTATCTGAATGCCAAGACAGAAACGAGTCTTCCCAAGATCTTTCATCTTAAACTCAGTTTTCAAGTATCCGGTGGTTTCTCTTATTTCATCAAGAGTGCCGATTATATTCATATCGTCGACATATACTGCGATGATCGCAAATCCGGAACTTATTTTCTTGAAAAAGACGCAAGGACACAGTTCATCGTTCTTGTATCCCTTCCCAATCAAGTACTCACTCAGACGGTTATACCACATCCTTCCGGATTGTTTCAAACCAAAAAGTGAGCATTTCAAACGAACTGAATATGCACTCTGTGGTCTGGAGTTACTTGATTTGGGTAATAGAATGCCTTCAGGCACTTTCATGCAAATCTTCGTATCTGGATCCCATAGAGATAGGTAGTGACCACGTCCATTAGCTGCATTTCCAATCCTTCGAAAATAACTAGGCTAATTAAATAGCGGAACGTAATAACATAAATTACGGGGGAGTACGTTTCCTCGTAATCGATACCAGGGTATTGTAAGAAACCTTTTGCAACAAGGCGAGCCTTGTACCTTAGAACTTCGTGATTCTCATTATGCTTTCCGATAAGAACCCATTTATGTCCAACAGGCTTTACACTTGGCGGCCAGAGAGTCGAGCACTGTATGGATAGCTTCTTTCCATTTAGGCCAATCCACTATTCGTTGACATTCTTCAACAGAGTATGACTCAATATCATCGTGCTCTATAATTTCTTAAGCAACTGTGTATGCAAACACATCAATATAAGTGGTCGATCATTCCATCAAATCAGACACACTTTCATAGTTGATCGAGATCTCTTTGTTCTCTGATACCGAATCAATCTTCGGGGCGTGCCCCAGTAATGATTCATGGACATAGCTATAATCAGAGACAATCTCGTGGGAAGGATTCCTAGTATTGATGATTAATGGATTAGTTTGTGCCTCACCTACCCTTTTCTTTCTTGGGCGGGTGTCTATCGAACCAGGTGGCCTCCCCTTTTTCCTTTTGGAACCACGGCCTCGATCGCACTTCCACTGCGTGCGATCACATCACTCGTTACATTGGTGATGTGCCCTTTATTGGGGACTTCTAACCCTGCAGCCACATTTGCATCTAGGATGTGTGATCTTGTCACTTTGGCGATATTAGTAAACGCATCAGGTATCAAATCTGCTACGTTCTGAAGATCGAGGATTCGTTGTGCTTCACGATCATATAGTGAGGTACGAGGATCATAATGAGACAGACTATGGATGAACCAGGACAACTCCTGTCGTTCCTTGAGAAATTTCGTTTTCTCCTCTCCCCCTAACGATGCGAATTCTGACTCATCGAAGTGACAATCCGCAAAGCGTGCGGTAAAGAGATCACCTATCAAGGGTTCTAAGTAGCAGATGATTGTTGGGGATTCATATCCGACGTAGATACCTAAACGTATCTGAGGACCCATCTTATTGCGTTGTGCGGGCGCAATCGGCACATATATTGCACAACCAAATATGCATAAATGTGAGATATCCAGCTCATATCACCAACTGGTATGCAGAGAATGGTTGGCCAACAGTGGGTCTGAAACGAATAAGTAAGGTTGCATGTTGGACTGCATATCCCCAAGCAGAGATGGGCAGATTGGTATGAAAAACCAATGCCCGTGCTACCATTTGGATTCTTTTAATGGTTGCCTCTGCGAGACCATCATGTGTATGCACATGGGGAAAATGATGCTCTACATCGATTCCGATTGACATGCAGTAGTCATCAAATACTTTAGACGTAAATTCTCCTGCATTATCGAGTCGAATAGACTTGATAGGATGATCAGGATGGTGAATCCTAAGACGAATGATCTGAGCTAGGAGTTTTGCAAATGCAGCATTTCGAGTGGAGAGGAGTGCGACATATGACCAGCGTGTCGAAGCATCCACCAATACCATAAAGTACCTAAATGGTCTGCATTCTGGGTGGATGGGCCCACAAATATCTCCTTGTATACATTGTAATAATGGAATGTTCGCTTTAGTATCTTTAGCGTAAGAAGGTCTTGCTCCTAGTTTAGCTAAAGAGCAGGCTTTGCAAAATGAGTGATGTGTTTTTGACATAGTCAATTGCTTAGAAGGGGCATATGTCTCTGTTTCTTTAGACGACAACGTGATTAACATCAATACTGTTCTTTGTGTTGAGTTGTTGCCCTTGTTTCACTCGAAAGAAAGGGTGTCCGTGCAAGTTCTTTAAGATACAGATCATCATATCTCAACCGGGATGACCTAGTCTATCATGCCAAATCCTATATAAGTCATTGTCCCAAATTTCATGGTGACAGCATAGGATTCGAATACCCTAATGGTTGTGGTGTACAGTCCACTATTTTGACTCTTAAATTTTTCTAATATGCGTTTATGTCCACATTCATTAGATGTAATATAAAGGAACTCTATTCCATTCTCACATTGGGTTTCGACATGGAAATCATTGCTATGTATATCTTGAAGAGATAAAGTTACCACTAGAAGGGGGGTTGAATAGTGATAATGCGGAATATCAAACTTTCTCGCGAATAAAAAAAATTGTGCGGAAAGTAAAAGACTCAAAGATTTATAGAGGTTCGGCAACTTGCCTACGTCCTCTCTCCGACTTCTTTTTCTATTGGCTCAAGAAACAACCACACACTTGACTCGTCTTTGATCGGTCCGAGTACAACAACCGTTACAACTGCTTGTCTTCTATTGGTCCAAGCACAACCACTCTCAAAACAAACTTTGTTTATCTAGTGTTCTATTGGAACTAGATAATCCTTACTTACGAATATTGGAGTGTAATCCTAATAATGCCAGATCAAAGATCCTAATAACACCGGATTAGTGACTCTTAATTCGTTTCTCTAACGCTCTTGTATGAGTGATGCAACACTCACAACCAAATGAAGGAATACAAAGTATAATAAATATTACAAGGTGTATCACTCTTTGTATCTTTTTCTTCACAACTTAGAATACAATAATAGAGAGAAATCTGAGCTCAAGAATGCTTTGATTGCTTGTATACTTGAATGCTTGAAGTTGTATGTGAGATACCCAAGTCCTATGGGTATTTATAGTGTCAAGTCCTTCTTCATATGCTGAAAAATGTATTATTAGCGTGCGCTAATAATCCTTCATAGCGTGCACTAACGAGCTTTGACTTGACTGATCTGAATGGTCATTAAACTGTACCAACGGTCATAATACACGTCTAGCGTGCGCTAGTCGGTCTTCTGTAGCGTACGTTATCGTCGGTCAACAGGTCTTCACTTTTGACTGTTGGATCTTGTCGTTTTGTCTCCCCAACGTCTCTTTTCCAACGGATAAAATGTACTTAGCGTGTGCTAGTACTGATACATTAGCGTGCGCTAACATTATTTTATGTTAGCTTTCCAGATTTTACGGATCTCCTTTTTGACGTTTGTGTTCCAACGGATAAGTTGCCTAACGGTAGGAATTTGAACGCTTAGCGTGCACTAACACATGTATTGTAGCGTGCACTATGACCTTTCAAGATAATGTCTGTTAGCTTGTTTAGCGTACGTAATAGCTTCCTTGATTTGATTCCAGAGCCTAATGGACTACCAAAATACTTTCCGGTAGCGTGCGCAAGATTTGACATGTAACATGCGCTAAGGCCTCTGAATAGCGTACATAAGTGTACGTCCGTAGCGTGCGCAAATGCTTTTCCTTTTTCTGTCCAGACCTTACTGACTCCCTGCCTTGAGTGCGATAGCGTGCACTAAGATTGACAACTTAGCGTGCGCTGATATTATGTGCTTTACGTGCGCTATCCATCAGGTGACTCCACTAGACTACAGATTACTTGCCTGACTGCAGGTGACTTTTCCATCGATAGCGTACGCTACCATTCAGACTGTAGCGTGCGCTAGAACATGATTTTCCTTCAATGTAACAGCTCGATGGGATAGATTTTGTTAAATGTTTTGAATACAATCATCATCAAAATACTTTGAGTCAACAATCTCCCCCTTTTTGATGATGTCAAAACATTTAATATATACCTGCAAAAAATGTTTAAAAAATTTCGAATCAAGGTAGCATGTTCGATATGTTAGTACGTTCCAGTTTTTGGAGTGTTTCTCCCCCTTTTTGACATAAACAAAAAGGACTCCCCCTGTGTTGTTGCGTATAAAACATGATACCAATCAAATGCCATGTGTCAAAACAAAAACACATAATTAACGAACGCCAAAGTACATGAGAACCAAACGAAGAGAAATGCGTATTTCATTGAAAATAATTCAAGCATTACACATAAATATCCAAAGCACGAGACATCAAAAACATGTGAAATAAAAGTTCGCTACAACGAGAGTCAATGTCCTAAAACTAGGGTGCGTGCTCGGATGAGGACGGTGGAAGCGGGAATGATGGATAAGTGAAGCGAATGAAGTCTTCAAGCAGCCCGCGCACTCCTTGAACCTCAGAGCGAAGAGAACGAACGTATTCACGGATCTCCAATTGTGAAGTCTCTATGCTGCGCATCCGTGAAACGAGGTCACTCTCCTCTTCCTCGGTAAGAGTCTCTCGCATCGGACGCTTTCCCTTAGAAGTGGGCTTCCTTCCAAATTCTCCGGTTTGCATTTCTCAAAGGGTGTGCAGCCCTCGTCGAGTGATTCGCTCTTCCGGTGTCGGCATACGAGTCCCTTTCTCCACTTGGTCGTCTTCATGAACGTATGGAAAGAGAATCCAGCCCCGGTTGATCGTTCGAACATAGTGCATGGATTTGAGTGAGTAATCCGAGATTTCATGGCCGAGTGAAACGGGAACGACTTTGTCCTTTGATAAATCCACTTGATGAAATTTGAAGATCGTCGTTAGGATGGAACCATACGGCATTCCATCCTTGCGGGACCGTGAAGCGTAATTCTTCGACCAAAATAGGTTGCCCTTAACTTTCATCCAGCTTGTGACAATCGCGGCAAAGTCAACCTTGTCATCATTTAGCACTCGGTACACAACATGTTTATCGATTCCGACTAACTTATGCTGCGTGTTAACCTTGGGCATTATACACTTAGTGAGTGCAACCAAAAGGAGTCGAATGTTAATCCAGAAATCGTTGTTCTCAAAAGCCTCGTCGGTGATGTCGATTATGGCTTTTGAACTCAAAAATTCCTTGACATAAATCTCGGTAACTCCAGATTCCTCAGTAATCGATTTCCTAGAACAAGAAAAACCATCGGACGACAAACCAAATAGTTGAGTCAAAATCTCCGAAGAGACTTTCACTACGGTTACTCCAACCAAACTCCCTAAAACTAAAGATGAGGAACCTTCACTCTCAGCAATATGAAGATTTGCGTAAAATTCGCGAACTAACTCGGGAAAGGTAGGTTCCTTACATTCAACAAAACCGTAAATTCCAATAAAAGAGAAAAAATCAGAAATGACAACATTCACCCGTTCCAGGCTGTGAAAATTGAAGTAACAGTCCGTCAATTGTTCCTGAGGAAGAATTTCAGAAAAGACCTTGGACGCGGTATATGACACGAAGCGGGATGCATCATATTCTGGCTCGCGAGTGCGTTTTGCGCCTTTGTAAGTCTTCTCCATAGCTTTGCGGCCCTAGCTCGACATGAGTGTGAAAGGGATTGAAAGATTGAAGAAGGAATCGGGATTGTATGAATCGGTTTTATTGGCTAGGGTTCTTGTTGAAAGGGTATCTGGTGTGTTTGCGTGCGTTATGAGATGGTGAATTCTGGACTGAACAGGGTTTATATAGGGAACTGAACCAGTTTAATTAGCGTACGCAAAGGGTGTATAATTAGCGTACGTTATGAATATATGGGTAGCTCACTGGACTGTCCAGTAGCAAATTCGGAATAAGAAGGTTTTAATTAGCGCACGCAAGTGATAAGGGGTTAGCGTACGCTATCGAAGACAAAAGTTAGCGCACGTTAAAATATTGAAGCTAGCGCGCGCTAGCGAATGGAACGTTTCTAAGATATTGATTTCTCGAGTAGAAAACTGATTTCAAAAATTTTCTAGAGGTCCCATACCAAGTTGCAAATGAATAGTGTTAAATGATTCCTCGGGAATAGGTTTCGTAAATATATCAGCAAGTTGGTCCTTCGTCCCGACAAAAATTAAGCATATATCTTTCTTTTGCACATGATCGCGTAAAAAGTGATGTCTAATATCTATATGCTTAGTTCTACTGTGCAACACAGGATTTTTACTCAAATTAATAGCACTAGTATTATCACATAATATAGGGGTATTTTCAAAATAGATGCCGTAGTCGCGGAGTTGATTTTTAATCCGTAGTACCTGAGCACAGCCACTCCCTGCAGCAACGTATTCGGCCTCAGCTATAGACAAAGCTACACTGGTTTGCTTTTTACTTCCCCAAGATATTAAGCATGAACCGATGAAATGACATGTACCACTAGTACTTTTTTTATCAATTTTGTATCCGCTGAAATCGGCATCACTATATGCAATCAAATTAAAGTCCAAGCAAGAGGTATACCATAGACCTAGTCCGATGGTCCCATTCAAGTAACGAAAAATGCGTTTACAAGCAATTAAATGTGATTCCTTAGGATTAGCTTGGAATCGAGCACATAAACAAGTAGCAAATATTATGTCTGGCCTAGAAGCAGTCAAATATAGCAAAGACCCGATCATACCTCGATATAATTTTTGATCTACGGATTTGCCATTTTCATCTTTTTCTAATTTCAATGATGAAGACATTGGCGTTGAAATCACTTTGCTACTTTCCATTTTGAATTTCTTTAGGAGATCGTTTGAGTACTTTGTTTGACGAATAAAGATTCCATCTTCGCGTTGCTTGATTTGAAGCCCAAGGAAGAATGTTAATTCTCCCATCATACTCATCTTGAACTCTCCCTTCATAAGATTAGAGAAATCTTGGCACAATGATTCGTTAGTAGCTCCAAAAAAATGTCATCAACATAGATTTGGCAAACAAGTATATCATTATTCAATATTTTTACAAACAAGGTATTATCGACTTTTCCTCTTTTATAATCATTTGCAATTAAAAATTGACTTAAACGATTATACCATGCTCGGGGTGCTTGTTTCAACCTGTAGAGTGCCTTGTTGAGCTTGTAGACGTGATCCGGAAAATGGTGATCTTCAAAACGGGAGGTTGCTTGACATAGACTTCTTCTTGAATATAGCCATTCAAGAATGCACTTTTCACATCCATTTGAAATAGCTTGATCTTTTTGTGAGCGGCAAATGCACATAATAAGCGGATGGCTTCGAGTCGAGCCACGGGAGAAAAACTTTCTTCGTAATCAAGACCTTCTTCTTGATTATACCCTTGTGCGACCAAACGAGATTTATTTCGAATTGGGTAACCGTCTTCGTCACACTTGATTTTGTGCACCCATTTAGTTCCGATAATTGTTTTATCTTTAGGGGCGGGAACTAAATTCCATACGTTATTGTGCATGAATTGTACAAGCTCCTCTTACATTGCCATCATCCAACTTTCATCATCAAGAGCCTCGAATATATTTTTGGGAATTATTTCGGATTCAAAAGCACAATGAGCCATATATTCGGTGGTTCTCCTTCGAGTTTGAACACCATCTTCAATGTTTCCAATCACGAGATCTTTTGGATGGTCTTTGATGTGCCTCCAATCTTTCGGTAGACTCTCGATTGTCTTCTTTTGGATTTCCGAGATTTTCTCCATTTCGTTTGAGGGATGAGAATCTGGAAAAATACCTGCATCATCAAAACATTCTACCTTTCTCGGGGGTGACATCATATCGTTGAATTTAACATGATGGATTCTTCAAATTTATTTGTTCTAATGTTATAAACACGATATGCTTTGCTAGCATAACCAAGAAATATTCCGAAGTCGTATTTAGCTTCAAATTTCCCCAAGTTATCCTTACCATTATTTAGGATAAACACATTGCAACCAAAAGGATGGAAATAAGATATATTTGGCATCTTGGATGGTTACCGTCTTCATCCTTTCCAGGAATTCCATGCCTAGCACCATCCGATAATCATCCATTCGGACCACTGTCAAGTCAAGCTTGCCCTGCCAATCCGCCAGTTGGACTGGGACTTGTTTAGCTACGCCAATTATGGGTCTTGATGGTGTGTTCACTGTTTTCATCCATCCCATTTCCTTAGCAACTTTTACACCCAGTCGGACCGCCTCATCCTCAGCTAAGAAGTTGTGAGTGGCTCCCGTGTCTGTTGTGCGGCATTTAAACACGCCTCGAAGGCGATCGTCATAGCAGTCGGGGAGTCTACCATAAGAGATATACTCGGGGCAAACACCCAGAACTCGGCACCCACGGCGATCGCCTTTTGTTGATTGGCGATCGTCTTTTGTTGATTGGCGATCGTCTCGTGCCACGTATTAATCCAACATCCGTCAAAAGTCATCAAAACCTAAATCTCGGGCTGGGACCCACGTGCAGATCTCAAAAGGTGCTGACAGACAAGATCGGTGCCCACAGCCTGTCACCTACCTCACCTACCAACAGGGCCGCAGACCTGCAAAAGGTGCTGACAGACAAGACCTGTGATCACAGTCTGTCACCTACCTCACCTACCAACAGTGCCGCCGAAAAGGTGGGTGACAGCGGCTCAGGACGCATGCGAGTTCCCCGTCAGACCGCACAACCGGCTGTCAGTAACAACCGCGGACTTTAAGGGAAAAGCCCCACGCGACGGGACGATCGGCCGTCTTATTATAATATAAATAACGACGATCGCCTGCGATCGCAGGGGGGCCCCCAGGAACTTGGTCTGCTATAAATAGGAGGCCCATAACACAGAATAAGGGCTTCGAAAATACAGCAAACAAGAGAAAGAAAAGAGAAAGACATTCTCATACACAGAACATCCATAGCAAGAATTCACGAACTCCATCTCGATTCTTAGGCATTCTATACGCTCCACAGCTTAGAAAACTAGAAATCTTTACACTCTTTGTGATAGATTCTAACATTAATATTTGTACTCAACAGTATACTTATTAATAAAATCTCGCGAGAGTATTCAAGCCCGGGATTAACAACCCCGGCAAATCTTGTGTCATTTAATTTCTCACGTACGTGCTCCCGCACTTGTTGGTTACTCGATCATTCCAGCAATACTATCTCCGGATAATATTTTGGGTAACAACAATTGGCGCTAGAAGAAGGGGCATTACCTTCACTTTTATTCCGATCGTCTCGAAGAACACTCATTGTTCTCCGGACTCACACTTGAAGAAACACTCACTGTTCTTCAAAAGATTTAAACCTTCAGGAAAATGACGTCTGCAACGACCTCCAAGAGAGCCACCCTGAGATCTGCCGGAAATATCATTCCGGCCCGGACCGAATCCCAGCCCGCGGCGGAGGATGACCGCGGCGACGCTAGGTCCTCACTCCCGCCCCCAAGGGACGGCCCTAGCCTCTCACTCGATCAGTTCCAGACCGCGGAACAGATTGAGGAGGCCATAGCCGTCCTCAGGGAGCGACGGATTGCATGCGACTCGCACACCATCACTCCGTCAACCATCCGTCGAGCTGGCAAGCGGAAGCTCAAAGGGATATATGTTGAGAAATCAACAGAAAACCCTGAGCCGCAGGCAAAGGCTCTCGTAAGGCGGGACGACTCCGTCTTCAGCCGCCTAGGGAGTGATCCCTCGTGGAGACCCGGGCAGTCGGGCCCGAGTCGAGAGGCGTCGGAGTCCGAATCCGTCACCAGGAGTTCGGCATATCCGACTCCCAGAAGACAGGCCGGTCGACAGGCCCCCACTCGCCCAAGAAATGAGTCTGCGGGCAGAGAACTCGTCATCCACCATGGGGTTCGGGGATCGGTACATGATCGCCTCGGCTCGCGCTCCGGTAGTCAATCAGCAAGCAGTCAGGCCACGGCGATGGCCGCAATGCAGCGCCAGCTCGATGAAATGAGGGCGCTCCTAGACACTGGGGCAGGCGCCAGGAGATCTATCTCTAGACCAAGTGAACCACTCGCGGTCCAGATCGAGCTCGCCCCGGTTCAACCAACAATCGCTCCCCCACAGACACCTCTATATGAGGGAAGATCGGATCCGGAGACCCACTTGAGCAAATTCCGGATCTACATGACCGGATGTGGAGCCTCAGATGCGACGAAGTGTCGAATGTTCCCGCTAACTCTGGGCGACCTCGCCCACAGGTGGTACATCTCGCTGCCACCCCGCTCAATCAATTGCTTCGAGAAGCTGGCGAACGACTTTATGTCGTACTTCGCCGCCAAAGTCGCTCGCCCTGAAGGCCCCCACCGCATGATGAAAATCAAGCAGGGGAAGGACAAGCCAGATGAAGATTACATCGACCGGGTGGACGAGATAGTCCTCACCGGCGAGCCCATTAGCGATGAGCTCGCCCTCTATTCAGTCCTGGGGGGATTCTACGGCCACTCACCCATGTTCAGGCATCTCACAAAGGATATCCCCCCGACCTACTCGGTCTTCCGCGTCAGAGCCGCCGATTTCCTGGACAGGCAGAGGATGCTCTCCCTCTGTTTAGATGAGGAACCCACCGGAGAGGGGAAGACGCCATCCCATGTCCAGAAGAAGGCGGTCGCCAAGCCCAAAAAGGCGATAGCAAAGCTGCCTTGCAAATTCAAAGCCTTCGGTGATGTAGAGGTTCACCTTCTCCACAACCTCAACTTATCTCCAGCCCACATCTTCAACGCAATTAAGGGGCGGGAGTGGCTTTCCAAACCAAAGCCAATAAGGGACCACGGTCATCTAGACCGTAGAAAATTCTGTGCCTACCACAAAAGTCCCGGCCACAACACCAGCCAATGCCGCGACCTCCTCAGGCAACTCTGGCGACTGTTCGAAGAAGGCAAATTAGACAACTTGGTCACCAAGCCAGAACCTCGAACAGAGAGGACCGGAGGGCGCGAGCACCGGCAAAACGAAAGGACGCCTCCCAATCCGGTCGCCAGGATCGAACACGAGCCAGAGCATTCCGATGAATCGATTCCTCCGATCAACCCTGGAGGTCGGATTAATATGCTTCAAGCAGGAGGTGGGAACCTCGGGGGCCTTTCCCCGGTTTCCACCGCGTCAAACAGGAAGCGGAAGGCCGAACTAAGGGCATTCGCCGGGGTCCATATTGTGGTGCCTCCAGAGCCGACCATCGCTAGAGACGCGCTCATCACCTTCTCCAACAAAGACAGGGAGGGGGTACAATGCCCCAAAGAGGATGCATTGGTGATCTCTGCCTGTATCCTTGGGAAGGCGGTCGACCGCGTCTTTGGTTGACAACGGGAGCTTCTGCAATATCATATTCAAAACAGCTCTGGACCAGCTCGGAAACTTAACCAAATTCATCAAGCCATTCGACACCGTGCTCCAAGGATTCGGCAACAGCACTGTCCAAGCCTACGGGAGGATCAAGCTCTCCGTCGAGCTGATATGCTTTTACGATCCCAAGGTTAGGATTACTAGGAACCTAAATTTTGTAATCATAGATAGACCCAGCATCTATAATGGGTTCCTAGGTCGTCCATTCTTAGAAACCTTTGAGGCGGTCGCTTCGTCTTTCTTTTATTGTATCAAATTCCCCCTTTGTCGATGGGACGGTCGGTCAGTAAAGGGGATCGGCTAATGGCAAAAGATGTTTGAATTACTCCTATGTCGTTCTGTTTTCAATATTTCCGATATGTGTAACGTTGAAACGATCGACGATCGACCCATGGAGATCGGCGAACCAAACAAATCGTACCAACCCAACTCGAGGACGCCATCTCGGATCGATTAACGGACGACATCGAGCCAAGGATCGGTTTGAGCCGAGTCTCGGCGTCGATCCAAGGATCGAGTCCGAAATCGTTCAAGCAAGAAGCGGCCGTCCCCATCGAAGATTTGGAGAGTATAGCGATAGATCCGGCTCGTCGAGCAGGAAGTACTGGTCGGCGCAAGCATCGACCTCGCCGAAAGGAGATCTGGTCAATTTGCTACGTAAGAACATCGGAGTCTTCGCACAGTCGCATCAAGATATGGTTGGCATAAGTCCCGAGCACGCTTGCCACTATCTAAAGATCGACCCGGCGATGAAGCCTGTTCACCAAAAACGTAGGAAATTCGGCCCCGAAAAATACGCGGCGCTCGACATAGAGGTCCAAAAGTTACTCGACAACAAGTTAATCAGGGTAGCTACAGACGACCCACAATGGGTCGCCAACGCGGTACTCGTCAAGAAGCCAATTGGTTCCTGGAGGTTATGCATCGACTTCACCGACCTCAACGCGGCTTGTCCAAAAGATCACTTTCCGATGCCTCATATTGATCACTTGGTCGATAGTACTGCAGGCTGCGAAATGATGTTGTTTATGGATGCCTTCGCCGGATATCATCAAATCCCAATGGCGGAGAAAGACATAAAACACACATCTTTCCACACGGAAAAAGACATATACTTTTGGGTCCGAATGCCGTTCGGCTTGAAGAATGCGGGGGCAACCTACGGCCAGTCAGCGGGATGTTCGCTAATCAGATCGGCAAGACCATGGAGGTCTACATCGACGACATCGTGGTCAAAAGCCTCAAGAAGGAAGATCACCTCAATGATCTCGCCGAGACATTCGCCATCCTCGAAAAATTCAACATGAAGCTGAACCCCAAGAAATGCAACTTTGGGGTGGGCTCCGGGAAATTCCTGGGGCACATTGTCAGCCATAGGGGGATCGAGGCGAATCCCACCAAGATACAGGCGATCCTTGAAATGCAGGAACCTCGGAACATCAAGCAGGTGCAACGCCTCACAGGTTGTCTGGCCGCCCTCAACCGCTTCATATCTCGGCTCGGCGATAAAAGCAAGCCTTTCTTCGCGACCATCAAGAACAAGAAGTTCGCATGGACGAAGGAGAGTCAGATAGCGTTCGCCAAAATAAAGTATCCAACCCCCAGATCCTGGCAAAGCCGATCCCCGGTGAGAAATTATTCCTTTACCTAGCGGCCTCGGAGGTCGCGCTGAGTGCGGTCTTGGTGCGAGCGGAGGGACTAGTCCATTTGCGGATCTACTATGTTAGTCAAGCGCTCCACGACGCTGAAACACGCTATACACCTTTGGAGAAGATCGCCTACGCTCTAGTCATGAGTGTCCGTAAGCTAAGAGCCTACTTTTTCGACCATCAAGTGGAGGTTTTGACAACTCTCCCTCTAAGGAAAGTTCTACATCGACCGGACACCAACGGGCGACTCCTCAAATGGTCATTAGAGATCGCCCAATACGGCATCACATACGCTCCTCGCACGGCGATCAAGGGCCAAGCTCTGGCGGACTTCGTGGTGGAGTTAACATTCCCTCACAGTCAGGCCGGATCGGTCGCCTACACGGAAGGCAGTCGTTGTGATTCGGCGACCAACTCGCGATCGAGGCGGATTGTCCTCATTAGCCCCAACGCACACAGTTACACAAATGACGTGCGTTTGGGTTTCGTGCGACCAATAATGAAGCCGAATACGAAGCCTTGGTAGGCGGGCTCGACGCTCTCGCCACAGACGTTCGTCGCCTCCATATCTTCATGGACTCCCTCTTGGTCGTGAACCAAGTCAAAGGAGAATATGAGGCACGCGGCGAACAGATGATCAAATACCAAGAGCTGGTCGCCGAGATGTGCACGAAATTTGAAGAAGTACAAATCGAACAAGTCCCGAGAGAGCACAACTCTCAGGCCGATGCCCTATCCAAGCTAGCGTCGTCAGATGGGGCATCCGATTTCTCTAATATCCAAATTACAAAGTCAGCAAGGCCGGCAATCGAAAGAAACCTGGTGGCCACAGTTGCTGTTGCCGAAGAAAGCTGGATGACTCCGTTCATCAAATACTTGAAGGACGGGACGGTCCCTGAAGACCGTATCAAAGCTCGCCAACTCCAGCTCCGAGCGACCATATACACCCTATTGGACGATCGTCTTTACAAGCGAGCTTTCAGCCTTCCCCTCCTCAAGTGTATTACACCGGAGGAAGGACAGCTCGTTTTAGCCGAGATCCACGACGGAATCTGTGGAAACCACACTGGCGGACGAGCTCTCATCCATAAGACAACCAGGCAAGGTTTTTTTTGGCCATCACTTCAGAAGGATGCGATCGCCTATGCCAGGTCGTGTCATAGATGTCAAGTAATGGGACCAAGTATTAAAATCTCCCCCGAGCAGCTCACCTCAATGTACAGCCCATGGCCATTCGCTCAATGGGGCATCGACCTTATAGGTCCCTTGCCGACGGCTCCAGGAGGCTGTAAGTTCGCCATCGTCGGGGTCGACTATTTCACCAAATGGGCAGAGGCCGAACCGCTAAACAATATCGGCCAAGAGCAAGTGATCAAGTTTATCTGGAGAAACATCATATGCCAGTTCGGTCTACCCCAGGCCATCATCTCCGACAATGGAAAGCAGTTCGACGGCTTAGAAGTCATGCGGTGCAGTGATAAGTGGGGAATCAAAAGGTTGTTCTCGGCTCCCTATCACCCTCGGACGAGCAGGCGAGTAGAGGCGGTGAACAAGATCCTCAAACACACAATTAAAGCGCGACTCGAATCCGAGGCTAGGACGATGGGCGGCGAGCTCCCGAGCGTTTTGTGGTCTTACCGAACAACGACCCGCAATTCAATGGCGAAACCCCATTCGCCCTCGCCTTCGAACGAGCGGTGATTCCCTCGGAGATCGCCGTCCTCGGCCATCGAACCGAGCAAGAGATGACGATCGATAATGATGTGGCCCGGCGGATCGACCTCGACATGCTCGAAGAGCGTCGTGACCTCGAAATGAAGAACACTATCCACAAAAGGAGATCCGAAAAGTTCTTCAATTCAAGGTCGAGGAAAGCGGTTTCAAGTGGGCGATCTCGTCCTCAAAAAGATCCAAACCCACACAGGTGTCTTTGGACCAAGTTGGGAAGGCCCCTTCAGAATATCGAAATGGCTAACTAAGGGAGCCTACGAGCTGGAACACCCTGACGGTACTCCGGACCGATATCCCTGGAACGTTGTACATCTGAAGAAATACTATCAATGATAACTTTGTATTCATTTTCAACTTCCAAATGTACAAGGAATATAATGAAATATTTTTGTTCTCTATCCCATCTATTCTGGCGATCGCCCCACTAGCATATTACATACCGTCGAGGATCGTCGTTCAAGAATGACAATCCAAGGTAGAAAACAATACAGCCATGGCACTGGAGGTCGATGGAACCGACAGCTTCGCCCTTGCAAGGTTCCTTCGAGCTTAGATCGCCCGCCCTTCGTTTAAATACGAGGCCGGCGTAGCCGAAGGACCCTCCAAAACTAATCAGTGGACACGATCGCCCTCCCTCGATGGTTCATCATCTAACATGGTGAACCCGGACAATGCGACGTGCCACTACCCCCGTATCAACGTACACCGTCGAGGGTCGCCATCTTCATGGCGGGCCGAGGTGGAAGCAGAGCTGACAAGCCGCGGGCGTGGAGTCGAATAAACCGACGACGCCCCGTGCAAGGACTCCTCCAGACCAAGATCGCCCACCTTTCGTTTTAACACAAGGCAGGCGTAGTCTAACGGAGGACCCTCACAAAAAGTGAGTCGCGGGATACACAACATCCCTCGCACACAAAGACACGATAAGGGAGGTCGGTCCATCGAACACCCCAACCATACATAATTCTTCAGAACCGACAAAACTGAAGATAGCCCGCCGGACAACCTAGTTTTTGTTTCCTTACTTACAATAAGTAAACAAAAACAAGGGGCGAAGATGGGTCGAGCTAATCCCAAATACGATCGAACAAAAGGAACCACACACGATCGGCCTCACTCAAACACATTCGCTCAACACACGCGGGGCGATCGGAGTCGTCAGGCAAAAATTACAAGTAAGAATTCGATTCAAAACATATCAATGCTTTCAACACTCAGACAATCGATCGGATGAACAAAACGTCGAAAGCAATCATACACGTACTTGTAAAAATTGCACGCAAACATTCAAAGGCGATCGTATGAAAAGAAGAACATTTTATTCATAACGCAAGTTTCGTACATTACGGGGCCCGAAGGCATTACAAAAGGAAAACAAAAAGTACAAAGTTACAGAGGAAAACAAAATGTCTCTCAAAGCCCCGCCGGCTGACCATCGCCCTCAGGTTGCGGATCGGCTTCGGCCTCGGGATGAATGAGTTTACCCGTATACCAACTCAAGTCGATCCCAAAGTCGACTAAGTCAAGGATCGGCAAGGAGAACTCCGGGTGCAGAGGATTCGCGAGGGCGTAGGATTTGAAGCTCTCCATCAAGGGACCGATCTCGATCCCTGCCTTTTTAGCGGCTCGAACAGCGTCAGCATAGGCCAAGTAATAGGCGAACTCGCCGGAGAGCGCCACATTTTGGTAGGGATCGGTCTCGATCGCCTTCAGTTGGCCTTTCAACTCCACGGCAGTCTTCTCAGCCTCTGCCAGCTCGACAACCTTGGCGGCATTCTCACCCTGGGCCTTCTACAGCTCTTTCTTCGCCGCGTCCAGCTCACCGCTGAGCCGATCCACCATCGCCTTCAGTCCGGCCGCCTCCTCCTGCGACGCCGCGTACTTCTGGCGGGTTTCCTTCTCTTTATCAAGGGATCGGTCGGCAGCCTCCTTAGAGCGGCTCAGCTCCAGCTTCAAACGGTCAACGTCCTGCTTAGCCCTTTTGGCCGTCTCCTCAAACTCCTTCTCCATAGACTGGATCCGGTTGGCAGCCTCAATATTTTTGTTCCGGGCGGCCTCGAGGTCGCTATGGAGACGGGCAGTGGAGGATCGCCCCTCAAAATCCCTAGTGGCTTGGACGGCCATCGTCGCCGTCTGGAGAGCCAGGGCAAGGGTCGCCTGCATGGCATCTCCAGATTGACGACGAGCGATCGCATCAAGATCGGTCGTCCAGGCCTTGGGCAGAGAGGTAATGGCCTGTTGGACGTAAGATGGGATGTCGAGAGGTGCTTGCGGAGCCTTTCTCGACAAAAAGTCCAGCACCATGGGAGAGACGTCCGGATCGGCGAGACGAACCCTGCAGCACAAACCAAAGAAACCAAGGAGTTAGCCTATACCTCACTCAGAATGCCTAACTCGGAAAGTTCAAACCAATTTCACCTGTTGACCAGCTCTGGATCACGGCCGAAATAGGGCTTTCCCCGAGAAGTCTCGGCTTCAGCGATCGCCGTCCTTTTCAAGTAGCCGGCAGATGACCTGGAGCTGGACGCCGATGGCCTGGGACCAGACCCCTCCGCCATCGGAACAGAAGAAACGGGGGGAGCGGCGATCGGCGGCTCCAGAATAGCTAAATCCGCCTCAGCCGACGGAAGGGACCCCTCCGGCCTCCGCCTCTTGCGGTTGCGCTGAAGTTGTTCCTCACCTTGAGATTTCGGTTCGGCGACGGTACGCGGCCAGGCCTCACCACGGGGCGGGCGAGGCAGCGTCGCGGCAACGCGACCCATTTTCTTTCCCGGATGAAGGCGGCCAGGTAAACCGGGATTAGACATGGCGATCTCCTGCGGTAGCTCGGCGAAACGGGGAAAATAAATCTCTGCCAAAGAAGAAACTCAAACAAGTTAGACACTTACTTAGACATGGCGACCTCTTGGAGACGATCGCCACGCAGAAGAAAGCAGATGAAAAGTCATACCAGGGGCCTTCAAGTGGCGAGGGAAGCGAAACAGTCGAGCTCCCAACCGATGAGATTCGTGGCTGACTGATTGAACGTCTTTACAGGAATCCGGCAATGCGCGAATCCGCTCCCAGACGATCGAGAAATCAAAGGGGAGATCGTCGATCGATGGAACAAGGGATCCTGTAAAAAGGGAAATAAATAAGATCAGTCCAAGGAGTATCCAAATAAAGGGAGAATGGAAACCCTTACTTGGATTCCTCTCCCGAAAATTGGTGGGGATATCCAACTCCTCCTCCGGCGATTCGCTCGATGCCGACCTCCATGCACCACCAACCCAGCACCACTTTATCAGGTCGCCCCGAGCCTTGTTCGGCACCCCAATGACCACCCTACCCAGGCGACCTTAGATATGGTAGCCGCCGATCGATCCCTTACGCACGATCGGCTTAAAAGATAATTCATCTCAGTATAAGGCAAGCGAAACAGCCTGTGACCGCCGAACAATGTCAATGTGCTGATAATATGCAGCCAGGCGTTCGGCGTCAACTGAAGAGGCGCCAAATTCCAGGCGATCAGCAGATACGAGACGGCGAACGGCAAGGGAAACCGCAGTCCGGCAGCCAGGGTCATTTCGTTGATGGCGACCATACCCTTGGGTGGCTGGTCGGCACGTTCGTTCTCGGTGGGCACGTGCAATGACACATCAGAGGGGATATGATATTTGACCCTCCAGCGGGTCATGTCCTTCTAGGTCGCCGAACTCCGAATCTGACCAAGAGTCCATTGAGACGGGTCAGCAGCCCGAAACTCCGTCCGCTTCACATGTTCGTAGGGATGAGCGGCGGAGTAAGCCTCGAAATCAAACTCCGGACAGGGCCCGGCAATCCCCTCCATAAGTTTAGCAAAAGTCGTATAGACGGGGCCGGAGACGCTATCTTTTTCCCAAGACAAACGCATCAGTTCGTCTTCCTCCACCGGCGACGCATCTCGCTCCTCCGCCGCCACAGATCCCGCCACTACGGCCTCGTTGAAAAGCTCCTCAAGCTCTGCGGGTGCAATCCCCGCACGAATGGCCGTTTCCACGGGGATTCCCACAGGAATTCCCTCCCGGTCAGCGGCCGCGGTGGCGAAGTGCTTAGGCCTCGAAGACCTTAGATCCTCCCGACATATTCTCAAAAATTAAGGGAGAAAGAAAAATTGGGTTTCTTACCTAAAGAAAGGAAGGCAGTCGGCACAACAAGCGGAAATTTTTGCGAGCTTGGCGGGAAGGCAAGGACGCGTAAAAGATGAAAATGGAGTAGCCCTAGCCCCTTTTATAGATGGAGGCGGGGGTCTCTGTGCAAATAGGCGAAAGTCCGAGGGCTGGGATACAACCGACAGTTGGGGAACGCAATAAATGCGGCCCTCGAGTCCCGCGTACGCGTCTTTTCGAGGGCACGCCAATCGACAAAGTCTGACGAGCCGTCGGGCTCCCTCAATAGAAACGCGACGCGTGTCCTTGCATTGTTTCGAGAGCCCGCCTTCTTTTCCCGCCGCTCCCAGCGCAAAAGGAGATCGTCCAAATTTGAAATCAGATCGCCCGATCGTCTAAAACATTGGCGATCGCCAAAAGTGCCACCTCACCAAATGTTTTCAACATCGAGCCGAGCTGGGGGGCAATTGTTGTGCGGCATTTAAACACGCCTCGAAGGCGATCGTCATAGCAGTCGGGGAGTCTACCATAAGAGATATACTCGGGGCAAACACCCAGAACTCGGCACCCACGGCGATCGCCTTTTGTTGATTGGCGATCGTCTTTTGTTGATTGGCGATCGTCTCGTGCCACGTATTAATCCAACATCCGTCAAAAGTCATCAAAGCCCAAATCTCGGGCTGGGACCCACGTGCAGATCTCAAAAGGTGCTGACAGACAAGATCGGTGCCCACAGCCTGTCACCTACCTCACCTACCAACAGGGCCGCAGACCTGCAAAAGGTGCTGACAGACAAGACCTGTGATCACAGTCTGTCACCTACCTCACCTACCAACAGTGCCGCCGAAAAGGTGGGTGACAGCGGCTCAGGACGCATGCGAGTTCCCCGTCAGGTATGCGGCCGGGCATCGGTAACAACCGCGTATTTTAAGGTAAAAGCCCCACGCGACGGTACGATCGTCCTTCTTATTATAATATAAATAACGACGATCGCCTGCGATCGCGAAGCCCCAGAACTTGTCTGCTATAAATAGGAGGTCCATAACACAGAATAAGGGCTTCGAAAATACAGCAAACAAGAGAAAGAAAAGAGAAAGACATTCTCATACACAGAACATCCATAGCAAGAATTCACAGAACTCCATATCTGATTCTTCCGGCATTCTATACGCTCCACAGCTTAGAAAACTAGAAATCTTTACACTCTTTGTGATAGATTCTAACATTAATATTTGTACTCAACAGTATACTTATTAATAAAATCTCGCGAGAGTATTCAAGCCCGGGATTAACAACCCCGGCAAATCTTGTGTCATTTAATTTCTCACGGACGTGCTCTCGCACTTGTTGGTTACTCGATCATTCCAGCAATACTATCTCCGGATAATATTTTGGGTAACAACAGTGTCTACTAAGGCCTTTGTGACTCCCTTATTTATCTTTGCCTCAACATACATGAGACCATTCCTGACCTTTTCCGCCTTGGGTACCATCACGGTTTCTTCCTTCGCCTTCATTGCATTGAGGAGTTGCATCGACCCCATCTGCATTTCTTCGGCCCGTTCCTCTTGTTGGCTTATTATGGCGTTAACTGCTTTCTTCTTCGGGCACTCCTGGACGAAGTGTGGACCCCCGCATAAGAAGCACTCTCTCTTCTTGATTTCATGGGTCTTTTTCCCTTTGAAGGTTGGCTTATATCCCGTCTTGTGAGACCTGTCTCCCCCACCTTTTTCCTTACCTCCCTTTCTTGTCCTTTCGCTGCGCGAAGTCCTTTCGGAATTCCACAATTTCATTGGCCGCAGCAATTGCTTCCGATAGATCTTAGACCCTCTGCCTTCTCAGTTCAAGGGCTGCCCAGGACTGCAAGCCGTCCAAGAAATAGAATAATCGATCTTTGTCCGACATTTCGGGAAGTTCCAACATGAGTGAGGAGAACTCATTGACATAATCCTTCACACTCCCCGATTGCTTCAGGCCACGCAGCTTCTTCATGGCCAGACTCTCGGCATTCTCCGGATAGAACTGCTTTTTCAAGTCCGCCTTGAATTCTTCCCAAGTATCTATCCGGCATGTCCCTCGTGCAATATCTTGATGGCGCCGTCTCCACCATAAGGCGGCGTCATCACTTAGGTACAAGATCGCCGACTTGATCTTGTCCTCGTCATCCCTTATGCGTACTGCATCCATATATGTTTCAAGAGACCAAAAGAAATTATCAAGTTCTTTAGCATTACGCTTACCCGAGTACTTCGGAGGTTCTGGTGCCCGAATGCGCGGCGTCTCCCTTGACATGGTGCCACCTGCCACAGCTGCCTTGCACAATGCACAATCCTCCTCGGTCTTTTCCAATCGTGCAGTCAGCTCCTCCCGCAATTTGGCGACTTCGCCAAGAAGTGTAGAATTCAACTCGTTGAGAGCAAGTAACACCTTGTCCTCAATTTCGCTGGCATTTTCTTCAAGGACATCCACCCGTTCGATGGTTTCTCCAACAGCCACCTCGATCTTAGTCATCCTTGCTTCCATCGAGGATGCAAGATCCCTGTACTTGTCCCTACCACCTTTCTTGGTCTTGCGACCATCATCGCCAGCATTGTTCCCTTCGACCATGCTGCTGTTTCCGCTCATTCTCTCACTTTACCAACAAACCGGGCTCCGATACCACGTGCCACGGGAAAACTTCAGTCCGTCGAGTTATGCCGTGTGCCCCTTAGCAACTCAGTCCTTCGGCCACTAAGGCAGGCTTTCCCAACCCTTGCCGGTTAAGTGCGGAAGATTGAAGTATTTTAGAGAGAGAAAGTTAGAGAGAGAAACTGCTCTTTAGAAAGGAACTTTTATTGCTCAAACTTGGATGATGTCCAAATGAGGGGCTTGGAGCTCCTTATATAGGTCTCCATCTACATCTTCTAGAATGTACAATAATCTACAAGTATCTAGAACATACAAGATATTACAAGACAATTTACATCCTTCTAATCCTTTCTATGATCATTCCGGAGGGCTTCCGGAATGTTACAACATCTATCATGTAAACATAAGAAGTCTGGAGAAGAATCTCGACCCTTCTAGAAGCTTCCAAAGCCAAAGCGTGACAATAGGCCTTCAACGACGTGGCCTCCCAAGGGTAGAATCGAGTTGCTTAACTTAAAGGTTAGCAATCAATTACTTTTATCTAATGTTATGATAAACTTGTATATAATGCCGATGTTTTAGTATTTGCAGATGTAATTAGGGGTGTTCATAACCGAGTACCCGGTTTTGCAATTTCTGGTACCGGTTTTCGAGTAATGAAAATTCGGCCGTGACCCGACCGAAAAGTCGGGTGCAGCGGGTACCCTATTTTTTCGGTCGGGTCATAGGTACCCAAAATTTAATACCACTAATTTTAAATTTTTATAAATAATTTGTAATTTTAATATAAATTTATTTTAAAATTTATTATATAAATTAATTCCCAGTACTAAATACATTATAAATATTTTCCGTACAATAAGTAAATTTCAAAACTAACTAAATTTTTATATATATCATTTTTTATTATATAATTATGCTTAATTCAATATTTAATTATATATATGAAAGAATATATTATTTTTATTTAAAGATTTTATAAATTTCCAAACTAGTGAGAATAAATACCATGAGTGAAAATACATTAACATGGATTCTCATATTAAATATATTTCATATTAGTTGAAAGATAAATTTTCATATCATTACAAATTAAATAATTTAATTTATAAAAAAAAATTAATTATTAAAAAATAATCGGGTTTTGGTGCAATTTACGCAACAAGTCGGCCCATGACCGGCCCGATTATAGGACTTTTTCCGGGTCGGGCCCGAAAAAAATTTAAAAATTTTGAAAATACCCGGAATATTTAGTTCGGGTCATCGGGTAGTTGGGCTGGGTAGTTCGGGTCGGGTATTTTTGAACACCCCTAGATGTAATGCCCCGATTTCGCATATACATTTAATGTGAATTGTAGAAAATATGTTCAATTTTATTAAATTAATGCTCGAATAATTTTATCATTAGTTCATTTTATTTTCATGATCATGCAAATTCATTTATGTCATTATAATTCATGTAAGTCATGTGATTCATGTAGTTTCATCTCTCATTTTATTTTATTATGTTTCACCTCGTCATTTCTAGGCCCGACTCCCGAGTCAAATTCTAAACGATATTAATTGTTACCCGAAGATTTTACTAGCCAAATAATATTATAATTATTATTATTAATATAATTATTATTTAGTTTAGCCTAATTATTTTGGGTCAATTTATCTTTATTCTTATGGCCCAATTAATAATAATTTTAAATAATATATTTTATTTTAAGTCCAAATTGAATGAGTTGCCCAAGTCCTTTTCTTAGCCTCTCTTTCTATAAAAACAACATACATTACACTGAAGAATGGTCATACAACCAAAAACCAATATGCATAAATACATCCCACGGCAGTTGGCAATTCTCACATCTACACCCTACAATTTATTTCTGCTTCAAGCCTACTGCAACAAACAGGGCTTTTCTACCGTCAGGCCAGGAAAACTTGACCTGACGTTAGGTCGGTGTTAAAATTACATATTTTTTTATATTTATCGATTCCAATCCGTAGAGTTCAATCCTAACAAGAAGAATATACAACTTGAATCGACAAATATAAAAAAATATGTAGTGTAATTAAGATGTATTTTCTTATCCTCAGGTCAGGAAAACTTGGTCTTGTATTAGGCTGGTACTAAAATTGCATTTTTTTTTCATATTTGTTGATTCCAATCCGCACAGCTCAACTCTAATAAGAAGAATATACAAATTGGAATCGGCAAATATGAAAAAAAAATATGTAATTTTAACACCGGCCTAACGTCAGGCCAAGTTTTCCTGGCCTGACGGTAGAAAAGCCCAAACAACTAAAGAGAAAAGATAAAATCTGCCAAGTAAGACCAACCTGAGATCCTTTTACCGCCTACCGAAGGTAATTGTTCTTGTCTAACTATCTTGTACATCTTTTCCTTTTATTCGATGAAATTCTTGCCATCAAAACCAGAATATGTAAAAGAGTTCAAGACTGAATTAAATCAACACAATTAAAACCCTCAATAATATATATTTCAGCCTAAGCAGTAATATAGACCAGCCGATTAGACCAAATTTGATCACTGAATCACAATCAGAAAACTGAAACCCATTCGAATTCATCAACTAATTTCCGAACACATAACACGGCCTTAATCTGAAAAACCAAAGACCGGTTCTGAGATATCTTTATTGTTAATCGAACATGAACCAAAACCCGCGGCTGAACTTCATGGCCGGAACCAGAAACCTCATCAGGCCCGAACAAAAATCAATAAGCCCAACTCTGACTGTTGAAACCCCAAACCAGAAGAGCATCACCAGAAAATCTGCACCACTCTATTTCCAGTTCACCGACGGGAGCAATAAACAACGAAAAGAATAAATACATATACAAATAAAGGCTAATCTAGAGGCTCGGAAGATTGAGGGGGAGACGAGGAAGAAGCATCAGGGTCGGCCCCAGTCGCATCTAGATTAGGAGTGTCAGCCCTGACTGGCGATGCCGAAGGGATAGAGGGCAGCTCCAAGTCCAGGCCGGATTCCTTTATAGATTCTCCAAGGGTGTCCTCCCACCAGGATGCTTCAGGAGATTCGTTCACATCGCCAGACCAACCTGAAGGGACGGGAGCCCCGTCCAAAGCCGCATCCCTGTCCAGCTCCCCCATAAAGCCCAAAGCGGCTAGTTGCTCGTGGGCGCGAGTTAGAGCAAAATCAAAGTATTGCGTCGCAGCGGGAGCCAGCCGGACTAGGTAGGCGGTGGAATTGTGATACCGGGCTAGGAGGGCAGAGCGGTAGGCCTCTAGGAAGGAGTGACCGACGTCGCTGGTGAGAAATCGACCGTCCGCGACTCCTCGCTCATAGGACGACCCCTCGGATCTAGCCTTGGACAGTTGAGCTTCAAGCTGGGCTTCAAGGTGGGCGACCTTCTCAGACTCTGCCTTAGCCTGGGCTTCGAGCTGGGTGATCTTCTCATAATCGGCCTTAGCTTTTGCCAGTTGAGCCTCGAGCTGGATCACCTTCTCCGATTCAGTCTGAGTCTGAGCCTTTGAAAATTTTAGCTCTTGATTCAGCTGAACGTTAGCCATCTGAGCCCGCTCCAAAACTGCCTCTAGGTTACATGGTGTTCCAATATCGATCGTCTTGGATAGAGATCCGCGATTTACGTCGAAATTTTGGAAAAGTCTGCAAAGTGCATTGGGCACTAAGTTGAATTTTAGTACTGCATATCATCAATCGGAACGGACTATCAAGGCACTTGAAGATTTGTTGAGGGCGTGTTTTCTTGATACTGGTGAGAATTGGGAAAGTATTTTTCCGTTAATAGGGTTTGCTTATAACAATAGTTACCAAGCGACTATACAAATGGCTCCGTATGAGGCTCTGTACAGAAGGAAATGTCGATCGCCCCTTTATTGGAGTGAGGATGGAGAAGGAAAGATTTTGGGTCCAGAACTGATCGGGCAGACTGTAGAGAAGATAGCTGAAATCAGAAATAGAATTAAGACTGCCCAGGATCGGTAGAAGTCTTATGTTGATAAACGTAGGAAAAGATATCCAATTTGAGATTGGAGAAAATGTTTTTTTGAAGGTAGCTCCGATAAAGGAGTGATACGATTCGGTAAAAAGGGAAACCTACAGTCTCGTTATATTAGACCTTTTGAGATTTTGGGTCGTGTTATAGTATGGCATTTCTGTTGGACTTATCAAGAGTGCACAATGTCTTTCACGTCTCCATGCTGAGAAAATACATACATGATCCTAGTCACATGTGCAATTTCAAAGAGTTGCATGTAGCCAAGAACCTGACTTATGAGGAGGTACCTACAGCTGTCTTCGAGCGTAAGGTACATCGGTTACGAAACAAAGAGGTTAAACTGGTGAAATTTCAATGGAGTCGTCATGGACCAAATGAGGCTGTAATATCCGCAATTTCGATTTTTCGGTAATTTTCTTTTTTTTGGCAGAAGTCCATCTTAGCGACTCTGTTGTGACAGTTTAGTTATTCCGAGAATATTTAATTCTGCACTTTTTGTCATCCGAGTTCGTTTCGGTATCGTTTTGTTGAGTTTCGTATTCTTAAACGGCTTTTCCGCACTTGAGTTCGATTCTTGAGAATCTCGTCCGAAAATGTTGTTTCGAGTTTCTCGTAAGTTCATTTAATGTTATTATTCATGTTGCGAGCTTTGTCTTGGTGTTTCGATCATGTATCGTGTATTACGGACGTTTCGGGCCATTTTCATAATTTCCCAAAGTTTGGGGTAATTACTTTTTATTGTCGAATTTCAAGCCCTCGGGTGGTCAGAATCGTGTGTTCTCTTAGCACTTGGATTCGTCTTTGCGAGTACTTCGTAACCGTATCTTCGATTTATATTTAGGTTCGGGTTTCGGCATCGTCCGGGCCGTCGGAGTGGCCACGGCCGAGTCACGGCCGCACTTCTTAGAGCAGGGCCTGGCACGGCGAAATTCTGGCCGTAAGGTGCGATTACGGCCGTACGTGCTCGGCGGTGTTAAATGCGAATGCGATTCTGGCCGTAGAAGTGCTGTCAGTGGCCGTCTGGGTGCGAGCGATGTTCGGACGAATGCGATTACGGCCGTAAGGACTGTCGAATGCCGTAAGTGCCGAGTTACGGCCGTAAGGCCTGTCGGTTACGGCCGTAGCGATCGCGAGCAGGCGGGTTTTGGCGAATGCGATTACGGCCGTAAGGCCTGGATTCTGGCCGTAACCCTGTCGGCCATATATAGGCAGTGACCAGCCAGACTTCATTTTTATCACATTTCTTCACCCGGGTGGCGGCTGGCGATGGGAAAATCGGGAAGTGGAGTTTTTGGTCGATTCCACTCGATTTCTAAGCGTTTTTGAGGATTCTTGTCGATTATATCAACATCATTGTTCTTCGTCGGATCGAGGTAATTTCTTGAAATCTCCTAGAATTTGATTTTTCGAGATTTCTTCTTGATTTTTGTTGTTCGTACGAATTTGATGAATCGGTTGATGTTAGTGAACATTATTAATCGTGTTCTATAGATTGTATATCCATATTTTCGATTCGTTCAACCCGATTGATGATTCGTAGGTTCTTGAGGAACTTTGAACATTTAGTGTTCGATTAAATGCCTAAAAGAGTTTCTTTCGGTCGTTATGTTGATTTCGATTGATATTGTGTTATTGAATGAATTGTATTTCATTCAAGGCTGTTTGAGTACTTGTGTTTATCGGAGGACGCCGTTCGTTGTTCGTGGAAGGATTTCATCGCCTTCGGTCGAGGCAAGTTTTATACTTGTACTAGTCAATGAGATTAATGTTATCATATATGTGTATGAATGTGTTGTATCATTCCGAGACTTAGTCTTTTCATAAGTTCATTGATATTAAGGGATCGTTCGATACAATACTCTCCGGCAATTATGCCAAATGTTTATTATCATTCATTAATGGCCGGTAAAGCATTGAGATATTCGTTGTTAATGTTATTATCGATCACCGGTTCGCGGTATCGATGTATCGGTTGTTGTTGTTAATATTGATGTCGATCTAAGACATTGTTGTAATCATTGTTATTAATGTTGGCGTACTGTCATTCATGTTGTATTGGCCGATTGAAGGCATTGTCGTATTCGTTCTCATCTTCGTCGTCGGTAGCCGATTAAAGGTGCCGAGGCATTCATTGTATCATTGTTATCGATTGTCCGTTCTAAGGCAATCGAGGAGTTCAATCATTCATTGTATCATTGTTATCGATTGGCCGTTCTAAGGCAAATCGAGGAGTTCAATCATTCATTATCTCATTGTCATCGATTGGTCGTTCTAAGGCAATCGAGGTGCTCAATCATTTATTGTATCATTGTCATCGATTAGCCGTTCTAAGGCAATCGAGGTGCTCAATCATTCATTGTATCATTGTCATCGATTAGCCGTTCTAAGGCAATCGAGGTGCTCAATCATTCATTGTATCATTGTCATCGATTAGCCGTTCTAAGGCAATCGAGGTGCTCAATCATTCATTGTATCATTGTCATCGATTAGCCGTTCTAAGGCAATCGAGGTGCTCAATCATTCATTGTATCATTGTCATCGATTAGCCGTTCTAAGGCAATCGAGGTGCTCAATCATTTGTTGTATCATTGTTATCGATTGGACGTTTTAAGGCAATCGAGATATTGGATCATCCGCTGCATCATTGTTATCGGTTGGCCATTCTAAGGCAATCGAGGTATTGAATTGGGGCTGTCGATGATAGTTCCCATTCGTTGTGTCGTTGTTGTCGATTGACCATTCTAAGGTAATCGAGGTATTGAATTGGGACCGCCGAGGACGGTACCCATCCGTGAGTCATTGTTGTCGTGTTGGCCGACTCAAGGCAGCACACTATCATTCTCGTGAATTCGGTAATCTTAGGATCGTTGCCGTTTGTGATTAATTATGTTTGGAGGCTAGTCTCGGCTAGTGCTCATTATGGGGTAAGTTTGGTGGGGCCTGAACCTTCGCGGTTGTTTTCCCCAACACCTACAACTCAGTAGGTCAACGGCCATTGGATAGTTTCATTATGGGATAAGTTTGGTGGGGCCTGAACCTTCGCGGTTGTTTCCCCCAACACCTACAGCTCAGTAGGTCAACAGCCATTGGATGGTTTCATTGTGATACGGCTTCGTGCCGTGGCTTCGGCCCAAATTGTGATACGGCTTCGTGCCGTGGCTTTGGCCCTAATTATGATACGGCTTCGTGCCGTGGCTTCAGACCTAATTGTGATACGGCTTCGTGCCGTGGCTTCGGGCCTAATTGTGATACGGCTTCGTGCCGTGGCTTCGACCCTAATTGTGATACGGCTTCGTGCCGTGGCTTCGGCCCTAATTGTGATACGGCCCTAATTGTGATATGGCTTCGTGCCGTGGCTTCGGCCCTAATTGTGATACGGCTTCGTGCGGTGGCTTCGGCCCTAATGGTGATACGGCTTCGTGCCGTGGCTTCGGCCCTAATTGTGATACGGCTTCGTGTCGTGGCTTCGGCCCTAATTGTGATACGGCTTCGTGTCGTGGCTTCAGCCCTAATTGTGATACGGCTTCGTGCTGTGGCTTCGGCCTAATTGTGATACGGCCCTAATTGTGATACGTCTTCGTGCCCTGGCTTCGGCCCTAATTGTGATACGGATTTGTGCCGTGGCTTCGGCCCTAATTGTGATACGGCCTCGTGTCGTGGCTTCGGCCCTAATCGTCTGACTTAATTTGTTTGGCTTCATGTGATTGTGATATTTGACAGCTTCGGCTGAGTGGCTTTCGGGCCTTCGTGATTGTCTTGGTAATTTCATTGGAGCCTTCAGGCATTATGATTCATAATTAATTCAGTTCTGGTTTGGTTCATGTAGTGTAATTCATTGTGGTACTCTATAATTATGATTTGTCGTTGGGCATTTACGTTCTAACCTGTCGAACAGGTATTAATAGTATGCCGTGGGCATAGTGTCTCACGAATGCTCGGTTCTTACCTTGATTTGTGAGCATCTCGTATTATTATTATCATTGTAGCGCTTCATTCTGCCTTTGGATGCATATCATGTGATACATGTATTTGATGTTCATTATCTGGATGACTGACCCCGTAGGGGCGGGACATGTTTTCATGTTTTAGGTGCTTGCGAGGAGAGAGTTGAGACAAAGGGGCATGATGATGGCGACGAGGCATTCGAGCGATACTAGTCCGAGTTGTTCATGTTGGTCATTCAGTTGGAGTGTTCTCCAGTTTGTCAGTCATCGTCATTATGTATTACCCGAGCAGATGCTCGTGGATGTTGTTGTATTTTATTTTTGGCCATGTAGGCCCATCGTTGTCGTTGAAATTCCTTATCGGAATATTGTGTCGGATATCATGGTAGGGACTATGATTTTCCCTTGTTGTTTAATTTAATGTATTTTAGTCATGTTCGCCTGGTGGATCTCCTGGCGTGGGGTCCACGGCACTGTAATAACCCAATAGGATTTGGGGGTGTTACAGAGGCAACTTGGGAACGTGAAGAGGAGATCCGTTCTAAGTATCCAATATTTATTTTTCAAGGTACCTAACTTAATTTTCGAGGACGAAATTTTATTAAAAGGGGGTAGATGTAACGCCCCGATTTTGCATATACATTTATTGTGAATTATAACATGTACAATTTTATTAAATTAATGCCCGAATAATTTTATCATTTAGTTCATTTTATTTTCATGACCATGCAGATTCATTTATGTCATTATAATTCATGTCATGTCATGTGATTCATGTAGTTTCATCTCTCATTTTATTTTATTATGTTTCACCTCGTCATTTCTAGGCCCAAGTCAAATTCTAAGCGATATTAATTGTTACCCAAATATTTTACAAGCCAAATAAAAATATTATTTATTATTATTAATAATAATATGATTATTATTTAGTTTAGCCTAATTATTTTGGTTCCCCCTCGCCGAAGAACCAAGATCGGCGGCGACGACCTCGTCGCCTACCGCGGAGCCAAGAGATCAGTACACGATCGCCTCAGCTCCTGCTCCGAGAGCCAAACCACGAGCGACCAGGCTACGGCGATGGCCGCAATGCAACGCCAGCTCGATGGTATGAAGGCGCTCCTAGAAACTGGGGCAGGCGCCAAGAGAAAGATCGCCAGGCCGAGTGAGCCGCTCGCGGTCCAGATCGAACTTGCCCCCGTGCAGCCAAGGATCGCTCCTCCTCAAACACCTTTGTACGAGGGGAGATCGGACCCCGAGACTCACTTGAGCAAGTTCCGGATCTACATGACTGGATGCGGGGCATCAGACGAGACCAGGTGCCAAATGTTCCCGTTAACACTGGGCAATCTGGCCCATAGGTGGTACATATCATTGCCACCACGATCCATCAGTTCCTTTGAACAGCTGGCGAGCGACTTCACGTCGTACTTCGCCGCCAAGGCCGCTCGACCAGAAGGTCCCCACCGCATGATGAAGATCAGGCAGGGGGAAGGCGAGTCCGACGAAGACTACATCGACCGTGTGGATGAAATAATCCTCAACGGCGAGCCCATAAGCGACGAGATCGCCCTCTACTCGGTCCTAGGGGGATTCAATGGTCTTTCGCCCATGTGTAACACCCCCGATATATTCAGGAATATTACAGCGCCGTAAATCCTTTACATAAGAATTTACAAGGCTGAATAAAAGGAATGACAATAACAGATACCAGTTTATGAAATTACTGAAATGAAATTCAACCGACTGGTTCAAAATCGAAATTACAAATATCCCATGAAGAGTTATATTACATCATCAAAATCCAAGCATTATAAATCGACAACGTACTCGAGTACTTATTGAAAATAACCAATAGATAACGAGACGATAAACCGGTCGAAACATCACTCCGCACCCTCGTCGTCATGCCTCTCCGGTGGTTGTTTCCCGCTCTCACGGATCCACGAACATACACAAATGTTCACCCCGAAGGGTTAGCACAACGATGCTAGTACAAGTACAATAATCATAAAAGCATTGATATAATCAACAATTATATCATAACAAGTTTCTCAACGAGAATATCCACAACACATATCATATCATAACATTTCCAACATACGGATGGTATTCCAACGATCCAGCACCACTATAGATTCCCATGATGATCCGTCGGACCAACACATGGTGGAACTACTGTCCAACGATCCGGCGCACCTGACTATAGATTCCCATGATGATTCCCGTCGGATCAACACATGGTGGACATATATATACACAACATATTTACACGATACCATCACAATTGTCATAGTACAAATAATTAGAGTACTTGCCTCGGTTCGTTGACAAGAATAAACTTCCACGAATATTAAAATACTCGAAGGTCGTCCCCTTCGATCAGTCACGTGTTAAGCTCGAACCTTAACAAAAGAAAAGGTACAGAATTCATTTCGTCTTTGTGCGGCGTCTAACAATTCAACAATTACGGTAGGAAGTCCTAATAGGCAATCATGCGGGCCAGTTAACGCACGCTACGAATCATATGTAGCGTGCGTTAATGCTACTCGTTAGCGTACCACGGTACACCGCCTAGCGTCGCTAACCCGGCGTTATCGATTGCCTCAGCGATCGGCCCGGCCGACTCGGTGATGGTCTAGCGTGCGTTACGTACCAAGCGTAGCGCCACGCTAACTAGTACACGATAGCGCACGTTGAAGCGCATAACATAGCGTCGCTATCTACTGCATGGCGATTTCTTCTGAGCGATAAGCTGTTCTTGCCATGTTGAAACAATGAAATCCTTCGTGATAATTCATGTTACTTCCATGAATACCAAGTTCTTACTCTTATGAATGATCTCGAGGATGATATCAATTTCAAGATGCAAATATACGTATAATCTTCATGACACCATAATCCATCTTGATTACAATTCTCATGCAAAGTTGGTGATCTCCGGTTGATGTATTAGATGCTACTATCATTATACATATTCGGACTTCATCTTGAGGTGAACTAACAATTCCGACTTACACGAAAGAATATTTCCTAAGATGATTCTTCCTTTAAGTTCTTATAACATCTCTTCCAAATCATGATCACAAAGATAACATAAATCATACGGATTGTTCTCATCATTTGAAGTACTAGGATCCCAACTTCAAGGTTCCAACAATAATATCGTATTTGTAGACATTCCGATCTTCTAAACATGATGTTGTTGAATAATTCACTAATGAAATTCAATACCTCGATAATATGATCATCGTATCCATTGGAAAACCAAATCTAAGGTGGTGATAGGTTGAACATACCTTAGAATGCCGAAATCTTGAACCACGAGGTATAATCCGACTCCGTTTGGTTATGTGCCACTCCTAGGTGTTACTCCTCTTCAATGATCATTCACAAGTGATACTCAATCATTCAATGATCACTAATATATGTTCTAAGTGTTTAGAAGGGATATACTTGCTCTCTGGACTCTCAAAGGTGAAGTATAGGCGAAGGAAATGAAAGCGAATCGGTTCTTTGTCCCATTTATAAAATTGCATTATTGACAAGTTAGCGCACGCTACTAAGCATCCCTTAGCGTGCGCTAATAATGGTTGACTTGAGTTTGTCCGGATGCGTCGGCGGGAATCTTATCTGGACCCATGTCACATTTGGCGCATGTGTTAGGTGTCGCTCAATAATTGAGTTCTTAGCGCCGCAACCCCTACCTTCATAGCGTGCGCTAATAATGTCCCGATAGCGCGCGTTAAGATACATTCTTAGCGTGCGCTATCACAAGGTTTCTTGAGCAATTTTGTATGTTTCTATACTTATGCACAATGATATCAATGCACTAAATATCATATTCCAATAATCAAAATCACCAATCCGAAATAATACATGGTTGAATACAGATGAAATACACTGTAATAAATCCGGATATTACATACTCTCCTACTAAAAGGAGTTTCGTCCCGAAACTCAAGGCGAAAATAACTCGGGATATCTAGACTTCATATCGAACCTGTTTTCCAAGTGGCTTCTTCCATTCCGTGGCGTGACCACCGAACTTTGACCAAAGCGATTGACTTGTTCCTCGGTTGCTTGACTCGACTCTCGAGTATCTTGGTAGTCTTTCTTCAAATGTCCCATCTGCTCGACTTCGATCTCGCCGAAATCAATGATATGGTGGGATCGGTATATATCTCAGAATCGGGATACGTGGAACACGTTATGAACATGACACAATGACGGCGGCAATGCCAATCGTATGCCAACTCCCAACTCTCTCGAGGATTTCAAATGGTCGATATATCTCGGACTCGGCTTTCCTTTCTTTCCGAAACGAAAGATTCCCCGAGTAGGAGAAACCTTCAAAAGTACGAGATCTCCAGTACTGAACACCAATGGACGGCGGCGTACGTCCGCATAGGCTTACTGGCGACTCTGGGCCGTTAACAGCCTTTCACGAATCAAGGCTATCTTATCTCGAGTCTGCTCGATCAACTCTGTTACATTCGATCAAGTCCGATGAATCGTCCCAGCATAGGGGCGATCTGCATCTCCTTCCGTATAATGCCTCAAACGGTGCCATCTTAATGGAAGCATGCCAACTATTATTGTAGGTAAATTCAATCAACGGTAGATGAACTTCCCAATCGTTTGACCAATCTAAGGCACAGGCTCTTAGCATATCTTCCACCGTTTGTATAGTTCTCTCAGGTTGTCCGTCAGACTGCGGGTGAAAAGATGTACTGAAGTTCAATTCGGTCCCCAAGGCCTTATGAACTGCCTTCCAAAAGTGAGACACAAAACGGCCGTCTCGATCAGAAACAATGGTCTTCGGCGTACCATGCAATCGAACTATCTCCGAAATAAAGACTCGTGCCAACCTCTCTGGTCCCCACGTATCCTTAATGCCTAGAAAATGAGCCGATTTGGTTAAACGATCAACTATTACCCAAATCATGTTCATTCCTGTCCTGGTTTTCGGCATATTAGTGATAAAGTCCATTGATATGTCCTCCCACTTCCATTCAGGAATCGGGAGCGGCTTCAACGTTCCAGCAGGCCGTTGATGCTCGATCTTAACCTGCTGACAAGTCAAGCATTTCGAAACATAGTCCGCTACGTCTTGCTTCATATTGCCCCACCAGAAATTCTGCTCCAAGTCCTTATACATTTTACTGGTGCCCGGGTGGATAGAATAGGGCGAACTATGAGCTTCCTTCATAATCGTCTGTTTCAGAACATCAACATTGGGAACGCAGAGTCGGTTCTGAAATCTCAAAACTCCATCGTCATGAATTATGAATCCGGGGGCCTTTCCTTTGATCACTTCATCATGTAACCGAACCATCAGAGGATCATCTACCTGTCTAGATTCGATTTCTTCGGTTAAAGATGAAGTTATCTCCATCACGCCATGATTGTCCTTGGACTCTTTGTAACCATACCTCAATTCCTTCACGAATCATCTCTCGTTGAAGGCTAAGTTGGGATGTCAGCGTCTCCAGCATCTGAATAGAGACAGGCTTGCGGCTAAGTGCATCGGCCACTACATTTGCTTTGCCTGGATGATATAAAATCTCCAAGTCATAGTCCTTAATCATTTCCAACCATCTTCTTTGCCGCATGTTCAACTCTTTACATTGAATATGTACTTGAGACTCTTATGATCCGTAAAGATCGGCGGTGAGTCCGTCTGCATAATGCCTCCGGATCTTCAAGGCAAAAACCACTTCTTTGCTAGCTCCAAATCATGTGTCGGGTAATTAAATTCATAAGGTTTTGATTGTCGCGGCGCATAAGCGATCACCTTATCATTACGCATCAACACGCACCCAAGTCCTTGATTGAAGCATCACGTAAACTATGAATCCTTGAGTTCCTGCGGAAGTGATAGAATCGGTGCCGTCGTCAATCTCTTCTTTAACTCATCAAAACTAGTCGACACGACTCGTTCCACTCAAACTTTTGAGTTTTACGCAAAAGTCGAGTAAGTGGGCGGGAAATTTTAGAAAACCCTTCCACGAATCGACGATAATATCCGACAAGTCCTAGAAGCTTGGACCTCTTTCACATTCTTGGGAGGCTTCCAATCCAATATTGCTTCGATCTTCGAGGATCTACTCGGACTCCTTTAGTGACACCACATGGCCAAGGAACATTACTTCCTTTAGCCGAATTCACACTTAGAAAGTTTGGCGTACAATTGCTCGTTTCTCAAAAGTTCCAATACAATCCGCAAATCTGCGCATGTTCTTAGGACTCTTAGAATACACCGGGATGTCGTCAATAAACACAACCACAAATTTGTCCAAAATTCAATGAACACTCTGTTCATCAATTGCATAAATACGGCGGAGTGCGTTAGTGAGACCAAACGGCATCACCACAAACTCATAATGCCCGTAGCGAGTTACGAGCCGATTTGAACATCGGACTCCTTAATCCTCGATTGATGGTATCCCGATCTCGGATCAATTTTAGAAAATACCGTTGCCCCTTGCGGTGGTCAAACAGATCATCAATCCGTGGTATCGGATATTTGTTCTTAATCGTCATCTTGTTCGGCTCTCGATAGTCAATACACAATGAGCGATCCATCCTTCTTTCGGACAAAAGAAGCGGCGCTCCCGGGGTGGCAGCTTGGCTGAATATAACCCTTGTCCAGTAACTCCTCCAGCTGCTTCTTCAATTCGTACATCTCAGTAGGTTCCATACGATACGGTGCCTTAGAAATTGGTGTCGCTCCAGGTTCCACCTCAATAGTAAATTCTACATCCCTTTGTGGAGGTAGCCTGTAATTCATCAGAAATACATCGGAAATTCGTTCACAACAGGAATAGATGAAAGTTCCACCATTTCGTCTTCTTTCTTCATTGCATAACACCGGTACCGATGACCTTGTTTCAACAATCGCGACTTTCATCGCTTTGATCAATTTTCCTGAGCTTCCGGTTTCCATCCTTGAGCAGTGCTTGGAGCCATCATCAGCGATCAGTGAAATTTTCCTCCTTCGGTAGTCTACAATTGCTCCATACCGATTAAGCCAATCGTCTCCGAGTATCATGTCATCTCCTTGCATTTCTATCACGATCAGATTTGAGAGCCACTCTCTGCCCCCAAATGATACAGGGAAATTTCTAGTTTCTAAATTTCCGACAATTCTCTCTCCACTCGGTAAACCAACAACATAAGGTTCACAAGTATAAAAACCGGAAATATTCAAATGATTTACACAAGACAAAGATATGAAAGAATGTGTAGCTCCTGTATCGAACAATACGCTAACTGGCTGGGAAAAGATTTGGACAGTGCACGATGCGGCAAAGACATCCGGATCATCTGTCCTCCTCATCTCATACAAACGTGGGGGAACAGATCCGGCACTCGATGTCCCCTTTCGGTCCCATTGTCCTCTGCCTCGCCCGCGGCCAAAATTCTGAGGCATCTGAACACTTTGCTGCGTCACATTGGACCGGCTTCCTTCGAATCGGGCCATTGTGATGAGCGGGTTCCATTGTACTTAGTGGCGTCCTTACAAAAGCGTCGCACGGTGCCCTTCTGTCCGCACTCAAAACATGTAAGCTGGAGTGCGCAAACAATCACGCCAAAGGTGGCACAGGCGACCACGATTAAAGCACTTCCTATTGTATCCGTTGTGGTGACATTGTTCCGTAATTCTTTCCGCTCTTAGGTAGGTGCGGAGGCTTCTTGAAAGAAAAGAAGTGGGCCTTGCGGGGCCCATTGCTCTTGTGCTCTGTAAAAGTACCGGAGACTTTCTGTTTCTTCGACTCCATAAACTTCTCCATTCTTTGCTTCTTTTATTTCATACGCCAACGCCTTATCCTGATGTGGCGGAGAGTGGTACATTCAAAACCGGACATGTACCTCTGGATTTACTGGTTTCATCCTCATTTCAAAATGAATCATCATTTCGCATACATTACGACCGGATGTCGAACAAATGCTAGCTTGTTGGTTAAAAGTCTTAATAAATGCAGGACACGGGTTCGTCGATGGTTGAGCGGAGAAAAATTCCCGAATTTTGGCTTCCCTCACGGGGCGAGGGCAATCTTGAGCTTCCATCATCATTTTAAATTCCGTCAATCGGCATCATGATCTGCAGTCGGATATCTTCCCACCACTCGGATGCTTCCCCTATCGAAAGTCTTGGGCAATAGGAGCTCTCCTGTCGCCCGGCAATTAATTCCAGCAAAAATTTTCTCTAGTTCCTTCAACCAATGGTCCCAAGTGGGAGTCTCGGAAAAGCCGTCAAATTTGGGTGGTTGCATCTTTGCCACCTCTTGTAACCATCGGTCACCTCGATTTCCCATTTATGGAATCCTCTGTTGTCCATCTCCCTGCTGAATTCCTGCCGCCACTTGCATTCGGTCCACGACCTGAGCGAACTGAGTCATCTGGTTCACAACTTGACGAAGGATTTCGCACACCAGTTCGGTTCGTTATTGATGGATTGTTGCGGCTACTTTGAGCTATGACTAGCCTGATTAGAAGGCGATGCCTCCCTTTCGGCATTCCTTCGTCGCGTCCACGACCGCGACCACGTCCACGTCCGCCTCTCAACATACCGTAAGCACAAGTACTTAATACACGGAAACTTGACATCGTTCTAATATTCAAGTATAAAGAGATACGGATGCAAAGAACAAGATAGAGTTTAGGAACTTACAACCACTGTTCGCATGAAGACGTAGGCGGTGCGGTGATGTCGTTCATGACCATTACCTCAAAAGACATAAATGACCCCTATTTTAACCCAACGGCCAAGATATCCATAATCTTAGCTCCGATACCATATTACGTAACACCCCGATATATTCGGGAATATTACAGTAGTAAATCCTTTACATAAGAATTTACAAGGTGAATAAAAGGAATGACAATAATGAGATACCGGTTTATGAAATTACGAAATGAAATTCAACCGATCGTTCAAAATCGAAATTACAAATATCCCATGAAGAGTTATATTACATCATCAAAATCCAAGCATTATAAATCGACAACGTACTTTCGAGTACTTATTGAAAATAACCAATAGATAACAGACATAAACCCGGTCGAAACATCACTCCGCACCCTCGTCGTCATGCCTCTCCGGTGGTTGTTTCCCGCTCTCTGGATCTGAACATACACAAATGTTCACCCCGAAGGGGTTAGCACAACGATGATAGTACAAGTACAATAATCATAAAACAAATAAATAATCAACAAATATATCATAACAAGTTTCTCCAGCGAGAATATCCACAACACATATCATATCATAACATTTCCAACATACGGATGGTATTCCAACGATCCAGCGCACACGGCTATAGATTCCCATGATGATCCCGTCGGACCAACACATGGTGGAACTACCTGTCCAACGATCCAGCGCACACGGCTATAGATTCCCATGATGATTCCGTCGGATCAACACATGGTGGACATATATATACACAACATATTTACACGATACCATCACAATTGTCATAGTACAAATAATTAGAGTACTTGCCTCGGTTCGTTGACAAGAATAAACTTCCACGAATATTAAAATACTCGAAGGTCGTCCTTCGATCGAGTCACGTGTTAAGCTCGAACCTTAACAAAAGAAAAAGTACGAGAATTCATTTCGTCTTTATGCAGCGTCTAACAATTCAACAATTACGGTAGGAAGTCCTAATAGGCAATGCATGCGGGCCAGTTAACGCCTTCTACGAATCATATGTAGCGTGCGTTAATCTTACTCGTTAGCGTCACGCGATACACTGCCTAGCGTACGCTAACCCGGCGTTGTCAGTGCCTCACTGATCAGCCGACTGACTCGGCTGATGATCTAGCGTACGTTACGTACCAAACGTAGCGCACGCTAACTAGTACACGATAGCGCACGTTGAACTGCATAACATAGCGTGCGCTATCTCTGCATGGCAGTTTACTGCTGAGCAGTAAACTGTTCTTGCCATGTTCGAAACAATGAAATCCTTCGTGATAATTCATGTTACTTCCATGAATACCAAGTTCTTACTCTTATGAATGATCTCCAGGATGATATCAATTTCAAGATGCAAATATACGTATAATCTTCATGACACCATAATCCATCTTGATTACAATTCTCATGCAAAGTTGGTGATCTCCGGTTGATGTATTAGATGCTACTATCATTATACATATTCAGACTTCATCTTGAGGTGAACTAACAATTCCGACTTACACGAAAGAATATTTCCTAAGATGATTCTTCCTTTAAGTTCTTATAACATCTCTTCCAAATCATGATCACAAAGATAACATAAATCATACGGATTGTTAACTTCAGAATATTACTCTCATCATTTGAAGTACTAGGATCCCAACTTCAAGGTTCCAACAATAATATCGTATTTGTAGACATTCCGATCTTCTAAACATGATGTTGTTGAATAATTCACTAATGAAATTCAATACCTCGATAATATGATCATCGTATCCATTGGAAAACCAAATCTAAGACGGGTGATAGGTTGAACATACCTTAGAATGCCGAAATCACTGAACCACGAGGTATAATCCGACTCCGTTTGGTTATGTGCCACTCCAAGGTGTTACTCCTCTTCAATGATCATTCACAAGTGATACTCAATCATTCAATGATCACTAATATATGTTCTAAGTGTTTAGAAGGGATATACTTGCTCTCTGGACTCTCAAAGGTGAAGTATAGACGAAGGAAATGAAAGCCAAATCGGTTGCTGTCCCATTTATAAAATTGCATTATTGACAAGTTAGCGCACGCTACTAAGCATCCCTTAGCGTGCGCTAATAATGGTTGACTTGAGTTTGTCCGGATGCGTCGGCGGAATCTTATCCGGACCCATGTCATTGGCGCATGTGTTAGGTCAGCTCAATAATTGAGTTCTTAGCGCACGCAACCCCTACCTTCATAGCGTGCGCTAATAATGGCCCGATAGCGCGCGTTAAGATACATTCTTAGCGTGCGCTATCACAAGGTTTCTTGAGCAATTTTGTATGTTTCTATACTTATGCACAATGATATCAATGCACTAAATATCATATTCCAATAATCAAAATCACCAATCCGAAATAATACATGGTTGAATACAGATGAAATACACTGTAATAAATCCGGATATTACATTCAGGCACCTTACGAAGGACATCCCCCCAACCTACGCGATCTTCCGCGCCAAGGCCGCAGACTTTTTGGCCAGGCGGAGGTTGCTCGCCCTTCGCCAAGGCGAGGGGGCAGAGACGGCAATCGCCAAGTCCAACAAGGCGATCGCCAAGCCACCCCGTGATTTCAGGGCCTTCGAGCATGTGGAAGCCCATCTCCACCACAACCTCAATCTATCTCCGGCCCATATTTTTTATGCCATCCAGGGGCGCGAGCGTCTAAGCAAGCCGAAGGCGATAAGGGACCACGGTCATCTGGACCGCAACAAATTTTGTGCTTACCACAAGAGTCCCGGCCACAACACCGACCAATGCAGCGACCTCCTCAGACAACTCTGGAGATTGTTCTAGGAGGGCAAGCTGGACATTCTAGTCAATTAGCCAGAGCCCCGGGCGAAAAGGATCAAGGGTCGCAATCGGCGACCGAGCGACGGTCATCAGTCTTCCAACCCGATCGCCAGAATCGAGCACAGTGAGCCAGAAGACTTGTACTAGTCAATCCCACCGAGCAACCCTGGTGGCCAGATCCTTATGCTTCAATCAAGAGGTGGAAACTTCGGAGGTCTTTCCCCAGTTTCCACCGTGTCAAGCGAAAGGCTACTGCCCAAGCAACATCTCCAAAAATGAAGGACTCGCTCGTCCTTTAAAGTTCATCATCTAACATGATGGACCTAGGCACGAGATCGCCTCCCTCAGCACAACGTATACCGTCGAGGATCGCCATCTAACATGACGATACGAGGTAGAAGAGTGCAGCCATGGTCCTGGAGGTCGATGGAACCGACAGCCTCGTCCACGCAAGGTTCCTTTGGGCAGAGATCGCTCGCCCTTCGTTTAAATATGAGGCGGGCGTAGCCGAAGGACCCTCCAAAACAGATCTGTGGACACGCTCGCCCGCCCTCAAAGGTACATCATCTAACATGGTGGGCCCGGACAATGCGACGCGTCCCTACCCCCGTCACAACGTATGCCCTCAAAGGTCCGCCATCTAGCATGTCGGCCCCAGGCAGAAAAGTGCTAACAAGCTACGATCGCGGAGTCGATTAATCCGATGGCGCCCCGTGCAAGGACTCCTCCAGGCAGAGATCGCTCGCCCTTCGTTTAAATACGAGGCAAATCGTAGCCTCCGGAGGACCCTCACAATAAAGTGAGTCGCGAGCCAGACCTACAGGTGGAATGTCGCTCGCGTAAAAGACACGATCGCGGAGGTCGGTCCATTGAACTCCACGACTGTGCACGGTTCCTCTAGGTCGAATCAATCGGCCTTCCACGAGGGATATGCAAAATTGAAGATCGCAAGAAGAAGACCAAAGATAGCTCGCCAAACGATTAGGCCACCCAAATCCGAGACCAAAGTCCGCTCGATGGGTCGCCCGTCATTATCTAAAACGATCGCCAGTGGAACCACCTCACCCCATGTCTTCAACATCGGAGCAAGCTGGGGGGCAATTGTTGTGTCGCGATTTATACGCCTCAACAAGCGATTGGCATAAGGACCGAGCGACCGATCCAGAGTCAAATAGACCAAGGCAGACTTGCCGATCGAAGGACCTAGATCAGGACCCAGCGCCGAGCGATCGACATCCAAGGCGATCGTCTCTCGGCACCTAGCGATCGTCCCAAGTGCCCGACCAAGGACGACCGCCTCATGCCACGTGAAAAGCCAACATCCGTCAAGTCTGCAAAGGCCGAATCTCGAGATAGAGGCCCACGTGCAGATCCGGAAAAGGCGCCGTAGGATAAGGCCCTTTGACTCCAGTCCACCAACAGCTGCCTCACCTACCGACAGACCCGCCGAAAGGTCCAAGGTAGGACCTCCCGAGACAGCGACAAGAGACGCGTGTTGTACTCTCATTGGTTCGCATAGCTGGCTGCCAGCAGCAGCCGTGGATAAATACGATCGCCTCCTTATTATAATACAGGAAAGTCGATCGCCCGTCTGTAATATCCGCAATTTTCGATTTCCGGTAATTTCTTTTTTCATAGGAAGTCCGTTTTGACGACTCGCTCATGACCATTTCGTCATTCTGAGAATGATTAATTCTGCACTTTTTGACATCCGAGTTCGTTTCGGTGTCGTTTTGTTGAGTTCCGTGCTTTTTAGCGACTTTTCCGCGCTTGAGTTCGATTCTTGCGAATCTCGTTCGAAACTGCTGTTTCGAGTTTCCTGTAAGTCCGTTTAACTTTGTTAGACGTGTTGTGAACTTCTGTTTGGTTATTCGATCACGTATCGTGATTTCCAGGCATTTTGGGCCATTTTGTAATTTCTTGAAAGTTACGGGTATTCGTATCTGTAATTGTTGTCTCGACCCGTTTCTTGGTCGCGTATGACTAATTATGGTATTATGAGTTCATTCCGGGTCGTTGATGTTGTCCGCGAACTTTTCGTCGTGTTCGTTCCGTACGTTTTCGGAAATCGGGTCGTCGAGCCCTAGTGGTCGGGTACTGGCCGGACGGTTGCGGGACTGGCCGGACGATTGCGGGCACCGGACGGACAGGTGCGGCAGGAACCGGCGTAGAGCATGCTACGGCCGGAAGGATGTGCACCCTAACCGGCAGGTATAGCGCACGCTAGCTTGGTCGACCAACGCACGCTATCGGACCGGACAGTGGGGTTTCTGGGGTTCTGGACTCGGGAAGGATCGGCAGGTAGCGCACGCTACGCCGAGCGTAGCGCGCACTAGTCGGCAGGCGTAGCGCACGCTGTCGTTCGGCTAGCGTACGTTACCTGGCCGGCGATTCGATCCGAGAGGTTACAGACGGTCGGCTAGCGCACGCGCTAGCGTCCGCCAGCCGCCTTCTCCTTGATCGGGCGAGCGAGATCCGGCCGTGATTGAGTCTTGATCTGAGGGCCTTGCGGTCCCGGCCGAGGTTATCGGCCGAGGCGCCGTTAGCGCGCGCTAGTCCGGAAGGTGTAGCGCCGCTAGGCCAAGCCGTATAAATATATGACAGAGTAGCCATATTTTCACCCGTTTTTCATTTCCATCTTTTCCTCTCCGCGGCTGGAGACTTGCGATCCAGGAGACATGTTGTCAAGCAACTAATCCACGAAGATTGGGAGTTCATATCATCGATTAATCCCTCCATAACCTCCTTTGATCCAGCGAATCAAGGTGAGATTTCCTATAACCCTATTTTGGGAAAATTTGGGATTTTTGCGTTTTTGTCCGATTCATTCCGTGTTGTTGATTAATACACGATGTGTATGATTAATCTTGGTAGTATTCTTGTGTTTAACATCATTTAATCCATTGTTCTTCGTCGAATCGAAGTATATTTCTTGATTTCCTTCGAATTGACTTTTTGGGGGATTTGCCCTCGATCTCGTTTTTCATCCATTTTCGATGGATCGATTATGGTTAAATGATGTTGTTAAACATATTCTATGGATTGTATATCCATATTTCAACTTGGAATTCCGTTTCCGTGATTTGACGGGACGAATCGTGTTCTTGGCCGTTTTCGGGGAAATCCTTGAACTTTCGTCTTTCGTTCTTTGAATTCAACGGCTTTAAGTCGTGTTAGGGAATTCATTTCATTGTTGTTATTGTCCTTCGTAGTTTATGAACGCGAGTTGGCGATCGGTAGAGTCGGCGGGTTCATAGTCGGTTCGTGTAAACCTACTTCGGTCGATTCTTCGCGTTGTTCTTATTCGAGGCAAGTACCTTGCCCATATTTTTCTTATTTTACGGATATGATGATCGGTGATCGTCTTGGTGTGTTTGTTTGGTTGTTTGAAATGAAGTTTCAAAAGATTTCGGTTTGGCCTCGTTAAAGGCTTTCTTTCAAAATGCGTGTGTTTTATGAACGGTGTGTTTTGAGAATTGATTATGATTTGATTATTTTGAACGTTGAAGTCTTTGATGATGATACTCTTGTTGTTTAAAGTTATGGGATCGTGTATTCCGTATTTAATCTTGTTATTGTGTTTTTGAAGAGTTTGATAACGGCGTCGAGTAAGTGGCCATCTCTAGTGAGTATTCTTAATGAACTTACATTCTTAGTATATTAGTATTGCATGAGTAACGTGTGTGTGTGTATGCTCACTACGGGTTAGATCCGACGGGGTCTCAGTAGGGGTCCACGGAGGTGTGGATCGACGAGCTTTGCTTTTAACCACTACGGGTTAGATCCGACGGGGTCTCGGTAGGGGTCCACGGAGGTGTGGATCGACGGTTAATTGTGGTGCATTTTACAAACGTGATTTGATTATGGCATTTCCGGAAATGAGTGCTTTTGAACGGTCTTCATGATTGCATGCATTGACTAAGTGTGTAAGAGGTAAGTTGTTCGTTTGGCCTACTTGGCTAGGATGGCACTAGAGTATTTTGTTGTTTGTGTTAAATCCTTTAATTGCGGATTTTAATGTTGGAAGACGAACCTTGTGGTCGTTCTTGTGTACTGTGAGTTGATGAGATTTGGGGCTAAAATCCCAATGGTTTTGTAAAGGTCATTTTACGGAAAGTAAACCTTTGGGGCGGTGACCCCTTTTGTCTTTTGGATTTTGAAAAGTAGGATTTGATAATCCTAAATTGTTTTCTATTAAAACTCTCGATGGCATTCTAAACCGTTTTATAAATTATTTCCATTGATTTATGATATTTCGATTTCTGAAAGGTTTTCTCAAACTCTTGCCTCGGGAAGTACTTTTCGTTTCGTTTGGATCTTTGAGGATTCCTGGTTATTGTTATTCGTGGAATTTGAATTGTATGGCTCGTATTTGCACTTTGTTCTTGCACTAGCAAAACAGTGGAGTTTTGCTAACCCCCGAGTATTCGGGGGGTGGATGTCTATTTTTGCATTCAGGTTTTGGAGCATAACACAGGGTCGGCACGAAGGATGATGAAAGATGATCGATACTAATCACATGAGGAACCGTACTTTTTTTATTGGTTCAGTTGTACTCTATTTTTCCGCTGCTATATTTTCCCGTTGTACGGGTGTGGTTGTATTTTGACCCCTGTGTGGGCATGAGTTGTAATCGAATTGTATGTTTTTATTGAAAGGCCAAATCGGTCTACTGAGTCATTTTAGCCTTAAAGGCATTGTCGAGATGTTTCATGTTGTTACTAGTCTGGTAGATCCTTGAGGAAAGGTTCTACGGTGTGTAATATCCCTGAGCGGATTGGGGGTGTTACACCGTCAGGATTGAGACATCCCAACTCCTATAAATAGAGGACTTCCAGCTTTCGGAAAATGGCTTGGCTTCGCTTCTCTCTCTGGGCTGCGCTCAAAACTTCGGACATCCTTCTCTCTCACTCTCGAAACCTCTTAACCCAAAGACGGTCGGCAGAAACGAGAACAAGAACGCACAGAGCTTCAACTCTAGTTCTTCCGGCAATCATCAGTATTCAAGAGCTAGATAACTAGGGTCTTTACACTCATTGTAATTGTACTCTAACATTAATATTTGTACTCCCAAGTATTCGTATTAATAATATCTCGCGAGAGCATTCAAGCCCGGGACTAACAACCCCGGCAAATCTTGTGTTATTTACTTTCCCTCGGACGTGCTCTCGCATTTTAAGGTGATATTTCTAATTTTGGGAAGCTGTTTTTGTTATTACTATATATATATATATAATGCAGCGTCATTAAACGACGCATGCATTGTCGTTTCGACTCCCGTTTTTTTTTAGTCCAAAAACAAGGTCCACTATTCAGCCCGATTTTTGGTTTGTTTCAGCCCAACATGTGCATATGTTATGCCCATCTTTGCAGATACAACAGATAACCAAAATGTGTTTAGCCCAAAACAAAAGGGGCTGACCCATAAGAAACAGAATTTTAAATTTAACAAATGTTTAAAAGAATGAACGGCTAACAAAACTCAGGCTCCTACTATAACTGTAATGCAGAAACAAGCTAACCGCCTAAAACCCGACACACGTATACACGAATAGTCATCGCCCCGCCGCAACGCGGCGGTTCGCAGTCGTCCTTGTTCTTTTAAAATTAGAAGACAGCACATACGCTATCGTCCAAATGCTTCAATAGTCCTTAATGGGATCACCTGTACTTCAAAGAAGGGAAGAGAGTGGGAGTGGTGGACAGGACTAGAAGTGGGAAAACGTCGTTGATCAGTGCTTTGTTTCGTCTCGTTGAGCCTCACAGCGGGCGAATTCTGATAGACGGGCTTGATATTTGCTCGATAGGATTGAGGGATTTGAGGCTGAAACTTAGCATTATTCCTCAAGAGCTAACTCTTTTCAGAGGAAGTGTAAGAACAAGTCTTGATCCTTTAGGCCTTCATTTAGATGATGAGATATGGAAGGTAAAATCTGTAATAATTTTAAACACAGAAATATCTATTTATTTATTTATTTTTAATTTTTTAAAAGAAAATTGATTGATTCTTGATTTGCAGGCCCTTGAAAAATGCCAACTTAAGTCCACTGTAAGTGAACTGCCAAATATGCTTGATTATTCTGGTAATAATACTAACTCTGATAACAAAATAGGAGAAGAACAGAACTTTTTTGGGAATTCTAGTTTCATTTGAATCAAGATTGGTTTTTTATTTGCGGTAAGTGATGAAGGGGAGAACTGGAGCATGGGGCAGAGACAGCTCTTCTGCCTAGGAAGAGTCCTTCTCAAGTGGAACAAAATCTTGGTTCTTGATGAGGCGACTGCGTCAATTGACTCAAAGACAGATGCCATTTTGCAGAAGATTATAAGGGAAGAGTTTGCTAACTCTACTGTAATAACTGTGGCACACAGAGTTCCAACTGTCATAGACAGTGATATGGTGTTGGTCTTGTCTTATGGTATGCCTCTGCCTCCGTCGTGTGTGTGTGTGTGTGTGTGTGTGTGTGTGTGTGTGTGTGTTTGTGTTTTAGATGAATTCGTGACGTGAAATATGAGATGTGATACGAAATTAGAACGATAAGGTTTTTTTTTGGCATATTTATGTGGTTTGTTGAATTGTTGCAGGGAAGTTGGCGGCATATGATGAACCCTCAAATTTTATGGAGATTAATTCTTCATTTTCAAATCTTGTGGCTGAATACTGGTCAAGTTGCAACAAGAATTTTTAGTGTATCTTAAAGATGGAAGCTGCAAATGTTATTTATCTTGTCAATTACCACCAATAGTTATAGTAGTAATTGGTAGTTTTTCCTCTATTGAAAGTAACATCTTACAACTATGATTAATACAAGTTTGCTAATCTTATTCATCAGTTTATGTTAGAAATATATAAATTTTTACATAAGATCAAGAAAACTGTGCAAGAATTCTTAAAGATGAATTTAACTGAAAACTGAATTTCTTGGCATATTGTACAAGAAATAGTAATTAACAAAATCTTCACATTCTTTACAAAAACTAAATCTTATTAATGGGAAGTTTCACATCTCCTATGCTAAAAAAAGTAAAGAATCTTTGCTTCAACTATAACAATTTTGACATGATTTCAAAATGTGGTTCAACAACCATATATATGTCTTGTTTCAAGTAGGTTATCTCAGTTGTAAGTGCAAGTATCCTTCTTGAATTTGATAGGCCTGTTGCTAGTCGAATCCATGATCAACGGGCAAGACACCCTTTTGCGGTGCTTCGTCCTCCTACCACATACCTCGTGTTTTGACTTCAAACTCCAACTTCAGTGGAACCTGAACAGCACCCTCTGAGACTACTAGAGTCGATCCAGACCCGTATAATGGAACTCTCGTCCCTTCTATGTGCACCATCACATTCTTGTGACTTTTCCGGCGTTGATAGTATTTTTTCAGCTGCACTCGAAATGCATTTCAAATGAGCAAAAGTATGACTGCAGGGGAACATAATTTTGGCTTGATTGGTCATCTAATTCTTAAAATACTCAATCATAAGCATTGTCAGTCCAATCTATCACCCAAGATAAACACCACCTAACAGATTCTTGATGAATTATAGACAGCATTGCATAAGTACTACTACCTACAGTAAAACCTCGATAAATGAATATGATCGGGACCAGTCAATTAGTGAAATTATTCATTTATCGAAAGAAAATTTGAACATATTATAAGGAGTTGGGACCGGAGAAAATTATTCATTTGGCGAGGTTATTCGTTTATCGAACATTCATTTATCGAGGTTTAACTGTAGCTACCAAACTGTGGAGGAGCAAAACAGAGGGCCTCGTATATGCTTACCTGTCCAGTTGCAACAACGACGTCTTAGTAGATGAGATTGACCGGTGTTGCACTAACATGAATCTCGTAGAATGTAGCAGGATTGTATACACTGATCCTCAAGGATCCATTCACATTCAGCATCTTCGTTGGAACCCGGTGAAGTCTGCACCGGACCCCACGTACATGTTGTTCACTATCAATCTCTACACACAACATTGGAGTCCAATCAAATAAAGATCCTAGTGCATTTTAGCTAAGTGAGTGGTGGTGGCATATGCAAGTTGCTTTCAATCAACCTGCAAAGTAAAAGTTTTACCATCCATTTTCAAAAATTTATGCAACAATCAATGTCTCTCCACTGTCACACACTTATTTCAACTTTCTTGATTAGGCAGGTTTTGCTTAATCAAATGACCATTACAAAACCTTAATCACCCCAAATCTATAATTTGCATAAATCCACACAATTTTGTATTAATGTATACAAAATTGCCAATTTATACCAAGATTAGGTCCTACCCAATATTTAGCAGATAACATCTTTTTTTTTTGCTGCTATATTTAGCAAATATCATTAAACCCCAAGACTTCAACTTTTTAGCAGATAACACCAAAAACCACAAACAAATCCAACTCCAACCAATATTTACATCAAGCCAAATCCCCCAATTCCTTTCAATTCCCCCAATTTCAACCTCAAAACAACCAAAACTCAACATCACAACCTTGAAACACACACACACAGAAACACCAAAATCATAGGTAAGAAAAAGAAAGTTGTACATTGACAGCAACTTCAGCTTTGAAGGGCCACCCAGCGCCCAAATGATCAAGTAAAAGAGAGTAAATAGCACAAAAAACCCTAAAATCGCGAGCAACGCCTGGCAGCGGCGTGTGAAGGCCTTGTCATCATCGAATTCGTCGTAATTCCCCTCCTCTACGATGACATTGTACTCCGACCAGCCCTTGTCGTTGCGCTTCCGGCCGCCCTTGCGTCCCGAGACGGCCGGAAAATGCCGGAGAATCGGCTGGCGGGGGAGTTGCGGGAGTGGCGAGCGAAGGAGGGGTGGGAGGGGGACTCCATGGGGCTGTTGAAATTAGGGGTTGCATGCACCGTTGATGACTTGTCGCCATCTTGCGAAATGCTGGAGGGGCTCTGCACGTAGTAGATCGGCCACTTCGGTGATCGAGACGGCGACGATGGGGCTAAACTCGTTATATCGGATTCGGATTTTGTGTGCATCATCTTTTTTAATTAGATACTACCTCCGTTCTTTTATAACTGCAACATCTGGACTTTCAAATTTGTCAATGTACAACTTTGATTATTAATATCTTCAATTCTTTATTTTTAAAAATTATAAGACGTTGATATTTTGAAAGTATATTTCGAGATGAATCTAACAAGATCTCACATGACTATATTTTTTCATATGTATAAATCACAAAAGATGGTCAAAAGAGAGTATGTGAACAGTGTAATAGTCAACACGTTGCAATAATAAAGTAACGGAGGAAATATTTTGTTTCAAGTGAAGAGATTATTGGGTTGTGAAAGAGATATCACTTCAGTTCATATAAGCTTAAAGCACGACCGGTCATGTCGGAAGGTCTTAGGCGACACGAAAAAATTGAGCACCTTAATAAGCGAAAGATAAACTAATGTAAAAATAATAATGGAACAAATGAGAATTAATTGAAAAAAGAGATAAATTTTTTTACCTTATCTAAATACAATACGTCGAGCGGTTTTGGACGCAAAAGTATTTATCAAGTCTGTGCAATCTAACTCATCAACCAGTTTTCTTTCAATCGATAACATAGTCAATCCATTTAACCTGTCTTGCAACATTGTTGATCTAAAATAGGTCTTAATCAACTTCAACTTCGAAAAAGATCTTTCCGCTGATGCAACCGTAACCGGATGGTTAGCAAAATCTTATACGCAATATAAGCATTTGGGAAGCATGGCCGTCTTTGGGCCTGTGCGGGTGTCTACACGAGGCCTGACCTAATATTATTTTTCAGTAGAAAAAATTGTTATGTATATATAATAATAATATTTGATATATTTGAAACGAATAATACACAAAATCCTTAAAATTTGAACAGGGCCTCCAAATTATTTGAGACGGCCCTGTTGGGAAGCAATTCACCCTCTTCAAATAGCGGAGGACATCTATTGCTCTTGACTTTTCACTTGAAAAATACGACTGCAAACGCAATAATTATGTGCATAAATCATCTCCAATAATGTCTGCATTCCCATTGTGCTTCAAATATTGCTCAAGATTTATGCAAGATTTCAACAAACTCTCATATGATTCAGTCTTCCACTTTTCCATGTTGAACAAAAATCCAAAAGTAAGTTCGTATTCCTTGATTTTTTCCAACTTTTCTTGGAGTGAGGATCGTGCTTGATCGACTATGTAGAGGAAATAATCAACCCTGAAAGATTCTTCTGGTGATTGTTTGACCTCATCACTACCAGTTTCACCATATTGTTTCTTCCTACGGATGATCCATTTTTCCAAAAATTTAGCTTCAACACCCATCTCACAAGCGATAACTTTAGCTTCATCCATGTCACGATCAAATCCATGTTCTATAAAGTCATCAAAAATACAATGAGTCCTTGCAAAAGTGTAATAGCAATTTCAATATCTACGCCTTTAAATTGAAGATTTTTGCTCACTTTGTTGATTGCTTGTAGCATCCTATACCAAATCACCATTCCAAGTAAAAACTCAAAATTATTTAGCTCGTTAGTCGCTAACGCTTCAGCATCACTTTGAGTTTTTGGATCTTCACTTGTCTCGGCTAAAAAGAGTAAAGCATCTCGAATTTGTACAGTTTGCTCTTTTATAGCCTCAACACTTTCAACATGGCTTTCCCATCGAGTTTGTGATAATGGTTTAACTGTGAGTCCAACAACATGGTCTTTAAAGATTTTCCACAATTTTGTAGAGGAAGAGAGTAATGTCTAGACGTGTTGTATCACTCCAAAGAAGCTTCTAGCTTTTCTACAACTGTTCGCCATATCACATAATGTCAAATTGAGACTATGCGAACCACATGGAGTATAAAAAGCTCTCGTGTTCAACTCAAGTAATCTTCTTTGCACTCCTTTATGTCTTCCACTAATGTTTGATTTGTTGGCCTCTCATATCATCCAAATCAAGATCAAGTTTTTCAAGTGTATTAATAAGCTCGAGCGAAAGTCCGAGTCCAGAAGTATCATCCACCTTCAAAACTTGAATCCAGAATTCTTCTTAAGTTGGTAAGTCCTTGGAATAATCCACACACCGGATAACTAAAGACATTTGTTCCTCATGACTTGCATCTGGAGTACAATCAAGTATAATAGAATAATTTTTTGCATGTTTCACCTTCTTTCTGATTGCACTTCTGATTAGGAACTCAACAAAACGAAGAATCTTTAGCAATTGAACCATGTATAAACAAGGAAATTGGTATAATATGACTTAATAATCATCAATCCGTCACAAATCTAAGTTATCACGGATCAAACGGGCGAAATCAAGCAAAACCCCCAATTTTCGCAAAACTAGGATTTTAGGAAAACTAACCATGATTCGCTGGATTGAAGGATGTTATGGAGTGATTAATTGATGATATGAGCTCCCAAACTTCGTGGATTCATAGTACAACAACATATCTTCGACTTCTCCAAGACTCCAGCCGCGGACAGGAAAGATAGGAAATGAAAAACGAGTCAAAATATGACTGCTCGGTCAACTTTTATACTGGTGCAGCCTAGCGTGCGCTACCTGCATGCAGCCTAGCGTGCGCTAACGGGCGGTCATGGTCGAGAATGTTCGGCTGGGGCCCGTATTGACCTATCCTGCCGACCTGTCCTGATGTCCAGAACCTTCTTGTCCGACCGTGGTAGTGCGCGCAGCCTTCCGGCCGTAGCGTGTGCTACGCCTGCCGATTAGCGCGCGCCGTGTCCGACAGTGGCGTGCGCTACCTGCTGTCCGCTCGAAGTCCAGAACCTCTCTGCCCCTGCTACCTCGGCCGACTAGCGTGCGCAGCCTTCCGGCCATAGCGTGCGCTGCCTTCCGGCAGTAGCGTGCGCTATGCCGGTTCCTGCCGCACTTGTCCGCCAGTGCCCACACCCGTTCGGCCAATGCCCGCACACGTCCAGCCAGTGCCCGCACACGTCTGGCCAGTGCCCAGCCGCCATGACTCGACGACTTGATTTCCTGAAATCGCACGGAACGAACACGACAAAACGCTCGGGGACAACATCATCGATCCGAAATGAAAACAACGGATAACAAATCATCACATACGGTCATAAACACCAAAATCAGTTGTCGAAAAAATAATACCGGCACTCGACATCCGGGAAATTTCCGAAAAAAATCCAAAATAACCAGAACAAAAATCGTGGGTATTACATTCTATCCCCCTAAAAATAAATTTCGTCCCGAAACTTAAAACAAAAGCAAGGCGACTCTCGACAACACACCAGGGCTCCATGCAGTATAAAGCTACTATGATCCGATTCAATACACAAGAATGCTTACGAAAAACAATGAGCATGAATCACTGCGGTTGATAAAAAACCCGAGTAGTAGAACAATCAAATCACAAGTTTAATGCTGAAAAAATATGAAATCTCAATGACTCAAGGATTTGGAAGATCAAATATGAAGACAATTTCCCAACACTTATGGAAATTACGAAGTGGCCCAGATGTTCAATAATCATTACGAGATCAAACAATAATGATTGGACAACGACGAACGAATAGCAATGATCGAACAACAACGATAAACTCTGAAGTTCACACCTCAAATCAAGACATCAATAACTTGTAGGAACCACGAGGTGTTAATTTCGCACACTGTTCACAGGAAATCGATCCGAACTTGGAAAGATCACAACGATATACAGATCAATTTGGGACAATATCAGAACTTGCTCGAATGGCAAAGGTAAGAAACAACACAAGGTCAGAAAGATCAACAAACGCAATCGAATCGATACTGTCGAACGAAATGGGAGCGAAAAAAATATGGGTATTACATCATATCACCTTTAAAAGATGTTTCGTCCCCGAAACCTAAACAACGAGAACGAAGTACTAGAATAGCAGCCTCCCCATCAATATTCTCTTGGTTCCGCATCCGATTTCCATGACCAACTGTACCGCGGTAAAGACCGCGTCCTCTGTCCCTCGGCATACTAAGCGGATTCTCACTCAATACGATTGCACCACTTCGCAAAAATAATATGCTAGAGTACCAACTTAGCACAACATATTGCATAAGGTAACCAATAACAACTCGATAAGAAAATCCACGAGATATCCTTTTAAAGGAAATCTTTAAATTTGTATGTTTACTCGAAATAGAATTTTTGAAAGTGCTTTTGGTACTTCAGACTGTTTTATCAAAACATGTAAACAACAGACTTTACCCGTCTCATTTTGAAATTATTTGCAAAGCAATATTTTCTGTGCAACCGGCATTGTCAAAATCACCACGCCACTACACACTAGTATCACCGTTAATAACAAATAAGATAACCACGCAAGTTCATCAAATCATCCGTACATACTTTAATAAGTATAGGAAACTTTCCAAATCCGAGTTTGAAATTTAAATCAAGTAAGATTTTCCATCTTTCACTCTATATTTTTGAAAAATAAAAAAAATCGTATTGGTTTTTGAAAAAAAAAATTGTGTGAAAGATTTTTGAAAATTATGTACTCGAATTATTCGAAAATACAATAGTACGTTAAAAGTCATTTCCGAAAATTCTCCCAACACTACACAAAAATCAACGATGGTAACATTTTACAAAATGTTCAACGTACTTTAAAACAACTCTTTCAATACCGTCGAGGTTTTATTGGAAAATCCTAGGCCGGCTCGCAAATTTCAAACAATTTCAAAGTTCATACAAAGCCGCCGATTTAATCGCAACGTCAAATTAGTTTCAAAATTTGATTTTCCGCAACTTGCACAAACTTATGAAAGTTTCAGGAAAACATTTTCGAACACACACACATCAGACATAATTTATCAACTCACTGAACAGAATCAATTATCACTTAGCGCGAATGAAAAGTCATAACACGTGTTCACACAAAACAGTTGTCATCACTAGACAACACACATAGAATACAATTACGGGTGATCGACTGCCAAGGTTAGGCCTAACAGTTAAAAGAAATGCAGTTCTCTAGCCTCTGTCCCGGCTAACTAACGCGCGCTACAACAATTATTTAGCGTGCGCTACCCATGCTGCATTAGCGCGCGCTAGCCTCGCACTCAGCGTGCGCTAGCTGCTCCAACTCAGCAACACGATCACGAACATATATACGACATTACTAGAACCGAAGTTTACAAATGAATAACGGCTGCATATGAACCTAAATGCCATCGATTCACATACTGACAACACCTCATGAGCAACCATCAAAAGACAATTGTCATTTAAAACCGAAAAGTTAAAAGCAAGAGTCACGTCTTGAGTACATTTGTAGATCTCATTTGAATTAAAAAAAATCGTGTTTTGAAAACTTATAATACAAAATGCAAATGAAATATCGGTAATTCGAATTCTCCAAAAAATTTCGACCTTGAGGTCATCATACGAAAATCAAACTTTTTTTCCCTTTGGAGGATGTTTTAAGACAAAATTTACGTAACTCCCCAAAAACATGTAAAGCTTTAAAATATCACATTGACAACTTTTTCTTTGCGTAACCACACCAAGGCCATCACTCTTATAAAACGACTTATATCAGGATGTGTGTATATATACATATACGTTGGCACCACTTTCATTCTAGCATCATACGAGGATCAAACAACATAGGCCACATAATCACAAATCACCTTTAAACTCCACGTCATAAAACAAAATCATACAAGCTCGTATATCACAAGGCACAATATAGTAGGGAGACTTACATCCATAGGTCGCACGAAGATGATGGCTGCACCTCGATACTAATCACGGCCGACATCACAGACGACGCGTCGCGACACGACTTAGTCAGACATAATCCGGCAAGACAAGACTCAACAATACACAACTGGACCCGACAGCCTAGGTTTCCGCAACCTTGCTCCGATACCATAAATGTAACACCCCCAGAATCAAACCGGGAATATTACACGCCGCAGACCCTCTCCGTGAGGATCCACCAGGCTAGACATCCAAACAACACAATACATTACATACCCACATGATAAAATAACGAGCCAAAAGACCGATTTGGTCTTTCATTACTAACATACAAGTCAAAAATACACATTTCCATCTCGACTAATACCCATGCAAGGGTAAAATACACTCATAAACAAATAGTACGATAGCGGAAAAGACCATACACGAACTCCGACTAACTGCATCCAAAACTGGCCTTCGTGTGATTAGTATCATTCGCCTTCTATCATCCTTCACGCCGATCCTGTGTTTTGCTCCCAAACCTGCATGTACCTGGATGCAAAACAGACATCCACCCCCCGAATACTCGGGGGTTAGCAAAACTCCACTGTTTTGCTAGTACAAGTATAAAATGCAAATACGAGCTATACACAACACATTCCGAGAATACAACGAAAGACTTCCCGAGATATTTTATTTAATTAAAAATAGTTCAAGTCTTGAAAGTAGAAGCAAAACAAGAAAGCACTTTGAAAACACTTCAAAATCTCGGGAGTTTTGAAAACATTTGTTATTGAAAAGTTCTTAATTCTCGAAAGCCACTTAGGGTCACAGCCCCAAAATTCATTTTCCAAAATGCAAATCCGTTAACAAAACACGGGGTCCACTACCCGATCATTCCGATCACCAAACACAGGGTCCACGACCCGATTATCCACTTCAATTCACTTCCAAAAACACATTACACATAACACATTATTTTTATGTCATTTTAGCCAAACACCAAGACTCGATATATAATGTCTCTCGACCCTGAGCACCAAGCATTGTGATACTCCGGACATATCACAATTAATCATCAGTACAAACACTCTGGCAATTCTCGCGACCCAGTCCGGCCCTCAAGCCACCAAGTCCCTGTGTGTCCCGTCGAGCAATCCCCATGTGAGAATGCCCACTCGAAGTAACCCTCGCGACCCGGTCCAGCCGCTAAGCCACCAGGTCCCCGTGTGACCCCATCGAGTCAATCCCCGAGTGAGAGTACCCGAGAACAACCTTACAACTCTCATCAATTCATATTTCCAAAACCACAATCCTCAAGAGTCAATCACAATATATATGGTCGAGGTATTTTGCTAGAATGGCCAAATTATCTGACACATACTCACGACTCAGCATTAATACTATTCACAAGGAAGCACACTTATCTCAACAACACCGAACGACACAACTAGTATCACACAATTCACATATTCACCGATAACCACATGATTCCACGCACAATTCTTAACAAAAGGATTGAACCTTAAATTACCGACGACATAATCACACATAATGACATCACCCGAAAGTAAGGAGATCCTATACTCAAGACTAACACACATAGTCAATTAAGCACATTAAGTCCCGAACACAAAAGTCATCTTTTAAGAAAACCATGATTGTAAATATACCGATTCTTTTGAAAAATGGTTGTAAACATTCATTTAGCACATATTGTTGATTTCCAACCATTATATCCACAAAACACGTAATGTATGGGCAAGATACTTGCCTCGATAATCGATACCGGATACTCCGACGAACACGGCTCAACCAGGTAACCTCGAACACCTACAATTCTCCGGCAGGAACAACGGTAACACAAAGATCGGGAAACGACGAACGGAAGAGTTCCGAATCAAGTTCTTCGCAAGGAACCTGACCCTAACATCATACCATCAATAATCAACGATCGTAAGAGGAAGAAAAATTTTAGAACGCCCAAAACCCCCCTCTAAGGATTTTCACCGGACACCTTCAAGGCGCCAATTAGGAACTCAACAAAACGGAGAATCTTTAGCAATCGAACCATGGATCAACAAGGAAATTGGTATAATACGACTTAATAATCATCAATACATCACAAATCTAAGTTATCACGGATCAAACGGGCAAAATCAAGCAAAACCCCTAATTTTCCCGAAACTAGGATTTTAGGAAAACTAACCTTGATTCGCTGGATTGAAGGATGTTATGGAGTGATCAATTGATGATATTAGTTCCCAAACTTCGTGGATTCATAGTATAACAAGATATCTTCGACTTCTACAAGACTCCAGCCGCGGACAGGAAAGATAGGAAATGAAAAACGAGTGAAAATATGACTGCTCGGTCATATTTATACTGGTGTAGCCTAGCGTGCGCTAGGCTGCCAAGCTAGCATGCGCTAACGGGCAGTCATGGTCGAGAATGTTCGACCAGGGCCCGCGTTGACCTATCATGCCGACTGTCCTGTTGTCCAGAACCTTCCTGTCCGACCGCGGTAGCGCGCGCAGCCTTCCGGCCTTAGAGTGCGCTACGCCTGCCGATTAGCGCGCGCCGTGTCCGACAGTGGCATTCGCTACCTTCTGTCCGCCCGAAGTCCAGAACCTCTCTGCCCCTGCTGCCTCGGCCGACTAGCGTGCGCAGCCTTCCTGCCGTAGCGTGCGCAGCCTTCCGGCCATAGCGTGTGCTGCCTTCTGGCAGTAGCGTGCGCTATGCCGGTTCCTGCCGCACCCATCCGGCCAGTGCCCGCACACGTTCAGCCAGTGCCTGCACACGTCCGGCCAGTGCCCAGCCGTCATGACTCGACGACTTGATTTCCCGAAATCGCACGGAACGAACACGACAAAATGCTCGGGGACAACATCATCGATCCGAAATGAAAACAACGGATAACAAATCATCACATACGGTCATAAACACAAAAATCAGTTGTCGAGAAAATAATACCGGCACTCGACAACCGAGAAATTTCCGAAAAAAATCCAAAATAACCGGAACAAAAATCATGGGTATTACATTCTATCCCCCTAAAAATAAGTTTCATCCCGAAACTTAAAACAAAAGCAAGGCGACTCTCGACAACACACCAGGGCTCCATGCAGTATAAAGCTACTACGATCCGATTCAATACACAAGAATGCTTACGAAAAGCAACGAGCATGAATCATTGCGGTTGATAAAAAAATCGAGTAGTAGAACAATCAAATCACAAGTTTAACGCTGAAAAAATATGAAATCTCAATGACTCAAGGATTTGGAAGATCAAATATGAAGACAATTTCCCAACACTTATGGAAATTACGAAGTGGCCCAGATGTTCAATAATCACGATTACGAGATCAAACAATAATGATTGGACAACGACGAATGAATAGCAATGATCGAACAACAACGATAAACTCTGAAGTTCACACCTCAAATCAAGACATCAATAACTTGTAGGAACCACGAGGTGTTAATTTCGCACACTGTTCACAGGAAATCAATCCGAACTTGGAAAGATCACAACAATATACAGATCAATTTGTGACAATATCAGAACTCGCTCGAATGACAAAGGTGAGAAACAACACAAGGTCAGAAGCATCAACGAACGCAATCGAATCGATACGGTCGAACGAAATGGAAGCGAAAAAAATATGGGTATTACATCATATCACCTTTAAAAGATGTTTCGTCCCCGAAACCTAAACAATGAGAACGAAGTACTAGAATAGCATCCTCCCCGTCAATATTCTCTTGGTTCCGCATCCGATTTCGATGACCAACTATACCGCGGTCACGACCGCGTCCTCTGTCCCTCGGCATACTAAGCGGATTCTCACTCAATACGATTGCACCACTTCGCAAAAATAATATGCTAGAGTACCAACTTAGCACAACATATTGCATAAGGTAACCAATAACAACTCGATAAGAAAATCCACGAGGTATCCTTTTAAAGGAAATCTTTAAATTTGTATGTTTACTCGAAATAGAATTTTTGAAAGTGTTTTTGGTACTTCGGACTATTTTATCAAAACTTGTAAACAACAAACTTTACCCGTCTCATTTTGAAATCATTTGCAAAGCAATATTTTCTGTGCAACCGGCATTGTCAAAATCACCACGCCACTACACACTAGTATCACCGTTAATAACAAATAAGATAACCACGCAAGGTCATCAAATCATCCGTACATACTTTAATCAGTATAGGAAACTTTCCAAATCCGAGTTTGAAATTTACATCAAGTAAGATTTTCCATCTTTCACTCTATATTTTTGAAAAATAAAAAAAATCGTATTGGTTTTTGAAAAAAAATTTGTGTGAAAGATTTTTTAAAATCATGTACTCGAATTATTCGAAAATACAATAGTACGTTAAAATTCATTTCCGAAAATTCTCCCAACACTACACAAAAATCAACGACGGTAACATTTTACAAAATGTTCAAGGTACTTTAAAACAACTCTTTCAATACCGTCGAGGTTTTATTGGAGAATCCTAGGCTGGCTCGCAAATTTCAAACAATTTCAAAGTTCATACGAAGCCGCCGATTTAATCGCAACGTCAAATTAGTTTCAAAATTTGATTTTACATAACTTGCACAAACTTATGAAAGTTTCAGGAAAACATTTTCGAACACACACACAGCAGACATAATTTACCAACTCACTGAGCAGAATTAATTATCACTTAGCGCGAATGAAAAGTCATAACATGCGTTCACACAAAACAGTTGTCATCACTAGACAACACGCATAGAATACAGTTACGGGCGATCAACTGCCAAGGTTAGGCCTAACAGTTAAAAGAAATGTGGTTCTCTAGCCTCTGTCCCGGCTAACTAACGCACGCTACAACAATTATATTGCGTGCGCTACCCATGCTGCATTAGCGTGCGCTAGCCTCGCACTCAGCGTGCGCTAGTTGCTCCAACTCAGCAACATGATCGCGACCATATATACGACATTACTAGAACCGAAGTTTACAAATGAATAACGGCTGCATATGAACCTAAATGCCATCGATTCACATACTGACAACACCTCATGAGCAACCATCAAAATACAATTGTCATTTAAAACCAAAAAGTTAAAAGCAAGAGTCGCGTCTTGAGTACATTTGTAGATTTCATTTGAATTAAAAAAAACGTGTTTTGAAATCTTATAATACAAAATGCAAATGAAATACCGGTAATTCGAATTCTCCAAAAAAATTCGACCTTGAGGTCATCATACGAAAATCAAACTTTTTTTTCCCTTTGGAGGATGTTTTAAGACAAAATTTACGTGACTCCCCAAAAACATGTAAAGCTTTAAAATATCACATTGACGACTTTTTCTTTGCGTAACCACACTGTTGTTAACCAAAATATTATACGGAAGGGATTACTGGATATGGCTATAGGTGAGTAACAAACAAAATGTGAGAGCATGTCCGAGGGAATGTAAATAACACAAGATTTTTCGGGTTTGTTAGGCCCGAGCGCGAGATATTATTAATACGAATACATTGGAGTACAAATATTAATGTAAGAGTACAATAACAATGAGTGTAAAGACCCTAGTTATCTAGCTCTTGAGTGCTGCTCTGTGAGTTCTTGAACTGTAGGGAGTTCTCATTTCTGCCGACTGTCTTTTGGTTAAGAGGTTCTGAGAGAGAAATCCTAGATAGAGTCAAGAGAAAATCCGAGAGAAAAAGCAGAGAGAGAAAGCCGAGTGCACGAAGCCGTCTATTTATAGGAGAGGAGGTAGCTGGGATGTCTTGATCCCGAGCGGGCGATCGCCATTCTTGCATTATAATAAGCGGGAGATCATCTCAACACGTGGGTCGGTTCCCTTAAAGTCTGCGGCTGCTGCCCCCCAGCTTGCTCCGATGCTGAAGGAATTGGGTGAGGTGGTGTTACCGGCGATCATTTGAATTACAGACGAGCGAGTCAACTCTTTATGGACCAGACGATCATTTTCTTGAGCGGAAGGTTCAGCTCTTGTGGCCTTCAATTTTGCAGATTCCTCGAGGAAGGCCGATCATCTCGATCTTGAGGAACCGCGCACGGTCGCGGAGTTCGATGGACCGACCTCCATGACCATGTCTTGTGCGCGAGCGACATTCCACCTGTAGGTCTGGCTCGCGACTCACTTTATTGTGAGGGTCCTCCGTTAGGCTGCGCCCGCCTCGTATTTAAACGAAGGGCGAGCGGTCTTGGTCTGGAGGAGTCCTTGCATGGGGCATCGTCGGATTAATCGACTCCACGACCGTGGATTGTTAGCACTTTTCTACCTCGGGTCGTCATGTTAGATGGCGATCCTCGACGGTATACATTGTGACGGGGGTAGGGACGCATCGCATTGTCCGGGTCCACCATGTTAGATGATGAACCTTTGAAGGCGGGCGAGCATGTCCACAAATTTGATTGGAGGGTCCTTCGGCTACGCCCGCCTCGTATTTAAACGAAGGGCGAGCGATCGCAGCCCAAAGGAACCTTGCATGGACAAAGATGTCGGTTCCATCGACCTCCAAGACCATGGCTGCACTCTTCTACCTCGGATCGTCATGTTAGATGGCGATCCTCGACGGTATACGTTGTGCTGAGGGAGGCGATCTCGTGCCTAGGTCCATCATGTTAGATGATGAACTTTAGATGGCGAGCGAGTCCTCTATTTTTTAGAGACGTTGCTTTGGGCAGTGGCCTTTCGTTTGACATGGTGGAAACTGGGGAAAGACCTCTGAAGTTTCCACCTCTTGATTGAAGCATAAAGATCTGGCCGCTAGGGTTGATCGGTAGGATCGACTCGTATGAATCCTCTGGCTCGCCGTGTTTGATTCTGGCGATTGGATTGGGAGACTGGTGATCGTCGTTCTGACGCCGATCGCGGCACTTGATCCTTTCCGCCCGGGGCTCCGGCTAAGTTACTAGATTGTCCAGCTTGCCCTCCTCGAACAATCTCCAGAGTTGTCTGAGGAGGTCGCGGCACTGATCGGTGTTGTGGCTGGGACTCTTGTGGTAAGCACAAAATTTGTTGCGGTCCAGATGACCGTGGTCCCTTACCGCCTTCGGCTTGCTTAGCCGCTCGCGCCCCTGGATGGCGTAGAAAATATGAGACGGAGATAGATTGAGGTTGCGGTAGAGATGGTCTTCCACATCCTCGAAGGTCCTGAAATCACCGAGTGGCTTGGCGACCGCCTTGTTGGACTTGGCGATCGCCGTCTCTGTCCCCTCGCCTTGGCAAAGGGCGAGCACCCTCCGCCTGGCCAAAAAGTCTGTGGCCTTGGCGCGGAAGATTGCGTAGGTCGGGGGGATGTCCTTCGTATGGTGCCTGAACATGGGCGAAAGACCATTGAATCCCCCTAGGACCGAGTAGAGGGCGATCTCGTCACTTACGGGCTCGCTGTTGAGGATTATCTCATCCACCCGGTCGACATAGTCTTCATCGGACTCGTCTTCCCCCTGCCTGATTTTCGTCATGCGGTGGGGGCCTTCTGGTATGGCGACCTTAGCGGCGAAGAATGATGTGAAGTCGTTCGCCAGCTTCTCAAAATAGTTGATAGAGCGCGGTGGCAAGGAGGTGTACCACCTATGGGCAAGATCGCTAATGTCAAAGGGAACATTCGACATCTCGTCGCGTCTGATGCCCCGCATCCGGTCATGTAGATCCGGAACTTGCTTAGGTGAGTCTCGGGGTCTGATCTCCCCTCATACAAAGGCGTTTGAGGAGGATCGATCTTTGGTTGCACGGGGTCAAGCTCGATGTGGACCGCGAGTGGCTCACTCGGTCCGGTGATCTTTCTACTGGTGCCTGCCCCAGTTTCCATGAGCGCTTTCATCTCGTCGAGCTGGCATTACATAGCGGCCATCGTCGTGGCCTGGATGCTCACGAAAAGGCGCTCGGAGCGGAAGCCGAGGCGATCAAGTACTGATCCCCTGGCTCCGCTATCGATGATGTTCTTGCCACGGGGCTCGATTCTTCGGCGGATGGGGTCCAAACGACTGACCTATTTTTGGTTGGGAGTTGGGTATGCCGAACTCCTGGTGACGGATTCGGAATTCGCCGTCTCGTGGTTGGGGTTAGAATGTCCCGGTCGCCACGATGGATCATTTCCTAGGCGGTTGAAGACGGAACCGTCCCACCTCGCGAGGGCCTTTTCTTGTGAGTCGGGGCTTTCTGACGATCGCTCGACCAGTAACCCCTTGAGCTTCCATTTGCCCGCGCGGCGGATGGCCGAGGGTGTTATAGCGGGCGCTGCGCATGCTCTCCGTCGCTCTCTTAGGATGGCCATAGCCTCCTCGATCTGTGCCGCGGTTTGGAACTGGTCAAGCGAGAGGCTGGGGCCGTCCCTCGGGGGCGGGATCAAGAGTCTCGCGTCGCCGCAGCTACCCTCTGCCGTAGGTTGGGGCTCGGATTGAGCCGGAAGTTGACGTCCGGCGGATCGGAGAGTGGCTCTCTTCACTGTGGTGGTAGACGTCATGATTCTGAAGGTTTTTCTTTGAAGAACAGTGAGTGTTTCTTCAAGTATATGCTCCGGAGAAAAGTGAGTGTTCTTCGAAACGGTCGGAATGAAAATGAAGGTAAATGCCCTACTTCTAGCGCCAATTGTTGTTACCCAAAATATATTATATTGCTGGAATGGATGAGTAACAAACAAAATGCGAGAGCACGTCCGTGGGAATGTAAATAACACAATATTTGTCGGGTTTGTTAGGCCCAGGCTTAAATGCTCTCGCGAGATATTATTAATACGAATACGTTGGAGTACAAATGTTAATGTAAGAGTACAATTACAATGAGTGTAAAGACCCTAGTTATCTAGCTCTTGAGTTTCTTGATCTGTATGGAGTTCTCATTTCTGCCGACCGTCTTTTGGTTAAGAGGTTCTGAGAGAGAAATCCTAGACAGAGTCAAGAGAAAAGTCGAGAGAGATAGCAAAGAGATTCCCAAGTGCAGGAGGCCTTCTATTTATAGGAGAGGAGGTAGCTGGGATGTCTTGATCCCGAGCGGGCGATCGCCTTTCTTGCATTATAATAAGCGGACGATCGTCTCAGCACGTGGGTCGGTTCCCTTAAAGTCCGCGGCTGCTACTGACAGCCAGCTGTGCGAACTAGTGAGAAAACGCCATGTGCCTTACGTCGCTGTCTTGGAAGGTCCACTTTGGACCTTTCGGCAGGTCTGTCGGTAGGTGAGGTTTGTCCTTGTCGTTGACAGTTGTTGATGGGCTGGAGTCAAAGGCCTTTTCCTACGGCACCTTTTTCGGATCTGCACGTGGGTCTTTACTCCGAGATCCGGTCTTGGTAGATACGACGGATGTTGGTTTTACACGTGGCATGAGGCGGTCGTCCTTGGCCGGGCACCAGGGTCGATCGCTATGTGCCAAGAGACGATCGCCCTGGATGTCGATCGCTCGGCACTTGGACTTGATTTGGGATCTTCGTTTGGTAGGTGTGCCGTGGCTCATTTGACGCTGACTCGGTCGCTCGACCCTTATGCCGATCGCCGTCGAGATGTGTTAATCGCGACACAACACACACCAAGGCCATCACTCTTGTAAAAACGACTTATATCAGGATGTGTATATATATACATATACATTGGCACCACTTTCATTCTAGCATCATACGAGGATCAAACAACATAGGCCACATAATCACAAATCACCTTTAAACTCCACGTCATAAAACAAAATCATACAAGCTCGTATATCACAAGGCACAATATAGTAGGGAGACTTACATCCACAGGTCGCACGAAGATGATGGCTGCACCTTGATACTAATCACGGACGACATCACAGACGACGCGTCCCGACACGACTTAGTCAGACACAATCCGACAAGACAAGACTCAACAATACACAACTGGACCCGACAGCCTAGGTTTCCGCAACCTTGCTCCGATACCATAAATGTAACACCCCCAGAATCAAACCGGGAATATTACACGCCGCAGACCCTCTCCGTGAGGATCCACCAGGCTAGACATCCAAACAACACAATACATTACATACCCACATGATAAAATAACGAGCCAAGAGACCGATTTGGTCTTTCATTACTAACATACAAGTCAAAAATACATATTTCCATCTCGACTCATACCCATGCAAGGGTAAAATACACTCACAAACAAAAGTACGACAGCGGAAAAGACCATATACGAACTCCGACTAACTGCATCCAAAGTTGGCCTTCGTGTGATTAGTATCATTCGCCTTCCATCATCCTTTGCGCCGATCCTGTGTTTTGCTCCCAAACCTACATGTACCTGGATGCAAAACAGACATCCACCCCCCGAATACTCGGGGATTAGCAAAACTCCACTGTTTTGCTAGTACAAGTATAAAGTGCAAATACGAGCCATACACAACACATTCCGAGAATACAAGACTTCCCAAGATATTTTGTTTAATTAAGAATAGTTCAAGTCTTGAAAGTATAAGCGAAACAAGAAAGCACTTTGAAAACACTTCCAAATCTCGGGAGTTTTGAAAACATTTGTGATTAAAAAGTTTTTAATTCTCGAAAGCCACTTAGGGTCACAGCCCCAAGTTCATTTTCCAAAATGCAAATTCGTTAACAAAACACGGGGTCCACTACCCGATTATTCCGATCACCAAACAAAGGGTCCACGACCCGATCATCCACTTCAATTCACTTCCAAAAACACATTACACATAAAACATTATTTTTATGCCATTTTAGCCAAACACCAAGACTCGATATATATTGTATCTCGACCCTGAGCATCAAGCATTGTGATACTCCGGACATATCACAACTAATCATCAGTACAAACACTCTGGCAACTCTCGCGAACCGGTCCGGCCCTCAAGCCACCAAGTCCCTGCGTGCCCCGTCGAGCAATCCCCAGGTGAGAATGCCCACTCGAAGTAGCCCTCGCGACCCGGTCCAGCCGCTAAGCCACCAGGTCCCCGTGTGACCCCGTCGAGTCAATCCACGAGTGAGAGTACCCGAGAACAACCTTACAACTCTCATCAATTCACATTTCCAAAACCACAATCCTCAAGAGTCAATCACAATATATATGGTCGAGATATTTTGCTAGAATGGCCAAATTATCTGACACATACTCACGACTCAACATTAATACTATTCAAAAGGAAGCACACTTATCTCAATAACACCGAACGACACAACTAGTATCACACAATTCACATATTCACCGATAACCACGTGACTCCACGCACAATTCTTAACAAAAGGATTGAACCTTAAATTACCGACTATATAATCACACATAATGACATCACCCGAAAGTAAGGATATCATATACTCAATACTAACACACATAGTCAATTAAGCACATTAAGTCCCGAACACAAAAGTCATCTTTTAAGAAAACCATGATTGTAAATATACGGATTCTTTTGAAAAATAGTTGTAAACATTCATTTAGCACATATTGTTGATTTCCAACCATTATATCCATAAAACACGTAATGTATGGGCAATATACTTGCCTCGATAATTGATACCGGATACTCCGACGAACACGGCTCAACCGGGTAACCTCGAACACCTACAATTCTCCGGCGGGAACAACAGTAACACAACGATCGGGAAATGATGAACGGAAGAGTTTCGAATCGAGTTCTTCGCAAGGAACCTGGACCTAACATCATACCATCAATAATCAATGATCGTACGAGGAAGAATAATCGTAGAACGCCCAAAACCCCCCTCTAAGGATTTTCACCGGACACCTTCAAGGCGCCGATTAGGAACTCAACAAAACGAAGAATCTTTGGCAATCAAACCATGGATCAACAAGGAAATTGGTATAATATGACTTAGTGATCATCAATCCATCACAAATCTAAGTTATCACGGATCAAACGGGCGAAATCAAGCAAAACCCCCAATTTTCCCAAAACTAGGATTTTAGGAAAACTAACCTTGATTCACTGGATTGAAGGATGTTATGGAGTGATTAATCGATGATATGAGCTCCAAAACTTCGTGGATTCATAGTATAACAACATATCTTCGACTTCTCCAAGACTCCAGCCGCGGACAGGAAAGATAGGAAATGAAAAACGAGTGAAAATATGACTGCTCGGTCATATTTATACTGGTGCAGCCTAGCATGCGCTAGGCTGCCGAGCTAGCGTGCGCTAACGGGAGGTCATGGTCGAGAATGTTCGGCCGGGGCCTGCGTTGACTGATCCTACCGATGTAATACCCGAGATTCTCGGTTCCGGTTATTTTTGAATTTTTGTCGATTGCGCCGTTCATTTTGTTCTGTTGGCGATTTCTTGAGATTTTTCCCTATGTTGGGTACGGCACGATGTACCGTGTTGTGGTGTTCGTCGGGTACGACTTATCATTGCGTAAGTCGAGCTAATAGTATGTCTTGCTTTGTTATGTGTTCATTTTCGATTTGGATCGTTGGTGTTGTCCGTTAGTATTTCGTTGCATGTTGAATAATTATTGTTTTGTCGAGGAGTATCGTTTTTGTGCATTTGGTCGACTTTGTAAGATCACCACAGGCGCTTATAAAGTCTAAAAATTCTGAAACTTTACAATGTGATAGATCATCAAATTAGCTTTCCATTGGTTCAAATGGCGAGTCAATCGGAGTCCGGACGGAGAAGTTATGGTCATAATGACAAAGTCTACACTGTCAGAATACGGCCCTGGAATACGACGTTGTTTGCACCGTTTTTGCTGAGTCGTTTATAACACGGTACTGGAATACGGCTCTAATTTGGGCCATGTTCTGAGCCGTTTTGTCCAGTTGTATAAATAGGACAGTCGCGTTTTTCATCCCATTTTCACTTCTCTCTCTCGGTTTTTGGGCGATTTGATGGGGATTCCAATCCTTGAGTAGATTATCATCATATTCTTGAAGTCTTGATCATGTTTAACAACATCTAATCCATTATTCTTCGTCGGATTGAGGTAATTCTTCAAAAAAATCCTTTTTCAACTATTTTGGGGTTTTCCTTTTGATTTCAATTCTGGGCCGATTTCGTCTCACCCGGAACATGATTTTGGCTTTCTTGGAACGAACCCTTGAACCCTTATAGTTTCTTAGTGTCGATTGAGATTTCGTTTAGTGTTGTTGATTCGTAGCGGTGTTATTCTCGTGGTGATTGTGTTGTTATTTATTTCTCGCGAAGGTGGTCGGTTTTTGGGGCTGTTTCGGGGCTGTTTTGGGGCTCTTTCGGGGCAGTTTTGGGGCTGTTTCGGCCGAGCTGTTTTGGGGCTGTTTCGGCCGAGCCGCTTTCGTCGGAGTATTCACAAATTGATTTCGAGGCAAGTATCTTGCCCATACATTACGTGTTTTGTGGATATAATGGTTGCTAATCGTCGATATGTGCTAAATAAATATTTATAACCATTTTTCAAAAGAATCGGTATATTTACCATCTTGGTTTTCGTAAAGGTGACCCGTGTGTGTCGGGAATTAATATGCTTAGTTGAATGTGTGTGCTAGTGTCGAGTATAGGATCACCTTACTTTCGTGTGATGTCATTATGTATGATTATGTCGTCGGTAAATGTAAAGTGTAATTCTTTTGTCACATTATGTGCGTGGAGTCACGTGGTTATGGATGAATATGTGAGTTTGTGTGATATTGGTTGTGTCGTTCGGTACTGTTGAGATCTTGTGCTTCCTTGTGAATTGTTATAGTTCTGGGTCGTGAGTACGTGTTGGACAATATGGCCATTCTAGCAAGGTACCTTGACTATATATTTTGTGTGTTTGACCTTTGAGAGTTGTGTTTTTCCATGGATGTGTTGTCATTCTTCCACCCGGGGATGGCATGAGGCCTCTAGGGGCCGATACTAATGGGTACGGCCACGCAAGTGGACTTGGGTGCGTGTGTTGGTGCTCTTCCACCTGGGGATGGTTCGACGGGATCTCTGGGGGCCGATACTGTTAGGAATACTTGTTAGATTTTGATGATGTCATCAGTATAAATTCAAATGTTTATTACTTGGCGAAAATGTAAGGAAGAACCAAATGAGTATCTTCCATAGGCCAAATATGTTAGGTATAAAACTTGGAAAAATGTAAAGAAGAACCAAATAAGTATCTTCTATAGGCCAAAAATAAGTTAGGCTAAAAATCGGCTAAGTACTAAGTACAGCTAAGTTCATCAGAGAGGATCAGCCGAGTCAAGTCAGAGTAGTTCTGGTCAACAAAAATTATCAGGGATGTTTGACCAGACTACAGCCAAGGTACCTCAGACAAGTCACCTGATCAGTTAAGTCACAATCAATGAACATCAGAGAGGTCCAGACTGCAGAGATGTTAACTGCTCATCAGCCTAGTCGAGATCATCCAAGTACTCCAAGTCCACGTCAGCATGCGTTGAAAAGTCAAGTATTACGGAAAGTCACATGCAACGTGAAGGGACAAATTGGAGTGATTCCCGCAAGAGATATGATTTAAATAAATCATCCAGACCCACCTTGAAGACTTTAATCATATTATATTCAAAAGATTCGGCGCATCACATGCAGAGTCTTCACAACAGTCGGAAGATAGATTAAAATATGGGAATCCAGCCTTGCAACGTTCAGAAAAGATTTAACAAAGAAGTCTCCCTCCAACGGACGGATTTGTTCAAAAGACTTGCAACGGCTATAAGGAAAAGCTCAAAGATCGTGACCTATATATTTCCGAAGATTTGAAGCTTAGCAATACACACCTTACCTCACGATAATCGGTGCTAACATACTTTCAAGCGATCAAAGCATTCAAGCTATCAAAAAGCGAAATACAGCATCGAGAAAAGAGCGGTTCTAAAAGTTCATACTTAAAGAAGCTCTTAGTTGGAGAAGACAAAAACTCTTGTCTATAATTCTGAGTTCGGGGTACTTCACTGGTTGAAGTTAAGAGACTGTAAAGGCATCCAAGGATCGAGGATCAAGAGGTGCAAGGCAGTCAAGTGTGGTACAACGGAACGGATTTCCACTGGTTGGAAGTTGTTGTAGTTTTGTTTGAATCACTGTAATATTTATCACTGGTTGAGAATTATAGTGAATTCATCTCCAACTGGTTTGGAGAAAAGTGGATTATTAGAGGATTACCCCACCTCTGAGACCACTATAATCGCCTGCGTTCTTTACTGTCTTATTGCATCATACTTTAACTGCTGCATTCATTGTTAAGTGTTTCATTAGTTGCTTTCTATTCGTCATCAGCTGACTTCCGCATATATTGAAGAACAAGCGACTCCAAGTCATTTGTTTACCTATCAGCTGAAGAAACTTACTCTTTGTGAAAAAGAGTTTAAGAGTTTCAACAAGTCTATTCACCCCCCCCCCCCCCCCCTCTAGACTTGTTTCTGGACGACTTGTGACCTTCAAGTGGTATCAGAGAGGTTGGTTCATTTATTTCACGAACCAGATCTATATCAGAGATATATCTTTACTCTCATTTTATAATGGAACACATGCATTCTAGACTCCCTGTGTTTTCAGTTGACGAGTATGATCTTTGGAAGATAAGGATGCAGGCACACTTATCTTCGATTCATGATGACATGTGCTGCATCATCGAGGATGGTCCATTCATCTTCTAAAAGGACAACACAGTAGAGGAGATTGCAGCAGGGAATCCAGAGAAGATTCCAAAGAAGAGGACAGAGCTGACTCCCGAAGAAAGAAAGCTGGCCAATCTTGATAACCGGGCCAGAGATGTGTTATATCAAACTCTTGACAAATCCACCATGGTCAAGATAAAGAACTGCAAGAATGCCAAGGAAATCTGGGACACATTATCTTTAATGTCTGAGGGAACGGAGCTAATCAAAGAAAATAAATTGTCAATCGCTATCCAAAAGTTTGACAATTTCAAAATGAAGAACGGCGAATCCATAGATCAAGTGGACACAAGGTTCACTGAGATTATCAATGAAATCAACTCCCTCGGCAAAACCTATGGCAACAGGGAAATGGCACTGAAGGTTCTCAGATCTCTCAACCCTGAATGGAGCATGAAGGTCGTGGCCATGAGAGAGTCTAAGGACCTGAATAAGATAAAAATCCAAGAGCTGTTCTCTGATCTGAAGGCTTATGAGTTCGAGCTTCCAAGTTCATCCTCAACTGAGCCTGCAGAGAAGGGAATAGCATTTGCAGCCGAGTCCCCCGCCAAGAGCCTATCTTATGTAAAGCCTCCAAATCCATTAGATTTTGAGGAAGAAATGGCGTTTATAATGCAAAGGTTCAGCAACTTTAGAAAGAACTACTCCAAATACAAGAAAATTTATAAGGAGAATCGAGAAGGAACCGAGAAGTGGAAGCTGGAAAGTAGAGTGCTACAATTGTCACAAGACAGGACACATCCAAATGGACTGTCCTGAGCTCAAGAAGGACGAAAGCAAGAAGGATGTGGGCAGAAAAGAAGATAGAAGAAAGGCCCTCATCGGAGAAGACCAGGAGCATATAGAATCAAGCAGCGGATTCTTTTCTGATGATGATGAAGAGTATGACTGCCTGATAGCCAACTTAGCTGATGAAGAGAAGAGGTGGAAGGACTACAACCACATCTCCACAAGCTCAAATTTTGGAGGTGAAGAATGGTTTGTAGATTCTGGATGCTCGAGGCACATGACCGGGAACAAAAAGATGCTGTCCAAATACACCCAAGAAAGAGGTCCTGATGTAACTTTTGGAGATAGCTCTAGAGGACAAACAAAGGGCTTTGGAGAGTTGCACCGAGGAAATATTGTGATATCCAAAGTTCATTATGTCAAAGGGCTCAAATACAACCTCCTGAATATAAGCCAGTTCTGCGACGAGAAGAACCTAGTAGTCTTCACCATCTGGAAATGTATGGTGATAGATATCCTGTCTAGAGAAGTGAAGCTCCAAGGTTTCAGAAGAAGAGATGTCTACATGATAGATTGGAACACAGGAACACCTAACTCCTATTTTCTATCCAAGACAGTGACTGAGAATGGATGGTTGTGGCATAAAAGACTATGTCACCTGAACTTCAAAGCCATCAACAAGATTAGTTCTCAGAAGCTGGTCAGAGGACTTCCAAATGAAGCATTCAAGAAGGAAGCGCTTTGTGATGCATGTCAGAAAGAAAAGCAGACCAGAGCATCATTCAAACTAGTCCAGCCTACAACTCTCACAACAAGGATCTTATATCTACTCCACATGGATCTATTTGGTCCTATCAAGCCAAGGACTCTGAGCGGCCGAAAGCATGCACTTATCATAGTAGATGATTATTCAAGGTACACTTGGATTATCTTCCTATACAAGAAAAGTGAAACCTTGACCAAGCTACCTGAGCTGCTGAGAAGAATCCAGAATGAGAAATCCCTATCCATCATCAAGATCAGATCAGATAGAGGAGGAGAGTTTCTCAACAAGGCGATAATCGACATACGACTTAATGGGATCCAAAGATGAGCTCTCTGCGGCAGACTCCCAGCAGAATGGTGTTGCTGAAAGAAGCAACAGAACCCTGAAGGAAGCAGCAAGGTCCATGATTGCAGAAGCGGACCTGCCAAAGAGGTTCTAGTCAAGTCCAACACAACTTGCCATACGAAACAGAGTATGATAGTAGGGAGACATGGCAAAACTCCCTATGAGGTTTGGAATAATAGAACTCCTACTGTTGCTTACTTTCATGTTTTTGGTTGTAAGTGTTTCATCCACAACAACGGTAAAAACAACTAAATGCCTTTGATGCTAAAACTGATGACGGTCTCTTTATGGGATATTCACAAAGAAGCAAGGCATATAGAGTTTTTAACAAAAGAACCTTAGTTGTGGAGGAAACACCCCATGTTGTTTTTGATGAATCTACCGTTGAGTACAGGAAGCAAGTTGAGCTAATTGAGAACAAGCTCAAGTCATCAACCCTTGAAGAAGTCATTATACATGACACTGGAATGGTGGACTCACCTGCAGACCAGCCGGATGATCCAATGCAGTGCCAAGACCCAATCAGAGATCGACAGATCACCAAACCTATCTGATCCGATTCTGCCGATGAAGACCCGGCCATAGCCGATAAAGACTCACCTGCAGATCGGATCCAACCTGCAGATGACAAGACAAGAGCCGATCGATTGCACTGAACCCGGTGATGCAGAAATCCACCAGAGTAATCCAACAGGGGGAACAAACCCAGAAGAAGACGACATCCCCAAGTGGCTCAAAGATCACCCAATCCAGCAAATCATTGGGAAGCTGACTGATGGAGTTAAGACGAGACAGTCAACCCTACCAGCAGGAATGGCTATGTTCTCATGCTTTATGTCACAGATAGAACCTAAAACTACAGAACAAGCCTTAGAAGATTATTCATGGATAAATCCCATGCAAGAGGAATTGGAGCAGATGGAAAGAAACAAAGTTTGGGAACTAACAGACAGACCTGATCACAAGAAGGTTATTGGTACCAAGTGGGTGTACAAAAATAAGAGTGATGAAGACGGAGCTGTTGTTAGGAATAAAGCTAGACTTGTAGCAAAAGGTTATCCACAGTGTGAAGGAATAGATTTTGATGAAACCTATGCACCTGTTGCAAGATTAGAGGCCATCAGACTATTCCTCGCATATGCTGCATTCAAGGATTTTGAGGTATATCAAATGGATGTAAAGAGTGCTTTTCTAAATGGAATCCTAGAAGAGGAAGTCTATGTAGAGCAACCCCCAGGTTTTGTCAAAGGAGACCAAGTCTATAAGCTGTTGAAAGCTCTCTATGGACTTAGGCAAGCACCTAGAGCGTGGTATGAAACATTGTCTATGTTTCTTGAGAAAAATGGTTTTTGCAAAGGGAAGGTGGACAAAACCACTGACCAGTGGAGCACGAAGGCCACATATTAATAGTCCAGATATATGTGGATGACATCATATTCGGATCAACCAATCCGGAGCTATGCGAGAAATTCTCCAACCTCATGCAAGGAGAATTTGAGATGAGTATGATGGGAAAGCTTAACTTATTTCTCGGACTACAAGTTAAGCAGATAGAAAAAGAAATTTTCATCAACCAAGCTAAGTATACCAAAGATCTGATCAAGAGATATGGAATGGAATCAGCCAAGCCAGCAAGAATTCCTATGAACACAAGTACTCACCTGGATGCAGACGAGGCAGGCATATCAGTGGACTCAACCCACTACAGAGGACTCATTGGATCTCTTCTGTACCTCACTGCAAGCAGGCCAGACATATCCTATGTCGTAAGAGTTTGTGCACGATTCCAGTCCAAGCCGAAGCAATCACACCTAGATGCAGCTAAGAGGATAATGAAATACCTTAAGTCTACAATCAATGTTGGACTATGGTATCCCAAGGATGATAATTTCGAGCTGTCAGGATATTCAGATGCAGATTTCGCAGGTTGCAAAATCAACAGGAAGAGCACTAGTGGAACGTGCCAATTCCTAGGAACGGTGATATCTGGTTTAGCAAGAAGCGAGTTTCTAACTCTATCTCCACCACGAGTCGAATACCTAGGCTGCAGTGTAGTATTGTGCCTGATTCTATGGATCAGACAACAGCTAAGGGATTATAATATCATTGCCAATGAAGTTCCTATCTGGTGTGACAACAATAGTGCTATTGCAATAACCAACAATCCGGTTTTGCATTCAAGGACGAAGCACATTGATGTTAAGCACCACTTCATCAGAGACCATGTGCTTAACAAAAGGGTTAGAGTTGAAAGAGTCAGCACAGACTATCAGATAGCTGACATCTTTACCAAACCCTTTCCAGAAGAAAGGTTTTTGGAGCTGAGCAGAGATCTTGGATTACTAGATTTGGAATCTAGTACTGAAGCAAGCTGAAGCATTCCAGAGGAAGGACAGACCCAGCTGATTAAAGAAATCAGATCCTAGCTGATGAAGACAAGAGGACGAAGGACGGACAAAGGAACATAGCTGATCAGAATATCAGGCGAGAAGTCCATGGAGTCAACTCACCTGATGCAGAGCGGTCAACAGTCAACAAGTCAGACCAGCTAAGTTTTCTAAACTCAACCGACCTCTGAATATTTAATTATTATCTGCCATACTTATAATATTATTATATTAATTTTGGTTCACAAATGGCATTTAAATATATTAATGTTCGATTCACAAGTGGCAATTTAAATACACGTGTCAATCGCGTCTTAAATCAACCTCCACGGTGGCCAATCAAAACCAACCGTCAAATTTTAAAAATGGACCACCGATTCAAATTTGAAATTCAAAAGAATATCAAAAGGCGTACCACCGTTTCAAATATATATTAATTAATCCATACGTCTTTTCATCTTCTTTATAAGGAAAGAAACCCCTTCACTTTACCTTTTACGCTTACCCTAGATCTACAGAGCAAAAATTTACAGAGCAAAAATTACTGAACTCCAAATACACTAAGAAATCTTGTGTTTGCAGAAATGGAATCATACTTCGAAGGCGTCAACCTGAAGGCGGTCAAGGACCAGGTTATTTTCTCGCTGGTCGTCGATTTCGAAGTCTTATTGGAAGCTAATCTGGAGAATTACGACGTGCTTAACCTAATCCGCTCGATGAAGCTCAATGGGATCTACCCATTCCTGGACATCAACCCTCAACATTTGTACAAGGAAGATGTTATCGCGTTCTATCGCGAAGCCTGTTTGATTCAAGATGGAATTCGTAGCACAGTTGGTGGAAATCAAGTCGACATATCGCGTGATTAGATTCGCACAGTTTTCGGTATGAAGCACCGCGGTATAGCTGTCGAATCTCTCAAGCAGTCCGCCGCCGAAACCTGGAAGAAGATCAAGGTGGAGAATTTGCCCGAAAAGCTGAAACTCACTGCCAAAAGGAGTGAGATTAAAAAGGTGTATCGTTTTGCGTTGGACATAACCAACAAAATCGTCATGGGGATGGCCGGCAGTTATGATCAACTGTCGTCGGCGAAATTCATGGTGCTGGGAGCACTAATTCAAGATGAAGAAATTGATTGGGCAGATTACATATTTAGGCAACTCGTTCGAGAAGTCAACAAAGCCGAATGGCTTGTTGATGAGAAGAAATTTAAAACAAAGCTGGCGTTCGGAACGCAGCTGAGTTGGATGCTGGAAAAGACAGGCATGGCGAAGGGAAGCACTGACCCCTTCCACCCCAACAAAAGACTTGGTCATCTGGACCAAGAGACGCTGAGAAAATTGGGAGGCACAAGGAGAGCAGCTCAGATGTTTAAAGAGCTGCCTGACACAAGGACATACCCGAGATACTATTCGTCAGGCGAGTCGGACCGACCTGCAGCCGACAACCCAACTGCAGTCGAGTCAAACTCTGAGTCCGACAACACTCCCATAGCAGTCCGTTTTAAGAGAAGGGGACCAGCCCCTGAAGGACCTTCCATCATGCAGTCCTCCCCAGAACCATCTCCCAAAAGGCCCAGGAGACTGCAGTTTAGTGAGGAAGAGCAGTCAGATCATCATGCTAGCCCTGCAGCCAGGTCACCTACCCTGGAAGACCAGCCTGCCCCAGGCACCCTCGAGACTCAAATTGTGGCTGTCTTCACCCCAGCCTACATATCTGAGGAAGAAGAAGCAAGTCTAATTATTTCAATCCCTGAAGCCAATTATACGTTTAACCTGCTAGAAAACAATATTTTCAATCTATCCATCGAACAACTACAGCTTGTTAAGCCACAAGCATTAAAACACTCTTTTGTCAATATTTTTCAAGAGTGGAAGTTTTTCAAAACCCTGTCATTTACAGATTTTCAGGCTTATATTGAAACTAGTGGTTGGGGATATCCCCAAGCCACGGAGGATGTCCTGATTCATTTTTGCAAAGAATCAGACTTAGTGTTGATCCTCCAGGATAATTGGTTCATGTCTCATTTTAAAAACAACATGGACCAATTCATCCATTACATTATGCTTAGCATTTTTGATGGTTCCTTTGGAGAAGGGGAGGAGGAGGAAGAAGAGAAAGAAATTAGGATTGAAGAGGTAGATGGAGATGAAGAAATTGTTGTTTTAGACGATGAAGAAGAAGAGCAGGAAGAGAGAAGACAAGAAGAAAAGATTTTAGTTGAAAATCAGCCTGATGAAGTTGAGAAAACAGAAGAGTTGAATGAAGATGAAGAAGAAGAAGGAGAAGAAGTAGAACAAGATGAAGGAGAGGAGGATGATAAAGGAGAAAATGATGATGAGGATAAAGGAGAAAAAGGTGGGAAAGATGATGACAATAATGACAATGATGATGATGAGGATGATGATGAAGGAGGAGATAAAGGAGCTGAAAAAGAGAAAGAAAAAGATGAAGGAAAAGAAAAAGAAAATATTGAAGAAGAAAAGGAGGAAGAGCAGGAGAAAGAGCAAGAGAAGGAAGAAGGAGAAAGGGAGCCGGAGCCAGAGCGACACAAGAGGCTGCAGATAGGACTGGGGCACCTGCCCGGTACACCAGCCTAGACGCGGAGTTAGCTGAGGACTCCAGATCAGGGACCCCAGAGAAGACCCCATCTGGAGTACCAGCTGCAGACCGGAGCTTGCAGTCCAGTGCTTCAATTGCAGAAGGCTCAGGCGAGCACTCTCCATCAGCTCAGATCTCAACTGCCTTGACTGAGCTGATCAAGCAGATAGTAAAAGATACGATTGGAGAGCTGCTGGCATCTCAGGTCACTCCTGACCTCCAAACCATCAATGCAAAGCTTGACACTTTGCTGCAGAGAGAAGTTCCTCAGCCTCCTCCCCCTACCAACAGCAGAATGCCATTTGGCATGTCTGACTGGATGAGAAGGATAGAGCATCAGCTGACTACCTTAGTTGATGCTGGAAAAAAGGGGGAAGATAGAGTTCAGGGGGAAGGAAGTAATCAAGGAGAGATAAGGGCAGAACTAAGAACAAAGAAGAGGCAAGATATTCTTCAAATTGAAGGACCATCAAGCCTGAAAAGGAAGGAGATATCTGCGCCCAGTCAACCTGAAGAGCAGTCTATGGAGAAGAAGAGAAGAAAGAAAGAAGAGCTACAAAGATTCCAATGGGAAGGCAAACAGTTGTGGTTTGTTGAAGAATTCTTGCCAACAGAATTCATGACTCGTTGGGCGGATGCCAAGAAACAATTCATAGAGTCGTTCTACCTCTGGGAGATACTCGATGATAAAGAATGCTCGCCCCAACAGTCATTCATCAACTACATGGATTCTAGATGGCCTACTCTGTGGAAGTTAATGCTTAAATATGCAGCCAAATGGCAGGCTTATCCTATGATTCCTACATTCAGAACAGAGGAAAGGCCGACCCATTTGGACAATGAGCTTAACGAGCTAGAGCTTCAAAGAGAAATTAGAAAGCTATGTGAAGAGCACAAGTTCTATTCAAAAGAAGACCAAGACTTCGCTGCCCTAGTCATAAGGAGGAAATATGGTCTTGCACCCATCAATAATAGACCAATCAGTGCAAAACCATTTAGACCTCCTAAGCAAACTGTTCGAAGAGGAAGGGGCAGATAGTTTTTGGGTATAATTGTAATTTGTTATAATTGATTAAATTTTCTGTATTTACTCTATTAAAGCCATGTACCTTTAATCAACAGAAAATTAATATATAACAGTCATTTGAATGACAACTCCCAGTTGTCTCAAAACAAAACTGAGTTTGATTTTGTGTCTTGCACCTAAGTGCAGACTTGTGCATTTGATTACTTATTTAAAGTTTTTCCATCATCAAAATAGGGGGAATTTGTTAGGAATACTTGTTAGATTTTGATGATGTCATCAGTATAAATTCAAATGTTTATTACTTGGCGAAAATGTAAGGAAGAACCAAATGAGTATCTTCCATAGGCCAAATATGTTAAGTATAAAACTTGGCAAAATGTAAAGAAGAACCAAAATCTTCTATAGACCAAAAATAAGTTAGGCTAAAAATCGGCTAAGTACAGCTAAGTCCATCAGAGAGGATCATCCGAGTCAAGTCAGAGTAGTTCTGGTCAACAAAAATTATCAGGGATGTTTGACCAGACGGCAGCCAAGGTACCTCAGACAAGTCACCTGATCAGTTAAGTCACAATCAGTGAACATCAGAGAGGTCCAGACTGCAGATATGTTAACTGCTCATCAGCCTAGTCGAGATCAGCCACGTACTCCAAGTCCACGTTAGCATGCGTTGAAAAGTCAAGTATTACGGAAAGTCACATGCAACGTGAAGGGACAAATTGGAGTGATTCCCGCAAGAGATATGATTTAAATAAATCATCCAGACCCACCTTGAAGACTTTAATCATATTATATTCAAAATATTCGGCGCATCACATGCAGAGTCTTCACAACGGTCGGAAGATAGATTAAAATATGGGAATCCAGCCTTGCAATGTTCAGAAAAGATTTAACAAAGAAGTCTCCCTCCAACGGACGGATTTGTTCAAAAGACTTGCAATGGCTATAAGGAAAAGCTCAGAGATCGTGACCTATATATTTCCAAAGATTTGAATCTGAGCAATACACACCTTACCTCACGATAATCGGTGCTAACATACTTTCAAGCGATCAAAGCATTCAAGCTATCAAAAAGCGAAATACAGCATCGAGAAAAGAGCGGTTCTAAAAGTTCATACTTAAAGAAGCTCTTAGTTGGAGAAGACAAAAACTCTTGTCTATAATTCTGAGTTCGGGGTACTTCACTAGTTGAAGTTAAGAGACTGTAAAGGCATCCAAGGATCGAGGATCAAGAGGTGCAAGGCAGTCAAGTGTGGTACAACGGCACGGATTTCCACTGGTTAGAAGTTGTTGTAGTTTTGTTTGAATCACTGTAATATTTATCACTGGTTGAGAATTATAGTGAATTCATCTCCAACTGGTTTGGAGAAAAATGGATTAGTAGAGGATTACCCCACCTCTGAGACCACTATAATCGCCTGCGTTCTTTACTGTCTTATTGCATCATACTTTAACTGCTGCATTCATTCTTAAGTGTTTCATTAGTTGCTTTCTATTCGTCATCAGCTGACTTCCGCATATATTGAAGAATAAATGACTCCAAGTCATTTGTTTACCTATCAGCTGAAGAAACTCACTCTTTGTGAAAAAGAGTTTAAGAGTTTCAACAAGTCTATTCACCCCCCCTAGACTTGTTTCTGGACGACTTGTGACCTACAGATACTAATGGGTACGGCCGCGGAAGTGGTTTCCCACCCGGGGACGGTCCGACGGGGCCTCTGGGGGCCGATACTAATAGGTACGGGCATGGGTTACCAGGTGTGGTTTTTGGTGATGTTTATGTTGATGTTTTGATAACTACTATGATATGTCCGAAGTATCACAATGTTTTATGCTCGGGTTCGAGATACATTATATATCGAGTCTTGGTGTTTGGCTAGAATGGCATAAGAATAATGTGTTATGTGTAATGTGTCCTTGTAAGTGAATTGCAGTGGATGATCGGGTCGTGGGCCCTGTGTTTTGTGATCGAAATGGTTGGGCCGTGGACCCCATGTTTTGTTAATGGATTTGTATTTTGGAAAATGAACTTTGGGGCTGTGACCCTAAGTAGCTTTCGAGGAATTAAGAACTTTTCAATTTCTAATATTTTCAAAGCTCCCGAGATTTGGAATTGTTTTCAAAGTGCTTACTTGTTTCGTTTCTACTTTCAAGACTTGAACTGTTTTATTTAAATGATATATCTCAGGAAGTCTTTCGTTGTATTCTCGGAATGTGTTGTATATGGCTCGTATTTGCACTTTATACTTGCACTAGCGAAACAGTGGAGTTTTGCTAACCCCCGAGTAATCGGGGGTGGATACTGTATTGTGTCCAGGTACATGTAGGTTTTTGGAAGCAAGACACAGGATCGGTATGAGGAATGATGAAAGACGAATGATACTAATCACACGAAGGCCAGTTTTAGGTTCAGTTAGTCAAAGTCCATTGTATTGTCTTTTTCGCTGCCGTATTGTCTATGTTTTGAAGTATTTTACCCTTGCGTGGGTATGAGTCTGGATAGGGTTATGTATTCTTGATTTTTAAGACAGTGACAAAAGACCAAATCGGTCTAATGGTTCGTGATTTTGCCGTGTCAGCATGTAATGTATTATGTTGTTTCGATGTTTAGCCTGGCGGATCCTCACGAAGAGGGTCTGCGGCGGGGTGTTATATTTATGGTATCGGAGCTTAGGTTGTGGAAACCTAGGCTGTCGGGTCCAGTCGTGTATTGTTGGGTCTTGTCTTGTCAGATTGAGTCTGACTGATGTCGTGTCGCGACGCGTCGTCTGGAATGTCGGTCGTGATTAGTATCATGGTGCAACCATCATCTTCACCCGATCTGTAGATGTAAGTCTCCCTACTACATGTTGTACCACGAGCTATACGAGCCTGTGTGATTTTGTGTTATGTAGTAGTATTTGAAGGTGCATCGTGAGTAAGTGACATATATTTGTCGATTCTCGTTTTGTGCTAGAATGAAGAGTGATATTGCTAAATGTATCCTTATATGAACTGTTTTTCTTGCAAGAGTAAAAACCTTGGAATTTTAAGTTTTCGAAAAGCTTTCGAGGAGTCGTATTTTTTTTTTTAAAATGTTCTCCAAGGGAGGAAAAATTTTGATTTTTGTATGATGACCTCAAGATCAAAAATTTTGAGACTTCAACTACTGATATTTCATTTTCATCTCATACTACAAGTTTTCGAAACACGAGTTTTTAACTCAAATAAGGTCTACAAAATATAATCAAGATGTGACTCTCGTTTGTAACTTTCTGGTTTCATGAATGTTAGTCAGAAGATGTGTATTGATGATACTCTCATTTTTGGGCAGTGGTGCCAGTTTTATGATTAAAATAGTAACGTGAATGTTGAGTCCATCGGTATGTATGTGTTGAGATAGTCCTCTTTATTGAGAAGTAAAATTTTTATTTTTGTAGGATGATTTTCTTTTGATGGTTGCTTGTGAGATGTTATAATTATGTGAGTCGATGACATTTAGACTTGTATGTTGTTACTTATTTGTAACATTCAAGTCTAGTATTACCTCATATATGTTTGTAATCGTGTTGTCGATTAGAGCAGTTAGCGCAGGCTTGGTACGAGGCTAACGTGCGCTAACGTGGCATGTTTAGCGCACGCTAATCTTTGTTGTAACACGCGCTAATCAACATGGGCAGAGGCTATGGAACCGCATTTTTAGCCGTCAGGTCTATGTTTTGCAGTCAATCATCTTCGATGGTATTCTATGTGTGTTGTCTAGCGATGCAACTGTTGTGTGGGAATAAGTGTTAGGACTTTTTGTAGCGCTAGGTGATAATTGATTTTGTTTAAATTATGTCTGTTGTGTGTGTCTTCGAAAACGCCACCCTGAAAAATTCATAAAGTTTCGACGATTCGATTAATCGGCGGCTCTGTGCGTACTTTGAAAATTATTTAGAATTGGCGAGCCGGCCTCGGATTCTCAAATAAAACCTCGACGGTATTTGAAAGAGTTGTTTTAAAGTACATGTAGACATTTTGTAAAATATTACCGTCGTTGATTTTTGTGTAGTGTTGAGAGGATTTTCGAAAATGATTTTTGACGTATTGTTGTATTTTCAAATAATCCGAGTACATGATTTCAGAAATCTTTCACATCATAAAATCTTTATTTTCAAAAATCAATACAATTTTTATTTTCAACAATATACTGTGGAAGATAAAGAATCTTACTCGATTTAAAACTTCAAACTCCGGTTTAGAAAAGTTTTCTATACTGAGCCAGTTATCGTGCGTGATCTTGAATCACTCTATAATGATGATGTTTAAAAAAAAATATTATTTTGCAAGTGATGTCAAATGAGACGGTTAAAGTCCGTCGTTTATGGGTTTTGATGAAACAAACCGAGGTACTGAAAGTACTTTCAAGGTTTTATTTTGAATAGCGCACGAATCCAAGGATTTCCAAATGAAATCATTTAAAAGGATACCTCGTGGATTTTCTTATTTAGTTGTTATCAATTACCTTATGTGTTATGTCGTGCTGGGTGTTAGGAATATGCCCTCGAATGCCACTCAAGGGATGAGAGAGTAAGGGCATTATACTTGTAATTATGGAATAATTAATAAAAAGGCAATACGATTCATTCACTGTTTATTGTATTTCAATTGCATTCTTGACTTGGTAAACATTGAAGTGAAGTCCATGTAAATAAATCGAACATTCCATTCTCGTTATGGGATAAGAGAAAATGTACTAGAAGTGTTTAAAGTTTATTTACGTAAATTGTTCGCAAGTCAATAAACTTAAAATGGGCATTAAGTTTTAATATAACTTGTATAACTGATGCTAGGACGTGTGCATGTCTTGATAGCATAGTTATAAGTATATTGGTGGGGCCAGTATACTCGAACACGACTCATACTCGATTCAGTCACACGGTATTCACTCTCGGAGAGTCGATGACGAATCGAAAGGTTGTGATAGTATACGTGGACCTTTGACTTGAGGGTTCAGTAGAAGATGTGCCTGTGACGTTTAGTTTGTCATTAGAGTAGTTAGACTCATTTGCTTAATTGCTGAGTCGACCTCAAAGTGCGGACTATACGGGCGTGTAGATCTTACCGTACGCCAAGAAAGGATTTTATCTCTGTTAGTGAGCGGGCGAATGTCCTATACGGTTAATGGCAAATAAGATCATAAGTCTTTGGCCAAAGCATTACGATATAGTCGTATTAGATACACTATAAATCCGGTCTTGATTTGCATTAACACATGTATAGAGTTTAGTCAACAGTAGGGTTTGACTTTACCATGACCAAGACTTGACCGGGACATCCGATGAAGGGTCTATACGTATATAGTATTCACGACATAATGGTTACGGAATGATCCCTTCATTCGTTCTCGATCGGTTTACGGCGGCCCGCTAGTTGGCTAAGTCTTGCCCGCACTCATTAGTTCCTCCCAATGCCGGCCGAGACGGACCTACGAGTCGCGCATCGGGAGCGTTGACGGATAAATGTGAATTTATTATCTCTCTATTAATATTAGATATTGGATATCTAATTATGATTTATTAGATAAATCAAAATAGCGGTCTTATGAATTAAAATTAAGTTACCGGGTAATTAATTTAATTCATAAATTATATTTCTTAGAGAAATATATTTGTATTTGATATTATTAATTAATTAGATTAATTAATTAATATAAATACATTAGTGATTAAACAGAGTGTATTTAACGGAGTCGGTGGAATGTCCGCCTCCAAGACGTATCCCAGAGACTCCATACTGAGTACAATCATCAGATTCCGCAACCAGTCAACAAAGTTAGGGCCAGTTAGGAGATTCTTTTCAAGTAGTATTGCAAGTGGGTTTTTAGCCATTTTAGAGAGATTCAATTTCGTTTTCTGCAAGGATTTAGACAAGATTAAATTAGTGACTTGTTTAATTATGACCGAGTATAGAACTTAAGGGCTTGTATAATTCTTGTCTCGGCTCCCACTAATTTTATCGGAATTATACACTCCCATGTTATAATCCGGAAATCATGGTTAGATCGACCTCATAGTGGTGATCAAGTTCTTTACAAATTTTAACAGACGCAACCTATCAGGTTTCTTGCCAATTAATTTCTGTAAAGTGGTGTCTAACACCAACCCGTCTAACGAATGATTTGATCTTCTTTTACCCCTAGTCTTCATGCCCTCAACCTATCAGGTTTCTTGGCAATCCAGACTATCTAAGTTGTTGACCATCAACGTCTATCAGTTTGACTATTGAATCTCACCCGGCAACCTATCAGGTTTCTAGTGGCGAAATTTATCACCAACCGAAGGCATCTAATGCACTCAAGAATTTTTCAACCTCTACCAAATGTACTACCCCGATAACTCGGAAGCATAGCACACCAGCTCGGGTATCAATTTTCTACGAGTTTGATGGAGGGTAGGAAACCTCGTAACCTTTTTCAAACTTAGTCTGTTTGTAGTCGGGAGAATTTCGCGATTAATGTTACACTTTGCACATTAATTCAATTATACGCGCGTTTGTTGGTTTGTCAATCATTCAAAATGAAAAATAGAAAACAGTAACCTAGTTACTACCAACATATAGCTAATGGACCTAATTCCTAAGTACTGGGCCAAGCGAATGACCCAATAAAAAAAATCTTCGATTCTTCGTCTTCTCGGTCGGTTGTCTTCGGTCTTCTTCATACCCAAAATAATAATTACATCATTGAAAAATTGCATCCTATACAAGTTTTTCTAGTAAATATAAATAGGCTCAAAACGGCCTTTACAACCCAATCGAATCGAACAAATCAAAAAACTAAGTCCACGAGCTATATCACCAAGGATTCCATACAACATGTAATGGCAACGAAATTAAACAATTAATCTTTAATATAAATTAATCTAATTAATCTATAAATTAATCTATTCAATTTCTACTATATTAATCCAATTAATATAAAGTGGCATTAAAATTAAATAATCAATTAATATATTAATCCAATCAATATAAAATTAATCTATTCAATTTTAATGGTATTAATCCAATTAATACTAATAATTGTCATTTTAATTCGTTCGAAGTAATCCGGCCAAAATAATATTTTCGTTTAATTTATTTCCCTTAACAAAAAAAAAATATTCCAAATATTAATTTAGTCAAATTAAAATCCAATTTAAATTTTGGGAAATAATTACAACAAAATATAAACTTAAAACGGAGTCCCGGATAATCCGGTTTTAGGCCCGCGGCCCGATTCAAAATCGGGCCAAAAACCCGAGTGCTGCCGAGCCATCGCTCGGCGGTGGCGATCATTCTCGGCCGCGTGGCGAGACATGGCGATCATGGCCGAGCATGCTCGGCACTGGCAGTACCAGTCGCTCGCCAAAGACCACCGCCGGCACCGTTTCTTCGTTTTCGCCCGTTTCCAAAACGTGATGCTACAACGAACAATTTAAAATCTACAATTATTCCAAACATGATTCTAAATCATAATCATCATCCAAAAGCATTCAAAATGCACAAATAATCGTATATACGGAAACATTGACCTCGCTCCGATACCACTGTTGGGATTCCGAAAATAAAAACGAAATACGCAGCGGAAATAAATACGAATCCCAAATAGGATCGATCTCCTTTGCTAAATTCAAAGAATTTAAGGCCCTAGTTGAAAAACAAACTATATGTCATATCAAAGCACTTCGGTCGGACCGAGGTGGCGAATATATGAGCACTGAGTTTGATGAGTTCCTTAAGGAACATGGAATAGTTTCACAATTCACGCCTCCAGGAACCCCACAGTTAAATGGTGTTTCAGAAAGGAGAAATCGGACTTTGTTGGACATGGTTCGCTCCATGTTAAATTACACTGATTTACCTATTTACTTGTGGGGGTATGCCTTACTAACCGCTGCCTATATCCTAAATAGATGTCCTTCCAAATCTGTTCCTATCACTCCGCATGAGATGTGGAAGGGTAAGAAACCAAGACTTAATCACATAAGGATTTGGGGATGTCCAGCCTATGTCAAAAAGGCTAAGGTGGACAAACTGGAAGCGAGGTCCATAAAAGGACGTTTCATTGGATACCCAGAGGACTCGATGGGTTATCTATTCTACATGCCAGAAGACCATAGGGTCGTTGTGGCATTACAAGCGCACTTCCTTGAGGATGAATTCATTCAGGAGGGTGGCTCGGGTAGAAATATCTCTTTGGAAGAGCATAATGAAACTCCTAAGGAGACATCTGATCAGGGATCAAGAACCGAACCTATTGTAACACAACCTCCACTTCAAAGGTCTGATAGGGTATCTCACTTACCTGAGAGGTATGGCTATACACATGTCGAGGAACTGGGTCTCCACGACACACCTGATAGTAGTGAAAACGACCCTGTCACCTATGACCAAGCGATAGTGGATGTAGACTCTGATAAATGGCAAGGAGCAATGGAAGCTGAGATAGACTCGATGCATACCAATCAGGTCTGGACTCTAGTAGATCTTCCAACTGGCATGAGGACTATTGGAAATAAATGGATCTATAAGAGAAAGACTGATGGGGATGGCAAGGTTGATGCCTATAAGGCCAGGCTTGTGGCAAAGGGTTATACCCAAAGGGAAGGAATCGATTATCATGATACCTTCTCGCCCGTAGCCATGATAAAGTCGATTCGCATGATGCTTGCCATTGCTGCCTATTATGATTATGAAATATGGCAAATGGATGTCAAAACGGCTTTTCTAAATGGATACCTCGAGGAGGAAATCTATATGGAACAGCCTAAAGGTTTTGTGTCCAAAGCTAATATTCATAAAGTGTGTAAGCTGCAACGAGCCATTTATGGTCTGAAGCAAGCTTCTCGGAGTTGGAACCTTCGATTTGACGAAGCAATTAAGGACTTTGACTTGAGCGAAATGAGGAGGAACCGTGTGTTTACAAAAAGATCGTGGGAGCAACATTGCGTTCTTAGTACTATATGTAGATGATATTCTACTTATAGGAAATAACATAGCAATGCTCAAAGACCGTGAAAGCTTTTCTAAAACGTTCTCCATGAAAGACTTGGGAGAAGCTTCCTATATTCTAGGGATCCGTATTTACAGAGATAGACCGCGAAGAATGATAGGACTTTCCCAAGCCCTTTATATCGATAAAATCCTGAGAAGATTCAAGATGGATGAATCTAAAAGAGGGTTCCTTCCCATGCGACATGGAATTCATCTCACCACGAAAATGTGTCCTCAAAGTGAGGAAGATAAGAGAGAGATGAGTAAGGTACCCTATGCCTCGGCAGTGGGTAGCCTCATGTACGCTATGTTGTGTACGAGACCAGACTGAGCCTACGCTGTGAGTATGGTAAGTCGATTTCAAGCAAACCCGGGAAGGGAACATTGGACTGCCGTAAAGAACATTCTTAAGTACTTAAGAAGAACTAGAGATTTAGTTCTTACTTATGGTGGTGGAGAACTGAAGGTGATTGGATTCACCGATTCTGATTTTCAAGGAGACAATGACGACTCTAAGTCGACATCTGGGTATTTATTTACTCTCAATGGAGGAGCAGTATCTTGGAGAAGCTCCAAGCAAACCGCTACTGCAGATTCCACCTGCCAAGCAGAGTATCAAGCTGCCTCAGAGGCTAGCAAAGAAGCATTTTGGATGCAGAAGTTTATACAAGAACTTCAAGTGGTGCCTAACGCGGAGTTGCCTATATCACTATTCTGTGATAATGATGGAGCTGTCGCCCAAGCCAAGGAGCCGAGGGCTCACCACAACACCAAGCATATAGAGAGAAAGTACCACATCGTTCGAGAGATGGTGGAAAAAGGATATGTTTCATTGGAAAGAGTAGACTCAGAAGACAATGTCTCTGACCCGCTGACTAAGCCATTATCTCAGGCCATCTTAGAAAGACATCTGAAGAACATGGGTATTGGATACCATGATGTGTGGCATTGAGTGCAAGTGGGAGATTGTTAGGAATATGCCCTCGAATGCCACTCAAGGGATGAGAGAGTAAGGGCATTATACTTGTAATTATGGAATAATTAATACAAAGGCAATACGATTAATTCACTGTTTATTGTATTTCAATTGCATTCTTGACTTGGTAAATATTGAAGTGAAGTCCATGTAAATAAATCGAACATTCCATTCTCGTTATGGGATAAGAGAAAATGTACTAGAAGTGTTTAAAGTTTATTTACGTAAATTGTTCGCAAGTCAATAAACTTAAAATGGGCATTAAGTTTTAATATGACTTGTATAACTGATGCTAGGACGTGTGCACGTCTTGATAGCATAGTTATAAGTATATTGGTGGGGCCAATATACTCGAACACGACTCATACTCGATTCAGTCACACGGTATTCACTCTCGGAGAGTCGATGACGAATCGAAAGGTTGTGATAGTATACGTGGACCTTTGACTTGAGGGTTGAGTAGAAGATGTGCCTGTGACGTTTAGTTTGTCATTAGAGTAGTTAGACTCATTTGCTTAATTGCTGAGTCGACCTCGAAGTGCGGACTATACGGGCAGGTAGCAGTCTTTACTGTACGCCAAGAAAGGATTCTATCTCCTGTTAGTGAGCAGGCGAATGTCCTATACGGTTAATGGCAAATAAGATCATAAGTCTTTGGCCAAAGCATTCTGATATAGTCGTATTAGATACACTATAAATCAGTCGGTCTTGATTTGCATTAACACATGTATAGAGTTTAGTCAACAGTAGGGTTTGACTTTACCGTGACCCGAAGACTTGACCGGGACATCTGATGAAGGGTCTATACGTATATAGTATTCACGACATAATGATTCTGGAATGATCCCTTCATTCGTTCTCAGTCGGGGTTCTGATGCGGCCCGCTAGAAGGCTAAGTGCCGCCCGCACTCATTGGTTCCTCCCAATGCCGGCTGAGACGGACCTACGGAGTCGCGCATCAGGAGCGTTGACGGATAAATGTGAATTTATTATCTCTCTATTAATATTAGATATTGGATATCTAATTATGATTTATTAGATAAATTAAAATAGCGGTCTTATGAATTAAAATTAAGTTACCGGGTAATTAATTTAATTCATAAATTATATTTCTTAGAGAAATATATTTGTATTTGATATTATTAATTAATTAGATTAATTAATTAATATAAATACATTAGTGATTAAACGGAGTGTATTTAACGGAGTCGTTTGACGAATGTCCGGTACATGAGCCGAGTGGCTCGGCTCGTTTCTAGGAAATTTCCTAAATGGACCGCCCCTTCCCTACCTCACATGGTATTATTGCATGCATGTGTTTTTGTGGTTGTATTGATTAAGTCATCTTGTGTTGAGATGCTTGATGATTTATTATATCTACGTGTGAGTTGTTTTTGTAGATATATAATCATCAATACATCAACTTAAGTGAAGACTAAGTGACAACACATACATACACACATCTTCATAACCTGCTGGACGTGAGTTTAGTGAGGAGAGAGAGAAAAAATTTTCCTTCTTCATTTTGTTCATCTTTGAGGTGAAAAGAAGTAAGAAAAATTAAGAGAGAAAAAAAAAATTCCTACAACACTTCCTAGCCGTGTTCTTCATAGAACGGAGTGTTGTAGATTTTTCCGGGCAACTTCCGACGCGTGTGAAGTAGAGGCTTCGAATTTTCGGTGCTTGGAACGAAGGGATTTCGTGTTCGGGACGGGATCGTGATCATCGTCTACACTTTACGAAGATTTATTTCAAAGGCTTCAAGGGTATGAATCTTTATCTTTGTATATTATTTTTCATATATACGTTACTTGATCGATCCTGTTTGGGATTCGTATTTATTTCCGCTGCGTATTTCGTTTTTATTTTCGGAATCCCAACACTGGGTTGGTACTTTAGCATATTATTTTCGCGAAGTTGTGCCATCGTATCGAGTGAGAATCCGCTTAGTATGTCTAGGGACAGAGGATACGGTCGTGACCGCGGTATAGTTAGTCATGGATATCAGATACGGGACTAAGAGGATATGGCCGGGAAAGTTGCTACTCCAGCACTTCATTCTCGTTGTTTAGGTTCCGGGGACGAAACCTCTTTTAAAGGTGATATGATGTAATATCCGCAATTTTTGATTTTCGGTAAATTTATTTTTTTGGCAGGAGTTCTTTTTAACGGATCGCCTGTGACCGTTTCGTCCTTCTGTGAATGTTTCATTCTACACTTGTTAACATCCGAGTTCGTTTCGGTGTCGTTTTGTTGAGTTCCGTGCTTTTTGGCTACTTTTCCGCATTTGAGATCGATTCTTGCGAATCTTGTTCGAAATTGTTGTTCGTATTTCCCAGTAAGTCCGTTTAACCTTGTTAGATATTTTGTGAAGTTCGGTTTGGTTATACGTTGTCTTATCGTGATGTTTCAGGCGTTTGGGCCATTTTGTAATTTCCCAAAGTTTTGGGGTGGTTGCCTTCGTATCGTCTTTCCCGATCTTCAAGTTATCGGAATCATGTGTCATCTAGAGTTGCTCTGCCTGGATTGTTTCATGTTTTAAGTTTCGGGACGAAACTTCTTTTAAGGAGGGTAGAATGTAATACCCGCGATTCTCGGTTCCGGTTATTTTTGAATTTTTGTCGATTGCGCCATTCATTTTGTTCTGTTGGCGAGTTCTTGAGATTTTCCCCTATGTTGGGTACGGCACGATGTACCGTGTTGTGGTGTTCGTCGGGTACGACTTATCATTGCGTAAGTCGAGCTAATAGTATGTCTTGCTTTGTTATGTGTTCGTTTTCGATTTGGATCGTTGGTGTTGTCCGTTAGTGTTTCGTTGCATGTTGAATAATTATTGTTTTGTCGAGGAGTATCGTTTTTGTGCATTTGGTCGACTTTGTAAGATCACCACCGGCGCTTATAAAGTCTAAAAATTCTGAAACTTTACAATGTGATAGAGCATCAAATTAGCTTTCCAATGATTCAAACAGCGTGTCAATCGGAGTCCAGACGGAGAAGTTATGGTCATAATTACAAAGTATACACTGTCAGAATACGGCCCTGGAATACGCCGCTGTTTGCACCGTTTTTGCTGAGTCGTTTATAACACGGTGCTGGAATACGGCTCTAATTTGGGCCGTGTTCTGAGCCATTTTGTCCAGTTGTATAAATAGGACAGTCGCGTTTTTCAGCCCATTTTCACTTCTCTCTCTCGGTTTTTGGGCGATTTGATGGGGATTTCAATCCCTGAGTAGATTATCGTCATATTCTTAAAGCCTTGATCATGTTTAACAACATCTAATCCATTGTTCTTCGTCGGATTGAGGTAATTCTTCAAAAAAAATCCTTTTTCAACTATTTTGGGGTTTTCCTTTTGATTTCAATTCTGGGCCGATTATGATGAATTGGTCATGTAATTCTTGTTGTATTGGTTGTAATCTACGGATTAGTAACTCGTTTATCGATTTCGTCTCACCCGGAACATGATTTTGACTTTCTTGGAATGAACCCTTGAACCCTTGTAGTTTCTTAGTGTCGATTGAGATTTCGTTTAGTGTTGTTGATTCGTGGCGGTGTTATTCTCGCGGTGATTGTGTTGTTATTGATTTCTCGCGAAGGGGGTCAGTTTTTGGGGCTGTTTCAGGGCTGTTTTTGGGCTCTTTTGGCCGAACTGTTTCGGGGCAGTTTTGGGGCTGTTTCGGCCGAGCTGTTTCGGGACTGTTTTGGGGTTGTTTCGGCCGAGCCGCTTTCGTCGGAGTATTCACAAATTGATTTCGAGGCAAGTATCTTGCCCATACATTACGTGTTTTGTGGATATAATGGTTGCTAATCGTCGATATGTGCTAAATAAATATTTATAACCATTTTTCAAAAGAATCAGTATATTTACCATCTTGGTTTTCGTAAACGTGACCCGTGTGTGTCGGGAATTAATATACTTAGTTGAATGTGTGTGCTAGTGTCGAGTATAGGATCACCTTACTTTCGTGTGATGTCATTATGTATGATTATGTCGTCGGTAAATGTAAAGTGTAATTCTTTTGTCACATTATGTGCGTGGAGTCACGTGGTTATGGATGACAATGTGAGTTTGTGTGATATTGGTTGTGTCGTTCGGTGCTGTTAAGATCTTGTGCTTCCTTGTGAATTATTATAGTTCTGGGTCGTGAGTACGTGTTGGACAATATGGTCATTCTATCAAGGTACCTTGACTATATATTTTGTGTGTTTGACCTTTGAGAGTTGTGTTTTTCCATGGATGTGTTGTCGTTTTTCCACCCGGGGATGGCATGAGGCCTCTGGGGGCCGAGACTAATGGGTACGGCCACGGAAGTGGACTTAGGTGCGTGTGTTGGTGTTCTTCCACCTGGGGATGGTTCGACGGGACCTTTGGGGGCCGATACTAATGGGTACGGCCGCGGAAGTGGTTTCCCACCCGGGGACGGTCCGACGGGGCCTTTGGGAGCCGATACTAATGGGTACGGCCACGGGTTACCAGGTGTGGTTTTTGGTGATGTTGATGTTGATGTTTTGATAACTACTGTGATATGTCCGGAGTATCACAATGTTTTATGCTCGGGGTCGAGATACATTATATATCGAGTCTTGGTGTTTGGCTAGAATGGCATAAGAATAATGTGTTATGTGTAATGTGTTCTTGTAAGTGAATTGCAGTGGATGATCGGGTCATGGGCCCTGTGTTTTGTGATCGAAATGGTTGGGCCGTGGACCCCGTGTTTTGTTAATGGATTTGTATTTTGGAAAATGAATTTTGGGGCTGTGACCCTAAGTGGCTTTCGAGGAATTAAGAACTTTTCAATTTCTAATGTTTTCAAAACTCCCGAGATTTGGAATTATTTTCAAAGTGCTTACTTGTTTCGTTTCTACTTTCAAGACTTGAACTATTTTATTTAAATGATATATCTCGGGAAGTCTTTCGTTGTATTCTCGGAATGTGTTGTGTATGGCTCGTATTTGTACTTTATACTTGCACTAGCGAAACAGTGGAGTTTTGCTAACCCCCGAGTAATCGGGGGTGGATATCTGTATTGTGTCCAGGTACATGCAGGTTTTCGGGAGCAAGACACAGGATCGGTACGAGGAATGATGAAAGACGAATGATACTAATCACATGAAGGCCAGTTTTGGGTTCAGTTAGTCGAAGTCCATTGTATTGTCTTTTTCGCTGCCGTATTGTCTATGTTTTGAAGTATTTTACCCTTGCATGGGTATGAGTCTCGATATGGTTATGTATTCATGATTTTTAAGACAGTGACAAAAGACCAAATCGGTCTAATGGTTCGTGATTTTGCCGTGTCGGCATGTAATGTATTATGTTGTTTCGATGTTTAGCCTGGAGGGTCCTCACGAAGAGGGTCTGCAGCGTGTAATATTCCCGGTTAGATTCTGGGGGTGTTACAGCCGACCTGTCCTGCTGTCCAGAACCTTCCTGTCCGACCGCGATAGCGCGTGCAGCCTTCCGGCCGTAGCGTGCGCTACGCCTGCCGATTACCGCGCGCCGTGTCCGACAGTGGCGTGTGCTACCTGCTGTCCGCCCGAAGTCTAGAACCTCTCTGCCCCTGCTGCCTCGGCCGACTAGCGTGCGCAGCCTTCCCGCCGTAGCGTGCGCAGACTTCCGGCCATAGCGTGCGCTGCCTTCCGGCAGTAGCGTGCGCTATGCCGGTTCTTGCCGCACCTGTCCGGCCAGTGCCCGCACCCGTTCGGCCAGTGCCCAGCCGCCATGACTCGACGACTTGATTTTCTGAAATCGCACGGAACGAACACGACAAAATGCTCGGGGACAACATCATCGATCCGAAATGAAAACCACGGATAACAAATCAGCACATACGGTCATAAACACCAAAATCAGTTGTCGAGAAAATAATACTGGCACTCGACAACCGGGAAATTTCCGAAAAAATCCAAAATAATCGGAACAAAAATCGTGGGTATTACACAAACGACTGTGCATATTTTTGCAGTCACAAAATCCATCAGAAGCTAGAACCCCGATCTTCTTTGAGGTGTGTTCAGTTGCAAATAACTTACAACAGAAGCAAAAGATGCGATCCATAGAAGCTGAATAAATTAGCAATCTCCTGTTATCTTTTTGCCCATTTGGCAAAATTCTTGTATACTGTGATGAATCAAAGTGTTTACCTTTCTGGTTGGGAGGATATATTATGTCATCGACTCTTTGTGGACCTCTTTCAACTAGATAATCTCTCATCTTTTGATCAATATTTTTCCAATTTGCAGGATCTTCCAAGAGAGAGTATGTACCATGAGTTAAGCTTACATGCATAACTTCTTCAATCACTTCCTCATCCTCAGTCGATTGTGATTCAAGATCAATCACTTTATCTTATTCATCATCTCCAATTTGTTGATCCACACGTGTTGATGTTTCATCTTCATGTGACTCGTATTTGCTGCTACGTTTAAAATATTTATCAAGATCTCCTGCTTGGCTAAGAATTAATTGATCCTCCTTTTGTTTTCTTTTCCTCTTTTGAGCACCAGACATATGCTTAGAAGTCTTCTTCTATCAATAAAAATCAAAGCAACAATAATTAATCTTTGTAATGCTAATGTATACCCATAAATTTAAAGTAAAAGCACTAACAAGAATTAATCTTGCTTTTGATATTCAGCAGCTAAATATTTAAAATTAAAGCAACAATGAAATAAAAACTTCTCTTTGCAAATAACAAAAGTCCTAATTCAATATGAATATACATACTAAACAAGTAGTCCAAAAATTTAATCAACAAAATACAATATATGATTGCTGCACGATAAATTTTATTCTCTTACATATTCAATCTGAAAATATATCTATTATCTAGGGCATTATTTTTCTACTAACTACTCAATCAACAATTAACAAATTTAAATTAAATAGAGATAGAATAGAACCCAAGAACGTCACCTTTAAAAAATAATAGAATAGAACATGGGGCGGTCGCGGGCAAATGTTTGCTGGCTTCTCAAATCTCTAATCGTATTTTTTTTTAATTTTTTTGTTCTGCGTTAGAGGTGGCCAAAAAACCCGGAACCGAGAACCGAACCGTGGAACCGGACCGTATAGGACGGTTCTGGAATCGGAACCGTGTTAGACGGTTCCGAACTAGAACCGAAACCGTGTCCAGACGGTTCGGTTCCGGTTCCAGAAAATGTAACCGGCGGTTCCTGGTTCGGAACCGTAACCGAACCGTGGAACCGCGAACCGTTCGGAACCGCCGGTTTACACGGTTCCGGAACCGGCAACCGTTGAAAAAATGGGAACCGGTCGTGGATCAAGGGAACCGTTGAAAAAAGGGAACACATAGGGATCCGGTCGTGGATCAAGGGAACAATTTTATTTCAATTGATTTTGTCTATTTCCCAGAACAGCTCTTATTTTCTTTCATTAGGGGATGCAGTTGGTCGTTCCTGTCATCTCACAGAGGCAACAAACACATGCCAAATTAGCAAGCATGAACTGTAGACACTCCGACATGGCCGTTCTCTCTACGTAGATGATATGTAGCAAAATTTTATAAATTTACCACGTCAAAATCCCCTAATCTCTTCTATTTCTTTTCGGTTCTTTTTCAAAATTGTTTCTTTTATTTTATATTGATTATTTCATTATAAAAATAATTAAAGTGAAGTAAAAAAAAATGGGGTTCGGACGGTTCGAACGAACCGATTGGGCTAGGCAAAGCTGCCGGTTCGGTTGACCGAAAGTAGCACTAAGTTACTGGTTCGATTCCTTCGTTTCCGAACCGTGTGGACAGCAGTTGATCCGATCGAACGGAACGGGCAAGTGGCCACCTCTATTCTGCGTTATTTTTTAGCTGTGTTGCTGAGTGATTGCAACCTTGTTGTGCAATATATATATATATATATATATATGTATATATATATATATATAAGTGCTTTTTATGTAATTTATGGGCCCAAATTTTGTGGGCCCAAGGCCCAAACCTTATGTGCCTCTATACAAGTCCGCCCCGGCTTAAAGATGCCAACTTTTTTGGAGGAGAAGAAGTAAATAAAGAGAAGAGATTGGATGAATTGGAACCAATGAAAAGGTAAAGTAGATTAGTGGGCTCATAAAAAGGAATAAATGATAAACAACTTAGTTTTCAATTGTTGCGAGTAAAAATAAGAAAAAATGAAATTATTTTACAAAAAAAGTATGATTCGTCGTCGATTTTCGACGAGTTATATGCTAGTTTTCGTTAAACAATAATGATTTTTGGCCACTAGGTGGCCACCCAGTGACAATTCTGTAATTAAATCGTAATTTAATTAATTTAATAATTAATGTAATATAAAATAATATCTTTAAATTTTCTTTTAAACTTAAAAAATTTATTTTTAATTCACAATCTAAACATTAATTTATGTTTATTTATATTATACTTATATTATTTTAAAAATTGTATAAATAACAAATTACATGTAATTAAACTGTTGGGAGACGGGCTGGCACGAAAGAACATGGCAGACAGGCCAAGCCTACTATGTGTAAAAGCTATCTCATATGTTAGGCCAAGCCTATTGACAATTCTGTAATTGAATTATAATTTAATTAATTTAATAATTAATGTAATTTAAAACATCTTTACATTTTATTTTAAACTTACAAAATATATTTTTAATTCACAATTTAAACATTAATTTGTCTTTATTTATAATATATTTATATTATTTTAAAAATTATATAAATAACAAAATAAATGTAATTAACTTTTGGGAGACGGGGTGAAGTTTAATATACGTAAAAGCCATATCATATGTTAGAAAAATAAATAATGTTAGAAAAATAAATAAAATGTATATTGTGTAACTAACAAGTATTGAACCATACACCTCTAGATTAATAGAAAATATCTTAAACCACTAAACTACAATAACTTTGGCTTAATCAATCTTAAATAAAAAGTATATACCAGAATGAAATAAATATTGAGTTGGCTTTTAAGTTCGAAAATTTTGAACTTTTATGGCTAAAGTCTAGTACACTAACAACAAGTTGTACTTCACTTAGTTCAAATCGAAGTTAGGATAACTAATTTACATAATTTAAGAATAGTTTTATAAAATAAATAATAATAATAATAATTTGAACTTAGTTTTGACTATATTTTAGTAGATTAATTACGATTTAACTGTTATTGATAAAGTTTCACAATAACTAGTATATTAGTGATAATTCAAACTGTGATTCATTCAATTCGACAGAAATCTAGTAAAGTAAATACCTATTTGAATTTTAACCGGTCTAATTTGACTATAACCTGCTGAATTGAGCACAATTTGAACTCTAGTTGGCTTAACTAGTGAGATATTATAATTTATTTATTTAATTAAACTATTGTTAGTTTAATTAGTGTGAACTCTATCTTAATTTCATGAATGTATTCAATTAGTAAAAAATTGGTTTTCAAATAAATTAATTAATTTATCTATAATGAACTCAAGTACAAATTAATGTTTGATTTCATTAACATGATTATAGTTAAAAATTAAATCTAACCTTGTGAATTGTCTATATTTAACTCAATATATTTAACTTTAATGTGTTATTAATTGAGTATGCTATAGAACAATTGATACAATTCAAATACGTACATTTCTCATTATATAATGCTTCATATAAACCAAATCATGAAATTGAAATTTTATTTTCCTTAGTGAGATATCTAATGAAATGAAACTAAATTTTAATTTGTCACTAGTATATCTCATAATAGTGCAATTGGTGAGACTGAGCTTTAATATAGATTATTATGACGCAAACGATGGAATTATTAATTTATTGAATTCCATTTGATTAAATTAAACCTTGAATTGTGAACAGTGAATCGACTATAGACGAATTAAAGCTCATTCCTTTTCTGAATTACTAAACACTGTCCAAAATTACTAGCCACCGCCCTAAAAAATTACCTTTTTGCCCTTACTTCAGTTTAATTAGATTTTGGATCCTAGTTTAGTAATACTTTTCTCTCTAAACAACTCATCCGACGCAGCCGAACCGCCACAACACTGCCGCCGTCCGCCGCCATCTTACCGCCGCGTAGCCGCCGTCTGCCACCGTCTTCCGCCGCACCGCCGCCATGTCCGGAAAAGGAAAAGCGCCGGTAATCTTATTTTTTCGTCCGTCTACTGTTTCATTGGCCGCGCCGCCGTGCCGGAGTGCACGACAGAGGCGCGGCGATTATTATTCTGGCGTCGAAAGACGCCAGCCATGGCACAGCGTCCGTCGATTCCGCCTGTCCATGGCTCAGCGTCACGGCGGACGCCCACTTATGGTACAAACGTCCACGGCGGACGTCCAGACCATGGCACAGCGTCGAGATCGGACGCCTAGCCGGATGCGCGTCGCCTCGACGCAGCGACCACGAAATGGCGTCGGACCGACGCCCTGTCCCAGGTTCTCTAGCGTCCGTTCGGACGCCTTGACCATATTTTGGAAAAAATAAAATTTTCTATTAATAATTAATAATGTGTATTCTTTTTATGATTATTACTTATTAGTTGTATTGGTTGCTAAATGCGAGATGAGAGGAGGAGCGGGCAAATCTATGCCGCTAGTCACGAGTTGATGGGTTGGAGCGCGTCACACCGAGCTCGTGGTGTTGATGCTTCCGTTCGTAGACAGCGGGAGGCGAGCGTAGGGGATTCGAGGACGTACCTTATGCGATTTTGGTGCGAGGATTCGGCGAGTATTATTCGCACGATGAGGCCGACGATCGGGAGGCGGTGATGATTCTTCTTCATTTTCGTGCCGGGTTCGGAAGGGGAGAGGGGAGGTTTGTTACTTGGGTCTACCCGGTAGTAAACGGCGTAGGGGAGGATGAGACATCTTGGATGGTTTCGAGGAGATGCCTAGTGGCCTATCGACGCGGCGTTATCCCGAGTTTTGGTGGGCATGTCGCCGCGCGTATCCGGGTGGAGATATGAGAGGTTTCTTTGAAGTGTCACACCAGGGGCCGCTTGTCGAGCTTGAGTCGATGGCGCTCGGTTATGTCACCCTCTTTAGTGAGTCGGATCGGTGGGACCAGGTTATCCCACCTGACGGACGCCATGTTCGTACATATTGACTCCCCGTTGATTTCTGCGTTCGTTGAGCGGTGGCGGCCCGATACGAACTCAAATCACATGACGTTCGGAGAGATGACCATCATGTTACATGATGTGGGGCGATCCTTCGCATTCCTGTCGAGGCGATTGGTTGATGCCGATAGCACATCTACACGGTTGCAGTGGATGTGATGGAGGTTCTTGGAGTATCGCGGTTGGAGCTATTGAGTACTCACCGGGGTGGCGGCGTACTTATGGACTCGATTTTCAGGTCATGTCGCGATGGGGGTCGAGTGGAGGGCACCCAGGCCGTAGCTTGGATGTGGTTGTTATTTGGATCCACCTTGTTTGTTGACAAGAGTGGTAACCGGATTAGGCCTTCCTGCATATTGGAGGTGAGGGACGGTATGGATACTACCGGTCAGTATTCATGGGGTTCGGCCGCATTGGCTTTCATGTACCGTCAGCTCGGTATCGCTAGTCGCGGCGACTCCATGGGGATTTGTGGATGCCTTACCCTCGTTCAGGCTTGGATTTATGAGTATTTTCCCTGCTTTCGACCTCATCGAGAGCGTATGATTGTTGACTCCACGCAGCCTCGAGCTTCGACATGGAGTGTCCAGCCCGAGGGTAGGGACGAGCACCGCCTCCAGTCTTTACGTTGCCGCATTGATCGATTGTGACCGCAGGTATAACGATTCCTTCTAACAATATCACAATTCATTTAAAAATAGCTTGTATAACTTGTTGATTACATGTACGCAGAATCTGATGGTTGCCTTATGGCCCCGATCCGGTGAGGATGTCCCGAGGACCACATTCATTGGATGGCTACGATATCGGGATATTATCGAGCCATACATGCACAGTCGGGCATTACGGCGGCTCGGTTATGTGCGTACCATCCCTTTCCGATCACGGACCGAGAAAGCGGTTCGGGCGTGGTCGGCGTTGTACCGAGTTGACTATCCCATCCGGATGTCATCTGATGCTTGGATGATGTTTCCGGGTGCATACAGGCTTCCTCTCGCTGACTATGAGGCGGCTACTCATGATCAGGCTGCTTGCACCGATGATTACATTGAGTGGTATTATCGGTATTCGCACCCTCAGCTACTGAACGACGGTGCAGCACCTGGATCAGTGATCCCTTCTCGTTCCAGCACCGATTACGTATGTTCTTTAACTTTGTACTTTGTTTGATTTCATCATACATTACTCATTGTATTATATTGTCTCTATTTTTTACAGTGGGTGAGTCGATCCGTCGGTATTACCCAGCACTGTATCAGACACCTTCCCCCAGACCAGACGGAAGAAGCGACGACGATGCTCGAGGAGTTCATGAGGGATTGGCATTTGGCCAACTGATTTTGTATTTTATATTTTGTTTGTGACGGTATTTTGTGTTGCGTTTTCGTTTTTTTTTTGTATTTTGTATATTGATTGACACTTTCGTTTTGCATTTGGCACTTTACTTTTGTTTGTTTTTTACGTACCTTACAAAAACGAAAATTTTTCTGTCAACTATCAAGATCAACATAAAAGAAAATCAACTATCAACTATAAAGATCAACAAAAAACGAAAATTTTATTAATTAAGGAACATACAACAAATAAAGTTTTACATCATACCGACTAATCTATTCCATTTTTCTCTCCTGCTCGTATACAAATTCTCCCAGCCACCAACACTACTATCATGGATTCTAAACCGATTTACTCGCTATGGCGATGCAGAAAATTAGGCATTAAATCTAGACGAATAAAATGTTTGTACGTATCTCCTAAATGACAAATGACAATCTCTTGGCTAGGCCGTGTTGCCGTTGAGGGTGCTTTCAACGGCGGACGGTGAGACATGCAAATAAAGATCTACCGTTTCCGAATCCGAATAGTATGACAGCGGCATTGAAAATAGTAGCAATAGGAATAAATCTTGACAATAGCCATCCAATGATCCGATCCACACGCACCACCATCCCATGTAATACGGCGAACCTCAGGTTCAATCCCATCATAGTAGATCGAACGGTAGAGTGTACAGTTAGCCATAATTTCATTTGCAATGCATACACGTACAATACGCCATTTATCTTGGTCGCCAAATATGTAGTCGGCGATAACACGAAATCCGCAATTACCGTCTCCGGGGACATCGAGATAACCTTCAACAAACGGCAAAATAATTCCCGGTATCTTGTCGATATGGTGATTGTTACCAATCTCCACTCGGTGGTGTCCATCTGCAAATACATATTCAATATATTACATATTATCGAACTTAAAAAGATACAACTCATTGAAAAACTTCAAAAAATAATACATCTACAAAAAAATTTCTCATAACAATATAAATATAAAAAATTAGTCAAGAAGACTATTTTTATTTTTATTCCTAACGTTTTTTATTTAACTTGTAACAATATAAATATAAAAAATTAGTCAAGAAGACTATTTTTATTTTTATTCCTAACGTTTTTTATTTAACTTGTAACAATATAAATATAAAAAATTAGTCAAGAAGACTATTTTTATTTTTGTTTCTAATAAAAATTACCTGATGAAGACGCATTGTGGATTGATGCAGAAGAGCTGCGGCCACGACCACTGGACGAGCGGGAACGACCACGACCCCTTTGGCTATACTCCCAACCACTAGGATTGCGTCTAGTCGATGAACTTCCTCTTGGTCGACCCTTAACTGCCGTATTCACTTGTGGTTCAACATAACGCGTTTGATCAGGGTGAAGATGATCGTGGATCATAAGTGATACGTTACGGAAAACTGCAGGATCGCTCTGTCTGACCTCATCGACAAGGGCCTGAAAGTACCGCTGGTCCTCCGATTCAGCACCGGTAGAAGGATCGACAAATTCGGTCGTGTCCCCACCATCACTAATAATAAGTGTTTGCCAAAATATGTGAAGACGACTAACACTGCATGGGGTCCGCGATTCCATATGTCTCTTGAGCTCACACGCACAAGGAATCTGATGGGTGGTTTGGAGTGAACAACCGCAACGATCGTACACTTGATCACTTAATTCTCTCATACGTGTCAATTCATTCGACAATGTCGCATAATAATGGGAAACACGACAGTGCAAGTAGTTGAACGGAAAACCAGAATACACCACGCCTGTACGACACCTAGACTGTTCAAGTGTGTATCTGATCTGCGTAAGTTGTGATTCAATCTCCTGGTTCACTTTAGTCCAGACGGTATCGAGGGCTCCGGTGGAAGAATTAAGCCATTGCTTTAACTCGGCATGTGCACTCTCAACTCTACAAGTGGTTGTGTTTCCAAAATGAAGCACTTTATTCGTCCACGCAACAACGAACATCTCCTTGTATTTTAGCCATGTACCCTCAACGTATGATATCACCTTAGGATTCCATCTCCATGTATCCTTCATGAGTTGCACCGCTTGATCATATTCCTCTTGATCGCCGCTTCCATGATTTTCTTCCATTTCCCATTTTTAAACCTTTGGCCCATTTCTTTATCTTTTCCACAAATTCGTAGACCTTGTCTTCAACATCCTTATTAATATGCCATGTGCAAAGTAAGTGGGCACTCTCTGGAAATATCTCTTCAATAGACGCATCAATCCCAACTCACGATCCGTAACAATAGCCGTCGGATGAACATCAAACCCAAGCAAAATTTTCAACTTCGTAACACCCACGCGTAGCTCGATTCGGTCTCATCTTTCATAATTGCATAGGCGATTAGGAAGTTCTTGTTACATGGAGTCATCCCGACTATCTCGAGAAATGGCATCTTGTACTTATTCGTTTGTAGGTGGAATCCATGCCAATGAACCATCCGTAGGTCCGGATTAAGTTGATTGATGTTGGATGTGCCATGAACACGTGGGTAACAAAGACATTTGTATCCGGGTCGGCTGCGTCCAATGTCGTAGTTATTCGTCATGACGAATGGTGAAACCGAAGCGACATCTCTTTCTTCAAAATCATGCTTCCTCAAGTGGTCTCTATAATTATAGATATGTCGTCTAGTCGGTTTGTCCTCGGAAATTTATTCGAATGGCCGCCAAGATGGCACACGGCTTGAGCAAAGACTCATCTCACGAACAACTTGTTTGGCCGATTTACTCATCCACTCATTTGACGATGCCCCTCCGGATAAACAATAAATGAGTGATTGTGCATACCCTTACTCCCAGAGATCGGTGCGATTATCCAACCACTCAAGTCATGCAATTGTTCGCCTTTATCCGAAATGTACACTTGCATGCTTTCGTCTTTGTGTCCTTTCGAGCAATGACATCCAAATCTCTTAATACCCTCTGCACTGCTCACCACTTACATCTCAATAGCTTTGTCTTTCCTTTATTCTTGTACGATGAAATGATCAACTCGAAACCAATTTGAAGAGCAATTTTTTCGCCCAAGCAATCGCATCACAATCACTAGCGAATATTTCGTCATTAACGAAATAACCACTATAATCAACTCTGTCGCCTTCAAATTCTTCCAATATAACCTGAAATTTTTAATTGACACAATGTTAATAATAATACCAATAATATTATTATTAATATTTAAAATCGAACAAAAAAAGGGTCCAAAGCGTCCAAAATTGCGCTGGACCATGGCCGAGGCGTCTGGCTTGACGCTCGCCACCAGACAGCGTCTGAATCGGACGCCTGGCCATGGCACATGCGTCTGAATCGGACGCCCCGACCATGGTTCAGGCGTCCGGTTTAGACGCCTAGACCATGGACATAGCGTCCGCACCAGACGCCTGTACCATGGTCCAGGCAGAATCTGGGGACGCCTGTACCATGGAACAGGCGGAATATTCAGACGCCTGCGTCATTTTCTACGAAAAATTACCTCCAGATGCGAATTCCCGTCCATTTTCGTAGTTGTCGATAATATTGACGATATATATTTGATTGTGTGTTATATTCGAAAAACTTGAGCTTGAAAGATTTTGATGTGGTGTGGTGTTTAGAAATAATGAAAGACTTGAAATGGATAAAAAGGTAATCTTATAGGGCGGTGACTAGTAATTTTGGGCGGTGTTTAGTAATACCCTTCCTTTTTCATACTTGAGTCAACTATAATGAGATTAATTAAAAATTATTTTTCACTATTTGAGTCAACTATAGTAAAATAGGATATTAATTTATCAATAATTGAGTGTACAACTGGTGAAATTAAAGTTTAATATGTCACTAATTGAGACAATTAGACTTTAAATTTTTAGATCATAGTGAAATTGAACCAATTAGAATTCAAATTGTTAATAATTCACTAGATTAGAGTCAAAACAAACCAATCAAATTTATAAGTAAATGTCACTAGTCGATTAGATCATTGTTAAATTGAGTCGATTAAAGTTCTAACTATGATTAATTTTGTTGATCATTCAAAACAAATTATTGTAATTCTTGAACTTAAAAGTCCACTAGTTATTTTTTCTATATTATATACTATTATTCATGTTCAATGTTTGCAAACAAAATTTTATAGTGTGATGGTGGAGATTGTATTTGTAGGCTTTTCATTTTAAATAATACCACATCTAGAAGAAACAGTTATAATTATGTTTGATTATTTTTCAACTATCTTAAAACTCCTCACTTAAGCCTGACGTAAATGAACTCGAGTTATGTGGAGTTCATTAGTAAGGCTTACTAATTAAAGACTCCTAACAATATCTTATAATAATGTTAGTACTGCATGATATACAAATATATTAATATTCAACATTGGATAATTGAAGGCTTAATATGCTCCAACTCGAGTTTAATTAAGACTTTTATAGTAAGACATTGGTCTCATCTTGTTCTGTTACTATTCTGAATTTCAAGTCGTATTTGGTGTACGATTCATGAATTATACCACATTAACCATATTCTTAAAAATTGAAAGTACTAGAATATGGTTCTTAAAGAATATATATGCAACATATTTACCAACAAAAGAAAAAAATATATTTGTAAAAATACAAGTGTCATGTTTGCATAGTATTATCCGTTCTCTCTTGGATCCAAGCAGCTTTAATTGGTTGTACTTCCCCATCTTCCTGGATGAAATAGTTGTATGTTCACACTCAATAAGATTTCTTTTTCTTTTTTGTTAATATCCCAATAAAAAGATAGTTGACTATGAGTGGTTCCAAGTCAAAATCCAAGGTTTTTGAGATGATGTAAAAGGACAACAAATAAATGAATTATAATCCGTGTAATTTTAAGGCATCTTTTTCGACTTTTTACTTCAAATAAATTAGGCATTGATGCTAAATTTTGCATAATGTAAACCTAATAATTGAAGAAAAGTTGGAACCCCAAAAAAAAGTAAACAGTTTCTTATTGATTCGACTTTCCACTCAATTTCTTGCATTTGAAAGTAAAAAAGATTATAATTAGATAACCTATTTATATGTTATTTTTAGCCTAATTTGTTTTAAAAGAAAAATATATTTGTCAAACGCACGAATGCAATCCAATATGTTAAGTTAATGGCCCAGATGATTTATTAATTATGGGCCGGTATTATGCAGCCCAGCCCAGAACTAATAACTATCCCCCCACCCCACCAGGCCCGGCTTCTGGATTGTTCCCTACTTCTAGTCTCGCCCGTTGATTTAGATGGGACAATCCCATCCGTCGGTTCCGTGTATTTGTTTCACTCCCGTCTAAACCTTAGCCTCACTTCTCTGTTTCTGTTTCTCTCTCGTCTCTCTCTCGCTCTCCGCCGTCAGAAATGGAAATTTGTTTTTCTTCCTTTTTTTGCTCGGCTGTGCCGTTTCGATTTAGAAGGAAATCGAAACCCTTATCATAATAATGATGAGAAAGGATTTGATTCCCCGAAAATCGCTGGCCTTCCGTTTGGGATTTCTGCCTATTTATTTTGAGCGATCTGGGCTAGAGAAAAATACACGGAAAATTCTTCTGAGTGAGAAAAATATTTCCTTCAAGTATCTTTGCGATTTCTGAGTGAAAAACCAAAATTTCTGAGTGAAATTGCTTGAGGCCGATTTGGGGTGTTTCTTTTGGGAACTATTTGAAACCGCCTGGGGGTGGTTCTTGTCTGGGCTGCTGGTCGCTCATACTCGAGGAGCCTAGGACGTGGGTACTGATTTGGAGGACTGAGCCGAGGCCGACTTCCGGTTGATTCTCACCACCTCCGCCTCTCGGTTTTCAGATCTTGTGTGATCTGTTCGGTTTGATTTCTTAAACTTCAATTTTCTGTTCTTTGTGTTTGGGTTTTTGAGGTTAATTCGGTTTTTCCCTGTGTAATTCGTTGTTAGTAAGTTTGTTGTGTAATCCTTAATCCCCGGAACTTTATTTGTAATTCGTTTACTGCTTTGTTGTGTAATTTTATGTATTCCGGATAGATACCCTACAGTGGTATCGGAGCCTCTAAAAGGGGTGTCTATTCGGAAGGGCATACCGATTCCGGCCGAGGGATCCGCTCAGGTATCACATTTCGTACTATGTCTCTCTTAATTTCGGTACTGAGGTGTGATGTCCTTTACTCTTGCTTCCGTCTGTTTAATTGATCCTGTTTGGGTGACTGTGATTGCTTCTTCGATTTGCTATCTTTGTGTTGAGACTGCTGTAGTCGCTATCTCCGAGCATACCAAACCCCCTTGCCTGGACCGTAAGTGTTCCTCGGATCTTGTGGGGGCTCTGGGATACGATTCTAGCTCGTATTGTTTTAAAATTTGGCATGATTTTAATCTTTGTGATATCTACGTGATACCGGGATTTGATCCCAACTCACTTTATTTTTAAATCTGTTGTGATTTTAGTCTTTGTGATATCTGCGTGATACTTAGCTTGTAACACCCCAACCCGACAAGGGTAGAAGTATCACATTATGGTGGCATATCAGAAAATACATAAATAAACGCAAGCGGAAGTCTTAAACATAAATAATCAAAAGGAGTTAAGTCGAAGTGACTTAAACCAAAACATAAGTTCAATGAAAAGAAATACTCCAAAGGGATGAATAACAAATCATCCAAGTCTAAACAACGTCCTAACAATCGCAAAATAAATCTAAGATGACTAGGGTAAAGTTCCACAAGCTCAACTCTCAACCCCAAAGCAACCCCAGCTCCTAGCTTAGATACCTGCCGCAGAAAAAGGAAAATGTGGCTGAGCTTAAAAAGCCCAGTGGACAGATATGTATAAACAAAACCAACGATAAGGAACGAACATATAAAGTACGGTGCATTGGGAAAAGCATGAAGTATAAACAAATGGATATCAAAAGTAAGGAAAATTCAGTAATCTACCACGAGCCCGAACATAAATCAAATCAATATCATAGTAACCATGGAGTAGCTAACTCCCGAACATGTGAAAGACGTGTATTGCACACAAGCATCAATCACCGAACATATCATATCATAATCATGTCATATCCAATCAAATACGAATCGAACCTAGGATGCATCCATACGCCCCCGAACAAATCATATTGGCCATAACAAATGTAAAGTGCACATATCATATCAAAATGGGACGGTGTGGAACATCACTCAACCACACTAGAGTTATGCCATTGGTGCATCAATGACACGGCCATGTTACCTTCATGGCTAGGAAACAAACTTGTCTCGGGTATCAAACTGAAGGGTTCAAATAGCATATCATATGAAAGTTCATATCAAGGTTTATATCAAATGTATCATATCAAAGGTTCAAGAATATCCGTACGAATATCAAAACAAACGAAACAACCGATACAATGGTAGAGATAAGGGGGTAACAAGAATATCCGTACCTCCACCCACAAAATACAAAACACGTCAGAAGATATAAATATTAGAGTTTACTCCTTCTTCAGTGAATCTACACAAATTAGGTTCATTTTATGCTTATTAGCTCATAATGTCATAACGGGTTCTTAATTACTTAACACCATTGATTAATGTGATTAGAGTTTCGTTATTGGAATTAGGTTAACATATGACCGATTGTATCATAATTAATGTTCAAATGCATTTTAGGATTCAAGTATATTAAATGGTATTAACATTACAACAATCTTAATCTTCTAACAAAATTCTGGTTTTACTATGTTTTAGCCTTCATTTTATGAACTTTAACACCACACCAGATGTCAAAGTAAAAATTCATCAAAATTATCACTGAAGCATATATGTCTTAGGAGTCTACTTGAATTTTCTCAGATTTTATTCATTAGTACAAGCACACAATAAAATCACTCTTTACACGACTGTCCAGAACGTAAACTGCTGAAACACCCAGAAGATACATTACAAAGGCATATCAAAACACCTTGGAAAAATCCACAAAAATTCAGTGAAAAAGAGATTTTGCCATTTTCGCTTCAACACAGATTTCACACCTTTTGTGTTGATCGAAAGTCATTTTTGGCAATAAATCTAAATGTACTAAACGACGTAGTTTATTTAGATTTGCATGTCCTAATCTATCATGCCATAAATTAGGAGACTCAACCAAATAAACAACTTTATCGTTTATTTCATTAATACCACGTACATTGATAGCATTCAGTTTGAAAAGACTGTTATCCATATAGCCTTTTCCGATAAAGTGACCATTCTTAGTTATTACAACTTTATCCGCTTCAAACACTAGCCTAAATCCGGCTTTGCTCAATGCTGAGCCAGACACAAGATTTTTACGGATGTTCGGAACATGTAGCACATTCTTGAGCGTCATTTTCAATCCCGACGTCATTTTGAGTATAACCTCTCCAGTTCCGACAACATTTGAGGCAGCGGAGTTTTCCATGTACAACTTTCTTTCCTCGGTGACGGGCTCGTAGGAGGAGAACATGGCTTTATCGGCACAAATGTGTTTGGTAGCGCCGCTGTCCACCCACCATCCGACTTGAATACCGACCATGTTGACTTCATCTACAACTGCATACAGATCAAGACTGGACAAATCGACAGGCACATACTTATTTTCAACAACATTTGCTTGATCTCTCTTCTTGTCCTTCTTTGGTTTGCGGAAATTTTTCGCCATATGCCCAAATTTACCGCAGTTGTAGCATTCTCCTTTGATCTTCTTTTGATTCTTCGAGTCTTGCCTCTTCCCATTAAATTATCGCTTTTTGTTGTGGCTTGACTCGACGAGATTTGCTTTTGCCTCCATAGATGACTTGTTCATCTTGACATCAGTCTTTCGATTGTCTTCTTCGATCCTCAGTCGCACAATAAGATCTTCAAGGCCCATTTCCTTGCGCTTGTGCTTGAGGTAGTTTTTGAAATCCTTCCACATTAAGGGCAACTTCTCGATTATGGCAGCAACTTGAAAGGATTCAGATAGGCTCATTCCTTCTGCCAAAATGTCGTGCAAGATCAACTGTATTTCCTATACTTGCTCTAGAACAGTTTTGTTGTCCACCATCTTGAAGTCGAGAAAACGACCCACGATGAACTTCTTCAAACCGACATCTTCTGTTTTATATTTTGTCTCCAATGAGTCCCACAACTCTTTGGACATTTTGATTGTGGAATAAACACTGTAAAGTGTGTCATCCAGGCCATTCAAAATATAATTTCAACATAAGAAGGCGCCATGATGCCATGCATCCAATGCTGTGCGTTTCTGGGTGTCAGTTTCATCATCCCCCACAACAGGAGGAGATTCGGAAATAAAGCGACAGAGGTTGAGAGTAGTAAGGTAGAACAGCATTTTTGATTGCCAACGTTTAAAATCAGTACCTGAAAATTTCTCGGGTTTCTCGGCATGGGCAGAAGCATGAACATTGTTGCTTGACGACGCCTTCTTCTACAGAAAATTTCGTCTTACGATTGTTGTTGTAGATGCTGTAGAAAATGACAAATGATGCAAAACCGAGGCAAGAGTTGGACTCTCTCTCCGTAAGACGAAATTGCCCCGCACAGTACACACGGTTTAACGGCAAACGTCCCCAAGATACAACGGTTTTCTATAAACTCGATACCTTGTACTAGGAATCGAATTCTGGATGAAGCGACCGTTGCGACAAGTGCAAAGTGCGCCTACGAAGCGCCCGTTGCGACAAGTGCGACGTGCACATGCTCGGACTCGGACTCGGACTCGGAAGGTGCTTTGCACCTTCCTCGTAGGATTCGGATTTTAGCCTTAAAAAATTAATTAAAGCCAAATAAGGTGTACCATAATGAGCACACTTGATTGCTCCTTTATGATGGAAAGTCCTTTATAAATAGCTCAACTTTTCCTTGTTTTTCCAATGTGGGATGGGATGCACACCACATTCCCAACTACTAAATGGCTTAACTTTGTGCATTAATTACTCATTCATTTTTTAACGAAATTGAACAAGTAAATACACTAAATTAATCTACACAAAATGTAGATTCCAAATATACCATTTAATGTCATTAATTACCATAATTAATTATGGTATTAATTATGCTATTTTTCCAACACTTGTATTATAAAATCGAGGTAAAAGAAACGAGGAAGCAGTTATTAGGGTGGTGGCAGTGGCTCGGTATGAACCTTCGGTATGGTTCATACCGCTCGGCAACACTGTTGCAACTCATGCGGCATGGATGAATCATGGGGTTGCTCGGCAATGTTTACCGAAGAATCATGGAGTTGATCTTTCAAAAACTAGCCGTTGGTTCCTTAAATGTTGTGACCATTTGATGCTTTTACAAAAAAAAAAATCCCCTTATATAAACACATACAATTCACACTATATTTTCACACAAACAATTCACACAATATTTATCATATTTTTACACAAACAATTCACATTTTATTAACCATGTCTTCATTCTCATCTTCTTCATCCGAGGACGAGTTAATTATTCCCGCCGACTCTTCCGAACTATGTTTATCCGGTAGTACCTTAGAAACCTTTTTAGCCGCGTACGATTCCATTGAAGACACGGCAAGCACTACCGAAATCAGGGAGTATGTCACCCGTTTTCGTGAAGAAGCTTTACAAACTTTAATGAATGACTATTTCGTCGAACGACCAAAGTTTCCCGAACATGTTTTTCGTGACCGTTTTCGTATGAATAAAAGCTTGTTTTTAAAAATTGTTGGTGATATTGAGCGAATTTCGAATGGTTTCAAGAGGGTAAAGACGCGGGGGAAAAGAAAAGTTTCACGGCGTTACAAAAATGCACATCGGCCATTCGGCAACTCGCAACGGGTGAACCTCCGGATAGATTTGATGACTATTTAAACATGGCACGAAGAACGTCAGGTTAACATTATCATTTTTATTTATTTAATTCGGTTTATTTATAAAGTTTTCGTTATTTTTTTTATTTACTATTTAATATTTTGTAGGTGAATGCCTGATAATTTTTGCGATGCAATAATTATATTATATAGTCGAGAGTTCTTACGTAGGCTGACAACCCATGACGTTGCACGCTTATTCGAGGCACATGAAGAAAAACATCACAATTCTGGAATGCTTGGTAGTATTGATTGTACACATTTCGTTTGGCGAAATTGTCCTAGACATTTGAGAGGCCAATATAAGAGAGGTGATCACCAATACCTGACTAATATGCTTGAAGCCGTCGCTTCAAATGATTTGTGGATTTGGCATTCGTTTTTTGGTCCTTCCGGTTCAAACAACGATATCAATGTTTTGAATCAATCTCCATTGTATCTCACAGAGCGAAATGGAACGGCGCCAAACAGTTCATTTTTGTAAATGGACGGCTTTACAAACGTGGATATTATCTTACCGATGGAATCTATCCTAAGTATTCAACGTTTGTTAAAGCATATCCGTATCCCACTGACCAGAAGGAAAAGAGATTCAAGAAACTACAAGAGTCTGCAAGAAAGGATGTCGAACGAGCTTTTGGTCGTCTTAAGGGAAATGGTTTATTCTCAATCGTCCTCTCCGGGCTATGTCGGTCGAAAAGATTCGAAAACTCTTTTATACGTGTATTATATTTCACAATATGATTTTAAAAGACGACCAGATGGCAATATCACCGGTTCATATAATGGATCATCCGGTCGCGCCAGTTTATGACCCGAATGTACTACCGGAGTTACTCGACGAAGATATCCATAACCGTCTCCGATATGATCTTACGGAGCACGTAGCGGCTCAAGACTAACCATAACTCGATGACTAGTGATTTTCTATTTTTTTTTCTAAGTATTATGTATTTTTCTTTGAATTATTAATGAAATATAATGTTTTTATTAAATTGTTTAATATAATTATGAATATAAAAAATAAAAAATAAAATTAGTTGAGGCATGAAATCATGGTTGCCACTAAAAAAGTATGGTGGGACATGATTGAATCATGAAATGAGATGGCAGGATATTATTAGTTAATGGTGAATCATGGAGGAGGCATCGAATCATGACTACCACCCCTTGCTTGCATGAAGATTGGCTCGAAATCTGAAGCATTTCAGAGGAAAGGCCAAACATGGTAAGCACAGTACACAGAGAATATCTCTGTTTTATTTTTTTTTATTTTTTTTTTTTTTTGTCTTTCTCTTAGATAATCCTTTCCCCCATCTCGATTTTTGTTTTTGACAATTCAGCCTTCTTAGCAGGCATTGCACATCTGGTCTCAAGAGTGACGTCACAATTGAGATTGGCGAGATGTCCTTTCATCTTCACAAGGTTTGGAATTGGAAGTATACCCTGCCTCCCTCCTCTCTTTCTCTCTCTCTCTCTCCAGCCTCTTGACTTTTTTTCTATTAATTTAACTTAAATTAAATTTAAACTTACAAACGCATGTAAAGCAAGAACAAATCGCGCCGCAACCCTTTAATAATAAGAAACTTACTCTACTAAAAATAAAATCTTGATTCTTGGATTACTGTGGACAATCTTTTGCACCCGATCTAGGAATCGGGTTGCCACGGGGGCAAGGGATCCAAAAGTATCAAAAGCAAAAGGCACAAACACGTGTTAATTCTCCGAACAAGCTGTTTCATGTTTAGTCACCTTTTTAGACTTCGCCTTCAAAATTGCTTGTCCAGCCACAAACACCGTGTCCCAAAACACTAAATAAATTTGATTTTATGTTAATTATTACATTAGGAATTGTAATGGAGAACTTCTGAAACAGAAAATAGGATAGATGTGTGGCCTGTGGACCATTTATTTCTGAAGCAATTTTTATGATTTTGTAGGGAGGTACGAACACATAACGTTTAAGGCACCAAAATAAACACAATAATATAGCTCCAGAATAGCACAATAAATAAGCTAATGCACACTTATTTACTCTCATGGCATATATACTTACATCAATATCCGCATCCTTCTGTGTCGTAAAAGTTCCATCTTTTTTCATGTATATAGCCCGATGTTGCTATCCAAAATATTATCCGGAGATAGATATTGCTGGAATGGATGAATAGCAAACAAATGCGAGAACACTTCCGTGAGAAAGATAAATAACACAAGATTTGCCGGGGTTGTTAGTTCCGGGCTTGAATGCTCTCGCGAGATATTATTAATACTAATATTCGGGGATACAAGTACTAATGTAAGAATACCATTACAATGAGTGTAAAGATTCTTGTTATCTTAGCTAGTAAGCGTGTAGATTGCCGGAAGAACCAGATGTGATGCTCTGTGAGTTCTTGTAACAATGGGGATGAACTGTGGCGGCGGTGAGAGATCGACCGTCTCTCACGGCGTATCTTAGCAGTATGCTCGAGCTCCTGGGCTTATGAATCTCTTGGAATCTGCCTTGTGGAGACTTCTTGCCTCTGCCGATCGTCTTCTGGATGAGAGATTCGGAGAGAGAAATCCTGAGATGGATTCCGGCGAGAAAGCTGGGAGCTTGATGGTATGTATGTTCTTCTGTATTTCCGTGAATGAATTCGGAATGTAAGTGAATGAGTTGGGAACCTTTTTCCAGTAGGAGGAGGTTCTCTATTTATAGGACTTGGATATGCCGGGCGATCGCCTTTGCTGTATTATAATAATCGGGCGATCGTCTTTTAGCACATGGGCTTGTTCCCTTAAAGTCCATGGCCTTTGGCCACCAGACTGGTCCAATGGGGAGCCTGCACGCGTCATGAGTCGCTGTCACGGGCGGTCCCACTTCGTAGCTTTCGGCGGACTTGTCAGTAGGTGAGGTAGGTGACAGGCTGAAGTCAAAGGTCTTGTTTGTCAGCGCCTTTTGTGGATCTGCACGTGGGTGCTGTTCTGAGATCCAGTCTTCGATGACTTTACCGGGCGATCGTCTCTGTTCGGGGCGTAGGTCGATCGTCCTTAGCCGTGCACTAGAGTCGATCACCAGATGCCAAAGGGCGATCGCCTTGGGAGTCGATCGCTAGGTACCTGATGGTGGTCTGGTATCTTCGATTAGGCGAGCTAGCCATAGTTTGACTGGTGTTGACTCGGTCGCTCGGCCTTATAGTCGATCGCCTGTCGGGATGAATAAATCTTGACACAACAATTGTCCCCCAGCTCGTTCCTATGTTGGAAACGTGGGGTGAGGTGGTTCTGCTGGCGATCGCTGAACTTTTGATGAGCGACTCTACGTTTAACTGAACTGGCGATCGTCTTTGAGCTGATAGATTCTGAGTTTGGACGACCTGGTTGGCCGCTAAACTGCGCGGGAAATGGCAATGGGCGTGGATAAGTCTCCGCACACGTGTCGGGCTTCTGTTGGAGGATATCAACGGTCATTAATGACTCCTCGACTGACGCGTCCTTGAAAAGACGCGTACGCGGGTCTCGAGGGAGTCAATAAATGCGACGGCTGCACTTCCGACCCCTAAGATTCTTCTTAATTGCACGGGAGTCCTTTTCGCCTCCTATAAAAGGACGTGAGGACGCAGCGTCAAAACTCTTACGCGCTTCATCACTGGAGAAAGAAGGACTTTGCTGAAGAACGCTTCTGAGAGATTTGACTGCCGATCGTCGATCAATTTCATCTTTGGGTAAGAAAAAAATCCTTTTCTCCTTTCTTTCTTTGAGAATGGCTGGAACGTCATCATCACATGGAGTGGGTACCAGTTCCGCCGCCGGGACATCGACTGTCTGGGGGGGACCTTCTTCTGACTTCCACCTCGAGACGGCCGCTGAGGCTATTCGGGCCGAAATTGACCCTGCTGAAATCGGGGCTTTATTTAATGAAGCCGACTTCGCTAAGGAAGCGGCTGCTGAAGACAGACGATCGCAGATGGAGAGAGATCTGGCGATTAGGGCCTACTGGGAGCAGCATAGCGCTTTCGGTCGGGCCTATCTGGCTTTTGCTGAGATTATGGAGAAGTTGGCCGGTCCGTCTCCGAGGTTCGATTTCTGGGGTTACTCGATCGCCTACCCTTACCAGCTTGCCAAACGGTCGCAGTACCGGGTTGCGCAGCGATCTTTGTGGTCGCTTGGCCAAATCCGGAGTTCGGCGACCAGGAAAGATCTGGCTGTCTGGAGGACGAGGTTCCACGTTCCTTCAGATGTGGAAATATTTGCGCCGGCGGAGAATGAGCGTGCCGATCAACCTCCGATGGGTATGGTCACCGTGAATGAGGCGATTATGGAGGCCGGGCTGCGCTTCCCTCTATCTTTTGCTGTCTCCCACCTGCTGGCCGCTTGGAACGTGGCGCCACTTCAGCTGACGCCGAACGCTTGGCTCCAGATAATCTGCACTCTCACTCTTTTCGGCGGTCACCGCTTGTACCGCCTCCCATCGCCGTCGGAGATGAACCATTTGTTCAACCTGACGGCTCAGAAAGGGTCGGTCGGAGGTCACCATATTCAGGGCCGATCTGGTCGGGTAATCCTCGGAGTCCCGAATAAGGCGCGGGGAGATCCGACGAAGTGGTTCTGGGTCGCCGGCGCGTGGAGGGCTTCTGCGAGCGACAATCCTTCGGGCGAGCTGGAGATCCCTACTGAGTTTCGGAAGAGGAATCCCGGTAAGGGTTTAGACTCTCCCTTCGTTCGGATGTGTTTTGAACTGATCTAATTTGATTTGGGTTTTGCAGGTTTTCACATTCCGGCGGTCGAGGAGCTGCCCTTTGATTTCCTGGTTGTCTGGGAGCGGATACGGAGCTTGTCGGACGACGACCTTGACGCTAGCTGGATCAATAAGGAAAGTCGTTGGTTGTCGGCTCGGCTATTCCGTTTCCCGAGACATCTCTCGGTACCAAGTATGAGTTTCTGCGACCTTCACTTTCTAGGCGATCGCCTTACCTGAGGAAAATATCTAACTTTTGATCGATCGTCTTAACTGTAGAGGTTCGCTTTCCTTGCTTTTTGGAGCCCCCACCGGAGATCGCCATGTCGAATCCTGGAGTTCTGGGCCGTCTCCGCCACAAGAAGTCGTCTCGGGCCCCACCTGTTGCGCTGCCAATTATTCCGGAGGCAGAGCCCCGCGTGGAGCCGATCGTGGCTGAGGAGGGAGCTCCGGAGGAGGGGCTTCGAACGAATCGCAAAAGGCCAAGGCCGGAAGAAACTCCGGTTCCTGCCCCCGCCAATGAGGTGCCGATCGCCGCGCCTCCGATCAACGTTCTCTCTCCGGAGAATGAGCCGCCCTCTGCGGCTTTTATGCGAGAGATGGCGATCGCTGACGCTGAGACTCCTCGAGGGAAACCGTACTTCGGTCGCGAACCCGAGAGGGCTGAGAGGTAGAATGCATTTTTGAGTTGAAACTTGCATTTGCGTAGGAGTTGTGTTAACTTTGTTGTTTTGATGTAGGATCCGTCGCTCAGATCCATCTTGCCCGCCGATGGTGTTGGATTTCTTAGCAAGCCGATCTCCTCGCCAGTCCTGTGACATCCCGCAATACGTCAGCAAGGCCGCTTCTGCTCTACCGAAGGCGTGGACGACCGATCTAGATGCGATCGCTCGTCAGCGATCGGGGAGTACGATGCAGGCTGTTCTCGCCCTTTCTATCCAGACGACGACCATGGCTGTCCAGGCTGCGCAGGAGTTTGAGGGGCGACCTTCCACTATTCGCCTGCAGGCGGATCTCGAGGCGGCTCGAAAAGAGAACGCCGAGTTCGCCGACAAGATCGCGGCAATGGAGAAGGACTCTTTGGAGGCAGCCAAGCGGGCGAGCCAAGAGCTTGAGCTGGCGAGGAAGGAAGCCGAGATGTCTCGTTTGGCGGTTGACCGATTCCGGGATAGGATGATGAATGCCGTCCGGGCGCAGAAGGTTGCTGAGGAGGAGGCCGATCGTCAGAAGGTGATGATTGCTCGTTTGACTAGCGAGCTGGCGGAGTCGAGGTAGAAGATAGCTGCGAGGGAGGTCGAGCTCCAAGGGTCGCAACAGGCGATGGTGGAGCTGAAAGGGGAGGTAGAGGCCACCAAGGCCAATCCCTTCCTTAACTTGGAGTTTGTCAGCGAGTTTGCCTATTATATGGCGTTCGCTGACTCGATCCGGGCTGCCAAGAAGGGAGGGCTGGAGGTCGGCCCTATTGCCGAGAATTTCAAGGCGTATGCGCTGGAGCATCCTCTCCATCCTGCCTTCTCCTTGCCGATTTTGTATCTCTCGGAGCTTGGCGTGGATCTGAGCTGGTATCCGACTCCGGCGAACCTCGTTCATCCTGACGATCCGGAGGACGGGGAGGCCGCTCCGGAAACTGGGGAAGGGTCGCAGGTCGAGCCGGCGGCTGAAGGCGAAGGCCAGGCGGGGGCCTGAGGCTCTTCGCTCTTGCTTGCTTGTTTTAGCTTTTTGTCTCGTAGTTTTGTAGTTTTCTCTTTGTAGCATTTTGGCCTTCGGGCGACCATGTATTTTGATCCTTCAAGCAATGAAATGAATGTTTGATTTTCTGACTTATCACTTGAATGATTGCTATTTTTGAGTCTTTGTTTGACTTTGTACAAATGTGTGAGGAGAGATCGTTGCGAGGGTAGTTCCAAATGAATTGATAAACTCATAAAGATAACTTTTACAACAAATTTGATCACTGCGCAACATCTGAAAAAATGGCGATCTCCGTATGTGTTGAATAGGGACGATCGTCGTTTAGGTAGTCCGCACTCTTTCCCCTTGTTTTTATTCACTTAGTGAAAGTAAGGGGATGAAAATAATTCGTTGAGTGAGCGGTCTTCAATTTTGTCGAATCCTCGAGGACGGTCGTCCGTCTTGAGGAACTGTGCACGATCGCGGAGTTCGATGGACCGACTCCATGACCATGTCTTTTGCACGAACGACATTGTCTGTCTCGTAACTCATTTTATTGTGAGGGTCCTCTGTTAGACTGCGCCTCACCTCGTATTTAAACGAAGGGCGTGCGGTCTTGGTCTAGAGGAGTCCTTGTGCGGGGCAGCGTCAGATGATTCAACTCCACGCCCGCGGCTTGTTAGCTCTGCTTCCACCTCAGGTTGCCATGACGATGGCGACCCTCGACGGTGTACGTTGAGACGGGGGTAGTGACGCGTCGCATTGTCCGGGTTCACCATGTTGAATGATGAAACTTTGAGGGCGGGCGATCGTGTCCACTGATTAGTTTTGGAGGGCCCTCAGACTACGCTGGCCTCGTATTCAAACGAAGGGCGGGCGATCCTGGCCCAAAGGGACCTTGTATGGCCTAAGAAGTCGGTTCCATCGACCACCAGGACCATGGCTGCACTCTTCTACCTCGGATTGTCATGTAGATGCCGACCTTCGACGGTGTACGTTGTGTGGGAGAGGCGATCTCGTGCCTTAGTCCATCACGTTAGATGGTGAACTGTAGATGGCGAACGAGTCCTCCAGTTTCTTCAATGAGGAGGGAGATCGGGGAGAGACTTCCGAGGTTCCCTTCTCTTGATTGAAGCATGTAGAGACGATCGCCGAGGTTGATCTAGGGGTCGGCTCGTATGAGCTTCCTAGCCTGTTTGTGTTCGACTCGGACAATCGTGTATAGAGATTGATAGGGGCTTCGGCTAAGCCAATAAGATGTCCAACTTGCCCTCCTCGAACAATCTCCAGAGCTGTTTGAGGAGGTCGGGCATTGGTTGGTGCTGTATGTAATACCCGCAATTTCGATTCCCAGTAATTTTCATTTTTCGCCGGAGGTCCGTTTCGACAACTCGCTTAAGACCGTTTCGTCATTCTGGGAATGTTTTATTCTGCACTTTTTGATGTCCGAGTTTGTTTCGGTGTCGTTTTGTTGAGTTCCGTGTTCTTTAGCGACTTTTCCGCGTACGAGTTCGACTTTGTTAGATCACCATTAATTTTTGGTAACTCCAAAAATTCCAAATCCTTGCAATATTATAGAGCATCGAATTAGCTTTCCAATGGTTCAAACGGTGAGTCAATCGGAGTCCGACGAGAGAGTTATGGTCGTTTTAGCTCACCCGCTCATTTGGCCGATCATCGCCGACGGACTCGGCCGTGTCGTCCGACACGGCCCGTGTCGTACTCGTCCCGGATAAGCCGGAAGTGATCGCCTCAGACCCGACCGTGTCGTGCAGCACGGCCGTGCCGCACTCGTCCGGATAAGCCGTAGCCACGCTTGCAGGCTCGACCGTGTTCCAGACACGGCCGAGTCGATGCCGAGCGCCTTCGCGACACGACCGTGTCATGCAGACACGGTCGAGTCCCCCGCTGCCGATTGCGCGCCACGACCGTGTCATGTCGGACACGGTCGAGTCTGTCCGCCCTATAAATTCGTTTTCTCGGCATTTCAGCTCATTTTTCCCCGTTTCTTCACCTGCAACCGAGAGAGAGAGAGCCGGAGGGAGGGTTTTTACTTCACAAATCATTTGAGTGTTTTATTTTCTTCATCCTCCTTCAATCGTTTAGCTCGGATTGTGGATTTAGCACGTGTTCTTCGGATTATAGGGATTGAATCTTCAAGAGGTAAGAACTCCTTCAATCCTAGTATGATTTTGGGGAGGGTTTGGTGGTGATCTTGTGTTTTAATTCGAATTTACCGATGTTGTTGTTAGATTTTGATAATATACTCGTAACCCTTGGTTTTCTTGTTATCGGTTGGGATGAAATCCCGTTATTCCACCGTTGACCGATTTCTTTTCCTTATGCACGCGTGGTGTCCAATGAATTGTCCCAACGGGTAGAACTAGGATGAATTTCTTCGTATTCATGGTGTTGAAATTGGTTTTATATCACTATTGTGTTAGGGTCGGATTTGAGGGGATTGTTCGGACCGGAACCTATTCCTTCGTCGTCTCCTTCGCGTCGTATTACCAAGGCAAGTACCTCGATATACGAATTGTAACTGCGTGAAATCATTGTTGTCGAAGTGTATGAGTTTATATGGAGGTATAAACATGTATGTGTATATATATATATGTGTGTTTATATATATAGTTACATGTTAAATATATGTATGTATATACGTATATTAATATATATGTTTATGTCGGTGATCGACGAGTGTTGAATTCTAACATTAGTTGACGTACTCAACTTGGATTGATGGGCGAACCATAGTTATTCATATAATATAGTGAGGTTATATATATATATATATATATATATATATATATATGTATAAATGTGTGTATATTCGGTTGAGTCGCAACATAGAGATATATGTGCGGTGTTGATTGAGTTTGATTGATAATGTGCGTGTTATTGTTTATTTGTGTGGATATGGACTGGCGGAGAAATTGTGTGACTTGATGTACCGAGTTGAAAATTGTTGTGACAATTGTCCGTGTGCTTGATGCTTGAACAATGTGGATACTTGTTGTGAGAAACGTCATATCCGGGAACCTCTGAGGGCGGGGCGGTGTACTCCGGCCTGGTGTACGCTGCAATGTGCGGCTCCATATGGGTGGTGAACGCCGGTGTCACCTAATGCGTGTGTCAAGGGGCGGCTCTTGCGGGAGTGACGCCGGTGCGGTGACATGTTCAAGGAGCGGCCGACATAGTGGAGTGAACGCCGGTGCACAGGTGTGCAGTGGAGGCGCCTGGCAGGCTTATTGGTTACGGGTATTTGAGTGATAGCTAAGACCCCGTTACCGAACGATGTTCGTATCTCAATTCTTTCAACTCACTTTTTAATATTTGTCTCGATACAGACCGCAATTCATGTTTTTGAAAGCTTGTTTCAAATTGTTTTTAAAGCGTTGGTATCAGGGTTAGTTAACCACGGAGGTTTGACGAAATCTCCGAGGGTTAATTAATCGGGGGTCTTGAGCAGGATATGTCGAATGAGAGTTTTGTGCCTTTGATTGTATTGTGGTGCTATTCTGTGTATTGGGTCGAGGACCCTGTGGAATGTTGAGATGATTGATTTCACGATGATGTTATTTGGAATGGGTTGAGGACCCTGTGAGATGTTGTAATGATTTCGTTTGTGACGGGGTTCTATAAACTGGGTCGAGAACCCCAAATAAGTTGACTTGGTTTTTGTGTAATCGTTTTCCATACGTTGGGTCAAGGACCCGAGTGTTTTTGAAATTATTTCCAAAAGTATTCCCATTCGATTTTAAAAACCCCGGAACGACCCGAGTCAACAATAATGATTGCAAACTATCTTATTAAAATATTTTTCCTTTTACAAGAGGGATCTTCCTGACTCCTTGGGCTCGTTTAAAGTTTCATGAATGTTATTTTCCGTAAGGAGAATATGACTATGTGATTACCTTTCACCTCGTGTATACGAGTGTTATTCTGTTGTTGTGGGAATGTATGATTTGTGTTAAGGCTTCACGGCGGTTGAATTTTGTGTTGTTAATGTCGTATATCTTGAATATTATGTACTTGCACTAGCAAAATTCCGTTTGCTAACCCCCGAGTTTTCGGGGGGTGGGTGCCTGTTATGCGCTCAGGTTTTGGCAGCTCGGGAGCAGTCACGGGATTGGCTTGGAAGGAGATGGAAGACGACGATGCTAATCACACCAGAGTCAGAGTCTTTTCTTTTGTATCATTTTGGTCGGTATTTCTCTGTCGTTCGAGTATTCACCCTTGCATGGGTGTAGTTATCATTTATTAAATTCATTGTTGTCATTGTAATATGAATGTCGTTAGTTTCTGAATTGGTTTGTGATAAGGGTCTACGGCGTGTAACATTCCCGGTCGTATTCTGGGGGTGTTACATTTATGGTATCGGAGCTTAGGTTTGCGAAAAACCTAGGCCGTTGGGTAAAGTCCATGTCTTGTGTAAGTCGCGCGCATCAGAGTTGTGATTAGTATCGTGGTTCCGACATCATCTTCCGGCAATCCGTGATGGTAAGCCTCCCGATCGTAAGTCCCCTTATACACGTATTTGATTACATTGTGCTAATATGCTTAATGTGAACTAGGAATTGGAACTTGTTGGTGATATTATCGTTTTAGGATATTACGTGGAAGTCGAACATGTTTATCTGTTTCGGTACTTTATTAGAATGAATTTACGAATGATAATTTTCTCCACCGCATGAGTATTTTAAGATGGTTTTTGTTATCTTGCAAACCGAGTTTTGATATTTTGGTCTTGCATGTTTGATAGTATTCTTATGACGGTATTTGATATTTTATAAATGACTTTTGTGAGTATTTGAGAATATTACCGACTTCGGCCTTTTTGGCATTTTGATCATTTTTTTTTAAAATGATTTTTAGCCTGGTGGGTTCCAGACGGCCCACGGCCAGTAGTATCACGAATATTTTAAAGTAATGCTTTGAAATTTTCTAACATTGTGTAAAGCCATGATTTAATATCGTCATGTTAAATGGTCACGTATCTCGGTGGAGAATCCTTTCGAATAAACATTTTTGAAGAAGAGGAAAGACTTTCAAAATTTTGATATTTGGGACTCAACATTTTCAAAATATTTCAAATTAGTTACAAATTAATTTTCGATTTCTTTTTTTTCTTTTATTCATCACTCGAAAATAATTTTTAGAGTCATTATGTAAACTTCCTCTTCCGAAATAAAAGACAGTGTTTACAAGTCTTGGGCGCAACGTGACTAGCCCCTTTTTCAAAAATTTGATTTCATTAAGTGCATACATATAATGATCGTCCTCGTCGTGGAACTCGAACTTGACTTCATAAAACTTTATGCTTTATGATATTACCGTTATTCTTTAGATGTTAACTAAACCTTGTGTTGATAAGGGTGGTATACTGTACGACTGATTATTTGATAATGCTGAATGGTACTATCTGTATTAGTATGTCGAGCCACGACGGACGTGGACGTGATGATGGAAATGGAAGCGGCAAGGTGGTTCGTACGACCACGATCCATGCTACGGTGAAGGAGTATCTAAATCAAACGATATCCTATGAAATCTCCTCAGTGGTCGAGCCCTCGAGCGAAGCCAAGAGACGGAGGACATCTGGGAAGTTTTTGAGCGGTGAAGAGTCTAAGGCTCCCAAACCCCCACGTCGTTCGAACGCGTCGTCTTCGCGATCGGGAGTGAGCTCTTGGAATCCCAAGCCAGCATCAGTGACTCTCGGTAAGAAGGGAGGGTGCTTCAACTGCAATCGTCAGGGACATGTTCGTGTGAATTGTCCCTTTCCACTCTTGACTTGTTACCGGTGCGGGTGTGAAGGTCATCGGGAGAAGCATTGTGAGATAGTTTCTGAATTGGCAAAGAATGCCGCCCTGAGAGAGAGCAGAGCTAGTGATCGGGAAGTGTCCCGAAACCCTATGTTTCCTTCTGAAGATCCTAGCATGGGAGAATGAATATTTTGTAATATGTCCTTATCGTTGCTGTTTTGAACAATCGTGACTTTGATCGTTCTTCATTTCATTGCTCTATACTTCCAACTCTTGTTGTTCCAAGTTTGGGATCGAAATACCTTTTAGTATGCGGATGCGTATTACCCGTACTTTCCTTGGTATTTTCGGCATTGTATGATTTTTCATTGTTGGTAACTCAATTATAATCCTCTCGACGATTTTAAACTATCTTGTTCTACTTAGCCTGCCGTCCTCCGAACGAATTTCGGAGCTGTTTTGTAAAACCGTGAATTATTGTGGTCTTTCCATATCTGAACCTAATTCTTGCAAATTTTGTTCGGAACTATTATTCCCACGCGTGTAATTAGCACTTCCGAATATGTTTTGAACTTGGATGCGGTTGGTCGAGCTCGAAACATGATTTTCAGGACGTCTGAACTATTTTGTGATTTTCTTAACTCGGGGAGCTTTGGTATCTAAATTCATACTCCTCCACCTCGACTTATCGTGTTCACTTACATTTTAGAACCCCGCATTCGCGCATTGCTCGTGATGATTTGAAATTTGGGCAAGTAGTTATTTCCTTGATTGTTCCGCCGCTCTCTATTTTAAGTTTCGGGACGAAACTTCTTTTAAGGAGGGTAGAATGTAATACCCGCAATTTCGATTCCCAGTAATTTTCATTTTTCGCCGGAGGTCCGTTTCGACAACTCGCTTAAGACCGTTTCGTCATTCGGGAATGTTTTATTCGCACTTTTGATGTCCGAGTTTGTTTCGGTGTCGTTTTGTTGAGTTCCGTGTTCTTTAGCGACTTTTCCGTACGAGTTCGACTTTGTTAGATCACCATTAATTTTTGGTAACTCCAAAATTCCAAATCCTGCAATATTATAGAGCATCGAATTAGCTTTCCAATGGTTCAAGCGGTGAGTCAATCGAGTCCTGACGAGAGAGTTATGGTCGTTTTAGCTCACCCGCTCATTTGGCGATCACGCTGGACGGACTCGGCCGTGTCGTCCGACACGGCCCGTGTCGTACTCGTCCGGATAAGCCGGAAGTGATCGCCTCGAGACCCGATCAGTCGCTCGCACGGCCGTGCCGTACTCGTCCGGATAATCCGTAGCCACGCTTGCAGGCTCGGCCGTGTTCCGTGACACGGCCGAGTCGATGCCGAGCGCCTTCGCGACACGACCGTGTCATGCAGACACGGTCGAGTCCCTGCCGGCCGATTGCGCGCCACGACCGTGTCATGTCGGACACGGTCGAGTCTGTCCGCCCTATAAATTCGTTTTCTCGGCATTTCAGCTCATTTTTCCCCGTTTCTTCACCTGCAACCGAGAGAGAGAGAGAGAGGGAGGGTTTTTACTTCACAAATCATTTGAGTGTTTTATTTTCTTCATCCTCCTTCAATCGTTTAGCTCGGATTGTGGATTTAGCACGTGTTCTTCGGATTATAGGGATTGAATCTTCAAGAGGTAAGAACTCCTTCAATCCTAGTATGATTTTGGGGAGGGTTTGGTGGTGATCTTGTGTTTTAATTCGAATTTACCGATGTTGTTGTTAGATTTTGATAATATACTCGTAACCCTTGGTTTTCTTGTTATCGGTTGGGATGAAATCCCGTTATTCCACCGTTGACCGATTTCTTTTCCTTATGCACGCGTGGTGTCTAATGAATTGTCCCAACGGGTAGAACTAGGATGAATTTCTTCGTATTCATGGTGTTGAAATTGGTTTTATATCACTATTGTGTTAGGGTCGGATTTGAGGGGATTGTTCGACCGAACCTATTCCTTCGTCGTCTCCTTCGTCGTATTACCAAGGCAAGTACCTCGATATACGAATTGTAACTGCGTGAAATCATTGTTGTCGAAGTGTATGAGTTTATATGGAGGTATAAACATGTATGTGTATATATATATATGTGTGTTTATATATATAGTTACATGTTAAATATATGTATGTATATACGTATATTAATATATATGTTTATGTCGGTGATCGACGAGTGTTGAATTCTAACATTAGTTGACGTACTCAACTTGGATTGATGGGCGAACCATAGTTATTCATATAATATAGTGAGGTTATATATTTATATATATATATATATGTATAAATGTGTGTATATTCGGTTGAGTCGCAACATAGAGATATATGTGCGGTGTTGATTGAGTTTGATTGATAATGTGCGTGTTATTGTTTATTTGTGTGGATATGGACTGGCGGAGAAATTGTGTGACTTGATGTACCGAGTTGAAAATTGTTGTGACAATTGTCCGTGTGCTTGATGCTTGAACAATGTGGATACTTGTTGTGAGAAACGTCATATCCGGGAACCTCGAGGGCGGGCGGTGTACTCCGGCACAGTGTACGCTGCAATGTGCGGCTCCATATGGGTGGTGAACGCCGGTGTCACCTAATGCGTGTGTCAAGGGGCGGCTCTTGCGGGAGTGACGCCGGTGCGGTGACATGTTCAAGGAGCGGCCGACATAGTGGAGTGAACGCCGGTGCACAGGTGTGCAGTGGAGGCGCCTGGCAGGCTTATTGGTTACGGGTATTTGAGTGATAGCTAAGACCCGTTATCAACGATGTTCGTATCTCAATTCTTTCAACTCACTTTTTAATATTTGTCTCGTCTGCACCGCAATTCATGTTTTTGAAAGCTTGTTTCAAATTGTTTTTAAAGCGTTGGTATCGGGGTTAGTTAACCACGGAGGTTTGACGAAATCTCCGAGGGTTAATTAATCGGGGTCTTGAGCAGGATATGTCGAATGAGAGTTTTGTGCCTTTGATTGTATTGTGGTGCTATTCGTGTATTGGGTCGAGGACCCCGTGGAATGTTGAGATGATTGATTTCACGATGATGTTATTTGGAATGGGTTGAGGACCGTGAGATGTTGTAATGATTTCGTTTGTGACGGGTTCTATAAACGGGTCGAGAACCCCAAATAAGTTGACTTGGTTTTTGTGTAATCGTTTTCCATACGTTGGGTCAAGGACCCGAGTGTTTTTGAAATTATTTCCAAAAGTATTCCCATTCGATTTTAAAAACCCCGGAACGACCCGAGTCAACAATAATGATTGCAAACTATCTTATTAAAATATTTTTCCTTTTACAAGAGGGATCTTCCTGACTCCTTGGGCTCGTTTAAAGTTTCATGAATGTTATTTTCCGTAAGGAGAATATGACTATGTGATTACCTTTCACCTCGTGTATACGAGTGTTATTCTGTGCTGACTGTGGGAATGTATGATTTGTGTTAAGGCTTCACGGCGGTTGAATTTTGTGTTGTTACTGTTCGTATATCTTGAATATTATGTACTTGCACTAGCAAAATTCCAGTTTGCTAACCCCCGAGTTTTCGGGGGGTGGGTGCCTGTTATGCGCTCAGGTTTTGGCAGCTCGGGAGAGATCACGGGATTGGCTTGGAAGGAGATGGAAGACAGCGATGCTAATCACACAGTCGAGTCTTTTCTTTTGTATCATTTTGGTCGGTATTTCTCTGTCGTTCGAGTATTCACCCTTGCATGGGTGTAGTTATCATTTATTAAATTCATTGTTGTCATTGTAATATGAATGTCGTTAGTTTCTGAATTGGTTTATGACCTTATCGGTCTGTTTTCTATTTAATTTTGACCCCGGTCGGTCAATCATCGAGTAGTCTTTTGGAGTTTAGCCTGGTAGATCCTTGTGATAAGGGTCTACGGCGTGTAACATTCCCGGTCGTATTCTGGGGGTGTTACAGTGGCCGGGACTCTTATGGTAGGCACAATATTGATTGTTGTCCAGGTGACCGTGGTCCCTTATCGCCTTTGGTTTGTTTAGCGGTTCGTGCCCCTTGATGGCATAGAAAATGTGAGCCGGAGTTCGGTTGAACATATGAAGGAGATGGGCTTCCATGTCCTCGAAGGCCTTGAGATCTCCAGGTGGCTTGGCGATCACCTTCTTTGTTTTGGCGGTCGCCTTCTTCTGGACAGGAGGTGGCGTTTCCTCGCCTAGGTGGAGGGTGAGTAGCCTTTGCCTGGCCAGAAAGTCGGCAGCCTTAGCGCGGAAGATCGCGTAGGTTGGGGGAATTTCCTTGGTGAGATGTCTAAACATGGGTGAATGACCGTAGAATCCCCCCAGGACCGAATAGAGAGCGAGCTCGTCACTGACGGGTTCGCCGGTGAGGATGATTTTGTCTACTCGGTCGATGTAATCTGCGTCGGTTTCGTCTTTCCCCTGCCTGATTTTCATCACGCGGTGGGGGCCTTCTGGTCTGGCGACCTTGGTGGCGAAGTATGACGTGAAGTCATTCGCCAGTTTCTCAAAGGAGATGATCGATCGTGGTGGTAGTGAGGCGTACCACATATGGGCGGCTACGCCAATGTTAACGGGAAGATCCGGCACTTGGTTGCATCAGATGCCCCACACCCAGTCATGTAGATTCGGAATTTACTCAGGTGGGTTTCGGGGTCCGATCTCCCTTCATACAGAGGTGTTTTGGGAGGAGCGATCGTTGGTTGCACGGGGGCAAGCTCGATGTGGACCGCGAGTGGCTCGGTCGGCCCAGTGATCTTTCTGCTGGCGCTTGCCCCAGTGTCCAAGAGTGCTTTCATCTCGTCGAGCTGGCGTTGCATTGCGGCCATCGCCGTGGCCTGGCTGCTCGCGGCTCGGTGCTCGGAGCGGGAGCCGAGGCGATTGAGTACTGATCCACAGCGATCGGGCGAGTCGACGGCCGACTGCGTCACCGTGAGTTGGGTAGGCTGAACTCTTGGTGACGGATTCAGATTCCGTCTTTTCGTGGTTGGAAACAGAATGCCCCGGTCGCCAGGATGGATCGCGCCCCAAGCGATTGAATACGGATCCGTCCGGTCGTGCGAGAGCCCTTTCTCGCGAATTGGGGCTTTCTGACGATCGCTCGCCCAATAGCCCGTTGAATTTCTGTTTTCCCATGCGGCGGACGATCGAGGGAGTTATTGCGGGCGACGCGCATGCTCTCCGTCACTCCTCTAGGATGGCCATAGCCTCCTCGATCTGTTCCTCAGTTTGGAACTGGTCGAGTGAGAGGTTGGGGCCATCTCTCAGGTGCGGGATCGAGAGTCTCGCGTTGCCGCGGCCTCCCCCGATCGTCGGCTGGGGTTCGGATTGAGCCGGGATATGGTGTCCGGCGGTTCGGAGGGTGGCTCTCTTCGATGTACCGGCGGATGTCATGATTCTGAAGGTTTTCGTTGAAGCACAGTGAGTGTCAATTCAAGTATATGCCCTGAGAACAGTGAGTGTTCTTCGGGACGGTAGGAATGAAAAATGAAGGTATAGAAGTCCTCCTTCTAGCGCCAATTGTTGCTACCCAAAATATTATCCGGAGATAGATATTGCTGGAATGGATGGATAGCAAACAAATGCGAGAACACTTCCGTGAGAAAGATAAATAACACAAGATTTGCCGGGGTTGTTAGTCCCGGGCTTGAATGCTCTCGCGAGATATTATTAATACTAATATTCGGGGATACAAGTACTAATGTAAGAATACCATTACAATGAGTGTAAAGATTCTTGTTATCTTAGCTAGTAAGCGTGTAGATTGCCGGAAGAACCAGATATGATGCTCTGTGAGTTCTTGTAACAACGGGGATGAACTGTGGCGGCGGTGAGAGATCGACCGTCTCTCACGGCGTATCTTAGCAGTATGCTCGAGCTCCTGGGCTTATGAATCTCTTGGAATCTACCTTGTGGAGACTTCTTGCCTCTGCCGATCGTCTTCTGGATGAAAGATTCGGAGAGAGAAATCCTGAGATGGATTCCGGCGAGAAAGCTGGGAGCTTGATGGTATGTATGTACTTCTGTATTTCCGTGAATGAATTCGGAATGTAAGTGAATGAGTTGGGAATCTTTTTCCAGTAGGAGGAGGTTCTCTATTTATAGGACTTGGGTATGTCGGGCGATCGCCTTTGCTGTATTATAATAATCGGGCGATCGTCTTTTAGCACATGGGCTTGTTCCCTTAAAGTCCGCGGCTACTGCTGGAAGCCAGCTGTACGGTCCAATGGGGAGCCTGCACGCGTCATGAGTCGTTGTCACGGGTGGTCCCACTTCGTAGCTTTCGGCGGACTTGTCAGTAGGTGAGGTAGGTGACAGGCTGAAGTCAAAGGTCTTGTCTGTCAGCGCCTTTTATGGATCTGCACGTGGGTGCTGTTCTGAGATCCAGTCTTCGATGACTTTACCGGGCGATTGTCTCTATTCGGGGCGTAGGTCGACTGTCCTTAGCCGTGCACTAGAGTCGATCGCCAGATGCCAAAGGTAGATCGCCTTGGGAGTCGATCGCTAGGTACCTGATGGTGGTCTGGTATCTTCGATTAGGCGAGCTAGCCATAGTTTGACTGGTGTTGACTCGGTCGCTCTATAGTCGATCGCCTGTCGGGATGAATAAATCTTGACACAACACCCGAAAAGAGGTAGAAACACACTGCTCTAATGGAATATTGTTCTTCATTGCCTATTTATTAAAAGAACTTCGAAATGATTACGATGCACACTTACATATACAAGCAAAAATAATTAGATAATTACTAACCAACTCTCAAGCAAGTACGCTAACAGACTTAGAGCCTCCACTGTGCTTGCTTATCTCGGTACTAGGGCCATCCACTTCAGCCATTCAGTTTCCTCTCGCCCTCGTAGATACATCTCTCACCTCGGGAGTATCCCGGTAAGCACACAAACCTTCCCACCAATCAGTAGGGATGTATTTCGGCCTCCCTTGATCCCTTTATTTTTTTGCATCACTTAGGAAATTGCTGAACCTAACCCGTGCACGAGACTCCCAAAGATCATAGACTGCTTGTTCCCACTCAACAGGCCACATGAAATTTTTTTATGACATATTGCATATCAAGTTAATAAAACTAACTTAACACAATTGAATATAATTAGTTTACATAATGATTACAAATTACCTTAAAGAAGGTATAGTACTGGGCCTTTACGCTATTGGAGTATCTTTACGAATTATCTTTACACATAATAATCATGTTAATTTCAGCTAATTATAATTATAAAACCACATAACAGTACTTTGCTACGGATATCTTATGATTCATAACGATTATTACAAACACTAAAAACAGGTTTGCATTGAAATAAGTCAAAGGATCCGGATTGTATTTTGTTACATACATACGAAAAATAATGGATAGAAAATGAAAATCGAGAGTTTGATAAAGTTTCTGGTATAATATTATTGTTTCCATGACAATATATACGAATACAAACAAGTCTATATAACTAAAACATCAATTCACATTCAACAAATATTTCACAATACAATTCAAGGTAGGATGGTTGCATCACAAAGGAGATAAGCCATCTCAAAAGTAGTTATTTACATTCAGAATCCAAATAAAATACAACATGTTTGGTCTCTTCAAATTTGTTAAAACAGCTAATTCCTAACTTGTTACATACTTTCCCTTTCACACACTTACTCTCTCTCTCTCTCAAACTTTATTCAACAGATAAAAGAAATAAATGAACAAATGCCAGTTTCTGATGTTTAGACAAAACTTCAGACAAAAAAATATATAGTTGAAAATTCATTTTGTTGATAAATATATAGTTTCTTCATGGGCAAACTCGTAAATGACTCACCAGTCTGAAGCACAATTAAAAGAGACCCATCAACAAATACGTCAATACGAGTATTTTATTAGTATTTTAAGCTTTCTCAAAATATATAGTATTTCTTATTTTGTTAGTATTTTATTTTTCTTAATTTCCAAGTGTACTATTATTTGAGAGAAGGAAACATATCTTCCTACATCTGAGAGATTAAAAATTAGCAAAGGAGTTGGTCAAAATCCATCAGTAAAAGATATTCCCTTGAATTTTACCACAACATGGTAATAATTGCCTTGCCACGCTAACATCTAAACCTTCAACACGTCAGGGTATGAGCAACTGAAAGACGCAGCAATGTAGCATTGTTTACTGAACCATCAATCATCGGAATTACTCAATAGGTTCACCCAATAACATTGCAATTTTATGTCCCTGATGATTACGAGAGACCTATTCACAAGAGGCAGTAGATCCCTGCTTTTTTTCATCAGGTTGAATTCCATATATCTCCACAATTAACAAATGAAAAGAGCAATATTTGTCAAACTTAAAATTAAAGACATGTTCATGAGCATTACATATCAAGCGCGCAAAAAGAAAGTCAGGGAAACTAAAATAAAATTGATAGTAGTACCTTGAAATGAACTCTGAGATCGGATCCCCTAGCCTTGTAGGCTGCAATGAACATAAACTAAAAGGAAATCCGCCAAAATTATTTTTTCAATAACTATAAAATATTTCAGCATAAATTCCCAACAGAAACCAAAAAAGCATCTAAAATGAAAACCCACATTTGGTGGGGTTATCGGGCTTTCTCGAGTACTTCACATGAGGGAAAAAAGAAAACCGACAGTAACTAAAGATTGTAGAAAAGCTAACAACATAAAGAACATAAAATTTATAAAGGTCGACGGCGGAAGAGGGGCTCCAATCCACGGCAGCAGATCGACTTGGCAAGAAAAATGTACTAATTAGGGTTGAGTGGAAGCATGAAAATAGAGAGAGAGAGAGAGAGAGAGAGAGACTCACCCAGATGGAGGCCGAGTAGAATCTTGCTCCGATCGACGACGGCAAATTGATTTGGGAAAGATTTTAGGTCGCTAGAGAGAGATTTGTTTTTTAATAGGAGTAAATTAGAACACAGCAACATAATGTGTTTCTGGTACGGAGTATGTAATAAAATTTACCGATGCCAATGCGCCGTCGGTAAAGGCGTTGTTAATTTGGATAAATAGCTGGTCGTCGGTAAAGGCGTTGTTAAATTAGTCAAATACCAATGGCGAAATCGGCGTCGTTAATTCTAGCGAGTCAAATAATTGTGAAAAATAATTATGTCATTTAACGACAGCGGAGGCGCCGTCGGCGAATTTCCGACGACGATTGACGTCGGTAATGGCGTCGATAAATGTCGCGGGAAAACTCCCGCAAAATGGCGTCGTTAAAACTGGGGATCGCCCAAATCCACGGGGGTCAGTAATGGCGTCGTTAAATGCTAAAAATACCAACGGCGTTTATTGGCGTCAGTAAATGGCGTCGGTAAAATATGGGTTTTTTATAGTGATATCCAATCATAAATATATCGCGTCTTGTTGCCCAAGGCTATAGTCAAGAGGGGTATTGATTATGAAGAAAGTTTTGCTCCCGTCGCTCAACTCGAAGCCATCTGACTTCTTTGTGCATTTGCAGCACACAAAAAGATTAAACTGTTCCAAATGGATGTCAAAAATGCGTTTCTCAATGGTTTCATTCAAGAAGAAGTCTACGTGAAGCAACCTCCTAGATTTGAAGACTATGAATTCTCGGAACATGTGTATAAACTCAACAAAGCGCTATATGGTTTGAAACAAGCTCCGCTGATATGATCGTTTGAGCACTTTCCTCATTTCACATAATTATAGGAGAGGTAAAGTTGATAATACTCTATTTATAAAATTCTTTAGCAATGATCTAATTTGCCAAAGTTATGTGGATATCATCGTTTTTGGTGCTACTAATGTATCTCCCTGTCATAGTCCATTTAGGCCGACATTCAATAGGGAGACAACCCTTCTCTTTGAGGATTCAAGAATTTTCAATCTTATGAAACGTGAATTTGAGATGAGTATGATGGGCGAACTCACATACTTTCTCGGTCTTCAAATTAAGTAAGGAGATGACAGAATTTTTATTCATCAAACAAAATACACCAAAGACTTGCTTAAAAAATTTAAGATGGAGAATTGCAAAGCTATATCTACTCCAATGTCATCTTCACTAGAGCTTAACAAAGACGAGCATGGGAAGTCCGTGGATCAAAAATTCTTTCTAGGTATGATTGGTTAATTACTTTATGTAACTGCTTCTAGACTGGATATGATATTTACTACTTGCTTATGTGCTAGATATCAATCTAATCCAAAGGAATCACACTTAATTGCATGTAAAAGAACTTTCTGGTATCTTAGTGGAACCACTGGCTTAGGCTTATGGTATCCTTCTTACCTTGATTTTAGTCTTGTTGCGGTGGATGCAATATAGATAAAAGAGTACATGTGGTACATGTTATTTTCTTGGCTCTTGCTTGATTTCTTTGGGGAGTAAGAAACAAACGAGTGTAGCAATTTCCACCGCCGAAGCCGAATATGTGGCTACTGGCAGTGTGTGTCCAAGTGCTATGGATCAAAAATCAACTTCGAGATTATGGCATAAATTGTGAAAACACTCCCATTTTATGTGATAATACTAGTGCTATTAATATGAGTAAGAATCCAGTATTGCACATGTAATACCACCAGTATTTCATGCTTAATTACTTTGTACTGTGTGAATTCTTGTAATGTGATGTCAGTTATATTTATGTATTTCATTAAGTATTATACAATTGTGCGATGTGGATGAAACGGAGATGACATGCCTTGACGCCATTGAACGATCGTCGGTGCGAATATGATGGTGGCCAACGTCTTGTTCCCCGATAATTGTTGACGAGTGGAAAGGACGGTCACCCCGAGATGGTTAAAATCTGATATGTGGCTAAAGGATTGAATGTCTAACGCACGCTAAAATTTGAGTATTACGTACGTTAAGGTAACTAACTTACGTACGTAACAGGTGAGTTGGTCTCCCGACCAGAATCTTCCTTTTGACACGGATGGAGCTACTCTCGGCGGGCTAGAGGACAAACGAGTCAACTCTTCATAGCGTACGCTATCCTCCAAGCTTAACGTACGCTACGGACTGGAGCCTTACGTACGTAAATACGACTTACGTAAGTAACACATGGGCACATTTCAGTCAGTGACCTCTGGACGGACTTTACGCACGTTAGCATTATAACATTGCGTACGTAATGAGCTTTACGTACGTAATGCCTGTATCATCAACATATGTTATCAAAATCGAGTGTTATAAAATGACACTTCCCCTCTTCATTTGCACGACCTCAACCTTGCAAGAAGAGACCCTTGGAGCATTTCCTAGCCTTATACTCGTTTCTTAGCCTCTCATATACTTGAATTAGCATTGAGGAGGTGGTTTCTCGAGCTCCGGTGAAAATTATCCAAGTCATTCAAGCCACTTTTTGTTCCTCCTCATAGTTCTTGTGGATTCGTCAAACTCTCTTCATTATTCTGCATCTACTAAGGTAAGCCTACCAATCCCTGGAGTAATCTCCTCGATGTTTTTTATTATACTTGTTAGATTATGGGTATTTAGGTAGATTTTGCCAACTCTCGTAGACAATCTAATCGGACGGAATTGTAGTAACCAGAGTTATCATTTCTCGTATGTTTCGTTTCATGCAACTCTTATCTATCACATGTGAAAATTTTATTTCAACCGACATTAGGAATGTAAAATTTGACGAATCAATTGTAGGAGAATTCGTAGGAAACCGTCACCGTAGGTTCCATTATTCGTAGCCACCCTTACCTTACGATTTTTCGATGCTTGGTGAACCAAGGAAAGCAATTCGATAGTATTATTGTCATTAAAGATCAAACCACCGAAATCATTGTGTAAAATGGTAATCTGCCGATTGTAGTACTCGGAATATAGAATTAAATTAGAAGTTATGGGATTCGATTATGCTATAGTCGTTGTTGCCAACCGAATAATGATAGGGATAATCTTGTTGAGCAAATCGATGTATCTGACATTAACCGTAGAATTGAACGATATAATGGTACGTAATGCTTATGAACTTAGAAGAACGATACTAATGTTGGCAAGTAAGACTACGCTAGGAATCCGGTTAGGGAAGGTAGACTAGTTTTATTCATCATGATCCGTACGAGGTGTTAATCGGATATTACATGACTAGGTTAAGCTCGAGCGGCCGTGGAGCTCCCGGTTATCATAAAGAACCTACCGTCGGATCACATGCAAGTGAAATCTTGCTCGAGAAATGCTAATATTATTGTAATGTCCGTATTTATGTATGTGCCATTGTTGATGAATGCCGACGGTTGTCTTTCTCTAAAATGGGTTATAAATGGGCCGATGTGTTGGGGATAAAACCTGTATGGTACCCGTATGGAAATGTGTTAGGGGATAAGACCCGAATTGGGCACCTATGTTCTGGGGTATTCCCGTGTGGATACTTTCGTGACCCTTGGTTGCGACCTTGGAGTTTATGTGATAAAAAGAGAGAGACAACATCGGTCGTGTGATAAAATATTCTCTGTTGGTTATGTGGCACTGTGTTTGGTAAAATTGTGTATATCGTTGCGAGTAGTTGTTATTGGCATGCATTCTCTGACCCTGGTTATCTGGCATGATTTTTCGTGCTAGGTAAATTTGTTAATCATGTGCAGGACATTCCCGAGGGGTCCGGTCAGACTTGAACGGTGTTGAAATAATCTCTTGCCGCTCCTTAAATTAAATTTTATTTCTAAAACCTTCGTTGTGTAATAATCGAACTTGAATTATGTTTCTTCTTAAAACCTTTGGACTCATGTTATGTAACCGTGGACTTGTCGTTTTATTGTAATTTCTTTAAAATATCTATTTCTTAAACTAGCCTTATGGGTCCCACACGGGATTCACGGCACTGTAATACCTCGGGTAATTTTGGGGGTGTTACAAAAAATGGTATCAGAGCTTAACTCCTGGTTTACATAAAATTTCTCCTATTTTTCAAAGTTATTCCAGTCCAACACCCCAAGCGACCGTAACTCCTCGTGGGAATGCAAAGTAAGTGATATGTGTGTTTTCTGTCTAAGTACTACATTTAATTGTAAACTGTGTATGGAACTGGCTTTAGATTAATACTGTCAGTAATGGCACGCCGAGGAGCTAGGAGGGTGGAGCGAGTACTTTCCCAGATCAGCCCGGACCACACACGCACGAGACTTTTTCAGTGCCGGACCTCAGAACATGCTAGTATCAGAGATCATTCGAGCCTACCAAACCGAGCTAAGTTACATCTCACAGATGGTTCCATCAGAAGATCAACGAATATGCCACCTTGCACAGAGGTTGCCAGAGGATGTACAATGCTATGCCGCCGGATTCCACTGCACGACTCTGAGGGCTTACGAAGATGTGGTCACAGCATATGCCGGTACTGTTTTTAATACCGACACCGAACATAACTCGAAGAAGCAGAAGACATCACTTCAGCCTGGGAGCATCAACAAAACGAACTCGGGGCCCGCATCTTCTTTTAAGTCAGCAGTATCGTACCAACAGAAGGGTGCATCTGACCGGCCATACCGTAGGGACTGCTTCAATTGTGGCGTGTCCGGACATACTAATGATCGGTGCCAGAAGATGGCTACCAAATGTTTCACTTGCGGAAAAACTGGACACATGTCTCGTTACTGCTGCAGGGCCAATCCCACTCAGAACTCGGTTTCTCAATTGAGTCAACAAGGCTCTGTGCAATCCCCCAAGACGCCTGCCGTTTCCAACTACCGAGCTCCATCCCATTAGACTCAACCAACGCCACACGGTGTCGGTCGAGGTTGTGGGCGAGGCGGTGGTACTTTATCCTTTTCGGAGTCAGTGCCGTCCCGTGTATTTGAGCTGAGGGCTATGGATGGTCAGTCCGTGCTAGCTATCTCAGGTACTCTTCTTGTTAACTCTCAGCCAGTGCATGTACTATTTGATACCGGAGCCACACATTCGTTTATATCTGTGGAATGTGTTGAACGTTTAAATCTTGTTTGTGCACCTTGTGAGTCCTTTACTGTTAAACTTCCTGAGGGTAGTAGAATAGGCGGCGATCTAAAGGTTCGAGACTGTCAGATCTGCATCAACAATCATAGTTGGACCGCTAATCTTATGGTCTTTCCGCTCCAAAATGAAGATATCATATTAGGTATGGACTGGATGCCATTGCACAGAACAATCTTGGATACCTACCTCTTGACTATTTCTATTACGGCTCATGATGGTACCACACATGTCATCAGAGGACGAGAACACTTCAGTACGAAAGAGTCTCTCAGCCTTCTCGCATCGGAAGTCTCCTGCATCTCTCGAAGGGAGTACTATTTATGTTATGTTCTTTAGGAGGATACTTCACAACTTACGATCGCAAACATTCTGGTGGTGGATGAGTTTCTAGACATCTTTCCCGATAAACTACCAGGGCTGCCACCGCACCGAGAAGTTGACCTCTCCATCAAACTCGAGTCGGGTACGAGACCTATTTCCAAAGCTCTATACAGGATGGCACCGACCGAGATGAAAGAATTAAAGATACAGCTTGAAGATCTGCTATGAAAGGATTGATCTGCCCGAGCACCTCGCCGTGGGGCGCACCGGTACTTTTCGTTAAGAAGGAAGACAACTCTCTACGCTTGTGCATTGACTATAGGGAACTAAATAAGGTCACTATCAAGAATAGTTATCCACTTCCAAGAATCGATGGCCTCTTGGATTAATTACAAGGGGCAGTTGTGTTTTCAAAGATCGATCTACGGTCCGAATATCACCAATTGAGGATCCAGGAGGAAGATATACCCAAGACTGCATTTCGATCGAGGTATGGACATTACGAGTATATCGTGGTATCATTTGGGTTGACTAATGCCCCAGCCGTTTTTATGGAACTGATGAACAGAGTTTTGATTGACTTCCTCGATAAGTGCGTGGTGGTTTTTATCGGTGACATCCTGATCTATTCCCAAAGCCGGCAGGAACACGAGGAATAGTTGAGGCAAGTGCTGAGCGTGTTAAGGCAACACCAACTTTATGCGAAACTTTCCAAGTGCGAATTCTGGATGCCGAAGGTAATTTTTCTCGGACATGTTGTCTCGGCAGAAGGCGTCAAGGTCGATCCACAAAAGATCGAGACAATAATAAGTTGGGAACTGCCGAAGAATGTCAAGGAGGTAAGGAGTTTCCTAGGATTGGAGGTTTAATATCGAAGATTTGTCGAGGCTTTTTCCTATATTGCTCGACCGTTAACAAACCTGCTGAGAAAGAGCACCAAATTTGTATGGACTACAAACTGCCAGAAGAGCTTCGACGAGCTCAAGAGTAGGCTAACTACTGCTCCAGTGCTAGTGTTACCGCAGGGAATGGAAGGATTCATTATATACACGGATACATCTAAGCACGGACTGGGGTGTGTCTTCATACAGAATGACAGAGTCATTGCTTACGCATCCCGACAACTGAAGCCGTACAAAGTGAATTACCCAATGCACGACTTGGAGCTAGCTGCAGTGGTGCATGCCCTCAAGATTTGGAGGCACTATCTTTACGGAGTCACTTGCAAAGTTTTCACGGATCATAAGAATTTGAAATATATCTTCACTCAGAGAGAATTAAACATGGGGCAGAGGCGCTGGTTGGAGTTAATCAAGGACTACGATGTGGAAATCTCCTATCACCCCGGAAAAGCCAATGTGGTGGCCGATGCTCTTAGTCGGAAAACTACATAAGAAGTGATGGTATCCAGCATAACAGTTCAACCCGAACTGCAGCAAGACATCAGGAGAAGCAGTACCGAAGTATGGATACAACGTAGGCAAGGAAAATTGTGCTCAATCAATATACATTCATCCTTACTAGACGAGATACATCTAGCACAGATGGAGGACCCCGAATTACGTGCGATTGGTGCAAGAATTGAGGGAGGGGATGTTTCTGACTATAAGATTCAGGGTGACATGGTGAGGTTCAAGAATAGAATTTGTATTCTGCCGAATGACGGGCTGAAGCAAACTATACTGAAGTAGGCGCACTCCACTCCCTATTCTATTCACCCAGGAGCGAGCAAATTGTACAAAGATCTCCGACAGAGTTTTTGGTGGAAGAATATGAAATGGGAAGTTGCTAGATTCGTCGCCCGATGTATGACGTGCCAACAAGTGAAGATTGAACACCGCAGACCAGCCGAAATCATGCAACCCCTACCCATCCCGGAGTGGAAATCGGAAAGCATATCGATGGATTTTGTCACTAAGCTACCAGCGGCGGTGGGAGGAAAGGATACAATTTGGGTAATTGTTGATTGGTTGACGAAATCGGCACATTTCATTCATATTCAAGAGACAACCGGGACAGAGCAATTGGCCGTCATTTTCATCAGAGAGATCGTAAGGCTGCATGGCGTTCCCTCATCCATCATTTCGGATAGGGACACCAGATACGTGTCTTGTTTTTGGAAAGCCGTCCATAAATCCATGGGAACCCAAATACATTTTAGCACGGCTTATCACCCTCAGACGGATGGACAAACCGAACGTACGATTCAAACCTTAGAGGATATGTTGAGGGCATGTGTGCTCGATTGGGGTAAGGATTGGGCTAGACATCTGGGGTTGGTAGAGTTCTCGTACAACAACAGTTGGCATGCAAGTATAGGCTTGGCACCATTTGAGGCCTTGTATGGGCGAAGATGTAAGTCACCGTTATGCTGGGATGATGCTTCTGACACCGCGGTTACCGAGTTAGATCTGATCCAGGAGTCCATTAAGAAGATCTCTATCGTTCGAAAGCACATGTTAGCAGCGGAGAGCCGGTAGAAATCTTATGCCGAAAACCGACAGCGACCGTTAGAATTTGCAGTCGGGGATAATGTGCGGGTCAAGGTATCGTCTATGTGGGGTATCCGGCGTTTCGGTCAAAAAGGCAAGTTAAGCCCAAGGTTTATAGGCCCGTTTGAGATATTGGACCGGGCAGGGAAGCTCACGTATCGATTAGCTCTACCGCCGCATCTGGATGGAGTGCAAAACGTTTTTCACGTCTCCCAGTTAAGGAAGTATGTCTATGATCCTAGTCACAAGCTCAATTTCGAAGTAGTCGAAATTTCCGATGATGCTGCCTTTAGGGAGGTACCGATCGCCATCTTGGATCGGCATATGAAGATGTTACGAAATAAAGCCATACCCCTCATGAAGGTTCAGTGGTCGCACCATACCATGGAAGAAGCGACTTGGGAAACCGAGTCAAGCATGAAAGAGAGTCATCCCAAGTTATTTTCTTAAGTTTCGGGACGAAACTATTTTTAAGGGGGGTGATATGTAATACCACCGGTATTTCATGCTTAATTACTTTGTACTGTGTGAATTCTTGTAATGTGATGTCATTTATATTTATGTATTTCATTAAGTGCTATACAATTGTGCGATGTGGATGAAACGGAGATGACATGCCTTGACGCCGTTGAACAATCGTCGGTGCGAATATGACGATGGCCAATGTCTTGTTCCCCGATAATTGTTGACGAGTGGAAAGGACGGTCACCCCGAGATGGTTAAAATGTGATATGTGGCTAAAGGAATGAATGTCTAACGCACGCTATAGTATATGCCTAACGTACGCTAAAATTTGAGTATTACGTACGTTAAGGTAACTAGCTTACGTACGTAATGGGTGAGTTGGTCTCCTGACCAGAATCTTCCTTTTGACGCGGATGGAGCTACTTTCGGCAGGCTAGAGGACAAACGAGTCAACTCTTCATAGCGTACGCTATCCTCCAAGCTTAACGTACGCTACGGACTGGAGCCTTATGTACGTAAAGACGACTTACGTACGTAACACATGGGCATATTTCAGTTAGTGACCTCTGGACGGACTTTACGTACGTTAGCATTAGTATATTGCGTACGTAATGAGCTTTACGTACGTAATGCCTGTATCATTAACGTATGTTATCAAAATCGAGTGTTATAAAATGACACTTCCCCTCTTCATTTGCACGACCTCAACCTTGCAAGAAGACACCCTTGGAGCATTTCCTAGCCTTGTACTTAGCCTCTTATATACTTGAATTAGCATTGAGGAGGTGGTTTCTTGAGCCCTGGTGAAGATTATCCAAGTCATTCAAGCCACTTTTCGTTCCTTCTCGTACTTCTTATGGATTCGTAAACTCTCTTCATTATTCTTCATCTACTAAGGTAAGCCTACCAATCCCTGGAGTAATCTCCTCGATGTTTTTGATTATACTTGTTAGATTACAGGTATTTGGGTAGATTTTGCCAACTCTCATAGACAATCTAATCGGACGGAATTGTAGTAACCGAAGTTATCATTTCTCATATGTTTCGTTTCATATAACTCTTATCTATCACATGTGAAAATTTCATTTCAATTGACATTAGGAATGTAAAATTTGACGAATCAATTGTAGGAGAATTCGTAGGAACCCGTCACCGTATGTTCTATTATTCGTAGCCACCCTTACCTTACGATTTTTCGATGCTTGGTGAACTAAGGAAAGCAATTCGATAGTATTATCGTCATTAAAGATCAAACCACTGATATCATTATGTAAGATGGTAATCCGCCGATTGTAGTACTCAAAATATAGAATTGAATTATAAGTTATGGGATTCGATTATGCTATAGTCGTTGTTGCCAACTGAATAATGATAGGGATAATCTTGTTGAGCAAATCGATGTATTTAACGTTAACCGTAGAATTGAACGGTATAATGGTACGTAATGCTTATGAACTTAAGAACGATACTAATGTTAGCAATTAAGACTACCCTAGGAATCCGGTTAGGGAAGGGAGACTAGTTTTATTCATCATGATCCGTACGAGGTGTTAATCAGATATTATGTGACTAGGTTAAGCTCGAGCGGGCATGGAGATCCCGGTTATCATAAAGCACCTACTGTCGGATCATAGGCAAGTGAAATCTTGCTCGAGAAATGCTAATATTATTGTAATGTTCGTATTTATGTATGTGCCATTGTTGATGAATGCCTACGGTTGTCTTTCTCTAAAATGTGTTATAAATGGGCCGATGTGTTGGGGATAAAACCTGTATGGTAACCCGTATGGAAATGTGTTAGGGGATAAGACCCGAATTAGGCACCTATGTTCTGGGGTATTCCCGTGTGGATACTTTCGTGACCCTTGGTTGCGACCTTGGCGTTTATGTGATAAAAATAGAGAGACAACGTCGGTCGTGTGATGAAATATTCTTTGTTGGTTATGTGGCACTGTGTTTGGTAAAATTATGTATATCGTTGCGAGTAGTTGTTATTGGTATGCATTCTCTGACCCTAGTTATCTATCATGATTTGTCGTGCCAAGTAAATTTGTTAATCATGTGCAGGACATTCCCGAGGGGTCCGATCAGACTTGAACGGTGTTGGAATAATCTCTTGCCGCTGCTTAAATTAAATTTGATTTCTAAAACCTCCGTTGTGTAATTATCGAACTTGAATTATGTTTCTACTTAAAACCTTTGGACTCATGTTATGTAACCGTGGACTTGTCGTTTTATTGTAATTTCTTTAAAAGATCTATTTCCTAAACTAGCCTTGTGGGTCCCACACGGGATTCACGGCACTGTAATACCTCGGGTATTTTTGGGGGTGTTACAGCACAGTAGAACAAAACACATCGATATAAGACATCACTTTCTTCTAGATCACACTCACAAAAAAGATATTCGTTTAATTTTTTTCGGTACAAAAGACCAGCTTGCTGATATATTATAAAACTCCTACCCGAGGAATCTTTTAATAAAATCCGTTTACAACTCGGTATTGGACACATCGGCAATTTTTAAAAGATTATTTTTCATTATTCTTCTTAGGAAAAAAATCGATACTTGAGATTTTTACCTTCATCTAGCGGGCGCTAGCATTATTCATTAACGCGCGCTAATTAAACTCCCCAGAATAAGCTAGAACCCGATAGCGCTCGCTACACACATCATTAGCGTATGTTCTTCAGACCTGAAGGTTCTGGACAGAGTCCAGTGACCTATTATTTTTCCAATAGCGCACGCTAACGACTCGGCAGTTACTTAAAATTAAAACAGCGTCCGATCTCCTTTTTATTTCTCTCTCAACCCTAAAATCTTCAGCAACCTAAAATCAAAAAATCTCCCTCTAAAACATCAAATTCATCCTAATCCATCCTAATCAAACTCTCCAAATGTTTGACCGACTGGGATCAAACAGCATAAAGACATGGACCGATAAGGTCATACAACATAATCAAACAGTAACAATTTGTTACAACTCGACCCCCACACCGGGGTCCAAAATACAAAAACGATACAATACAGTGGAAAACTGAAAATAATACAACGACCCAATAATAACAACTGCATGCCATATCTCTTGATTAGTATCGCTGTCCATCATCCTTCGCACTGATCCTGTGACTGCTCCACGCTCCAGTATGAACCTAGATACAAACAAATACCCACCCCCAATTACTCGGGGGTTAGTAAAACTCCACTATTTTACTAGTGCAAGTATTAAACCATACAAAATGTGACAAGCAATTACCAATCATAAATCAGACAACCACACTCTACCAATCGCAATAAACAACAATTCATGGATTCCCTAGAAGTTTTATGAAAATAGAAACTAACACAAGTGGAGTCTTTGAAAAATGAAATGCCATCTAGGGAATCTTCGAAAACGCAAATCTTTTAGGAACTCATGTCCTAAGTTTGTCAAAAGCCTCTAGGAACTCATGTCCTAGGTTTGTCAAAATCCTCTAGGAACTCACGTAATAGGTTTGTCAAGATCGTTTACTTTTAAAAAACAAGCCCAACGATCAATCAAAACGTTTGTGAACTCTTGTCACATAAACCACATACAACAATCATAACACTCGTGATCCCTTGTCACGTGGCTCTGTAGGTTCATAAACCCGCACGGACTATGCCAAACACAACACTCGCAACATCCAGTCCCGACTCCGTGATCTCTAGCCATGAGTCACCGTAGGCCCCGTCGAACCCACACGGTTGGACGTACTGTGGCCTGACCCCATCATCGACTGCCATGTGCCATTGTAGGCCTCATCAGACCGAAACGACTGGACCTCAGCACCACATACTAAGTTCCGATTCCATGGACCCTTGCCATGAATCCTCGTTGGCCCCGTCGAACCCGCACGAGTGAACTTAGCTTCAAATCACATATCTTCACAGTTACATTCACATTTCACCAAATCCAAACACGGCAAATCAATCACATTGATCACCACAAGGTCACGCATCAAGCGTACATAACACAATACCAACAATCACAACAACCGTCATCAATCAATGATACACAACCAACATAACTCACGATTAATACACAATACATTGCACAACCATGCGTACAACCAAGCCAACACGATTATCACAATCCTGCACACAAAACACGATGCACAATACATATATCCAAGTAACATAGTCAACACCAATCCCATATAACGTGGAACACATAACCAATTCACACGAACCACGTTTCAAAGGTAAACAAACCATCAAAACACAACACACGATTTCTAATCACAAGACAGAAGTTGTATAACAAGATACTTGCCTCAATAACCGCTACCGAACACTCCGAAGAGCACGGTTCAACCGGGAAGCTCGGACCCCGAAGAAAATAACGAACGGGAGGGTTCCGACTCGAGTTCTTCACAAGGATTTCGTCCCTAAGACATATCGTCAATAAATCAACAATCGTACGAGGAATAATAATCGCGTAACGCTCGAATCCCTCTCTATGACCTTTTATCGGACACCTTCAAGCCGTCAATTAGGATTTCAACAAAACGACGAATCCTTGACAATTCAACCATGGAATAACAAGGAAAATGATAGAATATAGCTCAATAATCATCGATCCGTCACAAATCCACGTTACTACGGTTAAATCGGACAAAACAAACAAAACCCCCTATTCCCCAAAACTAGGATTTTTAGGAAATCTTACCCTGATTCGCTTGATCAAAGGATGTTATAGAAGGATTAATCAATGATATGAACTCCAAGACTTCATGGATTCATCGCCTGACAATATGCCTTCGACCTCTCCAAGCCTCCAGTCGAGGACAGAAAAGAAAGGAAATGAAAAACGAGTGAAAATATGACTGCTCAGTCATATTTATACGTGCGCTATCGGCCAGTCTTAGCCTAGAACCTTCGTCCGGGGCCCGCACGAACCGGTACTGCTGACCTAACCTGCCGACCGGAACCTACCTGACGACCGTGATAGTGCGCACTGCGCGGACACTAGCGTGCGCTAGCCGACCTATCCAGAACTCTCTGGACTAAACTGCTCGGCCAGGTAACGTGCGCTAGTCGGCCGACAGCGTGCGCTACACTTTACGATTAGCGCGCGCTACCTACCGATCCTCCCCGAGTCCAGAACCTCAGAAACCTTTTTGCCCAGCTAGGTAACGTGCGCTGGCCGACCGATAGCGTGCGCTATGCCTGCCGATTAGCGCACATTGCCATGCGACAGTAGCGTGCGCTATGCCGGTCCCTGCCGCAACTGTCCAGCCAGTGCCCAGCCACCCTGCCGGTTCCTGCCGCAACCGTCCAGCCAGTGCCCAATCGCTATGACCCGGCGACCCGATTTCCGAAAACGCACGGAATGAACACGACGAAACGCTCGTGGACAAGATCATAGACCCGAAAACGAAACATCATCCAACAAATAATCACACGCGACTATGTGAACACAAAAACCAATCATCGAGAAAAATACTATCGATACTCGGCAATCGAGAAATATCCAGAAAAGTCCAAAATAATCGGAACGAAAATCCTGGGTATTACATTCTTCCCCACTAAAAATAAGTTTCGTCTCGAAACTTAAAACAAAGACATTACAGTGCTAGCAAAACATCACGCTCAAACATACAAATATCAACTCAGGACCCCATGACCTACAGTCACGTGTGCCCGTAGGGTTAACAATCTACACGGATTGAGTCGAAACAGTACATCATCGATTATGCTCGTGACCCCGTGATCTCATGTCATGTGTCTCCGCAGGTTCAACAACCCACACGGATTGAGATAAGCAACAATCAAGATAAACATGCTTGTGACCCCATGATCTCCTGTCACGTGTCTCCGTAGGTTCAGCAACCCACACAGATTGAGCTCAAACAACCATCACAATAAACATGCTCGTGACCCCGTGATCTCCTGTCACGTGTCTCCGTAGGATCAACAACCCACAAGAATTGAGCTAATACAACCACGATAAACATGCTCGTGACCCGTGATCTCCTGTAACGTGTCTCCGCAGGTTCAACAACCCACACGGATTGAGCTAAGCAACAATCACGATAAACATGCTGGTGACCCGTGATCTCCTGTTACGTGTCTCCGTAGGTTCAGCAACCCACACAGATTGAGCTAAACAACCATCACAATAAACATGCTCGTGACCCCGTGATCTCCTGTCACGTGTCTCCGTAGGCTCAACAACCCATACGGATTGAGCTAAAACAACCACGATAAACATGCTCGTGACCCCGTGATCTCCTACCACATACCTCCGTAGGTTCAACAACCCACACGGATTGAGCTAAGCAACAATCACGATAAACATGCTCGTGACCCCGTGATCTTTTGTCACGTGTCTCCGTAGGTTCAGCAACCCACATGGATTGAGCTAAAACAACAATCACAATAAACATGCTCGTGATCCCGTGATCTCCTATCACGTGTCTCCGTAGGTTCAGCAACCCACACAGATTGAGCTAAAACAACCAAGATAAACATGCTCGTGATCCCGTGATCTCCTGTCACATGTCTCCGTAGGTTCAACAACCCACACGGATTAGGCTAAAAGAACCATCACAACAATCCACATGGAAATATTCAAACCAGAATATCAGATATCAAGTACCATTCATCAAACATCACATATCAAGTCTATACACAAGATAAAATCCACAAGGCCAACATAAAATACTATCACTTGGCACCGTTGGCCCCTCCAGAAGTAGGAATAAATCTCGCTTCCCGAACATTTTAGCAACAGTCTCACAATGCACCGCTTGATGCCCCGCTTGACCACACTTGAAACAATTCACTTGTGGCGAACGACAATTCTTACTGTTGTGGCCCACACGACTGCAGTTGAAACACGTTTTCACACAGCTACCCTTACTAACCATCGGAATAGTATTGTTGGACTGACCAACCGAACGATAATCCTTTCCAAAAGAATGATGCGAATCAACAGGCTCATGAAACTCACTCATCCGACCGTTAGAGAAACTACCAGTAATCTTCTTCTTCTTACTTTCTGGACCGTCTTCTGTCATAGAAATGGCCATCCCAATCGCTAAAGCTCGATCCTGGTATTCTTTTAGAGAAGTACATCTAAGAGGATCCATACTCTGATGTATGTGAGGTTTCATACGTATATCAAAATAACGGATTTTGTCTGCTTCACTCCTCACTTGCTCACGAACATAACCCAACTGTTGATTATAATCGACTATCGCCTAGGATATCGACACATCCTGAGGCGTGGCTGAGAAAAACTTAACAATCCTGCGCTATCGAACAGGCGGTAGACAATACCCGGCTTCCATGGCAGTCTTGAACTCAGTCCAAGTAGCTATACGATCTCTAGGCGCTACGGCCTCCCACCATTCTGCAGCTTCCTTGTCAAGAAGGTACTGGGCAATAGGTACCCTCCTCTCATCCAGGCAAGACACATCATCAAATGTCCTTCCCAACTGGAAGATCCAGTTCTCCCAACCTAACGAATCAGATGCACCCGCAAAACAAGGTGGATGCATTCTCATCACATCTCACAACCACTTAATAGCTCCGTCATCCCCCTTGGGAGGTTCGTTCTGGTTCGCTGCTTGATTCATCTGCGCCAAATGATTTACCAACTACTGGAGGATGGTGGCGGCGCCCACATTAACATTATCCCCAGCTAACTGCTCTTATTCATGCGACTGGTCATCCCAACCATCTGTATTGAGCTAGTTGGCACTCGACAACGAACGAGTCACCGAATCACGATCTTGATTACGTCTACAGCCGCGACCACGACCTCAACCTCGCTCTCTCGGCATACTGACCATACAATTGTTCAATACAATGAAACATAGCATCACATAATTATTACATCACATATTCTTTTCACAATATCAACACAAAAGGTAATCACATGTTACCATAATCATCATCACAATCAACAGCACATAGGGTATCCCACGGTCATGCTCTCTTGGCATCGACACCCAGAGGTTCCACCGAACCATCCCCTAGTGTATAATACATACGACAGATATTTTCAATATCAACAATCACATCTAATTCATACAACATAATGCATCTTAACACGCGCTAAGCATACTGTTTAGCGTGCGTTATGCGCTACTGACATAATTCATAAAGATTTTCCTCCACCCTTTTTGAAATTAAAAATCATGTTTGAATCATAAATACAAAAATTTGTAGGGTGTGAGGGTTTTAAAATCATTTACTCGATCATTTGAAAATAAAACCAATACACGAAAATCATTTTCTTAAAATCTTTTCAAACACGATAAAATGCCGTCAATGGCAATATTTTACCAAGCACCCAAAATACTTCAAGACACCTCCTACAAAAATGTTGTCATAGGGTTCCATTAAAATACAAGGTTAGTTCGTCGAAATTCAAAAATTTCCAAAATCAACATCAACCCACTGTTTGACCGTATCGTCAAAACCGTTTCCAGAATTTGTTTTCCCACCAGCGTACTCATGCCACGGTACCTTCAAGAAAATCACATTCAATCATACACGTAGCGGATATGATTACAACAACTATATAGAATTAACCAGTCCCAAAATGTATGCCCACTCGGCATGCGGACTCATAAATTCCACAAACAACTCATAAATACCGAGTTCAAACACATGTCAAACCATCCATCTAAGTTTAACAATATAACTAACAAACACCATTTTCGAATACATGTCGAACCATCAATCCTTCCCTTGAGCATCTCTGATCAGTACGCACGTAATGTATAACAAGCACTAAATACAACTTCGTTTCACAACAAATTTGTGACAAAGTTAGTAAACACAAAATGCAACGGAGGAGACATACATCACAAATCCCACGAAGATGACAGTCGTCCACGATAATAATCTTCTCTCGTCATCGGACAACTCAAGTTATGGAACAAAACACAACTCAACTCAACTCACTTGTCAATCGACACCTCGAATGACATCACAACACATTACCCGACTCGACCCGACAGCCTAGGTTCCACAACCTAAGCTCCGATACCATAATTGTAACACCCCCAGAATGCAATCGGGAATGTTACACGCTGTGGACCCCACACCGGAGATCCATCATGGCTAAACACAAACAAATGACTAAATGTTTGACCGGCCGGGATCAAACAGCATAAAGACACGGACCGATAAGGTCATACAACAGAATCAAACAGTAACAATTTGTTACAACTCGACCCCCACACCGGGGTCCAAAATACAAAAACGATACAATACAGCAGAAGACTGAAAATAATACAACGACCCAACAATAGCAACTGCATGCCATATCTCTTGATTAGTATCGCTGTCCATCATCCTCGCACTGATCCTGTGACTGCTCCACGCTCCAGTATGAACCTGGATACAAACAGATATCCACCCTCCGATTACTCAGGGGTTAGTAAAACTACACTGTTTTACTAGTGCAAGTATCAAACCATACAAAATGTAACAAGCAATTACCAATCATAAATAAGACAACCACACTCTACCAATCGCAATAAACAACCATTCACGTATTCCCTAGAATATTTATGAAAATAGAAACCAACACAAGTGGAGTCTTTGAAAAATGAAATGCCATCTAGGGAATCTTCGAAAATGCAAATCTTTTAGGAACTCATGTCCTAAGTTTGTCAAAAGCCTCTAGGAACTCATGTCCAAGGTTTATCAAAATCCTCTAGGAACTCACGTCCCAGGTTTGTCAAGATCGTTTACTTTAAAAAAAAACAAGCCCAACGATCAATCAAAACGTTTGTGAACTCTTGTCACATAAACCACATACAACAATCATAACACTCGTGATCCCTTGTCACGTAGCTCCATAGGTTCATCAACCCGTACGGACTATGCCAAACACAACACTCGCAACATCCAGTTCCGACTCCGTGATCTCTTTCCACGAGTCACCGTAGGCCCTGTCGAACCCACACGGTTGGACGTACTGTGTCCTGACCCCATGATCGACTGCCATGTGTCATCGTAGGCCTCGTCAGACCCGCACGAATGGACCTCAGCACCACATACTAAGTTCCGATTCCATGTACCCTTGCCATGAATCCTCGTAGGCCCCGTCAAACCGGAACGAGTGAACTTAGCATCACATCACATATCTTCACAGTTACATTCACATTTCACCAAATCCATACACGGCAAATCAATCACATTGATCACCACAAGGTCACGCATCACGCATACATAACACAATACCAACAATCACAACAACCATCATCAATCAATGACACACAACCAACATAACTCACGATCAATATATAATACATTGCACAACCATGCGTACAACCAATCCAACACGATTATCACAATCCTGCACACAAAACACGACGCACAATACATATATCCAAGTAACATAGTCAGCACCAATCCCATATAATGGGGAACACATAACCAATTCACTCGAACCACGTTTCAAAGGTAAACAAACCATCAAAACACAACACACGATTTCTAATCACAAGACACAAGTTGTATAACAAGATACTTGCCTCAATAACCACTACCGAACACTCCGAAGAGCACGGTTCAACTGGGAAGCTCGGACCCCGAAGAAAATAATGAACAGGAGGGTTACGACTTGAGTTCTTCACAAGGATTTCGTCCCTAAGACATGTCATCAATAAATCAACAATCGTATGAGGAATAATAAACGCATAACGCCTGAATCCCCCTCTAAGACCTTTTATCGGACACCTTCAAGGCGTTAATTAGGATTTCAACAAAACAACGAATCCTTGACAATTCAACCATGGAATAACAAGGAAAATGATAGAATATAGCTCAATAATCATCGATCCGTCACAAATCTACGTTACTATGGTTAAATCGGACAAAACAAACAAAACCCCCAACTCCCCAAAACTAGGATTTTTAGGAAATCTTACCCTGATTCGCTTGATCAAAGGATGTTATAGAAGGATTAATCAATGATACGAACACTAGGACTTCATGGATTCATCGCCTGACAACATGCCTTCGACCTCTCCAAGCCTCCAGCCGAGGACAGAAAAGAGAAGAAATAAAAAACGAGTGAAAATATGACTGCTCAGTCATATTTATACTGGCGCGTCACTAGCATGCGCTAGCCTTCCGGACTAGCGTGCGCTATCGGCCAGTCTTTGCCTAGAACCTTCGGCCGGGGCCCACACGACCCGGTACTGGTGACCTAACCTGCCGATCGGAACCTACCTGACGACCGTGATAGCATGCGCTAGCCTACCTGTCCAGAACTCTCTGGACTAAACTGCTCGGCCAGGTAACGTGCGCTGGCCAACCGATAGCGTACGCTATGCCTGCCGATTAGCGTGCGTTGCCATGCGACAGTAGCGTGCGCTATGCCGGTCCCTGCCGCAACTGTCCGGCCAGTGCCCAGCCACCCTACCGGTTCCTGCCGCAACCGTCCAGCCAGTGCCCAACCGCTATGACCCGGCGACTCGATTTCCAAAAACGCACGGAATGAACACGACGAAACACTCGTGGACAACATCATCGACCCGAAACAAAACATCATCCAACAAATAATCACACGCGACTATGTGAACACAAAAATCAATCATCGAGAAAAATACTACCGATACTCGGCAATCGAGAAATATCCAGAAAAGTCCAAAATAACCGGAACGAAAATCCTGGGTATTACATTCTTCCCCACTAAAAATAAGTTTCGTCTCGAAACTTAAAACAAAGACATTACAGTGCTAGCAAAACATCACGCTCAAACATACATATATCAACTCAGCACCCCATGACCTACAGTCACGTGTTCCCGTAGGGTTAACAATCAACACGGATTGAGTCGAAATAGTACATCATCATCGATTATGCTCGTGACCCCGTGATCTCATGTCACGTGTCTCCGTAGGTTCAACAACCCACACGGATTGAGCTAAGCAACAATCACAATAAACATGCTTGTGACCCCTTGATCTCCTGTCACGTGTCTCCGTAGGTTCAGCAACCCACACAGATTGAGCTAAAACAACCATCACAATAAACATGCTCGTGACCCCGTGATCTCCTGTCACGTGTCTACGTAGGATCAACAACCCACAAGGATTGAGCTAATACAACCACGATAAACATGCTCATGACCCCATGATCTCCTGTCACGTGTCTCCACAGGTTCAACAACCCACACGGATTGAGATAAGCAACAATCACGATAAACATGCTTGTGACCCCATGATCTCCTGTCACGTGTCTCCGTAGGTTCAGCAACCCACACAGATTGAGCTAAAACAACCATCACAATAAACATGCTTGTGACCCCATGATCTTCTGTCACGTGTCTCCGTATGCTCAACAACCCACATGGATTGAGCTATAACAACCATCACAATAAACATGCTGGTGACCCCGTGATCTCCTGTCACGTGTCTCCGTAGGATCAACAACCCACAAGGATTGAGCTAAGCAACAATCACGATAAACATGCTCGTGACCCCGTGATCATTTGTCACGTGTCTCCGTAGGTTCAACAACCCACACGGATTGAGCTAAAACAACAATCACAATAAACATGCTCGTGACCCCGTGATCTCCTGTCACGTGTCTCCGTAGGTTCAGCAACCCACACGGATTAAGCTAAAACAACCATGATAAACATGCTCGTGACCGCGTGATCTCCTATCACGTGTCTCCGTAGGTTCAACAACTCACACGGATTGAGCTAAAACAACCATCACAACAATCCACACGGAAATATTCAAACCAGAATATCAGATATCAAGTATCATTCATCAAACATCACATATCAAGTCCATACACAAGATAAAATCCACAAGTCCAACATAAAATACTATCACTGGGCACCGCTGGGCCCTCCAGAAGTAGGAATAAATCTCGCTTCCCGAACATTTTAGCAACAGTCTCACAATGCACCGCTTGGTGCCTCACTTGACCACACTTGAAATAATTCACTTGTGGCGAACGACAATTCTTACTGGTATGGCCCACACGACTGCAGTCGAAACACATTTTCACACTGCTACTCTTACTAACCATCGTAATAGTATTGTTGGACTGACCAACCGAACGAGAAGCCTTTCCAACAGAACGATGTGGATCAGCAGGCTCATGAAACTCACTCATTTGACCCTTAGAGAAACTACCAGTAATCTTCTTCTTCTTACTTTATGGACCGTCTTCTGTCATAGAATTGGCCATCTCAATCGCTAAAGCTCGATCCTGATATTCTTTTAGAGAAGTACATCTAAGAGGAGCCATACTCTGACTTATGCGAGGTTTCATACGTATATCAAAATAACGGATTTTGTGTGCTTCACTCCTCACTTGCTCACGAACATAACCCAACTGTTGATTATAATCGACTATCGCCTGGGATATCGACACATCCTGAGGCGTGGCCGAGAAAAACTTAACAATCCTGCGCTCTCGAACAGGCGGCGGACAATACTCAGCTTCCATGGCAGTCTTGAACTCAGTCCAAGTAGCTATACGATCTCTAGGCGCTATGGCCTCCCACCATTCTGCAGCTTCCTTGTCAAGAAGGTACTGGGCAATAGGTACCCTCCTCTCATCCAGGCAAGACACAACATCAAATGTCCTTTCCAACTGGAAGAGCCAGTTCACCCAACCTAATGAATCAGATGCACCTGCAAAACAAGGTAGATGCATTCTTATCACATCTCGCAACCACTTAATAGCTCCGTCATCCCCCTTGGGAGGTTTATTCCGGTTCGCTGCTTGATTCATCAGCGCCAAATGATTTACCAACTACTGGAGGATGGTGGCGGCGCCAACATTAACATTATCCCTAGCTGACTGCTCTTATTCACGCAACTGGTCATCCCGACCATCTGTACTGACCTGGGTGGCATTCGACAACGAACGAGTCACCGAATCACGATCTTGATTACGTCTACGGCCGCGACCACGACCTCGACCTCGACCTCTCGGCATACTGACCATACAATTGTTCAATACAATGAAACATATCATCATATAATTATGACATCACATATTCTTATCACAATATCAACACAAAAGGTAATCACATGTTACCATAATCATCATCATAATCAACAGCACATAGGGTATCCCACGGTCATGCTCTATTGGCATCGACACCCAGAGGTTCCACCGAACCATCCCCTAGTGTATAATACATACGACAGATATTTCCAATATCAACAATCACATCCAATTCATACAACATAATGCATCTTAACACGCGCTAAGCATACTATTTAGCGTGCGTTATGCGCTACTGACACAATTCATAAAGATTTTCCTCCACCCTTTTTGAAATTAAAATCATGTTTGAATCATAAATACAAAAATTTGTAGGGTGTGAGTATTTTAAAATCATTTACTCGATCATTTGAAAATAGAACCAATACACGAAAATCATTTTCTTAAAATCTTTTCAAACACGATAAAATGCCGTCAACGGCAATATTTTACCAAGCACCCAAAATACTTCAAGACACCTCCTCCAAAATTGTTGTCATAGGGTTCCATTAAAATACACGGTTAGTTCGTCGAAATTCAAAAATTTCCAAAATCAACATCAACCCACTGTTTGACCGTATCGTCAAAACCGTTTCTAGAATTTGTTTTCCCACCAGCATACTCAAGCCATGGTACCTTCAAGAAAATCAAATTCAAGCATACACGCAGCGGATTTGATTACAACAACTATATAGAATTAACCAGTCCTAAAATGTATGCCCACTCGGCATGCGGACTCACAAATTCCACAAACAACTCATAAATACCGAGTTCAAACACATGTCAAACCATCTATCTAAGTTTAACAACATAACTAACGAACACATGTCGAACCATCAATGCTTCCCCTGAGCATCTCTGATCAGTACGCACATAATGTATCATAAGCACTAAATACAACTTCATTTCACAACAAATTTGTGACAAAGTCAGTAAACACAAAATGCAACGGAGTAGACATACATCACAGATCCCACGAAGATGACAGTCGTCCACGATACAAATCTTCTCTCATCATCCGAAAACTCAAGTTACGGAACAAAACACAACTCAACTCAACTCACTTGTCACTCGACACCTCGAATGATAGCACAACACATAACCCGACTCAACCCGACAGCCTAGGTTCCACAACCTAAGCTCCGATACCATAATTGTAACACCCCCAGAATGCAACCGGGAATGTTACACGCCGTGGACCCCACACCGGAGATCCATCATGGCTAAACACAAACAAACGACCAAATGTTTAACCGGCTGGGATCAAACAGCATAAAGACACGGACCGATAAGGTCATACAACATAATCAAACAGTAACAATTTGTTACAACTCGACCCCCACACCGGGGTCCAAAATACAAAAGCGATACAATACAGCGGAAGACTGAAAATAATACAACAACCCAACAATAACAACTGCATGCCATATCTCTTGATTAGTATCGCTATCCATCATCCTTCGCACTGATCCTGTGACTGCTCCACGCTCTAGTATGAACCTGGATACAAACAGATATCCACCCTCCGATTACTCAGGGGTTAGTAAAACTCTACTGTTTTACTAGTGCAAGTATCAAACCATACAAAATGTAACAAGCAATTACCAATCATAAATTAGACAACCACACTCTACCAATCGCAATAAACAACCATTCACGTATTCCCTAGAATTTTTATGAAAATAGAAACCAACACAAGTGGAGTCTTTGAAAAATGAAATGCCATCTAGGGAATCTTCGAAAATGCAAATCTTTTAGGAACTCATGTCCTAAGTTTGTCAAAAGCCTCTAGGAAATCATGTCCAAGGTTTTTCAAAATCCTCTAGGAACTCACGTCCCAGGTTTGTCAAGATCGTTTACCTTAAAAAAACCAAGCCCAACGATCAATCAAAACGTTTGTGAACTCTTGTCACATAAACCACATACAACAATAATAACACTCATGATCCCTTGTCACGTGGCTCCATAGGTTCATCAACCCGCACGGACTATGCCAAACACAACACTCACAACATCCAGTTCCGACTCCGTGATATCTTGCCACGAGTCACCGTAGGCCCCGTCGAACCCATACGATTGGACCGTACTGTGTCCTGACCCCATGATCGACTGCCATGTGTCATTGTAGGCCTCGTCAGACCCGCACGACTGGACCTCAACACCACATACTAAGTTCCGATTCCATATACCCTTGCCATGAATCCTCGTAGGCCCCGTCTGTTAGGATTCGGTGCCTAAAACAAAGGCCCAGCGGAAGCGACAAAACGAAAATTAATTCGATCCGAATCCCTACGAGGATCGATCGAGCTACGTATATACGAATATCAAAATGAATAACAAGAGATATAGAAACTCACCCTTGTACTCCGTTGATTAGATGGATAACCTTCTCTTGAGCTATTCCCCAAGCTTTGCTAGTTCTCTACGAATCTATTCCGCTTCAAGCCCTTGAACAATCCAACGCCGAAAGCACCGCGTCTCTACTTGCCACGCGCCGAAAAAACGAATGGAATGACAACACCTTGTTATCTTCTAAGGACACGGCTAGAGCTAGGTGATGAAGCTTTTGATTGAGATTATAACACTCTAAGTGTATAACTCACCATCTCTCATTTATGTCTTGATGTTTTCTCCAAGGAAAAACCAAGAACTTGTGATGAAGATGAAGAAGACTTGGAGAAGCCTTTATCTCTCTCTACTCTTTATCTCACGGTTGAAAACCAATGAATTGTGTTTGATAGATTGAAGTCTTCTTATCTATATTCTCCTTCCACATGTTACAACTCATTCACATGAGAAAAATGCCCCACAAGTCCTTTTCCTTGCATTATCATCCAATAAAAAATGGAAAGAAAAGACAACGGGAAGGTAGGTGGAAGGGGGGGCGGCCATGATGAAAATCGAATGAGTTTGGTTCGTTTCGGACTCCCGTGAGTCCAAACAGATAAACTCCGATTCCATTCCGATGTATTTATATCAATTAATTAATCCAATTAATTAATCATATCAAATACATAATAACATAATTAGTGTCTCCAAGAAATAATTATATTCATGAATTAAATTAATCACCCAGTAATTTATTTAATTCATTAGGCCGTAAATCAATTTATTCAATAAATCGATTTAGACATCCAATGTCCCAAATTTAATTAGACATCCAATGTCTAATAAATTGGATATCCAATATCTAATATTCATAATGAGAGAATAAGCTCGATTCATTCCGTCGTCAATCCTATTGCGCGACTCGGTAGGTCCGTCTCAGTCAGCAATGGGAGGAACCAAAGAGTAGTAGCACCACCTAGCCAGCCTGGCGGCCTACACTGTAACCCAACTGAGAACGAATGATGGGATCATTCAAGAACCATTATGTCGTGAATACCAGTATACGTAAAAACCCTTCTTTCACATGTCCCGATCAAGTTATAGGGTCACGGTCAGTCAAACCCTATCTATACTTGACGCTATGCATGCATTAATGCAAACTGAGATCATCGAGCTCTCGTGTATCTAATATAACTAGCTCCAATGCTTTGGCCAAAGACTTATGATCTCATCTGCCAATAACCGCATAGGACATATAACCCGCTCACTAACAGGAGAAAGAATTCTATCTTGGTATTCAGTAGGACCTACTACTTGCCCGTCAAGACGCACGTCGAGGTTGACCCCCACCTCCCGGTTTACAGGGTCGAACTACTCTAATGAAAATCTTGACGTCACAAGCACATCCCTACTAAATCCTCAAGTCAAAGGTTCACGAATACCTATCACAACCTTTCGATTCCGTCATTGACTATCCTGGAGTGAAATCCGTGTGACGAATCGAGGGTGAGTTGTTTCGAGTATACTAATCCAATTAGCATACCTGTAACGTGTGCTCCCACTAACCATTAGTGTTCGACAGGCACTCTCCTTGTCAAAGAACATGTCATACAAGTCTTCACATAAACTTAACGCACAGTCAAGTTTCATCGACTTGCGAACGATTAAGTATTTGAGCTATAAACCTTTCCAGTGCCGATCTCCTTATCCAATAAGGAGTGGAATGTTTTGCTCTCAAATACATGGACTGGCTTCTATATGTATATTTACGAGTTAGGAATGCAAGTAACTACCAGTAAATAAAGAAACATCCATTACCTTATATTAATGATTTACATAATTACAAGTATAATGCCCTCACTCAACATCCTCTGAGTGGCATTCGAGGGCATACTCCCAACAATCTCCCACTTGCACTCAATGCCACACACTATGGTATCTAATACCCATGTTCTCCAGATTACGCTCCAAGCTAATCTGAGAATGTGGATTGGTCAGTGGATCAGCGACGTAGTCGGCTGACTCTACTCTATGCAGCACAATTTATCTCTTTGCGAACAAATTCTCTTACGAGATGATACTCTCTCTCAATATGTTTGGTACTGTTGTGAAACCTCGGCTCCTAGGCCTGTGCTACCGCTCTGGCAGTGCAGCACAAGGTGTCACGAGAAGTTTACCTAGTAACTTCTTAACCCTTCATTTGGAGGCCTCCGAGGCTGCTTTATACTTAGCCTAACTGGTGGAATCAGCAATCGCGCTATACTAGGCACTATGCCAAGATACTGCTCTTCCATTAAGAGTAAATGTAGCCAGAAGTAGACATAGAATCATCTTTCTGTCCTTGGATGTCCAATACAGTGAATCCCATTATATTCAGTTCTCCACCACCATATGTAAGAACCAGATCTCTTAATACTTCTAAAGTACTTGAGAACGTTCTTTACGGCGGTGTAATGTTCCCTAACTCGGTTAGCCCAAAACCTACTTACCACGCTCCCAGCATGCGCAATGTCAGGTCTCATACACAATAAAGTATATTTAAGGCTACCCAATGCCGAAGCATATGGTATATAACTCATTTCCTTTCCTTGTTCCTCACTATGAGGATACATCTTCAAGGAGAGTTTTATTCCATGTCGCATCGGTAGGAAACCTCTTTTAGATAATCCATCTTAAATCGCTTTAAGATTTTATCTATATAGATGGCTTGGGAAAAACTTATCATTCTCTTCGATCTATCCTAGTAGAGTCAAATCCCAAGAATATAGGTTTCTTCTCCCAAGTCATTCATGGAGAAATTACTCGAAATCCAAGCTTTCCCAGAACTGAGCATTCCCACATCATTTCCTATTAGTAAAATGTCATCTACATATAGTACTTAGAATGTGATCTTGCTCCCACTAACCCTCTTGTAAGCACAAGGTTCCTCTTCATTTTGCATGAAGTCAAACTCTTTGACCGTCTCATCAAAACGAAAGTCCCAACTACATGAAGATTGCTATAGTCCATTTCATGGAGTCTACATCCACCATTGCTAGGTCATTGGTCACGGTTCGGTCCCTTGTTTATCACCTGGAACCTCGTGGAAACCCAGTTCCTCCAAGTGCATAAAACTATACCTCTCAGGTAATTGAGACACCCTACTAGACCTACGAGGTGGTTGTACTTGTGTTACAGAAGGTTCGGTTCCAATTTCTTGCACAGGTGTCTCCTTAGGAGTTTCATTATATTCTTCCAAAAAAATATTTCTACCTGCTCCGCCTTCCTGAATGAACTCATCTTCCAGGAAGTGTGCATGGAAAGCAACAACGATCTTTCGATATTATGGCATGTAGAATAGATAACCCATCGCCTCAGATGGGAATCCAATGAAACATCTCCTCATAGACCTCGCTTCCATTTTGTCCACTTTAGTCTCCTTGACATAGGCAGGACATCCCCAAATGTGATTAAGACTTGGTTTCCTGCCCTCCCACATCTCATGTGGAGTTTTAGGAACAGATTTGGAAGAACATCTGTTCAAGATATATGCAGCAGCCAGGAGTGTATAACCCCACAGGTAAATCGATAAGTCAGAATAGCCTAGCAAGGAACAAACCATGTCCAACAAGGTCTGGTTCCTTCTTTATGACACACCATTTAACTGAGGAGTGCCTGGAGGTGTTAGTTGTGATACTTTTCTATGTTCCTTAAGGAACTCGTCAAACTCCGAACTTATATACTCGCCACCTCGGTCTGACCGAAGTGCTTTGATATGATTACCATTTTGTTTCTCGACTAGGGCTTTGAATTCCTGGAATTTCTCAAAATCCTCGGATTTATGTTTCATTAAATATACATAACCATACCTAGTATGATCATCTGTAAACGTAATGTAATATTGATATCCGTCACGTGCTGCTTCCAAAGCACCACATACATCGGTATGGATTAATCCTAGTTTATCAGCGGCTCTTTCAAAGGTCTCTGTGAAGGGGGACTTAGTCATTTTGCCTTTAAGGAAAGATTCACAAGTAGGAAAGGGATCCGATCCCAATGGACCCATAAGTCCATCTTTTTCCATCTTGTAAACCTTGGTCTGACCAACATGACCAAGTCTACGATGCCATTTCAAAACTTGATTGGTTTCATCCCTACCACGTTTTCTAGTCATAGTATTCACAACTACTTTGTTGCTGAGGTTTAGATGATACACTCCATTTAACAATGTAGCAGTACCCACTAGTTTATTTCTGAAATAAATTTTGCAGGAACCATCACCAATGAAAAATGAAAAGACCTTTCGGTCCATGACCGGAATGGATACAATGTTTTTGTGCCCCTTGGGCAAAACAAGTACATCTTCTAAAGTCAAAACAAAGCCAGATTCTAAACCCAAAAGAAGTGATCCTATGTCGGTCGCCTCGACACTATGCCCGCTTCCGACTGTGATCATAACTTCTCCAGCTCCAAGCTTCCTACTTTGTTCCAGATCCTGATTCACTGTACAAATATGAGAACTAGCACCAGAATCCAGTATCCAGGAAGTAGAAAAAACAGTAGTAGAACAATTTGTTTCCAAAACTAAAAGTTCTGTACCTGAAGTGCCATGAAGAATCGGACACTCTCTAGCCCAGTGGCCCAGCTGACCGCACTTGAGACAAGTGTCTTTCTTCTTTCTATTTAGAACCGTTGGGGCCTTGCCCTTGAAGTCCTTGACATGTGGTCCAATCTGCTTCTTGGTCTTTTTCTTCTTGTTCTTAGACCTCCGAGGTCCAGAAGTAATCACAAGAGCAGACTCCTTCATCCGCGGAGTCTTCATCTGAGACTTGAGCGGTCACAAGTTTGTTCATTAGCCCAGCTAAATTACATGCAATCTCATTGCAGTTGAAGTTCATAACAAACTGTGAGAAGGAATCAGGGAGAGACTGTAGGATAAGGTCGGTTTAGAGAGAAGTATCCATTTTAAAATCAAGAGCCTCCAATCTCTCGATCATGGATATCATTTTGAGGACGTGTTCTCCAACCTTCTCACCTTCCTTCATCCTTGCACCGAACAGTTGCTTGGATATCTCATATCTAGCAGTTCTGCTGTGCTCACCATAAAGTTCGGTCAAGTGAGATAGAATCTGCCTAGCAGAAGTCATTTTCTCATGAGCTCTTTGAATCTCATTAGACATAGAAGCCATCATGTACGCATGGACTTTTATGTCATCCTTAACCCACTTTTCGTGGTTTTCAATCTCTTCCTGATTAGCTCTGGTCCGCACAGGAGGCGCCGGAATGTCCGTCTCAAAGACATATCCCAGTGCCTCTATACTGAGGACAATCATCAGATTGCGGAGCCAGTCCACAAAGTTAGGTCCAATTAGGGTGTTCTTTTCGAGTAGAATTGCGAGTGGATTCATTGTCATATTGAGAGTTATGTCTGCATTAAGTATAACAGATTAATTAGTGACTTGTTATATTATGTTCTGAGTATAGAATTAAGGTCTTTTCTATTCTTGTTACCCACCTCCCACTATTTTTATCGGAACAACACACTCCCATGTGAAATCCGAAAGTATCGTCGCTCTACGTCATAGTGGTGATCGAGTTCTTTATAAATATTAATAGAGGGCAACCGAACAGGTTTCTAGTCTATTAATTTTCATAAAGTGGTGTCCAACACCAACCCATCTAATGGATGATTCGATCTTTTTTTCCCCTTGTTCACTCCCCTCAACCTATACGATATCTATGGTTCGTGAACAAGTTAAGTTTATACCATCGACGCAAATCAGTTTCACAATTGAATCTTATCCGGCAACCTATCAGGTTTATAGGGATAAAATTTGCTCCAACCGAAGGCATCCAATGCGCTCCCGGTAATTTATCCGTCCTCCCCGAACAAATACCCCGATAACTCGGAAGCATAGCACATCCGGTTTGAATTTCAATTTCCCAAAAACTCGATGGAGGGAAGGAAAACCTTGAAACCTTATAAACTTAATAATTTGTCGTGGGAGAATTTTCGCGATAAACGTTACACTTTGCACATTAATCATTTTAGCGCATTTGTGGCATTCATACAATATGAAAAAACCATTCACAACCTAGTTGCTACCAACATGTGGTTCATGGACCGTTCCTAGAAAACAAAAACTCCATAATCTAATTACAAGTCTTCATCTTGAATCTTCGTCTTCTCGAAACGGATCTTCCTCCGGTCTTCGTCATTATATATAAATTTTACATCGAAAATTGCATCCTAGATATAAACTGTTGTGCGACGATTTATACGCCTCAACGGCAATCGGTATAAGTGCCGAGCGACCGAGTCCATGACCAAACAAGCTACGACAAACTTGCCTAGGCGGAGATAACAGTCGACCTTCGAGTATCTAGCGATTGACCCCCTAGGCGATCGCCTTCTGGCACCTAGCGATCGACTCTGGTGCCCGACCTGGGACGACCGTCCTATGTCACGAACAAGGCCTTCATCCATCAAAGTCTACGAAGATTGGATCTCAAAGCAGCGCCCATGTGCGGATCCGCGAAAGGCGCCGCAGAACATGGATCGTTGACCACAGCCTGTCACCACCTTCTCACCTACTGACAGACCCTCCGAAAGGTACAAGGTGGGACCGCCCGTGACAGCGACTCAGACGCGTGCAGACTTCCCATTGGGCCGCACAGCTGGCTGCCAGCAACTCCTGCGGACTTTAAGGAGACCAGCCCATGTGCTAAAGACGATCGCCCGCTTATTATAATGCAGCAGAGGCGATCGCCCGACATCTCCCAGTCCTATAAATAGAGAACCTCCAGCAACTGGAAAAAGGTTCGCAATTCATTCCAATCAGTTCGGAAACACATTTAGAAAAGCGTACACATACGTTCATCTCTGAAGAATACATACACTCTTTCAGGCTCTCGGCTTCCTCTCTTGAATCTACCTCAGGATTTCTCTCACAGCACCTCTCATCCAGAAGACGGTCGGCAGAGGCAAGAACTCGCAATACAGATTCGAAGAGACTCGCAAGCCCAGGAGATGAGACATACAGCTGACAAACACTGTTAGAGACTGTCAATTTCTCACGATCGTCACAGCACCCCATCATTGTTACAAGAACTCACAGAGCATCATATCTGGTTCTTCCTGAAATTTTCACGCTCAATAGCTAAGATAACTAGGGTCTTTACACTCATTATAATTGTACCCTAACATTAATATTTGTACTCCAAAGTATTGGTATTAATAATATCTCGCGAGAGCATTCAAGCCCGGGACTAACAACCCCCGGCAAATCTTGTGTTATTTACTTTCCCACGGAAGTGTTCTCGCACCTTGTTTGCTACTCGACCATTCCAGCAATATCTATCTCCGGATATTATTTTGGGTAGCGACAATTGGCGCTAGAGGAAGGGCATCTTAACCTTCATTTTTATTCCTACCGTCCCGAAGAACACTCACTGTTCTCGGGGCATATACTTGAAGTGACACTCACTGCTCTTCAAAGAAAGCCTTCAGAATCATGACGTCCGCCACTACATCGAAGAGAGCCACTCTCCGAACTGCCGAACATCATATCCTGGCTCGATCCAAGCCCCAGTCGACGGCATAGGGAAGTCGCGGCGACGCGAGACTCTCGATCCTGCACCTGAGGGGTGGCCCCAGCCTCTCGCTCGACCAGTTCCAAACTGCGGAACAGATCGAGGAGGCTATGACCATCCTAGGGGAGCGACGGAGAGCATGCACGATGCCCGCTATAACTCCCTCGGCCATCCGCCGCGTGGGCAAACGGAAGTTCAAAGGGTTACTGGGCGAGCGATTGTTAGAAAACCCCGATTTGCGAGAAAAGGCTCTTGCAAGGTCGGACGGTTCCGTATTCAGTCGCTTGGGAAGCGATCCATCATGGCGACCGGGGCATTCTGGCCCCAACCACGAGACTACGGAATCCGAGTCCGTCTCCAGGAGTTCGGCCTACCCAACTTCCAGCCGAATACAGGTCAGCCGTCTGGCTCCCGCTCCGAACGCCAGGGGGTCAGTACTTGATTGCCTCGGCTCCCGCTCCGAGAAGCCAAGCCGCGGCGATGACCGCTATGCAACGCCAGCTCGATGAGATGAAATCACTCTTGGATACTGGGGCAAGCACCAGTAGAAAGATCATTAGACCGACCGAGCCACTCGCGGTCCACATCGATCTTGCCCCCGTGTAACCAAGGATCGCTCCTCCCAAAAAACCTCTGTACGAAGGGAGATCGGACCCCGAGACCCACCTAAGCAATTTCTGGATATACATGACCGGGTGTGGGGCATCAGACGTGACCAAGTGCCGAATCTTTCTCGTTAACATTGGGCGAGCTGGCCCATAGGTGGTACGTCTCACTACCACCGTGATCGATCATCTCCTTTGAGAAACTGGCAAGTGACTTCACGTCATACTTCGCCGCCAAGGTCGCCAGACCAGAAGGCCCCCACCGCATGATGAAAATCAGGCAGGGGGAAGACGAATCCGACGCGGATTACATTAACCGGGTGGATGAAATAGTCCTCACTGGAGAGCCCATCAGCGACGAGCTCGCTCTCTACTCAGTCCTGGGGGGATTCTACGGTCATTCGCCCATGTTTAGACATCTCACGAAGGACATTCCCCCAACCTACGCGATCTTCCGCGCTAAGGCTGCTAACTTTCTGGCAGGCAAAGGCTACTCACCCTCCGCCTAGGCGAGGGAACGCCTCCTCCTGTCCGAAAGACGGCGATCTCCAAAACCAAAAAGATGGTCGTCAATCCATCCGGAGATCGCAAGGCCTTCGAGGATGTGGAAACCCATTTCCTCCACACGTTCAACCGAACTCCGACCCACATTTTCTACGCCATCAAGGGGCGCGAACCGCTGAACAAGCCAAAGGCAATAAGGGACCACGGTCATCTGGACCACAATCAATATTATGCCTACCACAAGAGTCCCGGCCACAACACCAACCAATTCCGTGACCTCCTCAGACAACTCTGGAGATTGTTCGAAGAAGGCAAGTTGGACAGCTTATGGGCTTAGCCGGAGCCCCACCAATCTCCTAACACGGTCGCCCGAGTCGAACGCGAACAGGCCGAAAAGCTCATACGATCCGACCCCTATATCAACCTCGGCGACCGTATCTACATGCTTCAATCAAGAGAAGGGAACTTCGGAAGTCTCTCCCCGATTTCCCACCTCATTAAACAAAAGGCTACTGCCTGAGCAAACGCTTCAAAAAAAGAGGATGACTCGCTCTCCCTCTAAAGTTCATCATCAACATGATGGACCTAGGCAGCGATCGCCTCCCCTAGCACAACGTATACCATCGAGGATCGTCATTTGACATGATGGTACGAGGTAGAAAAGTGCCGCCATGGTCGCGAAAATCGATTAAACCGACGATCCGTCCATGCAAGGTTCCTTTGGGCTCCGATCGCTCGCCCTTCATTTAAATACGAGGCGGGCGTAGCCGAAGGACTCTCCAAAATAAATCAGAGGATTACTCGCTCGCCCTATAAAGTTTGTCATCTACATGAAGAACCTAGGCAGGCGATCTCCTCCCCTTACACAACGTATACCGTCGAGGATCGTCATCTGACTTGATGGTCCGAGGTAGAAGAGTGTCGACATGGTCGTGGAAGACGATGGAACCGTTCTCTATGCCCGTGCAAGGTCCCTTTGGGCCAAGATCGCCCGCCCTTTGTTTAAATACGAGGCCGGCGTAGTCTGAGGGACCTCCAAAACAGATCTGTGGACACGTTCGCCCGCCCTCAAAGGTCCATCACTTAACGTGGTGGGTCCTTCCCGGACAATGCGACATGTACCTCCCCCCGTATCAACGTATACCGTCGAGGGTCGCCATCTTAATGGCGGCCCGAGGTAGAAAAGAGCTAACAAGCCGCGGACGTGGAGTTTATTAATCCGATGACGCCCCGCGCAAGGAATTCTCCAGACCAAGACCGCACGCCCTTCATATAAATACGAGGCGAGGCGCAGCCTACGGAGAACCCTCCCAATTAAGTGAGTCGTGAGAACTTAGCCATCAGATGGAATGTTGCTCGCGCACAAGACACGGTCGTGGAGATCGGTCCATCGAACTCTGCGATCGTGCACGGTTCCTCAAGACTGAGATGGATGGCCTTCCTCGAGGAATCGGCAAAATTGAAGACCGCTTACTCAACAATTTATTTTAGTCCCCTTACTTTCACTAAGTGAACAAAAACAAGGGGGAAGTGCGGAGCTAATTATACGACGGTCGTCCCTATTCAATTACATACGGAGATCGGCATTTTTCAGATGTATGTACAGCGATCGAATTTGTTGTAAAAGTTATCTATATGCGTTTATCAATTCACTTGGAGCTATACACGCAACAATCTCTCCTCACACATTTGTATAAAGTTATACAAAGACTCAGAAAAGCAATCATTCAAGTAATAAATCAAAGAAACAAACATTCATTTCATTACTTGAAATATCAGAGTACATACACGGTCGCCCGAAGGCCTAAGCACTACAAAGGAAAGCTACAAAATTACAAGTGAAAAAGCTAAAAGATTAAGGACGTAAAGCCTCAGGCCCCCGCCTGGCCTTCGCCTTCAACCTCTGGATCGGCCCACGACCCTTCGCTAGCTTCCGGAGCTGCCTCCCCGTCCTCCGGAGCGTTAGGATGAACAAGGTTCACCGGAGTCGGATACCATCTCAGATCCACGCCGATTTCTGAGAGATCCAAGATCGGCACAGAGAAGGCAGTATGAAGAGGGTGCTCCAACGCATATGCCTTGAAGTTTTCAGCAAGAGGGCCGACCTCCAACCCTCCCTTCTTAGCAGCTCGGACCGAGTCAGCGAACGCCATATAATAGGCAAACTCAGTGACGAACTCCACATTGAGAAAGGGATCGGCCTCGGTCGCCTCCAGCTTCCCTTTCAACTCCGCAACCGCCTGTTGCGCACCATGGAGCTCGGTTTCCCTAGCAGCCGTCTCTCCCCTCGACGCCGCCAGTTCGCTAGTCAGCCGAGCGACAGTCACCTTCAGTTGATCAGCCTCCTTCTCAGCGGCCGCGTGCAACCGACGGGCATCTGTCATCTGATCCCGAAATCGGTCGACCGTCACCCGGGATCGCTCGTAATTCTCTCTCATCAGCTCAAGATCCTGACTCGCCCGTTTGGCTACGTCCAAGGAGTCCTTTTCCATAGCCACAATCCTATCGGCAAACTCGGCATTCTCTTTCCGAGCGGCCTCGAGGTCCGCCTGCCGACGAGTGGTAGAAGGACGCCCCTCGAATTCCTGCACAGCCTGGGCAGCCATCATCGCCGCCTGGAGAGAGAGAGCGAAAGCAGCCTGCATTGTATTCCCAGATCGCTGGCGAGCGATCGCATCTAAGTCCGTCGTCCAGGCCATCGGCAAAGCAGAAACGGCCCGGTTGACATACAGTGGGACATCGCAGGCCGCGCGAGGAGATTAGCTCGCGAGGAAATCCAGCACCATCGGCGGGCAAGCTGGGTTAGTGCTACGGATCCTGCATCAAACAACAAAAAGTTAGCACATCTCCCACGCAAGTGACGAAACTCAACGAACAAACAAAGTCTACCTCTCGGCTCTCTCGGGGTCACGACCAAAGTATGGTTTCCCGCGAGGGGTCTCAGACTCGGTGATCGCCATCTCTCGCAAGAAATCCGCAGAGGGTTTATGCTCATCCACTGGGGGGATCGCGGTGATCGGAGCGATCGGCACCTCCCCGGCAGGGGCAGAAACTGGAGGTTCTCCCGTCCTCTGCCGCTTGCGGTTCGTCCGGAGCCCCTTCTCCCGAACTTCCTCCTCCGCTATGATCGGCTCCACGTTGGGCCTCACCTCCGGGATGAGAGGTAACGCCACCGGAGGAACCCGAGATGACTTCTTCTGGCGAAGACGGCTCAGAACTCCGGGGTTCGACATGGCTATCTCCGCTGGAGGCTCCAGAAACGAGGAAAGCGGACCTCTGCAATAAGAAACAATTGAACAACAGTTAGACATATTCCTCGAGCAGGACGATCGCCAAGCAATTGGAGATCATAGAAACTCATACCTGGGACCGAAAGATGTCTCGGGAAACAGAATAGTCGAGCAGACAGCCAACGACTCTCTTTATTAATCCGGAGAGCATCTAAGCCGTCGTCCGGCAGACTTCGTATCCACTCCCAAACGACCAGAAAATTGAAAGGAAGCTCGTCGACAGCCGGAATATGAAAACCTGCAAAAGGGAAAACCAAATTAGATCAGTTCAGAACACATGCGAACAAAGGGAGAGTCAAAACCGTTACTCGGATTCCTCTCCCGAAAGCCTGTGGGAATGTCCAGCTCGCCCGCAGGATTGTCACTCACAGATGCCTTCCAGTTACCGGCGACCCAGAACCACTTCGCCGGATCGCCCCGCACCTTGTTCGGGACTCCGAGGATCACCCTACCGGATCGGCCTTGAATATGATAGCCTCCGACTGACCCCTTCTGAGCTGTCAGCTTGAACAGGTGGTTCATCTCCGATGGCGAAGGGAGGCGGTACAGTCGGTGACCGCCGAACAAGGTGAGAGCACAAATGATCTAGAGCCAGGGGTTCGGCCTCAACTGAAGAGGCGCCACGTTCCAAGCAGCCAGCAGATGGGAGACGGAGAATGACAAAGGAAACCGCAACCCAGCCTCCATGATTGCTTCGTTCACGATGACCATGCCCTCCGGAGTTTGATCGGCTCGTTCATTCTCGGCCGGCACAAAAAGATCCACATCTGAAGGGACATGATACCTCATCCTCCAGACAGCCAGGTCCTTCCTGGTCGCTGAGCTCCTTATCTGGCCAAGGGACCATGGAGATCGCTGCGCAGCCCGAAACAGCGACCGCTTAGCAGGTTGATAAGGATGAGCGATCGAGTACTCCCGATAATCGAATTTAGTAGACGAACCGGCCAACCTCTCCATGATTTCAGCAAAGGCCAAATAGGCCTGGCCAAAAGCACTATGCTGCTCCCAGTAGGCCTTCACCACCAAATCTCTCTCCATCTGCGAGCGTCTTTGCTCAACCGCCGCCTCCCTGTCAACGTCGGCTTAATTGAATAGCGCCTCGACTTCCGCGGGGTCAATACCAGCGCGGATAGCCTCGGCGGCCGTCTCCAAATGGAATTCTGCGGAGGATCCTCCCCGGGCAGTCGAAGCCCCGGCGGCGGAGGTGGTGCCCATTCCGTGCGATGAAGATGTTCCAGACATTTTCGAAAAGAAGATGAGAAAAGGAGTGTTTTCTTACCAAGGAGTGGATCGATCGACAATCGGCAGTCAAATCTTTAGAAAATTCTTCGGCAAAATTCTTCTTCTCCGATAAAAGCGCTTAAAGGTTCTTAAACACTGCAAACCAGCGCCCTTTTATAAGAGATGGCAGGGACTTCTATGCATTTAAAGAGAATCTCAGGGGTCGGAGTGCAACCGTCGCAATTAATGCCTCCCTTGAAACCCGCGACGCGTCGTTTCAAGGACACGCCAGACGAGGAGTCATAACTAACTGTCGGTCTCCCCCAACAGGAACCTGACACATACCCCGGAGACTTTTCCATGACCGCTGTCATTTCCCGCTCATTTCAGCGACCGACCCAGTCGTCCAAGTTCAAAACCAAACCACTCAAAGACGATCGCCAGTTCCGTAAAATGCTGAGTCACTCGTCATAGTTCAGCGATCGCCAGTAGAACCACCTCACCCCACGTTTCCATCATCGGAGCGAGCTGGGGGGCAATTGTTGTGCGGCGATTTATACGCCTCGATGGCGATCGGTATAAGTGCCGAGCGATCGAGTCCACTACCAAACAAGCTACGGCAAACTTGCCTAGATGGAGATAACAATCCACCTTCGAGTATCTAGCGATCGACCCCCTAGGCGATCGCCTTCTGGCACCTAGCGATCGAATCTGGTGCCCGACCTGGGACGACCGTCCTATGTCACGAACAAGTCCTTCGTCCGTCAAAGTCTACGAAGACTGGATCTCAAAGCAGCGCCCATGTGCGGATCCGCGAGAGGCGCCGCAGAACATGAATCGTTGACCACAACCTGTCACCACCTTCTCACCTACCGACAGACCCGCCGAAAGGTACAAGGTGGGACCGCCCGTGACAGCTAATCGGACGCATGCAGACTTCTCATTGAACTGCACAGCTGGCTGCCAGCAACTCCTGCGGACTTTAAGGAGACCAGCCCATGTGCTAAAGACGATCGCCCGCTTATTATAATGCAGCAGAGGCGATCGCCTGACATCTCCCAGTCCTATAAATAGAGAACCTCCAGCAACTGGAAAAAAGTTCGCAATTCGTTCCAATCAATTCAGAAACACATTCAGAAAAACGTACACATACGTTCATCTCCGAAGTATACATACACTCTTTCAGGCTCTCGGCTTCCTCTCAGGATTTCTATCTCAGCACCTGTCATTCAGAAGACGGTCGGCAGAGGCAAGAACTCCCTGCAATATAGATTCGAAGAGACTCGCAAGCCCAGGAGCTCAGACATATAGCTGACACACACCGTGAGAGACTGTCGATTTCTCACGATCGTCACATCACCCCATCGTTGTTACAAGAACTCACAGAGCATCATATCTGGTTCTTCCGGCAATCTTCACGCTCAATAGCTAAGATAACTAGGGTCTTTACACTCATTGTAATTGTACTCTAACATTAATATTTATACTCCAAAGTATTTGTATTAATAATATCTCGCGAGAGCATTCAAGCCCGGGACTAACAACCCCGACAAATCTTGTGTTATTTACTTTCCCACGGAAGTGTTCTCGGACCTTGTTTGCTACTCGACCATTCCAGCAATACCTATCTCTGGATAATATTTTGGGTAGTGACACAAACATTTCTAGTAAAATAAATAGGCTCAAAACGGCCTTTACAACCCAATCGAATAAAACGAACGATTCAAAACTAAGTCCACGAACCACATCCCCATTCAAAAGCATTCATCCAATAAATACTATATAAATGGAAAGCGTAGAGATACATTGATCCAATCAACAATACGAACCGATCCAATCGATTCACACAATCGGTAATATGATAACGTTCAAAATAATTCGGTCGACCATAAATATTCCAATTAATTAAATTTCCCTTATAAAATGAAATATCATAAATCATTTTAATCATATTAAATCCAATTTAACATGCGGGAGATTAATTTTCAAGAATCATTGAGTTTTCCTGGATGGATTTTGCTTCTCCCTACTTGTTTTAAGTTTCGGGACGAAACTTCTTTTAAGAAGGGTAGAATGTAATACCCGCAATTTCCGGACTTCGGTAATTTTGTTTTTTCGGCGGAAGTCTGTTTTGACGACTTGCTCATAACCATTTCGTCATTCCTAGAATGATTAATTCTGCACTTTTTGTCATCCGAGCTCGTTTCGGTGTCGTTTTGTTGAGTTCCGTGCTTTTTGGCGACTTTTTCCGCACTTGAGTTCGATTCTTGCGAATCTCGTCCGAAACTGTTGTTTTGACTTTCTCGTAAGTTCATTTAATGTTATTATTCATGTTGCAAGCTTCGGCTTGTTGTTTCGATCATATATCGTGTATTTCGGACGTTTTGGGCCATTTTCGTAATTTCCCAAAGTTTGGGGTAATTACTTTCCATTGTCGAATATCGAGCCTTCGGGTGGTCGGAATCGTGTGTTCTCTTAGTGCTCGAGTTCATATTTGTGAGTACTTCGTAACCGTATCCTCGATTCGTATTCAGGTTCGGGTTTCGGGGTCGTTCGGGCCGTCATTCGGGCCCAGGCCGGCACTGGCCGAGTTACGGCCGGTAGTGATCGGCAGTTACGTACGTAAGGCCGGTTACGTACATAAGGCCCTGGCCGGTTACGTACATAACGGGCCGGCAGTTTTGGGGCAGTGACTCGGTTACGTATGTAAGCCTTGGCGATTCGTCGTAACCCGGCCGTGACGACTTATATAAGGCCCTGCACACGGGTTTTTGGCCATTTTTCTCAATCTTTCCTTTCTCTTCCGCGGATGTGGTCTTGGGAATCTTGAAGCCATGTTGTTTAACAACAAATCCATGAAGTTCTTGAGGTTATAACATCAATAAATCATCCTATAACATCCTTCGATCCAACGAGTCAAGGTTAGATCTTTAGAACCCTACTTTTGGGTAGATTTGGGGGTTTTCGCGTTTTTGTCCGATTCGTTCCGTTTTGTTGATTAATTCATGATGAATATGATTAATCTTGTTGGTATTCTTAGTTTCCCTACGGATTCATGGTATATTTCGTGGTTTTTACGGAATCGAGAGGGTTTGTTTGTGGTCCGCCCTCGTTGTTGTTTATATACGAATATACATGAATCGTAGGCGGGTTTTCGGGTGTATTCCAATTCCGTATTCATTTAGAAATGGTTGTGACTGTATTCTTCGAATCATTAGGTTTGGTTTCATTGGTTCCTAGCGTTCGTTGGTGACTTTTCTTTCCGTTCGTTGCGTCGTCAATTATTCAAGGCAAGTATTTTAGGAAACCTTTATGCTTAACGTGAAATGGTAATGTATATTGTGTGTGATTTGCTCACCTCGGGAGGGTCCGACGGGGCCTCGAGGGAATATATGGTTTCGTCCTGGATTCATGAGTTTGTTTCGCTAGCCAGCTCGGGAGGGTCCTTAGAGGCCTCGAGTGGGATTCGTGGCTTCGTCCCGGTCCTAGGTGACGTGTGGTGCTTGGTTTGTTTTATGAATGTGGCCAGCTCGGGAGGGCCCTTAGAGGCCTCGAGTGGGATTTGTGGCTTTGTCCCGGTCCTAGGCAAATGTGATTGACTGTTTATTTCCGGAAAAGACATGTCTGGTTTTGGTTTTTGAAATGATATTGGTGCATGTACTATGAAATGTGTAAGCGATTGGTTTGCCTTGAATACTTGTACTAGCGTAATTGCTAACCCCTTTGGGGACCCGTTTTGGGGAAATTCTTGTTATGGATTTTAGGTTATGTTCAGTCAGACGATCGGGCGCTGGGATGGTATGAGGATGTCGGCCAAGGTTGTTGACATGTGCAATTGAGTCTCGTGATTTCTTATTGTCTCTTTTGATATGGTTGTTTTCCAAATTGTAAACTTATAGATTGTACTCGCGAGTACTTAGGCTTTTTCCTTTCGGTTTGTGTTTGGTCTTTGTTGAAGTTATTATATTTTTCGGTTGAGGTTTATTATGCCGGTTGTACCGGACGTATTGTTTTATGTTCTTATTGTAATAAATTGTTTCCTTGCTAATCGAGACGGTTAGTCGAAGGGTGTTTTTCTTGTTTTAGCCTGGTGGATCCCATGTAGGGATCCACGGCGCTGTAATACACCTCGAATATCTCAGGGGTGTTACACCTGGTATGACTTGTCTTGCGTACCGATGTCGTCCTCGTCCCTCCTGGACTTTCGACTCTCCACGGCTGGTTTCAACTCGATCAGCCGTTCCGCTATCGCAATCGCCTCGGACATGTTCTGTGCCTTGGCCCTCTGCACCTCCAACTTTGCCTACGGTTTTAGTCTATCCACGAACGCGAACAAAGCTTCCTGCTCACTATGGCTAGGCAACTCCAACACGATCTCTTGGAACTCCTTCACATAGTCCTTGATCGTCTTGCTGTGCGTCAACTCCTTCAACCTAGCCCGGACCTCAAACTCAACATTCTTCGGGTAAAACTGCCGCTTGAACTCGGCCTTAAAATCATCCCATGTCTCCATCCGACATGTACCATGCGCGATCTTTGTTTCGCGCCTTCTCTACCACAACAGCGCCACACCGGCTAAAAAGAATGGAGCCGTCTACAACTTGGTCGCATCATCTACTATCCCCGATGCACCAAAGTAACGCTCCATGTTCCACAGGAAGTCATCCACTTCCCTACCATTCCTTGATCCTTGGAACAAACACGGCCAGGGGATGTCGATTCGATGAGGTGCCGCACCCCGCTGGTCCCGACCGTGGGCCATTGCTAGCTCGTACAGTGCTGTCCTTCCTTCGATGGTCTCGATCCTCCCTACGATCTCCTCTCGAAAGGCTGCGATCGTCGACCGAACCTCCTTCCTGACAGCTTCAAGGATCTCCTCACACAAGTCGCGTCGAAACGCGTTAAGGGTGCCCGTCACCCTATTCTCAAGCTCCTCCAACGACTCGTTCATCTCCGTCACCTGGTCGGCCACTCTGCTCCATGCCTCGAGAGCATCTTCGTGTCTGCCCATGGTTTCCTCCAGCCGAGCCACTCGTGCTTCCATGGCAACACCTCTTTCCACGGACTTGTCCCTAGACCCTTTTCTGGACTTGTCCTACTCCTAGCCGGGTTGAACTTTGGTGACGCTGGACGTAGTCTCCATCGGTCCTCCTTGCACAAAACCTCTCAGCAACGTCTCAATGCGGAAGCTCCTTGAACCACTAGTGTGGCTCCGATACCACTTGTCACGGGATGGGAGTTCCGAAGCCCGTGCGGCGTCCCAGGAGCCCTCACACCCCGGGACCAGCCTATCCCACATAGCATGCCAACTGTATTCGCCCTGCCATGGGCTCATCAGGGAGACGGCAGTAGCCCCCGACCAGTTGTGCCCTACCCGCAACGATCCCCTTCATAGTCAAGTCCTCGACCAGTGACAAGCTCTCCAGACGAAACCGGGTCGGCATGCCTGACTCGGCCAGACCGATGCATCCGGGGAAACAACGCCTTAACTCTAATGTCGCCCCCTTTTACCCCTTTTGTGGCAAGCTAACCAGAAGGCACGCCTCATTTGGACGGTCAACATAGACACGACATATCGGGTCGTGACAGTACGCTAATGTTGAAGACTTACGTACGCTAAATCACAAGAGTTACGTACATTATGGCCGAGACATTACGTATGTAACAAGAGGAATCAGACAGGGCCGAGTTGTGATCGGATAGTGGGGCCCGGTGTCGGCGGCTTTCGGCGCGGATGTGGACAGGTGAGTCAACGGATGGAGTTACGTACATTATACAGGCTGTATTACATACGTAATACGAGTATAATACTGTAGCAAGTCAACGTACGTATTACGTACGCAACGGAATAAGTGTTACGTATGTTACGGGACGGCTGGCCGAGTCATGGCCGAGAGGACCTGCAGTGGCCGAGCATGGTCGACAGTGACTCGCAGGGGTGGCCGATCACGGTCGGCAGTGACTCGCTGGGCGTAAGGACTTGCCGATAACGTACGTAAAGCTGTGGTCGGTTACGGTCGTAAGCGCCCGTTACGTACGTAAGCAGCTGCCGGTTACGTATGTAAGGCTGTCGGCGAAAAATGGACAGAAGGTTAGGCCGCGGGCGGCTACGTACGTAAGGACCCGCCGGTTACGTACGTAAGGTGCCGGCAGGTCTCGGCCTATATAAGGCCTGGACCGAGTCATCCTTGTTATTTTTCATTTTTCTTCGTTCCTTTCGCGATTTCTTCAGCAAAGTTGATGGATTTGAGTAATAACATCATGTAGCAACATGTTTTGGAAGTTGGAATCATGAATTAACATCATCTTCCACCCGGATCGAAGGTAAGAACACCTAAACTTTTGGTTTTTGGATATTCTTGGAGTTTCTTGGTGTTTTGGCCGATTTGATTCGTTTTGGTTCAGATTATTGATGGAACTTTGTTGTAATCTCGTAATCATCCAATACTCTTGAAGTTTTATGGAACAAATTTGAGTATTTCTTCATTAAAATGATTGAATTGGACTATGCCTTCAAAGTATTCGATGAAATGCCTCAGTGAGTAGAACTTGGGAAATTCTACACGTTTTCGTATGAATGATGGTTGAATTGATATTGTTATGATGATTCTTGGTATTTACGAGAATTTTGTTAAGGGAAGGTAATGAATTGATGATCAAATGTCTTGATTATGTTGTTATGATTATGGAATCGTAGTATTCTCGGTGTTCTTGATAGTTTGTTGCAATCCATGACGTTATGAGAAGTATATATGTTGACGAACATGATTACATACACCTTGAATTGTGAATAAGGATTGTTTAGATGTTAGAACACATCGGATTATGCCGTTTGGGGACTTTGAATGTGATTTCAGAATAAGTTGTGGAACTCTTGGAATATGATTATCTATAATTAATCGGATTGTCCGGATTGATGATGATAATCGATAATTGGTTTTATTATGAATATACAAGGAGGAAACTTGTAAGTGTATTTAAGATTGAATGTGGAATCATATTGTTGTTTTGAATTCGTGTTTGATTGGTTTGAGTTATATTATTCGGTTTTGTGTATGATCGAGGTATTGTTGAGCCGTTGAGTTTGATTGGTTGGCTATGTCGGTTATTGATTATTATCGGATTGTATGTTAATCGATTATTGCAATAGGTTGAGATTATTGATCGGTGAGTATAACCGTATGTTGCGGTCGTGTTCGTGTGCATTCGTGAATCGCTTTGAGCCGGGAGCCGAGGAGCTTGTACTCGACGACTAGGAATTGGTAACGGATTCATCGGTATCGAGGCAAGTTATTACTTGCTCAGTTATAATGTTTAATGAATGATTTCAGTTTCATTTCGTTTATAACGCATATAGCAATGATTATTACTGCAAATTCTGGAGATTTGGATTATGTGTTGTCTTTCCGATTCTGGGAGTTAAATCATAAGGTTTATGATTCATTTCGGTTATTGGAATTTTGGGTATCGATGATACATTATGGTAAAGACGAGGATATGAGTATCTGTAGTCCATCGTACGTTTGGATTGCCGAGCATTGCGGATAATCATCGGTGATGGTTTGATATCGAGATTTCTCCCGAAGGACTCGGGGCAAGTATCTTATATCTGTAATACCCGTAATTTCGATTTTTGGTAATTTCTTTTTTTTTCGGCGGAAGTCCGTTTTGACGACTCGCTCATGACCGTTTCTTCACTCCGAGAATGATTAATTCTGCACTTTTTGTCATCCGAATTCGTTTCGGTATCGTTTTATTGAGTTCCGTGTTTTTGAGCGGTTTTTCCGCACTTGAGTTCGATTCTTGGGAATCTCGTCCGAAACTGCCATTTCGAGTTTCCTGTAAGTCTGTCTAACTTTGTTAGACGTGTTGTGAACTTCGGTTTGGTTATTCGATCACGTATCGTGATTTTCGGGCGCTTTGGGCCATTTTCGTAATTTCCCAAAGTTTGGGGTAATTACTTTCCGTTGTCGAATTTTGAGCCTTCGGGTGGTCAGAATCGCGTGTTCTCTTAGTGCTCGAATTCGTCTTTGCGAGTACTTCGTAACTATATCTTCGATTCGTATTCAGGTTTGGGTTTCGGGGTCGTTCGGGCCGTCGGAGTTGGCCCCGGCCGAGTCATGGCCGGGCGATGCAGGCCCCGGCCTTGGCGAGTTACGACCGGTAGTGCTCGGCAGTTACGTACGTAAGGCCGATTACGTACGTAAGCCTTGGCCGGTTATATACGTAATGATGCCGGCATTTACGGGCGAGATTTCGCCATGGCGGTTCGTGCGTAAGGGCGGCCGATTCGTGCGTAAAGGCGGCCGTGATCGGCTATTTAAGGCCAACAAACATTTTCTTTAGCCATTTCTCACTCGTTTTTCTTCTCTTCCGCGGCTGGGGGTGTGTTGATCATGGAGAGATGTTGTTGGACAATAAATCCATGAAGTCTTGGAGTTCATATCATCAATCATCAATCCTATAACTTCCTCCGATCTACCGAATCAGGTCAGATTTCCTAGAAATCTAGTTTTGAGGAATTTGAGTATTTTGGTTGTTTTCGTCCGATTAATCCGATTTAACTTAGGATTATGATGAATATTTAGATGTATTATATCATTTCCCTTGTTATTCCATGGTTGGATCGTATCGATTTGTTGTTTTGGTCGAGTTCTTGATCGACGCCTTGAAGGTGTCCGGTAGAATGTCTTAGAGGGGTTTTCGGACGTTCTACGATTATTCTTCATCGTATGATCGTTGATTTATTAATTGTATGATGTTAGGGTCGTGTTTCTTGCGAAGAAACTGTGTTGAACCCTTCCGTTCGTCGTCATCTTCCTTTTCGATAGCATCGGGCGTTTCGTAGCTTCCCGGTTGAGCCGTGTTCGTCGGACTACTTGCGTGCCGATTTCGAGGCAAGTACCTTGTCCATATAATTCTTGTTTTGTGGATATGATAATTGGTGATCGTCTAAATGTGTTTGTTTGGTCGTTTGAATTGAACCTTCAAAAGATTTGGTTAGCCTTGTTAAAGGCCCTCTTTCAAAACGCGTGTGTTTTGTGAATGGTGTGGTTTGTGAACTATGTGAATTCTATGGATATGTTTGGTGTTGATGTTGCACTTGGTATTCCGTGTGGACGTATATTATTTCATTTCGGTGCATTGTGGTTTGACGTGGTGTTTTGCTAAGTCTTTGATGCCTCTGGGTGAAATGTTTGAATATATGTGTTGTATTGTGCTGTGTATGGATGTGGGCGGGGCCTACGGTGGCACATGGCATGGGATCATGTGGACAGGATGCAACAAGCGATTGATCCAACCGTGAAAGCCTAATAAAAACTACGGTGGCACATGGCATGCGATCATGTGGCCAGGATGCAACAAGTGATTGATCCAACCGTGAGCACCAAAGATAATCTACGGTGGAACATGGCATGCGATCATGTGGCCAGGATGCAACAAGCGGTTGATCCAACCATGAGATATGTGTGATTTGTTTCGCTAGCCCGCTCGGGAGGGTCCTTCGAGGCCTCGGGTGGGATGTCTGTGGTGTCGTCCCGGTCCTAGGCGATGCGCGTGCGTGATTATGTTTCGTTGATTTTATGTCCGTTGAGGACACGTGATGTTGGGCTCTGACCCTGTAAATTGTTGATGGTTTCCTATTTGCGAAAACAAAACCTTTGGGCTGTGACCCCTGTTGATTTTTGGAGAGAGAAGGATTCGGAAATCCTAAATTGTTTTCTATTAAAACTCTCGATGGCATTTTAAACTGTTTTATAAATTGTTTCCCTTGATTTGTGATCTTTCGGGTTTGGAATGTTTTACCAAACTCATGCCTCGGGAAGTGCTTTTCGTTACGTTTGGAACCTTGAGGATTCGTGGTTATTGTTATTCGTAGAATGTGAATTGTATGGCTCGTATTTGCACTTTGTTCTTGCACTAGCAAAACAGTGGAGTTTTGCTAACCCCCGAGTATTCGGGGGCTGGATGTCTATTTTTGCATTCAGGTTTGGGAGCATAACACAGGGTCGGCACGAAGGATGATGAAAGATGAACGATACTAATCACACGAGGATCCGTATGATGTCATTGATTTAGTTATAGTTTATTTTCCGCCGCAGTATTCTTTCCCGTTGTACGGGAGTATGTTGTATTCGACCCCTGCTTGGGCATGTAATGAGTTTGAGTTGTATGTATTTATTGAAAGACCAAATCGGTCTACTGAGTCATTTTAGCCTTAAAGGCATTGTCGAGATATTTGATATTGTTACCAGCCTGGTAGATCCTTGAGGAAAGGTTCTACGGCGTGTAATATCCCTGAGCGGATTGGGGATGTTACATAAATGGTATCGGAGCTTAGGTTGTGGAAACCTAGGATGTCGGGTCAGTGGTGTCTGTTGAGTTTTGTCTTGTCGGATTTTGTCTGACTAAGTCATGTCGCGACGCGTCGTCTGAGTTTGTTGGTCGTGATTAGTATCGTGGGGCGATCATCATCTTCGTGCGACCTGTGGATGTAAGTCTCCCTTCTTTGTGTTGTGCCTCATGTGACACGAGCTATTTTTATGATTATTTGTTAAGTGACGGAATCCTCTTATGGATTTTGATTTCTTGATATGTGGTTATTTGACCCTCATATTTCTTTTATCCGCTGCGTGAGTTCTTTTGTAATGGCTTTCGGTATTTTACCGACTGAGTTTTATTTTAAAAACCAATTCCCTTAATCGAGTTTTTGGCATTATGGCCTTGATCATTTTGGCGAAATTCTTATGACGGTATTTACTATTTTGTAAATGGATTTTGTGAGTTTTTGAAATATTACCGTCATCGGCCTTTTTGGCGTTTTTGTAAATGGTTTTTAGCCTGGTGGGTTCCGGTGCGGGACACACGGCGCTATAATGTTCCGTGTAATTACCTGAAATTTTTGGGCATTCTAGCCCATTGAATTATCTTTGAAAACCTTGAGTATCTTAGAAAATAAATTTCGAGACATACTTTTAAAATGAATTATTTTCTCGTGGTACATCCAAGGTGCCACAATATATTTCAAAATTCTTCTACCTCGAGGACCAAAAAGTTTTGAGATATGTTGGGATAAATAATATTGTTTTGATAATTGCCTAAAGCTTGATACAGCAAACCCTGTATCGAAAGCCGGTTGAAGTCTAGTCCCGTTGAATAAAGAAGTATTTAAATACTCAAGGATAAAGTATTTAAATACTGCCAGTCAACAGATCTTCAGAATCCCGCTAAATCCGGATCGTGTCATAATCCCGTTGGAACGAAATATCATTCAAACGGATACATCTCAACGGATATATATTTCAGAGACTATATATATCGTTTGAAGACATTGAAGATCAGCACCCAGTAATCTAACACTCAAGCTATCAAAAGTTATAATCAGAGCAAAACATATCTCCAAAGCTTACTGCAAATCAGATCTAAGGAGATATACAGTGCTCAACATCAAGAACAGTCGTCATCAGCTCAAGAACTTCATATTCAAAGCTGCTGTTCTTACCTGGTTACCTACCTTTTTCCTTGTGTAAAAACTGAGCTCTGTGTGAACTCAACAAGTTATTCTGACCTGTGTGGGACGAATAAGAGGACGAAGCTTTGGAACTGTGTGTGAAGAAGCAAGTCAAGAAGGAAGCTTCAACCAATCTGTGTGAACGGTTGAAAGCGACATTCTTTGTATCAATCTGTATGAACGATACAAGGATAGGTTTGATTATAAATACATAGTTGTGTACGCAGTATTTATAATAAACGTTTTACTCCTGTGTGGAGGACCAGTGGACGTAGAGGGGTTTACCTCGAACCACTTTAATTCTTGTGTTATTTACCTTTCGCCTTTCTTGTTTTCATAACCGTGATTTATACAAGTATACATGCAAAACCACATACGCACCAAGCTAACAGAGATCGGAATAGGATTCTTTGTATCAATGACAAATCTACTACTTTAAGACTTCCGCTACGCACTCTGAATTAGAAAATTATACAGCCCGTTGCTTAAATATTTACCAAGCTGTACCGAGTATACTTGAAAAGGGGACCAACAATTGGTATCGAAGCAGTTGGTTCTAAAAAGAACCAGTCGTATTTTTAACTGAATTAGATCCTTAAAAACACTTATTTTCGAAAACAGTCTTTGTAATTCCCATCTTCTAATATGGATACCTTTATGTCTAACAAGATATCTATGTTTCACATTAACGAGTTTGATGACTGGAGAAACAGGATAAAGAACAAACTCAAAGCCTTTATTGGAGAATCAAAAGCTCTGCCCGCATCAACAAAGACCGAAGAATGTCTTCAGGTGGTCACTGATAGTGACTCGTCTGATGATGAGCTAGAGGATAGAGCCTATGTGTGCTCTATGGCCGAAGTTAAAGAAGAAAATGAAGACGGCGATGATGATGAGGTAAGTTCTACCTCAACTATTCCTATAAATGCATCTCATACCTTTGAAAATATGCTGAATGAATTTAATAACATTCAAACGGCCCATGAGATATTGAAAGGAGAAAACATACAGCTTGAAATTTCTAACTTAGAGCTGAAAGAAGAAAATGACTTGCTGAAGAATAATTACGAAAATATGTCAGTTGATTGCGAAAACAGCAAAGTCAATTTAGAAAAACTCATGGAGAGCAATCATCAACTTGCTCATAATCTAAATGAGACTAAGTCTCATCTTGAAAGCAAGACAAATGATTTGGCTCTACGCGAAGCCAAAGTAAAATCACTCGAGAAACGTGAAGGAGAATTAGAGACGATCTTGAAATCTTTCGAGAAATCCTCTAAAAGAATGGAAGAGATCCTAAGCACTGGGCAACATGCTCATGATAAACGTGGCTTAGGGTACAACTCGTTCTCCAACAAAGAAAAATCTAGTACGGTATTCGTCAGGAGTGAGGAATCCATCTCTGTATCGAAAGAAGTCCCGAGTTCTGTGAAGGAACCTGTTGCACCGCGAACAGCAAAAGCTGCTATTCCGCCCCCGCAATTCTACTATTCGAGACAGTGGAACCAACATCCACTCACAAGGCGTACTCAACAGCATGCTCCACAAGTATATCATAAACGCCAGCAGTCATTCAGGAAGAAGGCTGTATCCAACCACCAAAGGCCCGTTCAGCAGCACTCTCGGTACAACGTGCCTAGACATTGGATACAAGAGCCCCGCTATTCCTCGAGACAGCAGTGTCGCATGATATCAACAACGGGGTGGGAATCCAACTGGAGACCCAGGATGCAATATGCCAGATCTATGAAAATGGCTCCACCTCCAAGACGACAATCGTACTGGAATAACAACTATAATTCTCGATTTTTCATGCATTATAATTATCATGATTACAACGACTACGTGCCTGCCCCACGTAGATATTGATATAATAGACCAAAAGTAGCCTACAACAAATAAATTGTTGCTCGGCAAATTTGGGTACCGAAAGGCAATATCACACCAGGACCCAAAGTTACTTGATATCCATGCGTCGACATGAATCGGGAACGCTACAGCCAGAAATCCCTGTAAGTTTTTGTGCTTTTACTCATTAAGTGAGGGGGAATACTGTAAGACCCAAAAATACAGTGTTAATCCGAACATTAATTGAATCCTGTATGCACCTTTTAAGGGGGAACGCTATATTATTCGCGGATACAGTATTTTTCACTACATGACATCAATTTTGATTGATATTTTTTTTATTGCTGTAAGAACTCGTCTACGAACAGTTCATAGGTTGAGTTGTACTCAACTAGATCACAATGTAAGATTGTGCCTGCGCGCCAATCATAAGTTTAAGATGTAATACACTTCCCTATTAGATGCTATCATTTTTAGAAATTGCCTGAGAGCAGTTCACATTTCTTTTAAACTAAGTGCTGAAGACCAGATCATTTGACAGAAGATCAAGAAGCCTGTTCCAGAAATTATCAAAAAGAGAGGGAAACTCAAACTCCTGTATCGAAGTCCTCTCAAGTTGCCATCAAATTATCAAAAAGGGAAATTGTTTTTAGCCTGAAGAGGTTTTGATATCAAGACCTTGGCATGATCAAGAAGTTTTTGAGTCATCAAAGAAGTTTTGGAAATTATCAAAAAGGGGGAAATTGTTGGGATAAATAATATTATTTTGATAATTGCCTAAAGCTTGATACAGCATGCCCTGTATCGAAAGCCGGTTGAAGTTGCAATCCTGTATCGAAGACCTTATCATTGCGCCATCATACAACAAGCTTTCACGCTACTAAGATACAGTAACAAAGTCTTAGTTAAAAGCCAAGTATGGAAGCTGCCTCGAAACCTCAATACGGCACCCTTCCATACAGCGCCGGACTTCTCCAAAATGCCTACAGCACAAGTGGATACAGCATTCTCATCGGAACAAGACTGAAGACCGTCTAAAAAGGAATATCTAGAAGTCTAGTCCCGTTGAATAAAGAAGTATTTAAATACTCAAGGATAAAGTATTTAAATACTGCCAGTCAACAGATCTTCAGAATCCCGCTAAATCCGGATCGTGTCATAATCCCGTTGGAATGAAATCTCATTCAAACGGATACATCTCAACGGATATATATTTCAGAGACTATATATATCGTTTGAAGACATTGAAGATCAGCACCCAGTAATCTAACACTCAAGCTATCAAAAGTTATAATCAGAGCAAAACATATCTCCAAAGCTTACTGCAAATCAGATCTAAAGAGATATACAGTGCTCAACATCAAGAACAGTCGTCATCAGCTCAAGAACTTCATATTCAAAGTCTTTGTTCTTACACAGTTACCTACCTTTTTCCTTGTGTAAAAGCGAGCTCTGTGTGAACTCAACAAGTTATTCGACTGTGTGGGACGAATAAGAGGACGAAGCTTTGGGCGTGTGTGAAGAAGCAAGTCAAGAAGGAAGCTTCAACCAATCTGTGTGAACGGTTGAAAGCGACATTCTTTGTATCAATCTGTATGAACGATACAAGGATAGGTTTGATTATAAATACATAGTTGTGTACGCAGTATTTATAATAAACATTTTACTCCTGTGTGGAGGACCAGTGGACGTAGAGGGGTTTACCTCGAACCACTTTAATTACTGTGTTATTTACCTTTCGCCTTTACTGTTTTCATAACCGTGATTTATACAAGTATACACTGCAAAACCCTGTACGCACCAAGCTAACAGGAGATCAGACCGAGTTGCTGTATCGACAGCAAATCTACTACTTTAAGACTTCCGCTACGCACTCTGAATTAGAAAATTATACAGCCCGTTGCTTAAATATTTACCAAGATGTACCGAGTATACTTGAAAAGGGGACCAACAAGATATTTTCAATGTTTTAAAAACATTTTTACTAAGACCCGAGGGTCGAATATTCTGAATGTTTTTCACTAAGAGAAAGTGTCCTCACTTTTATCAAATGCGAAATGGTTCTCCAAAGTCTCGATAATGATGTTTCACGTTTGTACTTTTTTTGAAAGGTGATACTTAAGATCAACCTGTGTTTTTTTTTTTGAAATTATTTTCAAAAGGTGGTTTTCGTTTTTAAAACCCATCATTTCCTGCTTGTGGTCGGAGAAGGTGTGTACGATGTTGGTATTGTTGTTAGGGTGTTAGCCCTCCGAATTGTGATTGAATTGGTGGTGTGAACGTTGAGTCGTTCACCACGCATATGTTTTGTTAGCCCGTTGTGGGAGGTGTGATGATGATCTTTAATGTTGTCATTTCGTGGTGGCTTGCGTGTTATCGCACCTATGTGAGCTGTTAAAGCTTAGATTTTTGTGCGTTTATGCACATTGGTGATTGTTTCATGATGTTTGTAATTATGTGCTGGTTATTGTTCGGGCCGTTAAGGCCGCTGAATGATACTGTCGTTGCTGTATTGTTTGTGTGTGTATTACTTTACGATGGTAATCGTTGTATATGATATGTGTTATGATTCTATGTTATGCTGAGTTGGAATCTCTGGTATGTTGTTTTGTGGTGTTATGTTCCATTGTATCTAGCATCTGTATTTTCGATATGCGGAGCCGAGGCATTTCGAACGTATTGTGCCGGGGGCATGTACGTGTAACACCCCCAAAACCGTATGCATGGGAATATTACACGCCGTAGACCCTTTCCACAAGGATCTACCAGGCTAAGCATCCATAAACAACCAAATTCTTGCCCGGCCAGGGTCAAACAATATAATAATACAGACCGTTATGGTCACTTACACGTGAATACACAGACCGATGAGGTCACACAACCCAATCAACAAAACTTACTTAAACGACATTACCCACACATGGGTCGAAATACAATACAGCGGAAGACTGAAATCAACTCTGACTACACAACAAAAATCAGAACAACTCTCGACTCATGATTAGTATCGCAGCTCGTCATCCTCTTGTGCCAATCCTGTGACTGCTCCCCTGAATCTGCATGTACCTGGACGCAAAACAGACATCCACCCCCCGATTACTCGGGGGTTAGTAAAACTCCACTGTTTTACTAGTGCAAGTATCAAATCATACGAAATGTAACAAGCAATTAATAATCGTGAATTAAATATAATAATCAAGTAACAAATATCCCCGGGAGGTTTTCACAAGGAAAGATAAGCTATGAAGCATTCGAAAATAAAATTATCATCTCGGGAAATTTTATAATTTCAAAACCTTTCGAAAATCTTAGGGTCTTAACCCAAATCTCAAATTGTATTTCAACAATTTACAGTACGAAAACATTTCATAAATCTCGTGGGGCTCGGCCCAACATTCCTTTCTTAAAACCTTCTTTTCAAAACATTGATTTGAAAATAATCATACTCATGACACTGTGATCCACTGTCACGTGTCTCCGTAGGTTCAACAACCCGCACGGACTACACCATGCACAATTAAACAAACATAATCAATTCCGACACCGTGATCCACTGTCACGTGTCTCCGTAGGTTCAACAACCCGCACGGACTATTAACCATACATAACCAATTCCGACACCGTGATCCACTGTCACGTGTCTCCGTAGGCTTAACAACCCGCACGGACTATATCAATCTCAACAATCACACACACAGTCCTGACACCGTAGTCCACTGCCACATGTCACCTTAAGCCCCGTCGAGCTCACCCGGTTGGACGTACTGTGCCCGAAACTCATGGTCCACTGCCATGCGTGATCGAAGGCCTCGTCAGACCAGCACGATTGGACCTCAGTACCTCACTAAGTTCTGACCCCGTAGTCCACTGCCACGAATCCTCATAGGTCCCGTCAAACCAACACGAGTGAACTTAGCGGTCACACACATATTCATATTCACATTCACCTTACATACAACAATGAGCACAATTGATCAATCACATTGATCACCACAAAATCGTACATCACCCGCACATAACACGATCTCAACACTCGCAACAACTATCGTCAATCAACGACACATATCCAACATAACACACGTTCGGTACACAATACATTGCACAACCAAATGTACAACCATCCCATATGTACGGCTCAATCCTGCACAAATGGCACAACGCCTAACACGTATACTAATATAGCAATATTATCGCACAACCTTCAAATTACGGAAAACACAACCAACTCAAACGGAACATAATTACGAAGGCAAGCAAAATCATCACACATCTCATACGTAATTACTAGTCGCAAGATACAAGTCGTATAGTAAGATACTTACCTTAATAACCGCTATCAAACGCTCCGAAGAACACGGTTCGACCGGGAAGCTCGGACCCCGAAGAAGACAATGAACGGAAGGGTTCCGACTCGAGTTCTTCACAAGAATTCGACCCTAACAACATATAATCAATAAATCATCGATCATATGAGGAAGAATAATCATAGAACGCCCGAAAACCCCTCTATGACATTTTACCGGACACCTTCAAGGCGTCGGTCAAGAACTCGACCAAAACAACGAATCGATACGATCCAACCATGGAATATATCTAAATAATCATCAATCCATCACAATCCTAAGTTAAATCGGATTAAACGGACGAAATCGAACAAAAAACCCAAAATCCCCAAAATTAGATTTCTAGAAAATCTGACGTGATTCGCTCGATCAAAGGATGTTATAGGATGGATGATTGATGATATGAAATCCAAGACTTCATGGATTTATTGACCAACAACATCTCTCCATGATAAGAACAACCCCAGCCGCGGAAGAGAAGGAGAAGAAGGAGAAAATGGCGAAAAACGATCATTGGGCCTTAAATAGCCGACACGGTGTCTTTGGCCCGGTAGAAGTGTGCCGCGGCATAGGGCCAAATCTGCAGGCAGTGACTCGGCAGTGTGCCGCGGCCCTGCCGTCATGTGCCGCGGCACAAGGTACAGATGGGTCGGCCTAAGATTGCAAAATGTGTGCGTGCCGCGGCTCGGCCAAGTGTGCCGCGGCCCTTCCGGCAGGCTGCTCGGCCATAACCGGAACATGTGAGTGACTTAGCTTTTTCGACCATAACTCCTTCGTCCGGACTCCGATGACTCACCATTTGAACCATTGGAAATCTAACTCGATGCTTTATAATATTGCAAAGATTCAGATTCTTTGGAGTTTCGAAGAATTTATGGCGATTTTACAAAGTCAAACTCATACTTGGAAAAGTCGTTTAATAACACCGAACTCAAGAAAACGACACCGAAACCCGAACCTGAATACGAACCGAAGATACGGTTACGAAGTACTCACAAAGACGAATCTAATAGCTAATAGAACACACGATTCCGACCACCCAAAGGCTCAAAATTTGACAACGGAAGTTAATTACCCCAAACTTTGGGAAATTACGAAAATGGCCCAAAACGTCCTAAAATCACGATACGTGATCGAATAACCAAACCGAAGTTCACAACACGTCTAACACAGTTAAACGGACTTACGGGAAACTCGAAACAGTAATTTCGAATGAGATTCACGAGAATCGAACTCGAGTGCGGAAAAGTCGTTAATAAACACGGAACTCAACAAAACAATACCGAAACGAACTCGGATGACAAAAAGTGTAGAATTAATCATTCTCAGAATGACGAGACGGTCCCAAGCAAGTCGTCTAAACAGACCTCTGCCGAAAAAAGAAAATTACCGGAAATCCGAAATTGCGGATATTACATTCTACCCTCCTTAAAAGAAGTTTCATCCCGAAACTTAAATCAAGTAGGGAGAAGCAATATCCTGCCAGGAAAACTCAACGAGATACATAAGATCCAAAAAAATTCGCGCCCAACGGCGAAACGTTACAAGCAACGCGAAAGAACATACAGCGTGAAAACACGCCCCAGAATGACCATAACAACGTCACCGGCAATCATTCAAAACAATAACGAGTAATTAACGACGCATCACATGCACACATTTAATCAAAGAAACGCACGCGACAACAAGTCGCACCCGACCACAACGACTATGCGGTAGAAACAAATATAGTATCATGATAGAATTCACTCCGATTCTCGTCGACAAGAAAATGTCCGACGTCAAGACACAAACAATTCAAGCTAACAAAAAACGAGAATACCGGACATTACATTCTATCCTATTAAAAATAAGTTTCGTCCCGAAACATAAAATAAAACATCATGGTAGAATACAAACAAAACCAAAGAGTTCACGCAACAAATATCAATCTCTACACGAATTACAGCACAAAGTACGATACACAACTACGTCACTGGACACCGCCGGGCACTCCCCGAGTAGGAATGAAAACCCGATTCCCGAACATCTTGGCAACGGTCTCACAATGCACCGCTTGGTGCCCCAGTTGGCCGCACTTAAAACAATTAACCGGTGGCGAACGACAATTCTGTCTCGCATGGTCTACACGACTGCAGTTAAAACAGGTCTTCACACCGATCGTCTTACTCGCCTCTGGAGTAAGGTTCTTAGACTGGTCAACCGAACGAGGAGTGCTTCCAGAAGGAAAATGCGAAGCAACAGGTTCACGGATCTCACTTCTCTGGCCTCTTGAAAAATTTCTCGAGGTCTTCTGTCTCTTACTCTCTAAACTAGATTCCGACACAGAAACAGCCATCTTAATGGCTAAAGCTCGGTCCTGATATTGTTTCTGGGTGGTACAGATAAGCAGAGCCATACTCTCACGGATATGGGGTTTCATGCGCATATTGAAGTATCGAACCTTGTCCGCTTCACTTCTCACTTGATCCCGAACATAAGCCAACTGTCGATTATAATCGACTATCGCCTGGGATATTGACACATCCTGGGGCGTAGCCGAGAAAAACTCAACGATTCTGCGTTCACGAACTGGTAACGGGCAATACTTTGCCTCCATGGCAGTCTTAAACTCAGCCCATGTAGGCGTACGATCTGCAGGCACTACAGCGTGCCACCAGTCTGCAACTTCTTTGTCGAGCAGGTACTGAGCGATGGGTACCCTCCTATCATCCGGACAAGCTACAACATCAAATATTCTGTCCAACTGGAAGAGCCAGTTTTCCCAACCTAACAAGTCAGACGAACCCACAAAACGGGGCAGATGCATCTTCATTACATCTCATAACCACTTACTAGTTCCGTTATCCCTATTTGGGTTCTCATCCCGACGTACGACTTGATTCATCTGCACTAACTGGTCAACCACCTGACGAAGGATGGTGGCGGCGCCAACGTCAACATTAACGCTAGTCGAATATCCCTGATCTGTACTGAGCTGATCGGTACTCGGCAAGGAGGGAGTCGCCCTCCCACGCTCCTGATCACGACCACGACTACGACCACGTCCTCGGCCACGACCTCTCGGCATACTGAACGGACGACCAAACAGAATAACGCAACCAAACAAACGTCACAACGTCAACATAGGATGATAATAGTAGCACGATAAAGCATCAACTCCAAGTCATCACACAAGTGCACGAACTAACACTGTAATTTAAGAACTTCATTAAAAAATAATCCGCATAGTCACATCGATAGAGGTGTTTGGATTTTACCAAATCAAACACAGTCAAAACCACACACGTATCGTAGGGATCAAACACTTGCAGCAAAATAAAATATTTCCGGGGTATTATTCAAATGATAAAATTTTAAAATTCTCAAGTTTGAAAAATTTGGTGAAATGAAATTTTTGAAAACACTTTTAATACCCCGACGTCCAATCAAAACCATGTATCTCAATATTTAGAAAACACTGAAACATTCTCCGGCGAGCACAACAACACCACAAACTTATCACAACCACTTGCCCCAACATGTGGACATATGAAGTTCGAAATTCCGAAAACCAAAAATCGTTCTGCAAAATAAAAATTTTCCAAAATCGTTTAGTTCATAATCAAAACGACGGTAATATTTTACACTGTCCGAAGTACTTCAAAACACATTTTTCAAGTACCGTCTGATTGTGTCATTTGAAAATACACGACCCATTTGTCAAAGTTTAACAAATTTTAAAAATCCATATAAACTGTGGTTTGACCGCACCACCAAAATATTTTCCAAAAATCGATTATTACAAAAATTCTCAAACTGTAAAGTCCTTCAGAAAACACTCTCAAACTTACCCATAGTGGACAAAAATTACAACCTTCCAAAAACAGTCAAATTTAAAACCACATACTCAAATGGCAACCAGGGTCGCCAATTCAATCAAATGCATCTCGTGGTATCAAGTTTAAACACACAGCAAAATCATTCATCGGAGTTTCTCACAAACTTTACCGTAAAACCCATCAAGGTTCACAACTTTCACACCATACCAACCCACATGGTGGTTCAAGGGCCAAACATCAATACATCCAGTTCTATACACATACGGCGTATCCAAGTATTGAATACAACTTCATTGCATAACACCCCGTAAACAAAATTATGCACTACAAATATCACACATAAATGAAATCATGAACACACATATTATGCATAAAAGAGGAGACTTACGTCCACAGGCCGCACGGAGATGACGGTCGCCCACGATACTAATCTCATCCGACAACATATCCAACGCGTTGTGACTACGCACAACTCAACTTGTCACCTGACGACTCGAACGATAAGACAACACATTACTCGAAAGATCATGACTCGACTCGACCCGACAGCCTAGGTTTCCGCAACCTAAGCTCCGATACCATAAATGTAACACCCCCAAAACCGTATGGGAATATTACACACCGTAGACCCTTTCCACAAGGATCTACCAGGCTAAGCATCCATAAACAACCAAATGCTTGCCCGGCCAGGGTCAAACAATATAATAATACAGACCGTTATGGTCACTTACACGTGAATACACAGACCGATGAGGTCACACAACCCAATCAACAAAACTTACTTAAACGACATTACCCACACAGGGGTCGAAATACAATACAGCGGAAGACTGAAATCAACTCTGACTACACAACAAAAATCAGAACAACTCTCGACTCATGATTAGTATCGCAGCTCGTCATCCTCTTGTGCCAATCCTGTGACTGCTCCCCTGAATCTGCATGTACCTGGACGCAAAACAGACATCCACCCCCCGATTACTCGGGGGTTAGTAAAACTCCACTGTTTTACTAGTGCAAGTATCAAATCATACGAAATGTAACAAGCAATTAATAATCGTGAATTAAATATAATAATCAAGTAACAAATATCCCCGGGAGGTTTTCACAAGGAAAGATAAGCTATGAAGAATTCGAAAATAAGATTATCATCTCGGGAATTTTTAGAATTTCAAAACCTTTCGAAAATCTTAGGGTCTTAACCCAAATCTCAAATTGTATTTCAACAATTTACAGTACGAAAACCTTTCATAAATCTCGTGGGGCTCGGCCCAACATTCCTTTCTTAAAACCTTCTTTTCAAAACTTTGATTTGAAAATAATCATACTCATGACACCGTGATCCACTGTCACGTGTCTCCGTAGGTTCAACAACCCGCACGGACTACACCACGCACAATTAAACAAACATAATCAATTCCGACACCGTGATCCACTGTCACGTGTCTCCGTAGGTTCAACAACCCGCACGGACTATTAACCAGACATAACCAATTCCGACACCGTGATCCACTGTCACGTGTCTCCGTAGGCTTAACAACCCGCACGGACTATATCAATCTCAACAATCACACACACAGTCCTGACACCGTAGTCCACTGCCACGTGTCACCGTAAGCCCCCATCGAGCTCACCCGGTTGGACGTACTGTGCCCGAAACTCATGGTCCACTGCCTTGCGTTATCGTAGGCCTCGTCAGACCAGCACGATTGGACCTTAGTACTCACTAAGTTCTGACCCCGTAGTCCAATGCCACGAATCCTCGTAGGTCCCGTCAAACCAACACGAGTGAACTTAGCGGTCACACACATATTCATATTCACATTCACATTACATACAACAATGAGCACAATTGATCAATCACATTGATCACCACAAAATCGTACATCACCCGCACATAACACTATCTCAACACTCGCAACAACTATCGTCAATCAACGACACATATCCAACATAACACACGTTCGGTACACAATACATTGCACAACCAAGTGTACAACCATCCCATATGTACGGCGCAATCCTGCACAAATGGCACAACACCTAACACGTATACTAATATAGCAATATTATCGCACAGCCTTCAAATTACGGAAAACACAACCAACTCAAACGGAACATAATTACGAAGGCAAGCAAAATCATCACACATCTCATACGTAATTACTAGTCACAAGATACAAGTCGTATAGTAAGATACTTGCCTTAATAACCGCTATCAAACGCTCCGAAGAACACGGTTCGACCGGGAAGCTCGGACCCCGAAGAAGGCAATGAACGGAAGGGTTCCGACTCGAGTTCTTCACAAGAATTCGACCCTAACAACATATAATCAATAAATCATCGATCATACGAGGAAGAATAATCATAGAACGCCCGAAAACCCCTCTATGACATTTTACCGGACACCTTCAAGGCGTCGGTCAAGAACTCGACCAAAACAACGAATCGATACGATCCAACCATGGAATAACAAGGGAAATGATACAATACATCTAAATAATCATCAATCCATCACAATACTAACTTAAATCGGATTAAACGGATGAAATCGAACAAAATACCTAAAATCCCCAAAATTAGATTTCTAGAAAATCTGACCTGATTCGCTCGATCAAAGGATGTTATAGGATGGATGATTGATGATATGAACTCCAAGACTTCATGGATTTATTGACCAACAACATCTCTCCATGATAAGAGCAAGCCCAGCCGCGGAAGAGAAGGATAAGAAGGAGAAAATGGCGAAAAAAAACGACTGCTGGGCCTTAAATAGGCTGACACAGTGTGCCGCGGCCCAGCCGAAGTGTGCCGCGGCATAGGGCCAAATCTGTCGGCAGTGACTCGGCAGTGTGCCGCGGCGCTGCCGGCATGTGCCGCGGCACAAGGTACAGACGGGTCGGCCGAAGATTGCAAAATGTGTGCGTGCCGCGGCTCGGCCAAGTGTGCCGCGGCCCGTCCGGCAGGCTGCTCGGCCATAACTGGAACATGTGAGTGACTTAGCTTTTTCGACCATAACTCCCTCGTCCGGACTCCGATTGACTCACCATTTGAACCATTGGAAATCTAACTCGATGCTTTATAATATTGAAAAGATACAGATTCTTTGGAGTTTAAGAATTTATGGCGATTTTACAAATTCAAACTCATACTTGGAAAAGTCGTTTAATAACACCGAACTCAAGAAAACGACACCGAAACCCGAACCTGAATACGAACCGAAGATACGGTTACGAAGTACTCGCAAAGATGAATCTAATAGCTAATAGAACACATGATTCCGACCACCCGAAGGCTCGAAATTCGACAACGGAAGGTAATTACCCCAAACTTTGGGAAATTACGAAAATGGCCCAAAACGTCCGAAAATCACGATACGTGATCGAATAACCAAACCGAAGTTCACAACACGTATAAAAAGTTAAACGGACTTACGGGAAACTCGAAACAGTAATTTCGAATGAGATTCACGAGAATCAAACTCGAGTGCGGAAAAGTCGTTAATAAACACGGAACTCAACAAAACAATACCGAAACGAACTCGGATGACAAAAAGTGTAGAATTAATCATTCTCAGAATGACGATACGGTCCCAATCGAGTCGTCTAAATGGACCTCCGCCGAAAAAAGAAAATTACCGGAAATCCGAAATTGCGGATATTACATTCTACCCTCCTTAAAAGAAGTTCTTATCCCGAAACTTAAATCAAGTAGGGAGAAGCAATATCTTGCCAGGAAAACTCAACGAGATACACAAGATCCGAAAAAATTCGCGCCCAACGACAAAACGTTACAAGCAACGCGAAAGAACATACAGCGTGAAAATTCGCCCCACGACGACCATAACAACGTCACCGGCAATGATTCAAAACAATAATGAGTAATTAACGATGCATCACATGCACACATTTAATCAAAGAAACGCACGTGACAACAAGTCGCACCCGACCACAACGACTATGCGGTAGAAACAAATATAGTATTATGATAGAATTCACTCCGATTCTCGTCGAGACACAAACAATTCAAGATAACAAAAAATGAGAATGCCGGACATTACAGTACGTGCAAATTGTCCTTCTCGTCAGTAACGCTTTTCAAGTGTGGACCCGAGAGACACAGGATCCAGTTTTGCAAGTTGGGTTCTGAGTTTTCAGGGCGCGAACTTCAGTACAGATATGATGATCAGCTCTGAGAGGCCCATGGGAGATGTTTCTGTCGTTTGCTTTTTGTGTTGTCACCTTACTCCAGTTGTTGTGAGTTGCGGGAACGACATTTCTTTTATAGGAGGTCGAATGTAATGCCCGTATCGTTTTGACTTCCACGTTTCCTCTTTCTCATGTCTATCGACTCGCTCGTGTTCGTTGATACTTTCTGAACTTGTTCTGTATTTCGGTTTCATCGTTCGAACGAGCTGTGATCTTGTTTTGGGTCGATCTGGTTATCGCTGTAACTTTTCCGAGTTCGGTTCGATTCTTGTGAACCTTGTTCGGAAGTAACATCCTTTGGTTCTACTAGTTCTTTTATTCGAAGTGGATCGGATTTTGAACTTCTGTATTTACGACTCTATCGACTCGTTTATGTTCGTTGACATTTTCTAAGCTTGTCCTGCCCCTTGCTTTTGTTGATCGAACGAGTGTGGTATTGTTTCGGAATAACTCGTTTGTCGTGATTTTTCAATTGCTATTCCCTTTCCTGTGGATCTTATGTGAATGCACATCTTGTTGTTTTCACCGGATCATATATTGTTTCGAGTCGAGATGTGAACCTTGGAATTGTTGTTTGAATTTTATTGTTCTTCGTGATTCGAACATGAGTGTTCGATTTTTGTTGTCTCGATCGTTGTGGTTCGATCGTTTGATTGTTCGGTTTTTGTTGATCTCGTTTCGTGATTGTTGAACGTTCAAGACTCCTTCATAATTTCCTTATGTTCGGGAAATTAGTCTCGTTTTCGATATTCCAACCCTTGGGCGGTGGAATTCCGTATTTGTTCAGCGATTGGCTCGCGTGTTGATTGATGTACCGTTAGGTTGGTCAATTGTGTTGATTTTCGTTCGTTGTGTTTTGCGATTGTTCGGATAATCGACTTGATTGTATTATCTGTTTGATGACGCTTGTCACTTGTTGGTTTTATTGTGTCTCTATCGGTGGCGTTGTGTTGGTCGTCGTGGAGCGTGTTTTCACGTCGTATGTCTGTTTGCGTTTCTTGCAACGTTTCGCCGTCGGGCGCGAGTTTTCGGTTTTTGTGTATCTCGTCGAGTTTTTCTGGCGGGGATATTGCTTCTCCCTACTTGTTTTAAGTTTCGGGACGAAACTTCTTTTAAGGAGGGTAGAATGTAATACCCGTAATTTCGATTTCTGGTAATTTCTTTTTTTCGGCGGAATTCCATTTTGACGACTCGATCATGACCGTTTTGTCATTCCGAGAACGATTAATTCTGCACTTTTTGTCATCCGAATTCGTTTCGGTATCATTTTATTGAGTTCCATGTTTTTGAGCGGTTTTTCCGCACTTGAGTTCGATTCTTGCGAATCTCGTCCGAAACTGCTGTTTCGAGTTTCCCGTAAGTCTGTCTAACTTTGTTAGACGTATTGTGAACTTCGGTTTGGTTATTCGATCACGTATCGTGATTTTTGGGCGTTTTGGGCCATTTTCGTAATTTCACAAAGTTTGGGGTAATTACTTTCCGTTGTCAAATTTTGAGCCTTCGGGTGGTTGGAATCGCGTGTTCTCTTAGTGCTCGAATTCGTATTTGCGAGTACTTCGTAACCATATCTTCAATTCGTATTCAGGTTCGGGTTTCGGGGTCGTTCGGACCGTCGGAGTTGGCCCGTGAGTCATGGCCAGGCTGGCCCAGGCCGTCAGCGGCGAGTTACGGCGGTAGTGCTCGGCAATTACGTCGTAAGGCTGATTACGTCGTAAGCCTTGGCGATTACGTGCGTAACGATCTGCGGCATTACAGGCGATTTCGCCATGGCGATTCGTATGTAAGGGCGGCCGATTACGTCGTAAAGGCGGCGGCGGCCGGCTATTTAAGGCCGTGACGTTTTCTTTAGCCATTTCTCACTCGTTTTTCTTCTCTTCGGCGGCTGGGGGTGTGTTGATCATGGAGAGATGTTGTTGGACAATAAATCCATGAAGTCTTGGAGTTCATATTATCAAAACATTGTTGTCCAGCAGGTTAAAGGTATAGTTTGCTTCAGGAATTGAGATGATTAAACCTGCTTCTTCCTCCTCTGGAATGTATGCTGGCGTGAGGACAGCCACGATCTGAGTTTCCAGGCTGCCTGGAGCAGGATGGTCTTCCAGGTGAGTAGGCGACCTGCGGGGCGAGGCATAATGATCGACTTCTCCTCGACTAAAGCTGCGATGCTGGACCTCTTGGGAGAGGGTTCTGGAGATGACTGCATGATGGATGGCTCTCCAGGGGCTGGTCCCCTTCTCTTGAAACGGACAGCTATCGATGTGTTGTCTGACTCGGAATCTGACTCGACTGCAGTTGGGTTGATGTTTGCAGGTTGGTCAGACTCTTCTGGTGAGGGTATGGGGTAGGTCCTTGTATCAGGCAAACCCTTTAATATTTGTGCGGCTCTTCTGTTGCCTCCCAACTTCCTCAAGGTCTCTTGGTCCAGATGACCAAGTTTCTTGTTGATGTGGAAGGGGTCAGTACTTCTCTTCGCCACACCTATTTTCTCAAGGATCCAACTCTGCTGCATTCCAAACGCCAGCTTGGATCTGAATCTCTTTTCATAAGCAAGCCATTCGGTTATGCCGAGCCGGGTTCGTCGGACTACTTGCGTGCTGATTTCGAGGCAAGTACCTTGTCCATATAATTCTTGTTTTGTGGATATGATAATTGGTGATCGTCTAAATGTATTTGTTTGGTCGTTTGAATTGAACCTTCAAAAGATTTGGTTAGCCTTGTTAAAGGTCCTCTTTCAAAACGCGTGTGTTTTGTGAATGGTGTGGTTTGTGAACTATGTGAATTCTATGGATATGTTTGGTGTTGATGTTGCACTTGGTATTGCGTGTGGGCGTATATTATTTCATTTCGGTGCATTGTGGTTTGACGTGGTGTTTTGCTAAGTGTTTGATGCCTCTGGGTGAATTGTTTGAATATATGTGTTGTATTGTGCTATGTGTGAATGTATGGATGTGGGCGGGGCCTACGGTGGCACATGGCATGCGATCATGTGGCCAGGATGCAACAAGCGATTGGTCCAACCGTGAGAGCCTAATAAAAACTACGGTGGCACATGGCATGCGATCATGTGGCCAGGATGCAACAAGTGATTGATCCAACCGTGAGCGCCAAAGATAATCTATGGTGGTACATGGCATGCGATCATGTGGCCAGGATGCAACAAGCGATTGATCCAACCGTGAGATGTGTGTGATTTGTTTCGCTAGCCAGCTCGGGAGGGTCCTTCGAGGCCTCGGGTGGGATGTCTGTGGTGGCGTCCCGGTCCTAGGCGATCTGCGTGCGTGATTATGTTTCGTTGATTTTATGTCCGTTGAGGACACGTGATGTTGGGCTCTGACCCTGTAAATTGTTGGTGGTTTCCTATTTTCAAAAACAAAACCTTTGGGCTGTGACCCCTGTTGATTTTCGGAAAGAGAAGGATTCGGAAATCCTAAATTGTTTTCTATTAAAACTCTCGATGGCATTTTAAACTGTTTTATAAATTGTTTCCCTTGATTTGTGATCTTTCGGTTTTGGAATGTTTTACCAAACTCATGCCTCGGGAAGTGCTTTTCGTTACGTTTGGAACTTTGAGGATTCCTGGTTATTGTTATTCGTGGAATGTGAATTGTATGGCTCGTATTTGCACTTTGTTCTTGCACTAGCAAAACAGTGGAGTTTTGCTAACCCCCGAGTATTCGGGGGGTGGATGTCTGTTTTTGCATTCATGTTTGGGAGCATAACACAGGGTCGGCACGAAGGATGATGAAATATGAACGATACTAATCACACGAGGATCCGTATGATGTCATTGGTTTAGTTATAGTTTATTTTCCGCTGCAGTATTCTTTCCCGTTGTACGGGAGTGTGTTGTATTCGACCCCTGCGTGGGCATGTAATGAGTTTGAGTTGTATATATTTATTGAAAGACCAAATCGGTCTACTGAGTCATTTTAGCCTTAAAGGCATTGTCGAGATGTTTAATGTTGTTACCAGCCTGGTAGATCCTTGAGGAAAGGTTCTACGACGTGTAATATCCCTGAGCGGATTGGGGGTGTTACAATATCGATTCAGTTAGTTTTAGTGATTTGATCATGCATATTGTCATTCATGTTGTCGAACATGAGGTCGTCTTAGTTGATTTGTCATATTGTCGTTCATGTTGCGTTGTTCATGTTGATGAACATTTTGATTTGCATATGTGTATGCATAATTGTGTTGTTTGTGTTGTGTTGATACGATGGGATCATGTGATCTATGCTGAGGGCGCTGGATCAGATGTCCACCTCGTGTTGGTCCGACGGTATCATCTTGGGATCTATGCTGAGGGCGCTGGATCATTGGACGGGTTTTTCCACCTCATGTTGGTCCAACGGGATCATCTTGGGATCTGTGTTGAGGGCGCTGGATCGTTGGATTACCCAGTGTTGTGTTGTTTTGCAATGTATATTATTGGTTATCCACCTCGTGTTGATCTTGTAGGATCATCTTGGGATCTATGCTGAGGGCGCTGGATCATGGGATTTCCATTGAGTATACAATGTTGTTATTGTTTTGAGCATATTGACGTGGTCATATGAGTATGCATTTGTAGGTCTTGTGTTAGGACCTTGTCCGTATTGCATTGATCTGATCTCGGATTAGACTGATATGATTGTCGTGGCACTTCATATCTCGAGGTATGTTCCGTATTTTCATTTGGTAATTGTCTTTTGATGGACAACCGGTTATCGTCTTTGGATTTAATGATACTATCCGATGGATCGTATTGGTCAGAACTGGTATATTTCCATATCGTGAGTTGGTGATGATAGTTTGAGAATCTTGAGTATTGTTTGAGGTGCAATACAGATGTTATGTTCAAGTTTATTGGATAATCGAGTACGAGATGCGAAATGTGATAATTGTTATTCTGATGAGAATTACTTGAGTAAGTAAAGTTATGGCGGTAATATTAGGTTGGTCGTATTCTTATGTTGTATTCTCATTAGTATGTAATTATTAATGTGATATGACGGTTATCATTGTTGGATATTATGGCTGACCCAGTCGTGGATTTCTTTTTAGGTTCTTGGAGTATTGAGCTTATAGCGGTCGTGAAGAGATGAGCTTCCCGGAGGATACTGGCTAGGACAAGTTTTGTGCATTGAATTTCTTGATTGGTTCTTGTATTCCGCTGCTAGAGTATCTTTATGGTTGGTCTTTTTCCTGCTGCGTGAGTATTTTGAAACTCTCTTTTGGTATCTGGTAACTGAGGTTACTTTGGAAATCGTTTTCTAAACTTTCGAGTGTCGGCCGTTTGGCCTTGCAATTTCAAATGAGTTTTTACGATGGTTTTTGATAAATGGATTTTATAAGTCTTTGTGCATTTTTAAAGATAGTACCGTCGTTGGCCTCTTGGGCATTTGTAAATGATTGTGAAAATTTCCTTCAGCCTTGTGGGTTCCATCTCGGGGCCCACGGCGCTGTAATATTCCCGGTTAAATCTGGGGGTGTTACAGAATATGGTATCTGTAACACCCCCGATATATTCAGGAATATTACAGCGCCGTAAATCCTTTACATAAAGATTTACAAGGCTGAAGAATTAAACAGACATTAAGAGGTACTGACGAATGGAAATAACGGAATTAAGATACAATAGTTCTGACCAAATACTAAAAATACAAATGTTCAACAGAAACTTATTAATACATCGCCAAATTCAAATTCATCATAAACGACTTCGTACTCAAGTACTTATTGAAATAACCAATAAACAACAGACAAATAAACCCGGCCGGAACATCACTCTGCACCCTCGTCGTCATGCAGCTCCAGTGGTTGTTTTCCCGCTCTCCTGGATCCTGAACATAAACAAAATGTTCACCCCCGAAGGGGTTAGCACAATGATGCCAGTACAAGTACCACAACATATTATTCATATCTCACGAAGAATAATAACGTAAATGACAAAAATACCAACAAGTCTTCTCCTACGAGAAACTCATAAATGACATACATGACTGATAATCACAACATGATATCACAACATACACATGGTAATTCCGACGATCCAGCGTTCACTGCCCAGAACCCACGATTGTAACACCCCCAGAATCAAACCGGGAATATTACACGCCGCAGACCCTGTCCGTGAGGATCCACCAGGCTAGACATCGAAACCACACAATAAATTACATACTGACATGATAAAATACCAAACCCGTAAACCAACTTGGTCTTTCGTCACTAACATACAAGTCAAAAATACACATTTCTATCTCGACTCATACCCATGCAAGGGTAAAATACACTCACATATAAAAAGTACGACAGCGAAAAAGACCATACACATACTCCGACTAACTGCACCCAAAACTAGCCTTCATGTGATTAGTATCATTTGCCTTCCATCATCCTTTGCGCGGATCCTGTGTTTTGCTCCCAAACCTGCATGTACCTGGATGCAAAACAGACATCCACCCCCCGAATACTCGGGGGTTAGGAAAACTCCACTGTTTTGCTAGTACAAGTATAAAGTGCAAATATGTGCCATACAAAATACATTCCGAGAATACAACAAAAGACTTCCCGAGATATTTGATAATTAAAATAGTTCAAGTCTTGAAGTAGAAACCAAAACAAGAAAGCACTTTGAAAACATTTTCAAATCTCGGGAGTTTTCGAAACACTTGCGATAGTAAAGTTCTAAATTCTTCACAAGCCTCTTAGGGTCACCGCCCCAAAGTTCATTTTCCAAAAATGCAAAACCGATTAACAAAACACGGGGTTCACAACCCAATTCATTCCAGTCACAAAACACAGGGTCCACGACCCAACCATTTCAATCACCAACACAGGGTCCACGACCCGTTCATTCACTTCAATTCACTTCCAAAAATACATTACACATAACACATTATTTTTATGCCATTTTAGCCAAACACCAAGACTCGATATATAATGTCTCTCGACTCCGAGCAACAAGCATTGTGATACTCCGGACATATCACAATTAATCATCAGTACAAACACTCTGGCAATTCTCGCGACCCGGTCCGGCCCTCAAGCCACCAAGTCCCTGTGTGCCCCGTCGAGCAATCCCCAGGTGAGAATGCACACTCGAAGTAACCCTCGCGACCCGGTCCAGCCGCTAAGCCACCAGGTCCCCGTGTGACCCCGTCGAGTCAATCCCAGAGTGAGAGTACCCGAGAAAACCTTACAACTCTCATCAATTCTCATTTTCAAAACCACAATCCTCAAGAGTCAATCACAATATATATAGTCGAGGTATTTTGCTAAAATGGCCATATTATCCAACACGTACTCACGACCCAAAATTAATACTATCCACAAAGAAACACACTTATCTCAACAACACCGAGCAACACAACCAATATCACACAACTCATATATCCACCGATAACCACACGAATCCACGCATAATTTATAACAAAAGGATTTAACTACAAATTACCGACGACATATTCACACATAAGGACATCATCCGAAGGTAGGAAGTTCCTATACTCAAAACTAACACACATAGTCAAATAAGCACATTAAGTCTCGAACACAATATTCGTCCTCTAAGAAAACCATGATTGTAAATATACCGATTCTTTTGAGAAAAGGTTGTAAATATTCATTTAGCACATATCGTCAATTTTCAACCACTATATTCACAAAACACGTAATGTATGGGCAAGATACTTGCCTCAATAGTTGACACTGGACACTACGACGAACGTAGCTCATCCAGGAAACCTCGAATGCCACAACTCTCCGGCGGAAACGACGGTAACACCACCGATCGGAAAACCGTGAACGGAAGGGTTCCGACTCGAGTTCTTCGCACGGAACCTGACCCCAACATAATACCGTGAATAAATTTACGATCGTACGAGGGAGAATAATCATAGAACGCCCAAAACCCCCCCTCTAAGGATTTTCACCGGACACCTCCAAGGCACCGATTAGGAACTCAACAAAACGAAGAATCTTTAACAATCGAACCATGGATCAACAAGGAAATTGGTATAATATGACTTAATAATCATCAATCCATCACAAATATCAGTTAGCACGGATCAAACGGGCGAAAACAACCAAAACCCCCAATTTTCCCAAAACTAGGATTTTAGGAAAACTAACCTTGATTCGCTGGATTGAAGGATGTTATAGAGTGATTAATCGATGTTATCAGCTCCCAAACTTCGTGGATTAGTTGTATAACAACATGACTTCGTCACCTCCAAGACTCCAGCCGCAGACAGGAAGGGAAAGAAATGAAAAACGGATGAAGATACTGTTAGGAATATATGCCCTCGAATGCCACTCAGAGGATGAGAGAGTGAGAGCAATTGTATTGTAATTATGAATATTATATTTCATAAGGCAATTATTATTTCTATATTATTGTATATCACTGGCATTGTGATTTGGTAAATAGAATAATAGTCCTTGCATTTGAGAGTGAACATTCTACTTCTTATGGAGATAAGGAGATAGGCACTAGAAGTGTTTAGAGCTCGAATGCTTAACTAGTTCGCAAGTCGATAAAACTTAACAGGACATTAAGTTTTAATAAGACTTGTATAACTGATTCTAGGACGTGTGCACGTCTTGAGAGCATAGTTATAAGTATATTGGTGGGACCAGTATACTCGAACACGACTCATACTCGATTCAGTCACACGGTATTCACTCTCGGAGAGTCGATGACGAATCGAAGGTTGTGATAGTATACATGGACCTTTGACTTGAGGGTTCAGTAGAAGATGTGCATGTGACGTTTAGTTTGTCATTAGAGTAGTTAGACTCATTTGCTTAATTGCTGAGTCGACCTCGAAGTGCGGACTATACAGGCAGGTAGCAGTCTTTACTGTACGCCAAGAAAGGATTCTATCTCCTGTTAGTGAGCAGGCGAATGTCCTATACGGTTAATGGCGAATAAGATCATAAGTCTTTGGCGAAAGCATTCTGATATAGCCGTATTAGATACACTATTAATCAGTCGGTCTTGATTTGCATTAACACATGTATAGAGTCTAGTCAACAGTAGGGTTTGACTTTACCGTGACCCGAAGATTTGACCGGGACATCTGATGAAGGGTCTATACGTATATGGTATTCATGACATAATGGTTCTGGAATGATTTGTTCATTCGTTCTCAGTCGGGGTTTACAGTGCGGCCCGCTAGGCTGGCTAAGTGCTGCCCGCACTCATTGATTCCTCCCAATGCCGGCTGAGACGAACCTACGGAGTCGCGCAACAGGATCATTGATGGATAAATATGAATTAATAATCTCTCTTATAATATTAGATATTAGTGATTTATCGGATAAATCAAATAGCGGTCTTATGAATTGTAAGTAAGTTACTAGGTGATTACTTTAATTCATAAATTATATTTCTTAGAGAAATATATATTTGTGTTTGATATAACTAATTAATTGGATTAATTAATTAATTAGTATAAACACATTGGAAATAAAACGGATTCGTTTGACGGACATCCGATTCACGAGGGATTCGTTTGACGAACATCCAATACACGAGCCGAATTAACTCGACCCGTTTCTTGGAAGATTCCCTATAAGGCCCCCCTCCTCTCTACTTTGTCTCTCTCTCATTATATTATACACTTGTGGGATCATGTGAGGTGTAGAGATGCTTTTAAAAGCATCTTCTACATGTGAGGCTTGTAATTATTGTGAAAAGAAAGTCTTTTCAATCATAAAAGTCTCCTTCTTCCTTCCCCAAGTGAATATTTCATTTTTTAGAGGGCTTCAAGAGTGAGAAAAATTTTCTACAGCATATACTTGATCTTAGAGACAAGTTATTAGTAGAAAAGATCGAGAGAAAAAATTCCTACAAGCTTCCCTAGCCGCATTCTTAGAGAAAGGAAGTTTGCTTATTTTTCCATCAAGGCGTGTGAAGTAGAGGCACCGTGCTTTCGGTGTTTGGAACGAAGGGATATTCATCATCATCATCATCATACGAAGGTTTTTCAGAGACATCAAAGGTATGGGACTTTGATTCCTTGATCTTCGTATTTCTTTTCGTATATACGTTACTTGATCGATCCTCTTAGGGATTCCGTTTATTCTTCCGCTGCGTTTATTTTCTGTGGAATCCCAATAGTGGTATCAAAGCGAGGTCAAATATATCGTATATACGATCATCTTTGTATTTGGAATGTTATTTGATGATGTTTATGATTTAGAATCATAATAGATATAATCAAAGAAATTTAATCGTTCGTAGTAAGTCAAGTTTCGACTATTTTATGTGAATTATAAATCTGAAAATTTTGATTTTTGTTGATTTATAAGTTCTTCATGAAGTTAAGAAACTTTTTCGTTTTAGGCGAGTCGAAAAATGAGAAAAAGCGGGGTTAAACACGAATACCGCGAAGACGCACTGCCAAGCGGCTTCTTGAGCTGCCGCTGGCGGCCGAGAGTGACTCGGTAGGCTATCTGTAGCAGCTCGGCCACTGCGGGCGGTGGCGAGTGACTCGGTCGGGCGGTTCTCGGGTTTTCGGCCGATTTTGAATCGGGCCGTGGGCGATCTTCGATTTTCCGGGACTCCATTTTTGTGTTTATATTTCGTTGTAATAATTTCCGAAATTTAAATTGGATTTAATTGGATTTAATAAAATATTTGGAATATTTTTATTAAGGAAATTATTAGACGAGAATATTGTTTTGGCGGATTACTTTGAACGGATTAAAATGACGATTATAAATATTAATTTGATTAATATTGTAGAAATTAAATAGATTAATTTTTATATTAATTGGATTAATATATTAGTTGATTATTTAATTTCATTTACCGTTACATGTTGTATGGAATGCCTTATGTGATGGTGATATAGCTCGTGGACTTAGTTGTTGATTTGTTCGATTCGATATGGTTGTAAAGGCCGTTTTGAGCCTATTTATTTTTACCAGAAAATATGTATAATAGGACGTATTGTTCAATGATGTAATTATTCATATGGCTATGACGAAGACCGAAGACGACCGACTAGAAGACGAAGAATCAATACTGTATTTTTCCTTTCTTTATTTGGCTTGGCCCAATACTTAGGAAAAAGTCCATGAGCTATATATTGGTAGTAACTAGGTTGCTATTTATTGTTTTTCATTTTGAATGCTTGACAAACCACAAACCGCGCTTATAAACGGATTAATGTGCAAAGTGTAACATATAATCGCGTTAATACTCCCACTTACAAACACTAAGTTATAAAGGTTACGAGGTTTCCTACCCTCCGTCAAACTCATGGAAAATTGAAATCTAAACCGGAATATTATTCTTCCGAGTATGTCGGGGTAATATTTTTGGGGAAAGTTGATAAATTCCTAGAGTGCATTAGATGCCTTTGGTTGTGACAAATCAAACCCCTATAAACCGTATGGGTTGCCGGGTAAGATTCAATTGTCAGACTAATAGGAGTTGACGGTTTAAACTTAGATAGTTCAGCGAGCCATAGAAACCGAATGGGTTGAGGGCAAGTGAACTAGGGGTAAAAGAAGATCGAATCATCCATTAGATGGGTTGGTATTAGACACCACTTTATAAAGAATAATAGAATATAAACCGTATGGGTTGCCCTCTATTAAACTTTGTAAAGAAATCGATCACCACTATGAAGTCACCCAAGACTTCCGGATTTAACATGGGAGTGTGTAAATGCCGATAAAATAGTGGGAGACGAGTTATGAATAAAGAAAGTCCTTAAATTCTTTACTCGGATCATAATTAAACAAACACTAACGAATCTCAAATTATTCTCTGCAGTTAACAAAACTCTCAATATGACAATAAACCCACTCGCTATACTACTTGAAAAGAACGTCCTGACTGATCCGAACTATGTGGACTGGCTTCGGAACTTGAGGATTCTCCTAACTATGGAAATGCTGGGATACGTCTTGGAGGCGGACATCCCAGCGGCTCCTGCAAGAACCCGAGCCAATCAGGAAAATGTCGATGCCCATGAGAAATGGGTAAAAGACGACATAAGAGTGCGAGGGTACATGTTAGGCTCAATGACCAATGAGCTTCAACGTGCCCATGAAAAGATGACGTCTTTACGAGCCATCTTAGCGCACCTGGCTGAGCTCTATGGAGAGCATAGCCGAACTGCTAGATATGAGATATCAAAGCAATTATTTGGCGCCAGGATGAAGGAAGGAGAGAGGGTTGGGGACCATGTCCTCAAGATGATCTCGATGATTGAGATATTGGAAGCTCTTGATTTTCAGATGCATGCATCTCTCCAAACTGACCTTATCCTGCAGTCACTTCCTGACTCCTTTTCACAATTTGTCATGAACTTCAACTGCAATGAGATTGCATGTAACTTAGCTGGGCTAATGAACAAGCGACGACCGCCTGGCCTCGGATGAAGACAAAGGAAAGGAAAGCGCACTTGTGATTTCTTCTGGGACTTGGAAGTCTAAGAATAAGAAGAAAAAGAACAAGAAGCAGTTAGGTCCAATAGCCAAGATCGACAAGGGAAAGGGCAAGGCCCAAATGGTTCAAAAGAGCAAGGGGGCCAAGAAAACGGATGTATGCCTCAACTGCGGTGACCTAGGCCCTTTGGAAGAGGTACTCCCAAAGCTTGACCGTAATGCGCCTTGGTCTGCAGAACTACCGGTTTTAGAAACAAATTGTTCAGAATCGTATATTCTACTTCTTGGATACTTGATTCCGGTGCGAGTTCTCACATTTGTACAATGAATCAGGATCTAGAACGAAGTAGGAAGCTGGATTCAGGGGAGGTGATGGTCACCGTCGGAAGTGGGCATAGTGTCGAGGCTTCTGATATCGAATCCCTTATGTTGGATTTAGAATCTGGTTTTATTCTCACTTTAGATGATGTACTTGTTTTGCCCAAGGGGCACAAGAATATTGTATCAATTCCGGTCATGGACCGAAAGGGATTTCACTTCTTTATTGGAGATGGGTCCTATCATATTTATTTCAGAAATAAATTGGTTGGTACTGCTACATTATTAAATGGTTTATACCATTTAAATTTAAAGAATAAAACAACTGTGAACTCTATAACTAGGAAGCATGGTAGAGATGAAACGAACCAAGCACTTAAGTGGCATCTTAGACTTGGTCATATCGGTCAGACCAAGGTTCATAAAATGGAGAAAGATGGGCTTACAGGTCCATTGGGATCAGATCCCTATCCAACTTGTGAATCTTGCCTTCAAGGCAAAATGGCTAAGTTACCCTTCGCAGGGACTTTTGAAAGAGCTGCTGAAAAACTTGGATTGATCCATACCGACATCTGTGGCCCTTTTGAAGTGGCATGAGACGGTTTTCAATATTTCATTACATTCACTGATGACCATACCAGATATGGATTCATGTACTTAATAAAACATAAGTCTGAAGCTTTTGATAAATTCAAGGAATTTAAAGCCCTAGTTGAAAATCAAACAGGTAACCATGTTAAGACTCTTCGGTCAGACCGGGGTGGTGAGTACATGAGTACCGAATTTGATGAGTTCTTAAAAGAACTAGGAATAGTGTCACAATTCACTCCTCCAGCTACTCTAAAATTAAATGGTGTATCAGAAAGAAGGAACCGAACCTTGTTGGACATGGTTCGCTCCATGCTTAACTATACTGATCTACCGATTTATTTGTGGGGTTACGCACTCCTTACTGCTGTGAATTTCTTGAACAGATGTCCTTCTAAATCCGTTCCTAAGACTCCCCATGAGATGTGGAGAGGTAGGAAACCAAGTCTTAATCACATTAGGATTTGGGGATGCCCTGCTTATGTCAAGAAGACTAAAGTAGAGAAATTGGAAACTAGGTCTGTGAAAGGTCGTTTCATAGGATATCCAGGGGATTCCATGGGATATCTATTATACATGCACGAAGATCATAGGATCATCGTTGCTATATAAGCACACTTCCTGGAAGATCAGTTTATTCAGGAAGGAGGGGCAGGTAGAAATATTTCTTTGGAAGAAATAAAAGAAACACCAAATGAGACACCTATGCAAGATAATAGAACCCAACCTTCTGAAATACAAACACAACCTCGCAAGTCTAGTAGAATTTCTCAAATACCTAAGAGGTATGGCTATCTGCATCAAGAGGAACTGGGTGTCCATGAGATGACAGAAAGTAGTCAAGAGAATGATCCTTCTACATACGACCAAGCGATGGTAGACGTTGACTCCACCAAATGGCAAGAAGCTATGGAAGCTGAGATAGACTCAATGCATGCTAATCAGGTCTGGACTTTAGTAGATCGTCCTAAAGGCATAGTGCCTATTGGAAACAAATGGATCTATAAGAGAAATACTGATGGAGATGGCAAGGTTGATACCTATAAGGCCAAGCTTGTGGCAAAGGGTTATTCCCAAAGAGAAGAAATCGATTACTTCGAGACCTTATCGCCTGTAGCTATGATTAAGTCTATTCACATGATGCTTGCTATAGCAGCCCGCTTAGACTATGCAATAGGGCAAATGGATGTGAAAACGGCATTCATAAATGGATTCCTCGAGGAGGAGATTTACATGGAACAGCCTAAGGGATTCATATCTCAAACCAATATTCATAAAGTATGCAAACTTCAGCGTGCCATTTATGGACTGAAGCAAGCTTCATGGAGTTGGAATCTTCGTTTTAACGAGACAGTCAAAGAGTTTGATTTTGTCCAAAACGAAGAAGAGCCCTGTATTTACAAGAAGGTTAGTGGGAGCAAAATTGCATTCTTAATACTATATGTAGATGACATTCTACTTATAGGAAATGACGTAGGAATGCTCAGTTCTGTGAAAGCTTGGCTTTCTAAAGAGTTCTCAATGAAAGACTTGGGAGAAGCTACCTATATTCTGGGTATTCGTCTCTCTAGGGATAGAGCGAAAAGAATGTTAGGTCTTTCCCAAGCCCTCTACATAGAAAAGATCCTGAAGCGATTTAGGATGGAAGATTCTAAAAGAGGGTTTCTACCTATGCAACATGGTGCAAAACTTTCCTTAGAGATGTGTCCTCAAGGTGAGGAAGATAGAAAGGAAATGAGCAAGGTACCTTATGCTTCGGCAGTAGGTAGCCTTATGTATGCAATGATTTGCACTAGACCAGACATTGCCTATGCTGTGAGCGTAGTAAGTCGGTTTCAGTCAAATCCAGGGCAGGAACATTGGACTATTGTAAAGAACATTCTTAAGTACCTAAGGAGGACTAAAGACTTGGTTCTTACATACGGCGGTGGAGAACTAAGAGTGATGGGTTATACAGACTCAGATTTTTCGGGGGACATGGATGCTCAGATGTCCACATCAGGGTATATATTTACGCTGAATGGTGGGGCAGTTTCTTAGAGAAGTGCCAAGCAAAGTTCGACTGCTATCTCTACATGTCAAGCCGAATATCAGGCAGCCACGGAGGTTGCTAAAGAAGCTTTTTGGATAAAGAAGTTCACTGAGGAACTTCAAGTGGTTCCTAAGGCAGAGAAGCCCGTGACACTGTTTTGTAACAACGACGGAGCTGTTGCACAGGCTAAGGATCCTAGGGCTCACCACAACACCAAACATATTGCGAGAAAATATCATTTTGTTAGAGAAATGGTTCGGGATGGGAATGTTACACTGTAGAGAGTAGACACAGCAAATAACGTTGCTGATCCGCTTACCAAGCCACTATCTAAGAAGGTCTTAGAGAGACATCTAGAGAGTATGGGTAGTAGATACCATAGTTTGTGGCATTGAGTGCAAGTGGGAGATTGTTAGGAATATATGCCCTCGAATGCCACTCAGAGGATGAGAGAGTGAGAGCAATTGTATTGTAATTATGAATATTATATTTCATAAGGCAATTATTATTTCTATATTATTGTATATCACTGGCATTGTGATTTGGTATATAGAATAATAGTCCTTGCATTTGAGAGTGAACATTCTACTTCTTATGGAGATAAGGAGATAGGTACTAGAAGTGTTTAGAGCTCGAATGCTTAACTAGTTCGCAAGTCGATAAAACTTAACAGGACATTAAGTTTTAATAAGACTTGTATAACTGATGCTAGGACGTGTGCACGTCTTGATAGCATTGTTATAAGTATATTGGTGGGACCAGTATACTCGAACACGACTCATACTCAATTCAGTCACACGGTATTCACTCTCGGAGAGTCGATGACGAATCGAAAGGTTGTGATAGTATACATGGACCTTTGACTTGAGGGTTCAGTAGAAGATGTGCCTGTGACGTTTAGTTTGTCATTAGAGTAGTTAGACTCATTTGCTTAATTGTTGAGTCGACCTCGAAGTGCGGACTATACGGGCAGGTAGCAGTCTTTACTGTACGCCAAGAAAGGATTCTATCTCCTGTTAGTGAGCAGGCGAATGTCCTATACAGTTAATGGCGAATAAGATCATAAGTATTTGGCCAAAGCATTCTGATATAGTCGTATTAGATACACTATTAATCAATCGGTCTTGATTTTCATTAACACATCTATAGAGTCTAGTCAACAGTAGGGTTTGACTTTACCGTGACCCGAAGATTTGACCGGGACATCTGATGAAGGGTCTATAAGTATATGGTATTCATGACATAATGGTTATGGAATGATTCGTTCATTCGTTCTCAGTCGGGGTTTACAGTGAAGGGTCTATACCACACTTACAAATATCACTCAAGAACACAAGTGTGTTCTTCACACAAAAAGAAAAGTTTACAAAAAATGGAAAATTATAAGATGAATGATGAATGATGAAGGATCTAAGGGGTCTATTTATACACCTAAAGTCATCTAATAGCTCCAAAAGTCCAGCATTATTACATTAGATCGGATCAATGTCAGCCATCCCCTCAATAATACACAAAAAGTATAAAAAATTAAACAAATCATAACAATCTGTCAAGAGTTACGGCCGTAACATTCAGGAGTTACGGCCGTAACTAGGGTGACTTACGGCCGTAATTCCTGAATGTTACGGCCGTAACGTTTCGTAAATTTGCTCACTTGAAGCTTTGATAGTTACGTTTTCAGCCTGCATTTCTCGAGACTTTGCGTTTTTGCCCCAGATCTTCTTGGATGATAACTTTTGATATATAACTCGATTTTGAATCCGGAAAATGCGAATTCATCTCAGAAAGCCCTACAACATGAATATATCAAAATTCAACAAAGAGAATATTTAATAAACATGTTATTTCTTGAGTAAATCAGTTATTTAATCCGATCATCATCCGATAAAAATAAAATTATTAAAACTAATTAATTAAAAGCAAAAAACGAGAAGACTAGCTCAATTATGGGTGAATTTTATCGATACAAACTATGGATAAGTGTACAAAACTGACACTTATCACTAGGCTTTGTTGTTTGCGTGCGCTATCGAGCAGACTTAATGCACGCTACACAGAGTACTTAGCGTGCGCTAAGCAGTTCAGGCAGATTACATTTTATGAGATTTTGGCCGTAAATCGAATTGTTAGACATTCGTACGACGTGAGATAAATTCTATATTATTTATTTTGTTAAGGTTCGAACTTATTACGTGATTGCTTGAGGGGGGCGACCTTCGAGTGTTCGTTTTCATGGAAGTATTGTTCTTGTCTTCGAATCGAGGCAAGTACCTTATTTGTTTTATGTATTGATGTTATACATATTGCCGTGCATGTATGTCGTTGTTGTATGTCCACCTCGTGTTGGTCCGACGGGATCATCGGGGGATCTATGCTAGCGTGCGCTGGATCATCGGACGGGTTTTTCCACCACGGGTTGGTCTGACGGGATCATCGTTGTAATACCATTTTTTTTTCGCTTCCGTTTCGTTCGACCGTATTGACTCGATTGTGTTCGTTGATGCTTCTAACCTTGTATTGTTTCTCACCTTTGTCATTCGAGCGAGTTCTGATATTGTTCCAAATTGATGTGTATATCGTTGTGACCTCTCCAAGTTCGGATCGATTTCTTGTGAACTGTGTTCGAAATTAACACCTCGTGATTCCCACAAGTTTATTGATGTCTTGATTTGAGGTGTGAACTTCATATCGTTGTTGCTCGATCATTGCTATTTGTTCGTCATTGTACAATCATTATTGTTTGATCTCGTAGTCGTGATTATTAAACATTTGGGCCATTTTGTGATTTCCATAAGTGTTGGGAAATCGTCTTCGTATTTGATCTTCCAAATCTTTGAATTACTGGGATTTCATACCTTTCAGCGTTGGGATCATGGTTTGATTTTTCTACTGCTCGGTTTTATCAACCGCAGTGATTCATGCTCGTTGATCTTCGTAAGCATTCTTGCGTATTGAATCGGAACGTAGTGGCTTTATACTGCATGGAGCTCTGGTGTGTTGTCGAGAGTCGCCTTGCTTTTGTTTTAAGTTTCGGGACGAAACTTATTTTTAGGGGGGGTAGAATGTAATACCCACGATTTTCGTTACGGTTATTTTGGATTTTTTTCGGATATTCCCCGGTTGTCGAGTCGCGGTATTATTTTCTCGACAACTGATTTTGGCATCTATGACCGTAGGTGATGATTGGTTATCCGTTATTTTCATTTCGGATCGATGATGTTGTCCCCGGGTGTTTTGTCGTGTTCGTTCCGTGCGATTTCGAAAAATCGAGTCGTCGAATCATGGTGGTCGGGCACTGGCCTGACGGTTGGGGATGCTGGCCGGACGGCTGCGAGCACTGGCCGGACGAGTGGAGGCACTGGCCGGACGGGTGCAGGCACTGGCCGGGCGGGTGCGGCAGGAACCGGCGTAGCACACGCTACGGCTGGAAGGTAGCGCACGCTACGGCCAGGAGGCAGCGCACGCTACTGCCGGTTGGCTACGAGCGCTAGTCGGCCGAGGCAGTAGGGCAGTGGGGTTCTGGACTCGGGAGGATCGGCAGGTAGCGCACGCTACTGCCGGACACCGCGCATCTTCTGGCCGTGGTAGCGCGCCTTCTGGCCGGAAGGCGCCTGCGCTACTGGCCGAGCCATGAAGTCTCTGGATTGTGGCCCGGGCCGACAGCGCACGTGTTCAGCGCATGATGGCGGGTCCCGGCCGAACATTCTCGACCATGACCGCCCGTTAGCGCACGCTAGGCTGCACCAGTATAAATATGACCGAGCAGTCGTATCTTCATTCGTTTTTCATTTCTTTCCCTTCCTTTTTGCGGCTGGAGTCTTGGAGGTGACGAAGGCATGTTGTTATACAACTAATCCACGAAGTTTGGGAGCTGATAACATCGATTAATCACTCCATAACATCCTTCAATCCAGCGAATCAAGGTTAGTTTTCCTAAAATCCTAGTTTTGGGAAAATTGGGGGTTTTGGTTGTTTTCGCCCGTTTGATCCGTGCTAACTGATATTTGTGATGGATTGATGATTATTAAGTCATATTATACCAATTTCCTTGTTGATCCATGGTTCGATTGTTAAAGATTCTTCGTTTTGTTGAGTTCCTAATCGGTGCCTTGAAGGTGTCCAGTGAAAATCCTTAGAGAGGGGGGGGGGGGGGGGGTTGGGCGTTCTACGATTATTCTCCCACGTACGATCGTAAATTTATTCACGGTATTATGTTGGGGTCAGGTTCCGTGCGAAGAACTCGAGTCGGAACCCTTCCGTTCGCGGTTTTCCGATCGTTGGTGTTACCGTCGTTTCCGCCGGAGAGTTGTGGCATTCGAGGTTTCCCGGATGAGCTACGTTCGTCGTAGTGTCCAGTGTCAACTATTGAGGCAAGTATCTTGCCCATACATTATGTGTTTTGTGAATATAGTGGTTGAAAATTGACGATATGTGCTAAATGAATATTTACAACCTTTTCTCAAAAGAATCGGTATATTTACAATCATGGTTTTCTTAGAGGACGAATCTTGTGTTCGAGACTTAATGTGCTTATTTGACTATGTGTGTTAGTATTGAGTATAGGAACTTCCTACCTTCGGATGATGTCCTTATGTGTGAATATGTCGTCGGTAATTTGTAGTTAAGTCCTTTTGTTATAAATTGTGCGTGGATTCGTGTGGTTATCGGTGGATATATGAGTTGTGTGATATTGTTTGTGTTGTTCGGTGTTGTTGAGATAAGTGTGTTTCTTTGTGGACAGTATTAATTTTGGGTCGTGAGTACGTGTTGGATAATATGGCCATTTTAGCAAAATACCTCAACTATATATATATTGTGATTGACTCTTGAGGATTGCAGTTTTGAAAATGAGAATTGATGAGAGTTGTAAGGTTTTCTCGGGTACTCTCACTCGGGGATTGACTCGACGGGGTCACACGGGGACCTGGTGGCTTAGCGGCTGGACCGGGTCGCGAGGGTTACTTCGTGTGGGCATTCTCACCTGGGGATTGCTCGACGGGGCACACAGGGACTTGGTGGCTTGAGGGCCGGACCGGGTCGCGAGAATTGCCAGAATGTTTGTACTGATGATTAATTGTTATATGTCTGGAGTATCACAATGTTTGTTGCTCGGAGTCGAGAGACATTATATATCGAGTCTTGGTGTTTGGCTAAAATGGCATAAAAATAATGTGTTATGTGTAATGTATTTTTGGAAGTGAATTGAAGTGAATGAACGGGTCGTGGACCCTGTGTTGGTGATCGAAATGGTTAGGTCGTGGACCCTGTGTTTTGTGATTGGAATGAATTGGGTTGTGAACCCCGTGTTTTGTTAATCGGTTTTGCATTTTTGGAAAACGAACTTTGGGGCGGTGACCCTAAGAGGCTTGTGAAGAATTTAGAACTTTACAATCGCAAATGTTTTCGAAAACTCCCGAGATTTGAAAATGTTTTCAAAGTGCTTTCTTGTTTTGGTTTCTACTTCAAGACTTGAACTATTTTAATTATCAAATATCTCGGGAAGTCTTTTGTTGTATTCTCGGAATGTGTTTTGTATGGATCGTATTTGCACTTTATACTTGTACTAGCAAAACAGTGGAGTTTTGCTAACCCCCGAGTATTCGGGGGGTGGATGTCTGTTTTGCATCCAGGTACATGCAGGTTTGGGAGCAAAACACAGGATCGGCGCGAAGGATGATGGAAGGCAAAGGATACTAATCACATGAAGGCCAGTTTTGGGTGCAGTTAGTCGGAGTACGTGTATGGTCTTTTCCGCTGTCGTACTTTTTATTTGTGAGTGTATTTTACCCTTGCATGGGTATGAGTCGAGATAGAAATGTGTATTTTTGACTTGTATGTTAGTGACGAAAGACCAAGTTGGTTTACGGGTTTGGTATTTTATCATGTCGGTATGTAATTTATTGTGTGGTTTCGATGTCTAGCCTGGTGGATCCTCACGGAGAGGGTCTGCTGCGTGTAATATTCCCGGTTTGATTCTGGGGGTGTTACATTTATGGTATCAGAGCTTAGGTTGCGGAAACCTAGGCTGTCGGGTCCAGTCGGGTATTGTCATGTCTTGTTCTGTCAGATTGTGTCTGTATAAGTCGTGTCGCGACGCGTCGTCTGTGTTGTCGGCCGTGATTAGTATCGAGGTGCAGCCATCATCTTCGTGCGACCTGTGGATGTAAGTCTCCCTGCTATATTGTGCCTTGTGATATACGAGCTTGTATGATTTTGTGTTATGACGTGGAGTTTAAAAGTGATTTGTGACTATGTGGCCTATGTTGTTTGATCCTCGTATGATGCTAGAATGAAAGTGGTACCAACGTATATGTATATATACACACATCCTGATATAAGTCGTTTTTACAAGAGTAATGGCCTTGGTGTGGTTACGCAAAGAAAAATTCATCAATGTGATATTTTAAAACTTTACATGTTTTGGGGAGTCACGTATATTTTGTTTTAAAACATCCTCCAAAGGGAGGAAAAAGTTTAATTTTCGTATGATGACCTCAAGGTCGAAATTTTTGAAGAATTCAAACTACTGATATTTTATCTTCATCTTGTATTATAAGTTTTCAAAACACGATTTTTGAACCCAAATGAGGTCTACAAATGTAATCAAGACGTGACTCTCGATTTCAACTTTTCGGTTTCACGATTGTTAGTCAAGAAGTACTTGATGGTGTTCTCGTTGTTTAGGCAGTAGTGCCCGGTTTTGTGACTGAAACGGTGATGTGAATGCTAAGTCGTTCGGCATGAGTTAAGACAGTTCTCTTTAACAATAGACGAGATTTTGATTTTGGATGACAATTGTCTTTGATGGTTGCTCATGAAGTGTCGAATAAAGGGCTTTGAGATTCGAACATGTTGTTGTTTATTTGTGACCATCGATTCTAGTAAGTCTTGTATATGTTCGCAATCACGTTGCTAAATTTGAGCTGTTAGCGCACGCTAAGTATGAGGCTAGCGCGCGCTAATGCAGCATGAATAGCGCACGCTAAATTATTATTGTAGCGCGCGTTAGTTAGCTGGGACAGAGGATGTGGAACCACAGTTTTAGCCGTTAGGTCTAACTTTCTGCAGTCAGTCGTCTGTGACTGTATTCTATGTGCGTTGTCTAGTGATGACAACCGTTTTCTGTAGACGTGTGTTGTGACCTTTCATTCGCGCTAAGTGATAATTGATTTTGTTCGATAAATTATGTTTATTGTGTGTGTGTCCGAAAATGTTTTCCCGAAACTTTCATAAGTTTGTGCAAGTTGCGGAAATCAATTTTTTTGAAACTAATTTGATGTTGCGATTAAGCCGGCGGCTTTGTATGAACTTTGGAAATTGTTTGAAATTTGCGAGCCAACCTAGGTTCTCAAATAAAACCTCGACGGTATTGAAAAAGTTGTTTTAAAGTACCTTGAACATTTTGCAAAATGTTACCGTCGTTGATTCTTGTGTAGTGTTGGGAGAATTTTCGAAAATGACTTTTAGCGTACTATTGTATTTTCGAATAATTCGAGTACATGATTTTCAATAATCTTTCACATAATTTTTTTTAAAAACCAATACGGTTTCTTTTTCAAAAATATATAGTGAAAGATAAAAAATCTCACTCGATGTAAAGTTCAAACTCGGATTGGGAAATGTTAGAGTACGTTGTTTACAAGTTTTGATGAAACAACCCGAGGTACCAAAAGTACTTTTAAAGTTTATTTTGAATAGCATACAAATCCAATGATTTTCAAAAGATTTCCTTTAAAGGGATACCTCGTGGATTTTCTTTCCGAGTTGTTATTGGTTACCTTATGTGATATGTCATGCTGAATTGATACTTAAGCATATTGTTTTTGCGAAGTGGTGCAATCGTATTGAGTGAGAATCCGCTTAGTATGCCGAGGGACATAGGACGCGACCGAGACCACGGTACAGTTGGTTATGGAGATTAGATGCGGGACCAAGAGGATATGGCCGGGAAGGTTGATATTCAAGCACTTCATTTTCGTTGTTTAGGTTTCGGGGACGAAACCTCTTTTAAAGGTGATATGATGTAATACCATATTTTTTTTTCGCTTCCGTTTCGTTCGACCGTATTGACTCGATTGTGTTCGTTGATGCTTCTAACCTTGTATTGTTTCTCACCTTTGTCATTCGAGCGAGTTCTGATATTGTTCCAAATTGATGTGTATATCGTTGTGACCTCTCCAAGTTCGGATCGATTTCTTGTGAACTGTGTTCGAAATTAACACCTCGTGATTCCCACAAGTTTATTGATGTCTTGATTTGAGGTGTGAACTTCATATCGTTGTTGTTCGATCATTGCTATTTGTTCGTCATTGTACAATCATTATTGTTTTATCTCGTAGTCGTGATTATTAAACATTTGGGCCATTTTGTGATTTCCATAAGTGTTGGGAAATCGTCTTCGTATTTGATCTTCCAAATCTTTGAATTACTGGGATTTCATACCTTTCAGCGTTGGGATCATGGTTTGATTTTTCTACTGCTCGGTTTTTTCAACCGCAGTGATTCATGCTTGTTGATCTTCGTAAGCATTCTTGCGTATTGAATCGGATCGTAGTGGCTTTATACTGCATGGAGCTACTTTAATAACCTCTTGGTCCTCCCTGATGCAACTGACTGCCTCCTATATGCGATGGAGGAGGGACGGGGACTGGTGGTGATATCACCTAAGAAAGCTTCTAAATGAGAAAGGGTTGAGTATCATGTCCATTCGTTCCGATAGGGGTATTAAATTTACTAATCGCTTCATAGAGCAATACTGTTCGGAAAATGGGATACATCATGAATACTCAGCTGCCCGCACACCTCAACAAAACGGTGTTGCTGAGCGAAAGAACAGGTTGCTAAAAGAAGCAACAAGGACAATAATTGCCGCAAGCAAATTGCCACAGCGTTTCTGGGGTGAAGCCACCAATACAGCGTGCTACACATAAAACCACTGTATCATTAACAAACACCACAACAAAACAGCATACGAGGTATGGAACAACAAAACTCCATTAGTTTCGTACTTTCACATATTTGGATGCAGGTGTTATGTTTTGAACAACGGGAAGGATCAACTTAGAACCTTCAATGAGAAGTCGGATGAAGGGATATTTGTAGGATATTCCTCTGTCAGCAAATCTTACAGGATTTTTAATAAACGGAAGCTGACAATTGAGGAATCAGTTCATGTAGTGTTCGACGAACCTCACCATGACCCTACAGGAGTAGAAGATCTTACTCGAAATATCCAACAACTCACCATTGATGATCCTACAACTCCTATAGAGCCTGTCGTTGACTTAGAAATCAACCCCGCAGCTGTAAGAACAGAAGTAGATGAAGCTGATGCTATACAAGCTGAAGCTGAAACAACAGTATCTCAAGATACAGTACGGGATTCCAAATTAGAACCCGACAGAAGATGGTTGAGAGATCACCCACAGGAGTTGATCATAGGAAATATTGATGCTGGTGTATCTACCCATTTTGCGAAGTGGTGCAATCGTATTGAGAGAGAATTCGCTTAGTATGCCGAGGGACAAAGGACGCGACCGTGACCTCGGTACACTTGGTTATGGAGATTAGATACGGACTAAGAGGATATAGCTGGGAAGGTTGCTATTCAAGCACTTCGTTTTCGTTGTTTAGGTTTCGGGGACGAAACATCTTTTAAAGGTGATATAATGTAATACCCACATTTTTTTTCTTCTCGTTTCCGTTTCGTTCGATCGTATTGAGGCGATTGTGTTCGTTAATGCTTCTGACCTTGTATTGTTCCTCACCTTTGTCATTCAAGCGAGTTCTGATATTGTTCCAAATTGATGTGTATATCGTTGTGATCTCTCCAAGTTCGGATCGATTTCTTGTGAACCGTGTTCGAAGTTAACACCTCGTGATTCCTACAAGTTTATTGATGTCTTGATTTGAGGTGTGAACTTCATAGTTGATCGTTGTTGTTCGATCATTACTATTTGTTCGTCATGGTACAATCATTATTATTTGATCTCGTAATCGTGATTATTGAACATCCGGGCCATTTCGTAATTTCCATAAGTGCTGCGAAGTTGTCTTCGCATTTGGTCTTCCAAATTTTTGAGTTACTGGAATTTCATGCCTTTCAGCGTTGGAATCGTGATTTGGTTTTTATATTGCTCGGTTTTATCAACCGCAGCGATTCATGCTCGTTGCTTTTCGTAAGCATTCTTGCGTATTGAATCGGATCGTAGTGGCTTTATACTGCTTGGAGCTCTGGTGTGTTGTCGAGAGTCGCCTTGATTTTGTTTTAAGTTTCGGGACGAAACTTATTTTTAGGGGGGTAGAATGTAATACCCACGATTTTCGTTCCGGTTATTTTGAAATTTTTTCGGATATTTCCCGGTTGTCGAGTGCCGGTATTATTTTCTCGACAACTGATTTTGGCATTTATGACCGTAGGTGGTGATTGGTTATCCGTTGTTTTCATTTCGGATCGATGATGTTGTCCCCGAGTGTTTTGTCGTGTTCGTTCCGTACGATTTCGGAAAATCGAGTCGTCGAATCATGGTGGTCGGGCACTGGCCGGACGGTTGCAGGCACTGGACGGACGGGTGCAGGCACTGGCCTGGAGGGTGCGGCAGGAACCGGCGTAGCGCACGCTATGGCCGGAAGGTAGCGCACGCTACGGCCAGGAGACAGCGCACGCTACGGCCGGTTGGCTGCGCGCGCTAGTCGGCCGAGGCAGTAGAGGCAGACAGGTTCTGGACTCGGAGGATCGGCAGGTAGCGCACACTACTATCGGACACTGTGCACGCTACGGCCGGCAGGTAGCGCACGCTACGGTCGGAAGGCTGCGCACGCTACCTGGCCGAGCCAGGAAGTCTCTGGATTGTGGCCCAGGCCGACAGCGCACGTGTTCAGCGCATGATGGCGGGCCCCAGCCGAACATTCTCGACCATGACCGCCCGCTAGCGCACGCTAGCTCGGCAGTCTAGCGCACGCTAGGCTGCACCAGTATAAATATGACCGAGCAGTCATATTTTCACCCGTTTTTCATTTCTTTCCCTTCCTGTATGCGGCTGGAGTTTTGGAGGTGATGAAGGCATGTTATTATACAACTAATCCACGAAGTTTGGGAGCTAATATCATCGATTAATCACCCCATAACATCCTTCAATCCAGCGAATCAAGGTTAGTTTTCCAAAAATCCTAGTTTTGGGAATTGGACAGTCTCTAGCCCAGTGGCCCAGCTCACCGCACTTGAGACAAGCATCCTTCTTCTTCTTCTTGTTCTTCGGAACCATCGAGGCCTTGCCCTTATCCATAAGGTCCTTAACTTGTGGTCCAGTTTGCTTCTTGGTCTTTTTCTTCTTGTTCTTAGACCTCCGAGGTCCAGAAGAAATCACAAGAGCAGACTCCTTCATCCGCGGAGTCTTCATCTGATACTGAGCGGTCACAAGTTTGTTCATTAGCCCAGCTAAATTACATGCAATCTCATTGCAGTTGAAGTTTATAACAAACTGTGAGAAGGAATCAGGGAGAGATTGTAGGATAAGGTCGGTTTGGAGAGAAGTATCCAGTTTAAAATCAAGAGCCTCCAATCTCTCGATCATGGATATCATTTTGAGGACGTGTTCCCCAACCTTCTCACCTTCTTTCATCCTTGCACCGAACAGTTGATTGGATATCTCATATCTAGCAGTTCTGCTGTGCTCACCATAAAGTTCGGTTAAGTGAGATAAAATCTGCCTAGCAGAAGTCATTTTCTCATGAGCTCTCTGAAGCTCATTAGACATGGAAGCCATCATATAAACACGGACTTTCACGTCATCCTTAACCCACTTTTTGTGGTTTTCAATCTCTTCCTGATTGGCTTGGGTCCGCACAGGAGGCGCAGGAATGTCCGTCTCCAAGACGTATCCCAGTGCCTCTATACTGAGGACAATCATCAGATTGCGGAGCCAATCCACAAAGTTAGGTCCCATTAAGGTGTTCTTTTCGAGCAGAATTGCGAGTGGATTCATTGTCATATTGAGATTTGAGTCTGCATTAAGTACGATAGATTAATTAGTGACTCATTCAATTACGTTCTGAGTATAGAATTAAGGTCTTTTCTATTCTTGTTACCCAGCTCCCACTATTTTTATCGGAATAACACACTCCCATGTGAAATCCGGAAGTATCGTCGCTCTACTTCATAGTGGTGATCGAGTTCTTTATAAATCTTAATAGAGGGCAACCGAACAGGTTTCTAGTCTATTAATTTTTATAAAGTGGTGTCCAACACCAACCCATCTAATGGATGATTCGATCTTCTTTTTCCCCTTGTTCATTCCCCTCAACCTATACGGTTTCTATGGTTCGTGAACAAGTTAAGTTTATACCATCGACGCAAATCAGTTTCACAATTGAATCTTATCCGGCAACCTAACAGGTTTCTAGGGATAAAATTTGCTCCAACCGAAGGCATCCAATGCCCTCCCGGTAATTTATCCATCCTCCCCGAACGACTACCCCGATAACTCGGAAGCATAGCACATCCGGTTTGGATTTCAATTTCCCGAAAACTCGATGGAGGGAAGGAAAACCTTGAAACCTTATAAACTTAATTATTTGTTGTGGGAGAATTATCGCGATTAACGTTACACTTTGCACATTAATCATTTAAGCGCGTTTGTGGCATTCATACAATATGAAACAACCATTCACAACCTAGTTGCTACCAACATGTGGTTCATGGACCGTTCCTAGAAAACAAAAACTCCGTAATCTAATTACAAGTCTTCGTCTTGAATCTTCGTCTTCTTGAAATGGACCTTCCTCCGGTCTTCGTCATTACATATAAATTTTACATCAAAAATTGCATCCTAGATACAAACATTTCTAGTAAAATAAATAGGCTCAAAACGGCCTTTACAACTCAATCGAATAAAATGAATGATTCAAAACTAAGTCCACGAACCACATCCCCATTCAAAAGCATTCATCCAATAAATACTATATAAATGAAAAGCGTAGAGATACATTGATCCAATCAACAATACGAACCGATCCAATCGATTCACACAATCGGTAATATGATAACGTTCAAAATAATTCGGTCGACCAAAAATATTCCAATTAATCCAATTTCCCTTATAAAATGAAATACCATAAATCATTTTAATCATACTAAATCCAATTTAACATGTGGGAGATTAATTTTCAAGAATACACGAAAAAATCGAGCCGGGGTGAAAACAGGCTGCCTGGCCGAGTCACCCTCGGTAGCTTTCCGGCAGACAGGCCTGGCATGGCCGAGTCACGCTCGGCAGCTGCCGGCCAGGCACGGCCCGTGTCTCCTGACACGGTCAGGTCTGCTTGGCGCTGGGATCGCCGGACACGGCCCGTGTCACCAGACACGGCCGAGTCACCCTGGCAGCTTCCTGCCCTTTGTCCGAAAAGTCGTCCGACGACGATTCAGAGCTAGATTGTCGACCGGATATCCAATATCTATAATTTTAGACTTTCATATCTTCAATATAAATCATATTTCCCAGAAATTTAAGATTTATATTTAGACATAAACTTACGAAAAATACAATTATTACGAACGAAAAACATATACCACGATTATGACTAAAATGATTCCAAATCATTCACCATCTAATCAAGCATTCCTAATGCCAATATCGTATATACGATTGCAAGACCTACGCTCTGTTGTTGCCCAAAATATTTATCCGAAGATTAAATACTGCTGGAATGAACGGACAACAAACAAAGTTGCGGGAGCACTTCCGAGAGAATATGAATAAACACAAGATTTGCCGGGTTTGTTAGGCCCGGACTTGAATGCTCTCGCGAGATGTTATTAAAACAAATATTCGTGGATACAAGTATTAATGTGAGAATATAAGTACAATGAGTGTAAAAAGACTCTGTTAATCCAGCTCTTGAGCGAAGCTTGGTGTTCTTCGTCCCTGCCAATCGTCTTCTGTATGAGAGAGGTCGAGAGAAGAAAGAACCAAAAGATAGCTGTTGCCAAGAGTAGGAGAAAGCCAAGTGTGTATGAAATCCCGTGGGTGCTGAAGAATTTTGGTCCTTTGGACAAGTGCAGGCTGCCCTCTATTTAAAGGGGCTGAGGAGCCTTGTCTTCTGGCGGGCGATCGCCTTCCGGCCAATATAATAATGGGGCGATCGTCTGCCGGCCAATATAATAATGGGGCGATCGTCCTTAAGTCACACGGGTTCTCGGCCTAAAGTCCAAGGCAGCTGCTGGCAGCCAGCTGTGCGGTCCAATGAGGAGCCAGCATGCGTCCGGAGTCACTGTCACATGCGGTCCTACTGACACCTTTCGGCGGGCCTGTCGGCTGGTGGGAAGATGCTGACAGGCTGTGGTCAACGATCCGTGATATGCGGATCTTGTCTTGGCACTGCACGTGGGGTCTGTCCTGAGGCTTTGCCGACTGGATGACCATCAGCTTTGAGCGGCATGAGGCGGTCGTCTTTAGCCGGTCACCAGAGGTCGGCATCGGCCAATTGCTGAGGGTCGGCATCGGTCGGTCGCCAAGGGTCGGTCGGAAAGTGCGGGAGATGATCGTCTGCTAGTCGGCCACCAGGAGTCGATCGCCAAGTACGGAGAGACGATCGTCTTAGATGTCGATCGTGTTGTGTCGAGAATTATACTCTCCGACCGGCGATCGCCTCGGAGATCGGGCGACCTAGCCATTGCCGAGCAGCCGAGGCAGAACTGCCGACCAGCGACCAGGCGGCCTAGCCTTCACCCGGCAGCCAAGATAGATCTGCCGACCGAAGGTCCCAGGACAAGTCCCGGTGCCGAGCGATCGACATCTAAGACGATCGTCTCTTGGTACTTGGCGATCGACTCCTGGTGGCCGACTAGCAGACGATCATCTCTCGCACTTGCCGACCGACCCTTGGCGACCGACCGATGCCGACCCTCAGCAACTGGCCGATGCTGACCTCTGGTGACCAGCTAGAGACGACCGCCTCATGCCGCTCAAAGCCGATGGTAATCCAGTCGGCAAAGGCCGAGCCTCAGGACAGAACCCACGTGCAGTGCCGAGACAAGATCCGCATATCACGGATCGTTGACCACAGCCTGTCAGCATCTTCCCACCAGCCGACAGGCCCGCCGAAAGGTGTCAGTAGGACCGCATGTGACAGTGACTCCGGACGCGTGCTGGCTCCTCATTGGACCGCACAGCTGGCTGCCAACAGTTGCCTTGGACTTTAGGCCGACAACCCATGTGACTTGAGGACGATCTCCCCATTATTATATTGGCCGGCGGACGATCGCCCCATTATTATATTGGCCGGAAGGCGATCGCCCGCCAGAAGACAAGGCTCCTCAGCCCCTATAAATAGAGGGCAGCCTGCACTTGTCCAAAGGACCGAAATTCTTCAGCAATCACGGAAACTCTTCTGATTCTCACGGCTTCCCAACAAGCAATACACACACTTGGCTTTCTCCTACACTTGGCAATAGCTATCTCTCGGTTCTTTCTTCTCTCGGCCTCTCTCATACAGAAGACGATCGGCAGGGACGAAGAACACCAAGCTTCGCTCAAGAGCTGGATTAACAGAGTCTTTTTATACTCATTGTACTTAGATTCTCTCATTAATACTTGTATCCACGAATATTTGTATTAATAACATCTCGTGAGAGCATTCAATCCCGGGCCTAACAAACCCGGCAAATCTTGTGTTTATTCACATTCTCTCAGAAGTGCTCCCGCAACTTTGTTTGTTGTTCGTTCATTCCAGCAGTATTTAATCTTCGGATAAATATTTTTGGTGACAACAGATCGCTCGGAACCGGGACTTGTCCTGCGACCTTCGGTCGGCAGATCTATCTTGGCTGCCGGGTTAAGGCTAGGCCGCCTGGTCACTGGTCGGCAGTTCTGCCTCGGCTGCTCGGCAATGGTTAGGTCGCCCGATCTCCGAGGCGATCGCCGGTCGGAGAGTATAATTCTCGACACAACAATTGCCCCCCAGCTTGCTCCGATGTTGAAGACATGGGGCGAGGTGGTTCTTGCTGGCGATCGTGTAAGATGAGGACGGGCGACCCGTTGAGCTGACTTTGGATTCGGACTTTGGCGATCTTGGTCGATTGGCTAGCTATATTTCGGTCTTGTACCTGCAAAAAACAACATTGGCCGATCCCCCTCAGAAACTTGATGGTTTCGTCGTTTGAGGAATTGTGCACAGTCGCGGAGTTCGATGGACTGACTCCATGACCGTGTCTTGTGCGTGAAGACATTGAGTGTCTCGTGACTCATTTTATTGTGAGGGTCCTCTGTTAGGCTGCGCCTCGCCTCGTATTTAAACGAAGGGCGTGCGGTCTTGGTCTAGAGGAGTCCTTGCGCAGGGCAGCGTTGGATGATTCAACTCCACGTCCGCAGCTTGTTAGCTCTGCTTCCACCTCGGCCCACCATGAAGATGGCGAACCTCGATGGTGTACGTTGAGACGGGGTTAGTGGCACGTCGCATTGTCCGGGTTCACCATGTTAGATAATGATCCTTTGAGGGCGGGCGATCGTGTCCACTGATTAGTTTTGGAGGGCCCTCAGGCTACGCCGGCCTCGTATTTAAACGAAGGGCGGGCGATCTTGGCCCAAAGGGACCTTGCATGGACGAATCAGCCGGTTCCATCGACTACCAGGACCATGGCTTTATGATGTGCGGTGGGGGCGATCTCGTGCCTTAGTCCATCATGTTAGATGGTGAACTGTCGATGGCGAATGAGTCCTCCGGGTTTGGTGATGTAGCTTGATGATGGCGATCGGGATGGAAGACTGGTGATCGTCGTCCGGCTGCCGATCGCGTTATAAGTTGATATCGGCGATCGGGCTGGCGGACTGGAGATCGTCATTCGGGCGCCGATCGCGCTGCTCATAGGCTAAGAAGAAACCTTTGCCTGGCCCGAAAGTCTGCGGCCTTAGCTCGGAAGATTGCGTAGGTCGTGGGTTGGTCCTTCATAAGATGCCTGAACATAGGCGAAAGGCCATGGAATCCTCGTAGGACCACGTAGAGGGCGATCTCATCACTTACGAGCTCGCCGTTGAGGATGATCTCGTCTACCCGGTCGATGTAGTCCGAGTCGGACTCTTCTTCGCCTTGCTTGATTCGCATCATGCGATGGGGACCTTCTGGCCGAGCGACCCTGGTGGCGAAGTACGCTGTGAAGATGTTCGCCAGCTGGTTAAAGGAGCCGATGGACCGAGGCGGCAAGAGGCGTACCACCTGTAGGCGAGGTCGTCCAGCGTCATTGGGAACATTCGGCACCTGGTCGCGTCAGATGCCCCACACCCGGTCATGGAGATATTGAACTTGCTCAGGTGCATTTCGGGGTCTGATCTCCCCTCGTACAAAGGTGTTTGTGGGGGAGCGATCTTGTGCTGCACGGGGGCGAGCTCGATTTGGACCGCAAGCGGCTCGCTCGGCTCGGCGATCTTTCTCTTTGCGCCAGCCCCGGATTCTAGGAGCGCCTTCATATCGTCGAGCTGGCGTTGCATCGCGTCCATTGCCGTGGCTCGGTCGCCCGCAGATCGGCTTTGGGAGCGGGAGCCGAAGCGATCGTGTACCGATCTCCTGACTCCGCTGCTGCCGACCTCGGCTATTTGGCGAGGGGGAGCCAGACGGCTGGTCGGCCTTCTGGGAGTCGGATAGGCCGAGCTCCTAGTGACGGACTCAAACTCCGTCGTCTCGTGGCTGGGGCCGGACTGTCCCGGTCGCCAAGATGGGTCGCTGCCCAGGCGATCGAAAACATACGTGCCCCGGCTGGCGAGCGCCTCTCCTTGCGGATGAGAGCCTCCTGGCGATCGCCCGGTCAGCAATGCCTTGAACTTCCGTTTGGTCTTCCGGAGGATGGCCAAGGGGGTGATAGCGGGAGGCGCGTTGAGAGCACTCCGTCGCTCCTGTAGGACGGCCATGGCCTCGTCGATCTGTTCCGCGGTTCGGAGCTGATCGAGCGAGAGGCTTGGGCCGTCGCCCAGGGGCGGGATCGAGCATCTCTGACCGCGGCGGCTAGCTTTCGCCATCGGCTGTGGCTCGGACTGAGACGGAACGAGGCGTCTGGCGGGCTGGCCAGCAGCTTTCTTCGACGCGGAGGCGGAAGACATGATTTCTGAAAGATTTCTTTGAAGCGCAGTGAGTCTCACTTCAAGTATATGCCCCGAGAACAGTGAGTGTTCTTCGGGACGGTAGGAATAAAATTAAGGGTTAGATCCCCCTTCTTCTAGCGCCAATTGTTGTTGCCCAAAATATTTATCCGAAGATTAAATACTGCTGTAATGAACGGAAAACAAACAAAGTTGCGGGAGCACTTCCGAGAGAATATGAATAAACACAAGATTTGCCGGGTTTGTTAGGCCCGAGCTTGAATGCTCTCGCGAGATGTTATTAATACAAATATTCGTGGATACAAGTATTAATGTGACAATCTAAGTACAATGAGTGTAAAAAGACTCTGTTAATCCAGCTCTTGAGCGAAGCTTGGTGTACTTCGTCCCTGCCGATCGTCTTCTGTATGAGAGAGGCCGAGAGAAGAAAGAACCAAAAGATAGCTGTTACCAAGAGTAGGAGAAAGCCAAGTGTGTATGAAATCCCGTGGGTGCTGAAGAATTTCGGTCCTTTTGACAAGTGCAGGTTGCCCTCTATTTATAGGGGCTGAGGAGCCTTGTCTTCTGCCGGGCGATCGCCTTCCGGCCAATATGATAATGGGGCGATCGTCTGCCGGCCAATATAATAATGGGGCGATCGTCCTTAAGTCACACGGGTTGTCGACCTAAAGTCCAAGGCATTCTTGGCGGCAGTACTGTGGCTGTTGTGCGGTCCAATGAGGAGCCGGACGCGTCCGAGTCACCGTCACATGCGGTCCTACCGACACCTTTCGGCGGGCTTACCGGTGGGAAGATGCTGACAGGCTGTGGTCAACGATCCGTGATATGCGGATCTTGTCTCGGCACTGCACGTGGGGTCTGTCCTGAGGCTCGGCCTTTGCCGACTGGATGACCATCGGCTTTGAGCGGCATGAGGCGGTCGTCTTTAGCCGGTCACCAGAGGTCTGCATCGGCCAGTTGCTGAGGGTCGGCATCGGTCGGTCGCCAAGGGTCGGTCGGCAAGTGCGGGAGATGATCATCTGCTAGTCGGCCACCAGGAGTCGATCGCCAAGTACCGAGAGCCGATCATCTTAGATGTCGATCGCTCGGCACCGGGACTTGTCCTGGGACCTTCGGTCGGCAGATCTATCTTGGCTGCCGGGTTAAGGCTAGGTCGCCTGGTCGCTGGTCGGCAGTTCTGCCTCAGCTGCTCGGCAATGGCTAGGTCGCCCGATCTCCGAGGCAATCGCCGGTCGGAGAGTATAATTCTCGACACAACACGCTCCGATACCACTATTGGGATTCGGTGCCTAAAACGAAGGCCCAGCGGAAGCGGTAAAATGAAAATTAATTCGATCCGAATCCCTACGAGGATCGATCGAGCTACGTATATAGGAATATCAAAAACAAAATACAAGAGATACGAGAAACATACCCTCGTAGTCCATTGATTAAATGGATAACCTTCTCTTGAGCTATTCCCCAAGCTTTGCTTGATCTCTACGAATCTATTCCGCTTCAAGCCCTTGAACGATCCAACGCCGAAAGCACCGCGTCTCTACTTGCCACGCGCCGGAAAAATGAACGGAATGAAAACACCTTGCTATCCTCCGAGGATACGGCTAGGTGATGAAGCTTGTTATAGATATTAATATCACTCTAAGTGTATGAATATCTATCTCTCTCAATAATTTCTCTCAATTTTGTCCAAGAAAAATGAAGAAGAACTTGATGAATAAAGAAGAAGATGATGAAGTAGACTTCTCTCTCTCTTTCCTCTCTCTTATTCTATTCACGTAGGAATCAATGTGTATGAATGAAAGATGTCTTCATCCCTCTTATTCAACTTCTCCCACATGTTACAACTCATGCATGTGGGAATCTAACCCCACCTCCACTATTATCATTCATTAAAGAATGAATACATAAGTCCAAAAGGAAGGTGGCTAGAAATGGGGGGGGGCATGGAGAAACGGATGAGTTCGGTTCGTTTCGGACTCTCGAGAGTCCAAACAGATAAACTCTAATTCCATCCCGATGTATTTGTATAGTTTAATTAATCCAATTAATTTCATCATATCAAATACACTACAACATAATTAATTTCTCCAAGAAATAATTATATCCATGAATTAAATTAATCACCCAGTGATATATTTAATTCATTAGGCCGTAAATCAATTTATCCAATAAATTGATTTAGACATCTAATGTCCCAAATTTAGATATCCAATATCTAATACACATAATGAGAGAATTATCAATCCTAATGCGCGACTCGGTAGGTCCGTCTCAGTCAGCAATGGGAGAAACCAAAGAGTAGTAGCACCACCTAGCCAGCCTGGCGGCCTACAATGTACCCCAACTGAGAACGAATGATTGGGATCATTCAAGAACCATTCTGTCGTGAATACCAGTATACGTATAAACCCTTCTTTCAAATGTCCCGATCAAGTTATAGGGTCACGGTCAGTCAAACCCTATCTGTACTTGACGCTATGCATGTGTTAATGCAAATCGAGATCATCGAGCTGTCGTGTATCTAATACAACTAGCTCCAATGCTTTGGCCAAAGACTTATGATCTCATCTGCCAATAACCGCATAGGACATATAACCCGCTCACTAACGGGAGAAAGAATTCTATCTTGGTATTCAGTAGAACCTGCTACTTGCCCGTCAAGAGGCACGTCGAGGTTGACCCCCGCCTTCCGGTTTACAGGGTCGAAGTACTCTAATGAAAATCTTGACGTCACAAGCACATCCCTACTAAATCCTCAAGTCGAAGATTCATGAATACCTATCACAACCTTTCGATTCCATCATTGACTGTCCCGGAGTGAAATCCGTGTGACGAATCGAGGGTGAGTCGGTTCGAGTATACTAATCCAATTAGCATACCTATAACGTGTGCTCCCACTAACCATTAGTGTTCGACAGGCACTCTCCATGTCAAAGAACACGTCATACAAGTCTTCACATAAACTTAACGCCTACCAAGTTTCATCGACTTGCGAACGATTAAGTATTTGAGCTATAACCTTTCCAGTGCCGACCCCCTTATCCAATAAGGAGTGGAACGTTTTGCTCTCAAATACCCGGACTAGTTTCTATATGTTTATTTACGAGTTAGGAATGCCAGTAACTACCGATAAATAAAGAAACATTCATTTGCCTTATATAAATGGTTTACATAATTACAAGTACAATGCCCTCACCCAACAACCTCTGAGTGGCATTTGAGGGCATACTCCTAACTCAAACAACAGTAGTAGAAATTCCAGATATTACATTCTACACCACTTAAAATAAGTTTCGGCCTCGAAACTTGCGATCCGTCATAAAAACAAATAAACATACCGTTCAACCAAAATATCCCAAAGCCATCACGACAACGATCAATCATCATCATTACTGAATAACCAAAAGAGTACCCTTACAAATATGCAGGTCGACGATCTCCTGAGATACTAGCAAGCGATCTCACTGTACAGTCCCAATACGCTTACAATCACAATTCCATGAGTCTCAACAAAATTATATCATCGTCAGATGGAAAAATCTATCCGTGACAAATCATGTTTTCCTGATCGCATGATCAAGTTCCAATTCCGATAAAATGAATAATATTCGATATATCTGTGAAACAACTGTCGAAAACAATGACAATCAATCCCGAAACATCGACACAGAAGTCGAACGCTTATATGATCATTAACAATGATCAACTAACTAACTAACCGAGAAGATCATCGATAAGATGTCTCCAATACGATTAATCCAATGATCAAAACACAACTGAGAATATCATCAACATGATAAACTCCAATATGACCAACGAAGGAGCAACAATAATCGGGAATACCTTCACACGGTAAATTCCAACACGATAAACACAGAACCACAGAGACAAATATACGGAAGAGCAAAATTCTCGAAATGCTGAACAAATCACAGTGGATCTTAACGAAACACATCTGGTTGTTGAACATACCCCTCGGCATACGAACACCCACTCAAGCCGACGAAAATAACCAATCATACCTGGAGTGGAAACGACCGCTCAGCATCTAAAACAACCAACATGGGGTCACCATTCCCAAATCTACAAAAGAAATCATTCAAAAATCATTATGGTAAAAATCGCGCTACTACCATACCAATGGAATTACATAGCACATATGCCCTGATTTCGCAAAATCCAAAGTTCCAAAATTACATCCTGTGCATGAATATACAACACGCAACATATTTCTCTTATCCGATAAATCAATCGATCATCCTTGGATAACCAAAATGCCATACCAAAGTTCGGATCTCTATTCATCGTTCCATAGGAATGTCATAACCAGTTTGCGAGTCACACTCACAACTTCACCATGATATGCACTATGCACAAAATGCGTATGTACATCAATCATACTTTCAAAACCAGTTTGAAATCATATAGTCTCGTCAAGAAGACAAATTTTCAAAAGTTCTTTCAAAATTTTCAAAACTCAAAACATAAATTTTCGTAAGACCACGAAATCAATTTTAAAAATTAAATCGGCTCGCTGGTGCCAAGTTCTCAATAAAAATTCTATTCGAATACACACGATTAAATAAAATGGAATTTATGCAAATGCTTGTCCATATCCATACTTTTGTATACCAATTCGGCTCGTCACCAAATTCAGTGATATTCCATCGGAAAACCACACGATGAAATTCCAAAATCTCAATATATAGACTCTGATAAAAACTCCTCCTCCACATACTACCCGCAACGTCAACCATTTTCCATCTTGGATCACCTCAATTAGGCTATGACAATGCATTAAAACAAATCAACACAGCGAAAGACTTCCCGAGAAGTTCCATTTGAACAAGTAAACCAAAGCCTCGAAAGGTGGAAATAACATAAGTAAACGATTGGTAAAGTGTTTTACAAATCTCGGGAGTTTTGGAAAACAAGAAAAAGCCTTTTGAAACATTAGGGTCTCAGCCCGTATCTCGTTCCGCATTACAAGAAGTTTAAAAAGTAGAAAACTCTTTTAGGACTCCAAGTCCTGAGTTACAAAACTATTTCAAAATCGATGGGGTCTCGGCCCAAAAATCATTTTCCGTAAAACATCTGTAAAACATTCATTTTGAAAAGTGTCATTTTCAAATGCTCAAAAGCAGTTTGATGTATCACAAAATGATCTATCATGACTACATGTTTTTCTCAACCATCCACAACCTTCTCCCAAATGCACACTTCCGTTCCAAAATCAACCCAACATACTGATTTCCAAAATCATAGTTTCTCAAGATCATCAATCCTGTCCCAATTCTGTCACCTTATACTGTAACGCATAATATCTTTCTGAATCTCAAAACATATCAACTTAGAACGGCAATAAATCTCAATGAAATTCAAAAATCCAAATACTTACAGATCGTGAAGCCGATGATTCCCCGTGATACTGGCACATGTCTCAACTCTAGAAAATACTCGACACAGATATTTTCAAAACACATGTTTTGCCGAATCAGTTCGACTCAAGAACACAATAAATCTCATTCCAGAGAATCTCGTTAACACCATTTGGAAAAGTTTACAACAAACCCAGTACCACACTGGTAAATCACATAACGTACCAGCCTGAGTGAATACAAAAACGCACGGCTCTAGTATTAGTCAATCGACAACTCGAATGACGCAACAAAACACGACCCAACTCGACCCAAATGCCTAGGTTTTCTCAACCTAAGCTCCGATACTGTAATATCCGGATTTATTACTGTGTATTTTACCTGTATTCGAACCCTGTATTATTCGAAATTGTGATCTTGATTATTGGAGTATGATATTTCTTTCGTTGGTAACTTTGTACATAAGTATATCAACATGCAAAATTTCTCATGCAAACTCGTGATAGCGCACGCTAAGAATGTAGCTTAACGCGCGCTATCGGCTACTACTAGCACACGCTACGTATGTAGGAGTTGCGTGCGCTAGGCACTCAATTATTGAACTGGACAGCTAGCATATGCGCCAGCCGGGACATGGGTCCGGGTAAGATTCCCACGGACGAACCTGGACAGTTTTGAAGTCAACTCTTATTAGCGCGCACTAAGGAATGCTTAGTAGCGTGCGCTAATCTGCTTTTGTACAGAAAGTTTATATATGGGCCAGCACTCCATTTTGTTCTCATTTCCTCCATTCACCTTTCGTCTTTGGGAGACCAGAGGGCATATCATCTTCCTTAGACACACTTATAACACATCCACTTGATCATTGAACATTGGATACTTCTTGTTATTGATCATTGAAGAGGAGTAGCACCTTGGAGTGACGTATAACCAATCGGAGTCAGATTCTACCTTTGGAGTTCAGTGATTTCGTCATATTAAGGTATGTTGATTCTATCACCAACTCTAGATTCATGTTATGGAGAATGAGATGATCATGCTAGCAAAATATTGAGTTTCTTGGGTGAATTATCCAAACCACTTCATGTTTGGAATATTGATATGATTATGCCGTAAGTACCTTGATTATGAACATCATGATTCGAATCTTATTACAATGAATAAGTAGAGGAAGCTTCTACATTGGTAATCCGAATCTAGTAGGTTTATTCATAGCAATCTTGGACTTGACTTTAACATCATTATTGTTATACGAATCTAAAGGATTGATCATGGAAGGATTTATCTTGTAAATATGGAATGTTAATCAAACTACAGAATGATAGTTTTTGATTGAGATAAAGGTGTTGATATCGACCGATAAGCTTTCCGAATTATCGCATGAAGAATTATAATCGAAATGGAATATGGTTTTATAATAGTATACATATCCTTGAATCCGAAGTTGTTGTTATCTGTAGGATCAGTCATAACCGTATAAACATGTTATTCATGGAGGTAACATGAATTAACACTGATGATTTCATTGGTTTGATCATGTTGAGATCAGTCTATTGCCCTGTAGTAAACTGCCATGCACAGTTAGCGCACGTTAAGCTATGTAGATTAACGTACGCTATCGAGCATGAGATAATGTACGCTACGTTTAGTACGTAGCGTACGTTAGGCCATCAGACGAGTCAGTCGGCTGATCAGTGAAGTACTGACCATGCATAGTTAGCGTATGCTAGGTGACACGTTTTTAGTGTAACTATCGCAAGTGCACGATATCGTATCAAGTAGTAAAGTGGACTTTTTGAGTCCGGTTTATCGATCCCACAAGGAAGTTTGGTTATAATTTGAATTATACACTATTAGTCTATTTTTATAAATACTAAGATGAGTGAAACACACAATTTAAAGAGTTTGGTTTAATTGTTGCAAAGTAAATGCAATAATAGTTCTAATATTTTAAGGAAATAAAAATATTGCAATTATAATAGATTGATTAACGATAAAATGAAATAGTTGGGATTACAAACTTAGTTCGTCATTAGTTATAAAACATGTATAGGATATCATAAGATGAATTTTACTTATTATGTTGTGTATATTCGATTTTCCTTAAAAAGACGGTTTCTCTTTCGAACTATAAAACGCCCCTTACATATTGAATCAATCCACTATATTTCTATGTTGATTGGCTTCAATACATAGCATTAGGATTTATGAAAATAACTCAAAGAATCATCTAAGGACTAGAGGTATATTTCTATCCCCTAGAACAACTTAGAGTGAAGATCATTTGATCTAATCAAACATATTTTCTTTCGAAACATATGAAGACCATAAATATCGTCATCTATTGGCCAAATAAATAAAGATTGTTAAAACAATGAAAATCACACACAATAATAAGTAATTCACAATAGATCTTTATACAAACATAAATAACATAACTAACCTTGTTTATAATCCCAACTAAAAGTTACTTAGCCCATGAAGGGTTTATTACACATATTACATGCTTTGGTGGTCATTATTAGTTGAATCAAGAGAAAGAATTGATCCTAACTCCCTTAGTAGATAAAGGAGATAGAAGCAATTAACTCTCTGAACAACATATGTTATACCACACTTACAAATATCACTCAAGAACACAAGTGTGTTCTTCATACAAAAAGAAAAGTTTACAAAAAATGGAAAATTATAAGATGAATGATGAAGGATCTAAGGGGTCTATTTATACACCTAAAGTCATCTAATAGCTCCAAAACTCCAGCATTATTACATTAGATCGGATCAATGCCAGCCATCCCCTCAATAATAGACAAAAAGTATAAAAAATTAGACAAATCATAACAATCTGTCAAGAGTTACGGCCGTAACATTCAGGAGTTACGGCTGTAACTAGGGTGACTTACGGCCATAACTCCTGAATGTTACGGCCGTAACATGGCTTCGTAAATTTTCTCACTTGAAGCTTTGATAGTTATGTTTTCAGCCCAAAATTTCTCAGACTTTGCGTTTTTGCCCCAGATCTTCTTCGGATGATAACTTTTGATATATAACTCTGATTTTGAATCCGGAAAGACTGCTGAATTCGTCTCGGAAAGCCCTACAACATGAATATATCAAAATTCAACAAAGAGAGTATTTAATAAACATGTTATTTCTTGAGTAAATAAGTTATTTAATCCGATCATCATCCGATAAAAATAAAATTATTAAAACTAATTAATTAAAAGCAAAAAACGAGAAGACTAGCTCAATTATGGGTGAATTTTATCGATACAAACTATGGATAAGTATACAAAACTGACACTTATCACACCCCCAAACTTGAATTCTTGCTAGTCCCGAGCAAGACTCTTTATTAATCACACTCTAAAAATAAAAATAAAAATAAGACACAAAACTAATAATACACACAAAAATTAAAATATAAAAAGAGAAAAGGAGATCAAAATGCCATTAATACACAACAACCAGCTTATACAGTAGATATAAATGAATCAAGATTCAAAATAAATCTACAAATGATTTTGAAGTTAAAACACGGTTTTTATTTTATAATTCCAAAATGCAAGGTTTTCCCCCCAAAAGGCTGATTATTACTTTTCCACTCGTGATACACACGACTCCCTTCAATGGTTGCTCTCGATCACTTGTTTATTTTTCGACTCAATATGAAGAAGAATTTTATTGGCGTCATCAAATATTGTGATTTTCACAAAATTGAGTGTATTGAAATTCAGCTGCTAATTAATTCAAATCTGCTCATAAACTACATCCCTCTTAGTGATAGCTTTCACACCGTTATTTGCTAACGTGTAGCTCTTTTCACCAACACAATTTCTATCTCATTATTTTTTTTTGTAAAAAGGTGATAGCTTTCACACCGTTATTTGCTAACGTGTAGCTCTTTTCACCAATTTTTCTGAGACGGCAGCTACGCACCAACAATGGTTAGTCCTTTATTTTTCGCAAAATTTAAGACTTCCAAAATTAGGCAGCTGTTGCTGCTCAACACTTCTCCTTTTCGTCATTTTTTTTAGGTGATAGCTTTCACACCGTTATTTGATAACGTGTAGCTCTTTTCACCAATGACTCCTCTTTTTTTTTAGGGAATAGAATTTTTGCAGAAAATCATTTCTTAGTTTAAGCATGAAAAATCAAAAACTCCACAAATTAAGTAAATTTCAGTTCTATTTTTCATCAACCGATTGATTCTTCTTTTCTCAAGGTAACGAATGACTCGATTTTATATGATAATTACAAGGCTTGGAAAGAGAGATTAAGGCTCAAAAACTTTTTTGGAATATATAATTTTTTAACCGGTTAAAACGATTTTAGAAACTTGTATATAGCTAATTTATTGGTGTTATGGCCAGATCTAGAAATCTCATAAATCAAAATACTATAAATATATATATATAATAAAAAAAAATTAAGGCAAATAACCAAATCAATCAAAACACACCAAAATTACAACACACCAAAATACTAAAACAAACCACCCCCAAGCTTGAAAATAAAACTGTCCTCAGTTTTAAAAAAAAAAAAAAAAATCAATGCAGAAAAACAGAATACTCCCTGTTAAGAAAGTTGATGTCTGAGCTAACGCTTTTTAGAATCTGCAAGAGAATAAATATACGAGGCACACAACAAAAGAAAATAAAATATACTCGTAAGTATAACACAATTTTTAAGATGCGCATCAAGAAAGTCCGAGGAGTCGCCTTACGCTGCCATCAAAGTTTTTATAAAAAAAAACAAATATTACAGTAATAAAATAATAATAATACATAAATCGCGAATAGATGCGCGTCAAGAGATCAAGAAAAAACTCCTTAAGCTGCCACCATTTAGCACGATTATTACACACGACAGAAAGTAAAAATACAAGAGGTCCGACATGGGTTATCAAAGGGAGAGGAATGAATCCACTTTTCGTTTTCTCACGGTAAAATCTTCTACCCAGACAATTTTAGCTAGAGCTGGATCTGGTTGAGGAACAAATTCATTGAGTTTTTTGATTAGTTCATCTGGTGTTGTTGCAACGACTATGATTCGTTTAGCACGCTCGGAAATAAAACCCTTTTCAGCAGAGTAGTCGATGAAAGACAGTAAACCATCAAAGAAACCATTGACATTAAGCACACCTATTGGTTTTTGATGAACATTTAGCTGGGCTCGTAACCACATGAAAAAGGTCCTCAAGGTTGCCAACACCACCGGTAAGGGTGATAAAGGCAGAAGAATTATTTATCATGTGTGTTATGCGATTTTGCATATTTACAGATCTAATCTATTCTCCAATAGTTGACCCGGTGATTTTACTTTCAGCCAGAGGTTTTGGGATTATTCCCAACACTCTTACTCCTTCCATATAGGCAGAAGCACCAGCTCGTCCCATTAATCCTAGACTTCCTCCTCCGTAAACTATATGAATGTATTTTTCTCCTAAGGTACGACCCAAGTTGTGGGCTGCTTCAGCAAAGCATGCCTCTTTTCCATAACTAGCTCCACCAAAAATGCAGACTGTGCTAAATTTTTTTGTTGAAGATGATGACTCCATTTTTGAAAAGAAAATTTTTTTTTTAGAGAGAAACAGAGAAAAGTGCAAGTTTGAGGGATGAATGAAAGAAACAAGCAGAAAGTTTATTTATAGAAGAAAAAGAAGGTAAAAATTGTTTAACAAGTTTGTGATTGCGTTTGATTGTGCTTCAACTACTCAATAGAATAATGAAAGCATTTATCGCGTATCACATTTTTTATTCAGAAAATCTCACCACACGACAAAAATAAAAGATACTTACGCGTATGTACAGTAGTTGTGATTGTGGCTCACATCTTCCTCTGATTTTACGTTCAGAAACGGCCTAAACGCCTTCTATGAGTCGGGGAGAAGCTTCCCATCCAATTTTCTTACAAATTGGCAAACAGGGTCTTTTAACGTCAGATTCCCAAGACGTTGTTCATATTCTGGTTGGAATTTATTCCACAAACATCGAATTCCGTAATGTACGAGTCCACTAGGTTGCGTGTCAAGAGAAATTTCGATATCATCTAAATTCTCCTTATTCAGACCATCTTTAATGAACTGAATTTTATCTTCTCTGTTTGTAGATGGAATTCCTAAAGATCGACATTTTAAATTACAGTTCCATCTAGCACATTTATAGCAAACGGCTATCATCTTTGCTCGTCGTTTCTTGGCATATGAACTTTTTCCTAGCCCTGGTAAAAATCTAGTCGGTGTTTCTGTGAATTCACCCTCTATTCTTACTTTGGCTTCAATTATGAATCTGATGTAAAAAGGTATGCTTTTATTCATAAGCAACCTCATCCTTTCAAGCCTTGCCTTGTAAATTTTTAAAATTGCATTTTTGCTTAGAAAGGGAAATCTTTTTTCAATTTTATACAACGTTTCTTCCTTGATAAAAAAAATAATAATAAAAAGACAATGAAAATAATTGAAGGAAATATCTACAAATATCAGTTGTTGTGGGAAACTGAAAAATCCGACTTTAATAGTCACGGAGTACCGTTATCCGCCACTTGACCGGACAAACACAATTTAGTACTTAAGTTACAATGTCGAGAAATTTGTACCTATAAAAATAGTTTACAATGTAAGATTTCAAATATAACTTATACTTCCCCGGCAATGGCGCCAAAAACTTGACACGTTTTTAGTGTAACTATCGCAAGTGCACGATATCGTATCAAGTAGTAAAGTGGACTTTTTGAGTCCGGTTTATCGATCCCACAAGGAAGTTTGGTTATAATCTGAATTATACACTATTAGTCTATTTTTATAGATACTAAGATGAGTGAAACACACAATTTAAAGAGTTTGGTTTAATTGTTGCAAAGTAAATGCAATAATAGTTCTAATATTTTAAGGAAATAAAAATATTGCAATTATAATAGATTGATTAACGATAAAATGAAATAGTTGGGATTACAAACTTAGTTCGTCATTAGTTATAAAAGATGTATAGGATATCATAAGATGAATTTTACTTATTATGTTGTGTAGATTCGATTTTCCTTAAAAAGACGGTTTCTCTTTCGAACTATAAAATGCCCCTTGAAATCACTGAATTTGTCCCGCGCATATCCACTTAATTATAAGTCGGATTTGCATGAATTTTTGATATAGTATACCTAATATACTTAAGAACATATATATAGCAACTTCTGCCCCTGAGTCACACGAATTCAATACCATCCACACATATTTTCAAAAAGTGGCAGAAATGATTCTTTTGTTGTCTTAGTGAGTTTTAAGCCCTATAAATCCACCTTAAATGCAAGTTTAGGCTATGTATGAGTTCTAAACACCATTATAACGTACATAAGCACCTAAACCAGCTCTCACAACTTCATATCATACAAGAACCATAGCTAGAACAAGAGTAAAACGAAGATAACTCACATTGATTGTGAACTGAATTGAGGTATTGATGTTTTTTGTGATTTCTCCTCAATTTTTTGATGGATTTTCGAAGTGTGGAGCTTATGAATCGAGTTCAGAGTGTCTATAAGAGTTTAGAATCAGTTTCCTCCCTTATCTAAGTGAAAGAGTCGGTTTATAAGGGTGAAAGTTCTAAAATGCCACTCAATGGCCTCCAGAAGTCAGGTTTAGAAGAATGGACCGGTTGAAGTTGTTATAATCCGGTTCTTGGATGTTTTAAACGGTTATTAGGAGGTATTGATCATCTTTAGGGTATGTATGTATGGTCCAAGGTTTTTGATAAAGTTTAATATGTATTTTTATTGTTTAAACTCAGCAACTTTTGCGAATACCTTCGAAAGTGGTAGAAACTGAGTTTCAGCTCGGCCTCTTATTATTTTGGCCTCTATCAGGTCTCTCGGCATATAAGGGCTCAGCTTGAAATCTTATCCTCTTTGCCTTGGCTTAGTCTATCAGCACCTATATCTTAAGATCACCTCATCTATATCACAAGTCCAAGATGACTTTAGAAGATGTACTTGTTTTGCCCAAGGGGCACAAAAACATTGTATCCATTCCGGTCATGGACCGAAAAGGCTTTTCATTTTTCATTGGTGATGGTTCCTGCAAAATTTATTTTAGAAATAAACTAGTGGGTACTGCTACATTGTTGAATGGATTGTATCATCTAAATCTCAGCAACAAAGTAGTTGTGAATACTATGACTAGAAAACGTGGTAGGGATGAAACCAATCAAGTTTTGAAATGGCATCTTAGACTTGGTCATGTTGGTCAGAACAAGGTTTACAAGATGGAAAAGGATGGACTTATGGGTCCATTAGGATCAGATCCCTTTCCTACTTGTGAATCTTGCCTTAAAGGCAAAATGACTAAGTCCCCCTTCACATGGACTTTTGAAAGAGCCGCTGATAAATTGGGATTAATCCATATTGACGTTTGTGGTGCTTTGGAAGCAGCATGTGACGGATATCAATATTTCATCACGTTTACAGATGATCATACTAGGTATGGTTATGTATACTTAATGAAACATAAATCCGAGACCTTTGAGAAATTCCAGGAATTCAAGGCCCTAGTCGAGAAACAAACTAGTAATCATATCAAAGCACTTCGGTCGGACCGAGGTGGCGAGTATATGAGTACAGAGTTTGACGAGTTCCTTAAGGAACATGGAATAGTTTCACAACTAACACCTCCAGGTACTCCTCAGTTAAATGGTGTGTGAGAAAGAAGGAACCGGACCTTGTTAAACATGGTCCGTTCCATGTTGGGCTATACTGACTTACCAATTTACCTGTAGGGGTATGCACTCCTGACTACCGCTTATATCTTAAACAGATGTCCTTCCAAATCCATTCCTAAAACTCCACATGAGATGTGGGAGGGAAGAAAACCAAGTCTTAATCATATTAGGATTTGGGGATGTCCCGCCTATGTCAAGAAGACTAAGGTGGAAAAGTTGGAAGCTAGGTCTGCGAAGGGACGTTTCATTGGATTCCCGTCTGGGACGATGGGATATCTATTCTACATGACCGAAGATCGAAAGATCATTGTTGCTTTACAAGCACACTTCCTGGAAGATGAGTTCATTCAGGAAGGCGGAGCAGGTAGAAGTATTTCTTTAGAAGAATACAATGAAACTCCTCGGGAGACACCTGTGCAAGAAACTGGAACCGAACTTTCTGAAACACAAGTACAACCACCTTGTAGGTCTAGTAGGGTGTCTCATTTACCTGAGAGGTATGGGCTTGTGCACTTGGAGGAGCTGGGTCTCCATGAGGTTCCAAGTGATAGCCAAGAGACCGACCCGACGACCTATGACCAAGCGATGGTGGATGTAGACTCCGCGAAATGGCGTGAAACTATGGAAGCTGAGATAGACTCGATGCATGTCAATCAGGTCTGGACTCTAGTAGACCGCCCCAAGGGCATAATGCCTATTGGGAACAAGTGGATCTACAAGAGAAAGACTGATGGTGATGGCAAGGTTGACGCCTATAAGGCCAGGCTTGTGGCAAAGGGTTATACCCAGATGTAAGGGATCAATTACCATGATACCTTCTCGCCCGTAGCTATGATCAAGTCTATTCGCATGATGCTTGCTATAGCAGCCTACCACGATTATGAGATATGGAAATGGATGTAAAGACGGATTTCCTTAATGGATTCCTCGAGGAGGAAATCTATATGGAGCAGCCTAAAGGCTTTGTGTCCAAAGTCGATATTCAGAAAGTGTGCAAGCTTCAGTGTTCCATTTATGGACTAAAGCAAGCATCGCGTAGTTGGAACCTTCGTTTTGACGAGGCGATCAAAGAGTTTGACTTCGTGCAAAATGAAGAGGAATCTTGTGTATACAAGAGGGTTAGTGGGAGCAAGATCGCATTCTTAGTACTATATGTAGATGACATTCTACTAATAGGAAATGATGTGGGAATGCTCAGTTCTATGAAAGCTTGGCTTTCGAGTAATTTCTCCATGAAAGACTTGGGAGAAGCTACCTATATTCTTGGTATTTGACCCTACCGGGATAGAGCGAAGAGAACAATAGGTCTTTCCCAAGCCCTCTATATAGATAAAATCATAAAGCAATTTAAGATGGATGATTCTAAAAGAGGGTTCCTACCGATGCGACATGGAATAAAACTCACCTTGAAGATGTGTCCTCAAAATGAGGAACAACGAAAAGAAATGAGTAATATACCATATTCCTCGGCCGTGGGTAGCCTTATGTATGCTATGTTGTGTACAAGACCTGACATCGCGCATGCTGTAAGCGTGGTGAGTAGGTTTCAGGCAAACCCAGGTAGGGAACATTGGACTACTGTAAAGAACGTTCTCAAGTACTTAAGAAGGACTAGAGATATGGTTCTTATGTATGGCGGTGGAGAATTGGATGTGGTGGGATTCACTGATTCGGACTTCCAATGACTGAAGGACGACTCGATGTCCACTTCTGGCCACATATTTACTCTTAATGGAGGAGCAGTATCTTGGCGTAGTGCCAAGCAAAGTGCGACTGCTGATTCCACCTGTCAGGCTGAGTATCAAGAAGCCTCGGAGGCTTCCAAGGAAGGGTTCTGGATTAAGAAGTTTCTGGGAGAACTTCAAGTGATACCATGTCCGAGTCGCCTGTCTACCAGATCGCGACAACGACAGAGTCAGAAAGTGTGCCAAGGAGCCGAGGTTTCACAACAGCACCAAACATATTGAGAGGAAGTATCATCTCGTAATAGAATTTGTTCGCAAGGGATACATTGTGCTGCACAGAGTAGACTCGGCCGAAAACGTCGCCGATCCACTGACCGAGCCACTTTCTCAGACTAGCTTGGAGCGTCATCTAGAGAACATGGGTATTAGATACCATAGTGTGTGGCATTGAGTGCAAGTGGGAGATTGTTAGGAGTATGCCCTCAAATGCCACTCAGAGGTTGTTGAGTGAGGGCATTGTACTTGTAATTATGTAAACCATTTATATAAGGTAAATGAATGTTTCTTTATTTACTGGTAGTTACTGGCATTCCTAACTCGTAAATAAACATATAGAAACTAGTCCGGGTATTTGAGAGGAAAACGTTCCACTCCTTATTGGATAAGGGGGTCGGCACTGGAAAGGTTATAGCTCAAATACTTAATCGTTCGCAAGTCGATGAAACTGGACTGGGCGTTAAGTTTATGTGAAGTTTTGTATGACGTGTTCTTTGACATGGAGAGTGTCTGTCGAACACTAATGGTTAGTGGGATCACACGTTATAGGTATGCTAATTGGATTAGTATACTCGAACCGACTCACCCTCGATTCGTCACACGGATTTCACTCCGGGACAGTCAATGACGGAATCGAAAGGTTGTGATAGGTATTCGTGAATCTTCGACTTGAGGATTTAGTAGGGATGTGCTTGTGACGTCAAGATTTTCATTAGAGTAGTTCGACCCTGTAAACCGGAAGGCGGGGGTCAACCTCGACGTGCATCTTGATGGGCAAGTAGCAGGTCCTACTGAATACCAAGATAGAATTCTTTCTCCCGTTAGTGAGCGGGTTATATGTCCTATGCGGTTATTGGCAGATGAGATCATAAGTCTTTGGCCAAAGCATTGGAGCTAGTTGTATTAGATACACGACATCTCGATGATCTCGATTTGCATTAACACATGCATAGCGTCAAGTACAGATAGGGTTTGACTGACCGTGACCCTATAACTTGATCGGGACATTTGAAAGAAGGGTTTATACGTATACTGATATTCCCGACAGAATGGTTCTTGAATGATCCCAATCATTCGTTCTCAGTTGGGGTACAGTGTAGGCCGCCAGGCTGGCTAGGTGGTGCTACTACTCTTTGGTTCCTCCCATTGCTGATTGAGACGGACCTACCGAGTCGCGCATTAGGATTGACGATGGAATGAATCAAGCTAATTCTATCATTATGTGTATTAGATATTGGATATCTAAATTTGGGACATTAGATGTCTAAATCAATTTAATGGATAAATTGATTTACGGCCTAATGAATTAAATATATCACTGGGTGATTAATTTAATTCATGGTTATAATTATTTCTTGGAGAAATTAATTATGTTGTAATGTATTTGATATGATGAAATTAATTGGATTAATTAAACTATACAAATACATCGGGACGGAATTGGAGTTTATCTGTTTGGACTCTCGAGAGTTCGAAACGAACCGAACTCATCCGTTTCTCCATGGGCTGCCCCCCATTTCTAGCCACCTTCCTTTTGGACTTATGTATTCATTCTTTAATGAATGATAATAGTGGAGGTGGGGTTAGATTCCCACATGCATGAGTTGTAACATGTGGGAGATGTTGAATAGGAGTGATGAAGACATCTTTCATTCATACACATTGATTCCTACGTGAATAAGAGAGAGGAAAGAGAGAGAGAAGTCTACTTCATCATCTTCTTCTTTATTCAGCAAGTTCTTCTTCATTTTTCTTGGAGAAAATTGAGAGAAATTATTGAGAGAGATAGATATTCATATACTTAGAGTGATATTAATATCTATAACAAGCTTCATCACCTATCTCTAGCCGTATCCTCGGAGGATAGCAAGGTGTTGTCATTCCGTTCGTTTTTCCGGCGCGTGGCAAGTAGAGACGCGGTGCTTTCGGCGTTGGATCGTTCAAGGGCTTGAAGCGGAATAGATTCGTAGAGATCAAGCAAAGCTTGGGGAATAGCTCAAGAGAAGGTTATCCATTTAATCAACGGACTACGAGGGTATGTTTCTCGTATCTCTTGTATTTCGTTTTTGATATTCGTATATACGTAGCTCGATCGATCCTCATAGGGATTCGGATCGAATTAATTTTCATTTTACCGCTTCTGCTGGGCCTTCGTTTTAGGCACCAAATCCCAACAGTTTGATATTATTTTATTCGAGTTATATTGTACAGCGTTGAATCTGTACAGTATGGATAAAATAAACAAAGGGCTGAGATGTCAGTATCGGTATAATTGTCGTATCTGGTCGACAGTTTCATTTGAGGATATCGTGTATCAGGTTATCGTACTTTCGATATAGAGTATATCGTATAAGAATGTTATTGGATTCAGTATATGTATTCAGTAAGTGTATATGTGTTTTCGGTATGTCGAGAACAGCGTATGATTGAAATTGGCTAAGTATAGAATACTTAGCGTACGCTAATGTTGAAGACTTACGTACGCTAAATCACAAGAGTTACGTACGTTATGGCCGAGACATTACGTACGTAACAAGAGGAATCAGACAGGACCGAGTTGTGATCGGATAGTGGGGCCCGGTGTCGGCGGCTTTCGGCGCGGATGTGGACAGGTGAGTCAACGGATGAAGTTATGTACGTTATAGAAGCTGTATTACGTACGTAATACGAGTATAATACTGTAGCAAGTCAACGTACGTATTACGTACGCAACGGAATAAGTGTTACGTACGTTACGGGACGGCTGGCCGAGTCGTGGCCTAGAGGACCTGCAGTGGCCGAGCATGGTCGGCAGTTTCTCGCAGGGGTGGCCATTCACGGTCGGCAGTGACTCGCTGGGCGTAAGGACTTGCCGATAACGTACGTAAAGCTGTGGCCGGTTACGGCCGTAAGTGCCCGTTACGTACGTAAGCAGCTGCCGGTTACGTACGTAAGGCTGTCGGCCAAAATGGACAGAAGGTTAGGCCGTAGCCGGCTACGTACGTAAGGACCCGCCGGTTACGTACATAAGGTGCCGGCAGGTCTCGGCCTATAAGGCCTGGACCGAGTCATCCTTGTCATTTTTCATTTTTCTTCGTTCCTTTCGCGATTTCTTCAGCAAAGTTGATAGATTTGAGTAAGAACATCATGTAGCAACATGTTTTGGAAGTTGGAATCATGAATTAACATCATCTTCCACCCGGATCGAAGGTAAGAACACCTAAACTTTTGGTTTTTGGATATTCTTGGAGTTTCTTGGTGTTTTGGCCGATTTGATTCGTTTTGGATCAGATTATTGATGGAACTTTGTTGTAATCTCGTAATCATTCAATACTCTTGAAGTTTTGTGGAACAAATTCGAGTATTTCTTCGTTAAAATGATTGAATTGGACTATGCCTTCAAAGTGTTCGATGAAATGCCTCAGTGAGTAGAACTTAGGAAATTCTACACGTTTTCATATGAATGATGGTTGAATTGATATTGTTATGATGATTCTTGGTATTTATGGGAATTTTGTTAAGGGAAGGTAATGAATTGATGATCAAATGTCTTGATTATGTTGTTATGATTATGGAATCGTAGTATTCTCGATGTTCTTGATAGTTTGTTGCAATCCATGACATTATGAGAAGTATATATGTTGAAGAACATGATTACATACACCTTGAATTGTGAATAAGGATTGTTTAGATGTTAGAACACATCAGATTATTCCGTTTGGGGACTTTGAATGTGATTTCGGAATAAGTTGTGGAACTCTTGGAATATGATTATCTATAATTAATCGGATTGTCCGGATTGATGATGATAATCGATAATTGGTTTTATTATGAATATACAAAGAGGAAACTTGTAAGTGTATTTAAGATTGAATGTGGAATCATATTGTTGTTTTGAATTCGTGTTTGATTGGTTTGAGTTATATTGTTCGGTTTTGTGTATGATCGAGGTATTGTTGAGCCGTTGAGTTTGATTGGTTGGCTATGTCGGTTATTGGTTATTATCGGATTGTATGTTAATAGATTATTGAAATAGGTTGAGATTATTGATCGGTGAGTATAACCATATGTTGCGGTCGTGTTCGTGTGCGTTCGTGAATCGCTTTGAGCCGGAAGCCGAGGAGCTTGTACTCGGTGACTAGGAATTGGTAACGGATTCATCGGTATCGAGGCAAGTTATTACTTGCTCAGTTATAATGTTTAATGAATGATTTCAGTTTCATTTCGTTTATAATGCATATAGCAATGATTATTACTGCAAATTCTGGTGATTTGGATTATGTGTTGTCTTTCCGATTCTGGGAGTTAAATCATAAGGTTTATGATTCATTTCGGTTATTGGAATTTTGTGTATCGATGATACATTATGGTAAAGACGAGGATATGAGTATCTGTAGTTCATGGTACGTTTGGATTTCCGAGCATTGCGGATAATCGTCGGTGATGGTTTGATATCGAGATTTCTCCCGAAGGACTCGGGGCAAGTATCTTATATCGATTCAGTTAGTGTTAGTGATTTGATCATGCATATTGTCATTCATGTTGTCGAACATGAGGTCGTCTTAGTTGATTTATCATATTGTCGTTCATGTTGCGTTGTTCATGTTGATGAACATTTTGATTTGCATATGTGTATGCATAATTGTGTTGTTTGTGTTGTGTTGATCCGATGGGATCGTGTGATCTATGCTGAGGGCGCTGGATCAGATGTCCACCTCGTGTTGGTCCGACGGGATCATCTTGGGATCTATGCTGAGGGCGCTGGATCATTGGACGGATTTTTCCACCTTGTGTTGGTCCGACGGGATCATCTTGGTATCTATGCTGAGGGCGCTGGATCGTTGGATTACCCAGTGTTGTGTTGTTTTGCATATGTATATTATTGGTTATCCACCTCGTGTTGATCTTGTAGGATCATCTTGGGATCTATGCTGAGGGCGCTGGTGTTGGGATTCCGAAAACAAAACGAAATACGCAGCGGAAAATAAAAACGAATCCCAAACAGGATCGATCAAGTAACATATATACGAAAATATAAATACGAAGATAAAGATCATACCCTTGAAGTCTTTGAAATAATTCTTCGTAGAATTGATGATGATCACGAACCCCGTCCCGAACATGAAATCCCTTCGTTCCAAGCAATGTACGAAGCCTCTACTTCACACGCGTCGGAAGTTGCCCGAAAAAATTCGATAGTAATCTGTTCTCCAAGAACACGGCTAGGAATTACTATAGGAATTTATATCTCTCTTTTATTTCTTATTTTTTCTCAACTCAAAGTGAAAGAAAATAAGATGGATAAAATTCTCCCTCCACTCTCAAACTCTCGGCAGTAGACTTCAGCTCTAAAGTGAAGAATGAGAGTTTACAAGTTGAGAGTTAGACTTGTCATTTATTAATCACAAAATGATAACAATAATGTCATATATAATATCACCAATTATCACCTTAATCATGACATGATAACATGCATGATGTTATTAAAAAACATCAAGACATGTGTAAAGGAGGGAGGGGGCGGCCCATAGGAAGTTTCCTAGAAAACGAGCCAAGCCACTCGGCTCGTATACCGGGCGATCGTCAAACGACTCCGTTAAATACACTCTGTTTATTTACCAATGTATTTATATAAATTACTTAATCTAATTAATTAATTATATTAAATACAACTATATTTCTCTAAGAAATATAATTTATGAATTAATTAATTACCCGATAACTAAATTTAATTCATAAGACCGATATTTGATTTATCCAATAAATCATAATTAGATATCCAATATCTAATATTAATAGAGAGATAATAAATTCACATTTATCCGTCAACGCTCCTGATGCGCGACTCCGTAGGTCCGTCTTAGCCGACATTGGGAGGAACCAATGAGTGCGGGCAGCACTTAGCCAGCCTAGCGGGCCGCACTGTAAACCCCGACTGAGAACGAATGAAGGGATCATTCCAGAATCATTATGTCGTAAATACTATATACGTATAGACCCTTCATCAGATGTCCTGGTCAAGTCTTCGGGTCACGGTAAAGTCAAACCCTACTGTTGACTAAACTCTATACATGTGTTAATGCAAATCAAGACCGACTGATTAATAGTGTATCTAATACGACTATATCAGAATGCTTTGGCCAAAGACTTATGATCTTATTTGCCATTAACCGTATAGGACATTCGCCTGCTCACTAACAGGAGATAGAATCCTTTCTTGGCGTACAGTAAAGACTGCTACCTGCCCGTATAGTCCGCACTTCGAGGTCGACTCAGCAATTAAGCAAATGAGTCTAACTACTCTAATGACAAACTAAACGTCACATGCACATCTTCTACTGAACCCTCAAGTCAAAGGTCCACGTATACTATCACAATCTTTCGATTCGTCATCGACTCTCCGAGAGTGAATACCGTGTGACTGAATCGAGTATGAGTCGTATTCGAGTATACTGGCCCCACCAATATACTTATAACTATGCTATCAAGACGTGCACATGTCCTAGTATCAGTTATACAAGTCATATTAAAACTTAATGCCCATTTTAAGTTTATTGACTTGCGAACAATTTACGTAAATAAACTTTAAACACTTCTAGTGCATTTTCTCTTATCCCATAACGAGAATGGAATGTTCGATTTATTTACATGGACTTCACTTCAATGTTTACCAAGTCAAGAATGCAATTGAAATACAATAAATAGTGAATGAATCGTATTGCCTTTTTATTAATTATTCCATAATTACAAGTACAATGCCCTTACTCTCTCATCCCCTGAGTGGCATTCGAGGGCATATTCCTAATAATCTCCCAGTTGCACTCAATGCCACACATCATGGTATCCAATACCCATGTTCTTCAGATGTCTTTCCAAGACGGCCTGAGATAATGGCTTAGTCAGCGGGTCAGAGACATTGTCTTCTGACTCTACTCTTTGCAATGAAACATATCCCTTTTCCACCATCTCTCAAACGATGTGGTATTTTCTCTTTATATGCTTGGTGTTGTGGTAAGCCCTAGGCTCCTTGGCTTGGGCGATAGCTGTAACACCCCGAGATATTCGGAATAATTACAGCGCCGTAAACCCTTTGAGTAAAGATTTACAAGGCAAATTAAAAGAAATGCAAATATAATTCAATCTTACAACTGAAGTTCAAAATACAGAACTGGTTCAACCGATCCAAAGAGTTAACTTATACAACCATATCGAAAATGACCTTATTAAAACACACGTACTCGAGTACTAAAGTGAACCAAGAAGACAATCACAATAACAATTAACATCAACCATATCACTGAGCCATTTCATCGTCCTGTCGGTACTGTGGTTGCTTCCCCGCTCCTTGGCTACCTGAACATCAAAATAATGTCCACCCCCGAAGGGATTAGCAAAACAATGTTAGTACAAGTATCATAATACATAAATCATCAGTACATCATAAAACATGCAAAACGGACTTCCGTCATCGGAATCCAACGATGTGAACCCTTACGATTCCATCAACACAATACAAGGTAATCCAGCGATCCAGCGCCCATGGTATAGATCCCCATGATGATCCCGTCGGACCAACGCATGGTGGAAAACACGTCCAGCGATCCAGCGCCCTCAGCATAGATCCCCATGATGATCCCGTCGGACCAACGCATGGTGGAAAACCCATCCAGCGATCCAGCGCCCTCAGCATAGATCCCCATGATGATCCCGTCGGACCAACGCATAGTGGACATTCGATCCAGTGCCCTCAGCATAGATCCTCATGACCCCCCTCAGATCATTTATACCATAAACCGATCAATTATGCATACATATATGTATTTCAATATGTTCATCAATACGAACAATTAACAACGAATACCACGAGAAATTAAAGAAATAAATCTCATATTCGACAACATGAACAAAACCATATGCATGATCAAAGTTCCAATATAAATCAAACTCAACATATGATACTTGCCTCGAAAATGGCAAGAATGAAATACTCCAACAAATGACACGCGTCCGTATGCCACCGCCCCTCGATCGTCCCCTATGCAAGGCTCGGACCTAAGAAATAATAAAAGATTCCTCTCAAGTCGTACGAATGTCTAACAATCCAGTTTACGGCCGCAAGCTCTAAAAAAATGAATTCTGCCTGAACTACTTAGCGCGCGCTACGTACTCTACGTAACGTGCGCTAAGCCTGCCCGTTAACGTACGCAAATAACTAAGTTTAGCGTGCGCTATTATGCCGTGATCCTCACTGAGCGGCCCTCAATGAATGTACGCTCGATGACATAATGTACGTTACGTACCCAACGTAGCGTACGTTACTCATTCCCGATAGCGCACGTTAATATATACATCTTAGCGTGCGCTAACTGTGCATGGCAGTTACTACAGGGCAGAAAACTTGAGCTAAAGGTGATGAAACTCATGAAATCTTCAGTGTTAATACATGCCAACTCCGTGCATATCATGCTCATACGGTTTGTGAAAGATCTTTATAGATTAAATGACTACGAGACACAAGGATACATATCTTCATTACAACACCATAATTCATCTTGATCTTCAAGAAAATATCCTAAGTTCAATTCATTCCAAGTCCCAAAACATATAATTCCTTACGTAAAACATAAGAACTAGGTAATCTCCATATACTGGTCATAATCGGTTTTGAAGATACATGAATATGCTTAGGATTCCATATACTAAAAAGGTTCAATGGATTATACGATGAATAAGTGCCGAAACGTCAAAAATATCCTTCTAACACATGATGTTCGACTACCGACGAATTTAACTGACTAGATAATCAAGATCAAAACGTCCTTTAGATATTATTAATATTGGTGAAGAATCACCTACCTCAAAGTAGTGAAGAACACGAAGGAACTAGAAGAAATCCAACACCGAGAGCTTGAACACCAATCTCCAATGATCTACAATCTTCGACTCGAGCTAGGATGCTGGTATGAAGGGTTTAGGATGAAGAGAGTAATTCTCTAAGTCCAATGATTCGGATGTGGGAAGTGAAAAGACTGAAAATACGAAAAAGGTTGCTGTCCTATTTATAGAAAGTGGTTATTAGCGCGCGCTAGTCCATATTCGTAGCGTGCGCTAGCGGCTTACTGACTTCACTGTACTCAGCAGTTAGCATGCGCTATCCTTATATCAGTAGCGTGTGCTACCGCGTTGACTTGGCTTTTTCCCGAAAGCCGTCCAGGTTCATCCCGACATAATCCGACCGAGATCCGCAGCCGATCTCACCTACCGCCCCGTCTCAATCATGCTGGATACGTGTAGCGCACGCTAAGGTTCATACATAGCGTGCGCTACGGCTCCAAATTAGCGTATGCTACATATAGTCGATAGCGTGCGCTACATGCGCAGAATCATAATTTAGATCACATTCATGAAATCATGCGCTCAACAACACTGGATCATTAAATACGGAGAATAATACTCAGATCAAAATGCAACAATTACAATATCACAACGTTCAATTACATATCAGAAATCTCGGGTATTACATCCTTCCTCCCTAAAAAGAAGTTTCGTCCCGAAACTTAAGATGAAAACAACTCTGGATATCTAGTCTTCATACTATCCTCCATTTCCCAAGTGGCCTCTTCAAATCTGTGTCGTGACCATTGTATTTTAATCAAGTGTATTGGTTTATTCCTCAATTGTTTGATCCGACTCTCAAGTATCTTGATTGGTCTCTCTTCGAAGGTGCCGTCATTCACTATCTCGATCTCATCGAACTCAATGATATGACTGGGATCCGGTACATACCTCCGCAGTTGGAATACGTGAAACACATTGTGAACGTGACTCAGCGATGGCGGTAAGGCCAACCTGTATGCTAAATCCCCAACTCTCTCGAGGATCTCGAATGGCCCGATATATCTCGGACTTAGCTTGCCTTTCCTCCCAAAACGAAAAATTCCTCGTGTAGGAGACACCTTCAATAGTACGTGGTCCCCAATGTCGAACTCTAGAGGGCAACGACGTACGTCTGCATAATACTTCTGTCGACTCTGGGCAGTCAACAGTCTTTCTCGAATCAAAGCTATCTTCTCTTGAGTTTGAACTATCAATTCCGGTTCCGTCCCGATCAAATCCGAAGAATCATCCCAGCACAGGGGTGATCGGCATCTTCTCCCGTACAACGCTTCAAATGGTGCCATCTTAATAGAAGCATGCCAACTATTATTGTAGGTGAATTCAATCAACGGCAAATGAACTTCCCAATCAGTTGACCAATCCAAAGCACAAGCTCTAAGCATGTCTTCTACTGTTTGTATAGTCCTTTCGGACTGACCGTCCGTCTGAGGATGATAAGCCGTGCTAAAGCTTAGCTCAGTCCCCAAACCCCTGTGAACTGCCTTCCAGAAGTGCGACACGAAACGACCATCTCGATCTGAAATAATGGTCTTCGGTGTCCCATGTAATCTGTTTATCTCTGCAATAAATACTTGCGCCAATCTCTCGGGTCCCCAATTATCTTTAAATCCTAGGAAATGAGCCGACTTGGTTAGTCCATCAACTACAACCCAAATCATGTTCATTCCCGTCTTGGTCCTTGGCATACTGGTGATGAAATCCATCGAGATATCCTCCCACTTCCATTCAGGGATCGGAAGCGGCTTTAACATTCCGGCAGGTCGCTGATGTTCAATCTTAACCTGCTGACAAGTCAAACACTTTGAAACGTATTACGCACGTCCTTCTTCATATTCCCCACCGTAAATTTTGTTTTAGATCCTTATACATCTTATCACGCCCGGTGAATAGAATAAGGCGCGCTGTGAGCTTTCTTCAGAATTGTCCGTCTCAAATCATCAGCATCGGGAATGCAAAGTCGACTCTGAAATCTCAGAACTCCATCATCTTGTATCACGAATCCTAGGGCCTTTCCTTTCTTTACTTCGTCACATAACCGAAGGATCAGAGAATCGTTCAACTACTTAGATTTGATTTCCTCGACTAGTGATGAAGTCAGTTCCATCACATATAGTTGCCCTTGGATTCCTGGTGCCCATACTTCAATCCCTTCGCGGATCAGTTCCCGTTGAATGCTGGTTCGGGATGTAAGTGCTTCCAACACTCGAAGAGAAACAGGTTTACGGCTCAATGCATCGGCTACTACGTTTGCTTTACCCGGATGATAAAGGATTTCCAAGTCGTAATCCTTGATCAATTCCAGCCACCTTCTCTACCTCATGTTTAAATCTTTCTGACTAAAGATGTACTTGAGACTCTTATGATCTGTAAAGATCTGAAAATGAGTGTCGTATAAATAATAATCGCCAAATTTTCAAGGCAAAGACCACAACTGCTAGCTCCAGATCATGAGTCGGGTAATTAACCTCGTACGGTTTCAACTGCCGAGAAGTATAGGCAATCACCTTATCCTTTTGCATCAACACACATCCCAGACCCTGATTTGAAGCGTCGCTGTATACCATGAATCCATCAGTTCCATCTGGTAACGCTAATATAGGTGATGTCGTCAGTCTCCTCTTAAGTTCGTCAAAATCAGCCTGGCATTTCTCATCCCACGTGAACTTTTGAGTTTTCTGTAATAGCTGAGTGAGTGGACGAGCAATTTTGGAAAATCCCTCTACAAAACGGCGATAATAACCAGCAAGTCCTAAGAAACTCCGGACTTCTTTCACGTTATTAGAAGCTTCCCATTCCAAGATTGCTTCGACTTTCTTCTGTCCACTGAACTCCACACCGATATCATATGCCCAAGGAAAGTTACTTCCCTAAGCTAGAACTCGCATTTGGAAAGCTTTGCATACAGCTGTTCCTTCCTCAAGATGCTCAAAACCACACGCAAATGCTCAGCGTGCTCCTCTGTGTCTTTCGAATATATCAAGATGTCATCGATGAAGACGACCACAAATTTATCCAAGTATTCTAAGAATACCCGATTCATCAATTGCATGAATACCACAGGAGCATTGGTAAGTCCAAATGGCATCACTACAAATTCATAGTGCCGCATCGACATGAAAGGCACTTTGGTATATCCGATTCCTTAATTCTCAACTGATGGTATCCTGATCGCAAGTCAATCTTCGAGAATACCCTTGCCCCTTGCAGTTGATCGAACAAGTCGTCGATCCGAGGTATAGGATACTTATTCTTGATTGTCACTTTGTTGAGCTCCCTATAATCAATACATAATCGGAGGGATCCGTCTTTCTTCCGGACAAAGAGAACGGGCACTCCCCAAGGAGAAACGCTAGGTTGAATATAACCCTTCTGTAATAATTCCTCCAGTTGCTTCTTTAGTTCATACATCTCGGTTGGCGCCATGCGGTATGGTGATCTGGAAATAGGAGCGGCTCCAGGCTCTAATTCGATAGTGAACTCTACTTCTCTCTGCGGAGGTAACCCAGGTAGTTCGTCAGGAAATACATCTGAGAATTCATTCACAACTGGAATAGATGAGAGCTCTACTCATTCCTCTTTCCTCATGGCATAGCACCAAATTCCATGACATCCCTGCTTCAGTAATTTCACGGCTTTCATTGCTTTGATCAATTTTCCCGAGCTTCCCGGTCTCCATCCTCGGAATAAGTGTTCAGATCCGTCATCAGCAATGATAGAAATGACTCTTTTTCGATAATTCAGAATAGCTCCATAACGGTTGAGCCAATCGTCTCCGAGAATTAAGTCGTCACCATGTATGTCAACTACAATAAGATTTGATGGCCAATCTCTCCCTCCTATAGACACTGGAAAATCTCTAGTTTCTAGGGTTCCCACAATTTTCTCTCCGCTCGGTAATCCCACAACATAAGGTTCACAATCATACAAGCACGAGATTTTCAAACGATTAACACAATTCCAAGATATAAAAGAATGCATAGCTCCTGAATCGAATAAGACACTAACTGGTTGCAAAAGGATCTCAATCGTACCTGATGCAACAGCTGTGTTCTGATCGTCTGACTTCTTCATCTCGTAAATACGCGGAGCAACGGACCCAGCACTGGATGCCTCTCTTTTCCCAACATTATGCTGCTGGAAACCGCTTTGCTGCGTCTGGTTTACACTAGTGTCCTTCGGAACCGGTACAGGAGTGCGAGTACCAAAAGATCGAGTCGCATTTCCACAAAATGTTGCGCGATGCCCTTCTTGTCCACAGTCGAAACAGGTCACAGCAGGCGCGAAATCATCACGTCGAACATGCCCCGCTTTGCCACAGTTATAACATTTCTTCCCTGCGTCTGAAACGGTTGGTACTGCCCGGAACTTCTTTCCACCTCGAGAAGGATGCGGAGGCCTCCTGGATGAATGAAAAGAGGACTGGCCCCTGCGAGGCCCACTACTCTTATTCTCCGTGAAGTTGCCAGACACCTTCTGTTTCTTTGCTTCCTTTGACTTTTCTACTGCCGCCTCTTTCATATCATAGGCCAGTGCTTTGTCCTGATACTGTCGCAAGGTGGTACATTCAAATCCGGACATATACTGCTGAATTTCCAGCTTCATTCGCATGTCAAAATGAAAAATCCTCTCTGCCTCGGTCCTGACCAAGTGGTGCATATAAGTCAACTGGTGATTAAAAGTCTTAATCACGTCTGTCACAGATGCTTCTGAATTTTGTGGTGAGAAAAACTCCCGGACTCGGGCCTCTCTAACTGGGTGAGGACAATACTGCGCTTCCATCATTAATTTGAACTTCGTCCAGTCGATATTGTGCTCCTCAGCTCGAATGGCCTCCCACCAGTCGAAAGCCTCCCCCGTCAGAAGATACTGGGAGACCGGAACCTTTCTTTCATTGGGACAGTTAATCCCCGCAAAAATCTTCTCTAACTCCTTCAGCCAGTGATCCCAAGAAAGCGTCTCAGCAGAACCGTCAAATTTCGGAGGGTGCAATTTGACCACCTCAGTAAGCCATTTATCTCCCCGATTATCCACGTTATGCTGCTGTCCCATCGCCGTCTGCATGCGATCAAAAACTTGAGCAAACTGGTTTATCTGAGCAACCACCTGCTGAAGCACTCCCGACACATTAGGATCTGCATTATTATTTGCTGATCCTTGCTGTCCTCCAGAATGGGAATCGGTTCGACTAGCAAATATATCTGGGGTAGACGCCGAATCCTCCTGTCTCATATTTCCACGTCCGCATCCACGACCACGTCCGCGTACACGACCTCCTCTCAACATACTGTAAACACAAATACTCAATATCCAGGGCAAACTTTCTAAAAGAAAGTCCATCAATATTCACAAAACATGAATTAAATAAAACGGTAGTATTTGAGATTAGGAAACTTACAACCACGGTCCACACGACGATGCTGGCTCAGCAGTGATGTTACAAACGACCAATAATCAAATAACGTAAACAGACCCACCTAACCCGACTGCCAAGATATCCATGAATCTTAGCTCTGATACCATACTCTGTAACACCCCAAGATATTCGGAATAATTACAGCGGCGTAAACCCTTTAAGTAAGGATTTACAAGGCTAATTAAAAGAAATGCAAATATAATTCAATCTTACAACTGAAGTTCAAAATACAGAACTGGTCCAACCGATCCAAAGAGTTAACTTATACAACCATATCGAAAATGACCTTATTAAAACACACGTACTCGAGTACTAAAGTGAACCAAGAAGACAATCACAATAACAATAAACATCAACCACATCACTGAGCCATTTCATTGTCCTGTCGGTACTGTGGTTGCTTCCCCGCTCCTCGGCTACCTGAACATCAAAACAATGTCCACCCCCGAAGGGGTTAGCAAAACAATGCTAGTACAAGTATCATAATACATAAATCATTAGTACATCATAAAACATGCAAAACGGACTTCCGTCATCGGAATCCAACGATGTGAATCCTCACGATTCCATCAACACAATACAGGGTAATCCAGTGATCCAACGCCCTTGGTATAGATCCCCATGATGATCCCGTCGGACCAACGCATGGTGGAAAACCCATCCAAATGATCCAAAGGCCCTCAGCATAGATCCCCATGATGATCCCGTCGGACCAACGCATGGTGGACATTCGATCCAGCGCCCTCAGCATAGATCATCATGACCCCCCCTCGGATAATTTATACCATAAACCGATCAATTATGCATACATATATGCATTTCAATATGTTCATCAATACGAACAATTAACAACGAATACCACGAGAAATTAAAGAAATAAATCTCATATTCGACAACATGAACAAAACCATATGCATGATCAAAGTTCCAATATAAATCAAACTCAACATATGATACTTGCCTCGAAAATGGCAAGAATGAAATACTCCAATAAATGACACGCGTCCGTATGCCACCGCCCATCGATCGTCCCCTATGCAAGGCTCGGACCTAAGAAATAATAAAAATTCCTCTCAAGTCATACGAATGTCTAACAATCCGGTTTACGGCCGCAAGCTCTAAAAAAATGAATTCTGCCTGAACTACATAGCGCGCGCTACGTACTCTACGTAACGTGCGCTAAGCCTGCCTGTTAACGTACGCAAATGACCAAGTTTAGCGTGCACTAGCCGTATCTTGTGATCCTCATCAATGTACCGATCGCCATGCCTGATGACATAACGTACGTTACGTACCCAACGTAGCGTACGTTACTCATTCCCGATAGCGCACGTTAATATATACATCTTAGCGTGCGCTAACCGTGCATGGCAGTTACTACTGGGCAGAAAACTTGAGCTAAAGGTGATGAAACTCATGAAATCTTCAGTGTTAATACATGCCAACTCCGTGCATATCATGCTCATACGGTTTGTGAAAGATCTTTATGAATTAAATGACTACGAGACACAAGGATACGTATCTTCATTACGATACCATAATTCATCTTGATCTTCAAGAAACTATCCTAAGTTCAATTCATTCCAATTCCCAAAACATATGATTCCTTACGTAAAACATAAGAACTAGGTAATCTCCATATACTGGTCATAATCGGTCTTGAAGATACATGAATATGCTTAGGAGTCCATATACTAAAAAGGTTCAATGGATTATACGATGAATAAGTGCCGAAACGTCAAAAATATCCTTCTAACACATGATGTTCCACTACCGACGAATTTAACTGACTAGATAATCAAGATCAAAACGTCCTTCAGAGATTTATAATATTGGTGAAGAATCACCTACCTCAAAGTAGTGAAGAACACGAAGGAACTAGAAGAAATCCAACACCGAGAGCTTGAACACCAATCTCCAATGATCTACAATCTTCGACTCGAGCTAGGATGCTGATATGAAGGGTTTAGGTTGAAGAGAGTAATTCTCTAAGTCCAATGATTCGGATGTGGGAAGTGAAAAGACTGAAAATACGAAAAAGGATGCTGTCCTATTTATAGAAAGTGGTTATTAGCGCGTGCTAGTCCATATTCGTAGCGTGCGCTAACGGCTTACTGACTTCACTGTACTCAGCAGTTAGCGTGCGCTATCCTCATATCAGTAGCGTGCGCTACCGCGTTGACTTGGATTTTTCCCGAAAGCCGTCCAGGTTCATCCCGACATAATCCGACCGAGATCCGCAGCCGATCTCACCTACCGCCCTGTCTTCATCATCCTGGCTACGTGTAGCGCGCGCTAAGGTTCATACATAGCGTGCGCTACGGCTCCAAATTAGCGTATGCTATATATAGTCGATAGCGTGCGCTACATGCGCAGAATCACAATTTAGATCACATTCATGAAATCATGAGCTCAACAACACCGGATCATGAAATACGGAGAATAATACTCAGATCAAAATGCAACAATTACAATATCACAAGGTTCAATTACATATCATAAATCTCGGGTATTACATCCTTCCTCCCTAAAAAGAAGTTTCATCCCAAAAATTAAGATGAAAACAACTCTGGATATCTAGTCTTCATACTGTCCTCCATTTCCAAAGTGGCCTCTTCAACTCCGTGTCGTGACCATTGTATTTTAACCAAGTGTATTGGTTTATTCCTCAATTGTTTGATCCGACTCTCAAGTATCTTGATTGGTCTCTCTTCGAAGGTGCCGTCATTCGCTATCTCGATCTCATCGAACTCAATGATATGACTGGGATCCGGTACATACCTCCGCAGTTGGGATACGTGAAACACATTGTGAACGTGACTCAGCGATGGCGGTAAGGCCAACCTGTATGCTAAATCCCCAACTCTCTCGAGGATCTCGAATGGCCCGATATATCTCGGACTTAGCTTGCCTTTCCTCCCAAAACGGAAAATTCCTCGTGTAGGAGACACCTTCAATAGTACGTGGTCCCCAATGTTGAACTCTAGAGGGCGACGACGTATGTCTGCATAAGACTTCTGTCGACTCTGGGCAGTCAACAGTCTTTCTCGAATCAAAGCTATCTTCTCTTGAGTTTGAAATATCAATTCCGGTTCTGTCCCGATCAAATCCGAAGAATCATCCCAGCACAGGGGTGATCGGCATCTTATCCCGTACAACGCTTCAAATGGTGCCATCTTAATAGAAGCATGCCAACTATTATTTTAGGTGAATTCAATCAACGGCAAATGAACTTCCCAATCAGTTGACCAATCCAAAGCACAAGCTCTAATCATGTCTTCTACTGTTTGTATAGTCCCTTCAGACTGACCCTCCGTCTGAGGATGATAAGCCGTGCTAAAGTTTAGCTCAGTCCCCAAAACCCTATGAACTGCCTTCCAGAAGTGCGACACGAAACGACCATCTCGATCTGAAATAATGGTCTTCGGTGTCCCATGTAATCTGACTATCTCTGCAATAAATACTCGCGCCAATCTCTCGGGTCCCCAATTATCTTTAATTCCTAGGAAATGGGCCGACTTTGTTAGTCGATCAACTACAACCCAAATCATGTTCATTCCCGTCTTGGTCCTTCGCATACTGGTGATGAAATCCATCGAGATATCCTCCCACTTCCACTCAGGGATCGGAAGCGGCTTTAACATTCCGGCAGGTCGCTGATGTTCAATCTTAACCTCCTGACAAGTCAAACACTTTGAAACGTATTCTGCTATGTCCTTCTTCATATTCCCCCACCAGAAGTTTTATTTTAGATCCTTATACATCTTATCACGCCCGGTGAATAGAATAAGCCGCTACCGTGAGCTTCCTTCGATTGTCCGTCTCAAATCATCAAGACGGAACGCAAAGTCAACTCTAAAATCTCAGAACTCCATCATCTTGTATCACGAATCCTGGGGCCTTTCCTTTCTTTACTTCGTCACATAACCGAAGGATCAGAGAATCGTTCAACTGCTTAGATTTGATTTCCTCGACTAGTGATGAAGTCAGTTCCATCACATATAGTTGCCCTTGGATTCCTGGTGCCAATACTTCAATCCCTTTGCGGATCAGTTCCCGTTGAATGCTGGTTTGGGATGTAAGTGCTTCTAACACTCGAAGAGAAACAGGTTTACGGCTCAATGCATCGGCTACTACGTTTGCTTTACCCGGATGATAAAGGATTTCCAAGTCGTAATCCTTGATCAATTCCAGCCACCTTCCCTGCCTCATGTTTAAATCTTTCTGACTAAAGATGTACTTGAGACTCTTATTATCTGTAAAGATCTGACAATGAGTGCCGTATAAATAATGTCGCCAAATTTTCAAGGCAAAGACCACAGCTGCTAGCTCCAGATCATGAGTCGGGTAATTGGCCTCGTACGGTTTCAACTGCCGAGAAGCATAGGCAATCACCTTATCCTTTTGCATCAACACACATCCCAGACCCTGATTTGAAGCGTCGCTGTATACCATGAATCCATCAGTTCCATCTGGTAACGCTAATATAGGTGTTGTCGTCAGTCTCCTCTTAAGTTCGTCAAAACCAGCCTGGCATTTCTCATCCCACATGAACTTTTGAGTTTTCTGTAATAGCTGAGTGAGTGGATGAGCAATTTTGGAAAATCCCTGTACAAAAGGGCGATAATAACCAGCAAGTCCTAAGAAACTCCGGACTTCTTTCACGTTATTAGGAGCTTCCCATTCCAAGATTGCTTTGAATTTCTTCGGGTCCACCTGAACTCCGTCAGCTGATATCACATGCCCAAGGAAAGTTACTTCCCTAAGCCAGAACTCGCATTTGGAAAGCTTTGCATACAGCTGTTCCTTCCTCAAGATGCTCAAAACCACACGCAAATGCTCAGCATGCTCCTCTGTGTCTTTCGAATATATCAAGATGTCATCGATGAAGACGACCACAAATTTATCCAAGTATTCTAAGAATACCCGATTCAACAATTACATGAATACCGCAGGAGCATTGGTAAGTCCAAATGGCATCACTACATATTCATAGTGCCCGTACCGGGACCTGAAAGCAGACTTTGGTATATCCGATTCCTTAATTCTCAACTGATGGTATCCTGATCGCAAGTCAATCTTCGAGAATACCCTTGCCCCTTGCAGTTGATCGAACAAGTCGTCGATCCGAGGTATAGGATACTTATTCTTGATTGTCACTTTGTTGAGCTCCCTGTAATCAATACATAATCGGAGGGATCCGTCTTTCTTCTGGACAACTAGAACGGGCGCTCCCCAAGGAGAAACGCTAGGTTGAATATAACCCTTCTGTAATAATTCCTCCAGTTGCTTCTTTAGTTCATACATCTCGGTTGGCGCCATGCGGTATGGTGCTCTGGAAATAGGAGCGGCTCTAGGCTCTAATTCGATAGTAAACTCCACTTCTCTCTGCGGAGGTAACCCAGGTAGTTCGTCAGGAAATACATATGAGAATTCATTCACAACTGGAATAGATGAGAGCTCTACTCCTTCCTCTTTCCTCATGGCATAGCACCAAAGTCCATGACATCCCTGCTTCAGTAATTTCACGGCTTTCATTGCTTTGATCACTTTTCCCGAACTTCCCGGTCTCCATCCTCGGAATAAGTGTTCAGATCCATCATCAGCAATGATAGAAATGACTCTCTTTCGGTAATTCAGAATAGCTCCATAACGGTTGAGCCAATCGTCTCTGAGAATTAAGTCGTCACCATGTATGTCAACTACAATAAGATTTGATGGCCAATCTCTCCCTCCTATAGACACTGTAAAATCTCTAGTTTCTAGGGTTCCCACAATTTTCTCTCCGCTCGGTAATCCCACAACATAAGGTTCACAATCATACAAGCACGAGATTTTCAAACGATTAACACAGTTCAAAGATATAAAAGAATGCGTAGCTCCTGAATCGAATAAGACACTAACTGGTTGCTAAAGGATCTGAATCGCACGATGCAACAATGTGTTCGATCGTCGACTTCTTCATCTCGTAAATACGCGGAGGAACGGACCCGGTATTTGGATGCCTCTATTTTCCCAACATTCTGTGCTGGAAACCGCTTTGCGTCGGTTTACACTAGTGTCCTTGAAAACCGTGCAGGAGTGCGAGTACCAAAAGATCGAGTCGCATTTCCACAAAATGTTGCGCGATGCCCTTCCCTGTCCACACTCGAAGCAGTCCACGCGGGCAAAGCAGATCCACGTCGAACATGCCCCGCTTTGCCACGCTTATAACATTTCTTCCCTGCGTGCAAGCGGTTGGTGCTGCCGGAACTTCTTTCCACCTCGAGAAGGATGCGAGGCCTCTGGATGAATGAAAAGAGGGCCCCTGCGAGGCCCACTACTCTTATTCTCTATGAAGTTGCGGACACCTTGTTTCTTTGCTTCCGTTGACTTTTCTACTGCCGCCTCTTTCATATCATAGGCCAGTGGTTTGTCCTGATACTGTCGCAAGGTGGTACATTCAAATCCGGACATATACTGCTGAATTTCCGGCTTCATTCGCATGTCAAAATGAAAAATCCTCTCTGCCTCGGTCCTGACCAAGTGGCGCACATAAGTCAACTGGTGATTAAAAGTCTTAATCACGTCTGTCACAGATGCTTCTGAATTTTGTGGTGAGAAAAACTCCCAAACTCGGGCCTCTCTAACTGGGCGAGGACAATACTACGCTTCCATAATTAATTTGAACTCCGTCCAGTCGATATTGTGCTCCTCAGGTCGAATGGCCTCCCACCGATCAGCCTCCCCGTCAGAAGATACTGGGCGACCGGAACCTTTCTGTCGTTGGTACAGTTAATCCCCGCAAAAATCTTCTCTAACTCCTTCAGCCAGTGATCCCAAGAAAGCGTCTCAGCAGAACCGTCAAATTTCGGAGGGTGCAATTTGACCACCTCAGTAAGCCATTTATCTCCCCGATTATCCTCGTTATGCTGCTATCCCATCGCCGTCTGCATGCGATCAACAACTTGAGCAAACTGGTTTATCTGAGCAACCACCTGCTGAAGCACTCCCGACACATTAGGATCTGCATTATTATTTGTTGATCCCTGCTGTCCTCCAGATTGGGAATCGGTTCGACTAGCAGATATCTCCGGGGTAGACGCCGAATCCTCCTGTCTCATATTTCCACGTCCGCGTCCACGACCACGTCTGCGTACACGACCTCCTCTCAACATACTGTAAACACAAATACTCAATATCCAGGGCAAACTTTCTAAAAGAAAGTCCATCAATGTTCACAAAACATGAATTAAATAAAACGGTAGTATTTGTGATTAGGAAACTTACAACCACGGTCCACACGACGATGCTGGCTCAACAGTGATGTTACAAACGACCAATAATCAAATAACGTAAACAGACCCAACTAACCCGACTGCCAAGATATCCATTGATCTTAGCTCTGATACCATATTCTGTAAACCCCGAGATATTCGGAATAATTACAGCGCCGTAAACCCTTTAAGTAAGGATTTACAAGGCTAATTAAAAGAAATGCAAATATAATTCAATCTTACAACTGAAGTTCAAAATAGAGAACTGGTTCAACCGATCCAAAGAGTTAACTTATACAACCATATCGAAAATGACCTTATTAAAACACACGTACTTGAGTACTAAAGTGAACCAAGAAGACAATCACAATAACAATAAACATCAACCACATCACTGAGCCATTTCATTGTCCTGTCGGTACTGTGGTTGCTTCCCCGCTCATCGGCTACCTGAACATCAAAACAATGTCCACCCCCGAAGGGGTTAGCAAAACAATGCTAGTACAAGTATCATAATACATAAATCATCAGTACATCATAAAACATGCAAAATGGACTTCCGTCATCGAAATCCAACGATGTAAATCCTCACGATTCAATCAACACAATACAGGGTAATCCATCGATCCAGCGCCCTTGGTATAGATCCCCATGATGATCCCGTCGGACCAACGCATGGTGGAAAACCCGTCCAGCGATCCAGCGCCCTCAGCATAGATCCCCATGATGATCCCGTCGGACAACGCATGGTGGACATTCGATCCAGCGCCCTCAGCATAGATCCTCATGACCCCCCCGGATCATTTATACCATAAACCGATCAATTATGCATACATATATGCATTTCAATATGTTCATCAATATGAACAATTAACAACGAATACCACGAGAAATTAAAGAAATAAATCTCATATTCGACAATATGAAAAAAACCATATGCATGATCAAAGTTCCAATATAAATCAAACTCAACATATGATACTTGCCTCGAAAATGGCAAGACTGAAATACTCCAACAAATGACACGCGTCTGTATGCCACCGCCCCTCGATCGTCCCCTATGCAAGGCTCGGACCTAAGAAATAACAAAGAATTCCTCTCAAGTCGTACGAATGTCTAACAATCCGGTTTACGGCCGGAAGCTCTAAAAAAATAAATTCTGCCTGAACTACTTAGCGCGCGCTACGTACTCTACGTAACGTGCGCTAAGCCTGCCCGTTAACGTACGCAAATGACCAAGTTTAGCGTGCGCTAGCTGTGTCTTGTGATCCTCCTTTGAGCGACCGGCGCCTGCCTGATGACATAACGTACGTTACGTACCCAACGTAGCGTACGTTACTCATTCCCGATAGCGCACGTTAATATATACATCTTAGCGTGCGCTAACCGTGCATGTCAGTTACTACTGGGCAGAAAACTTGAGCTAAAGGTGATGAAACTCATGAAATCTTCAGTGTTAATACATGCCAACTCCGTGCATATCATGCTCATACGGTTTGTGAAAGATCTTTATGGATTAAATGACTACGAGACACAAGGATACGTATCTTCATTACAATACCATAATTCATCTTGATTTTCAAGAAACTATCCTAAGTTCAATTCATTCCAAGTCCCAAAACATATGATTCCTTACGTAAAACATAAGAACTAGGTAATCTCCATATACTGGTCATAATCGGTTTTGAAGATACATGAATATGCTTAGGAGTCCATATACTAAAAAGGTTCAATGGATTATACGATGAATAAGTGCCGAAACGTCAAAAATATCCTTCTAACACATGATGTTCGACTACCGACGAATTTAACTGACTAGATAATCAAGATCAAAACGTCCTTCAGATATTATTAATATTGGTGAAGAATCAACTACCTCAAAGTAGTGAAGAACACGAAGGAACTAGAAGAAATCCAACACCGAGAGATTGAACACCAATCTCTAATGATCTACAATCTTCGACTCGAGCTAGGATGCTGATATGAAGGGTTTAGGATGAAGAGAGTAATTCTCTAAGTCCAATGATTCGGATGTGGGAAGTGAAAAGACTGAAAATACGAAAAAGGTTGTTGTCCTATTTATAGAAAGTGGTTATTAGCGCGCGCTAGTCCATATTCGTAGCATGCGCTAACGGCTTACTGACCTCACTGTACTCAGAAGTTAGCGTGCGCTATCCTCATATCAGTAGCGTGCGCTACCGCGTTGACTTGGCTTTTTCCCGAAAGCCGTCCAGGTTCATCCTGACATAATCCGACCGAGATCCGCAGCCGATCTCACCTACCGCCCTGTCTCAGTCATGCTGGCTATGTGTAGCGCGCGCTAAGGTTCATACATAGCGTGCACTACGGCTCCAAATTAGCGTACGCTACATATAGTCGATAGCGTGCGCTACATGCGCAGAATCACAGTTTAGATCACATTCATGAAATCATGCGCTCAACAACACCGGATCATGAAATACGGAGAATAATACTCAGATCAAAATGCAACAATTACAATATCACAAGGTTCAATTACATATCAGAAATCTCGGGTATTACATCCTTCCTCCCTAAAAAGAAGTTTCGTCCCGAAACTTAAGATGAAAACAACTCTGGATATCTAGTCTTCATACTGTCCTCCGTTTCCCAAGTGGCCTCTTCAACTCCGTGTCGTGACCATTGTATTTTAACCAAGTCTATTGGTTTATTCCTCAATTGTTTGATCCGACTCTCAAGTATCTTGATTGGTCTCTCTTCGAAGGTGCCGTCATTCGCTATCTCGATCTCATCGAACTCAATGATATGACTGGAATCCGGTACATACCTCCGCAGTTGGGATACGTGAAACACATTGTGAACGTGACTCAGCGATGGCGGTAAGGCCAACCTGTATGCTAAATCCCCAACTCTCTCGAGGATCTCGAATGGCCCGATATATCTCGGACTTAGCTTGCCTTTCCTCCCAAAACGGAAAATTTCTCATGTAGGAGACACCTTCAATAGCACGTGGTCCCCAATGTCGAACTCTAGAGGGCGACGACGTACGTCTGCATAAGACTTCTGTCGACTCTGGGCAGTCAACAGTCTTTCTCGAATCAAAGCTATCTTCTCTTGAGTTTGAACTATCAATTCCGGTTCCCTCCCGATCAAATCCGAAGAATCATCCCAGTATAGGGGTGATCGGCATCTTCTCCCGTACAACACTTCAAATGGCGCCATCTTAATAGAAGCATGCCAACTATTATTGTAGGTGAATTCAATCAATGGCAAATGAACTTCCCAATCAGTTGACCAATCCAAAGCACAAGCTCTAAGCATGTCTTTTACTGTTTGTATAGTCCTTTAGGACTGACCGTCCGTCTGAGGATGATAACCCGTGCTAAAGTTTAGCTCAGTCCCTAAAGCCCTGTGAACTGCCTTCCAGAAGTGCGACACGAAACGACCATCTCGATCTGAAATAATGGTCTTCGGTGTCCCATGTAATCTTACTATCTCTGCAATAAATACTCGCGCCAATCTCTCGGGTCCCTAATTATCTTTAATTCCTAGGAAATGATCCGACTTGGTTAGTCGATCAACTACAACCCAAATCATGTTCATTCCCGTCTTGGTCCTTGGCATACTGGTGATGAAATCCATCGAGATATCCTCCCACTTCCACTCAGGGATCGGAAGCGGCTTTACATTCCGGCAGGTCGCTGATGTTCAATCTTAACCTACTGACAAGTCAAACACTTTGAAACGTATTCTGCTACGTCCTTCTTCATATTCCCCCACCAGAAGTTTTGTTTTAGATCCTTATACATCTTACTGCTGCCCGGGTGAATAGAATAAGGCGTGTTGTGAGCTTCCTTCAGAATTGTCCGTCTCAAATCATCAGCATTGGGAACACAAAGTCGACTCTGAAATCTCAGAACTCCATCATCTTGTATCACGAATCCTGGGGCCTTTCCTTTCTTTACTTCATCACGTAACCGAAGGATCATAGAATCGTTCAACTGCTTAGATTTGATTTCCTCGACTAGTGATGAAGTCAGTTCCATCACATATAGCTGCTCTTGGATTCCTGGTGCCCATACTTCAATCCCTTCGCGGATCAGTTCCCATTGAATGATGGTTTGGGATGTAAGTGCTTCCAACACTCGAAGAGGAACAGGTTTACGGCTCAATGCATCGGCTACTACGTTTGCTTTACCCGGATGATAAAGGATTTCCAAGTCGTAATCCTTGATCAATTCCAGCCACCCTTTCTGCCTCATGTTTAAATCTTTCTGACTAAAGATGTACTTGAGACTCTTATGATCTGTAAAGATCTGAAAATGAGTGCCGTATAAATAATGTCGCCAAATTTTCAAGGCAAAGACCACAGCTGCTAGCTCCAGATCATGAGTCGGGTGATTAACCTCGTACGGTTTCAACTGCCGAGAAGCATAGGCAATCACCTTATCCTTTTGCATCAACACACATCCCAGACCCTGATTTGAAGCGTCGTTGTATACCATGAATCCATCAGTTCCATCTGGTAACGCTAATATAGGTGCTATCGTCAGTCTCCTCTTAAGTTCGTCAAAACTAGCCTGGCATTTCTCATACCACGTGTACTTTTGAGTTTTCTGTAATAGCTGAGTGAGTGGACCAGCAATTTTGGAAAATCCCTCTACAAAATGGCGATAATAACCAGCAAGTCCTAAGAAACTCCAGACTTCTTTCACGTTATTAGGAGCTTCCCATTCCAAGATTGCTTCGACTTTCTTCGGGTCCACCTAAACTCCGTCAGCTGATATCACATGCCCAAGGAAAGTTACTTCCCTAAGCCAGAACTCACATTTGGAAAGCTTTGCATATAGCTGTTCCTTCCTCAAGATGCTCAAAACCACACGCAAATGCTCAGCGTGCTCCTCTATGTCTTTCGAATATATCAAGATGTCATCGATGAAGACGACCACAAATTTATCCAAGTATTCTAAGAATACCCGATTCATCAATTGCATGAATACCGCAAGAGCATTGGTAAGTCCAAATGGCATCACTACATATTCATAGTGCCCGTACCGGGACCTGAAAGCAGACTTTGGTATATCCGATTCCTTAATTCTCAACTGATGGTATCCTAATCGCAATTCAATCTTCGAGAATACCCTTGCCCCTTGCAGTTGATCGAACAAGTCGTCGATCCGAGGTATAGGATATTTATTCTTGATTGTCACTTTGTTGAGGTCTTTGTAATCAATACATAATCGGAGGGATCCGTCTTTCTTCCGGACAAAGAGAACGGGCGCTCCCCAAGGAGAAACGCTAGGTTGAATATAACTCTTCTGTAATAATTCCTCGAGTTGCTTCTTTAGTTCATACATCTCGGTTGGCGCCATGCGCTATGATGCTCTGGAAATAGGAGCGGCTCCAGGCTCTAATTCGATTGTGAACTCTACTTCTCTCTGCGGAGGTAACCCAGGTAGTTCGTTAGGAAATACATCTGAGAATTCATTCACAACTGGAATAGATGAGAGCTCTACTCCTTCCTCTTTCCTCATGGCATAGCACCAAAGTCCATGACATCCCTGCTTCAGTAATTTCACGACTTTCATTTCTTTGATCAATTTTCCCGAGCTTCCCGGTCTCCATCCTCGGAATAAGTGTTCAGATCCATCATCAGCAATGATAGAAATGACTCTCTTTCGGTAATTCAGAATAGCTCCATAACGGTTGAGCCAATCGTCTCTGAGAATTAAGTCGTCACCATGTATGTCAACTACAATAAGATTTGATGGCCAATCTCTCCCTCCTATAGACACTGTAAAATCTCTAGTTTCTAGGGTTCCCACAATTTTCTCTCCGCTCGGTAATCCCACAACATAAGGTTTACAATCATACAAGCACGAGATTTTCAAACGATTAACACAGTTCAAAGATATAAAAGAATGCGTAGCTCCTGAATCGAATAAGACACTAACTGGTTGCAAAAGGATCTGAATCGTACCTGATGCAACAGCTGTGTTCTGATCGTCTGACTTCTTCATCTCGTAAATACGCGGAGGAACGGACCCAGCGCTGGATGCCTCTATTTTCCCAACATTCTGCTGCTGGAAACCGCTTTGCTGCGTCTGGTTTACACTAGTGTCCTTCGGAACCGGTACAGGAGTGCGAGTACCAAAAGATCGAGTCGCATTTCCACAAAATGTTGCGCGATGCCCTTCCTGTCCACACTCGAAACAGTCACGTCGAACATGCCCCGCTTTGCCACAGTTATAACATTTCTTCCCTGCGTCTGAAACGGTTGGTGCTGCCCGGAACTTCTTTCCACCTCGAGAAGGATGCGGAGGCCTCCTGGATGAATGAAAAGAGGACTGGCCCCTGCGAGGCCCACTACTCTTATTCTCTATGAAGTTGCCAGACACCTTCTGTTTCTTTGCTTCCGTTGACTTTTCTACTGCCGCCTCTTTCATATCATAGGCCAGTGCTTTGTCCTGATACTGTCACAAGGTGATACATTCAAATCCGGACATATACTGCTGAATTTCCGGCTTTATTCGCATGTCAAAATGAAAAATCCTCTCTGCCTCGGTCCTGACCAAGTGGCGCACATAAGTCAACTGGTGATTAAAAGTCTTAATCACGTCTGTCACAGATGCTTCTGAATTTTGTGGTGAGAAAAACTCCCAAACTCGGGCCTCTCTAACTGGGCGAGGACAATACTACGCTTCCATAATTAATTTGAACTCCGTCCAGTCGATATTGTGCTCCTCAGGTCGAATGGCCTCCCACCAGTCGAAAGCCTCCCCCGTCAGAAGATACTGGGCGACCGGAACCTTTCTGTCGTTGGAACAGTTAATCCCCGCAAAAATCTTCTCTAACTCCTTCAGCCAGTGATCCCAAGAAAGCGTCTCAGCAGAACCGTCAAATTTCGGAGGGTGCAATTTGACCACCTCAGTAAGCCATTTATCTCCCCGATTATCCTCGTTATGCTGCTGTCCCATCGCCGTCTGCATGCGATCAACAACTTGAGCAAACTGGTTTATCTGAGCAACCACCTACTGAAGCACTCTCGACACATTAGGATCTGCATTATTATTTGTTGATCCCTGCTGTCCTCCAGATTGGGAATCGGTTCGACTAGCAGATATCTCCGGGGTAGACGCCGAATCCTCCTGTCTCATATTTCCACGTCCGCGTCCACGACCACGTCCGCGTACACGACCTCCTCTCAACATACTGTAAACACAAATACTCAATATCCAGGGCAAACTTTCTAAAAGAAAGTCCATCAATGTTCACAAAACATGAATTAAATAAAACGGTAGTATTTGTGATTAGGAAACTTACAACCACGGTCCACACGACGATGCTGGCTCAGCAGTGATGTTACAAACGACCAATAATCAAATAACGTAAACAGACCCAACTAACCCGACTGCCAAGATATCCATTGATCTTAGCTCTGATACCATATTCTGTAAACCCCGAGATATTCGGAATAATTACAGCGCCGTAAACCCTTTAAGTAAGGATTTACAAGGCTAATTAAAAGAAATGCAAATATAATTCAATCTTACAACTGAAGTTCAAAATACAGAACTGGTTCAACCGATCCAAAGAGTTAACTTATACAACCATATCGAAAATGACCTTATTAAAACACACGTACTTGAGTACTAAAGTGAACCAAGAAGACAATCACAATAACAATAAACATCAACCACATCACTGAGCCATTTCATTGTCCTGTCGGTACTGTGGTTGCTTCCCCGCTCATCGGCTACCTGAACATCAAAACAATGTCCACCCCCGAAGGGGTTAGCAAAACAATGCTAGTACAAGTATCATAATACATAAATCATCAGTACATCATAAAACATGCAAAATGGACTTCCGTCATCGAAATCCAACGATGTAAATCCTCACGATTCAATCAATACAATACAGGGTAATCCATCGATCCAGCGCCCTTGGTATAGATCCCCATGATGATCCCGTCGGACCAACGCATGGTGGAAAACCCGTCCAGCGATCCAGCGCCCTCAGCATAGATCCCCATGATGATCCCGTCGGACCAACGCATGGTGGACATTCGATCCAGCGCCCTCAGCATAGATCCTCATGACCCCCCCGGATCATTTATACCATAAACCGATCAATTATGCATACATATATGCATTTCAATATGTTCATCAATATGAACAATTAACAACGAATACCACGAGAAATTAAAGAAATAAATCTCATATTCGACAACATGAAAAAAACCATATGCATGATCAAAGTTCCAATATAAATCAAACTCAACATATGATACTTGCCTCGAAAATGGCAAGACTGAAATACTCCAACAAATGACACGCGTCCGTATGCCACCGCCCCTCGATCGTACCCTATGCAAGGCTCGGACCTAAGAAATAACAAAGAATTCCTCTCAAGTCGTACGAATGTCTAACAATCCGGTTTACGGCCGGAAGCTCTAAAAATAAATTACACGAACTACTTAGCGCGCTACGTACTCTACGTAACGTGCGCTAAGCTTCCGTTAACGTCGCAAATGACCAAGTTTAGCGTGCGCTAGGTGGTATCGACAGTCCTCATCGAGCGACCGCCTCGCCGATGACATAACGTACGTTACGTACCCAACGTAGCGTACGTTACTCATTCCCGATAGCGCACGTTAATATATACATCTTAGCGTGCGCTAACCGTGCATGTCAGTTACTACTGGGCAGAAAACTTGAGCTAAAGGTGATGAAACTCATGAAATCTTCAGTGTTAATACATGCCAACTCCGTGCATATCATGCTCATACGGTTTGTGAAAGATCTTTATGGATTAAATGACTACGAGACACAAGGATACGTATCTTCATTACAATACCATAATTCATCTTGATTTTCAAGAAACTATCCTAAGTTCAATTCATTCCAAGTCCCAAAACATATGATTCCTTACGTAAAACATAAGAACTAGGTAATCTCCATATACTGGTCATAATCGGTTTTGAAGATACATGAATATGCTTAGGAGTCCATATACTAAAAAGGTTCAATGGATTATACGATGAATAAGTGCCGAAACGTCAAAAATATCCTTCTAACACATGATGTTCGACTACCGACGAATTTAACTGACTAGATAATCAAGATCAAAACGTCCTTCAGATATTATTAATATTGGTGAAGAATCAACTACCTCAAAGTAGTGAAGAACACGAAGGAACTAGAAGAAATCCAACACCGAGAGATTGAACACCAATCTCTAATGATCTACAATCTTCGACTCGAGCTAGGATGCTGATATGAAGGGTTTAGGATGAAGAGAGTAATTCTCTAAGTCCAATGATTCGGATGTGGGAAGTGAAAAGACTGAAAATACGAAAAAGGTTGATGTCCTATTTATAGAAAGTGGTTATTAGCGCGCGCTAGTCCATATTCGTAGCATGCGCTAACGGCTTACTGACCTCACTGTACTCAGCAGTTAGCGTGCGCTATCCTCAAATATCAGTAGCGTGCGCTACCGCGTTGACTTGGCTTTTTCCCGAAAGCCGTCCAGGTTCATCCCGACATAATCCGACCGAGATCCGCAGCCGATCTCACCTACCGCCCTGTCTCAGTCATGCTGGCTACGTGTAGCGCGCGCTAAGGTTCATACATAGCGTGCACTACGGCTCCAAATTAGCGTACGCTACATATAGTCGATAGCGTGCGCTACATGCGCAGAATCACAGTTTAGATCACATTCATGAAATCATGCGCTCAACAACACCGGATCATGAAATACGGAGAATAATACTCAGATCAAAATGTAACAATTACAATATCACAAGGTTCAATTACATATCAGAAATCTCGGGTATTACATCCTTCCTCCCTAAAAAGAAGTTTCGTCCCGAAACTTAAGATGAAAACAACTCTGGATATCTAGTCTTCATACTGTCCTCCGTTTCCCAAGTGGCCTCTTCAACTCCGTGTCGTGACCATTGTATTTTAACCAAGTCTATTGGTTTATTCCTCAATTGTTTGATCCGACTCTCAAGTATCTTGATTGGTCTCTCTTCGAAGGTGTCGTCATTCGCTATCTCGATCTCATCGAACTCAATGATATGACTGGAATCCGGTACATACCTCCGCAGTTGGGATACGTGAAACACATTGTGAACGTGACTCAGCGATGGCGGTAAGGCCAACCTGTATGCTAAATCCCCAACTCTCTCGAGGATCTCGAATGGCCCGATATATCTCGGACTTAGCTTGCCTTTCCTCCCAAAACGGAAAATTCCTCGTGTAGGAGACACCTTCAATAGCACGTGGTCCCCAATGTCGAACTCTAGAAGGCGACGACGTACGTCTGCATAAGACTTCTGTCGACTCTGGGCAGTCAACAGTCTTTCTCGAATCAAAGCTATCTTCTCTTGAGTTTGAACTATCAATTCCGGTTCCCTCCCGATCAAATCCGAAGAATCATCCCAGCATAGGGGTGATCGGCATCTTCTCCCGTACAACATTTCAAATGGCGCCATCTTAATAGAAGCATGCCAACTATTATTGTAGGTGAATTCAATCAACGGCAAATGAACTTCCCAATCAGTTGACCAATCCAAAGCACAAGCTCTAAGCATGTCTTCTACTGTTTGTATAGTCCTTTCGGACTGACCGTCCGTCTGAGGATGATAACCCGTGCTAAAGTTTAGCTCAGTTCCTAAAGCCCTGTGAACTGCCTTCCAGAAGTGCGACACGAAATGACCATCTCGATCCGAAATAATGGTCTTCGGTGTCCCATGTAATCTTACTATCTCAGCAATAAATACTCGCGCCAATCTCTCGGGTCCCCAATTATCTTTAATTCCTAGGAAATGATCCGACTTGGTTAGTCGATCAACTACAACCCAAATCATGTTCATTCCCGTCTTGGTCCTTGGCATACTGGTGATGAAATCCATCGAGATATCCTCCCACTTCCACTCAGGGATCGGAAGCGGCTTTAACATTCCTAAGTCGCCGATGTTCAATCTTAACTCGACAAGTCAAACACTTTGAAACGTATTCTGCTACGTCCTTCTTCATATTCCCCCACCAGAAGTTTTGTTTTAGATCCTTATACATCTTACTGCTGCCCGGGTGAATAGAATAAGGCGTGCTGTGAGCTTCCTTCAGAATTGTCCGTCCCAAATCTGTAACATCCCAATTCACAAATGGGACATTACACGCCGTAGAACCCTCGTGAGGTCTACCAGGCTAACTCACGACACATGAACCACAATGATAACTCAAAAGATGCATCCAAAAAATAAATAAGGCCGTGGCCTCGGCCAAAACATTTTAACGGAGTACATGAGACATAAGTTAAATACCAAATCGTTGCTACACGGGACTTAAACCATGTTTAAGAATAAACAATCTATCTCGATTACTCAACACATGCAATGACAAAATAGAAAAATGCGGACTGAGCCACATCATCATGCCAACCCATCCTTCGCATGCGCATCCCGTGCGGCTCCTCATTTCGACCCGATTACTGAAATGCATAAGACGCATTTCCCCCATTTAAGGGGTTAGCATTCGAATAGCTAGTGCAAGTACATAATTACACAACGTTATATACATACACGATTCAACGCAAATAAATCGTTAGAAAAATCATTTTTGAAAGTCAAATTCCGGAATATCACATTAACACCAAAACAGTATATTAACAAGTTTTCCACATCACAATTATCCACGCTTGGTGACTCGCGACCGTACCCATTAGTATCGGTCCCCAGAGGTCCCGTCGGACCGTCCCCAGGTGAGAAACCACTTCCGCGGCCGTACCCATTAGTATCGGCCCCCAGAGGTCCCGTCGAACCGTCCCCAGGTGGAAGAACATCAACACACGCACCCCAGTCCATTTCCATGGCCGTACCCATTAGTATCGGCCCCCAGAGGCCACACGCCATCCCCAGGTGGAAGAGAAACAATCACATTCGTTCAATAACACCATTTACATCATTCGCATCAAAATCATATGCACGTAACGGAATGTAATACATGTACTTGCCTTGGATGACACGACGCGAAGAAAACGGCGAAAGGAAAGGTTCCGATCCGAACAATCTTCCCAAACTCGTCCCTAACACAAAATGATATACAACCAATCTCAACAATACGAATACGAAGAAATTCGTCCTAGTTCTACCCGTTGGGACAATTCATCGAACATCAAAAGGGCATAGGGAGTTGAAATTGGTCAATGGTGTAATAGCGGGATTTCATCCCATCCAATAACAAGGGAACCAAGAATCACGAGTATACTATCGAAATCTAACAACAACATCGGTTAAATCGGATTAAAAGACAAGATCACCACCAAACCCTCTCCAAATTCATACTAGGGTTCTAGGGGATAATACCTTGATTCGAAACCGAGCAATAGATGATTTAGTGTTGTGGTGATGATATGATGCTAAGTTATACTTTCCAACCGGTGTTGGGATGAAAATCTGACGAACCCTAGCCTTGGAAGTCGCCCCGTCGCGAAGAAGAGAAGAGGAATGAGAAAATGACGGGAAAAAATGACTCCTGCCAGTTTATAAATCGACTGGTGTTACGGCCGTAACACCTCATTCATACGGCCGTAACTAGTGGATATTACGGCCGTAATTACATGCATTTACGTCCGTAACAAGTTCTACGGATAGGTCTGGGCAAAACCGACGAAGCGCACTTACGGCCGTATGATCTAAGAGATACGGCCGTAACATTTCTTACGGCCGTAATCGGTACATTATACGCCCGTAAGTTGCTACTGGAGTCTCATGCGGGAAAAAACATACGAAGCTGGCGTACGGCCGTACGGGGAAGGACTTACGGCCGTATCTCGAACATTACGGCCGTAACATGAGGGTTTACGGCCGTAACACCTCTGAGACATCGGTTGTGAGAAAATAAAGCTCAACGACAACCGGATAGAATAGATACTTAACGAGTATACGAAGATTTCCTACTGATGGGATGATTGCCATAATCAACTCGTGGCTCCGACAGTCCGGAGGTCAGGATAAACGAATAACAACCACAATGCCCAAAATAAATCAGAATTATAAAAATGACCCCAAACATCCGGAATTCACGATACGACGTCGGATTAACAAACCGAAAGTTCCAACACGACCAACTCAACCATACAAACTTATACGAGTCGAGAAACAACGGAAACGAACAAGTTTTACGAGAATCGAACGCACATGCGGCAAGGTATAATTCAAAATGAAATTATGCAAAAACATCCTCGAAACTCGACCAGACGGAAAACTCCAAGAACAAAATAGATTCAGAATTCCAAAACAGTGCTAAGCGAGTTGTCCGAAACGAACATACACCAAAAATAGAAATTACCGAAAATAGAAAACACGGATATTACAAAATCATCAGCATTGGGAACACAAAGTCGACTCTGAAATCTCAGAACTCCATCATCTTGTATCACGAATCCTGGGGCCTTTCCTTTCTTTACTTCATCACGTAACCGAAGGATCATAGAATCGTTCAACTGCTTAGATTTGATTTCCTCGACTAGTGATGAAGTCAGTTCCATCACATATAGCTGCTCTTGGATTCCTGGTGCCCATACTTCAATCCCTTCGCGGATCAGTTCCCATTGAATGATGGTTTGGGATGTAAGTGCTTCCAACACTCGAAGAGGAACAGGTTTACGGCTCAATGCATCGGCTACTACGTTTGCTTTACCCGGATGATAAAGGATTTCCAAGTCGTAATCCTTGATCAATTCCAGCCACCCTCTCTGCCTCATGTTTAAATCTTTCTGACTAAAGATGTACTTGAGACTCTTATGATCTGTAAAGATCTGAAAATGAGTGCCGTATAAATAATGTCGCCAAATTTTCAAGGCAAAGACCACAGCTGCTAGCTCCAGATCATGAGTCGGGTGATTAACCTCGTACGGTTTCAACTGCCGAGAAGCATAGGCAATCACCTTATCCTTTTGCATCAACACACATCCCAGACCCTGATTTGAAGCGTCGTTGTATACCATGAATCCATCAGTTCCATCTGGTAACGCTAATATAGGTGCTATCGTCAGTCTCCTCTTAAGTTCGTCAAAACTAGCCTGGCATTTCTCATACCACGTGTACTTTTGAGTTTTCTGTAATAGCTGAGTGAGTGGACCAGCAATTTTGGAAAATCCCTCTACAAAATGGCGATAATAACCAGCAAGTCCTAAGAAACTCCAGACTTCTTTCACGTTATTAGGAGCTTCCCATTCCAAGATTGCTTCGACTTTCTTCGGGTCCACCTAAACTCCGTCAGCTGATATCACATGCCCAAGGAAAGTTACTTCCCTAAGCCATAACTCGCATTTGGAAAGCTTTGCATATAGCTGTTCCTTCCTCAAGATGCTCAAAACCACACGCAAATGCTCAGCGTGCTCCTCTATGTCTTTCGAATATATCAAGATGTCATCGATTAAGACGACCACAAATTTATCCAAGTATTCTAAGAATACCTGATTCATCAATTGCATGAATACCGCAAGAGCATTGGTAAGTCCAAATGGCATCACTACATATTCATAGTGCCCGTACCGGGACCTGAAAGCAGACTTCGGTATATCCGATTCCTTAATTCTCAACTGATGGTATCCTAATCGCAATTCAATCTTCGAGAATACCCTTGCCCCTTGCAGTTGATCGAACAAGTCGTCGATCCGAGGTATAGGATATTTATTCTTGATTGTCACTTTGTTGAGGTCTTTGTAATCAATACATAATCGGAGGGATCCGTCTTTCTTCCGGACAAAGAGAACGGGCGCTCCCCAAGGAGAAACGCTAGGTTGAATATAACTCTTCTGTAATAATTCCTCCAGTTGCTTCTTTAGTTCATACATCTCGGTTGGCGCCATGCGCTATGATGCTCTGGAAATAGGAGCGGCTCCAGGCTCTAATTCGATAGTGAACTCTACTTCTCTCTGCGGAGGTAACCCAGGTAGTTCGTTAGGAAATACATCTGAGAATTCATTCACAACTGGAATAGATGAGAGCTCTACTCCTTCCTCTTTCCTCATGGCATAGCACCAAAGTCCATGACATCCCTGCTTCAGTAATTTCACGACTTTCATTGCTTTGATCAATTTTCCCGAGCTTCCCGGTCTCCATCCTCGGAATAAGTGTTCAGATCCATCATCAGCAATGATAGAAATGACTCTCTTTCGGTAATTCAGAATAGCTACATAACGGTTGAGCCAATCATCTCCGAGAATTAAGTCGTCACAATGTATGTCAACTACAATAAGATTTGATGGCCAATCTCTCCCTCCTATAGACACTGGAAAATCTCTAGTTTCTAGGGTTCCCACAATTTTCTCTCCGCTCGGTAATCCCACAACATAAGGTTCACAATCATACAAGCATGAGATTTTCAAACGATTAACACAGTTCAAAGATATAAAAGAATGCGTAGCTCTGAATCGAATAAGACACTAATGGTTGCAAAAGGATCTGAATCGCACTGATGCAACAGCGTGTTCACGATCGTCGACTTCTTCATCTCGTAAAGACTCGGACGAACGGACCCAGTGCTGGATGCCTCTCTTTTCCCAACAGTCTGCTGCTAGAAACCCCGTTGCTGCGTCTGGTTTACACTAGTGTTCTTCGGAACCGGTACAGGAGTGCGAGTACCAAAAGATCGAGTCGCATTTCCACAAAATGTTGCGCGATGCCCTTCCTGTCCACACTCGAAACAGGTCACAGCAGGCGCGAACCAGTCACGTCGAACATGCCCCGCTTTGCCACAGTTATAACATTTCTTCCCTGCCTCTGAAATGGTTGGTGCTGCCCGGAACTTCTTTCCACCTCGAGAAGGATGCGGAGGCCTCCTGGATGAATGAAAATAGGACTGGACCCTGCGAGGCCCACTACTCTTATTCTCCGTGAAGTTGCCAGACACCTTCTGTTTCTTTGCTTCCGTTGACTTTTCTACTGCCGCTTCTTTCATATGATAGGCCAGTGCTTTGTCCTGATACTGTCGCAAGGTGGTACATTCAAATCCGGACATATACTGCTGAATTTCCGACTTCATTCGCATGTCAAAATGAAAAATCCTCTCTGCCTTGGTCCTGACCAAGTGGCGCATATAAGTCAACTGGTGATTAAAAGTCTTAATCACGTATGTCACAGATGCTTCTGAATTTTGTGGTGAGAAAAACTCCCGGACTCGGGCCTCTCTAACTGGGAGAGGACAATACTGCGCTTCCATCATTAATTTGAACTCCGTCCAGTCGATATTGTGCTCCTCAAGTCGAATGGCCTCCCACCCGATCAGCCTCCCCATCGAAGATCTTGGGCGGCGGAACCTTTACGTCATTTGAGACAGTTCATCCCCGCAAAAATATTCTCTAACTCCTTCAGCCAGTGATCCCAAGAAAGCGTCTCAGCAGAACCGTCAAATTTCGGAGGGTGCAATTTGACCACCTCAGTAAGCCATTTGTCTCCCCGATTATCCACGTTATGCTGCTGTCCCATCGCCATCTGCATGCGATCAACAACTTGAGCAAACTGGTTTATCTGAGCAACCACCTGCTGAAGCACTCCCAACACATTAGGATCTGCATTATTATTTGCTGATCCCTGCTGTCCTCCAGAATGGGAATCGGTTCGACTAGCAGATATCTCCGGGGTAGACGCCGAATACTCCTGTCTCATATTTCCACGTCCGCGTCCACGACCACGTCCGCGTCCACGACCTCCTCTCAACATACTGTAAACACAAATACTCAATATCCAGGGCAAACTTTCTAAAAGAAAGTCCATCAATGTTCACAAAACATGAATTAAATAAAACGGTAGTATTTGAGATTAGGAAACTTACAACCACGGTCCACACGACGATCTTTGGCTCAAGGTGATGTTACAAACGACCAATAATCAAATAACGTAAACAGACCCAACTAACCCGACTGCCAAGATATCCATGAATCTTAGCTCTGATACCATATTCTGTAACACCCCGAGATATTCGGAATAATTACAGCGCCGTAAACCCTTTAAGTAAGGATTTACAAGGATAATTAAAAGAAATGCAAATATAATTCAATCTTACAACTGAAGTTCAAAATACAGAACTAGTTCAACCGATCCAAAGAGTTAACTTATACAACCATATCGAAAATGACCTTATTAAAACACACGTACTCGAGTACTAAAGTGAACCAAGAAGACAATCACAATAACAATAAACATCAACCACATCACTGAGCCATTTCATCGTCTTTGTCGTGGTTGCTTCCCCGCTCCTCGGCTACCTGAACATCAAAACAATGTCCACCCCCGAAGGGGTTAGCAAAACAATGCTAGTACAAGTATCATAATACATAAATCATCAGTACATCATAAAACATGCAAAACGGACTTCCGTCATCGGAATCCAACAATGTGAATCCTCACGATTCCATCAACACAATACATGGTAATCCAGCGATCCAGCGCCCTTGGTATAGATCCCGATGATGATCCCGTCGGACCAACGCATGGTGGAAAATCCATCCAGCGATCCAGCGCCCTCAGCATAGATCCCCATGATGATCCCGTCGGACCAACGCATGGTGGACATTCGATCCAGCGCCCTCAGCATAGATCATCATGACCCCCCCTCGGATAATTTATACCATAAACCGATCAATTATGCATACATTTATGCATTTCAATATGTTCATCAATACGAACAATTAACAACGAATACCACGAGAAATTAAAGAAATAAATCTCATATTCGACAACATGAACAAAACCATATGCATGATCAAAGGTCCAATATAAATCAAACTCAACATATGATACTTGCCTCGAAAATGGCAAGAATGAAATACTCCAACAAATGACACGCGTCCGTATGCCACCGCCCCTCGATCGTCCCCTATGCAAGGCTCGGACCTAAGAAATAATAAAGAATTCCTCTCAAGTTTCTAACAATCCGGTTTACGGCCGCAAGCTCTAAAAAAATGAATTCTGCCTGAACTACATAGCGCGCGCTACGTACTCTACGTAACGTGCGCTAAGCCTGCCCGTTAACGTACGCAAATGACCAAGTTTAGCGTGCACTAGCTGTGTACTGACAGTCCTCACTGAACAGCCGACTGCCCTGCCTGATGACATAACTTACGTTACGTACCCAACGTAGCGTACGTTACTGATTCCCGATAGCGCACATTAATATATACATCTTAGCATGCGCTAACCGTGCATGGCAGTTACTACTGGGCAGAAAACTTGAGCTAAAGGTGATGAAACTCATGAAATCTTCAGTGTTAATACATGCCAACTCCGTGCATATCATGCTCATACGGTTTGTGAAAGATCTTTATGGATTAAATGACTACGAGACACAAGGATACGTATCTTCATTACAACACCATAATTCATCTTGATCTTCAAGAAAATATCCTAAGTTCAATTCATTCCAAGTCCCAAAACATATGATTCCTTACATAAAACATAAGAACTAGGTAATCTCCATATACTGGTCATAATCGGTTTTGAAGATACATGAATATGCTTAGGAGTCCATATACTAAAAAGGTTCAATGGATTATACGATGAATAAGTGCCGAAACGTCAAAAATATCCTTCTAACACATGATGTTCGACTACCGACGAATTTAACTGACTAGATAATCAAGATCAAAACGTCCTTCAGATATTAATAATATTGGTGAAGAATCACCTACCTCAAAGTAGTGAAGAACACGAAGGAACTAGAAGAAATCCAACACCGAGAGCTTGAACACCAATCTCCAATGATCTACAATCTTCGACTCGAGCTAGGATGCTGATATGAAGGGTTTAGGATGAAGAGAGTAATTCTCTATGTCCAATGATTCGGATGTGGGAAGTGAAAAGACTGAAAATACGAAAAATGATGTTGTCCTATTTATAGAAAGTGGACTGCAAAATACATGTGGGGTGTGTGCTTTGGGTGTCCAGGAAATAAAAGAGTATCAGTAAATTAAAAAAAAGAAAAGGTTTCTGTTTTTCGACTGTCTGTTATGGAGAATGTACAGAGGAAGAGAGCAGTTTGCAAAAAAAAACAACCAAAACCACATGCAAGGTTCAATTAAGTAGTCCGTCTTGAAGGTACCAATATCGACCAGGAAAGAAGAATTCTAAAGGTGATTTCAGAACGACATTATTGTTGGAAATAGCACTGGACGATGCAAATTACTAACAAACCTTTTTCCTTACGGAACCTTTTCTGGCTTACAGGACATTGATCACTGCCGAAGATTTGGATGATGCAGCTGACAAAGCAATTAAAGCCCTCGGCTAGATGGAATTCATGTCATTTATCTTGGCCTATATTGCTTTACTCGAGGCTGGTACATGTTTTCCCATGCCTCTACAGGTAAAAGTTCATACTTCGTGGCATTTGTGGCAGGTAAATTGTTATATTCGTCCTCCGGGTTAGAGTTTATCTTCTTATTCTAATTTCTTAGGCTCATTTCCTTGGTTTTTGTTTAACAATTGATGTGTTTTATGGTATTTTCTTAAGTCAATGTTTGTGATGGTGGAAACAAGAGCACTACATATATAGTATGATTTTCTTAAAGAATGCCCAACGATTGATCAAATAAAACCAAATCAAATCAAACCAAACCAAACATACCCAGTATATCCCGGAAGCGAGTGCAGGGAGGAGTAAGATGTCTGCACTACGCCATGCCCTACTTATTACGGTAGGGAGGTCATTTCCGTGAAGACTGAACTTAGTGCGCGTAGAATCTTGTGTGATAAATACAAAGGAAAACATATGATTCGAAAAGCTCGAGGCATATCCTGCCCATGGCTTGATCCACATGGGACTTACCTAAGCGGAATTTGGCTACTTCACTCCCGATGAACGCTGCTCTAACAAAAGAGAGGTTGACTCTGCGCACAACTACCTGTAAAAAACACACATCACGCAAAGACAATATGGTAAAATATACAATAAAAGTAAAATTGCAATGCACTAGGTCAAAGCTAACCGAGACAACCCAACCCTGAGGCTCTCAACTACAGCACCGCTCCCTACAAAAGAATCCACAACTCTGATCTGGCGCCTCCAAGCGCACCTATCAACAGTCATGGTCTCGGAAAGGTTTAAGGCCTTCAAATCTAATCTCAGTTGCTCCTCCCACGTCCTCCTCGGTCTGCCTCTCCTCCTCTCCCCGACAACCATTAAACTCTCGACCCTCCTCACCGGAGCAGATGTCTGCCTCCTGCGGACGTGACCAAACTATCTCAATCTCCCTTCCCTAACTTTCGCTGAAATGGGCGCCACTTCCAGCGCGTTCCTGAAAACCCCGTTCGCAATTCTATCTAACATTGTGCGACCACACGACCAACGTAACATTCTCATTTCAGTCACTTCCAACTTGCTCTCAAGCGACTTATTCATCGTCCAATATTCGGAGCCATACAACATTGCAGGTCGGATTGCCGCTCTATAGAATTTACCCTTCAACTTTAAAGTAAAACATAAAAGGGTACATTTAAATCCTAAACTATCCCCCACTTTATCAAACTAGTTTAGCACCAGCCTGATGCATGGACCGTATTTATTATAATAATATTTTGAAAAAATAAATAATAGAAAAAGAAATATTGTCCATCACCTACACAGAAAATAAAAAGATGTTAGTAATATACAAAAACAAAAGAAATATGATATTATCTATATATTTTAAATTTAATAATTAAACATAAAAAAATCAAAGAAAAACAAACTTATTGTTTACAACTTTACTCGGATTTATAGAAATTGTAAAATTGACTTCATTAGTTTCAAGTACTCCGATCTATTTGTGAATCGAGTAGTTTTTCAAGAACGGTGATCGCCTACTGTCCGTTGCACATTAACTATTACTAATATCTACAGTTGGATGGGAATAAAAGGTAAAAATAATCACAAAATCAAGTCGCATTTGACCTTCCCTAGACTTATTTTGAGGCTTCAATGTACGACATTTTCAAGAGGATGTAAATCAAAAAAGTTCAGAAAAATAGAATAGAAAATAGTAATTTTTATTTTTAGTAAATATGTCGATGAATATGGTGTTCCAAGTGTGCTATTTGTGTTCATATAAAACAATTATCGAATGATGTCGAATTGTGTTCATTAATATCATTTTGATCATTTTATAACTCAAATTAGAGGTTGGACTCGGATTGATTAAGACGGTACATCTTAATATTTTTGAAAAATTAGATGTAAAATAGATGAACAATTTGCACATCAGATATATTAGAAAACTAGATTGTAAACTAGACGAAGAAAAAATTAAATACACTTTTGGAAACAAGTGAAATATATATATATACACATACTAGTTTTGGATCCCGTGCCTATGGGTGTTTTCTGTTTCTTATTTCTAGTATTTTTTTATATTGTTTAAAAAAAATTAAAAAAAGTATGTTTTTTATATATTCTATACTTTTTTTAGTAATGAACTCAATATTTGAGGAAAAAAGAAGTAAGATTTCCTGTGCGAATCTATTAAGGAAAGGGAAAAATTACAATTGCTACTATAAGAATTATTTTAGATTGATCGGAAATAGATGTAGCAAATTGGGTCTTATGTCAATTTCATGCGATAGAAGAAATTAATAGGCACATATACACAAAGAATGTTGTATAGTTAAAGACACATTTCATTATTGAATATAAATTTATATACTGGTGAAGGTAATCGAGAGAGCCCGAAAAGTAAATGAACAGAAAGATCAGAATCGGGTGTGCATTAACGGGAAAGAGATGCTGGTAGAATTCCTGAGCAAGGTTATAAACTGACACCCCTAAGGGTAGTTCTGAAAGAAAACTTTTGTCAGACATCAACTGCAGAAATCGAAAGATCTAAAAGATCGGTGCCAAACCTGGATATACAAGCAGTTTTTAGAATACTTGAGTTACGTTTTCGTAAACAGCGCAAATACATCACTGGAGACACAAACATGCAGGAACGTTATGTTCCTAGACATATCGAACCAGATCTTATAAGGAGTCGTAATCGTCCTCCAAAGAGCACCTTCGGGCACAACAATAAAGAATAAATTATCAATCCGAAATAAAGTAAGCTAAAATATGACGAAGTAAACACAGAGATATACAAAGAACCTGTAGTTGATTCCACAGAAACTCACATCGTTAATGAACTAACCTAAATTCCAAAGTCTGGCATAGCAAAGTCAATGATAGAAATGCACCATGCTAGATTTTGTTAGTAACAATAAATACAACACAAAACGCGCACACACACACATACGCACATACGAAAAAACTACCAATTACCTAGTTGAGAGGTACGTATTGCCGAAGAGAAACCAAGATCAAATTATACCTGAAGAAGCACGAAAAGCATTGTTTGAGCAGAGAAAAATCGACAGTACAAATCGAAAACAAACAACATACAGGACCGGAACAAAAGCCCACCTGCACCACTAAATATCATACAAACAAAATGGTAAAACAACGAACCTGAAATATACAGAAATAAGAGGAACCAAATGTTCCATAGCAAGAAGGGCCTACCAATAATATACGCAGTATAGAAATGTAGGTAAGCAAGAATTCAAACCTGAAAACTGAATCGCTGAAATTTGGGGCAGGACGAAATTAAAATATACTCAAATACACAGACATATATAAATAAGCAAACATACACTGCCATATGAACAATCAAAGGAACGCAATCATATCCCATGACATGAACCACACAATCACCTGAATGAGAAGTACAGTCAATGAAGCCAACAGCAAGAAAAACAAATTTCGAAAGAAGATTTAGAGGACAGCCCAAAATAACAAAATATCCACAGCACATAAATGCTACTACGAAAAAATTATCAGAATATAATAAATACATATTCAACAACTATAAATATCAATGATTCAGAAACTCACACTTATCTCACCGGGACATATGATTGAAGGGTTTATACGTATACGGTATTCACGATATAATGGTTTTGCATGATCCGACCATTCGTTCTTAGTTGGGTTACGGTATGGAGCACTAGACTGGCTAAATGTTACCCGTACTCCTTGGTTCCTCCCATTGCCGACTAAGACGGACCTACGGAGTCGCGCACAAGGATATTTGATGGATAAATATGTATTTACTATCTCTTCATTATTATTGGATGTTAGATATTTAATTTGATTTATTTGATAAATCATGCGGTCTAGTGAATTGAAATTAATTACCGGGTGATTAATTTAATTCATAAATAATTATTTCTTGAAAATATATTATTATAATTTTGTATTTTATAAAATTAATTAATTGGATTAATTAATAAGTATAAATACATTTGGGATAAAACGAAGTGTATTTAACGGACTAGACACGAGAACGTCCGGTACACGAACCGAGTAGCTCGGCTCGTTTTCTCACCAAACAATGTAGGCCGCCCTCCCCATTTCCTTTCATATGGTCTGTGTGGTGTGTTTAATTGTTTAATGGATTGAGGACAAAAGGATGAGATTTCATATCTCATCATTTCGATCTCATCTCCGTTATATAATGAAATGACTTCTCATTATGGGATGAGTTGAAAACAAACATACAAACACCTCAACAAGTAGCCTGCTGGCCGTGAGTTAAGTTTGGAGGGAGGAAAAATTTATTTTATTTTTCTTGTTCATCTTAGAGAGAAAGAAAAGGAAGAAGAGAAGAGAAGAAAAATATTGTGTCGATTCCTATCCGTGTTCTTTGAGAACGAATTGACATACTATTTTTCCAATCAATATCCGATGCGTGTGAAGTAGAGACATTCGGCCTTTTTGGTGTTGGATCATTCAACAAGTTACAATGAATTGGATTCGTGTTCGTGTCGGTAATCGGGAAAAGACTTACTCGGGTTTTTCCTTCGAAGATTATATTATCAAAGGACTACGAGGGTAAGTATTTTTTGATTATCATCCTCATTATTTATATTCGTTTATACGATGCTTTGATCGGTCCGTTTTTGGGGTTTGGTTTTATCCGGTTGGACTGATTTATTTTCCGCTGCGTATCTCGTTTTTATAACCGAATCTCAACAGAAATAACATCAAACTGGTCGTTGGGACGGCTGATGGTATGTGAAAACTTCATTTAAGTGGTTCACCTCCTTCCAAGTCTTCAAATAGCACCAAAATTTGTGAGAGTGTAGCCTTGGATGTTAGGAAGTACTTGTAAAAATTTCACTTTAAGACTTGGTCTAAAAGTGGGTGAACCGACCTTTACAATGACTAGTCCGCAAGTTGGACAACCATAAAACTTAGGTTTCATCAACTTATTAATCATTGTCAAAGGAACCACATAACATATAAATGTTATCACTTGAGTACGACCATTTGTGAACACCATCATAGCAAAGCCACCCAGGCTAATACTTGTGATCATGTATGTATAAGGACTCGGTGAAAAAAGAGGACTCAACACCATGCTTATGCGAGTCGCTACATTATTCTCTTTAGCATAGGATGGTGTCATCTCCTAATCGTGCCAAAGAATAGGTTTTAATCAATGAATATGGCTAATGTAATACCCAGATAATTATTGTGTATTTTACCTGTATTCGAAACTTGTAGCATTTGATTATGTGGTATTAATAATCAAAGTGTGATTTCCGTATTTATATTCCTACGTTCATGAGTTTCCAATACATGCATGCATGCATCTGGACGTCATAATGTACGCTAGCTGTTGAGCATAACATATGTTAAGAGCTACAGATAACGTACGTAATAGTCGAAGCATAGCGTCCGTAAGCAGCAGTCAAAGACAGATCAGATAAGGTCGGCGTGTTGAGCCAGGAGGAGATAGTGTCGGATTTTCCCCGCTTGAACCTACACAGCTTTTTGATAAAGCAAGTCAACAAGGCATAGCGTACGTTAAAAGAGTATAATAACATACGCTACACAGAGCATATTACGAATGTAAAGGTGATGGTTAATGTACGTTAAGGAAGTCAGAAAACGAGACAGTGAGCTACTGACGAATGTTAATGTAACACCCCAACCAGACGGATATTACAGTGCCGTGGACCCCCGACTGGGACCCACCAGGCGAATGAAAATTAATGACTTAAATAATATAATTGTAGTACCGAACCACATTATACCGTTAAATTACTCCGATGAGGAGTTTTGTTACAACACACCCAGGATAATACAGAATACATGTATATTTTATATGAAGATAAAATATACAACATGGAAGAAATGAGTATTCAAACGGAAGTCTGCAGCGGAAATAAAATGAAGAAAGCATGAAGACTGAAAAGGACTGGGGCCCCCTACTAGTATAACTAGGACTCCTCGTCGTCAACATTCTCTTCCCGTGCCTTAGCCTTGCCATGACCTGAAAACAACATCCCCCAACGGGGTCAGTTACACAGAACAACAATCCTCAGGAGTTGAACAATATACAACGATCACATGAATGAATTAATGAATTAAGTTGAATGATGGGAATCAATGTACGCCCGAATGAACTGAGTAAGAGCACAAATAGCCGAGTGTCCGGAGTCCCACATATACACCCGCTATTGGCCTAATTAGTCTCACGGTTCAATGTGTCCGGAGTCCCGCATATACACATTACCATGCGCACAGTCCAATGTGTCCGGAGTCCCGCATATACACATGACTATAGTGTGCCCGACTAAAATTCCAAACGTGTGCCAACCGGCCATACTATATAATTCCGGAAGATCACCATAACAAAATGACCAAGGTGAGGAGTCATGAATAGAATCCGATAAGGATCAAGAACGACTCACCGAGATGAAGTAATGATACAACGAGTGATAGCTTCAATGAAATGCTTTTGGAACCGTCGTTACTCATGAGTTACATGATGAGTTGATAAATACAAGTATCGACATGAACGATATATTATGAGTGAATTACATGTATGAATGAACAACAACATAAGGAATGGATATCCTTTTAACCGAGTAAGAATTTACTTACTCAACACCGATGAAGAATGTCCTTCCACGAACAAACGTCCTAGATGAGAAGTCAGTCGCTCGAACAACCTTGAATAACACAATTACCAACAATCCGCTAAATATACGCATCAAGCATGATTATAACAAACTCAAAACGTCGATACGACTAGACCAACTTCATTGGGGAATTTTCTCAAACACATTGTAATCAATCTTCTATTGTTTACAACCAATCCTTAATTATACCAATATCAAATCCCCAAGGAGTGTTTCAAACCAACAAAACATCTTCAATAAAATCAATAATCCAATATGAATATCCAATTCGTTATTTCAACAACAACTAATCGAAAACCCCAAATCCAACTCAATATTCAAAGTGTTCTAGAATAATACTTCAATAATCCAATTAATATTCATACAAACTCATAATCATATGTATATATCTTCATACAACATGATTATAACGTCCAAAACATCATATCTCAACACAAAATCGAAATCTAGGGTGTTGAAGAATATTACCTTTGAAGATCCAAACACTTTGATCCGGTGAAATCGTGTTAAATCGACTATCGAAGCTTCTCAAACGAATGAAGATGATGAAAACCGAACACCCAAGTGATTGATGAAGAAAAATATCTCCCTCAAACTCTCTCTCTCTCGGAACAAGGTGAAGAAAAATGATAGAAATGAGCTCAAGGTCCCGTCCAAGTCCTTTAAATACATCCATAGTTACGGCCGTAACTCGGCCAACTTACGGCCATAACATCCGAAGTCAACGGCCTTACGGGCGTAACTAGCCTGTTACGGCCGTACTCGGCAAGGCTTACGGGCGTACGACACCTTCGTCGAAACTGACCAGGCACCCTGCCTGCAACGTACGGCCGTATCCGTCCAAGCCTTACAGCCGTACCCGCCTCATCTTATGGCCGTATGCCGCGACCCTTACGGCCGTAAGCCCTCTTCGTCTGACACTACCTGAAAATCACGAATACATCATACGACCGTAGCCTGCCTACCTTATGGCCATATCTCGTCTTCAGCCAGAACAATCTTGAGCGAACGAATGCACGTTATGGCCGTAATGCCTGGCTAGTTACGACCGTAACTCGCTGCTGGAAGTGACAAAAATCTGACAACTCCGTCTACTCGCTACAACCGGTGAATGATCCGACGTACAATACTCGTATGAATGTAATTAAGTCCAATAACACGCGATAGATGATACTTCCATCATAAGACTATCATTCATGATGATAATGATAATACTCTCGTCTCGATCCACAAACGGAGATGAATGACGATCGGTAACTGATACAAGGTTACAAAATGCCAACGATGAACACAAATGAATGAATTGTGAATGATGAGTGAAAATTACTGAGTGACAATTACTGAATGATAATGAATGAATTACAACCGGGTATTACATACCCCCCCTTAAAAAGAGTTTTGTCCTTGAAACTAAGGGTCAAACAACTCGGGATAACTCTCCCGCATACTATCCTCGGTTTCCCAAGTAGCCTCTTCGACTCCGTGTCTAGACCCTAGACCACTGAATCTTGACCAAAGGAATCATCTTGTTCCTCAACTGTTTGATTCGACGCTCTAAAACTCGTATAGGACGCTCCTCATACGAATGATCATCCGCGATCTCGATTTCGTCGAACTGAAGTATGTGACTCGGGTCGGAAACATACTTCCGCAACTGAGAGACGTGAAACACATTATGAATTCGGTTTAATGCCGGAGGTAAAGCCAATCGATAAGCCAGACTGCCTACTCGATCCAAAATCCCAAACGGTCCGATGAATCTCGGACTCAAGTTCCCCCGTTTTCCGAATCGGAAAATACCTCGACTTGGGGATACCTTGACCAACACGTGGTCACCTGTCTCGAACTCTAGAGGCCGACGACGATTATCTGCATATGACTTATGTCGACTCTGAGTGGTCAACAAACGACTCCTGATCAAAGCTACCTTCTCACGGGCGGCTATAAGCATATCGGGCTCGGTGCCGATTGATTCTGATAAGTCATCCCAACACAAAGGAGATCAACAACGACGACCGTACAAGGCCTCGTAAGGTGCCATCTTAATAGAAGCATGCCATCTATTATTGTACGTGAACTCAATCAATGGTAGTTGGGCTTCCCAATCGTGTTTCCAATCGAGGACGCATCCCCTCAACATATCCTCCAATGTCTGAATAGTCCTCTTTGATTGTCCGTCAGACTGAGTTCCCCATAGCACGATGAACTGACTTCCAAAAATGAGACACGAATCGTCCGTCACGATCGGAAACGATACTCTTAGGAGTACCATGCAATCTCACTATCTCTTTGATGAACAACTGGGCAAGTCTCCCGGGACCCCACGTATCCTTAATCTCGAGGAAATGAGCTGACTTAGTGAAACGGTCCACAACTACCCAAATTATATTCATGCCACGACGACTCGTCGGCAAACTTGTGATGAAGTCCATAGAAATATCTTCCCACTTCCACTCTGGAATAGGGAGCGGCTTCAGCATACCTGCCGGTCGCTGATGTTCTATCTTGACTTGCTGACAAGTTAAACATTTCAAAACAAATTCTGCAACTTCTCGTTTCATATTACTCCACCAGTAATTTTGTTTCAAGTCCTTGTACATCTTGCTAGACCCCGGAACTGGATGCTCCCATCTGATAGCTGTGGGCTCCGCCTTTGTTAGCTCCCCATCGTCTTAAACGACGCGGACTGAGTAGCCTGGTTCGGAACCGCTGACTGTTTCGGGGCCTGAGATGACGCCGGAGTAGGTTTGGAGTCCCTTCGGCAAAAACGGGCCTTATGCCCCGCCATTCCATAGATATTGCACGTGATGGTTTGCCTCAAACACTTTGTGCTGTAATGACCCTGTTCTTCACAGTTGAAACAGGTAATGGCCGAACTGGCCGCTCGTGACTGAGATTCCGCGGGTTTGGGCACCATAGGAGGTCGCTCAGTGAAAGTAGAGCCCGCTCGAGGCTTCTTGAAAGTTGCCTGACTGCCTTCAGGCTGATTTCGATTCTTTGACTTCTTGCTAGATGATGGAGTTTGATTCTTAGCAATCTCCTTAGCAGTAAGCTCATAAGTAAGAGCTTTCTCGATAAATTCGGCCAGAGTGGTGCAATGGTGGTTAAGCAACTGCATCCGCATACGAGGTTTCAACCTCTTGCTGAAATACTTGATCTTGTCCTCCTCAGAGTGAATAATAGACGAGACGAAAGGAAGAAGCTCCTGAAATTTATCGGCAATGGCGAGAACATCATCGTCCACTGAGTGGCCGGGGGTGAGTAATTCCGATAACTTGGCCTCTCTGAGTGGGGCCGGGTAATACCTCTCCATCATGAGAGTCTTGAATTGATACCAAGTACATGATCCGTCAGTGGGCTTCAACGATAACCACCATGAATGAGCGCTCTTACCTAGATAGTAAGCCGCAACTGAAACTTTATGCCCTTCGGGGCAATCCACCATAGCAAATAACTTCTCGAAATGCTCAAGCCAATGAACAATATCCGCCGGCTCAGATGAGCCCTCAAAAGTAGGTGGTCTTTGGCGAGAGATGTCGCCAATAATACTGTTCACACCCCTCTCCTGCCCCTAATGTGGCGGCGGAGGAGCCTGCTGATTCTGAGTGGCTGAGTTCTGCATCGTCTCTATGAGGCGTGCCATTTGAGTCATCTGGGCCATCATGCCCTGCATAGAAGCAAGTGGGTCAACCCGAACACCCTCTGAATGAGCTGTGTCCCGGGTACGACTCCCAGGAGAATGAGTGGCGGCGTCACTGCTTGATGAATTAGCATTATTCCTCACGTTCGCACGTGTGTTCGCACGAGTTCTCGGGGTTCGGCCCGCTCCGCGGCCTCTTCCCCCGCGTCCTCTGCCAACTCTTTCCATACTGAAGTGGGAAAGTCACAAGATGATTATATATCTCGCATGAATATCACATTATGATTACGTCATGAAATGATGAAAATGAGCACATGCGCTCAAACACAATGATTTCATGAATGATCAATTGAAGTGACGAGATTATTTGATGAAATTCTTAAAATGATTATCTTAAACAAGTTAACAAGATTAATGATACGATCATCAAGATCAACAACTGAACAGTGAAATGAACTGAGTGATTAATGAGTTAACATGATCGACATGATCACAAATGAAAATGATAAATGAGGATTGTCGATTGTTGAATTATGAATGAGTGATTCTTATTGCCAGAAATTATACCATGGCGTCAGAAATCTTACTGTTCTTTGGTCTGAGGGGCTCGGCTCTTGCACGGGTCACACGTGACGCAAAAGTCCAATGATACTAGTCTGATGAACGATGATTTCAATGAGACATGACTCGGAAGGTAGTATTCAAAACCACACTCCGATACCAACTCTGTAACACCCCAACTAGGCGGATATTACAGTGCCGTGGACCCCCGACTGGGACCCACCAGGCGAATGAAAATTAATGACATAAATAATATTGTAGTACCGAACCACATTATACCATTAAATTACTCCGATGAGGAGTTTTGTTACAACACACCCAGGATAATACAGAATACATGTATATTTTATATGAAGATAAAATATACAACATGGAAGAAATGAGTATTCAAACGGAAGTCTGCAGCGGAAATAAAATGAAGAAAGCATGAAGACTGAAAAGGACTGGGCCCCCTACTAGTATAACTAGGACTCCTCGTCGTCAACGTTCTCTTCCCGTGCCTTAGCCTTGCCATGACCTGAAAACAACATCCCCCAACGCGGTCAGTTACACAGAACAACAATCCTCAAGAGTTGAACAATATACAACGATCACATGAATGAATTAATGAATTAAGTTGAATGATGGGCATCAATGTACGCCCGAATGAACTGAGTAAGAGCACAAATAGCCGAGTGTCTGGAGTCCCGCATATACACCCGCTATTGGCCTAATTAGTCTCATGGTTCAATGTGTCCAGAGTCCCGCATATACACATTACCATGCGCACAGTCCAATGTGTCCGGAGTCCCGCATATACACATGACTATAGTGTGCCCGACTAAAATTCCAAACATGCGCCAACCCGCCATACTATATAATTCCGGAAGATCACCATAACAAAATGACCAAGGTGAGGAGTCATGAATAGAATCCGATAAGGATCAAGAACGACTCACCGAGATGAAGTAATGACACAACGAGTGATAGCTTCAATGAAATGCTTTTGGAACCGTCGTTCCTCATGAGTTACATGATGAGTTGATAAATACAAGTCTCGACATGAACGATATATTATGAGTGAATTACATGTATGAATGAACAACAACATAAGGAATGGATATCCTTTTAACCGAGTAAGAATTTACTTACTCAACACCGATGAAGAATGTCCTTCCACGAACAAACGTCCTAGATGAGAAGTCGTTCGCTCGAACAACCTTGAATAACACAATTACCAACAATCCGCTCAATATACGCAATAAGCATGATTATAACAAACTCAAAACATCGATACGACTAGACCAAGTTTATTGGGGCATTTTCTCAAACACGTCGTAACCAATCTTCTATTGTTTACAACCAATCCTTAATTATACCAATATCAAATTCCCAAGGAGTGTTTCAAACCAACAAAACATCTTCAATACAATCAATAATCCAATATGAATATCCAGTTCGTTATTTCAACAACAACTAATCGAAAACCCCCAAATCCAACTCAATATTCAAAGTGTTCTAGAATAATCCTTCAATAATCCAATGAATATTCATACAAACTCATAATCATATGTATATCTCTTCATACAACATGATTATAACGTCCAAAACATCATATCTCAACACAAAATTGAAATCTAGGGTGTTGAAGAATATTACCTTTGAAGATCCAAACACTTTGATCGGGTGAAATCATGTTAAATCGACTATCCAAGCTTCTCAAACCAATGAAGATGATGAAAACCAAACACCCAAGTGATTGATGAAGAAAAATCTCTCCCTCAAACTCTCTCTCTCGGAACAAGGTGAAGAAAAATGATAGAAATGAGCTCAAGGTCCCGTCCAAGTCCTTTAAATACATCCATAGTTACGGCCGTAACTCGGCCAACTTACGGCCGTAACATCCCAAGTCAACGGCCTTACGGGCGTAACTAGCCTGTTACGGCTGTACTCGGCAAGGCTTACGGGCGTACGACACCTTCGTTGATGAACATATTGATTTGCATATGTGTATGCATAGTTGTATTATATATGTTGTATTGATCCGATGGGATCTTGTGATCTATGCTGAGGGTGCTGGATCAATTTTCCACCTCGTGTTGGTCTGACGGGATCATCTTGGCATCTATGCTGAGGGCGCTGGATCATTAGACGGGTTTTCCACCTCGTGTTGGTCTGGGGGGATCATTTTGGGATCTATGCTGAGGGCGCTGAATCATTAGATTACCCTGTGTTGTGTTGATGGAATCATGTCGATTCGCATCGTTAGATTCCGGTAGAGGAAGTCCGTTTTTTGTGTTTTTGGTATGCATTGTTGTTGCATATCTGATTTTTGTATAATTATGGTACTTGTACTAGCATCGTTTTTCTAACCCCTGTGGGGTGGACATTTGTTTAATGTTCAGGTAGCCGAGGAGCGGGGAAGCAATCACAGTGTCCACATGATGACGAAGGGGCACAATGATGTTACCCGTCTGAATTGTTTTGGTATTTTGGTTTTGTGTTAAGTACTCGAGTACGTGTATTCTTTATGGTGACTTGAGAGTTTTGTATTAAATGGGTTGTTTGGATGATTAAACCAGTTACTAAATTACACAACTATTGGTGGTATTATTCGTATTGATCAGTATTTCTTTTAATTTAGCCTTGTAAATTCTTATATAAAGGGTTTACAGCGCTGTAATTATTCCGAATATATTAGGGTGTTACAGCTAAGAAGGATCATGGGGGGTCTTTGGCGTCACACATGCTTATGAAAACAAGACGCGGATGACACAAATATCATCATCGGTCATGAGCCCTGCTCATTACTCCACCAACGTACTTTGGTATCTTTGGTCCAACTAGCTTCTTTGTTCAAAGAGAAATGATGTCCATGGCAATACCGTGGTATATAGATCATCAAACTGTCCAAACTCCAGATTATTAAAGTATAAATGTGTCAATGTCCCAATACATCTTCTGGTTATAAAAACCGATGCAAGTCAGACCATATTGACTCATGAATATTCTTTCACATATCTGATATAAGTGATGCATAAGATTTTATTTTTCACAAATCACAATGAGATGCTATGAGTGATTCACTTTGGCATATATATCATCGAGTCATAACATGGTTCAATTGTTACGGGAACATATGTGACTAGAAACGCCATTCGACATTCAACAACTTGAGCATTGTACCACTCATTAATTGTGATGACCTAGTCATCATAGTCACAATGGATTTGTAATATGAAATTCAAAAATATTGTGTTCCTTGGAAATAGCTTAATACGCACTCAATTTCGCTTGCAAAAACTTTTATAAACATGAGCATAGCGAACCCTCTAACAACATAGAGATTTTATACCAGATACGATCAAAATGATCTATCATATTGAGTGCATAACATGGCAAGATTATATGCCTTTACGACACAAGCATGGTGTAAAACTACCATGCACACGCTCGACCTTCTTATAAGGGTGCGTATTTTAGGCTTCCCAATGAAACTGTTTTTCAACATTTGAAAGATGACATTTTAGCGTACAATGCATACCAAAAATTGCATCATCTGTGAAAAATTCGGCCAAAAAGAGATTGAAAAACGTGTATCATAAGACCGCTTGCAAATTTAAGATGAAAACCAAGTTGGTTGGGACAAAACTTAGCACAATCGCTGGAAATAAAAATCCGCGCAACTTGACCTTTGTTCACTAAAACAGTGATAACTCCCTCGTTAGGAATGATATGGACGAATGGTCAGATGTTCTTGATGTTGGGATTCGGTGCCTAAAACGAAGGCCCAGCGTTAGCGGTAAAACGAAAATTAATTCGATCCGAATCCCTACGAGGATCGATCGAGCTACGTATATACGAATAAATAAACGAAAAACAAGAGTTATAAGAAACTCACCCTTGAAGTCCGTTGATTAAATGGTAACCTTCTATTGAGCTATTCCCTAAGCTTTGATTGATCTCTACGAATCCAATCCGCTCCAAGCTCTTGAACGATACAACGTCGAAAGCATCGCGTCTCTACTTGCCACGTGCCGGAAAAACGACCGGAATGACAACACTCGATTAATCTCTAAGGTTACGGCTAGAATCAAGTGATGAAGCCTTTTATTATTGCACTCTAAGTGTATAATATTTATCTCTCAATGTATCTTGAATTTTCTCCAAGAAAAAATCAAGAACAAGATGAAGAAGATGATGAAGACTTAGAAAAATATTTTCTCTCTCACTTCTCTTAACTCACGTTGAAAGAGGCTTACAAAACAAGTGATGAGAGTCTTCATTTTATTCTCCATAAAATCCTCCCAAATCAAGACCAAATAATTAAAATGAATTAATTAAAAGATCTTGTTCCCTTGATACTTCAAGTCATCCACCAGTTAAGGTGGAGACTATGACCAAAGGAAAGAGGAGGGAAAATGGGGCGGCCATCTAGAAGGAGCCGGGATGAGTTCGGTTCGTTTCGGACTCCCGTGAGTCCAAACAGATAAACTCCTATTCCGTTCCGATGTATTTGTGTCGATTAATTAATCCAATCAATTAATCACATTAAATACATAACAATATAATTAATTTCTCCAAGAAATAATTATATCTATGAATTAAATTAATCACCCAGTAATTTATTTAATTCATTAGGCCGTAAATCAATTTATCCAATAAATCAATTTAAACATCTAATGTCTCAAATTATATATCCAATATCTAATATTCATAATGAGATAATAAGCTTGATACATTCCATCGTCAATCCTATTGCGTGACTCGGTAGGTCCGTCTCAGTCAGCAATGGGAGGAACCAAAGAGTAGTAGCACCAACTAGCCAGCCTGGCGGCCTACACTGTACCCCAACTGAGAACGAATGATTGGGATCATTCAAGAACCATTCTGTCGTGAATACCACTATACGTATAAACCCTTCTTTCAAATGTCCCGTTCAAGTTATAGGGTCATGGTCAGTCAAACCCTATGTGTACTTGACGCTATGCATGCATTAATGCAAATCGAGATGATCGAGCTCTCGTGTATCCAATACAACTAGCTCCAATGCTTTGGCCAAAGACTTATGATCTCATCTGCCAATAACCGTATAAGACATATAACCCACTCACTAACGGGAGAAAGAATTCTATCTTGGTATTCAGTAGGACCTGCTACTTGCCCATCAAGATACACGTCGAGGTTGACCCCCGCCTTCCGGTTTATAGGGTCGAACTACTCTAATGAAAATCTTGACGTCACAAGCACATCCCTACTAAATCCTTAAGTCGAAGGTTCACGAATACCTATCACAACCTTTCGATTCCATCATTGACTGTCCCGGAGTGAAATTCGTGTGATGAATCGAGGGTGAGTCGGTTCGAGTATACTAATCCAATTAGCATACTTATAACGTGTGCTCCCACTAACCATTAGTGTTCGACAGGCACTCTCCTTGTCAAAGAACACGTCATACAAGTCTTCACATAAACTTAACACCCAGTCAGGTTTCATCGACTTGCGAACGATTAAGTATTTGAGCTATAAACCTTTCCTGTGCCGACCCCCTTCCCCAATAAGGAGTGGAACGTTTTGCTCTCAAATACACGGACTAGTTTCTATATGTATATTTACGAGTTAGGAATGCCAGTAACTACCAGTAAATAAAGAAACATTCATTGCCTTATATTGATGATTTACATAATAACAAGTACAATGCCCTCACTCAACATCCTCTGAGTGGCATTCGAGGGCATACTCCTAACAATCTCCCACTTGCACTCAATGCCACACACTATGGTATCTAATACCCATGTTCTCCAGATGACGCTCCAAGCTAGTCTGAGAAAGTGGCTTGGTCAGAGGATCGGCGACGTTGTCGGCCGAGTCTACTCTGTGCAGCACAATGTATCCCTTGCGAACAAATTCTCTTATGAGATGAAACTTCCTCTCAATATGTTTGGTGCTGTTGTGAAACCTCGGCTCCTTGGCCTGCGCTATAGCTCCGTCGTTGTCGCAGTACAGCGGAACAGGCAGCTCAGCACATGGTATCACTTGAAGTTCTCCGAGAAACTTCTTAATCCAGAACCCTTCATTGGAAGCCTCCGAGGCTGCTTGATACTCAGCCTGACAGGTGGAATTAGCAGTCGTGCTTTGCTTGGCGCTACGCCAAGATACTGCTCCTCGATTAAGAGTAAATATGCAGCCAGAAGTAGACATCGAGTCATCCTTCAGTCCTTGGAAGTCCGAATCAGTGAATCCCACCACATTCAATTCTCCACCGCCATACATCAGAACCATATCTCTAGTCCTTCTTAAGTACTTGAGAACGTTCTTTACGGCAGTCCAATGTTCCCTACCTGGGTTTGCCTGAAACCTACTCACCACGCTTACAGCATGCGCGATGTTAGGTCTTGTACACAACATAGCATACATAAGGCTACCCACGGCCGAAGCATATGGTATATTACTTATTTCCTTTTGTTGTTCCTCACTTTGAGGACACATCTTCAAGGAGAGTTTTATTCCATGTCGCATCGGTAGGAACCCTCTTTTAGAATCATCCATCTTAAATCGCTTTAAGATTTTATCTATATAGAGAGCTTGGGAAAGACCTATTGTTCTCTTCGTTCTATCCCGGTAGAGCCGAATACTAAGAATATAGGTAGCTTCTCCCAAGTCTTTCATGGAGAAATTACTCAAAAGCCAAGCTTTCACAGAACTGAGCATTCCCACATCATTTCTTATTAGTAGAATGTCATCCACATATAGTACTAAGAATGCGATCTTGCTCCCACTAACCCTCTTGTATACACAAGGTTCCTCTTCATTTTGCACGAAGTCAAATTCTTTGACCGCCTCGTCAAAACGAAGGTTCCAACTACGCGACGCTTGCTTTAGTCCATAAATGGAACGCTGAAGCTTGCGCACTTTCTGAATATCGACTTCGGACACAAAACCTTTAGGCTGCTCCATATAGATTTCCTCCTCGAGGAATCCATTAAGGAAAGCCGTCTTTACATCCATTTGCCATATCTCATAATCGTGGTAGGCAGATATAGCAAGCATCATGCGAATAGACTTGATCATGGCTACGGGCGAGAAGGTATCATGGTAATCGATCCCTTCCTTTTGGGTATAACACTTTGCCACAAGCCTGGCCTTATAGGCGTCAACCTTCCCATCACCATCAGTCTTTCTCTCGTAGATCCATTTGTTCCCAATAGGCACTATGCCCTTGGGGCGGTCTACTAGAGTCCAGACCTGATTGACATGCATCGAGTCTATCTCAGCTACCATAGCTTCGCGCCATTTCGCGGAGTCTACATCCACCATCGCTTGGTCATAGGTCATTGGGTCGGTCTCTTGGCTATCGCTTGGAACCTCATGGAGACCCAGCTCCTCCAAGTGCACAAGCCCATACCTCTCAGGTAAAGGAGACACCCTACTAGACCTATGAGGTGGTTGTACTTGTGTTTCAGAAGGTTCGGTTCCAGTTTCTTGCACAGGTGTCTCCTTAGGAGTTTTATTGTATTCTTCCAAAGAAATACTTCTACCTGCTCCGCCTTCCTAGATGAACTCATCTTCCAGGAAGTGTGCTTGTAAAGAAACAACGATCGTTCGATCTTCGAGCATGTAGAATAGATAACCCATCATCCCAGATGGGAATCCAATGAAACGTCCCTTCGCGAACCTAGATTCCAACTTTTTCACCTTAGTCTTCTTGACATAGGCGGGACATCCCCAAATTCTAATATGATTAAGACTTGGTTTCCTGCCCTCCCACATCTCATGTGGAGTTTTAGGAACGGATTTGGAAGGACATTTGTTCAAGATATAAGCGACAGTCAGGAGTGCATACCCCCACAGGTAAATCGGTAAGTCAGTATAGCCCAGCATGGAGCGGACCATGTTCAACAAGGGCCGGTTCATTCTTTCTGACACACCATTTAACTGAGGAGTACCTGGAGGTGTTAGTTATGAAACTATTCCATGTTCCTTAAAGAACTCGTCAAACTCCGTACTCATATACTCGCCATCTCGGTCCGACCGAAGTGCTTTGATATGATTACCAGTTTATTTCTCGACTAGGGCCTTGAATTGCTGGAATTTCTCAAAGGCCTCGGATTTATGTTTCATTAAGTATACATAACCATACCTAGTAAGATCATCTGTAAATGTAATGAAATATTGATATCCGTCACGCGCTGCTTCCAAAGCACCACATACGTCGGTATGGATTAATCCCAGTTTATCAGCGGCTCTTTCAAAAGTCCCTGTGAAGGGGGACTTAGTCATTTTGCCTTTAAGGCAAGATTCACAAGTAGGAAAGGGATCCGATCCCAATGGACCCATAAGTCCATCTTTTTCCATTTTGTAAACCTTGGTCTGACCAACATGACCAAGTCTAAGATGCCATTTCAAAACTTGATTGGTTTCATCCCTACCACGTTTTCTAGTCATAGTATTCACAACTACTTTGTTGTTGAGATTTAGATGATACAATTCATTTAACAATGTAGCAGTACCCACTAGTTTATTTCTGAAATAAATTTTGCAGGAACCATCACCAATGAAAAAATAAAAGCCTTTTCGGTCCATGAACAGAATGGATACAATGTTTTTGTGCCCCTTAGGCAAAACAAGTACATCTTCTAAAGTCAAAACAAAGCCGGATTCTAAACCCAAAAGAAGTGATCCTATGTCGGTCGCCTAGACACTATGCCTGCTTCCGACTGTGATCATTGTTAGGGATATGCCCTCGAATGCCACTCAGATGATGAGAGACTGAGAGCATATGTATTGTAATTATGAATATTTAACAAGGCAATCATTATTTCTATATTATTGTATATCACTGGCATTGTGATTTGGTATATAGAATAATAGTCCTTGCATTTGAGAACAAATATTCTACTCCTTATGGAGATCAGGAGATAGGCACTGGAAGTGTTTAGAGCTCGAATGCTTAACTCGTTCGCAAGTCGATAAAATTTAACTGGGCAATAAGTTTAGACAAGACTTGTATAATGTGTACTTTGACATGTAAAGTGCCGGTATTTACTAAGGGTTAGTGGGAGCACACGTTATAGGTATGCTAGTGATATTAGTATACTCGAACACGACTCACCTCGATTCGGTCACATGGATATCACTCAGGGATTGTCAATGACTGGATCGCAAGGTTGTGATAGGTATACGTGGACCTTTGACTTGAGGTTTCAGTAGGAGATGTGCTTGTGACATTAAGTTAGTCATTAGAGTAGTTCGATCCAATCGCCGGTGTGTGGGGTCAACCTCGAAATACAACTTAGTGGGCAAGTAGCAGTCTCTACTGAATACCAAGATAGAATTCTTTCTCCTGTAAGTGAGCGGGTAAATGTCCTATGCGGTTAATGGCAAATGAGATTATAAGTCTTTGGCCAAAGCATTTAGAGCTAGTTGTATTTGATACACGAGAGATCGATGATCTCAGTTTGCATTAACAGAAAGCATAGAGTCAAGTTACAGTAGGGTTTGACTTTACCGTGACCCTAATACTTGATCGGGACATATGATTGAAGGGTTTATACGTATACGGTATTCACGACATAATGGTTCTGGAATGATCCCTTCATTCGTTCTCAGTCGGGGTTTACAGTGCGGCCCGCTAGGCTGGCTAAGTGCTGCCCGCATTCATTGGTTCCTCCCAATGCCGGTTGAGACGGACCTACAGAGTCGCGCATCAGGAGCGTTGACGGATAAATGTGAATTTATTATCTCTCAATTAATATTAGATATTGGATATCTAAATTATGATTTATTGGATAAATCAAATAGCGGTCTTAGAGAAATATATTTGTATTTGATATAATTAATTAATTAGATTAATTAATTAATATAAATACATTGGTGATTAAATGGAGTGTATTTAACGGAGTCGTTTGACGAACGTCCAGGACACGAGCCGAGTAACTCGGCTCATTTCCAAGAAGTTTCTTCCATGGGCCGCCCCCCTTTTGGTTTGATGTGATAATTGTATGTGTGTGGGAACTCACTTGAGTTGAGATTCCCACATTATTACACATGATAGTTGTAAAGGAATGATTATTCCTTTATATAATTAATATCATCACATTTGACATAACCACCATATAATACAACTTAGAGTGCAAGTGTGTGTGGTGGGTTGTGTTCAGCCGAGGGAGTTTTTGAAAGGAAAGAGAGATAATTTTTCTTCAATTTTTATCATCTTAGAGTTGATACAAAATATAAAAAATAAGATATAAATTCCTATAGTAATTCCTAGCCGTGTTCTTGGAGAACGGATTGCTATCGAATTTTTCCGGACAACTTCCGACGCGTGTGAAGTAGAGACATTCAGCATTTTCGGTGTTGGATCATTCAAACAAGCTACAACGAATTGGATTCGTGTTCGTGTCGGTAATCGGGAAAAGGCTTGCTCGGGTCTTTCCTTCGAAGATTATATTATCAAAGGACTACGAGGGTAAGTATTCTTTGTTTTTCATCCTCGTTATTTATATTCGTTTATATGATGCTTGATCGGTCTGTTTTTTGGGTTTGGTTTTTTCCGGTTGGACCGATTTATTTTCCGCTGCGTAATTCGTTTTTATCACCGAATCCCAACAGTGGTATCGGAGCCAGGTCTATGCGATCGTATATTCGATATTGCATTTGGAATGCTTGTTTATTTTTTATGATTTAGAATCATAATTGTATTAATTGTTGATGTTTAATTGTTCATCTAAAAATTATTTTTCGTGATTTTATGTTACAATATAAATCTATTTTTCTTTTAAAAAACTGATTTAATTGTGTAATATAAAAATTAAAAAAAATATTATTTTTGGATTCGGGACGAAAAAAATGAGCCGAAAATTGGCGGACCGGCAGCTGGTCACGGATCATTGGTCAATGGCTGGCAACAGCCGGGCCGCGGGCTTGGCCCGGGCCTTGTGTTTTCCGACTCCGTTTTTACATTTCGTTCGGTAAATTAATTTTCCGTAAATTAAATTGGATTTAATTTGACTAAAATATAATTATGGTAATTTTATTTTAAGGGAATTAATTTAATGAAATATTTATTTTGTCCGGAGCAAATTAAAATTAACGGTTAAGTTAATTAATTGAATTAATTCTAATTATTAGATTAATTTTTGTTGATTAGATCAATTTTAGATTAATCATTATTGCCATTTATTTTAATATAATTGTTGCATTAATTTTGATTAGGGATATAGTTCATGGACCTAGTTTTGAATCGTTTGTTTTGTTCGATTGGGTTGTAAAGGCCGTTTTGAGCCTATTTATTTTACTAGAAAATTTGTATAGGATGCAATTTTCAAATGTAAAATTTATATGTAATGACGAAGACCGGAGGAAGATCCGCTCGAGTAGACGAAGATTCAAGATCGAAGATATGTAATTAGATTACGATGTTTTTGTTCTAGGAACGGTCCATGAACTGCATGTTGTTAGTTTTAGGTTGTGTATGTTTTCATATTGTATGACAAACAAACAAACCGACAAACCGCACTTATAAACGGATTAATGTGCAAAGTGTAACATATAATCGCGTTAATACTCCCACTTACAAACACTAAGTTATAAAGGTTACGAGGTTTCCTACCCTCCGTCAAACTCATGGAAAATTGAAATCTAAACCGGAATATTATTCTTCTGAGTATGTCGGGGTAATATTTTTGGGGAAAGTTGATAAATTCCTAGAGTGCATTAGATGCCTTTGGTTGTGACAAATCAAACCCCTATAAACCCTATGGGTTGCCGGGTAAGATTCAATTGTCAGACTAATAGGAGTTGACGGTTTAAACTTAGATAGTTCAGTGAGCCATAGAAACCGAATGGGTTGAGGGCAAGTGAACTAGGGGTAAAAGAAAATCGAATCATCCATTAGATGGGTTGGTGTTAGACACCACTTTATAAAGAATAATAGAATAGAAACTGTATGGGTTGCCCTCTATTAAACTTTGTAAAGAAATCGATCACCACTATGAAGTCACCCAAGACTTCCGGATTTAACATGGGAGTGTGTAAATGCCGATAAAATAGTGGGAGCCGAGTTATGAATAAAGAAAGTCATTAAATTCTTTACTCGGATCATGATTAAACAATCACTAACGAATCTTAAATTATTCTCTGCAGTTAACAAAACTCTCAATATGACAATGAACCCACTCGCTATACTACTTGAAAAGAACGTCCTGACTGGTCCGAACTATGTGGACTGGATTCGGAACTTGAGGATTGTCCTAACTATGGAAATGCTGGGATACGTCTTGGAGGCGGACATCCCAGCGGCTCCTGCAAGAACCCGAGCCAATCAGGAAGATGTCGATGCCCATGAGAAATGGGTAAAAGACGACATAAGAGTGCGAGGGTACATGTTAGGCTCAATGACCAATGAGCTTCAACGAGCCCATGAAAAGATGACGTCTTCGAGAGCCATCATATCGCACCTGGCTGAGCTCTATGGAGAGCATAGCCGAACTGCTAGATATGAGATATCGAAGCAATTATTCGGCGCCAGGATGAAGGAAGGAGAGAGGGTTGGGGACCATGTCCTCAAGATGATCTCGATGATTGAGAGATTGGAAGCTCTTGATTTTCAGATGCATGCATCTCTCCAAACTGACCTTATCCTGCAGTCACTTCCTGACTCCTTTTGGCAATTTGTCATGAACTTCAACTGCAATGAGATTCCATGTAACTTAGCTGGGCTAATGAACAAACTGACGATGTAACACCCCCAAGATATTCGAGGTATATTACAGCGCCGTGAATCCATATATGTGACCCACCAGGCTGAACAAACATCATACTCATCGACTCACAGAAACGACAAAATAACAACTCGTCATAAAGACGCAAAACAGAATAATCCGCCCGGTTCAACCGATCAAACATAACACCATCATCCGACGCAACATAATAGACAACAATACAATCCGGACAAACAAGAACTCTTAAGTACTCGAGTACTACTATTAGTTCAAAAACCACAAAAGATGAAAAGATAGAAGACACTAAGACATCACCCGTGTACAATCATCACGCACGGCCATCATCCGCGTACCGGTCCAGCGCCCGCTCGTCTCGATGAACCTGACCTGAAATTCATAAAACGAATTTCCCCAAAACGGGTCCCCATAGGGGTTAGCAATTACGCTAGTACAAGTAACCAAATGAACAACTTACATCTTACACATATAGTAAATGCATGCAATCAAGAAAACATAGTTCCAAAACACTCATTTCCGGAAATGCCATAATCAAATCACATTTGTAAATTTCACCACAATTAACCGCGGACCCACAGCTTCGTGGATCCCTACCGAGACCCCGTCGGATCTAACCCGTAGTGGTTAAAAGCAACTCGCGGTTCCATAGTTTCGTGGAGCCCTACCGAGACCCCGTCGGATCTAACCCGTAGTGAGTATACACACACACAATTTCTCATACAATACTACTATGTCAAGATCGTAAGTTCATAAGGATACTTGCCTCGATTAATAGACGGTGACACAAACGAAAAGGGAGAGTCAAGCACAACCACGAGGAATCGGTGGAAATGAACCTAACAATTCGAATAACACAATCACAACCACTTCTAAACGATTACGGAAATGGAATACACCCGGAAACCCGCCTACGATTCATGTATATTCGTATAAAAATAACAACGAGGGCGGACCACAACCAAACCCTCCCGATTTCACGAAACCAAGAAAATATACCATGAATCCGTAGGAAACTAATGATATCAACAAGATTAATCATACTCATCATGAATTAATCGACAAATCGAGACGAATCGGGCGAAAAATCCCAAAACCCCCAAATTATCCAAAAGTAGGGTTCTAAGAGATTTACCTTGGATTAGGATGAAGGATTCGTGTTGTTGTTGTTGTTATAATACGCCAAGAACTCAAGAAAGATGTTGGATGAGATGATTGGAGGAATAAATCGCCAAGAAAATCGCCCGGAATCGCCTTAGCCGCGGAGAGGAGGAAGAAATGAGAAAATACGTTCATCTCGGTCAACTCCCCGGTTTATATAGCCAGGGAGTGTTAGCGCGCGCTAATCCTCAAAGTTAGCGTGCGCTAACGAAACAAACTCCAGTCCAGTAGCCAGACTTCTGGCCGTTAGCGTGCGTTACTTGAAATGTAGCGTGCGCTAATTACCTCTCGGTAGCACGCGCTATCGACCAATAGCGTGCGCTACCTGGGCATCAGCCGAGTCCAGAAACAACTGTCAGTATACACCTGATCCGGTTAGCGCGCGCCGTCGACCAAACGTAGCGTACGCTAAGGGTGTATCGGTAGCGCGTGCTATCGGCCAATAGCATGCGCTACCCGGGCACCTGATAGAGTCCAGTAGCAAACTGTCCAGTACTGGACAGTCACTCTAGCGCACGCTACCGGTCATCTCAGCGTGCGCTAGCCCCCGACATTAGCGTGCGCTAGACTACGTAGCGTACGCTAATCCGCCAGTCCAGAGGGCTGGAATCAGCACTGCCACTCCCAGGGTTAGCGTGCTAGCGCGCACTACGAAACAGACGTAGCGTGCGCTACTAAGGGACCCCTTGCGTGCGCTATGTAGAAAAGATAGCGTGCGCTAGGTACGAAATATAAATGGTCTAAAACACCGGAATATGAACGACACATCAAACGGAACATCTCAAGATGCATCAAAACATAGAATGGGTCCACGGCAACCCCGAAACGGCGGTTCCGCACAACAATTACGGGAATCATATCAATAGATGACGGAAAAGATACACTGAAAGATACACGAGGGTCCCTACAACCAAGAAATACACTGAAAATGAAAATACAAGGGAAAGAAAAATGCGGATATTACATTCTACCCCTCTAAAAATAAGTTTCGTCCCGAAACTTAAGAAACAAACAACTCAGGGTACATAGCACGCATGCTATCCTCGGTTTCCCAAGTTGCCTCCTCGACACCGTGCCTCGACCACTGCACCTTGACCAAAGGGATGGTCTTATGCCTCAGTCGTTTCTCACGACGCTACAATATCTTCAAAGGACGTTCTTCAAAAGTATTATCCTCGGCGACATCAATCTCACCATAATCGATGACATGACTAGGATCCGGGATATATTTCCTCAGTTGGGAAACATGAAAAACGCTATGAACATGACTCAAGCCCGGGGGTAGTGCCAAACGGTATGCCAACTCACCGACTCGCTCAAGAATCTCAAAGGGTCCAATAAATCTCGGACTCAATTTTCCTTTCTTCCCGAAACGAAAAACTCCCTTCGTCGGAGACACCTTTAGCAACACGTGGTCTCCCTCCTCGAATTCCAAGGGTTGACTACGGACGTCGGCATACGACTTTTGTCGACTCTGGGCAGTCAACATCCATTCCCGAATTAATTCTATCTTCCGCCTCGTCTCTAAAACGACATCCGGCTCGGTCCCAACCAAATCGGACGTCTCATTCCAACAAATCGGTGATCGTCATCGCCGCCCATAAAGTGCCTCATACGGTTCCATCCGAATCGACGTGTGCCAACTGTTGTTGTACGTGAATTCGATCAATGGAAAATGTTCCTCCCAATCACTACTCCAATCGAGAGCACAAGCACGCAATATATCCTCGAATGTCTGGATAGTGCGTTCCGACTGTCCATCTGACTGGGGACGAAAAGAGGTACTGAAATGCAAATGGGTACCCAACGCCTTATGCACCGCCTGCCAAAAGTGCGATACGAAACGGCCATCACGATCCGAAAAAATAGACTTCGGGGTACCGTGAAGCCTCACAATCTGCGCGATAAACACACGAGCCAACTTCTCTGGGCCCCAAGTGTCCTTGATGCCCAGAAAATGTGCCGACTTGGTCAGACGATCAACAATAACCCATACCATATTCATGCCCGACCTCGATCTCGGCAAACTCGTAACGAAATCCATCGATATATCTTCCCATTTCCATTCCGGAACGGGAAGTGACTGCAATAACCCAGTCGATCGCTGATGCTCGATTTTGACCTGCTGACAAGTCAAACATCTCGCTACAAACTGTGCGACCTCCTCTTTCATATCATTCCACCAGAAATTCCTTCTCAGGTCCTTGTACATCTTACTCGAACCAGGCTGAACAGAGTAAGGTGTAGCATGGGCCTCACACAAAATACTCTGTCTCAACTCTGAGTCGTTCGGTACACAAAGCCGACTCTGGAATCTCAAAACACCATCCTCGTGAATCACAAACCCAGGAGACTTTCCCTTAAGAACGTTCTCTCGGATTTGAGTAATCATCGGATCCTCTAACTGCTTCAGCTTAATTTCATCGATCAAAGACGACGAAATCTCTAAAACACAAAGTTTCCCGATAGCTCCAGGCAACAAAACCTCAACATCTAACTCGATCAAGGCCCGCCGAAGCTCAGACTGAGACGTAAGGATCTCAAGCGTTCGCAATGCAACTGGTTTCCGACTCAAGGCATCGGCCACTACGTTCGCCTTGCCCAGATGATAAAGGATTTCGAGGTCATAATCCTTAATCAGCTCTAACCACCTCCTCTGCCTCATATTCAACTCCCGCTGAGCAAATATGTATTTCAGACTTTTATGATCGGTAAAAATCTGACATGCAGAGCCGAAAAGATAGTGACGCCAAATCTTCAGCGCAAAAACGGCTGCCGATAACTCCAAATCATGACTAGGGTAGTTCAGCTCATACGGCCTCAACTATCTCGACGCATAGGCAATGGTCTTGCCGTGCTGCATCAATACGCACCCAAGACCCTGACCCGAAGCATCACTATAAACAGCGAAACCCTCGTTGCCACACGGCAATGCTAAAACCGGGGCTGAAGTCAAACGCTTCTTCAGTTCCTCGAAACTCGACTGTCTCTCGTCATTCCAGATGAATTTCTCGGATTTCTGGAGCAACTGTGTAAGTGGCCGAGCCAGTTTCGAGAAACCCTCGACGAACCTACGGTAGTAGCCAGCCAAACCCAAGAAACTACGGATCTCCTTCACATTCTTGGGCGGTGCCCAATCCAATACTGCCTCTATCTTCTGTGGATCCACATGAACCCCCTCGGCTGAAATCACGTGACCTAGAAACATCACTTCCTTCAGCCAGAACTCACATTTCGAGAACTTCGCATAGAGTTGCTCGGTCCTCAAGATGTCTAACACTACTCGCAAATGATGGGCATGCTCTTCCTCGTTCCTCGAATAAATAAGAATATCGTCAATGAAAACGACGACACACTTATCCAGATACTCGATAAAGACTTTGTTCATCAACTGCATGAACACCGCCGGCGCATTAGTTAACCCGAAAGGCATAACTACAAACTCATAATGTACGTATCTCGTCTGTAAAGCTGTTTTCGGCACATCGGACTCCCTCACCTGGAGCTGATAGTACCCCGATTTCAAATCAATCTTCGAGAATACCGCAGCTCCCTGCAACTGGTCGAACAAGTCATCAATTCTCGGCAAAGGATACTTGTTCTTGATGGTCACCTTGTTTAGTTCGCGATAGTCGATACACAAACGTAGTGAACCATCCTTCTTCCGCACAAACAGGACCGGTGCGCCCCAAGGCGAGGCGCTCGGTCGAACATACCCCGACTCAAGAAGCTCACTCAACTGCTTCTTCAACTCGGACATCTCTGAAGGTGCCATGCGATACGGCACCTTCGAAATAGGAGCCGCGCCGGACTCTAACTCTATAGCAAACTCGACCTCACGATCCAGTGGCAATCCCGGTAACTCGTCAGGAAATACATTAGGAAACTCACTAACAATTGGAATCGAAGATAGCTCAACTCCACTAATACCTGCCTTCACGGCGTAGCACCAATAACCAGTACACCCCTTTTGCAGGAGTCTCATTGCCTTCAAGGCGTTAATAACGAACTTCTGGTTTCCTCTCTTTCGCCCGGCGAAAGAGTGCTCGGTGCCGTCTTCGGCTAGCATGGTGATGATCCTCGTGCGGTAGTTCATGATTGCACCATGCCGCTCGAGCCAATCATCCCCGAGAATTAAGTCCTCACCCTCAATACCCACAACAATAAGATTACAGGGCCAAGCCCTCTCACAAATAAGCACAGAACAATCTCGAACCTCCTGATCACCAACGATCTTATCACCGCTAGGAAGCTTAACGATGAAGGGCTCACAAGGCGTCAAACAGTTGAGACTCAAACGGCGCACACACTCCAAAGATATGAACGAATGTGTAGCACCAGAATCGAAAAGCACACTGACAGGATGAGAAAAATATGAACGGTACCTGTCGCCACAGTAGCCGCTGGGTCATCGGCTCTCCGCATCTCATAGACATGCGGGTGGGCTGAGCCGACACTGGAAGCTCCCCCCTTAGCGGGCTGACCCCTACCTCTCCCTCGACTAGCACTCGGCGGATATTGAGAAGCAAACAATCCTTGATTCACACTTGGTTCCCTAGGCGCTGGAATGGAAGCCCAGGCACCAAGGATTTTCACCCTCTCAGCACAGAAAGCAGCCTTGTGACGTGGATGGCCACACTGGTTACACGTCAGCAAAGGGTTCGGACAAATACGACTGATGTGGCCCTTATGGCCACAGTTAAAACACTTCACCTCCCGAGGAGGGGCACTGGCAGCCCTACGGGGAAACCCAGTAGATCGGGCTGGGCCACCACCAGCGGAAAAGTTAGCAGACTGGAATTTCTGCTGACCCCCACGTTTGTAGCCCGAAAAATTCCCGGCGGACTTCTGCTTCTTGCTCTCGCGGGCCGCCTCACTCACCGTCATAGACATATCGTAAGCAAGGGCCCTGCTCTGGTAATCTTTCAAGGTAGTACAGACGATCCCCGACATGTAGTCCCGAATCGACAACTTCATCCGTCTGGAAAAATGGAAAATTTTGTCACTCTCCTTGACAACTTGGGTCTTCACATAACCCAACTCCTTGTTAAAATCGGCAATAGATTGAGATACGGGGATATCCCGTGGTTGAGCATCATAGAAAGCATGTACTCGAGCCTGTCTGACCGGCCACGGGCAATATTCGGTCTCCATCAATTCCTAAAATTCGGCCCACGAAGCAACATGGTCTTTGGGCCCAACGGCCTCCCACCAATCCGTAGCGTCCCCAGTGAGGAAGTACTGGGCAATAGGGACCTTACGGTCCTCGGGACAGTTGGTAGCAGTGAAGACTTTAGATATCTCCTTGATCCACCCCTCCCAGCCTATTGGGTCCGAAGCTCCTGAAAACTGAGGAGGATGCATCTTGATGACATCCTGAAGCCAGCGATCCGCTCCGCCCCGATTAGCATGGGCCGGATCCGGGTTCTGAACCGCCTGAGCTATCGCCGCCATTTGATTCACCATTTGCTGCATAACAGCCGCAATACCAAGGTCGGCGCGCTCCTGAGAAGAAGAATGACTATGACGGCCGATCGCTGCCTCAAGACTGCGACGTGGCCGCCCCACCGGCTGCCCCACGTCCCCGGCCGCGTCCACGGCCACGACCACGACCACGACCTCTTCCAGCATGCATACTGATGTTAAAGAAGTAACAAAGGCCATACGATGGTAAGTACGAGAAGAGAAACAATCACAATCGAGAATCAAAGGTGCGATACAAAGAAACAAGGAATAGAGTTAGGAAAAACTTATGGACACTGGTAGTACCGGAATCATGGCAGCGTGACGATGATGTGCAAAACGAAACACAACAAGACCCAATAAACTGACAAGCCTAGGTATCCGTAAACCTAGTGCTCCGATACCATTTTCTGTAACACCCCCAAGATATTCGAGGTATATTACAGCGCCGTGAATATCTATATGGGACCCACCAGGCTGAACAAATATCATACTCATCGACTTACAGAAACGACAAAATAACACCTCGTCATAAAGACGCAAAACAGAATAATCCACCCGGTTCAACCGGTCACACATAACACCATCATCCGACGCAACATAATAGACAACAATACAATCCGAACAAACAAGAACTCTTAAGTACTCGAGTACTACTATTAGTTCAAAAACCACAAAAGAAGAAAAGATAGAAGACACTAAGACATCACTCATGCACAATCATCACGCACTGCCATCATCCGCCTACTGGTCCAGCGCCCGCTCGTCTCGATGAACCTGACCTAAAATTCATAAAACGAATTTCCCCAAAACGGGTCCCCAAAGGGGTTAGCAATTACGCTAGTACAAGTAACCAAATGAACAACTTACATCTTACACATATAGTAAATGCATGCAATCAAGAAAACATAGTTCCAAAACACTCATTTCCGAAAATGCCATAATCAAATCACATTTGTAAATTTCACCACAATTAACCGCGGACCCACAGCTTCGTGGATCCCTACCGAGACCCCGTCGGATCTAACCCGTAGTGGTTAAAAGCAACTCGCGGTTCCACAGCTTCGTGGAGCCCTACCGAGACCCCGTCGGATCTAACCCGTAGTGAGTATACACACACACAATTTCTCATACAATACTACTATGTCAAGATCGTAAGTTCATAAGGATACTTGCCTCAATTAATAGACGGTGACACAAATGGAAAGGGAGAGTCAAGCACAACCATGAGGAATCGGTAGAAATGAACCTAACGATTTGAATAACACAGTCACAACCACTTCTAAATGATTACGGAAATAGAATACACCCGGAAACCCGCCTACGATTCATGTATATTCGTATAAAAATAACGAGGGCGGACCACAACCAAACCCTACCGATTTCACGAAACCAAGAAAATATAGCATGAATCCGTAGGAAACTAATGATATCAACAAGATTAATCATACTCATCATGAATTAATCGACAAATTGAGACGAATTGGACGAAAAATCCCAAAACCCCCAAATTATCCAAAAGTAGGGTTCTAAGAGATTTACCTTGGATTAGGATGAAGGATTCGTGTTATTGTTGTTATAATACACCAAGAACTCAAGAAAGATGTTGGATGAGATGATTGGAGGAAGAAATCGCCAAGAAAATCGCCCGGAATCGCCTTAGCCGAGGAGAGGAGGAAGAAATGAGAAAATATGTTCATCTCGGTCAACTCCCTGGTTTATATAGCCAGGGAGTGTTAGCACGCGCTAATCCTCAAAGTTAGTGTGCGCTAACGAAACAAACTCTAGTCCAGTAGCCAGACTTCTGGCCGTTAGCGTGTGTTACTCGAAACGTAGCGTGTGCTAATAACCTCTCGGTAGCGCGCGCTATCGACCAATAGCGTGTGCTACCTGGACATCAGCCGAGTCCAGAAACAACTGTCAGTACACACCTGATCCGGTTAGCGCGCGCTGTCAACCAAACGTAGCGTGCGCTAAGGGTGTATCGGTAGTGCGCGCTATCGGCCAATAGCGTGCGCTACCTGGGCACCTGATAGAGTCCAGTAGCAAACTGTCCAGTACTGGATAGTCACTCTAGCGCACGCTACCGGTCATCTCAGCGTGCGCTAGCCCCCGACATTAGCGTGCGCTAGACTACGTAGCGTAAGCTAATTCGCCACTCCAGAGGACTGGAATCAGCACTGCCACTCCCAGGGTTAGCTTGCTAGCGCGCACTACGAAACAGACGTAGCGTGCGCTACTAAGGGACCCCTAGCGTGCGCTATGCAGAAAAGATAGCGTGCACTAGGTACGAAATATAAACGGTCTAAAACACCGGAATATGAACGACACATCAAACGGAACATCTCAAGATGCATCAAAACATAGAATGGGTCCACGGAAACCCCAAAACGGCGGTTCCGCACAACAATTACAGGAATCAGATCAATAGATGACGGAAAAGATACACTAAAAGATACACGAGGGTCGCTACAACCGAGAAATATACCGAAAATGAAAATACAAGGGAAAGAAAAATGCGGATATTACAGATGACTGCCCAGTCTCAAATGAAGACAAAGGGAAAGGAAGCTGCACTTGTGATTTCTTCTGGGACTTGGAAGTCCAAGAATAAGAAGAAAAAGAACAAGAAGCAGTTAGGTCCAATATCCAAGATCGACAAGGGAAAGGGCAAGGCCCCAATGGTTCAAAAGAGCAAGGGGGCCAAGAAAACGGATGTATGCCTCAACTGCGGTGAGCTAGGCCACTGGAAGAGGTACTGTGGAAAGCTTGACCGTAATGCGCCTTCAGGTACGGAACTACTGGTTTTAGAAACAAATTGTTCTGTAACTGTATATTCTACTTCTTGGATACTTGATTCCGGTGCAAGTTCTCACATTTTTACAATGAATCAGGATCTGGAACGAAGTAGGAAACTGGATTCAGGGGAGGTGATGGTCACCGTCGGAAGTGGGCATAGTGTCGAGGCTTCTGATATCGGATCCCTTATGTTGGATTTAGAATCTGGTTTTATTTTTACTTTAGATGATGTACTTGTTTTGCCCAAGGGGCACAAAAATATTGTATCAATTCCGGTCATGGACCGAAAGGGATTTCACTTCTTTATTGGAGATGGGTCCTGTCGTATTTATTTTAGAAATAAATTGGTTGGTACTGCTACATTATTAAATGGTTTATACCATTTAAATCTAAAGAATAAAACAACTGTGAACACTATAACTAGGAAGCGTGGTAGGGATGAAACGAACCAAGCACTTAAGTGGCATCTTAGACTTGGTCATATCGGTCAGACCAAGGTTCATAAAATGGAGAAAGATGGGCTTACGGGTCCATTGGGATCAGACTTGTGAATCTTGCCTTCAAGGCAAAATGACTAAGTTACCCTTCGCAGGGACTTTGAAAGAGCTACGGAAAAACTTGGATTGATCCATACCAACGTCTGTGGCCCTTTTGAAGTGGCACGAGATGGCTTTCAGTATTTCATTACATTCACTGATGACCATACCAAGTATGGATTCGTGTACTTAATGAAACATAAGTCTGAAGCTTTTGATAAATTCAAGGAATTTAAATCCCTAGTTGAAAATCAAACAGGTTATCATGTTAAGACTCTTCGGTCAGATTGGGGTGGTGAGTACATTAGTACAGAATTTGATGAGTTCTTAAAAGAACTAGGAATAGTGTCACAATTCACTCCTCCAGCTACTCCACAATTAAATGGTGTATCAGAAAGAAGGAACCGAACCTTGTTGGACATGGTTCGCTCCATGCTTAACTATACTGATCTACTGATTTATCTGTGGGGTTACGCGCTCCTTACTGCTGTGCATATCTTGAACAGATGTTCTTCCAAATCCATTCCTAAGACTCCCCATGAGATGTGGAGAGGTAGGAAACCAAGTCTTAATCACATTAGGATTTGGGGATGCCCTGTTTATGTCAAGAAGACTAAAGTAGAGAAATTGGAAACTAGGTCTGTGAAAGGTCGTTTCATAGGATATCCAGGGGATTCCATGGGATATCTATTCTACATGCACGTAGATCATAGGATCATCGTTGCTATACAAGCACACTTCCTGGAAGATTAGTTTATTCAGGAAGGAGGGGCAGGTAGAAATATTTCTTTGGAAGAAATAAAAGAAACACCAAATGAGACACTTATGCAAGATATTAGAACCTAACCTTATGAAATACAAACACAACCTCGCAAGTCTAGTAGAATTTCTCAATTACCTGAGAGGTATCGCTATCTGCATCAAGAGAAACTGGGTGTACATGAGATGACAGAAAGTAGTCAAGAGAATGATCCTTCTACATACGACCAAGCGATGGTAGACATTGACTCCACAAAGTGGCAAGAAGCTATGGAAGCTGAGATAGACTCAATGCATGCTAATCAGGTCTGGACTTTAGTAGATCGTCCTAAAGGCATAGTGCCTATTGGAAACAAATAGATCTATAAAAGAAATATTGATGGAGATGGCAAGGTTGATACCCATAACGCCAGGCTTGTGGCAAAGGGTTATTCCCAAAGAGAAGGAATCGATTACTTCAAGACCTTCTCGCCTGTAGCTATGATTAAGTCTATTCGCATGATGCTTGCTATAGCAGCCCACTTAGATTATGAAATATGGCAAATGGATGTGAAAACGGCATTCCTAAATGGATTCCTCGAGGAGGATATTTACATGGAACAGCCTAAGGGATTCATATCTCAAACCAATATTCATAAAGTATGCAAACTTCAGCGTGCCATTTATGGACTGAAGCAAGCTTCACGGAGTTGGAATCTTCATTTTAACGAGACAGTCAAAGAGTTTGATTTTGTCCAAAACGAAGAGGAGCCCTGTATTTACAAGAAGGTCAGTGGGAGAAAAATTGTGTTCTTAATACTATATGTAGATGACATTCTACTTATAGGAAACGATGTAGGAACGCTCAGTTATGTGAAAGCTTGGCTTTCTAAAGAGTTCTCAATGAAAGACTTGGGTGAAGCTACCTATGTATTCGTCTCTACCGGGATAGAGCAAAAAGAATGTTAGGTCTTTCCCAAGCCCTCTATATAGAAAAGATCCTGAAGCGATTTAGGATGGAAGATTCTAAAAGAGCGTTCCTTCCTATGCAACATGGTGCAAAACTTTCCTTAGAGATGTGTCCTCAAAGTGAGGAAGATAGAAAGGAAATGTTATACTGCAGAGAGTAGACACAGCAAATAACGTTGCTGATCCGCTTACCAAGCCACTATCTCAGAAGGTCTTAGAGAGACATCTAGAGAGTATGGGTATTAGATACCATAGTTTGTGACATTGAGTGCAAGTGGGAGATTGTTAGGGATATGCCCTCGAATTCCACTCAGAGGATAAGAGAGTGAGAGCATATGTATTGTAATTATGAATATTTAACAAGGCAATAATTATTTCTATATTATTGTATATCACTGGCATTGTGATTTGGTATATAGAATAATAGTCCTTGCATTTGAGAACAAACATTCTACTCTTTATGGAGATAAGGAGATAGGCACTGGAAGTGTTTAGAGCTCGAATGCTTAACTCGTTCGCAAGTCGATAAAACTTAACTGGGCAATAAGTTTAGACAAGACTTGTATAACGTGTACTTTGACATGTAAAGTGCCGGTATTCACTAAGGGTTAGTGGGAGCACACGTTATAGGTATGCTAGTGAGATTAGTATACTCGAACACGACTCACCTCGATTTGGTCACATGGATATCACTCAGGGATTGTCAATGACTGGATCGAAAGGTTGTGATAGGTATACGTGGACCTTTGACTTGAGGTTTCAGTAGGAGATGTGCTTGTGACATTAAGTTAGTCATTAGAGTAGTTCGATCCAATCGCCGGTGTGTGGGGTCAACCTCGAAATGCAACTTAGTGGGCAAGTAACAGTCTCTACTGAATACCAAGATAGAATTCTTTCTCCTATAAGTGAGCAGGTAATGTTCTATGCGGTTAATGGTAAATGTGATTATAAGTCTTTGGCCAAAGCATTTAGAGCTAGTTGTATTTGATACACGAGAGCTCGATGATCTCAGTTTGCATTAACAAAAAACATAGAGTCAAGTTACAGTAGGGTTTGACTTTACCGTGACCCTAATACTTGACCGGGACATATGATTGAAGGGTTTATACGTATACGGTATTCACGACATAATGGTTCTGGAATGATCCCTTCATTCGTTCTCAGTCGGGGTTTACAGTGCGGCCCGCTAGGCTGGCTAAGTGCTGCCCGCATTCATTGGTTCCTCCCAATGCCGGTTGAGACGGACCTACAGAGTCGCGCATCCGGAGCGTTGACGGATAAATGTGAATTTATTATCTCTCAATTAATATTAGATATTGGATATCTAAATTATGATTTATTGGATAAATCAAATGGCGGTCTTATAAATTAAAATTAAGTTACCGGGTAATTAATTTAATTCATAAATTATATTTCTTAGAGAAATATATTTGTATTTGATATAATTAATTAATTAGATTAATTAACTAATATAAATACATTGGTGATTAAATGGAGTGTATTTAACGGAGTCGTTTGACGAACGTCCGGGACACGAGCCGAGTAACTCGCCTCATTTCCAAGAAGTTTCTTCCATGGGCCGCCCCCCTTTTGGTTTGATGTGATAATTGCATGTGTGTGGGAACTCACTTGAGTTGAGATTCCCACATTATTACACATGATAGTTGTAAAGGAATGATTATTCCTTTATATAATTAATATCATCTCATTTGACATAACCACCATATAATACAACTTAGAGTGCAAGTGTGTGTGGTGGGTTGTGTTCAGCCGAGAGAGTTAATGAAAGGAAAGAGAGATAATTTTTCTTCAATTTTTATCATCTTAGAGTGGATACAAAATATGAAAAATAAGATATAAATTCCTATAGTAATTCCTAGCTGTGTTCTTGGAGAACGGATTGCTACCGAAATTTTCCGGGCAACTTCCGACGCGTGTGAAGTAGAGACATTCAACATTTCGGTGTTGGATCATTCAAACAAGCTACAACGAATTAGATTCGTGTTCGTGTCGGTAATCGAGAAAAGGCTTGCTCGGGTTTTTCCTTCGAAGATTATATTATCAAAGGACTACGAGGGTAAGTATTCTTTGTTTTTCATCCTCATTATTTATATTTGTTTATATGATGCTTGATCGGTCCGTTTTTGGGGTTTGGTTTTTTCCGGTTGGACCGGTTTATTTTCCGCTGCGTAATTCGTTTTTATCACTGAATCCCAACAATCATAACTTCTCCCACTCCAAGCTTCCTACTTTGTTCCAGATCATGATTCACGGTACAAATATGAGAACTAGCACTTAATCCAAAGATTCAGAAGTAGAAAATACAAAGAGCGAACAATTTATTTCCAAAACTAAAAGTTCTGTACCTGAAGTGCCATGAAGAATCGGACAGTCTCTAGCCCAGTGGCCCATCTCACCGCACTTGAGACAAACATCCTTCTTCTTCTTGCCTTTTGGAACCATCAGGGCGTTGCCCTTTCCTTTAAGGTCCTTAACTTGTGGTCCAGTCTGCTTCTTGGTTTTTTTCTTCTTATTCTTAGACTTCCGAAGTCCATAAGAAATCACAAGGGCAGACTCCTTCATCTGCGGAGTCTTCATCTGAGATTGAGCGATCACCAGTTTGTTCATTAGCCCAGCTAAGTTACATGCAATCTCATTGTAGTTGAAGTTCATAACAAACTGTGAGAAGGAATCAGGGAGAGACTGTAGGATGAGGTCGGTTTGGAGAGAAGTATCCATTTTAAAATCAAGAGCCTCCAATCTCTCGATCATGGATATCATTTTGAGGACATGTTCTCCAACCTTCTCACCTTCCTTCATACTTGCACCAAACAGTTGCTTGAATATCTCATATCTAGCAGTTCTGCTGTGCTCACCATAAAGCTCGATTAAGTGAGATATAATCTGCCTAGCAGAAGTCATTTTCTCATGAGCTCTATGAATCTCATTAGACATGGAAGCCATCATATAATCACGGACTTTCACGTCATCCTTAACCCACTTTTCGTGGTTTTCAATCTCTTCCTGATTGGCTCGGGTCCGCACAGGAGGCGCCGGAATGTCTGTCTCCAAGACGTATCCCAATGCCTCTATACTGAGGACAATCATCAGATTGCAGAGCCAATCCACAAAGTTAGGTCCCATTAAGGTGTGCTTTTCGAGTAGAATTGCGAGTGGATTCATTGTCATATTGAGATTTATGTCTACATTAAGTATGACAGATTAATTAGTGACTCGTTCAATTATGTTCTGAGTATAGAATTAAGGTATTTTCTATTCCTGTTACCCAGCTCCCACTATTTTTATCGGAATAACACACTCCCATGTGAAATCCAGAAGTATCATCGCTCTACTTCATAGTGGTGATCGAGTTCTTTATAAATCTTAATAGAGGGTAACCGAACAGGTTTCTAGTCTATTAATTTTCATAAAGTGGTGTCCAACACCAACCCATCTAATGGATGATTCGATCTTATTTTTCCCCTTGTTCACTCCCCTCAACCTATACGGTTTCTATGGTTCGTGAACAAGTTAAGTTTATACCATCGACGCAAATCAGTTTCACAATTGAATCTTATCCGGCAACCTATCAGGTTTCTAGGGATAAAATTTGCTCCAACCGAAGGCATCCAATGCGCTCCCGGTAATTTACCCATCCTCCCCGAACGACTACCCCGATAACTCGGAAGCATAGCACATCCGGTTTGGATTTCAATTTCCCGAAAGCTCGATGGAGGGAAGGAAAACCTTGAAACCTTATAAACTTAATAATTTGTTGTGGGAGAATTATCGCGATTAATGTTACACTTTGCACATTAATTCATTTAAGCGCGTTTGTAGTATTCATACAATATGAACAACCATTCACAACCTAGTTGCTACCAACATGTGGTTCATTGACTGTTCCTAGAAAACAAAAACTCCGTAATCTAATTACAAGTCTTCGTCTTGAATCTTCATCTTCTCGAAACGAATCTTCCTCCGGTCTTCATCATTACATATAAATTTTACATCGAAAATTGCATCCTAGATACAAACATTTCTAGTAAAATAAATAGGCTCAAAACGGCCTTTACAACCCAATCGAATAAAACGAATGATTCAAAACTAAGTTCACGAACCACATCCTCATTCAAAAGCATTCATCCAATAAATACTATATAAATGGAAAGTGTAGAGATACATTGATCCAATCAACAATACGAACCGATCCAATCGATTCAAAATGAATTAATCCAATTAATTCAAACAACCGTCAATTTTAACTTGTTCCGGACGAGAAAATATTTCATTAAATTAATTCCCCTAAGATTAAAATTACCATAATTAAATTTTAATCAAATTAAATCCAATTTAATTTGTGAGAAATTAATTATCGAACGAAATATAAAAACGGAGTCGAAAAACACGGCCGGAGCACTGCCAAAGAAGTCGCCAAAGAAAGCCGAAAGCAGACCGGCAGGACCGAGACCATTGCCGTGCAATGGCCGAGAGGATGTCGAGCATGCCCGGCACAGCTGCCGACCATGGCCGATCACGGGTCCAGATCGCGATCTGCCGCCTGATCAAGGAGGCCCGGCACTTCAGCCGCCGGTCCGATTATGATTTCGGCTCGTTTTTCGCCCCGATTCCAAAAATAACATTTTTTTAATCTTTATATTACACTTTAAATCAGTTTTTGAAAAGAAAAATAGATTTACATTGTAACATAAAATCATGAAAAATAATTTTTTTGGATGAACAATAGAAAATCAACGAATAATACGATTATGATTTCAAATCATACACCATCTAATCAAGTATTCCAAATGCCAATATCGTATATAGGATCGCAAGACCTACGCTCCGATACCACTGTTGGGATTCGGTGCCTAAAACAAAGGCCCAGCGGAAGCGGTAAAACGAAAATTAATTCGATCCGAATCCCTACGAGGATCGATCGAGCTATGTATATACGAATAAATAAACGAAAAACAAGAGTTATAAGAAACTCACCCTTGAAGTCCGTTGATTAAATGGTAACCTTCTCTTGAGTTATTCCCCAAGCTTATCTCTACGAATCCAATCCGCTCCAAGCTCTTGAACGATCCAACGCCGAAAGCACCGCGTCTCTACTTGCCACGCGCCGGAAAAACGACCGGAATGACAACACTCGATTAATCTCTAAGGTTACGGCTAGAATCAAGTGATGAAGCCTTTTATTATTGCACTCTAAGTGTATAATATTTATCTCTCAATGTATCTTGAATTTTCTCCAAGAAAAAATCAAGAACAAGATGAAGAAGATGATGAAGACATAGAAAAATATTTTCTCTCTCACTTCTCTTAACTCACGTTGGAAAAGGCTTACCAAAACAAGTGATGAGAGTCTTCATTTTATTCTCCATAAAATCCTACCAAATCAAGACCAAATAATTAAAATGAATTAATTAAAAGATCTTGTTCCCTTGATACTTCAAGTCATCCACCAATTAAGGTGGAGACTATGAGCAAAGGAAAGAGGAGGGAAAATGCGGCGGACATCTAGAAGGAGCCGGGACGAGTTCGGTTCGTTTCGGACTCCCGTGAGTTCAAACAGATAAACTCCTATTTCGTTCCGATGTATTTATGTCGATTAATTAATCCAATTAATTAATCACATTAAATAATAACAATATAATTAATTTCTCCAAGAAATAATTATATCTATGAATTAAATTAATCACCCAGTAATTTATTTAATTCATTAGGTCGTAAATCAATTTATCCAATAAATCGATTTAAACATCTAATGTCCCAAATTAGATATCCAATATCTAATATTCATAATGAGATAATAAGCTTGATACATCCCATCGTCAATCCTATTGCGCGACTCGGTAGGTCCGTCTCAGTCAGCAATGGGAGGAACCAAAGAGTAGTAGCACCACCTAGCCAGCCTGGCGGCCTACGCTGTACCCCAACTGAGAACGAATGATTGGGATCATTCAAGAACCATTCTGTCGTGAATACCAGTATACGTATAAACCCTTCTTTCAAATGTCCCGTTCAAGTTATAGGGTCACGGTCACTCAAACCATATCTGTACTTGACGCTATGCATGCGTTAATGCAAATCGAGATCATCGAGCTCTCGTGTATCCAATACAACTAGCTCCAATGCTTTGGCCAAAGACTTATGATCTCATCTGCCAATAACCGCATATGACATATAACCCGCTTACTAACGGGAGAAAGAATTCTATCTTGGTATTCAGTAGGACCTGCTACTTGCCCATGAAGATGCACGTCGAGGTTGACCCCCGACTTCCGGTTTATAGGGTCGAACTACTCTAATGAAAATCTTGACGTCACAAGCACATCCCTACTAAATCCTCAAGTCGAAGGTTCACGAATACCTATCACAACCTTTCGATTCCATCATTGACTGTCCCGGAGTGAAATCCGTGTGACGAATTGAGGGTGAGTCGGTTCGAGTATACTAATCCAATTAGCATACCTATAACGTGTGATCCCACTAACCATTAGTGTTCGACAAGCACTCTCCTTGTCAAAGAACACGTCATACAAGTCTTCACATAAACTTAACGCCCAGTCAAGTTTCATCGACTTGCGAACGATTAAGTATTTGAGCTATTAACCTTTCCAGTGCCGACCCCCTTATCCAATAAGGAGTGGAACGTTTTTCTCTCAAATACACGGACTAATTTCTATATGTATATTTACGAGTTAGGAATGCCAGTTGTTGTGTCGAGAATTATACTCTCCGACCGGCGATCTCCTAGGAGATCGGGCGACCTAGCCATTGCCGAGCAGCCGAGGCAGAACTGTCGACCAGTGACCAGGCGACCTAGCCTTAGCCCCGCAGACAAGATGTATCGGCCAACCGAAGGTCCCAGGACAAGTCCCGGAGCAATCGACATCTAAAGACGATCGACTCCTGGCGGCCGACTAGCAGACGATCATCTCTCGGCACTTGCCGACCGACCCTTGGTGACCAACCGATGCTGACCCTCAGCAACTGGCCGATGCCGACCTCTGATGACCGGCTAAAGACGACCGCCTCATGCCGATCAGAGACGATGGCTATCCAGTCGGCAAAGGCCAAGCCTCAAGACAGACCCCACGTGCAGAGCCGAGACAAGATCTGCATATCATGGATCGTTGACCACAGCCTGTCAGCATCCGTCCACCAGCCGACAGGCCCGCCGAAAGTTGTCAGTAGGACCACATATGACAGTGACTCCGGACGCGTGTTGGCTCCTCATTGGACCGCACAGCTGGCTGCCGGCTGTAGCCTTGGACTTTAGGCAGACTGCCCATGTGACCTTTTGGACGATCGCCCCATTATTATATTGGCCGGAAGACGATCGCCCGCTAGGATACAAGGCTCCTCAGCCTCTATATATACAAGGCTCCCTGCACTTGGACTTCTCTCAGATTTTTCCTCACTGAACAAGCACTCTCTGCATTCCCACGAGATTTCACACAGCACTTGGCTATCTCATACTCTTGGCAACAGCTATCTTTTGGTTCTTTCTTCTCTCGGCCTCTCTCATTCCGAAGACGATCGGCAGGGACGAAGAACACCAAGCTTCGCTCAAGAGCTGGATTAACAGAGTCTTTTTACACTCATTGTACTTAGATTCTCACATTAATACTTGTATCCACGAATATTTGTATTAATAACATCTCGCGAGAGCATTCAAGCCCGGGCCTAACAAACCCGACAAATCTTGTGTTATTCATATTCTCTCGGAAGTGCTCCCGCAAATTTTGTTTGTTGTTCGTCCGTTCCAGCAGTATTTAATCTTCGGATAAATATTTTGGGCAACAACAATTGGCGCTAGAAGGAGGGGGATCTAACCCTCAATTTTTATTCCTACCGTCTCGAAGAACACTCACTGTTCTTGGGGCATATACTTGAAGTGACACTCACTGCGCTTCAAAGAAATCTTTCAGAAATCATGTCTCCGCCTCCGCGTCGAAGAAAGCCGCCGGCCAACCCGCCAGATGCCTCGTTCCGTCTCAATCCGAGCCTCAGCCGATGGCGGAGGGTAGCCACCGCGGTCCAAGACACTCGATCCCGCCCCTGAGGTCCGGCCCAAGCCTCTAGCTCGATCAGCTCCGAACCAAGGAACGGATCAACGAGGCCATGGCCGTCCTACAGGAGCGACGGAGTGCTCTCGACGCGCCTCCCGCTATCACCCCCTCGGCCGTCCGCCGGAAGACCAAGCGGGAGCTCAAGGCGCATCGCCGAGCGACGCTGTGAGGCTCTCATCCGCAAGGAGAGGCGCCGCACCGGGCACCTCTGCTGATCACCGGGCAAGGACTCCGTCTTGGCGACCGGGCGCCCGGCCTCAGCCTACGAGACAACGGAGTTTGAGTCCGTCACTGAGCTCGGCCTACCCGACTCCCGTAAGGCGCCTGCCTGGCTCCCCCTCGCCAAATAGCCGAGGTCGGCAGCAGCGGAGTCAGGAGATCGGTACACGATCGTCTCGGCTCCCGCTCCCAAAGCCGATCCACAAGCGACCAAGCCACGGCGATGGCCGCGATGCAACGTCATCTCGACGACATGAAGGCGCTCCTGGAATCCGGGGCAGGCGCCAAGAAGACGATTGCCGAGCCGAGCGAGCCGATCACGGTCGACATCGAGCTCGCCCCTGTGCAGCACAAGATCGCTCCTCCTCAAACACCCTTGTACGAGGGGCGATCGGACTCCGAAATGCACCTGAGCAAGTTCAACATCTACATGACCGGGTGTGTGGTATCAGACGCGACCAGGTGCCGAATGTTCCCTATGATGCTGGACGACCTCGCCTACAGGTGGTACACCTCATTTCCACCTCGGTCCATTGGCTCCTTTAACCAGCTGGCGCACGTCTTCACATAGTACTTCGCCACCAGGGTCGCTCGGCCGGAAGGTCCCCTTCGCATGATGCAAATCAAGCAGAGAGAAGAAGAGTCCGACTCGGACTACATCGACCGAGTAGATGAGATCATCCTCAACGGCGAGCACGTAAGAGATGAGATCGCCCTCCACTCAGTCCTAGGAGGATTCCATGGCCTTTCGCCTATGTTCAGGCATCTTACGAAGAGCCAACCCTCGACCTACGCGACCTTCCGAGCTAGAGCCGCAGACTTTCTGGCTAGGCAAAGGTTTCTGCTCAGCCTATGAGTAGCGCGATCGGCGCCCGATCGACGATCACCTATCTCCCGCCCGATCGCTGATACCAACTACATATAACGCGATCGGCAGCCGAGCGACGATCGCTAGTCTTCCTGCCCGATCGCCGATCTATAGCAACATCACCAAACCCGGAGGACTCGTTCGTCATCGACAGTTCACCATCTAACATGATGGACTAAGGCACGAGATCGCCTCCACCGCACATCATAAAGCCATGGTCCTGGTAGTCGATGGAACCGGCTGCTTCGGCCATGCAAGGTCCCTTTGGGCCAAGATCGCCCGCCCTTCGTTTAAATACGAGGCCCGCGTAGTCTTAGGGCCCTCCAAAATTAATCAGTGGACACGATCGCCCGCCCTCAAAGTTTCATCATTCAACATGGTGAACCCGGACAATGCGACACGTGCTACAACCCCCATCTCAACGTACACCATCGAGGTTCGCCATCTCCATGGCGGGCCGAGGTGGAAGCAGAGCTAACAAGCCGCGGGCGTGGAGTTGAATCATCCGACGCTGCAAGGACTCCTCTAGACCAAGACCGCACGCCCTTCGTTTAGATACGAGACGAGGCGCAGCCTAACAGAGGACCCTCACAATAAAATGAGTCACGAGACACTCAATGTCTTCGCGCACCAAGACACGGTCATGGAGTCGGTCCATCAAACTTCGCGACTGTGCACGGTTCCTCAGTGACGAAACAATCAAGTTTCTACGAGGGATCGGCTAATTTTGTTTTTTGCAGGTACAAGACCGAAAGATAGCTAGCCAATCGACCATGATCGCCCAAGTCCGAATCCAAAGTCAGCTCAAGGGATCGCCCGTCCTCATCCTACACGATCGCCAGCAAGAACCACCTCGCCCCATGTCTTCAACATCGGAGCAAGCTGGGGGGCAATTGTTGTGTCGAGAATTATACTCTCCGACCGGCGATCTCCTCGGAGATCGGGCGACCTAGCCATTGCCGAGCAAATGAGGCGTAATCGCCGACAAATGACCAGGCCTAGCCTTAGCCCCGCAGACAAGATGTATCGGCCAACCGAAGGTCCCAGGACAAGTCCCGGAGCGATCGACATCTAAAGACGATCGACTCCTGGCGGCCGTCTAGCAGACGATCATCTCTCGGCACTTGCCGACCGACCCTTGGTGACCGACCGATGCCGACCCTCAGCAACTGGCCGATGCCGACCTCTGATGACCGGCTAAAGACGACCGTCTCATGCCTATCAGAGACGATGGCTATCCAGTCGGCAAAGGCCAAGCCTCAGGACAGACCCCACGTGCAGAGCCGAGACAAGATCCGCATATCACGGATCGTTGACCATAGCCTGTCAGCATCCGTCCACCAGCCGACAGGCCCTCCGAAAGTTGTCAGTAGGACCGCATGTGACAGTGACTCCGGACACGTGCTGGCTCCTCATTGGACCGCACAGCTGGCTGCCGGCTGTAGCCTTGGACTTTAGGCAGACTTCCCATGTGACCTTTAGGACGATCGCCCCATTATTATATTGGAAGGAAGACGATCGCCCGCTAGGATACAAGGCTCCTCAGCCTCTATATATACAAGGCTCCCTGCACTTGGACTTCTCTCGGATTTTTCCTCACTGAACAAGCACTCTCTGCATTCCCACAAGATTTCACACAACACTTGGCTATCTCCGACGCTTGGAAACAACTATCTTTTGGTTCTTTCTTCTCTCGGCCTCTCTCATTCCGAAGACGATCGGCAGGGACGAAGAACACCAATCTTCGCTCAAGAGCTGGATTAACAGAGTCTTTTTACACTCATTGTACTTAGATTCTCACATTAATACTTGTATCCACGAATATTTGTATTAATAACATCTCGCGAGAGCATTCAAGCCCGGGCCTAACAAACCCGGCAAATCTTGTGTTATTCATATTCTCTCGGAAGTGCTCCCGCAAATTTTGTTTGTTGTTTGTCTTTTCCAGCAGTATTTAATCTTCGGATAAATATTTTGGGCAACAACACCAGTAACTACCAGTAAATAAAGAAACATCCATTTCCTTATATTGATGATTTACATAATAACAAGTACAATGCCCTCACTCAACATCCTCTGAGTGGCATTCGAGGGCATACTGCTAACACTGGAAACTAGACTTCCGTATTTTTCAATTGATGGTTTAAAATCGACAAAACGGCAACGTCAATCTCACCCAAACCGTGGTGTATGCAACAACTACAAATATCGACTTTCAACAATTATCCGTGACTCCCCCAGGACCGTCACACAGTTTACTTCGACATATGAGAGTGATACCACCTCTCATAGTCTCATCTAACGCAAAGTAGCGTGAGAGATAAAAAACCCAAATACCCAATGCTGCTACCTAAAATATTATCCGGAGATAGATATTGCTGGAATGAGTGGATAGCAAACAAAGTGCGAGAACAGTTCCGTGGGAAAAGTAAATAACACAAGATTTACCGGGGTTGTTAGTACCGGGCTTGAATGCTCTCGCGAGATATTATTAATATAAATATTCGGGGATACAAGTATTAATGTAAGAGTACAATTACAATGAGTGTAAAGACCCTTGTTATATTAGCTTGTGAGCGTGTAGATTGCCGGAAGAACCAGATATGATGCTCTGTGAGTTCTTGTAACAACGTTGATGAGCCGTGACAACCATGAGAAATCGACAGTCTCTCACGGTGTGTAGCTGCTGTATGCTTGAGCTCCTGGGCTTGTGACCTTCTGTGAATTTGCACTGTGGAGACTCCTTGCCTCTGCCGACCGTCTTCTGGATGAGAGGTACTGAGAGAGAAATCCTGAGGTAGATTCCGGAGATGAAGCCAAGAGCCTGAAAGTATGTAAGTATTTGAGTGTATTCTCTGAACTTAATGGAGAATGCGTGAACCAATTCGGAACCTTTTTCCAGTTGTTGGAGGTACTCTATTTATAGCACTTGGACCTGCAGGGAGATCACCTTTGTTGTATTATAATAAGAGGGCGATCGTCTTTTAGCATATGGGCTTGTCTCCTTAAAGTTTGCAGGAGTTGCTGGCAGTCAGCTGTGCGGTCCAATGAGAAGTCTGCATGCGTCTGAGTCGATGTCACGGGCGGTCCCACCTTGTACCTTTCGGAGAGTTTGTCAGTAGGTGAAGCCGTCCATGTCAGAGACAGTTGTTGGTGGTCAATGATCCATGTAACGCGGCGCCTGTCGCGGACCTGCACATGGGCGCTGCTTTGAGGTCCAGTTTTCGTGGACTTTGACGGACGATGGTCCCTGTTCGTGGCATAGGACGGTCGTCCTTAGCCGGGCACTAGAGTAGATCGCTAGGTGCCAAAGGTCGATCGCCTTGGGAGGCGATCGCTAGATACCTGAAGGTGGTCTGGTATCTTAGTTTTGGCGAGTTCGCCATAGCTTGATTGAATGTGGACTCGGTCGCTCGGCTTTGCAGTCGATCGCCTATCGAGGTGAATAAATCTCGACACAACAATTGCCCCCCAGCTCGCTCCTATGTTGGAAACGTGGGGTGAGGTGGTTTTGATGGCGATCGCTGAATTTTGACGAGTGACTCTGCATTTTACTGAATTGGCGATCGTCTCTGAGCTGATTGATTCTGAATTTGGACGACCTGATAGGTTGCTGAAAAGAGCGGGAAATGGCAGCGGATGCGGAAAAGTCTCTGGGGCACGTGTCGGGTTCCTGTTGGGGGAGGCCGACGGTCATTTATGACTCCTTGTCTGATGCGTCCTTGAAAAGACTCGTACGCGGGTTTCAAGGGGGTCAATAAATGCGACGGTTGCACTTCAACGCTTGAGACTCTCCCTAATTGTACACGAGCCCCTGCACCCTCCTATAAAAAGGTGCAGGGTTGCAGTGTTCATTCTTACGTGCTTTTATCGGAGAAAGAAGGATTTGCTGAAGATTTTTCTGGAGACTTTGCTTCCGATCGTCGATCGATTCAATCTTGGGTAAGAAGAACACTCTTTTTCTCCTTTTTTTCTTCGAGAATGACTGGAACATCTTCTTCACACGGAGTGGGCACTTCCTCCGCCGCTGGGACTTCTAATGTCCGTGGAGGATCCTCCGTAGATTTCCATCTGGAGACGGCCGCTGAGGCTATTCGGGCCGGTATCAACCCTGCAAAGTTGAGGCGTTGTTCAATGAGGCCGACGTGGCTAAGGAGGTGGCCATTGAACACAGACGCTCGCAGACGGAGAGAGATCTGGCGGCGAGGGCCTATTGGGAGCGGCATAGTGCCTTTGGCCAGGCCTATGTAGCCTTTGCTGAGATTATGGAGAGCCTGGCCGGTCCGTCTCCAAGATTCGATTTCCAGGAGTATTCGATCGCTCACCCTTACCAGTTTGCTAAACGGTCGCAGTTTCGGGTTGCGCAGCGATCTCTGTGGTCTCTTGGCCAAATCAGGAGTTCGGCGACCAGGAAAGACCTGGCCGTCTGGAGGACGAGGTACCACGTTCCTTCGGATGTGGCTCTATTTGCGCCGACGGAGAATGAGCGAGCCGACCAGCCCCCGATGGGTATGGTCGCCGTGAACGAGGCGATTATGGAGGCCGGGATGCGTTTCCATCTATCTTTTGCTGTCTCCCATCTGCTAGCTGCTTCGAACGTGGCGCCTCTCCAGTTGACGCCGAATGCTTGGCTCCAGATAATTTGTACTCTTACCTTGTTTGGCGGTCACCGCCTGTATCGCCTTCCTTCGCCGTCGGAGATGAACCACCTGTTCAAATTAACGGCTCAGAAAGAGTCGGTCGGAGGCTATCATATTCAAGGCCGATCCAGTCGGGTGATCCTTGGAGTCCCAAACAAGGTGCGGGGCGACCCGGCGAAATGGTTCTGGGTCGCCGGTGCGTGGAGGGCTTCTGCGAGCGACAATCCTACGGGCGAGCTGGAGATCCCCACTAGCTTTCGGGAGAGGAATCCCGGTAAGGGTTCAGACTCTCCCTTTGTTCGGATATGTTCTGAACTGATCTAATTTGGTCTTGCTGAGTTGAAACTGGTCATTTGCGTGGGAGTTGTGCTAACTCTTGTGTTTTGATGCATGATCCGTAGTACAGATCCATCCTGTCCGCCGATGGTACGGGATTTTCTGGCGAGCCGATCTCCTCGCCAGACCTGCGATGTCCCACTATATGTCAACCGGGCCATTTCTGCTTTACCGAAAGCTTGGACGACCGATCTAGATGCGATCGCTCGTCAGTGATATGGGAGTACAATGCAGGCTGCTTTCGCCCTTTCTCTCCAGGCGGCGACCATGGCTGCCCAAGCTGTGCAGGAGTTTGAGGGGCGTCCTTCCACTACTCGCCTGCAGGCTGATCTCGAGGCGGCTCGGAAAGAGAACGCCGAGTTTGCCGACAAGATTGTGGCAATGGTGAAGGACTCCTTGGATGCAGCTAAACGGGCGAGCCAAGAGCTTGAGCTGGCGAGACGGGAGGCCGAGATGGCTCGGGTGATGGTTGACCGATTTCGGGATCGGATGACAGATGCCGTACGCTCGCAGATGGCCGCTGAGAAGGAGGCCGATCGACTGAAGGTGACGATCGCTCGGCTGACTAGCGAGCTGGTAGAGTCGAGGGAAAAGACGGCTGCAAGGGAGGCCGAGCTCCAAGGTGCGCAACAGGCGATGGCGGAGCTGAAAGGGGAGGTAGAGGCGACCAAGGCCAATCCCTTTCTTAACTTGGAGTTTGTCAGCGAGTTTGCCTATTATATGGCGTTCGCTGACTCGATCCGAGCTGCTAAGAAGGGAGGGTTGGAGGTCGGCCCTCTTGCTGAGAACTTCAAGGCGTATGCGTTGGAGCATCCTCTCCATCCTGCTTTCTCCTTGCCGATCTTGGATCTCGCGGATATCGATGTGGATTTGAGCTGGTATCCGACTCCGGCGAACCTCGTTCATCCCAACGCTCCGGAGGATGGGGAGGCTACTCCGGGGACTGAAGGCGAAGGCCAGGCAGGGGCCTGCGGCACTTCATTTTTGTTTGTTTTAGCTTTTCTTGCCTTGTAATTTTGTAGATCTCTTTTTGTAGTACTTAGGCCTTCGGGCGACCATGTATGTACCTTTGAGACTTCAAGTAATGTAATGAACGTTTGGTTCTTCGATTTATCACTTGAATTATTGCTATTTTTGAGTCTTTTGCTTGACTTTGTACAAATGTATGAGGAGAGATAGTCGCGTGTGTAGGTCTAAGTGAATTGGTAAACTCAAATAGATAACTTTTACAACTAATTCGATCGCTGCACAACATCTGAAAAATGTCGATCGCTATATGTAATTGAATATGGATGATCGCTGCATAAATAGCTCCGCACTCTTCCCTCTTAGTTTTTTTCACTTAGTGAAAGTAAGGGGACGAAAATAAATCGTCGAGTGAGCGGTCTTCAATTTTGTCGAATCCTCGAGGGAGGTCATCCATCTCGGTCTTTGAGGAACCGTGCACGATCGTGGAGTTCGATGGACCGATCTCCACGACCATGTCTTGTGCGCGAGCGACATTGTCTGTCTCATGACTCATTTTATTGTGAGGGTCCTCCATTAGGCTGCGCCTCGCCTCGTATTTAAACGAAGGGCGTGCGGTCTTGGTCTGTAGGAGTGCTTGAGCGGGGCATTGTCGGCTTAATCGACTCCACGTCTGTGGCTTGATAGCTCTTTTGTACCTCGGATCGTCATGTCAGATGGCAATCCTCGACGGTATACGTTGAGATGGGTGTAGGGACGCATCGCATTGTCCGTGAAGGGTCCACCATGCTAAGTGATGGACCTTCAAGGGCGGGCGATCATGTCCACTGATTTGTTTGGAGGGTCCTTCGACTACGCCCGCCTCGTATTTAAATGAAGGGCGAGCGATCTCAGCCCAAAGGAACCTTGCATGGTCTAAGTAGTCGGTTCCATCGACCACCAGGACCATGGCTGCACTCTTCCACCTCGGATCGTCATGTTGAATGCCGACCTTCGACGGTGTACGTTGTGCGGGGGAGGCGATCTCGTGCCTTAGTCCAACATGTTAGATGATGTACTGTAGATGGCGAGCGAGTCCTCCAGTTTTTTGAATTGTGTTCAATGAGGTGGGAAATTGGGGAGAGACTTCCGAAGTTCCCCTCTCTTGATTGGAGCATGTAGATACGGTCGCCGAGGTTGATCGAGGGGTCGGCTCGTATGAGCTTTCCGGCCTGTTCGCGTTCGACTCGGGCGACCGTGTTGGGAGATTGGTGGGGCTCCGGCTAAGCCAATAAACTGTCCAACTTGCCCTCCTCGAACAATCTCCAGAGCTGTTTGAGGAGGTCGCGGCATTGGTTGGTGCTGTGGCCGGGACTCTTGTGGTAAGCACAATATTGATTGCAGTCCAGATGACCGTGGTCCCTTATCGCCTTTGGCTTGTTCAGCGGTTCGCGCCCTTTGATGGCGTAGAAAATATGGGCCGGAGTTCGGTTGAACGTATGGAGGAGTTGGGCTTCCATGTCCTCGAAGGCCTTGAGATCTCCGGGTGGCTTGGCGATCGCCTTCTTGGTTTTGGCGATCGCCGTATTTCGGACAGGAGGTGGCGTTTCCTCGCCTAGGCGGAGGGTGAGCAGTTTCTGCCTGGCCAGAAAATCGGCAGCCTTAGCGCGGAAGATCGCGTATGTTGGGGGGATGTCCTTCGTCATGGGTGAGTGACCATAGAATCCCCCCAGGACTAAATAGAGAGCGAGCTCGTCGCTGACGCATTCGCTGGTGAGGATGATTTTGTCCACTCGGTCGATATAATCTGCATCGGATTCGTCTTCCCCCTGCCTGATTTTCATCATGCGGTGGGGGCCTTCTGGTCTGGCGACCTTAGTGACGAAGTATGACGTGAAGTCATTCGCCAGTTTCTCAAAGGAGATGATCGATCGTGGTGGTAGTGAGACGTACCACCTATGAGCCAGATCGCCCAATGTTAACGGGAAGATTCGGCATTTGGTTGCATCTGATGCCCCACACCCGGTCATGTAGATCCGGAACTTACTTAGGTGGGTTTCGGGGTCCGATCTCCCTTCATACATAGGTGTTTTGGAAGGAGCGATCGTTGGTTGCACGGGGGCAAGCTCGATGTGGACCGCGAGTGGCTCGGTTGGTCCAATGATCTTTCTACTGGTGCTTGCCCCAGTATCCAAGAGTGCTTTCATCTCGTCGAGCTGGCGTTGCATAGCGGCTATCGCCATGGCCTGGCTGCTCGCGACTCGGCGCTCGGAGCAGGAGCCGAGGCGATCAAGTACCGATCCTCTGGCAATCAGAGCGGGAGCCAAACGGTAGACTGGTGTTCGGTTGGGAGTCGGGTATGCCGAACACCTGGTGACGGATTCGAATTCCGTCGTTTCATGGTTGGGACCAGAATGCCCCGGTCGCCATGATGGGTCGCATCCCAAGCGACTGAATACGGACCCGTCCGGTCGTGCGAGAGCCTTTTCTCGCAAATCGGGGCTTTCTGACGATCGCTCGCCCAGCAGCCCATTGAATTTCCGTTTGCCTATGCGGCGGATGGTCGAGGGAGTTATTGCGGGCGACGCGCATGCTCTCCGTCGCTCCTTTAGGATGGCCATAGCCTCCCCGATCTGTTCCTCGGTTTGGAACTGGTCGAGTAAGAGGTTGGGGCCATTCCTCAGGTGCGGGATCGAGAGTCTCGCGTTGTCGTGGCTTCCCCCGACCATCGGCTGGGGTTCGAATTGAGCCGGGATATGGTGTCCGACGGTTCGGAGAGTAGCTCTCTTCGATGTAGTGGCGGACGTCATGATTCTGAAGGCTTTCTTTGAAGAGCAGGGAGTGTCATTTCAAGTATATGCCCCGAGAACAGTGAGTGTTCTTCGGGACGGTAGGAATGAATAACGGAGGTTCATGCCCTCCTTCTAACGCCAATTGTTGCTACCCAAAATATTATCCGGAGATAGATATTGCTGGAATGAGTGGATAGCAAACAAAGTGCGAGAACACTTCCGTGGGAAAAGTAAATAACACAAGATTTGCCGGGGTTGTTAGTTCCGGGCTTGAATGCTCTCGCGAGATATTATTAATACAAATATTCGGGGATACAAGTATTAATGTAAGAGTACAATTACAATGAGTGTAAAGACCCTTGTTATCTTAGCTTGTGAGCCTGTAGATTGCCGGAAGAACCAGATATGATGCTCTGTGAGTTCTTGTAACAACGTTGATGAGCTGTGACAACCGTGAGAAATCGACAGTCTCTCACGGTGTGTAGCTGCTGTATGCTTGAGCTCCTGGGCTTGTGAGCTTCTGTGAATCTGCACTGTGGAGACTCCTTGCCTCTGCCGACCGTCTTCTGGATGAGAGATACTGAGAGAGAAATTCTGAGGTAGATTCTGGAGATGAAGCCAAGAGCCTGAAAGTATGTAAGTATTTGAGTGTATTCTCTGAACTTAATGGAGAATGCGTGAACCAATTCGGAACCTTTTTCGAGTTGTTGGAGGTACTCTATTTATATCACTTGGACCTGCCGGGCGATCGCCTTTGCTGTATTATAATAAGCGGGCGATCGTCTTTTAGCACATGGGCTTATCTTCTTAAAGTCTGCAGGAGTTACTGGCAGTCAGCTGTGCGGTCCAATGAGAAGTCTGCACGCGTCTGAGTCGCTGTCACGGGCGGTCCCACCTTGTACCTTTCGGCGGGTTTGTCGGTAGGTGAAGCCGTCCATGTCAGAGACAGCTTTTGGTGGTCAATGATCCATGTAACGCGGCGCCTGTCGCGGACCTGCACATGGGCGCTGCTCTGAGGTCCAGTCTTCGTGGACTTTGACGGATGATGGTCCCTGTTCGTAGCGTAGGACGGTCGTCCTTAGCTGGGCACTAGAGTCGATCGCTAGGTGCTAAAGGGCGATCGCCTTGGGAGTCGATCGCTAGATGCCTGAAGGTGGTATGGTATCTTCGTTTAGGCGAGTTCGCCATAGCTTGATTGATTGTGGACTCGGTCGCTCGGCTTTGCAGTAGATCACCTATCGAGGTGAATAAATCTCGACACAACACCCAATTCCCCAAAAAAATCCCAAAAGAGAGGAATTGAAAAAAACGGGAACTTTAATAAAATCTTACATGGGTACTCATTTCCATATTTGCTTTGATCTTTGAACGGGATAATAAATTCGGATTTTCTCCATATGATCGATATATTTTCATGGGTACTCGGTTCCATTTACTTTGATCCTTGAACGGGGTAATAAATAGGGCTTCTCTCCATAGCGTGCACCTCATCATAAGCAACATATTTTCTTATATTCACGTAGAACATAAACATGGTAAGATTCATAAGTGTACAAATCAATGAACAAATGAATCATTAAGTAGGAAAAGATGGAAAATTGAGAAACTCTCGGAAAGGGCTACTGGTTTCGATAATTGGCCGAAAAAAGACTCAGGCGCGGCGGTGCAACCACTCGGTATTGAATGAGGCCGGATCTCCAAATTTCCTTGAAAAAAATCTGCTTCTGTTCGGCGATAGATTTAGTAATCAATAATACTCAGAATCTGATCTCCACCATTGAATATATAAATATTTATGTTGGAAAGTTTTTATAGAAATTTAACACCAATCCGACGGTTAACGAACCGGGAAACATAATTTTGGTACGACTGCGTGGTGCAGAAAATTTATGCGCGGAAATTCTCGTCTCTCGTTTTGATTTTTTTTTGTGTGTGTAAAAATCTGCTTCTGTTCGCGTACAGTTTCATCGAGAAATACTGTTCCAAATTAGATCTTCACCATTAAATTTATAGTTCTTGCTACACAGTTGAGAGGGTAAAAAAATCTGATTTGTTGCTGATGTCGGGTTCGGTCGGCAGGCTGCAACTAGGTCTGGACTGCACTGGAATCGGATCGGACTGCATCAGCGGGTCGGGTCGATCAATAGCGGGCTGGGCAGCAGCGGGATGGACTCGCGAATGGGATGTAGGAATCTGATCTGGTTCACGGGTTTGGGAGACGAGCTGGCCGGAATTTGGGAACAAGTCGCGTACGGGCTGGTCCCGATCGGGGGGTCTGCGAATTCGGTCTGGGCTGAGGGAGTTGCAGTGACGGGTCGACGATTGTCTCTAGTTCTAGGCAGTGCGATTGGAGGTGCGTGGTAGGGCGGCGATCTGGTTAGCAGGTCGGGATCGAAAGTCGGAGGGGTCGTGGGTTTGGAGCAGATAGGGAATCGGAGGCGTCGCGGCGTGTGGCAGCAGGCGATAGTTGAGCAGGTTTTCAGAAGATTTTCAGTCGGAGGTGGGAACGGCTGGGATGGCGTACGATCTGGTTTGGATCGCCGGTGGCGGCGGTGTCTATGGGCTAGGGTTTCTGAGGAGATCCGATCTATTTTTTTTCTTGCTCTGTTGGTAGAATACATGCTGATAACGTGTTTCAGGATAAAGTAAAAGACTGTAAATACGAGTCAATCAATTGTATTCATAACACTGATAGAGGGGTCATTATATAGGCATTACAATGAGAGTCCTTCTATACATAGGATTCCTAGATAAGGTAAGACATCTAATAGGATCCTACTACCTCTAGCAGGATCTAGAACCTTCCATCTATGTATCTTCCTACAACCAGTATTAGGTAAGACACATCACGGGAATAATAATTCCTGGAACAAATACCTCATAATTTGTAAGATTTATAACAGTTTTTATTTAATATCTCATGATTTAAATGGAATTTTAAAAACTCCATAAAATTCTATATTGAATACCACAAAAATTTAATTGACTTTTAAAGTCTCAATTAACTACACCCAAACTTTTTCAAATTCATTAAATTCTATAAAAGTCTTTGAAACTCATTCCAAGTCTCAATTGGATACGCTCCCTAAAGCGGAGGAGGAGAAGTTTTTATTTATTAACGACAATCACTCTTTTTTTATTAACTAGAAAGCTTTTAAGCAGTTTAATTAAGAAAAAACAGCTATAACAGATCTGAGCCATCCAAGTTGAGCTGCTATCTACGGCCAAGTATGATATTTGAATTACTGAATTATTGTTTATGTTAGATTTTTACTCTGCTACTCCTCTGTCCGATAATAAGTGTCTCTTTTTTTGGGTGTCTCATAACAAGTATCCCGTTTCCATATAAGGAAACACCTTCCCTCACAACAATTTGTGGGCTCCACCATTACCTAACCACTTTTTATCTTTTTATCCTTAAATTTTCTCATTTCTTAATCTCCGTGTCGAAAAGAAATGAGATAATTGTTATGGGATGGAGGGAGTAATATTTTATCCCGATTCTTTACATCCGTGTTGACAACTCTAGTTATTCCTCCGTTTTACAATAACTGACCCGTGCTTTATGAACACGTACGTGCATTAAGGTTAACAGTTATTTAAAGGTAGATAAATAGAAAGTAGTGGAACCACAACTTCATGTGAGAGGAGTTCACGAACCACTTATGTTGAAACACCTCAATAAGAAAAAAACGAGGCATTTATTACGTGACAGAATAATATTTTAGTTCGAATTTCAATACGTTGATCATTCCATTAAAATTTTAGTCCGAATTTTGACGAGCGATAATACTAGTGTAGAGTATAATGAAAAGTTGTAATCTTGACAAGACACAATTGCACACTTAGGCTATCCACATCCCTTAACTCTGTATGAGGCTTGATAGAGGCAGGGCCGGTCCTGACATTTCGTTGGCCCTAGGCGAACTATGATAAATAGACCCCATTATTTAACATAATAAACATCAAATTTTTTTTGAAGCAAAATGGGAATGTGCAACGAGCCTCATTAAAACCTTATGGCGTAAAACTCCCATAGGGAAAACACCATTAAGGAAAGAGTACTCTACCCCAATTCATTGAAAGAAATAATAAAGAGTATAAAAACTTAGGGGACATAAAATAAAACCCCAGTGAAAATATAACAAAGATTCCTAACGTCCTAAAAAGCAGTTTCTTCGAGCATTTTGAGATGCAAAATCACATATAATCACATCAGCATCAATTTTCTCCAACATATCATTCTCAATTGACAAAATTGCCAAACCAGTCAGTCTCTCTTGTGACATTGATGACCTCAAGTAGGTTTTAATCAACTTCAGTTTTGAAAAACTTCTTTCCGCTGATGCTACAGTCACTGGCACCGTAAGTAAAACCCTATAAGCAATTGCTACATTCGGATAACAATCTGCAAGTTTGACAAATTCAAGAATATCAATGGCAGATATTGTTTGAGTTGGCAAAGTAAAGTGTAACACTTTTAATTCAGAGAATAGATCGTCTACATCAACATCAGATAAGTTGCCATGAGAAAAAACTGAATGAAACTTAACACAACATTCTTTTAACTCATTATCATCCAATGAAGGAAATAGCCTTAACACAAGAATGTGCCATATCGCCAAGAGTAAGATTAAGACTGTGACAAGCACATGGCATGTATAATGCTCTAGGATTAATCTCAAAAAAATCTCTTTTGAACACCTTGATGTTTTCTTTTCATATTCGAACCATTGTCATAACCTTGCCCCATCACATCACCAACATCGAGATCAAAAGCCTTTAAAACATCTAATAATTCATTCAAAAATCCTAATCCTGATGTATCATCAACTTTTAAAATTCTTAAAAGAACTCCTCAATTTTTATTTTAGTATTTGACATATTCACACAACGAATTATACGGATAATTTGTTCTTGATGTCTCACATCAGGGGTATAATCAAGAATTTTCGAAAAGTATTTTGCCTCTTTAACGATCTTAATGATTGAACATCTAACACTTTGAGCCAAAAGAGAAATAAATAAATTTGTATTTTATGTCCAAGATAGTGCTAATGAATTTCACGATTCTGAATGCGTCGCACATGATCTTGCATTATCAAATCGAATTCCGCAATCATTTCAATCAATCCAAGAAAATTCCTATTATTATCTTGATATTAATTTTCGTTGGATCCTCGAAAAGGAAGACAATTCTTAGCAAGACATTTTATAGTTGCTAATATTCTATGTAAAACTTTTCTCCAACGTTCTTTCTCATTCATAATTTCTTCCTGCGCGTGCTTATCAATTGTCAAATTTTTGTCCAATCTTTTTCGCAAATCATTCCAAGCATTCATATTAGTCATATGCTCAACACAATTTTCATGATTTTGGAGTCTTTGACTAATATGCTTCCAATCACCTAAACCCTCAGTTGCTAGCAAACTCAAATTACTACTACTAGATGACCTAAACAAGTTACAACAAAACAATATACCTTATCAATATATTTGCAATAAACTAGCTATTTCCGATCATGTATCTCACAATTACTTAATTTTCTGAAATAATAAGAATATGCAAAATGCCTCTTATATTTCTCTAAGGAATACTTAAAATTAGGATCCATTTCTCTACTATCTCTAGTAGGCCCCTTTTCAACTAGAATATCCCCCGATGTGTTGTCAAGATTCTCCCAATTTCTTGGGTCATAAATATCAAACCTAGAAATTTCTTCTTGTTCTTTAGCATTTGGCACATCATTATCATTTTGCACATCACCTAATTGATCATTTGGCATATCATTAGCATTTTCCACATCATTAATATTTGACACATCATTAGTATTTGGCACATCTATCTTTTTGAAAACAAATTTATCAAGAGCTCCGTATTGTGATTTTCTAAACTCTATATCTAGTTTTCTTTTTTTTTTTTCATTTTTCAGCACCAGATTTGTATTTTTAGGGTACATCTTGATCGAAGTACAACACAACAACACTAGCAAATTAGCAAATAGCAATTAGCAAGCAAACCAAACAAAACGAGATAGGAATTAAAAATCAGAACAACATGATACGAAATTAACTAGTCAAAATGAAGAAGACGGAGCAAGGATCAAAATAAACGGCCTTACAACGCGTCATGCACGTACGACAACATTTTTAGGTAAGAAAACGGACACAAGCCGGAAAATGACACAACCTGCCGGAAAATGTCGTCGCCTGCCGGAAAATGTCGAGCCTGCCGGAAAATATCGCACCTGCCGAAAAATGCCGAGCACTACCGGACAAACTCGGCCATGTCGTCCGGCACGGCCCGTGCCGAGATGTCCCAGAATTGTGAAACTGACTGCCGGCCAGACTCGACCGTGTCCCGAGACACGGCCGAGTCGAACTCTTCCGGATAAGCAAAAACCGATTGCCCAGTCGCCCGACCGTGTTCCAGGACATGGTCGAGTCATTGTCGAACGTCCCTGTCGTGCCGCGCCCGTGTCAAGCGGACACGGTCGAGTCATTGCCGAACGTCCCTGTCGCGCCGCGCCCGTGCCGAGTCACTATCGTACGAGTCACTGTCGGACGTCGTTGTCGCGTCGCGACCGTGTCAAGCGGACACGGTCGAGTCCTCGCAATACTGTCGGCCGCGCCACAAGCCGTGTCACGGACACGGCCGAGTCCCCGCCGATAAATTTCCTTATTTTATACACTTTTGTGTATTTTTTACTTCTCTTTTCCTTTTTACTTATTTTAGGGATTATGTTTCCCCCATTTTGTGATTTATGTTTCTTGTTTGTATTTTATTTGACTTGTTTTGATTATTCAAAGATTTTTTTAATCTTTTAATTATTTTATTTTTTTGTTTGATTCCTTAGTTGTAAGACTTCACCTCCTATAAGTAGGAGTTGATTATCCTTGTAATAATGGTATTATGAATTTGAATGTGAAAGAATACACTTTGTATTTCTATCCTTGGTAAATGATTTTTACCGAAACTTGATTTTTATTCGACGCGTTTTCGAGTATTAATCCGATTGATTCTCAATAGGTCTTGAGAAGAAATCATCTTATCGAATTATAGGTCTAATTCGATAAACCCTTGTTCTTGATCGTTCAAGTCTTCTTGATCGATATTATCACTTTTTCCGATATTACTTCCATTTTTCATTTGTTCAAATTTTCATTGTCATATACGATATTACTCCACAAAATACATCCAAAAACACCATACTCGTAAAAATCCTTTCGCTACGATATTCAAATATATACTCCGACCGATACGTATCCATTCTTCCGGGAGAATTCGTATCATAAGTGGTATCGGAGCCCAGGGTCATCTCCTTGGGCGATTTATTCAACAATTTCTTGTGAAGAACAATATCTTGATTCTTGTTACGGATTTCTCCGATATCGATTTCATGAAGAAACTTTGTGACGCACTAGACGGATTACCGGAGCAACGTATGCAAGCAAGACGCAGAGACGACGCCAACGATATTGATTTCTTGGCTAAATTCCGCAGCATACCGGAGTTTCACGGATCTAGTAATCCAGATGCGTGCATAGATTGGCTACATGCTTGTGAGGATCATGCGGACTTCAAGGCTGCCCCGATCAACTGCCGCGTCTCGCTGGTGACAAAGCGCCTCCACGGTAGCGCCGCCTTCTGGTGGCAAAAATTGAAACAGTCCCGTTCACAACAACGTAAGCCTAAAATTACAGATTGAAAAAAATTCAGAAAATATTTCAAGCAAAGGTTCAAATCCACATCTTACCACCAATCGTTGTTTCTCCACCACCAATCCTTCGACGCCCCGCCGCCGACCTTCGATCAAAGATTTATTTTTCATCGAAGAATTTCCAGCGAAGCTTTTTTTGATGAAGACGATGTCCCTACCACCATTTTCAATGAAGTAGACGAGACAGAGTTTTCAATGGCGCAATTCAACGAAGAAGATGAGTTGAGCCGGGTTTCCCTAATTGACGAGCCTGGATCTTACTACTTTGAGCATGGGCCAGTTGGTTGTGTTGGCCAAATTGACCAAAACGGACCAAATTATTTTAATGGTGAGGAGCCTACTAGTGTCATGGAAATCGGGCCGGATTATGAAGGACCACCATTATTTGATGCAGAACCAGTTGACGAAGAGGAGTCCGTAATTGATCCTGTGTTCCCAATTATTGATGGTGAACCAGACGTGAAATTATCAGTACTTCCAATTTTTGATGTTTTGTCCAACGACGATCCATATCTCGATGAAAGTTGTTTTGAAGATTTTTGTCCAAACTCCAATGAGGTGTTTTCAGTTTATGATATGGAGCACGAGGATGTTATGATTCCGGAATATCTATATCCCGAACCTTACCAAGAGTTTGACACGAAAGACGACGACGAGGCATTTTTCCTAGGGCTAGAAGTGGCATCCGATGAAGAGCGACCTATTATTACTGTCGTGCTTCCCATTTCAGATGTCCACTCATGTCATGATATCGGTATTACCGGGTGGAGTAATTATTATTATTTTATTAATAATGATAGTTATTTTGTTGGTGATTCTCGAGGGGCCCCCACTACCTATCATCTCAAGATTTTGGGCCATGTACGCACTGCGAACATTTTCGAGATCAAATACTTAGAGGCATTAGTTAATTATCTTGATGACGAAGGGAGTTCGGAATTGAGGACAATTCCCTTTAAAGGTGGAGGGAATGATACGAAATTAACTAGTCAAAATGAAGAAGACGGAGCAAGGATCAAAATAAACGGCCTTACAACGCGTCATGCACGTACGACAACATTTTTAGGCAAGAAAACGGACACAAGCCGGAAAATGACACAACCTGCCGGAAAATATCGTCGCCTGCCGGAAAATGTCGAGCCTGCCGGAAAATATCGCACCTGTCGAAAAATGCCGAGCACTACCGGACGAACTCGGCCATGTCGTCCGGCACGGCCCGTGCCGAGATGTCCCAGAATTGTGAAACTGACTGCCGGCCAGACTCGACCGTGTCCCGAGACACGGCCGAGTCAAACTCTTCCGGATAAGCCAAAACCGACTGCCCAGTCGCCCGACCGTGTTCCAGGACACGGTCGAGTCATTGCCGAACGTCCCTGTCGCGCCGCGCCCGTGTCAATCGGACACGGTCAAGTCATTGCCGAACGTCCTTGTCGCGCCGCGCCCGTGCCGATTCACTGTCGGACGAGTCACTGTCGGACGTCGTTGTCGTGTCGCGACCGTGTCAAGCGGACACGGTCGAGTCCCTGCCGGCGCCTGTCGACCACGCCGCGGCCGTGTCACGGGACACGGTCGAGTCCCTGCCGACAGCCCCCTTATTTTATACACTTTTGTGTACTTTTGACTTCTCTTTTCCTTTTTACTTATTTTAGGGATTATGTTTCCCCCATTTTGTGATTTATGTTTCTTGTTTGTATTTTATTTGATTTGTTTTGATTATTCAAAGATTTTGTAATCTTTGAATTATTTTATTTTTTTGTTTGATTCCTTAGTTGTAAGACTTCACCTCCTATAAGTAGGAGTTGATTAGCCTTGTAATAATGGTATTATGAATTTGAATGTGAAAGAATACACTTTGTATTTCTATCCTTGGTAAATGATTTTTACCGAAACTTGATTTTTATTCGACGCGTTTTCAAGTATTAATCCGATTGATTCTCAATAGGTCTTGAGAAGAAATCAGCTTATCGAATTATAGGTCAAATTCGATAAACCCTTGTTCTTGATCGTTCAAGTCTTCTTGATCGATATTATCACTTTTTTCCGATATTACTTCCATTTTTCATTTGTTCGAATTTTCATTGTCATATTCGATATTACTCCCACAAAATACATCCAAAAACACCATACTCATAAATAGCCTTCCGCTATGATATTCAAATATATACTCCGACCGATACGTATCCATTCTTCCGGGAGAATTCGTATCACAACATATAGCAATTAGTAAACCAAACAAAATAAGCTAGGAATTAAAAATCAGATCAAAAACACCTCGACCTCGCGGCGGCGGCGGATGGCGGAGCCGCGGAGGGCTTTGCTCGATTGCTCTTCGCGGCGCCAAACAGAACAGTTGGAGCACGATGCTCGGTCCGTGACAGTGACTCCATGGTCCGCGGTCGCACTTCGGCCATCGCGTTCGCGCGGCGCCGCAACAGTCAGCAGATGGAGACTGGAGCTTAGCTTAGCCGCTTAGGGTTAGGGCAATTGGCAAAATTTGATGTTTACTATAGTCTACGGACTTAGTTCAGACTTTTGCAGTTGGGAGGCCGTGGGTAACCTGTTAGTTGGGCTAGGAAACAAAAAGAAAAATTCTAGGTGGGCTGGGCTCTCAGCGGGCTATGACAGTATTACAAAAAAAAATTGGGCCCCTTTTACCTCTGGGCCCTGGGCCGACGCACTCTTCGCCTACCCCCAGGGCCGCCCTGGATAGAGGGAATAAATGGAGGGACCATGCTATATAAAATGGCAAATAGTTGGGGCTATATAGGATTTAGTTTTGAGTTTTTGATTTAATTTTAGGACTTCTAAAATTGCATCAATATTATTAAAAATAAAATTCACAATTCCATTAATTTGAAAAATTCAAAATTACAAAAAAAAAAAGAAAATTACAATAAAAAATTCTACTGGCTCGGTAGTAGAGGGCCGAATCTCTTCCCAATGTGCTCGATCAGATCATTTGTTAATCTTGCCGCACGACGAGCATCTCTTGTTTCGGTGTACCTCTAGAGAAAAGTCGTGTAATCCGTCGGGAGTGATTGGGTTGCGTTGGAGCCTTGGCTTGACGAGGATAAGTCCTTGTCCATGAATGTTTCGGCGGCTTCTCCTTCGTCTTCAATTATTAATTATGCACGCCAACATACTCCTTGTGCCACCCTCTCGCCGGCCACCTAATAGTATGCCATCTTGATTGAAGCACCCTGAATGCTCATTCGATATCTTTTCTCGCTGCTTCTTGCATCTTGCAAAATCTCTGCTTCTTCGGATGGATGCCGGGTGGAAGGGTCTTCACAAATATGGGCCAATCTGGGTAGATACTCGTCGAATGAATCTGCAGCGCCTCCATATGCGAGTTGGTGAATAACGGCCATACATATTTGAAGCGGCGTCAAGCTCATCCGTCCAACAACATCAACTCCCAAACGGAAGTATAATCGCCAGCCTCCACATCATTGACAATACACAAGAATAGCTCTCGACGCGTCCGGGATCGGCGTCGGAATAGAGTCGGACCATACACGAGGTCCTCGGCAAAATAATCTAATCGTTTTGTGCCGATTTTGCAGTAATGGTTGATGTATTTGTAACACCCCCATATCCGACTGGGAATATTACAGCGCCGTGGGCCCCGAGATGGAACCCACAAGGCTGGAGGAAATTTTCGCAAACCTTTACAAACGCTCAAAAGGCTAACGACGGTATTATCTATTAAAAACATTCGAAGATTTATAAAACTCGTTTATCAAACCGTCGTAAAAACTCATTTGAAACCACAAGGCCCAAAATGCCAAAACTCAACAGTTTAAAAACATACGTTAAGCTATCGCTTACACGTACCGACATAAAAGATTTAGAAAATGATTGCCAAAGTAACCTAAGTTACCGGATACCAAAAAGTCCATTTAAAAATACTCACGCAGCGGATAAAGACAAATAATTAAAATACTCTAGCAGCGGAATACAACAACTGGTCAGAAACTCAAAACACAAATACATGCCCTTGCCAGTATCCTCCGGGAAGTTCATCTCTCCACGACCGCTACAAGCTTGATAATCCAAGAACCTAAAAAGAAAGCCCACGACGGGGTCAGCCATAATATCCAACAATGATAACCACCACATCTCGTCAATAATTACATATAAATGGAAATACTAAGTAAGAATACGACCAATGTAATCTTACCGTCGTAACTTCACGAGAATCCATGATTCGTATCCTTAACAACACATTAAAATAATACCGAAATATCTGTATGGTGTCTCAACAATACTCAAGGTTCTCAAAACATTATCATAACTCGCGATACGGAAATTATACCAACTCTGGCCAATTCAATCCATCGGATAACATCGACAATACCAATACGATAATCGATTGTCCATCAAAGACAAGTACCAAGGAAATACGGAACATACCTCAAGATACGAAATACCATGACAATCACGCTACCTAATCCGAGATCAGATCAACATAACATACGGACATGGTCCTAACACAAGACCTACAAATGCATAATCATATGACAACGTCAATATGATCACAACAATAACGACAATGTATACTTATGGCAAACCCATAATATACATATGCACAACAACAATACATGGCATTCCGATGATCCAGCGTTCACTGCCTAGATCCCCCGATGATCCCGTCAGACCAACCCGAGGTGAAAAACCCGTCCGTTGATCCAGCGCACGCTAGCATAGATCCCCCGATGATCCCGTCGGACCAACCCGAGGTGGACATACAACAACAATGCACAAATGCATATAACAATGATACACAATGCATGACAACAACGATACACGCATGTATCACAACATGATCGACATGAAATGACAAAAATGATTAGAGTACTTGCCCCGAGTCCTTCGAGAGCAATCTCGATGTCCAGACCATCACAAACCATTATTCTGAATATTTGACGATCCGAAATGTCACGGATGGTAAATAATTCACGCCTTTGTCTATACCATGGTGTATCCTCGATACCAAGTATGCCAACAAGAATGTAAATCATATACATTATGATTTAATTCCCAAAACTCAAATACAACCTATAATCTCAACTCTCCTGTGATTACGATTTATAAACATTGCTATAAGAATTATAAACGAATGAAACTGAAACCATTCATTAAATATTATAAACTGAGCAAGTAATAACTTGCCTCGATACCAATGAAGCCGTTACCAATTCCTTGCCGTCGTCTACATGTCCCTCGGCCCTGATCAAAGCAATCTACGAACATTCTTGAATATGACCGCAAAGCATGGTTCTAAACATCGATCAATAATCTCAACCTATTACAATAATCGATTTAACACACATTCGATAACAATCAACAATCGATATAACTAATCCACAAACCCAACGATTCCAAAATATCTCGATTAAACACAAGTCCGAACAATCTAACTCAAAAAATTACGAATTCATTCCCATGATTCCACAAAGCCCATATATCGATTCGATAAGGCGAGTATACAAACTTAACCAAAATATTCCAATGAATTTCTCTTTCAAAACTTCAATCAAACACCTTGAAGGCGGAATTCAAAGGTATATTCGAATCATCAATCAACAAACACCAACCACATCAAGAACATGAAGAACATAATCACAAACATATATATCCTTCAACATTATATGATTCTAGCCATCGATACGAACTAAACCACCAAAATATATCAAGAATCTCAAACATCCCAAAATATTAGAGTTCAAGCCAATTACATTCTATCCTGCGAAAGAATCAATAATGATGTTATAATCCTTGTTCCAAGCTTTCCTAGATGTTATCACTTGATAAACCAACTCAAAAGCTGAGGTTTAGGGGTTAAAAACCGAGTTTGGGTGATTTGGGACGAAAGGGGATCGTGTAGGATGGGTTGGGAAATGAAATTCCTGACTGCTTTACGTTTTTATACGCCTGTGCATGTTAGCGTACGCTAACTTCATCAATAGCGTGCGCTACCTGCTCCTTAATACGCATGATAGTTTTTGCCATTTTGAGCATAACTCACTCATCCGGACTCCGATTAACTCACCGTTTGAACCATTAGAAAGCTAACTCGATGCTCTATTATACTGTTATGTCTCAGAATTTTTGGAGTTTTCAAGAATCGGTGGTGATTTTCCAAAGTCGAACCTTATACACATTACTTTCCAAACAAGTGTCCAAATCTTATTTCCACTAACATTTCAACATATAGTCTTCTTAATCATATCATATACACCAAGAATCATAATCACTTGCATGTTCATCATCATATGAAGTAAACAATAATAACAACATTAAAAACCCGAAATGAAGGGAGATATTAACCAACATATCTCTTGAAGAAAAACAACACCGTTCAAAACCACACGAATCATATCAATATCTGCATATCAACCATATTATCAACATAACTCAGTAATCCATCTCATAACGATACTCGTCAACTCATAAACATGACGATCATCAACTCAAGAACATCATATACAATCCAAAATGAAATCCCAAAGTGGAGAGTAATTACCTCTTTGAAGGAATGGATTGAATCCCAAGGTTGAATCCGTTTTCAATCACTTCCAAGTTTCAGATGTTGTTAGGAATGATCAACTCAAGTGTTTGGAACCTCAACTTCTCTCTAAGACCTCTCTCTATCGGTTCACATGAAGAAATGGACGGAAATGATGAATAATGGCCAACTGCACTTATATATATACTGTACATTATTAACGTACGCTAACATCTTTAATTAACGTACGTTACAAGCTTAGCGTGCGCTAACTGTCCTTTGTTAGCGTGCGCTATCGCAGTCCAGAGGCGACTGTTTTGCTTCGTAAACTATCTTGCGTACGTAATGCCCATGTATTAATGTACGTAAAACATCCTATCTAGCATATGCAAGTCCTTAACCTTAGCGTGCGCTATACGCAGTTGACTCGTTTGTCTATATGCTCCGAAGACTGGTCCACACACCAAAAGTGCTGACGAGGATAAAATTCCTTTTTGTCCGATATATCATTAGCGTGCGCTAACCTTTAGGGTTTAGCGTGCGCTAGTACTACATTACAAACATCCGTTGACTTATCAGAACGTGGGCCGAAAGTGGCCTGGTCCACACGTAGATTCCCTCTGATCTGCCTGCACTAGCGCGCGCTATTATTTTACCTTTAGCGTGCGCTACACCTGCACGTTAGCGTGCGCTATGAATGAGTATTAGCATGCGCTAATAAGGCTATGTTTAGCCATTATCATCTACTCTTCTCCAACGTCTCGATATGCAGAATACGAACATACGACATACTGAATACATATACATATACCAACAACATTCCCATACGATAAGCCCGACACACAATGTCTTCCAATACAACTGTCAACCAAGTGCGGTAATAATACTAATACAGGTGTCTTAGTCCTTCATTTATTTTATCCATACTGTACAGATTCCACGTTGTACAATATAACTTGGATAAAATAATATTAAACAACAGTAGTAGAAATTCCGGATATTACAGTATTCTCGTTTCCTCGTGCGCCTTTGTCTGTTCGTTGATGTCAGAGATCAAATCCAAAAAGGATCGCGGAATGCGACGAACACGAATAACTACCGTCGAACAAGATAAGTAGTAAAATAATAAAAACACGAGCTTAATTTTAAAACAAATACATGATCCTGACACTCCTGAGGAGAGTAAAGCGAATAAGAACACAAGTACCCAAAAATTTGGGAAATTACAAAATGGCCCAAACGTCCGAAAAATCTCGATACGACAACGAATAACCAAACCAAAATTCACAACACGTCTAACAAAGTTAAACGGACTTACGAGAAACTCAAAACAACAGTTTCGGACGAGATTCGCAAGAATCGAACTCAAGTGCAGAAAAGTCGCTAAGAAGCACGGAACTTGACAAAAGGATGCCTAAACGAACTCGGATGTCAAAGAGTGTAGAATTAATCATTCTCATATTGACGAAATGTTCACAAGAGAGTCGTCAAAACGGACTCCCGCCGAAAAAGAAAATTACCGAAAATCGATAATTGCGGATATTACAGAATGCGGCCCCTATTTCTCGAGCGTCGTACCATATGGCACCATCGGAGATGTTAGAGTTGAATAAATAGTTGGGAGAGTTGTTAGATAAAGGGTATATTCGACCGAGTGCATCGCCTTGGGGTGCACCTGTACTTTTTGTTAAGAAGAAGGATGGAGCACTTCGTTTATGCATCGATTATCGAGAATTAAACAAGTTAACCATAAAAAACAAGTACCCTTTACCCTGGATCGATGATTTATTTGATCAGCTTCAGGGAGCGGCAGTCTTCTCGAAGATTGATTTACGATCGGGCTACCACCAGTTGAGGATTCGGGACAATGATATGCCGAAAGCTGCTTTTCGGACGAGATATGGCCATTAAGAGTTTGTGGTTATGCCTTTCGGGCTAACCAATGCCCCAGCAGTGTTCATGCAGTTGATGAACAAAGTTTTTATTGAGTATCTGGACAAATTCGTAGTCGTCTTTATCGATGACATTCTTATCTATTCCCGGAGTCGGGAGGAGCAGGCCTTACATCTCCGGATTGTGCTAGACATTTTGAGAGATGAGCAGTTGTACGCGAAGTTCTCTAAGTGTGAGTTTTGGCTTAAGGAAGTGATGTTCCTCAGGTATGTGATTTCAGCGGAGGGAGTCCGGGTAGATCCGCAGAAGATAGAGGCAGTGATAACGTGGAAACCGCCTAAGAATGTGAAGGGGGTGAGGAGTTTTCTGGGACTTGCAGGCTATTACCATAGATTTGTTGAGGGATTTTCTAAGATCGCTAGACCACTCACCCAGTTACTCCAGAAGACTCAAAAATTCGAGTGGACTGCAGACAGACAGGATAGTTTTGACGAGTTGAAGAGACGACTGACTACCGCACCCGTGTTAGCATTGCCTCAGGGGAACGAGGATTTCGTGGTATATAGTGATGCTTCAGGCCTCGGGCTCGGATGTGTTTTAATGCAGAGAGATAGGGTTATTGCTTATGCGTCCCGACAGCTAACTCCTTATGAAGCAAATTACCCTACGCATGATTTAGAGTTAGCTGTAGTCATCTTTGCTTTAAAAATCTGGAGGCATTATCTCTATGGGTCGTCGTGTAAGAATTACACGGATCACAAGAGTCTGAAGTATATCTTCAGTCAGAAAGAGTTGAATATGAGACAGCTTAGGTGGTTGGAGCTATTTAAAGATTATGACCTCGAGATACTTTACCATCCAGGTAAGGCTAATGTAGTGGACGATGCGTTGAGTCGGAAGCCTATGGCATTACAGATGTTAGAGGTACTTACACCATAGAGTAGGATCCAGCGGGATTTGATTTGTCAGAATATCGAGGTTTGGGTTCATAGAGTTCAGGGTCAGTTATGTGCGTTGGAAATCACTTCGTCCTTGACTGATGATATCAAGGCGAAGCAGTATGATGATCCGTTTTTGGTCCAGTTGAGGGAGGATGTGAGGAAGGGGAAAGCCCCTGGGTTTGTGATTCAGGATGATGGAGTTTTGAGATTTCGCGGCAGATTATGTGTACCGAATGACCTTGAGTTGAGACAGAAGGTCTTGAGTGAGGGTCATACTACGCCTTACTCCATACATCTTGGTACGAGCAAAATGTACAAGGATGTAAGGAATAAACGGACGTGAATGAGTTTGTATCGAAGTGTTTAACCTGTCAGCAGGTTAAGATTGAGCATCAATGACCCGCGGGATTATTGCGACCACTCCCTATTCCGGAGTGGAAGTGGGAGGACATTTCCCTAGATTTTATTACCAGTTGTTACCCAAAATATTATTTGGAAGGGATTGCTGGAATGGATGAATAACAAACAAAATGCGAGAGCACGTCCGAGGGAAAGTAAATAACACAATATTTTTTGGGGTTGTTAGTCTCGGGCTTGAATGCTCTCGTGAGATATTATTAATACGAATACTTGGGAGTACAAATATTAATGTTAGAGTACAATTACAATGAGTGTAAAGACTATAGTTATCTAGCTCTTGAGTGCTGATGATTGCCGGAAGAACCAGAGTTGATGCTCTGTGAGTTCTTGTAACAAGGATGAAATGCTGTGTAGATTTCTGTGTTTCTGATACAACTCTTGGAAGACTGATGGTTTCTGAAACTTTTTATGAAAACAACATTTTTTGAACCTTTTTCCAGTTGCTGGATGTTTCCTATTTATAGGAGTGGGGGTAGCTGGGCGATCGCTTTTCCTGTATTATAATAAGCGAGCGATCGTCTTTAGCACATGGGTTGGTCTCCTTAAAGTCCGAAGCAGCTACTGGTAGCCGGATGTGCGAACCAATGAGAAGACAACATGCATCCTATGTCGCTGTCTCAGGAGGTCCCATCTAGGACCTTTCGGCGGGTCTGTCAGTAGGTGAGAAGCTGGTGACAGGTTGGCGTCAAAGGGACTTATCCTATGGTGCCTTTTCCGGATCTGCACATGGGCCTCTATCCCGAGGTTCGGCCTTCACAGACTTGACGGATTTTGGCTTTACACGTGGCATGAGGCGGTCATCCATGATCGGGCACTTAGGACGATTGCTAGTTGCCGGGAGACGATCGCCTTGGAAGTCGATCGCTCGGCGCTGGGTCCTGATCTAGATCCTTTGATCGGCAAGTCCGCCTTGGTCTATTTGACTTTAGTTCGGTCAGTCGGTCCTTATACCGATCGCCTCTTGAGGCATATAAATCGCGACACAACAATTGCCCCCCAGCTTGCTCCGATGTTGAAGACATGTGGTGAGGTGGTTCCACTGGTGATCGTTTAAGATAATGACGGGCGACCCATCGAGCGGACGTTGGTCTCAGATTTTGGTGACCTAATCATTTGGCGAGCTATCTTCGGTCTTGTTCTTGCGATCTTCAATTTTGCAGATCTCTCGTGGTAGGCCGATTGTTTCGACCTAGAGGAACCGTGCACAATCGTGGAGTTCGATGGACCGACCTCCGCGATCGTGTCTTATGCGTGAGCGACATTCCACCTGTAGGTCTGGCTCGCGACTCACTTTATTGTGAAGGCCCTCCGTAGCCTATGCCCGCCTCGTATTTAAACGAATGGCGAGTGATCTCGGCCTGGAGGAGTCCTATTATGGGGCCTCGTCGGATTAATCGACTCCACGACGGCAGCTTGCTAGAACTTTTCTACCTCGGATCGTCATGTTAGATGGAAATCCTCGACAGTACACGTTGTGACGGGGTAGGGATGCGTCGCATTGCCTTGTCCCACCATGTTAGATGATGGACCTTTGAGGGCGGGCGAGCGTGTCCACAGATCTATTTTGGAGGGTCCTTCGGCTACGCCTGCCTCGTATTTAAACGAAGGGCGAGCGATCTCTGCCCAAAGGAACCTTTCATGGATGAGGCTGTCGGTTCCATCGACCTCCAGGACCCTGGCTGCACTCTTCTACCTCAGATCGTCATGTTAGATGGCGATCCTCGACGGTATACGTTGTGCTGAGGGAGGCCATCTCGTGCCTAGGCCCATCAAGTTAGATGATGAACTTCAGAGGGCGAGCGAGTCCTCCATTTTTGGAGATGTTGCTTGGGCAGTAGCCTATCGCTTGTCATGGTGGAAACTGGGGAAAGACCTCAGAAGTTTCCACCTCTTGATTGAAGCATAAAGATCTGGCTGCCAGGGTCGATCGGTGGGATCGACTAGTACAAGTCTTCTGGCTCGCCGTGCTCGATTCTAGTGATATGTTGGAAGACTAATGATCGTCGTTCGGTCGCCGATCGCGACCTGTGATCCTTTTCGCCCGGGGCTCCGGCTAATTGACTAGACTGTCCAGCTTGCCCTCCTCGAACAATCTCCAGAGTTATCTGAGGAGGTCGCGGTATTAGTTGGTGTAATATCCTAGAATTTCGCTACGATTTTTCACATTATTTTATCCGAGTTGTACCATACAGAGTGGGACCGATACAGTGTGGATAAATAATTTTGGAAACTGTGACAGTCATGCCAGTATATCTGTCGAGGTTATTTTAATTCTAAGATATTACATGCTTGGTGTGTTTCGATGTCGGATATACCGTATGAGTACTTGTACAATCGTCGTACTCGGTCGACATTTGTATTTGAGGATATCGTGAAACAGATGTGTCGTATGAGAATTGTTGTCGGAACGAGCATATATATTCAGTATATCGCGTGTACGTATTCGGTTTATTGAGACGGCAGATAGGAGCAAAAATGGCTAAGTATGAAAGCCATTACGTACGTTATATGTTGGAGATTACGTACATGGATAAGTAATCTTAACGTACGTTAAGCTGCATACATTACGTACGTTAAGAATGGAATTAGCGGGTCCGAGCTATGGTCAGCAGGTGGGCCCGATGTCAGCGGCTTTCGGCGCAGGATGTGGACAAGCGAGTCAACCTCGAGCCTTACGTACGTTAAGGATGAAGAATTACGTACGTAAGCAAGCGACATACTGTAGCAAGTCAACTGCTACATTACGTACGCTATGGCAAGTATGTTATGTACGTAATGCATGACACAAAATAGTACAGTTAACCCTGGATGACGATTACGTACGCTATACAGGACATATAACGTACGTTAAAGGCCTTACGTACGTTAAGGTTGTGACTTAATGTACGTAACGAGATGTGCAGATTATAAAATAAGAACTGGTCTTTCATTTCTTCATGAAAGGAAACACATTTCCTCCTCCCCAGCTCGTCCCTCTTCACTCTCAAATCTATTTCAGACCCTTATACCTTCGTTAAGACTTTGATGAAGATGATTAGAAGCTTGAAACTTGGAGTTCTTGATGTTTTTGGAAGGGTTTGATCCTTGTGGTTCTTCTTCAAGAGGTATGTTGATAAACTCCTTCCATCGACTCGGATTTTTATGTTGTTATTGATGTTCTTCTCCGTATGATGATGATTATGGTATTATTGTTATGATTTTGAGAATATACGAATCGTATATTGAAAAATATGATGATATATGCTTTGAATTATGGACTAGATGATGGTTAGATGTTAGAACATATCGAATTACGTCGTTTTGTTGGCTACGAACATAATTCTGGATTAATTCATGTTCTTGAAGTGTTCTTGAGTAATATATGTCCGTAAATTAGAAGGATTGCAGTTAATTTTGGTATATGATTATTCGTGATGAAAACCGGTAATTGAATTTCTATGAATTTACAAAGATGAGCTGTGTTAATCCGAAATTAAGATTGAAGTCGGAACCAAGAATGTTGTAGACGTTGTTAGAACTATTGATTATCGAAATTCGGCTTGAAATTCGTATTGTTAAGAGTTGGTATGGTTTGGTTTCGTATGATCGAAATGTCGTTGAACCGTTGAGTTTGATTAGTTGGTTATATCGGTTGTATTGATTGTTATCGAACGTATTGTTAATTGATCATTGCGCTAGGTTGCGTTAAGTGATCGTTGATGATTAACCGTTGTGCTATGATTGGAATTGGAGGACGCATGAATCGCCTTGGTCGGGGTGGTGGAACTTGTAGGTGAAGACGACGGGATTGGTAACAACTTCATCGTATCGGTATCAAGGCAAGTTATTCTTGCTCAATTCATAATGTTTAATAAATGATTTCGTTTTTATTTCATTTACGATTTATATAGCAATGGTATCATGGAATATGAATTATCGGGATGATGATATGCTTGGACTAAGATAAATCATAATGACTTTAAAGTGGAAACGGAGACATGAATTATATTCGGACTATTGTGTGAGAGATTAGACATCAAGGTTAGTTATCATGCCGACATTGAATTCGAGGTGGTGGTTTGGTATTAGTTATGGATGGTACTTCATTTTGAATTATTCGGATAAACGTGTATTGGTTCAGGAATGTTGGTCGTGGAAAGGTTAGTCTCTCCAGCTCGAGGTAAATTAATATTGCTAGATTATGATAATCATCATGTTGCATTATTGCATGTGTGTGTTGATATTTCATGTGGTGAGTGTGCACCATCGTTTGTTACGTTATGTGATGTGCTCTTTCTTTGAGATGTAATCTGTTGGTCCGATGTGTTAGGGGATAAGACCTAAATGGCACCTATGTCTGGAGTATTCCTGAGTAGATGCTTTCGTGAACCTTGGCTGCTGCCTTGGGAGTTTATGTGATATTGTCCGGAGTATTCCTGAGTAGATGCTTCCGTGACCCTTGGCTGCTGCCTTGGGAGTTTATGTGCTATTATTGTATGCATTGTTGAGCATGATGTGAACTATTGTCTGCCAGAATACGACATTGTGGTCGTGTCGGTCTCTCATGATCGAGTTATTGTTGCCCTCTTGGAAAATCTTCTGATCCTTGTTGGATATGCGTTTCTTCGAGATTTGTTGTCATGTTGTGTCGTGGCATATCTGGAGTCAGATACATTCTGATCGTTCATGTGTAGGATTTTCGGGACGGGCACGTGTAGCATATGTTGGTTTCGACCTCATATTGAACCGTGCACACGAGACGTACTTCGTGAGGCTGATTAGGTACGAGACCAGACGTGTATTGATCAATACCCGTGTCTGGCTTGTACACGGACACCTGTCCGGATCGGGCGTATTGTGACGTCATTCTTGAGTCTTATTGATTGGTTGTTCACAGTCCATGTATAATCGTATCTGTTCGGAATTCGGGTTGTCTTTGTAATTCCATATATATGGTCTGTATATGGTCGACGATTTTATTCTCTCGTGTATCTATCGCCGTTGAACCTTTACTAATCTCGTTTGGAGTTACCATATCGATGGTCAACTCATTTGATATTGATTCTTTATTAATCTCGTTTGGAGTTCACCCTGTCATTGGTAATCTCATTCGTTATTGATCCTTATTGATTCTGTTTGGGAGTTGTCTCACCGTTGGTATTCTGGTTATTAGTCATTGATTGATGTTATTGGAGTTTACCGTGTCGTCGGTATTCTCGGTTGTTGATCCCTTATTATCCCTATTGAAGCTTACCGTGTCATCGGTATTCTCGGTTGTCGATCCTTATTGCTCTTGTTGGAGTTTACTGTATTGTTGGTATTCCCGGTTGTTGGTCCTTATTGATCTTGTTAGAGTTTACTGTGTTGTAAGTATTCTCGGTTGTTGACCCTTTATTGATCTTATTGGAGTTTATCGTACCGTTGGTATTTCTGGTTGTCGATTATTTATTGACCTCGTTGGAGTTACCGTATTGTTGGCATTCCCAGTGGTTGATCTTTCACTGATCTTGTTGGAGTTACCACATCATGGTATTCTCATTCGTAGTTGATCCTTTGTCGATCTTGTGTGGAGTTATCATGTCATTGGTATTCCGTTTTGAGGCATTGGCTGTTTATCATTATTGATTGTGTGAACATTCATGTTTTGCATTGATATCCGGGACTTGCCATTGTATCGGGACAGTTGGTTCACAGATGTACCGTGTGATATCGGTTTTATCAGATTTGGAATCCGATTGTGCGATCCAGCGGATAGAATCGGACTTGGCCAGATTATTCCATATTGTAGATATGTTTATGTTTGAGAATGTTGGTATCGTTTCGGATACAGCTCAGGTGGTTACTCTTGAATTCATCCGTCACTTAAGAACGCGAGATGTGATTATGGTAATGATTGATTTGATATGGATTTTGATGTGTTGGTAAGGTTATGTCGGTAAGACTACATTGGAATTATTCTTACCTTGTAATTACATTGATATGTATTGTTTTTGTGATGTGATCGTTATCATTGTTGAGTATTATGGCTGACCTCGTCGTGGGCTTTATCTTTTAGGTACTCGGAATTCGAGCGAGTAGCAGTCGTGAAGGGATGAGCTTTCCGGTGATACGGGCTATGGCGTGGTTATTGGGATTCGAATGTTCTTTTTGGTTTTTTAATTCCACTGCAAATGTATTTAATTATGTCTCTATTCGCTTCATCTGAAATTTTATAATGGCTTTCAGTATTTTTCCAGCTCATGTTTACTTTCTAAATGCCCCTTTTTGGCGTCTTTGCCTTGTGCTTTCAAATGATATTTTCTGACGGTAATTATGAACAATGTTTTTAAAAATATTTAAGTATTTAAAACATTACCGTCATTGGCCTCTTGGTATTTTTAAACATTTGCGAAAATGATTTTAGCCTTGTGGGTTCCAATATGGGGCCCACGGCGCTGTAATATTCCCGGCCGATTTTGGGGGTGTTACAGAAGATGGTATCAGAGCTTGGGTTTCGTAAAACACGGGCATGTGTGTTATGTGGCTCTACCGGTGCGGTAGTAGCGTGACTTTTGAAAATAATTTTCCGACTTTTGAGTCAAACTGATTTTTGGAGATCCCAAAATTTTTGAAATATTTTTAAATTTCCAAATTTGCGATGCCGGTGTGTTGTTACGTTGAGGCTTTATATGGGAGCCGTATGCTAGTATCACGGGAGATCATCGACTTCACGGACCTGAAAGTATGTCCGTTCAGTTATTCAGTTTTGATGATGGTTATTTGAGCATGGTATCATGATTTTGAGATGTTTCGGGATTGAGATATTGATTATGACAGGATTTTAAGTTTCTAGGACGAAACTTATTTAAGTGGGTAGATATGTAATATCCTAGAATTTCGCTACGATTTTTCGCATTATTTTATCCGAGTGGGACCGATACAGTATGGATAAATAATTTTGGAAACTGTGACAGTCGTGCCAGTATATCTGTCGAGGTTATTTTAATTCTAGGATATTACATGCTTGGTGTGTGTTTCGATGTCGGATATACCATATGAGTATTTGTACAATTGTCGTACTCGGTCGACAGTTGTATTTGAGGATATCGTGCATCAGATGTATCGTGTGAGAATTGTTGTCGGAACGAGCGTATGTATTCAGTATGTCGCGTGTACGTATTTGGTTTAAGTATGAAAGCCATTACGTACGTTATATGTTGGATATTACGTACGTGGCTAAGTAATCTTAACGTACGTTAAGCTGCGTACATTACATACGTTAAGAATGGAATCAGCGGGTCCGAGCTATGGTCGGCAGGTGAGCCCGGTGTCGGCGGCTTTCGGGGCATGATGTGGACAGGCGAGTTAACCTCGAGCCTTACGTACGTTAAGGATGAAGAATTACGTACGTAAGCAAGCGAAATACTGTAGCAAGTCAACTGCTACATTACGTACGCTATGGCAAGTATGTTACGTACGTAATGCATGACATAAAATAGTACTGTTAACCCTGGATGACGATTACGTATGCTATACATGACATATAGCACACGTTAAAGGCCTTACGTACGTTAAGGTTGTCACTTAACGTACGTAACGAGATGTGCAGATTATAAAAAAAGAACTGGTCTTTCATTTCTTCACGAAAGGAAACACATTTCCTCCTCCCCAGCTCATCCCTCTTCACTCTCAAATCCATTTCAAACCCTTATACCTTCGTTAAGACTTTGATGAAGATGATTAGAAGCTTGAAACTTGGAGTTCTTGATGTTTTGGGAAGTGTTTGATCCTTGTGGTTCTTCTTCAAGAGGTATGTTGATAAACTCCTTCCGTCGATTCGGATTTTGATGTTGTTATTGATGTTCTTCTCCGTATGATGATGATTATGGTATTGTTGTTATGATTTTGAGATTATACGAATCGTATATTGAAGAATATGATGATATATGCTTTGAATTATGAACTAGATGATGGTTAGATGTTAGAACATATCGAATTACGTCGTTTTGTTGGCTACGATCATTATTATGGATTAATTCACGTTCTTGAAGAGTTCTTGAGTAATATATGTCCGTAAATTAGAAGGATTGCAGTTAATTTTGGTATATGATTATTTGTGATGAAAACCGGTAATTGAATTTCTATGAATTTACAAAGATGAGCCGTGTTAATCCGAAATTAAGATTAAAGTCGGAACCAAGAATGTTGTAGACGTTGTTAAAACTATTGATTATCGAAATTCGGCTTGAAATTCGTATTGTTAAGAGTTGGTATGGTTTAGTTTCGTATGATCGAAATGTCATTGAACCGTTGAGTTTGATTAGTTGGTTATATCGGTTGTATTGATTGTTATCGAACGTATTGTTAATTGATCATTGCGCTAGGTTGCGTTAAGTGATCGTTGATGATTAACCATTATGTTGCGATTGGAATTGGAGGACGCATGAATCGCCTTGGTCGGGGCGTGGAACTTGTAGATGAAGACGACGGGATTGGTAACAACTTCATCGTATCAGTATCAAGGCAAGTTATGCTTGCTCAGTTCATAATGTTTAATAAATGATTTCGTTTTTATTTCATTTACGATTCATATAGCACAGGTATCACGGAATATGAATTATCGGGATGATTATATGCTTGGACTAAGATAAATCATAATGTATATGACTTTAAAATAGAAACGGAGACGTGAATTAGTTTCGGACTATTGTGTGAGAGATTAGACATCAAGGTTAGTTATCATGCCGACATTGAATTCGAGGTGGTGGTTTGGTATTAGTTATGGACTGTATTTCATTTTGGATTATTCGGATAACCGTGTATTCATTCAGAAATGTTGGTCGTAGAAAGGTTAGCGTCTCTAGCTCGAGGTAAATTAATATTGCTAGATTATGATAATCATCATGTTGCATTATTGCATGTGTGTTGATATTTCATGTGGTGAGTGTGCACCATCGTTTGTTGCGTTCTGTGATGTGCTCTTTCTTTGAGCTGTAATCTGTTGGGATGATGTGTTAGGGGATAAGACCTAAATGGCACCTATGTCCAGAGTATTCCTAATTAGATGCTTCCGTGACCCTTGGCTGCTGCCTTGGGAGTTTATGTGATATTGTCCGGAGTATTCCTGAGTAGATGCTTCCGTGACCCTAGGCTGCTGCCTTGGGAGTTTATGTGCTATTATCGTATGCATTATTGAGCATGTTGTGAACTGTTATCCGCCAGAATACGACATTGTGGTCGTGTCGGTCTCTCATGATCGAGTTATTGTTGCCCTATTGGAAAATCTTCTGATCCTTGTTGGATATGCGTTTCTTCGATATTTGTTGTCATGTTGTATCGTGGCATATCTGGAGTCAGATACGTTCTGATCGTTCATGTGTAGGATTTTCGGGATGGACACGTGTAGCATATGTTGGTTTCGACCTCATATTGAACCGTGCACACGAGACATACTTCGTGAGGCTGATTAGGTACAAGACCAGACGTGTATTGATCAATACCTGTCGCTGGCTTGTACACGGACACCTGTCCGGATCGGGCGTATCGTGACGTCAATCTTGAGTCTTATTGATTGGTTGTTCACAGTCCATGTATAATCGTATCTGTTCGGAATTCGGGTTGTCTTTGTAATTCCATATATATGGTATGTATATGGTCGACGATTTTATTCTCTCGTGTATCTGTCGCCGCTGAACCTTTACTAATCTCGTTCGGAGTTACCATATCGATGATCAACTTATTTGATATCGATTCTTTATTAATCTCGTTTGGAGTTCACCCTGTCATTGGTAATCTCGTTCGTTATTGATCCTTATTGATTCTGTTTGGGAGTTGTCTCACCGTTGGTATTCTTGGTTATTAGTCCTTGATTGATGTTATTGGAGTTTACCGTGTCGTCGGTATTCTCGATTGTTGATCCCTTATTATCCGTGTTGGAGCTTATCGTGTCATCGGTATTCTCAGTTGTCGATACTTATTGCTCTTGTTGGAGTTTACCGTATCGTTGGTATTCCCGGTTGTTGGTCCTTATTGATCTTGTTAGAGTTTACTGTGTCGTTAGTATTCTTGGTTGTTGACCCTTTATTGATCTTATTGGAGTTTATCGTACCGTTGGTATTTCTGGTTGTCGATTCTTTATTGACCTCGTTGGAGTTACCGTATTGTTGGCATTCCCGGTGGTTGATCTTTCATTGATCTTGTTGGAGTTACCACATCATGGTATTCTCATTCGTAGTTGATATTTTGTCGATCTTGTGTGGAGTTATCATGTCATTGGTATTCTGTTTTGATGCATTGGTTGTTTATCATTATTGATTGTGTGAACATTCATGTTTTGCATTGATATCAGGGACTTGCCATTGTCTCGGGACGGTTGGTTCACAGATGTACCATGTGATATCGGTTTTATCAGATTTGGAATCCGATTGTGCGATCCAGCGGACAGAATCGGACTTGGCCAGATTATTCCATATTGGAGATATGTTTATGTTTGAGAATCTTGGTATCGTTTCAGATACAGCTCAGGTGGTTACTCTTGAATTCATCCGTCACTTAAGAATGCGAGATGTGATTATGCTAAGGATTGTTTTGATATGGATTTTGATGGGTTGGTAAGGTTATGTCGGTAAGACTACATTGGAATTATTCTTACCTTGTAATTACATGGACATGTATTGTTTTTGTGATGTGATCGTTATTATTGTTGAGTATTATGGCTGACCCCGTCGTGGGCTTTATCTTTTAGGTACTCGGAATTCGAGCTAGTAGCAGTCGTGAAGGGATGAGCTTTCCGGTGATACTGGCTATGGCGTGGTTATTGGGATTCTAATGTTCTTTCTGGTTTTTTAATTCCGCTGCAAATGTATTTAATTATGTCTCTATTCGCTGCGTGTGAAATTTTATAATGGCTTTCAGTATTTTTTCAACTCGTGTTTACTTTCTAAATACCCCTTTTTGGCATCTTTGCCTTGTGCTTTCAAATGATATTTTCTGACGGTAATTATGAACAACATTTTTAAAAATATTTGAGTATTTAAAACATTACCGTCATTGGCCTTTTGGTATTTTTAAACGTTTGCAAAAATGCTATTAGCCTTGTGGGTTCCAATATGGGGCCCACGGCGCTGTAATATTCCCGGCCGGTTTTGGGGGTGTTACAGTTGGTGTTGTGGCCGGGACTCTTATGGTAAGCACAAAATTTGTTGTGGTCCAGATGACCGTGGTCCCTTATCGCTGTCGGCTTGCTTAGCCGCTCGCGCCCCTGGATGGCGTAAAAAATATGGACCGGAGATAGATTGAGGTTGTGGCGGAGATGGGATTCCACATCCTCGAAGGCCCTGAAATCACTGGGTGGCTTGGCGACCACCTTGTTGGACTTGGCGATCGCCGTCTCTGCCCCCTCGCCTTGGCGAAGGGCGAGCAACCTCCGCCTGGCCAAAAAGTCTGCGGCCTTGGCACGGAAGATCACGTAGGTTGGGGGGATGTCCTTCGTAAGGTGCCTGAACATGGGCGAAAGACCATTGAATCCCCCTAGGACCGAGTAGAGGGCGATCTCGTCGCTTATGGGTTCGCCGTTGAGGATTATTTCATCCACATGATCGATGTAGTCTTCGTCGGACTCGCCTTCCCCCTGCCTGATCTTCATCATGCGATGGGGACCTTCTGGTCGAGCGACCTTGGCGGCGAAGTACGACGTGAAGTCGCTCGCCAGTTGTTCAAAGGAACTGATGGATCGCGGTGGCAATGATATGTACCACCTATGGGCCAGATTGCCCAGTGTTAACGGGAACATTCGGCACCTGGTCGCGTCTGATGCCCCCCACCCGGTCATGTAGATCCGGAACTTGGTCAAGTGAGTCTCGAGGTCTGATCTCCCCTCGTACAAAGGTTTTTGAGGAAGAGCGATCCTTGGCTGCACGGGGGCAAGTTCGATCTGGACCGCGAGCGGCTCACTCGGCCCGAAGATCTTTCTCTTGGCGCCTGCCCCAGTTTCTAGGAGAGCCTTCATGCCATCGAGCTGGCGTTGCATTGCGGCCATCGCCGTATCCTGGTCGCTCGTGGTTTGGCTATCGGAGCGGGAGTCGAGGCAATCGTGTACTGATCTCTTGGCTCCGCGGTAGGCGATGAGGTCGTCATCGCCGATCTTGGTTCTTCGGCGAGGGGGAGCCAAGTGGCCGACCTGCCTTTTGGGAGTTGGGTATGCCGAACTCCTGGTGACGGATTTGGGCTCCGTCGTCTCATGGCTGGGTCCAGAATGCCCTGGTCGCCATGATGGGTCGCTTTATAGGCGGCTGAAAACGGAACTGTCCCGCCTTGCGAGTGCCTTTTCTTGCGAATCGGGGCTTTCTGGCGATCGCTCGATAAGTAACCCCTTGAGATTCCATTTGCCCGCACGACAGATGGATGATGGGGTAATAGTGGGTGCGTCGCATGCTCTCCCTTGCTCCCTTAGGATGGCCATGGCTTCCTCGATCTGTTCCGCGGTTTGGAACTGGTCGAGCGAGAGGCTAGCGCCGTCCCTCGGGGGCGGGATCGAGAGTTTCGCGTCGCCGCAGCTACCCTCCGCCGTAGGTTGGGACTCGGCTCGGGCCGGAGTTAGACGTCCGGCGGCACGTAGAGTGTCTCTCTTCGAAGTGGTGGCAGACGTCATTATTCTGAAGGTTTTCTTTGAAGAACAGTGAGTGTTTCGTCAAGTATATGCTCCGGAGAACAGTGAGTGTTCTTCGAAACGGTCGGAATGAAAATGAGGGTAAACCCCTTCTTCTAGCGCCAATTGTTATTACCCAAAATATTATTCGGAAGGGATTGCTGAAATGGATGAGTAACAACCAAAATGCGAGAGCACGTCTGAGGGAAAGTAAATAACACAAGATTTGCCGGGGTTGTTAGTCCCGGGCTTGAATGCTCTCGCGAGATATTATTAATACGAATACTTGGGAGTACAAATATTAATATTAGAGTACAATTACAATGAGTGTAAAGACTAGATCTTGGGTGCTGATGATTGCCGAAAGAACCAGAGTTGATGCTCTGTGAGTTCTTGTAAGAAGGATGAAATGCTGTGTAGATTTCTGTGTTTCTGATCCAACTCTTGGAAGACTGATGGTTTCTGAACCTTTGTATGAAAACAACAGTTTTTGAGCCTTTTTCCGGTTGCTGTAGGTTTCCTATTTATAGGAGTGGAGGTAGCTGGGTGATCGCCTTTCCTGTATTATAATAAGCGGGTGATCGTCTTTAGCACATGGGTTGGTCTCCTTAAAGTCCGCAGTACCTGCTGGCAGCCGGATGTGCGAACCAAGGAGAAGACAACACGCGTCCTATGTCGCTGTCTCGGGAGTTCCCACCTAGGACCTTTCGGCGGGTCTGTCGGTAGGTGAGAAGCTGGTGACAGGCTGGGGTCAAAAGGCCTTATCCTATGGTGCCTTTTCCGGATCGGCACATGGGCCTCTATCCCGAGGTTTGGCCTTCGCAGACTTGATGGATGTTGGCTTTACACGTGGCATGAGGCGGTCGTCCATGGTCGGGCACTTGGGACGATCGCTCGGCGCTGGGTCCTAATCTAGGTCCTTCAATCGGCAAGTCCGCCTTGGTCTATTTGACTCTGGTTAGGTCGCTCGGTCCTTATACCGATCGCCTCTTGAGGTGTATAAATCGCGACACAACACCAGTATGCCTAAGACTCGGACTGGAATGAACATGATTTGGGTTATTGTCGACCGACTAACCAAATCAGCTCATTTGCTGGGTATTAAGGATACTTGGGGACCGGAGAGACTAGCGCGGGTGTTCATTGCGGAGATCGTGAGGTTGCATGAGACCCCTAAGAGTATTGTTTCAGATCGTGATGGCCGATTTATATCACATTTTTGGGAGGCCGTTCATCGAGCCTTGGGGGACCAAGTTGAGACTCAGTACATCCTACCACCCTCAGATAGACGGACATCCTGAGCGGACGATACAGACGCTGGAGGATATGTTGCGAGCGTGTGCTTTATATTGTAAGGATGATTGTGAGTCGCACTTGCCATTGATCGAGTTCATGTACAACAATAGTTGGCAGGCCTCAATCAAAATGGCACAATTTGAGGCATTGTATGGTAGGAGGTGCAGATCACCGTTGTGTTGGGATGATGCATCCGAGCTAATTGGTATCGAGCCCGATATGGTAGTTGAGATGAGAGAGAAGATTACTCTGATTCGCGAAAGGATGTTGACGGCTCAGAGTCGACAGAAGTATTATGCCGATACGCGTCGCCGGCCATTGGAGTTTGAGGTGGGAGACCATGTGTTGCTTAAGGTGTCGCCTACGTGGGGACTTTACCGCTTCGGTCGGAAGGGTAAACTTAGTCCGAGATATATTGGGCCATTCGAGAATCTAGAGAGAGTTGGAGAGCTTGCATATCGGTTAGGCTTGTCGCCGTCCCTGAGCCACGTACATAACGTATTTCATGTTTCCCAGCTTAGGAAGTACGTACCGGACCCTAGCCATATTATTGATTTTGGAGAGATCGAGTTGGGGCCCGACATTACCATCGAGGAGAGGCTGATTCAGATCTTAGAGCATCAGGTGAAGTAACTCAGGCACAAAACCATTCATTTGGTTAAAGTGCAATGGTCGAGGCATGGATCTGAGGAAGCCACGTGGGAGACGGAAGAGAGTATGAGGTCGAGATACCCCGAGTTATTCGTGTTGTAAGTTTCGGGACGAAACTTATTTTTAGGGGGAGAGAATGTAATATCCGTATATCCTATTTTTGGTAATTTCTATTTTTGGTGTATGTTCATTTCGGACGACTCGCTTGTCACTGTTTTGGTATTCTGAATCTAGTTTGTTCTTTGAGTTTTTCCATTTGGACGAGTTTCGGTGATGTTTTTACGTATTTTTGTCTTGAACTATGTTTTATCGCATGTACGTTCGGTTCTCGTAAAACTCGTTCGATTTCACTATTTTTCTGTTCCCATAAGTTCGTATGATTGAGTTGCTCATATTGTGAGTTTCGGATTGTTAATCCGACATTGTATCATGATTTTTGGACGTTTGGGCCATTTTGTAATTTCCTATTTTAGGGAATTTGCCCCCCTTGTTCGATTTTGGTTGTGTACCTGACTGCTCCAGCTTTATCGATATTATTTTTCGTTGCTTGTAATCTTCTCGGACTGGTCGGCATGTCGTGTTGTGGTTTTATTGTCTTTTTCGCTTTTAGTAGCGTGCCCTATGACAAGAGGTCATCGGCATGACTCAGGCAAAACGGCGCAAGACCCGCGGCATTCGCACCGTGTCGCATGTGGGTCGCCATTGTCTCGCGAAACGGCGCAAGACCCACGGCATTCTGCGCCGTGTCTGTGCGCCGTGTTGCATAGGGGTCGCTCGCTGACTTGCAACACGGCGATGAACACGGCGCTAGTTAGGCCGTTTGTTGCGCCGTGTTCTGTCCAGTATATATAGGACAGACGAGTGTTTTAACCCCATTTCCTCCTTTTCCTCTCGGTTTTTCACTCCTCCTTGGCGATTTCGGGCGATCTCACTCAGATATTACATTCCATCATCTTATAACATGGAATTGGATATTCTAGCACGGATCAACCATCTTCCTTCCACCATTTCATCGTTGAATTGAGGTATTTTGGCATTTTACCTATTGTTAGGGTTCTTGACTATAATTCATTTTTACTTCCATTTTTGCTTCGATTGATGGTGGATTATAGTTATGTGATCATGATTATAGTTTTTCCTAGAAGTTTTGTGGATTAATTCCGAGTTCTTCCCCTTCGTTAATAAAGTTTAACCCTTATGCCTTCATAGTGTTCGGCAAATTGTCCCATCGGGTAGAACTAGGAAGAATTCCTACGTATTCACAATATTGAGATTGATTGTATATCGTTCTTGTGTTAGGAACGAATTTGTGAAGATTATTTGGACCGAAACTTTTCCTTTTACCGTTTTCTTCACATCGTGTTATCCAAGGCAAATATATGTATTACATTTCGTTATGTGTGTACGGTTTTGATGCGAATGATGTAAGTTGTGTTATTTTTTGGTTATGTTGTCATTCTTCCACCCGGGGATGGCATGTGTGGCCTCTGGGGCCGATACTTATGGGTACGGCCATGAGAGTGGACTTGGGTGTGTGTGTTGTTGTTCTTCCATCCGGGGACGGTTCGACAGGACCTCTGGAGGCCGATACTAATGGGTACGGCCGCAGAAGTGGTTTCTCACCTAGGGACGGTTCGGCGGGACCTCTGGGGGCCAATACTAATGGGTACGGTCGCGAGTTACCAAGCGTGTATAATTATGATGTGGAAAACTTGAGGATATACTATTTTAGATATAAATGTGATATTCTTGAATATTGTTTGCAAATGTTTTCCTAAATGGTTTGTTTGCGTTGAATCGCGTATGTCTATAATGTTGTGTAATTGTGTACTTGCAGTAGCTATTCGAATGCTAACCCCTTAAATGGGGGAAATGCGTCTTATGCATTTCAGGTACTAGTCGAGCCGAGGAGCTGGCACAGGATATGTATGCAAATGATGGACCGGCATGATTATGAGGCTCGAATCGTGTTTTATGTTTTACTATTGCATTTATCTTGATGTGGGAGTTAGACTGAATGTTTTATAATTTGATTAAAGTCCCCTGCGTGGGCAATGGATTTATTGGGGTTGCACTCTTCGATACTTGATTAAAGTGTTTTGGCCGAGGCCACGGCCCTATTTTACTATGATGGTTGTGTCTTTTGGGATTTCATATTCGGATTGCGCGTTATGTGTTAGCCTGGTAGACCTCATGTGGATTCTACGGCGTGTAATGTCCCATTGGTGATTTGGGGTTGTACATAAATGAGTTTTATTGAAGATTTACTGACTAAAATGCTTCCGCAAATACTCCGAATTTATATAAAAAAATTATGAAAAAATTGAGTTGTGTAACGTTCTTTTTAATTAAGAAAGTCAGGGCATTGATTGTAACGCCCCAATACTTATTTAAATGCTATTTATTTTGCTACCGATCATGGATTTTGATTTTTTAATATTTACAGGTTGTCCGATACTTGGACCGATACGTTCCTAGCATAAAATGAAGGATTTAAAAAGAAAAGATTTCAAAATAAATTATAAGGATCGTTTTAGAATTTATGAAGGTGATTTCGAAAAGTTTCGACGATTTGATACGATAAAATTTTCATTACAGAACACTTATATTGCAAAAATAATATTAAATTATTTTATTATTATTATCGAAAATCTGTTTCCGAGCATATCAAGATTTAACTCCGACGAGTCCTAACAGTTGGAAAATCGACTGGACATCGTGAAGGGGTCGAACTGCCGAGCAAGTTGACGGACATCTCACGGCCGCCGGAGATGCCTACCGACAATACGGCCACGGCCGATAGAAGTTTCTCGACCACTATTCGGATAAGGTCGCCCATTGTCCAGGATAAGGTCCACGACCGGATGAAGCTTCTCGGCCACTATCCAGATAAGGATGTCCCGTGTCCTGGATAAGGTGGGTTACGACCAACAGAAGCTTCTCGGCCAGCTGTCCGGATAAGGTCGGTCACGACCGACAGAAGCTTCTCGGCCACTATCCAGATAAGGATGTCCAGCTGTCCGGATAAGGTCGGTCACGACCAACAGAAGCTTATCGGCCAGCTGTCCGGATAAGGCTGTCCAGCTGTCCGGATAGGGTCGGTCCCGGATAGGGTCGGTCACGACCGACAGAAGATTCTCGGCCAGCTGTCCGGATAAGGCTTCCAGCTGTCCGGGTAAGGTTGATTTTCAACCGACTTTGGACTCCTATAAATACATATATATGTAAGTATATTCCAACAAATAATATACCATTTTGAAGCTGTGAACCTCTATTTTAAAACGCCTGTAACATATTTCCTTCCAAAAATTATAAAGGCCTCAAAAAGCCCGATCAAACCGGTTTTATCAGATTTGGAATCCGATTGTGCGATCCAGCGGACAGAATCGGACTTGGCCAGATTATTCCATATTGGAGATATATTTATGTTTGAGAATCTTGGTATCATTTCGGATACAGCTCAGGTGGTCACTCTTGAATTCATCCGTCACTTAAGAACGCGAGATGTGATTATGCTAAGGATTGTTTTGATATGGATTTTGATGGGTTGGTAAGGTTATGTCGGTAAGACTACATTGGAATTATTCTTACCTTGTAATTACATTGACAAGTATTGTTTTTGTGATGTGATCGTTATTATTGTTGAGTATTATGGCTGACCCCGTCGTGGGCTTTATCTTTTAGGTACTCGGAATTCGAGCTAGTAGCAGTCATGAAGGGATGAGCTTTCCGGTGATACTGGCTATGGCGTGGTTATTGGGATTCTAATGTTCTTTCTGGTTTTTTAATTCCGCTGCAAATGTATTTAATTATGTCTCTATTCGCTGCGTGTGAAATTTTATAATGGCTTTCAGTATTTTTTCAACTCGTGTTTACTTTCTAAATACCCCTTTTTGGCGTCTTTGCCTTGTGCTTTCAAATGATATTTTCTGACGGTAATTATGAACAACATTTTTAAAAATATTTGAGTATTTAAAACATTACCGTCATTGGCCTTTTGGTATTTTTAAACGTTTGCAAAAATGCTATTAGCCTTGTGGGTTCCAATATGGGGCCCACGGCACTGTAATATTCCCGGCCGGTTTTGGGGGTGTTACAGTTGGTGTTGTGGCCGGGACTCTTATGGTAAGCACAAAATTTGTTGTGGTCCAGATGACCGTGGTCCCTTATCGCCTTCGGCTTGCTTAGCCGCTCGCGCCCCTGGATGGCGTAAAAAATATGGGCCGGAGATAGATTGAGGTTGTGGCGGAGATGGGATTCCACATCCTCGAAGGCCCTGAAATCACTGGGTGGCTTGGCGACCGCCTTGTTGGACTTGGCGATCGCCGTCTCTGCCCCCTCGCCTTGGCGAAGGGCGAGCAACCTCCGCTTGGCCAAAAATTATGCGGCCTTGGCGCGGAAGATCACGTAGGTTGGGGGGATGTCCTCCGTAAGGTGCCTGAACATGGGCGAAAGACCATTGAATCCCCCTAGGACTGAGTAGAGGGCGATCTCGTCGCTTATGGGCTCGCCGTTGAGGATTATTTCATCCACACGATCGATGTAGTCTTCGTCGGACTCGCCTTCCCCCTGCCTGATCTTGATAATGCGATGGGGACCTTCTGTTCGAGCGACCTTGGCGGCGAAGTACGACGTGAAGTCGCTCGCCAGTTGTTCAAAGGAACTGATGGATCGCGGTGGCAATGATATGTACCACCTATGGGCCAGATTGCCCAGTGTTAACGGGAACATTCGGCACCTGGTCGCGTCTGATGCCCCACACCCGGTCATGTAGATCCGGAACTTGGTCAAGTGAGTCTCGGGGTCCGATCTCCCCTCGTACAAAGGTGTTTGAGGAGGAGCGATCCTTGGATGCATGGGGGCAAGTTCGATCTGGACCGCGAGCGGCTCACTCGGCCCGACGATCTTTCTCTTGGCGCCTGCCCCAGTTTCTAGGAGAGACTTCCTGCCATCGAGCTGGCATTGCATTGCGGCCATCGCTGTAGCCTGGTCGCTCGTGGTTTGGCTATCGGAGCGGGAGTCGAGGCGATCGTGTACTGATCTCTTGGCTCCGCGGTAGGCGATGAGGTCGTCGCCGCCGATCTTGGTTCTTCGGCGAGGGGGAGCCAAGTGGCCGACCTGCCTTTTGGGAGTTGGGTATGCCGAACTCCTGGTGACGGATTCGGGCTCCGTCGTCTCATGGCTGGGTCCAGAATGCCCTGGTCGCCATGATGGGTCGCTTCCTAGGCGGCTGAAAACGGAACTGTCCCGCCTTGCGAGTGCCTTTTCTTGCGAATCAGGGCTTTCTGGCGATCGCTCGATAAGTAACCCCTTGAGCTTCCGTTTGCCCGCACGACAGATGGCTGATGGGGTAATAGTGGGTGTGTCGCATGCTCTCCGTTGCTCCCTTAGGATGGCCATGGCTTCCTCGATCTGTTCCGCAGTTTGGAACTGGTCGAGCGAGAGGCTAGCGCCGTCCCTCGGGGGCAGGATCGAGAGTCTCGCGTCGCCGCAGCTACCCTCCGCCTTAGGTTGGGACTCGGCTCGGGCCGGAGTTAGACGTCCGGCGGCACGTAGAGTGTCTCTCTTCGAAGTGGTGGCAGACGTCATTATTCTGAAGGTTTTCTTTGAAGAACAGTGAGTGTTTCTTCAAGTATATGCTCCGGAGAACAGTGAGTGTTCTTTGAAACGGTCGGAATGAAAATGAGGGTAAACCCCTTCTTCCAGCGCCAATTGTTATTACCCAAAATATTATTCGGAAGGGATTGCTGAAATGGATGAGTAACAAACAAAATGCGAGAGCACGTCCGAGGGAAAGTAAATAACACAAGATTTGCCGGGGTTGTTAGTCCCGGGCTTGAATGCTCTCGCGAGATATTATTAATACGAATACTTGGGAGTACAAATATTAATGTTAGAGTACAATTACAATGAGTGTAAAGACTAGATCTTGAGTGCTGATGATTGCCGAAAGAACCAGAGTTGATGCTCTGTGAGTTCTTGTAAGAAAAATGAAATGCTGTGTAGATTTCTGTGTTTCTGATCCAACTCTTGGAAGACTGATGGTTTCTGAACCTTTGTATGAAAACAATAGTTTTTGAACCTTTTTCCGGTTGCTGTAGGTTTCCTATTTATAGGAGTGGAGGTAGCTGGGTGATCGCCTTTCCTGTATTATAATAAGCGGGCGATCGTCTTTAGCACATGGGTTGGTCTCCTTAAAGTCCGCAGTACCTGCTGGCAGTCGGATGTGCGAACCAAGGAGAAGACAACACGCGTCCTATGTCGCTGTCTCGGGAGTTCCCACCTAGGACCTTTCGGCGGGTCTGTCGGTAGGTGAGAAGCTGGTGACAGGCTGGGGTCAAAAGGCCTTATCCTATGGTACCTTTTCCGGATCGGCACATGGGCCTCTATCCCGAGGTTCGGCCTTCGCAGACTTGATGGATGTTGGCTTTACACGTGGCATGAGGCGGTCGTCCATGGTCGGGCACTTGGGACGATCGCTCGGCGCTGGGTCCTGATCTAGGTCCTTCAATCGGCAAGTCCTCCTTGGTCTATTTGACTCTGGTTCGGTCGCTCGGTCCTTATACCGATCGCCTCTTGAGGTAAATCGCGACACAACACCAGTATGCCTAAGACTCGGACTGGAATGAACATGATTTGGGTTATTGTCGACCGACTAACCAAATCAGCTCATTTTCTGGGTATTAAGGATACTTGGGGACCGGAGAGACTAGCGCGGGTGTTCATTGCGGAGATCGTGAGGTTGCATGAGACCCCTAAGAGTATTGTTTCAGATCGTGATGGCCGGTTTATATCACATTTTTGGCAGGCCGTTCATCGAGCCTTGGGGGACCAAGTTGAGACTCAGTACATCCTACCACCCTCAGATAGACGGACAGTCTGAGCGGACGATACAGACGCTGGAGGATATGTTGCGAGCCTGTGCTTTATATTGTAAGGATGATTGTGAGTCGCACTTGCCATTGATTGAGTTCATGTACAACAATAGTTGGCACGCCTCAATCAAAATGGCACAATTTGAGGCATTGTATGGTAGGAGGTGCAGATCACCGTTATGTTGGGATGATGCATCCGAGCTAATTGGTACCGAGCCCGATATGGTAGTTGAGATGAGAGAGAAGATTACTCTGATTCGTGAAAGGATGTTGACGGCCCAGAGTTGACAGAAGTCTTATGCCGATACGCGTCGCCGGCCATTGGAGTTTGAGGTGGAAGGCCATGTTTTGCTTAAGGTGTCGCCTACGTGGGGAGTTTACCGCTTCGGTCGGAAGTGTAAACTTAGTCCGAGATATATTGGGCCATTCGAGAATCTAGAGAGAGTTGGAGAGCTTGCATATCGGTTAGGCTTGCCACCGTCCCTGAGCCACGTACATAACGTATTTCATGTTTCCCAGCTTAGGAAGTACGTACCGGACCCTAGCCATATTATTGATTTTGGAGAGATCGAGTTGGGGCCCGACATTACCATCGAGGAGAGGCTGATTCAGATCTTAGAGCATCAGGTGAAGTAACTCAGGCACAAAACCATTCATTTGGTTAAAGTGCAATGGTCAAGGCATGGATCTGAGGAAGCCACGTGGGAGACGGAAGAGAGTATGAGGTCGAGATACCCCGAGTTATTCGTGTTGTAAGTTTCGGGACAAAACTTATTTTTAGGGGGAGAGAATGTAATATCCGTATATCCTATTTTTGGTAATTTCTATTTTTGGTGTATGTTCATTTCGGACGACTTGCTTGTCACTGTTTTGGTATTCTGAATCTAGTTTGTTCTTTGAGTTTTTCCATTTGGACGAGTTTCGGTGATGTTTTTACGTATTTTCGTCTTGAACTATGGTTTATCGCATGTATGTTCGGTTCTCGTAAAACTCGTTCGATTTCACTATTTCTCTGTTCCCATAAGTTCGTATGGTTGAGTTGCTCATATTGTGAGTTTCGGATTGTTAATCCGACATTGTATCATGATTTTTGGACGTTTGGGCCATTTTGTAATTTCCTATTTTAGGGAATTTGCCCCCCTTGTTCGATTTTGGTTGTGTACCTCGGACCATTCCAGTTTATTGGATATTATTTTTCGTTGCTTGTAATCTTCTCGGACCGTTGGGTCGGCATGTCGTGTTGTGGTTTTATTGTCTTTTTCAGTTTTAGTAGCGTCGTCCTATGACAAGAGGCTGTCTGGCATGACCTGTGCAAAACGGCGCAAGACCCGCGGCATTCTGCACCGTGTCGCACAGGGGTCGCTCGCTGTCTCGCGAAACGGCGCAAGACCCACGGCATTCTGCGCCGTGTCTGTGCGCCGTGTTGCATAGGGGTCGCTCGCTGACTTGCAACACGGCGATGAACACGGCGCTAGTTAGGCCGTTTGTTGCGCCGTGTTCTGTCCAGTATATATAGGACAGACGAGTGTTTTAACCCCATTTCCTCCTTTTCCTCTCGGTTTTTCACTCCTCCTTGGCGATTTCGGGCGATCTCACTCAGATATTACATTCCATCATCTTATAACTTGGAATTGGATATTCTAGCACGGATCAACCATCTTCCTTCCACCATTTCATCGTTGAATTGAGGTATTTTGGCATTTTACCTATTGTTAGGGTTCTTGACTATAATTCGTTTTTACTTCCATTTTTGCTTCGATTGATGGTGGATTATAGTTATGTGATCATGATTATAGTTTTTCCTAGAAGTTTTGTGGATTAATTCCGAGTTCTTCCCCTTCGTTAATCAAGTTTAACCCTTATGCCTTCATAGTGTTCGGCAAATTGTCCCATCGGGTAGAACTAGGAAGAATTCCTACGTATTCACAATATTGAGATTGATTGTATATCGTTCTTGTTTTAGGAACGGATTTGTGAAGATTATTTGGACCGAAACTTTTCCTTTTACCGTTTTCTTCACATAGTGTTATCCAAGGCAAATATATGTATTACATTTCGTTATGTGTGTACGGTTTTGATGCGAATGATGTAAGTTGTGTTATTGTTTGGTTATGTTGTCATTCTTCCACCCGGGGATGGCATGTGTGGCCTCTGGGGCCGATACTAATGGGTACGTCCATGAGAGTGGACTTGGGTGTGTGTGTTGTTGTTCTTCCATCCGGGGACGGTTCGACAGGACCTCTGGACGCCGATACTAATGGGTACAACCGCAGAAGTGGTTTCTCACCTAGGGACGGTTCGGCGGGACCTCTGGGGGCCAATACTAATGGGTACGGTCGCGAGTTACCAAGCGTGTATAATTATGATGTGGAAAACTTGAGGATATACTGTTTTAGATATAAATGTGATATTCCTGAATATTGTTTGCAAATGTTTTCCTAAATAGTTTGTTTGCGTTGAATCGCGTATGTCTATAATGTTGTGTAATTGTGTACTTGCACTAGCTATTCCAATGTTAACCCCTTAAATGGGGGAAATACATCTTATGCATTTCAGGTACTGGTCGAGCCGAGGAGCTGGCACATGATATGTATGCAAAGGATGGACCGGCATGATTATGAGGCTCGAATCGTGTTTTATGTTTTACTATTGCATTTATCTTGATGTGGGAGTTAGACTGAATGTTTTATAATTTGATTAAAGTCCCCTGCGTGGGCAATGGATTTATTGGGGTTACACTCTTCGATACTTGATTAAAGTGTTTTGGCCGAGGCCACGGCCCTATTTTACTATGATGGTTGTGTCTTTTGGGATTTCATATTCGGATTGTGCGTTATGTGTTAGCCTGGTAGACCTCATGTGGATTCTACGGCTTGTAATGTCCCATTGGTGATTTGGGGTTGTACATAAATGAGTTTTATTGAAGATTTACTGACTAAAATGCTTCTGCAAATACTCCGAATTTATATAAAAAAATTATGAAAAAATTGAGTTGTGTAACGTTCTTTTTAATTAAGAAAGTCAGGGCATTGATTGTAACGCCCCAATACTTATTTAAATGCTATTTATTTTGCTAACGATCATGGATTTTAATTTTTTAATATTTACAGGTTGTCCGATACTTGGACCGATACGTTCCTAGCATAAAATGAAGGATTTAAAAAGAAAAGATTTCAAAATAAATTATAAGGATCGTTTTAGAATTTATGAAGGTGATTTCGAAAAGTTTCGACGATTTGATACGATAAAATTTTCATTACAGAACACTTATATTGCAAAAATAATATTAAATTATTTTATTATTATTATCGAAAATCTGTTCCGAGCATATCGAAGATTTAACTCCGACGAGTCCGGAACAGGTTGGAAAATCGAATTTGGACATCAGGAAGGGGTCGAACCGGCCGAGCCAAGTTGACGGACATCTGCCGGTCGCCGCCGGACACGCCTACCGACAGTTGCCGGTCACGGCCGATAGAAGTTTCTCGACCACTATTCGGATAAGGCTGTCCAGCTGTCCGGATAAGGTCGGTCACGACCGACAGAAGCTTCTCGGCCACTATCCAGATAAGGATGTCCTGCTGTCCGGATAAGGTGGGTTACGACCAACAGAAGCTTCTCGGCCAGCTGTCCGGATAAGGTCGGTCACGACCGACAGAAGCTTCTCGGCCACTATCCAGATAAGGATGTCCAGCTGTCCGGATAAGGTCGGTCACGACCAACAGAAGCTTCTCGGCCAGATGTCCGGATAAGGCTGTCCAGCTGTCCGGATAGGGTCGGTCACGACCGACAGAAGATTCTCGGCCAGCTGTCCGGATAAGGCTTCCAGCTGTCCGGGTAAGGTTGATTTTCAACCGACTTTGGACTCCTATAAATACATATATACGTAAGTATATTCCAACAAATAATATACCATTTTTAAGCTGTGAACCACTATTTTAAAACGCCTGTAACATATTTCTCTTCCAAAAATTATTAAGGCCTCAAAAATCCCGATCAAACAGGAAGCTCAAATTTAACAGTTTTTCAAAGGTGTTTGATAAAAGTCCTCAAAGAGATTTCAGATTTTACATCAAGAATTTATGGCAGGAAATATGAAAAAGTATTTTCATTTGCTAGGGGCAGCCTATCCAGGATCAAAGAAGGACAACCGAGCCAAATTCAAAGGAAGATATTTCAAGATTTCAGCAAACGAGGTGAGGTTATACTGTTTTAATATGTTACGGTCATTGTTGTGATGTAACATGACGACCCGAGAGGGGTCTATTGTGCGGCGATTTATATGCCACGACGACGATCGGAATAAGGGCCGAGCGACCGAGTTCACGACCAAATGAACTACGACAAACTTATCAAAACGAAGGTAACAGTCCACCTTCGAGCATCTAGCGATCGACTCTCAAGGCGATCGGCTTTTGGCACCTAGCGATCGACTCTGGTGCCCGATCAAGGACGACCGTCCTGTGCCACGAACAAGGCCATCGTTCGTCAAAGTCTACGAAGACTGGATCACGAAGCAAGGACCCATGTGTAGATCCGCAAAAGGCGCCACAAAACATGGATCATTGACTCCAGCCCATCAGCATCTGTCTGTGACAAGGACGGCCTCACCTACTGACAGACCCGCTGAAAGGTCCTAAGTAAGGCCTCCCAAGACAGCCACTCAGACACGTGTTGGTCTCTCATTGGTTCGCACTTCTGGCAGCCAGCCACTCATGCGGACTTTAAGGAGACCAACCCATGTGCTAAAGATGATCGCCCACTTATTCTAATACAGCGGAGGCGATCGCCCAACAACTTCCAGTGCTATAAATAGATAACCTCCAGCAACTGGAGAAAGGTTTCACTCACGACAGAAAAATGTTCATAAAGGTTCCTCTCCGAAAAATACACACATACGTACACACTTTTAGACTCTCGGCTTCCTCTCTTGAATCTATCTCAGGATTTCTCTCTCAGCACCTCTCAACCAGAAGACGGTCGGCAGAGGCAAGAACTCCCTACAGTACAGAATCGAAGAGACTCGCAAGCCCAGGAGCTCATACTTCCAGCTAATACACACTATGAGAGACCGTCGATTTCTCACAGTCCTCACAGCACCCCATCGTTGTTACAAGAACTCACAGAGCATCATATCTGGTTCTTCCGGCAATCTTGACGCTCAATAGTTAAGATAACTATGGTGTTTACACTCATTGTAATTGTACTCTAACATTAATATTTGTACTCCCAAGTATTTGTATTAATAATATCTCGCGAGAGCATTCAAGCCCGGGACTAACAACCCCGGCAAATCTTGTGTTATTTACTTTCCCCATGGACGTGCTCTTGCATTTGTTTGTTACTCGACCATTCCAGCAATATCATCTCCAGAAAATATTCTGGGTAACAACAATTGGCGCTAGAAGAAGGGCTATCTTAACCTTCATTTTCTTTCCTACCGTCCCGAAGAACACTCACTGTTCTCCGGGGCATATACTTGAAGAGACACTCACTGCTCTTCAAAGAAAAACCTTCAGAGTCATGACGTCTGCCACCACATCGAAGAGAGCCGCTCTCCGAACCGCCGGACTTCATATACTGGATCGATCCGAGCCCCAGCCGATGGCAGAGGGTAGCCGCGGCGACGCGAGACTCTCGATCCCACACCTGAGAGACGGCCCCAACTTTTCGCTCGACCAGTTCCAAACTGAGGAACAGATTGAAGAGGCTATGGCCATCCTAAAGGAGCGACGGAGAGCATGCGCTGCGCCCGCTATAACCCCCTCGGCCATCCGCCGCGTGGGCAAATGGAAGTTCAAGGGGCTACTGGGCGAGCGATGGTCAGAAAGCCCCGATTTGCGAGAAAAGGCTCTCGCCAGACGGGAAGGTTCCGTATTCAGTCGTTTGGGAAGCGATCCATCATGGCGACCGGGGCATTCTGGACCCAACCACGAGATGATGGTATCCGAGTTCGTCACCAGGAGTTCGGCCTACCTAACCCCGAACCAATTACAGGTCAGCCGTCTGGCTCCCGCTCCGAGCGCCTGGGGGTCAATACTTGATCGCCTCGGCTCCCGCTACGAGCGCCTAGCCGCGGTGATGGCCGCTATGCAGCGCCAGCTCAACGAGATGAAAGCGCTCTTGGATACTAGGGCAAGCGCCAGTAGAAGGATCATCGGACCGACTGAACCACTCGCGGTCCACATCGAGCTTGCCCCCGTGAAAAAAAAGATCGCTCCTCCCAAAAGACCTCTATATGAAGGGAGATCGGACCCCGAGACCCACCTAAGCAAGTTCCGGATCTACATGACCGGATGTGGGGTATCAGACGCGACCAAGTGCCGAATTTTCCCGTTAACATTGGGCGAGCTGGCCCATAGGTGGTACGTCTCACTACCACCGCGATCGATCATCTCCTTTGAGAAACTGGCGAGTGACTTCACATCATACTTCGCCGCCAAGGTCACCAGACTAGAAGGCCCCCACCGCATGATGAAAATCAGGCAGGGGGAAGACGAAACCGACGCAGATTACATCGACCGGGTGGATGAAATAGTCCTCACCAGCGAGCCCATCAGCGACGAGATCACTCTCTACTCGGTCCTGGGGGGATTCTATGGTCATTCTCCCATGTTTATGTAACACCCCCAGGATATCCGAGGTATATTACAGCGCCGTGAATCCCTATATGGGACCCACCAGGCTGAACAGCATCATACACAACGACCCACAGAAACGATAAAATAACACCACGTCATAAAGACGCAAAACAGAACAATCCACCCGGTTCAACCGGTCAATATAACATCATCATCCAACACAACATAATAAGCAACAATACAATTCAAACGAACAAGAACCCCTTAAGTACCCGAGTACAACTATTAGTTCAAAACCACAAAAGACAAAAAGGTAAAAGACACTAAAACATCACTTGTGCACCATCATCACGCACGGCCGTCATCCGTATCTTGGTCCAAAGCATTGCCTCGATGAACTGACCAAATTCATAAAACGAATTTCCCCAAAACGGGTCCCAGAGGGGTTTGCAATTACGATATTAAATGTATTTAATGCAAACCAATCGATTACTCATTTTATAGTACATGCACCAAAAATCATTTCGAAAAACAAAACAAGACATGCCTTTTTCCTGAAAATAAACAATAAACAATTAGCCTTGAGAACAGGCGGCAAGATACATTCTCACTCGGGGCCTCACAGGACCCTAACGAGTTGGCTACAATACGAAAAACAAAACTACGCACACGCTAAGCCGTGAGAACAGGCGGCAGATACATTCTCACTCGAGGCCTTGCAAGGACCCTAACGAGTTGGCTAGCGGTACGAAACTCGTGAAATCCAGCGGCAAAGATAGATTTCCTCCTTGACCCCACGGGCCAACACAAGGTGAGTTACAAACAAGTAATATACATAACCATTTCATGTTAAGCTTAAAGGTTTCCAAAAATACTTGCCTCGATTAATAGACGTGACGCGAACGGAACGGAAGAATCAAGCACGACTGCAAGTGAATCGACGAATGAACCTAACGATTCGAATAACACAATCACAACCAACTCTAGACGATTACGGAAATGGAATACACCCGGAAACCCGCCTACGATTCATGTATATTCGAATAAAATAACAACGAGGGCGGACCACAACCAAACCCTCTCGATTCCGTAAAAATTCACAAAATATCCATGAATCCGTAGGAAAACTAAAGATACTAACAATATCAATCGTATACATCATGAATCCACCAACAAAACGGAACGAATCGGAAGGAAAACCCAAAACCCCCAAATTAAATCGAAAATAGGGTTTTAGAATATTACCTTAGGAGATTCAAGTACCAAGATCCGTAGAACACGCGCTAGATTGATTGCCCGAGCCTAACAACCGAAGGAAGATGATGAAAAATCGACTCCCGAATGAAAAATGCTTGAGAGTTCTCTCCACCTAATCTCTCTCTCTCGCTCGCGCAGTGAAAATGGGGAAAAAGTGGCCGATTTCGTCTGATAAAGACGAAGTTGCACAGTTGACCGCTTCGTGTGCCGCGGCACAGCCAAAGTGTGCCGCGGCACAGGCCAAGAAAATACTCCCAGGTTTTCGCGTTGTGCCGCGCAAGGCTGCGTGCCGCGGCACACGCATCTGATTGGGTTTTGGTCGCGGAAGACACACGAGTGTGTCGCGGCACCGGACAGGTGTGCCGCGGCACTGGTCTGGCGCTGTGCCGCGGCACACCCATCCGGTGGGCCGCGGCACACAGTACAGATTGCTCGACCAACATTTGGAGAAATTTGTGTGCCGCGGCGCACGCACCTTGTGCCGCGGCCCACACCCCATTTTGGTTCCCAAAATGATAAAAATGATCCGGAAAGAGAATAAAACGATAGGAATCCATATTTAGGGACTAATAACACGAAACGGATCCACAGCAACCCCGAAATGGCGGTTCCGCATCACAATAACGAGAATACAGTTCAACAGTTTGACAGGAAGGACACGCTGAAAAGTACACGAGGGTCACCACGATCGAGAAATACACCAAAAACGAAAATACAAGGGAAAGAAAAATACGGATATTACATTCTACCCCTCTAAAAATAAGTTTCGTCCCGAAACTTAAGAAACAAACAACTCCGGGTACCTAGCACGCATGCTATCCTCGGTTTCCCAAGTTGCTTCCTCGACACTGTGTCTCGACCACTGCACCTTGACCAAAGGTATGGTCTTATGCCTCAATCGTTTCTCACGATGCTCCAAAATCTTCAAAGGACGCTCCTCAAAGGTAATATCTTCGGCAATATCAATCTCGCCATAATCGATGACGTGACTGGGATCCGGAACATATTTCCTCAACTGGGAAACGTGGAAAACGCTATGAACATGACTCAAGACCGGAGGTAACGCCAAACGGTATGCCAACCCACCTACTCGCTCGAGGATCTCAAAGGGGCCGATGAATCTCGGACTCAACTTCCCTTTCTTCCCGAAACGAAAAACTCCCTTCGTCGGCGACACCTTTAGCAAAACGTGGTCTCCCACCTCGAATTCCAAGGGTCGACGACGGACGTCGGCATATGACTTCTGTCGACTCTGGGCAGTCAACATCCGTTCTCGAATTAACTCTATCTTCCGCCTCGTCTCTAAAACGACATCCGGCTCGGTCCCGACCAAATCGGACGCCTCATTCCAACAGATCGGTGATCGACATCGCCGTCCGTAAAGTGCCTCATACGGTGCCATCCTAATCGACGCGTGCAACCGTTGTTGTACGTGAATTCGATCGGCAAATGTTCCTCCCAAATACTACTCCAATCGAGAGCACGTGCACGCAACAAGTCCTCGAACGTCCTGGATAGTGCGTTCCGATTGTCCATCCGATCGGGATGAAAAGAGGTACTCAAATGTAAACGGTACCCAACGCCTTATGCACACCGCCAAGTGCGATACAAAACGGCCGTCACGATCCGAAACAATAGACTTCGGGGTACCATGAAGTCTCACAATCTGCGTGATAAACACACGAGCTAACTTCTCCGGGCCCCAAGTGTCCTTGATGGCCAGAAAATGTGCCGACTTGGTCAGATGATCGACAATCACCCAAACCATATTCATGCCCGATTTCGATCTCGGTAGACTCGTAATGAAATCCATCGATATATCTTCCCATTTCCATTCTGGAACGGGAAGTGACTGCAAAAGTCCGGCCGGCCGATGCTCGATTTTGACTCACGACAAGTCAAACATCTCGCTACAAACCGTGCGACCTCATCCTTCATGTCATTCCACCGAAGTTCCTTCTCAAGTCCTTGTACATCTTACTCGAACCAGATGAACGGAGTAAGGTGTAGCATGGGCCTCCGTAAAATATTCTCGTCTCACTGGGTCGTTCGGCACACAAAGCCGACTGAATCTCAAAACACCATCCTCGTGAATCACAAATCCAGAGACTTTCCTTTAAGAACGTTCTCTCGGATTTGAGTAATCATCGGATCCTCTAATCGCTTGACTTAATTTCATCGATCAAAGACGAAACCTCTAAAGCACGGTTGCCCGACGGCTCCCGGCAACGAGACCTCAACATCTAACTCGATCAAAGCCCTCCGAAGCTCAGACCGAGATGTAAGGATCTCAAGCGTTCGCAACGCAACTGGTTTCCGACTCAAGGCGTCGGCCACGACGTTCGCCTTGCCCGGATGATAAAGGATTTCGAGGTCATAATCCTTAATCAACTCCAACCACCTCCTCTGCCTCATATTCAATTCTCGCTGGGTAAATACGTATTTCAGACTTTTATGATCGGTAAAAATCTGACATGCAGAGCCGAAAAGATAATGACGCCAAATCTTGAGCGCAAAAACGACTGCCGCTAACTCCAAATCATGAGTAGGGTAGTTCAATTCATACGGCCTCAATTGTCTCGATGCAAAGGCGATGGTCTTGCCGTGCTGCATCAATACGCACCCAAGACCCTGGCCCGAAGCATCGCTATAAACGGCAAAACCTTCGTTACCACATGGCAACGCCAAAACCGGGGCTGAAGTCAAACGCTTCTTCAGCTCCTCAAAACTCGACTGCCTCTCGTCATTCCAGACGAACCTCTCGGATTACGGAGCAAGCTGCGTAAGTGGCCGAGCCGCCGAGAAACCTCGGCGAACCTACGGTAGTAGCCACTAAACCGAAGATACTTCGGAGCTCATTCAGATTCTTGGGCGGTGCCCAATCCAACACGGCCTCAATCTTCTCGCGGATCCACACGAACCCCTACCAAATCACGTGACCTAAAAACATCACTTCTTTCAGCCAGAACTCACATTTCGAGAACTTTGCATAGAGTTGCTCAGTCCTTAAAATGTCTAATACTATCCGCAAATGACGGGCATGCTCTTCCTCGTTCCTCGAATAAATAAGAATATCGTCAATAAAGACGACGACGCACTTATCCAAATACTCGATAAAAATTTTGTTCATCAACTGCATGAACACCGCCGGCGCATTAGTTAACCCGAAAGGCATAACTACAAACTCATAATGTCCGTATCTCGACCGAAAAGCTGTCTTCGGCACATCGGACTCTCTCACCCGGAGCTGATAGTATCCCGATTCAAGAAGCTAACTCAACTGCTTCTTCAACTCGGACATCTCTGAAGGTTCCATGCGATAGGGTGCCTTCGAAATAGGAGCCGCACCCGGCTCTAACTCTATAGTGAACTCGACCTCTCGATCCGGTGGCAATCCCGGTAACTCGTCAGGAAAAACATCAGGAAATTCATTAACGATTGGAATCGACGAAAGCTCGACTCCACCACTCTCCGCCTTCAAGGCATAGCACCAATAACCAATACATCCCTTTCGCAGGAGTTTCATCGCCTTCAAGGCGTTAATAACGAGTTTCTGGTTCCCCCTCTTTCGCCCGGCGAAAGAGTGCTCGGTGCCATCATCGGCCAACATGGTGATGATTCTCGTGCGGTAGTTCATGATTGCACCATGCCGCTCGAGCCAATCATCACCAAGAATCAAATCCTCACCCTCGATACTCACAACAATAAGATTAGAGGGCCAAGTCCTCTCACAAATAAGCACAGAACAGTCTCGAACCTCCTGATCACCAACGATCCTATCACCGCTAGGAAGCTTAACGATGAAGGGCTCACAAGGTGTCAAACGGTCGAGACTCAAACGGCGCACACAATCCAGAGATATGAACGAATGCGTAGCACCGGAATCGAAAAGCACACTGACAGGATGAGAAAGAATATAAACGGTACTGCCGCCACGTGAGCTTGGATCATCGGCTCTCCGCATCTCATAGACACGCGGGTGGGCGGAGCCAACACTGGAAGCTCCCCCTCTTGAGGGCTGACCCCGACCTCTTCCCCGACTAGCACTCGGCGGAGATTGAGGAGCAAACGACCCCTGATTCACACTTGGCTCCAACGGGGCTGGTTGAGAGAACGGGTGCCGCGAAGCTGTTTGATCTGCTCACAAAAAGGGGCCTTGTGGCCTAGCTGTCCACAAGTATGACAGGTAAGCTTCGGACGAGAACATTGCCGGATCCTATGGCCTTGCACACCACAGTTAAAACATGTGGGTTCATGAGCGGAGGTTCGGCGGCACCCGAAAGCTCCCGAGAAACGAGCCGAACCGCCGTTGAAAAATTTGCACTTGAGATTTCGCGGCCTCCACTCTTGGGACAGAAAAATTTCCAACCGACTTCGCTTCTTACTCTCGCGGCCGCCTCACTCGCCGTCACGGACATATCATAAGCAAGGGCCCTACTCGATAATCCTTCAATGTAGTACATACGAGCCCCGACATATAGTCCCGAATCGGCAACTTCATCCGCCTGGAGAAATGGAAAATCTTGTCACTCTCTCGACAACTTGGGTCTTCACATAACCCAACTCTTTGTTAAAATCAGCGATAGCTTGAGCTACGGGATATCCCGTGGTTGAGCATCATAAAAGCATGTACCCGAGCTCATCTGATCGCCACGGCAATATTGATCTCCATCGACTCTTGAAACTCAGCCCACGTAGCAAGATGGTCTTTGGGCCCAACGGCCTCCCACCACCGTAAGGCCCCCAAAGGAGAAAATATTGAGCAATAGGGACTTTACGGTCCTCGGGACGATTAGTGGCAACGAAGACCTTAGACATCTCCTTGATCCACCCTTCCCACCCAATCGGGTCCGAAGCTCCCAAACCGAGTAGGATGCATCTTGATAACATCTTGGAGCCAACGATCCGCTCCGCCCCGATTAGCGTGGGCCTGATCCGGGTTCTGAACCGCCTGAGCTATCGCCGCCATTTGGTTCACCATCTGTTGCATTACGGCCGCAATACCAAGATCGGCACGCTCCTGAGAAGAAGCATGGCTATGACGGCCGCCAGATCGCGGCTCCGAAGACTGTGACGTGGCCGCCCCACCGGCTGCCCCACGTCCCCGGCCGCGTCCACGACCGCGACCGCGACCACGACCTCTTCCAGCATCCATACTGGAGTTAAATAGGTAGCAAAAGCCATACGAGGATCAGTACAAGATAAGAACAATTACAAATCGAGAATCAAGGGTACGATACAAGGAATTAATGAACAGAGGAAGGAAAACTTACGGACACTGGTAGTACCGGAATCATGGCAGCGTGACGATGATGTGCAAAACCAAACACCACAAGACCCAATAAACCAACAAGCCTAGGTATCCATAAACCTAGAGCTCGATACCATTTTCTCGTAACACCCCGTGATATCCGAGGTATATTACGCCGCCGTGAATCCCTATATGGGACCCACCAGCCGAACAAAGATCATACACAACGACCCACGAAACGATAAAATAACACCACGTCATAAAGACGCAAAATGAACAATCCACTTGCTCAACCGGCCAATATAACATCATCATCCAACACAACATAATAAGCAACAATACAATTCAAACGAACAAGAACCCCTTAAGTACCCGAGTACAACTATTAGTTCAAAACCACAAAAGACAAAAAGGTAAAAGACACTAAAACATCACTTGTGCACCATCATCACGCACGGCCGTCATCCGTAATCGGGTCCAGGGCCATTGCCTCGATGAACCCGACTGAAATTCATAAAACGAATTTCCCAAAACGGGTCCCCGAGGGGTTAGCAATTACGCTAGTACAAGTATTCAAGGCAAACCAATCGCTTACACATTTCATAGTACATGCACCAAAAATCATTTCAAAAACAAAACAAGACATGCCTTTTCCTAAAATAAATAATCGAACAATTAGCCTTGAGAACAGGGCGGCAGCATACATTCTCACTCGGGGCCTCACAGGGACCCTAACGAGTTGGCTACAATACAGAAAAACAAAACTACGCACACGCTAAGCCGTGAGAACAGGGCGGCAGCATACATTCTCACTCGAGGCCTTGCAAGGACCCTAACGAGTTGGCTAGCGGTACGAAACTCGTGAAATCCAGGGCGGCAGCATAGATTTCCCTCCTTGACCCCGTCGGGCCAACACAAGGTGAGTTACAAACAAGTAATATACATAACCATTTCATGTTAAGCTTAAAGGTTTCCAAAAATACTTGCCTCGATTAATAGACGGTGACGCGAACGGAACGGAAGAATCAAGCACGACCGTGCGGAACCGACGAATGAACCTAACGATTCGAATAACACAATCACAACCAACTCTAGACGATTACGGAAATGGAATACACCCGGAAACCCGCCTACGATTCATGTATATTCGAATAAAATAACAACGAGGGCGGACCACAACCAAACCCTCTCGATTCCGTAAAAATTCACAAAATATCCATGAATCCGTAGGAAAACTAAAGATACTAACAATATCAATCGTATACATCATGAATCCACCAACAAAACGGAACGAATCGGAAGGAAAACCCAAAACCCCCAAATTAAATCGAAAATAGGGTTTTAGAATATTACCTTAGGAGATTCAAGTACCAAGATCCGTAGAACACGCGCTAGATTGATTGCCCGAGCCTAACAACCGAAGGAAGATGATGAAAAATCGACTCGAATGAAAAATGCTTGAGAGTTCTCTCCCCTAAGCTCTCTCTCGCTCGCAGTTGAAAATGGGGAAAGTGGCCGATTTCGTCGATAAAGACGAAGTTGCCGCACATTGACCGCTTCAGTGCCGCAGCACGGCAAAGTGTGCCGGCACGTGCCAAGAAAATACTCCTGTGTTTTCGCGTTGTGCCGCGGCACAGATGCGTGTGCCGCGCACACGGCATACTGGGTTTTGGTCGCGGAAGACACACGAGTGTGCCGCGCACCGACAGTGTGCCGCGCACTGTGCGCCGTGCCGCGGCACGGATGGGTGTGCCGCGGCACACGATAGATTGCTCGACCAACATTTGGAGAAATTTGTGTGCCGCGGCGCACGCACCTTGTGCCGCGGCCCACACCCCATTTTGGTTCCCAAAATGATAAAAATGATCCGGAAAGAGAATAAAACGATAGGAATCCATATTTAGGGACTAATAACACGAAACGGATCCACAGCAACCCCGAAACGGCGGTTCCGCATCACAATAACGAGAATACAGTTCAACAGTTTGACAGGAAGGACACGCTGAAAAGTACACGAGGGTCACCACGATCGAGAAATACACCAAAAACGAAAATACAAGGGAAAGAAAAATACGGATATTACAGTTTAGGCATCTCACAAAGGACATTCCCCCAACCTACGTGATCTTACGCGCTAAGGCTGCCAACTTTCTGGCCAGACAAAGGCTACTCACCCTCTGCCTAGGCGAGGGAATGCCACCTCCTGTTCAAAAGACGGCGATCACCAAAACCAAAAAGGCGGTCGCCAAGCCACCCAGCGATCTCAAGGCCTTCGAGGATGTGGAAGCCCATCTCCTCCACAAGTTCAATCGAACACCGGCCCACATTTTTTACGCCATCAAGGAGTGCCAACCGCTAAACAAGCCAAATGCGATAAGGGACAACGGTCATCTGGACCACAATCAATATTGTGCTTACCACAAGAGTCCCGGCCACAGCACCAACCAATGCCGAGACCTCCTCAGACAACTCTGGAGATTGTTCGAGGAGGGAAAGTTGGACAGTTTATTGGCTTAGCCGGAGCACCATCGATCTTCTGATATGGTCGCCAGAGTCGAACGCGAACAGGCCGAAAAGCTCATACGAGCCGACCCCTCGATCAACCTCGGAGACCGAATCTATATGCTTCAATCAAGAGGAGGAAACTTCGGAAGTCTATCCCTGATTCCCGCCTCGTCAAACCAAAGGATACTGCCTGAGCAAACACCTCGAAAAAGAGGATGACTCGCTCGCCCTCTAAAGTTCATCATCAACATGATGGACCTAGACAGCGATCGCCTCCCCTAGCACAACGTATACCGTCGAGGATCGTCATCTGACATGATGGTCCGAGGTAGAAAAGTGCCACCATGGTCCTGAAAATCGATGAAACCGACGATCAATCCATGCAAGGTTCCTTTGGGCTTCGATCGCTCGCCCTTCGTTTAAATACGAGGTGGGCGTAGCCGAAGGACCCTCCAAAAGCAAATCAGAAGATGACTCGCTCGCCCTCTAAAGTTCATCATCAACATGAAGAACCTAGGCCAGCGTTCGCCTTCCCTTACACAACGTATACCGTCGAGGATCGTCATTTGACATGATGGTCCAAGGTAGAAGAGTGTCGACATGGCTGTGGAGGACGATGGAACCATTCTCTGTGCCCGTGGAAGGTCTCTTTGGGCCACAATCGCTCACCCTTTGTTTAAATATGAGGCGGGCGTAGCCTGAGGGCCCTCCAAAACAGATCTGTGGACATGTTCGCCCGCCCTCAAAGGTCCATCACTTAACATGGTGGATCCTTCCCGGACAATGCCATGCGTCCCTCCCCCCATCACAACGTATACCGTCGAGGGTCACCATCTTAATGGTGGTCCGAGGTAGAAAAGTGCTAACAAGCCGCGGTCATGGAGTCGATTAATCCGACGACGCCCCCCGCAAGGAATCCTCCATACCAAGACCGCACGCCCTTCGTTTAAATACGAGGCGAGGCACAGGCTACGGAGGACCCTCACAATTAAGTGAGTCGTGAGAACTTAGCCATCAGACGGAATGTCGCTCGCGCACAAGACACGGTCGTGGAGGTCGGTCCATCGAACTCCGCGATCGTGCACAGTTCCTCTAGACCGAGATGGACGGCCTTCCTTGAGGAATCTGCAAAATTGAAGACCGCTCACTCAACGATTTATTTTCGTCCCCTTACTTTCACTAAGTGAACAAAAACAAGGGGGAAGGGCGGAGCTATGTATACGACGATCGCCCCTATTCAATTACATACGGAGATCGGCATTTTTCAGATGCATGTGCAGCGATCGAATTTGTTGTAAAAGTTATCTATATGAGTTTTGTTGTGCGGCGATTAATACGCCTCGATGGCGATCGGCATAACGATCAGAGAGCCAACCATAGAAGACTTACTCTGGGCGAACGCCCAGCGATCGACACATATGGCGATCGTCTTTTGGTACCCAGTGATCGTTTTTTGATATCTGGCGATCGTCTTTGATGTGCGAACCAGAGACGATCATCTCGTGCCACGTATGGATCCAACATCCGTCAAAGTCGTCGAAGACCGAATCTTGGATGGTGGCCCACGTGCGGATCTTCAAAGGCCGCCGACAGATAGGACCTTTGACCCCAGCCTGTCACCTACCTCACCTACCGACAGGGCCGCCGAAAGGTACAAAGTGGGTCCTCCCCGGACAGCAACCCAGGACGCGTGCTGGCTTCCAATTGGCTCGCACAACTAGCCACCAGCAGCAGCCCCAGACTTTAAGGGAACAGCCCCATGTGACGGGACGATCGGCCATCTTATTATAATATAGAAAACGGCGGTCGCCCGCGATCGCCGGAGAGGTCCCAGCAACCTTGTCTCCTATAAATAAGGGACAAACAACAGTGGCCAAAACGACACGATTTTACCGTGAATACAGTGCAAAATACACACAGAAAGAGAATCAAAGACTCATCTGGCAATCACTTATACATTCATAGTGATATTCATATACACTTATCACACATCCCAAGCAAGAACTCACAGATCTACATATCTGGTTCTTCCGGCAATCTACACGCTCTACAGCTTAGATAACTAGAAGTCTTTACACTCATTGTAATAGATTCTAACATTAATATTTGTACTCGACAGTATATTTATTAATAACATCTCGTGAGAGCATTCAAGCCCAGGATTAACAACCCCGACAAATCTTGTGTTATCTATTCTCTCACGGAAGTGTTCTCGCATTTGTTTGTTACTCGATCATTCCAGCAATACTATCTTCGGATAATATTTTGGGTAACAACAATTGGCGCTAGAAGAAGGGGTTAAAACCTTCATTTTTATTCCTACCGTCTCGAAGAACACTCACTGTTCTCCGGACATATACTTGAAGAAACACTCATTGTTCTTCAACAGAAAAGCCTTCAGAAAAATGACATCTGCTACGACTTCCAAGAGAGCCACCCTAAGATCCGCCGGAAATCTCATTCCAGCCCGGACCGAATCTCAGCCCACGGCGGAAGGCGACCGTGGCGACGTTAGGATCTCACTCCCACCCCTGAGGGGACAGTTCTAGCCTCTCACTCGATCAGTTCCAGACTGCGGAACAGATTGAGGAGGCTATAGCCATCCTTAGGGAGCGACGGAGGGCCTGCGACTCGCCCACCATCACTCCGTCGGCCATCCGCCGGGCAGGCAAGCGGAAGCTTAAGGGGATCTATGTTGAGAAATCGACAGAAAGCCCCGAGCCACAGGATAAGGCTCTCGTGAGGCGGGACGATTCCGTCTTCAGCCGCCTAGGGAGCGATCCCTCATGGCGACCCGGACACTCAGGCCCCAGCCGGGAGACATCGGAGTCCGAATCCTTTACCAGGAGTTCGGCATATCCGACTCCCAGGAGAGAAGCTGGTCAGCGAGCCCCCGCTCGCCCAAGAAATGAACCTACTGGCAGGGAACTCGTCATTCACCACGGGGCCAGGGGATCAGTACACGATCGCCTTGGCTCGCGCTCTGGGAGCCAATCGGCCAGCAGTCAGGCGACGGCGATGGCCGCCATGCAACGCCAGCTCGACGAGATGAAGGCCCTCCTGGAAAATGGGGCACGCGCCGGGAGATCGATCGTTGGGCCAAGCGAACCGCTCGCGGTTCAGATCGAACTCGCCCCAGTCCAACCAACGATCAATCCCCCACAAACACCTCTATATGAGGGGAGATCGGATCCGGAAACCCACTTGAGCAAATTCCGGATCTACATGACCGGATGCGGAGCATCAGATGCGACCAAGTGTCGAATGTTCCCATTAACCCTGGGCGACCTCGCCCACAGGTGGTACATCTCACTACCACCTCGCTCAATCAACTGCTTTGAGAAGCTGGTGAAAGACTTCACATCGTACTTCGCCGCCAAAGTCGCTTGCCCTGAAGGCCCCCACCGCATGATGAAAATCAGGCAGGGGAAGGACGAATCAGATGAAAATTACATTAACCGGGTAGACGAGATAGTCCTCACCGGCGAGCCCATCAGCGACGAGCTCGCCCTCTACTCAGTCCTAGGTGGATTCTGCGGGCACTCACCTATGTTCAGGCACCTCACCAAGGACATCCCCCCGACCTACTCGGTCTTCCGCGTCAGAGCCGCCGACTTCTTGTCCAGGCAGAGGATGCTCTCCCTCCGCTTAGACGAGGGACCATCCGGAGAAGGAAAGGCGCCATCCCATGTCCAGAAGAAGGCGGTCGCCAAGCCCAGAAAGGCGGTCGCCAAGCCGCCTGGCGAGTTGAAAGCCTTCGAGGATGTAGAAGTCCACCTTCTCCACAATCTCAACTTATCTCCGTCCCACATCTTCAATGCAATCAAGGGCCGCGAGTGGCTTTCCAAACCAAAGCCGATAAGGGACCACTGTCATCTAGACCGTAGCAAATTCTGTGCCTACCACAAGAGTCCCGGCCACAACACCAGCTAATGCCGCGACCTCCTCAGACTGCTCTGGCGACTGTTTGAGGAAGGCAAACTGGACAACTTGGTCACCAAGCCAGAACCTAGAACGGAAAGGACCAGAGGGCGCGAGCGCCGACAAAACGAGAGAACTCCTCCCAATCCGGTCGCCAGAATCGAGCATGAGCCGGAGTACTCAGATGAGTCGATCACTCCGATCAACCCTAGCGGTCGGATCAACATGCTTCAAGTAGGAGGTGGAAACCTCGGGGGCCTTTCCCCGGTTTCCACCATGTCAAACAGGAAGCGAAAGGCCGAGCTGAGGGCGTTCGCCATGGTCCATGTCGTGGTACCTCCAGAGCCGACCGTTTCTAAAGACGCGCTTATCACCTTCTCCAACAAGGACAGGGAGGGAGTGCAATGCCCCAAAGAGGATGCATTAGTGATCTCTGCTTGTATCCTTGGGAAGACGGTCGATCGCGTGCTGATCGACAATGGAAGTTTCTGCAACATCGTATTCAAATCCGCCCTGGATCAGCTCGGCAACTTGACCAAATTCATCAAACCGTTCGACACCGTGCTCCAAGGGTTCGGCGACAACACAGTCCAATCCTACGGAAGGATCAAGGTCTCTGTCGAGCTAATATGCTTTTACGATCCCAAGGTTAGGATTACTAGGAACCTAAATTTTGTAATCATAGACAGGACCAGCATCTATAATTGGTTCCTAGGTCGCCCCTTTTTAGAAACCTTTGAGGCGGTCGCCTCATCTTTCTTTTACTGTATCAAATTCCCCACTGCCGATGGGACGGTCGGTACTGTAAAAGGAGATCAGCTAATGGCAAAAAGATGTTTGAATCACTCCTATGTCGTTACTTCTTTCAATACTTCCCATGCTATGTATAACATTGAAACGATCGACGATCAACCCATGGAGATCGACGAGCCAAGCACATCGTACCAACCCGACTCAGAGGACGTCATCTCAGTTCAATTAACGGACAACATCGAGCCAAGGATCGGTTTCGAGCCAAGTCTCGACATCGATCCAAGGATCGAGTCCGGAAATCATTCCAAACGAGAGGCGACCATCCCCGTCGAAGAGTTGGAGAGTATAACGATAGCTCCGGCTCATCCAGAACGGGAATTACAGATCGGCGCAAGCATCAACCGCGAATTAAAAGGGGATCTGATCAATTTGCTACGTAAGAACATCGGAGTCTTTGCCTGGTCGCATTAAGATATGGTTGGCATAAGTCGTGAGCACGCTTGCCACTATCTAAAGATCGACCCGGCAATGAAGCCTGTTCACCAAAAACGTAGGAAATTTGGTCGCGAGAAATACGCGGCGCTCGACATAGAAGTCCAAAAGTTACTCAACAACAAATTAATCGGGGTAGCTACAGACGAACCACAATGGGTCGCCAACGCGGTACTCGTCAAAAAGCCAACTGGTTCCTGGAGGTTGTGCATCGACTTCACCGACCTCAATGCGGCATGTCCAAAAGATCACTTTCCGATGCCTCATATTGATCACTTGGTCGATAGTATAGTAGGTTGCGAAATGATGTCATTTATGGATGCATTCGCCGGATATCATCAAATCCCAATGGCGGAGAAAGACATAAAACACACATCTTTGGACATGGAAAAAGACATATACTTTTGGGTCCGAATGCCGTTCGGCTTGAAAAACGCAGGGGCGACCTACCAGCGACTAGTCAACAGAATATTCGCCAATCAGATCGGCAAAACCATGGAGGTCTACATTGATGACATCGTGGTCAAAAGCCTCAAAAAGGAAGATCACCTCAATGATCTCGCCGAGACGTTCGCCATCCTCGAGAAGTTCAACATGAAGCTGAACCCCAAGAAATGCAACTTCGGGGTGGGCTCCGGGAAATTCCTGGGGCACATCGTGAGTCAAAGGGGGATCGAGGCGAACCCACCAAGATTCAGGCGATCCTGGACATGCAGGAGCTGCGGAACGTCAAGCAGGTGCAACGCCTCACAGGTTGTCTAGCCGCCCTCAACCGTTTCATATCCCGGCTCGGCGATAAAAGTAAGCCATTCTTCGCGACCATAAAGAACAAGAAGTTCGCATGGACGAAGTAGAGTCAGGTAGCATTCGCCAAAATAAAGGAATATCTATCTAACCCCCAGATCCTAGCAAAGCCGATCCCCGGTGAGAAACTATTCCTTTACCTGGCAGCCTCGGAGGTCGCACTGATTGCCGTTTTGGTACGAGCGGAGGGACAAGTCCACTTGCCGATCTACTATGTTAGTCAAGCGCTCCATGACGCAGAAACATGATATACACCATTGGAGAAGATCGCCTACGCCCTTGTCATGAGTGTTCGTAAGCTAAGGGCTTATTTCTTCGAACATCAAGTGGAAGTCCTGACAACTCTACCTCTAAGGCAAGTTCTACATCGACCAGACACCAACGGGCGACTCCTCAACTGGTCACTGGAGATCGCCCAATACGGTATCACATACGCTCCTCGCACGGCGATCAAAGGCCAAGCTCTGACGGACTTCGTGGTAACGTTCCCTCACAGTCCAACCCAGATCGTCCAACCTGCCTGGAAGCTATATGTGGATGGCTCGGCGACCAATTCGAGAGCAGGGACAGGAATTGTCCTCATCAGTCCCAACGGACAAAGTTTCACTAATGCTGTGCGTTTCAGTTTTCGAGCGACCAACAATGAAGCCGAATACGAAGCCTTGGTAGGCGGGCTCGATTTAGCCCTCGCCCTGGATGTTCGCCGCCTCCATATCTTCATGGAATCCCTCTTGGTCGTAAACCAAGTCAAGGGAGAATATGAGGCACGCGGAGAACTGATGGTCAAATACCAAGAGCTGGTCGCCGAAATGTGCACGAAATTTGAGGAAGTGCTAATCGAACAAGTCCCGAGAGAGCACAACTCCCAAGCCGATGCTCTGTCCAAGCTAGCGTCATCAGATGGGGCAGCCGATTTCTCTAATATCCAGATTACTAAATCAGCAAGACCGGCGATCGACAGAAACCTGGTTACCATGGTTGCCGTTGCCGAGGAAAACTGGATGACTCCGTTCATCAAATACTTAAAGGACGGAACAGTCCCCGACAACCGTATCAAAGCTCGCCAACTCCGGCTACGTGCGACCAGGTACACCCTATTCGACGACCGGCTTTACAAGCGAGCTTTCAGTCTTACCCTCCTCAAGTGTATTACACCGGAGGAAGGTCGGCTCATCTTAGCCGAAATCCATGATGGGATCTGCGGAAACCATGCTGGCAGATGAGCTCTCATCCATAAAACAACCAGGCAAGGTTTTTTCTGGCCATCACTTCAGAAGGATGCGATCGCCTATGCCAGATCGTGCCATAGGTGTCAAGTAATGGGACCAAACATTAAACTCTCCCCCGAGCAGCTCACCTCAATGTACAGCCCATGGCATTCGCGCAATGGGGCATCGACCTTATAGGTCCCTTACCGACGGCTCCAGGGGTTGTAAGTTCGCCATCGTAGGGGTCGACTATTTCACCAAATGGACTGAGGCCGAACCGCTAAACAAGATCGGCAAAGAGCAAGTGATAAAGTTTATCTGGAGAAACATCATATGCCGATTCGGTCTGCCCCAGGCCATCATCTCCGACAACGGAAAGCAGTTCGACGGCTTAGAAGTCATGCAATTCTGTGAGAAGTGAGGAATCAAAAGGTTGTTCTCGGCTCCCTATCACCCTCAGACGAACGGGCAGGTAGAGGCTGTGAACAAGATCCTCAAACACACAATTAAAGCGCGACTCGAATCCAGGCTAGGACGATGGGCAAGTGAGCTCCCAGACGTTTTGTGGTCTTATCGAACGACGACCCATAATTCAACTAGCGAAACCCCATTCGCCCTCGCCTTCGGAAGCGGTGATTCCCTCGGAGATCGCCGTTCTCAGCCATCGAACCGAACAAGAGATGACGACCGATAATGATGTAGCCCGACGGATCGACCTCGACATGCTCGAAGAACGACGACTGACCTCAGAAATGAGGAACACAATCCACAAAAGGAGATCCTAGAAGTTCTTCAATTCGAAGGTCAAGGAGAGAAGGTTTCAGGTGGGCGATCTCATCCTCAAAAAGATCCAGACCCACACAGGTGTCTTTGGTCCGAACTGGGAAGGCCCTTTCAGGATATCTAAATAGCTAACTAAGGGAGCCTACGAACTTGAACACCCGAACGGTACTCCGGATCAATATCCTTGGAACGCCGTGCATCAGAAGAAATACTACCAGTAAAAATTTTGTATTCAGTCTCAACTGCCCAATGTACAAGGAATATAAATGAGATTTTTTCCTATCCCATCTCTTCTGGCGATCGCCCCACCGGGCATATCGCATACCACCGACGATCGTTGTTCATGGCGATCCGAGGTAAAATCAATGCGGCCATGGTCCTGGAGGTCGATGGAACCGACAGCTTCGCCCATGCAAGGTTCCTTTGGGCTAAGATCGCCCACCCTTCATTTAAATACGAGGCCGGCGAGGACCCTCCGAAACTAATCAGTGGACACGATCGCCCGCCCTCAAAGGTTCATCATCTAACATGGTGAACCCGGACAATGCGACGTGCCACTACACCGTCTCAACGTACACCATCGAGGGTCGCCATCTTCATGGCGGGCCGAGGTGGAAGCAGAGTTAACAAGGCGCGGACGTGGAGTCGAATAAACCGACGACGCCCCGTGCAAGGACTCCTCCAGACCAAGATCGTCCACCTTTCGTTTTAATACAAGGCGGGCGCAGCCTAACGGAGGACCCTCACAATAAAGTGAGTCGCGGGATATGCAAAGTCCCTCGCACACAAAGACACGGTTGTGGAGGTCGGTCCATCGAACTCCGCGACCATGCACGATCCCTCAGAGTCGGCAAAACTGAAGATAGCTCGCCTAACAAACTTGTTTTTGTACCCTTACTTACAATAAGTAAACAAAAACAAGGGGGCAGTGAAGGGCAGCTAATCCTAAATGCGATCGGGCAGAAGGAACCGTACTCGATCGGCTTCGTTCAAACACAAGCCGGACGATTAATATTGTTCGACAAAATTTACAAGCAAGAATTTCAATTCAAAACATATCAATACATTCAACATTTAAACAACCGGTCGGATGAACAAGACATCGGATGCAATCATACACATACTTGTTAAAATTCGCATGCAAACATTCAAAGGCGATCGTACATAAAAAGGCACCAGTGCGAAAAAGGAATATTTCATTCATTATCAAAAGGAGTTCGCACAATATGAAGCCGGAAGGCAATACAAAGAGAAAGCAAAAATTGCAAGATACAAGGAAAATAAAGAGATCTCTCAGGGTCCCGCCGGCTGGTCTTCGCCCTCAGGTGGCGGATCGGCATGCGCCCCCCCCCCCCATCGGCCTCAGGACGAATGAGTTTATCCGGAAAAGGATACCAACTCAAGTCAATCCCCCGATCGACGAGGTCGAGGATCGGCAAGGAAAACTCCGGGTGCAAAGGGTGCTCAAGCGCATAAACCTTGAAGCTCTCCATAAGAGGACCGACCTCGATCCCTACCTTCTTGGCGGCTCTGGACTTGACAAGTCTACAAACTTTGTTTTCTTGGCCGAGAACCACGAACCCTTCGGGCTGTTCCATATAAATTTCATCTTCTAAATCTCCATTTAGAAAGGCCGTTTTTACATCCATTTGGTGTATCTCAAGATTGTATAATGCTGCTATTGCAAGTAGCGTTCTAATAGATGTAATCCGAGTAACTGGTGAGTATGTATCAAAGTAATCATACCCTTCCTTTTGTTTGTATCCTTTGGCTACCAAACGTACTTTGTATTTGTCAATAGATTTATCGCCTTTGTATTTCTTCTTGAGAATCTACTTGCAACTTAAAGGTTTATTTCCCGGAGGAAGATCAATAATATGCCAAGTGTGATTGTTCAAGATTGACTCGATTTCACTATTAATTGCTTCTTGCCATAAATCGCCATCGGAACTAGACAATACTTCCTTGATTGTCTTCGGTTCGTCTTCTAAAGAGTAGACTACAAAATCCGGACCAAAGTTTTTTGCAATTTTTATTCTTTTTCCTCGCCTTGGTTGTGGTGTTGGTCCATTATTATTTGGCGAGATTTCATCATAAGTCCTCTTTTTCGAACTTATTTCATTCTTTTCTTTCTTAGGGAATATAGTTTGAAAAAATATGGCATTTCTTGATTCTATGATCATTCCCTCATTTATATCGGGTACTTCCGATTTGTGTACCAAAAATCGGTATGCACTACTATTATTTGCATATCCTATGAAAATGCAATCAGCCGTTTTTGGTCCTATTTTTACTTGCTTGGGTTTCGGTACTTCAACTTTTGCTAAGCACCCCCACACTTTTAAGTATTTATAGGACGACTTCCTTCCTTTCCATAATTCATATGGAGTTTTATCTTGCTTCTTTTTGGGTAGTTTATTCAAAATTTTATTAGCTGAAAGAATAGCTTCTCCCCACATGTTAAGTGATAGGCCCGAGCTTATCACCCTACCAATATTGGGGGTTTAGCCAACGACTTAAAGTCGTCGGCTAAAGGTCATTGTCGTCGGCTAATCCCCCCAGTCGTCGGCTAAAAAACCGTCGGCCGATATTCGTCGGCCAAGGTTTAGCCGACGACTTTTTTGTTAGTTGTCAGCTAAAGTTCAAAGTTTAGCCGACCACTACAACAAGGTCGTCAGCTAAAACCTGTTGACAAAAAAAAAACTTTAGCCGACGACCTTTTCAAATGTCGTCGGCTAAAACCTGATTATTAAAAAATATAAAAAGAAACTTTAGCCGACGACCTTTACATATGTCGTCGGCTAAAACCTGTTTTAAAAAAAAAGACACTTTAGCCGACGACGGTTTTAAATGTCGTCGGCTAAAACTTTTTTGAAAAAAAAAATAATTTACTTTAGACGACGACCTTTGAAAAGTCATCGGCTCAAACCTAATATAAAAAAAAAATAATTCAGATTTTGGGATCCCAAAACTTGTATTTTTTGCACCTGCAATTTTTATACACAGCTCCCATTATCAACAACAATCAACGCGCAATACATTCAACTAATACCATCAATAATATGCCCAACATTATATGCAACACAACGCACAAAACATTCAAGAACATTAATTTCATCAACATACTAGTAGCGTCACCAAAATCACTTACACAATTGTAACACAAATATAAATATACAAGAGTACTACAACAACACAACTACAATCCACTACCAAAATCATCTAAATGTCGAAATGTAGTAGTAGAAGGATTACCACCATCCCCTAGATCCTCATCACGAGGTTGTGAAGATGGGGTCTGTCCGAAGAGAGAAGGCGGTGGAGCAGGTACCTGCAGTCCAGCCTGATTAATGGTCTGAGTCAGCATCATCATATAGTCCATCATGGCCTGCTGCTGTCTCTGGAAACTCTCTAACCGCGACTCAGTCCTCTGCTCGCTCTCATGTAACCGCGTCTGAGTCCTCCTTTCATTCTCAACTCGGAGCTCCCTCTCCGTCCTCAACTGCTCCTCGAGATAGGCAGTCCATGCATCCTGTCCGCGAGGACGCTGGAAGCCGGGGGTATCTTTCAATACATGGTGACCCTCGGCCCCCATCATTTTAGTGCGGTACCGACTACCTCTATGAGGGTAGACGGTACTCCACACCCTAGCGCGAACATAAGGATCGGCCTGATCGATCTGTCCAATGGCAGAATCGAGGTCGGTCTCTGCTAAGTCCGGATACTGCTCCCGAGCAATCTCAGCAAGCATCCTCTGAGACTCCTCCCGCACACGCTCCTAAGTTAATATGAAAATAAATATTTCAATATCAATAAAAGTATGATACAAAGGCATTTATTTTATTACCAAAATAAAATAAAAAAGACTTACATGCTCCTCGGGACGGTTCAGATATGCTTTCTGAGTCACGTAGGCAAATGCGTCCAACGAATCAGAAGAAATGGTCTCGTGCGCAACTCTGGCTAACGACGGGAACCTGCATCGTGATGGTCAATGACCAAAGACGATTGGTCGTGTTGGTCAAGCTAGTCGCCTTCAAAAAAATATTATTTAGAATCGAGTTTATATTTAGAATTAAAAATAAATAAAAACTGAAATATTATTAATTTTTATTAAATACTAGCAGTTTTCTTAATAAATAAAATACAATATGCAGATTTTTATTTTTTATGGAAAATAATATTCTAGTTTTCTTTTTTATTAAAACAACTTATAAACAATATCCAGAGTTTATAAATTTTTTTATTTCCATTTTTGAATAAAAATTCCAATTTTTTAATATTAATAATATTCCAGAATTTAAAAAAAAATACCTGAAGTTCCGATTTTTTCTAATTTAAAAAAATCAGAACTTCAAGTACTTTTTAAATTCTGAACATTAATTTAAAAAAATCGAGCTTATATTTAGAATTCAAAAAAAATAAAAACTGAAAAAGAAAGAATGAATAAGGGTATTTTAGTCATACCATGAACTCCGAGTCGCGAAAATGGGCGCGTAGCCACTTCCACTCATACTCCCGGAACTTGAATTCTTCCGGGGTAGCCTCTCGGGTATCACCCCAGGCTGTCCAGAACATGTGCATCTCATTTTTCCAAGATTTGTACCTACAACACACGTTGCACAACATATATTATTCGTAAGAAAAAAAATTACGCAAACAATGTAGATACAAAATAAATTAAAATGACTTACTTGGTAGACTGCACCTCGTCACACCAAGTACGTAGTAGAGAGTCGGGAATGACAAACCACACCTATGAACAGCATAAATACGCAATAATTTAAAAACATCACATATTGCATTTTGAATAACTACGTGTTGATTGAAAAGCACTTATTAAATATTTATTAACTTACCGACATAGCATTGTTCAAAGCATCCTTCACGCACTGCGGCACGTCCCTCCAACCGGGCCACAAAACGGGGACTCTGTCCCGAATGACAAAGCCAACATTACGGCTATATGACACCATAGCGTCAGAAGACATCACCGGCCAGTCGTGTCTGTCTAGAGGAATCTCGTAACGGCCATGCTTACTTACGTACGAGTCGAGCGCCAGACCCTTTGCTGGGCCACGAGTCTTCTTCTTTTTCTTCTCCACCTCGACTACATTTTTCCCCTTCTCCTTCTCCCTCTCTATCTCCTCGTACAATTTCGTCTTCGAAACCCGACAACTCCGCCAACACATGTTGTCTGGCCAAGACTCGTAGACGTACGCCTCGTCAGGGCTAATCAATCGAACGGGAACTCGGACTCTCGTCTCATCGACCTCTGGAATAGTCGGAACCATCGGAGGCATGATAGAGTCGGCGGCGGACTGTGGGGCACCGCGGACGAGGAACTCCGTACATCTCCTAATGTGTGAGGGCTAGACGTGGGTCGGTGGATGGGAGGCATACGAGTCTACATCTGCGAGGGGGTCGGTCGTGGTGTCTGAAAGGATAAACGCCGCGCTAGTGCAGCGGGCTTATCTGTCGCCCTAAAAAAATCGTCAGCGTTCATGCCGGTAGCTTCTAGTATCTGGCGGGCATGAACGCTACTCTGATATATGTATAGTGTAGCGTGATCTGCCTTACTAGAGGCTGCCAAACTCCCCCCCGAATCGGGAGTGGTCGACTTTGTCGACTTCTTCCCCAACGCTTTCTTTATTCTATCCACAATCTAAACAAATAAATCAAATTCACAACTCAACAAAACAGTAATTATCAATACCATACCACGTTAATCTTTCGATTAACGTCGGCTATACAATTCCTTCCTGCTCAAACAAATTCATCAAATATTTCATCAAAACTCATTAAACAATTTACCTAATTCATCAAATAATCTAAACAAATTCATCAAATTCACAATTCAACACAACAGTAATTATCAATGTCATACCACGTTAATCTTTCGATAACGCCGGCTATACAATCCCTTCCTCCTCAAACAAATTCATCAAATTCACAACTCATTAAACACAAAAGATTGAAAATACTAAATTCATCAAATATTGCATCACAATTCATTAAACAATTTACCTAATTCATCACATAATCTAAACAAATTTATCAAACAAATACAATAAATTCATCAAACAAAATAAAAAAAAAAGGGTTACCTGTCGGGAGGCGGTCGGACGGCAGGCGGGCGGGCGGGCGACGGGACGGGGGATGTCGTACGAGCGACGGGACGGAGGCCGGGCGGGCGGCGGGACTGGGGCTGTCGTACAGGCGGCGGGACGGTGGCCGGGCGGGCGACGGTTGGGTGACGGGGGTTGGGGTTGGGTACGGGCGGCGGGACGGGGGCTAGGTGACGGGCGGATGTCGGACGAGCGGTTGGGGCTGGGGGCGATCGGGCAGGGTGAGGGAGAAGGAGAAAATAATACAAGAAAGAAGTAGAAAACATATAAAATGTACGGGGTTTAGCCGACGACAAGATCTACGTCGTCGGCTAAAGTGTTTTAAAAAAAATATTAAACTTTAGCCGACGACATTCCAATAGTCGTCGGCTAAAACCCAAGTATGACACGGGCCGTGTAGTCTAACACGGTCGGGTCAGGATATAGTCTGTTTTTATTTTCTGGGCAGGTGCGCCACGGGCCGTGTCACTTGACACGGTCGGTTAAAGTATAATATTTTTTTAAAAACTTTAGCCGACGACTTATATAATGTCGTCGGCTAAACCCCCAACTGTGTCAAATGACACGGGCCGTGTCGCACCTGCCCAGAAAGTGAAAACATACTGTATGCCTGACCCGACCGTGTTAGACTACACGGCCCGTGTCATACTTGGAGTTTAGCCGACGACTATTGAAGAGTCGTCGGCTAAAGTTTAATATTTTTTTTAGAACACTGTAGCCGACGACTATTGAAAAGTCGTCGGCTAAAGTATAATTTTTTTTTAAAAAACACTTTAGCCGACGACGTAGATCTTGTCATCGGCTAAACCCCCCGTTTTTTTTATAATATTATATTAATGTTTTGTATATTATTAGTACTATTTTTTTAATTATATTTAACATATGAAAATATACATCTAATAAATTTATGGCTCATAGTTTGAGTCATCACTACAGTCTGTCTCATTATCTGAGTTGATATCCGGCAACATATGCCTCAAGTCGTCCACATTATCGTCATCAGAATTTTCAAGTAATTCGTTTGTATCAACGTCAACGTACTCGCGAGCATCACCACGGAGTCGGACGACTCGTCCTTCAGGAACATTATTCATTGTAATTGTCGTTGATGGTGGAATATTTTCTGTATTTGGCTCTTGATAAGCATCATCGTCATCAGTACCTGTTGTTTCTCTCAGTGTAGCAGCACTATAAATATTCCTCATTGTCACAACGTTGACTATCTTCCATGTGCCTTTCTTCACCAAGTCGTCCAAATAATACACCGACTTTGCTGATGTAGCAAATACAAAAGGATCACTTTCATACCATGAAGTGGAACTGTCAACAGATAACAGCCCGTAGTCCTCTTGCATATCGGTTCCAAGACTGGTGTCGTACCATCGACACTTAAACAAGTAAATTGTCATGCCTTCCCCGTAAATTAGTTCTACCACTTCCAAAAGAACACCGTAATATCCACCATCTATCATAACCCCATAATTTTGACATCTTCTTTTTTGGTCTCTCTCAAGGCATACGAATGTGACACCGTTGACTTTGGCCTCGAATAAATTCTTGACATAACCGGCTTCATAGAAAGAAGCATAAGTTCACCTGACCAGTTAGGGTGTCCGTCATATTTTATGTGTGTCATCTGTCATAAATAAACTTTTTATGTAAAAAAAATATCTTAAGTCCATAATCAATAGCAACTGAATGTATACGTACCCATTCTCCAAGATAGTCGGCAAAAGTGTCATTGTGGAATCTAGTGTCACCTCGCACCATATCGCATGACAAGTGGATGCTTTTCCAGTACTGAACTTCTGGACAATTGAGCAATATCCACCAATGTGCAATTCGTGACTCGTACGGTTCTAATTGTCTTCATGTCAACCTCTCATAGACGTCAACCTCAGTGGATATGATAGAAAGATTGAATTGTATTTTATCTGCTGGAATAGAGCGGGAAGGGGGCTCGAAGGTGCTCAAATACAACTTGATATGCGTAATACACTCCGACGCAAGGTAAGATTCTGCAATGCATCCTTCCGGTGCAGACTTATTGGCCACAGAGTCTTTGTAATCACCGAGTTGCCTGTAATATTGTCATTGTGTTATAAATCATACTTAATTTGACAATATATATATATGTTACCTTTCAACCGGGTACATCCACGTGTAGTGAACTGGACCAGTGTCCAATAACTGTCAGGGAAGGTGGATCATGAGGTGAGGCATGAGGTCAAAAAAGTTTGGAGGAAATATTCGCTCAAACTTGCACAAGATATAGATGATCTCATCTTGAATTTTACGCAAATCAGATATCTTCACTTCTCTCGTACATAATTTCTGAAAAAATCTTGACAATGCAACACACGGCTCGACCACCTGTTTTGGTAAGTACAGTCAAATAAATACCGGAAATAGGCGTTGGAGTAGGATATGATAATCATGACTCTTCAAATCAATTAACTTGTTCTCCCTGAAATTAACGCATCTTCCTATATTTCCAGCATACCCGGTAGGATACCTAGCAGTCTTTATCCACCAAAATATCTCAGTTCTCTACTTGGCAGTGATGGTGGAAGCTGTCTTAGGCATTTTTTGTTTTCCCTTGACAGTTTTCAACCACAAATGTTTTCTTATGCTCATTTCTTCCAAACCTTTGCGTGCTTTTGGCCCATCTTTGGTCTTTCCATCCCAACCTAAGGTTGTCCCAACCACACTTTCGCAAATATTCTTTTCAATGTGCATGACATCCAAGAAGTTCCTTATCAGTAACTTGGACCAGTAAGGCAATTCCCAGAATATACTTTTCTGCGACCAATACTTATACCTGTCGGGCCTTTCAGGGGTTGCTGCAATCACATCAGGATGGTTGCTAAGCTGACCAAAATCGTACTCATTAAGAATCGATAGTGTTTCATCACCTGTCCACTGTCGTGGTGGCTCGCCCATTTCTACAGTGCCATCAAATGCTGCAGCATCCATACGCCACTCATGTTCCATCTCAAACCATATCTGATGACGCATTCGGATAACTTTCCTACAGTGGTACCTAGCATAATCTGCATTCTAACACACTGGACAACCTCTATATCCGCTAATAACAGATCCAGACAGCATTCCATATGCAGGAAAATCATTAATAGTGCCGATACACATGGCGTGCAATTAGAACGTCTCGGACGAATAACTGTCGTACATGGGATGACCTTGCTCCCACAACAATTTCAGCTCCTCTATCAAAGGTCTCATATACACATCGATACACTTTCCCGGATATCCCGGCCCCGGGACTAATAAGGTCAACATATTATACTCCTTCCGCATACACATCTATGGAGGAAGATTGTAAGGAATCACTACAACATGTCATATGGTATATGAAAGACTCGTGTTACCAAAAGGGTTGAAACCATCAGATGCAATCCCGAGCCTCACATTTCGGATATCTGAAGAAAAATTTGGATACTCCCTATCTATATGCTTCCACGCCTCTTTATCTGAAGGGTGTATCATAGTATCCTTGTCATTAGTGCGCGGCTCGGCATGCCATCTCATTGCTTTTGCCGTGTGAGGAGACATAAAAAGTCGTTCCAACCTGTCCTTCAGTGGAAAATACCAAAGTACCTTCACCGGTTTCTCTTTTCCAGAAGGAGTGATCCTATATCTCTCTGTATCACATACAGGACATCTCGTGAGGTCTTCATTAGGATGCCCCCAGAATAGAACACAATCATACATGCAGACATGAATCTTAATGTAGGAAAGACCAAGATCTTTCAAAATTCGTCTCATTTTTGTATATGTATTAGGAAGATGATGACCCTGTGGAAGCATATTACTTGCAAGCTCCTAGTAATCATCCACAGACTTGATGGATGATCTGTTTTCCACCTTTAATCTCATCATTTCCATGACACAATCAAGAACAGTCATGTTACACCCTAGGTATAGAGGGGTCTGTTGGAGTTGAATTAGCTTGTTGTACCTGTCAAGCCCAGCAGTATTGCAAGGCAACAGTCTACGGGGTCGTGGGATTGGCTCAGTTGGTACAAACGTCTCGGAAAAATCAAACACATCATCAATCAACCTCCTCTTCGGATCGGTGAACCCATTGTTACCACTAAATTGTCCGTGATCATACGGAATAACAGAATTCGGTGCTTCACCGTGGTATATCCAACATGTATATTTACTCCAAAAACCATTCTTCTTTAGGTGTTCCGAGACCTCATCAAATGGAAAACGATACATATCACTGCGACATCTACATTTATTACATGGACAGTAGTGAAACGTATTACCAATGTCGTGCTCTTTTTCAAATCTCATAAACTGCTTCATCCCATCCATTACACTTGGATCCCATTTTCGTAACCCAATCCAACTCTTATCCATCCTGAAAATGTATAAATTTTCCAATATTAATCCAACTAACAAATTTTGTTCAAATTATAAATGAAACCACAACAAACAATTAATCATAATGATTATCATCATAAAACTTAATCGTTATACATAAAAGCTTCCGAATGTACAACATGAATAATACAAAGTTTCGAAACCACAATAAAAAATACAATAAAATACGTACCCTAATCGAAATGGTGATTATAACAACCGGTAGAAACCTTCGTCACTCCAGCTAGCACAACTCAAAGTAGCAACACAAACTCAAAAAAAACACAAAGGGATTTCCAAGAACTGGGTTGATCTTTTTCGCAAGGTCGCAATACTCAAAGTAGCAACTCACAAGCTTTTTTCGGGAATAACTGATAGGGTCGGGAATAAAAAGATGCTCTTTAGCGGGGAGAGGGGCAAGATTGGGTTGGTGTTCCGTGAACTATATATAATTTTCACTTGGAGGTTTAGCCGACGACTTGATCTAGGTCGTCGGCTAAACCCCATTTTTTTTCGAATGGGTTTAGCCGACGGCCTAGATCTTGCCGTCGGCTAAAACTTGATTTTTTTTTGGGGAAAGGGTTTAGCCGACGACCCAGATCAAGTCGTCGGCTAAAACATTTTTTTTTTTGGGAAAAGGTTTAGCCGACGATCCAGATCAAGTCGTCGGCTAAAACATCATTTTTTTTTCCGTCGGCTAAACAATCTCACGAGTCATCGGCTAAACCTCTTTACTATAGCCGACGACAATGTTGCACTATATCCGACGACCTAGATCAAGTAGTCGGCTAAAACTGTTTAGCCGACGGCAACACGAGTCGTCGGCTAAAGTGCAAAGTTTAGCCGACGACACTTTAAAGTCATCGGCCATTTTTTTTCGGGTCGTCGGCTAAAGTCCTTTTTTTGGTAGTGTCAACATAGCATTCATCATTTTCTTCAATGTTCTATTCTCTCGTTCTGCAACACCATTCAATTGGGGTGCATAAGGTGCAGTCGTTTGGTGAATAATTCCATTTTCACGACAATATTCTTCAAAAAGTGCAACATATTCACCACCTCGATCACTTCGAATCATTTTGATTTTGGTGTTGAGTTGATTTTCAACTTCTGTTTTGTATGTTTTGAAAGTTTCGAATGCTTTATCTTTGCTTCTCAAAAGATACACATAACAAAATCTTGTGCAATCGTCTATAAAAGTTATAAAATAATTCTTTCCACCTCTTGTTTGCACAAGTTTTAAATCGCATGGATCGGTGTGAATTAATTCAAGAGGTTTTATCGATCTTTCGACTGAATGAAAAGGAGATTTTGCCATTTTCGCTTCAACACAGATTTCACACCTTTTGTGTCGATCGAAAGTCATTTTTGGCAATAAATCTAAATTTACTAAATGACGTAGTATATTTAGATTTGCAAGTCCTAATCTATCATGCCATAAATTAGGAGACTCAACCAAATAAATAACTTCATCGTTTATTTTATTATTACCACGTACATTGATAGCATTCAGTTTCAAAATGTCGTTATCTATATAGCCTTTTCCGATTTATTACAACTTTATCCGCTTCAACACTAGCCCAAATCCAGCTTTGCTCAATGCTGAGCCAGACACAAGCACATTCTTGAGCATCATTTTCAATCCCGACGTCATCTTGAGTATAACCTCTCCAGTTCCGACAACATTTGAGGCAGCGGAGTTTCCCATATACAACTTTCTTTCCTTGGTGATGGGCTCGTAGGAGGAGAGCATGGCTTTATCGGCACAAATGTGTTTGGTAGCGCCGGTGTCCACCCACCATCCGACTGGAATACCGACCATGTTGACTTCATCTACAACTGCACACAGATCAAGACTGGACAAATCGACGGGCACATATTTATTTTCGACAACATTTGCTTGATCTCTCTTCTTGTCCTTCTTTGGTTTGCGGCAATTTTTCGCCATATGCCCGAATTTACCACAGTTGTAGCATTCTCCTTTGATCTTCTTTTGATTCTTCGAGTCTTGCCTCTTCCCATTAAATTTCCGCTTTTTGTTGTGGCTTGACTCGACGAGATTTGCTTTTGCCTCCATAGATGACTTGTTCATCTTGACATCGGTCTTCCGATTGTCTTCTTCGATCCTCAGTCGCATAATAAGATCTTCAAGGCCCATTTCCTTGCGCTTGTGCTTGAGGTGGTTTTTGAAATCCTTCCACACCGGGGGCAATTTCTCGATTATGGCAGCAACTTGAAAGGATTCAGACAGGCTCATTTCTTCTGCCAAAATGTCGTGCAGGATCAACTATATTTCCTGCACTTGCTTAAGAAGAGTTTTGTTGTCCACCATCTTGAAGTCGAGAAAACGACCCACGATGAACTTCTTCAAACCGGCATCTTCTGTTTTATATTTTGTCTCCAATTTAATTAGCCAATTTAAAAAATATATATATACTAAATCAAACATGTATTACATATATATGTATTCCAGAATTTTCACCTGTAATAAATTAATTTTTCATCTGTTTCCGGGAATTATTATTCCCGTGATGTGTCTTACCTAATACTGATTGTAGATACATAGATGGAAGGTTCTAGATCCTTCTAGAGGTAGTAGGATCCTATTGGATGTCTTACCTTATCTAGGAATCCTATGTATGGAAGGACTCTCATTGTAATGCCTATATAAAGGCCCCTCTATCATTGTTATGAATGCAATTGATTGACTCTATTTACAGTCTTTTTACTTTCTCCTGAAACACGTTATCAGCACGTAGTCCCCATACTACCGTATTTGCAATGTTTCGATTTAGGCCACGTAAGAAACGTGACATTCTTTGTTCTTCATTTTCTTCGAGTTCTCCCATTAAGGCCAAGCCTTCAAATTCTTTGATATATTCTTCCACACTTAGTTTCCCTTGTACGAACTCCGCAATTTTTCGGTATAAGGTTACGGGTTAAATCCTTATATACCCTTAGACTTGATTCCATTGCCGAAGGACGAGTTGGTACACAAAGATGCGGAATCGAAACTTAAATCGATGATCAAGTTGCACGGACAAATACATGATCGAATCAAAGAGGTGAATGACGCATACAAACGAAAATCCAACAATCACAGAAAACCTAGACTATTCGAAGTAGGCGACTTGGTTTGGGTACACTTAAGAAAAGAGAGATTTCCTAACAAACGCAAGAACAAGCTTATGCCGAGGGCCGTGGGACCTTAAAAAATCGTGGGTAAAGTAAACGACAATGCGTATAAAGTAGAACTTCTGGGCGATTATGGGGTACACGCCACTTTTAACGTGGCCGATCTATCTGCTTACCTTGACGACGAGGGAATCACTGAATTGAGGTCAATTCCTTTCAAAGGGGGAGGGGATGATGCGATTATGATGTCTGCAAACGAATTAAGCGAAGTAAGAATTGATGTAGGTGACGATACCACGTTGCATGCACATGCACCTACGTACTTCGGTGAGAAAACAAATGCGGAAATGGGAACGATCTTAATAATCGGAACTGGGATAACTTAGACGCATCAAAACATGCATACGTATGCATGTTCATGCATACAAAATCAGCCATTTAGGGAAGATTTCGGCCGATTGTGACATGCATCCATGAAGGATCTTTTGTCCCCACTACTTTAATATTTGCTTTCATTTTCAAAGTCCATCATATCAAGATCAAGGATAGAGATTTGATTCACTCCACTCCTTTGAAGACAAATCGACCGAACCACATGAAGAAGATGCCAAGAAGTCCCTTTCATGTTCAAGTCCTTATCTTACAAAGATATCACATGAGAAAGATGATTATCTCATCCCTTCAAGTACCCCATGGCCAAAATGAAGGAGGAAGAAGCCAAGCATGTGTTGTTTTCAATCTTTGTCAAAAGTCTTGATAGTTTAGTTTATTATTTGCTTGTCTTTTAGCTTGATTTTATGTGATCTTGTTTGAACTTATTAGTAGTTGTAATGGCTATATATTAGCCTCATCCTCAACCTTTAATAAACACTTTGGAAGCTTAAAAAAACGAAATACATTGTACATGTATGCTTGTTGAATGATTTTCAGCACAACTTGACTATAATTCGACGCATCTTCGAGTTGTAATTTTAATCGATTCTCAATAGATCTTGAGGAGAGATTGCTTTATCAAACTATAGGTTTAGTTTGATAATTTACTTTCATAATTATCTTGTTTACGTAAGCCGAATTGCCCAAAATGACCCTAATCCAGCTCGGGTCCGACCAGACCACAACCCGGCCCCGACCTGGCCCGAGATCCGACCCGAGATCGGGCCTGACCCAGTCTTGAAATATCAATGTATTTCAATTTGTTGCCATGAGGGTTTGAACCCTTGACCTTGTGGTTGAGGAGTGAAGTCCCAACCACTAGGCTAAGGTGAGTTGTTTGGGAAACTTGCATTTATATTAAATTTAAATATAATTTCTCGAGTGGGTTTTAAATCGGTTATAAAATAACTGATTTCGAAAGTCCACTTTTTAGATCGGTTCTAAAGAACCGATTTAGAAAATGATCATGTCACTTTCTAGATCGGTTATTTTAGAACCGATTTAGAAAATGACCCCATCACTTTCTAAATCGGTTATTATAGAACCGATCTAAAATGTTCGATGTGAAATGGTATTTTTCTACTAGTGCATGTTGATATAATTATTAATGATGATGTTGGAATTTATATCTTAGGGCTATGATATTCAGATAAGTATATCGATAGATTCTTGTTGAATCAAGGATATGTATCTTGTTGATTTTGTTATAAGTATTGTAGAATTGTCGATATGGAATGAATTGCGTTTTATTCAAGGTTAATCATGTGATTGTTAAGTTCGTTCATTCATTCATTCGTACATTGGAGGGCATCTTCATGGAGGGATATTTTTGTTTTTGGTATTGAGACAAATGAATTCTTGAGGATAATGATACTTTTGCATGTTGCATGTATGACATACATTGTAATGCTTCATGAATGTTGATTCATATATTGAGATGATTCTGTTGATCGTGTTGATCGTTTGTTCTTGAGGAATAATGATTTTGGATCATTGTGTTAGCTTCATTTTACTTTGGTGAGTTGATTTGATCCTTGTTGGATTCATGTTTCATTTTGTTGAGTTGTTTTTACCTTGTTGGACTCGTTGGTTGCTACTGAGTTTTGTTGTCACTTTTGTTATTTATTCTAGAATTGAAGGATGGAATGATGACTGATGCTGTTGGAGAAATTTTGAATGGGAATTGCTGGCATATGTGAAAATCGAAGAGGAGACTTTGCTTCGACTGCAACATAAATTGCTCGAGTTTCTCAAGTTTCTGCAAAATAACGAGAGCGCTTTCTTCCCCTATTCATACGATGGCCCCAAAGCCGCAGAAGGAGGTAGCAAGGGGAAAGGGTAATTTTAGTTGACCCGGTTGCTGACCCGATCCGACCTGCCCGGCAGTCCCGTTTTTAGACCGTTTTCGTCCAGTCGACTGTTGCCTAAAGCTGCGACCCGATCTGATCGAAGCACCGCCGGATTTTCCTATGGTTTTATGCACGTGATATTTACTGTTTGAAAACCTAGTGCAATCGAGACAAAACTTATCAAAATCGAAAGAAAAAAAAACGAGAGATGAGAATTTCCGCGCGTAAATTTTCTGCACAGCGCAGTCGTACCAAAATCATATTTTCTGATTCGTTAACCGTCGGATCGGTGTGAAATTTTGACAGCAACTTCCAAACACAAATATCTGTATATTCCACGGTGGAGATCGGATTCTGAGTAATATTGATTACTGAATCTGCAGCCGAACAGAAGAAGATTTTTACGAGGAAATTTGGAGATCCGACCTCATCCAATACCGAGCTGCTGCATCGCCGCGCTCGAGTCCTTTTTCGGCCGAATTATCGAGCCCAGTAGCCCTATCCGGGCGTTTCTCAACTCTCCATCTTTTCCTAATTAATGATTCATTTGTTCATTAATTTGTACACTTATGAATCTTAACATGTTTATGTTTTACGTGTATATAGGAAAATACGTCGCTCATGATGATGTGCACGCTATGGAGAAAGCCATATTTGTTATCCCGTTCAAGGATCAAAATAAATATTGAACCGGGTATCACGGAAATATGTTTCTCATATGGAGAGAAGCTCCCGTTCAAGGACCAAAGCAAATATGGAACCAAGTACCCGTAAGATTTTATTAAAGTTCCCGTTTTTTCAATTCCTCTCTTTTGGGAAATTTTTTATTTGGGGAATTGGGTATTTGGGTTCTTTATCACCCACGCTACTTTGCGGTGGATGAGACAATGAGAGGTGGTATCACTCTCGGATGTCGAAGTAAACTGTGTGACGGTCCTGGGGGAGTCACGGATAATTGTTGAAAGTCGATAGTTGTGGTTGTTGCATACACCACGTTTTGGGTGCGATTTGACATCGCTGTTTTGTCGATTTTAAACCAACAATTAAATAAAACGAACATTGTCGGTAATGGTAAAGTTATGACTTGTTCATGATTAGTCACGAATTTGTGACGTACAAATGGGACAAACATCGATTGCGACGGATATGTCGTGGTTAAAATCGATTTGTGACGGATTTGTCACGTTGAATTGAGCAACCACCACATTGATCTTGACCCAATCCCATACTTAGAAAACTCCATCTTTCATCCTATTAAAATAAAATATTATATGTGGGTGTAGTCATACACCGTCTCCTTGCAATATAATATATGAAAGAGTGTAAGAGTAATTCTCATGAATTTCAACATGTAAAGCAATGGCATATTTCGGTAAATACATGAATTCGTTGACCTCGATTATAGTTCGTATGACTATAAGTCCGAATACTTTTCCGAGTATTTGTAAAGGCATGTGCCTTATACATTTGACTATGTTTAGTCGATCTTATTGGATGGTCAAGACAAGTTGGTTATGGTATATTCATTATGTCTCATGATTCAAAATGCTTAATTATGATGCACCGCGTTGTATCTATAAAACATGGCTATTATGACGTATACTTGCAAATTGAGAATTAAAATATTTGGTTGATTTGATGCACTTTGGTGGATTTTTAAACTTTTGATCATGACTAGGCGCATCCTCCTTGGTATTTATTTATGCTTTGAAAGTTCAAACGGAATCAGTGGTTTTTAAACAGCCTTAGCTGTACCGACATTCCTACTTTCTCTGCAAGTCTACCAAGTTGGAGTTACCGAAAGGATCATTAGTTGAGATAAGAAATCGAACACTCTGCTGCGTTTAGACGCACCTATGGCTGTTATTGCCATGTTTTTGCATCAACACTTATGCTATTGGATATGGTCTCAACCTTGTTTTCTCACTAAACTTGGGAAATACTAAAGCAGCCAAATAAAACATGCACTGTGATCTGAGTTTAATGATCCGTGTGGTGCATAATATATGGATAGAAAGATACGGAACTCTAGTTTCCAGAACATCTGACCGTTCGTCCATAACCTTCCTAACAAGGGAGTTATCGTTGTTTTAGTGAACAAAAGTCAAGCTGCGCGGAATTTTATTTCCAGCGATTGTGCTAACTTTTGTCCCAACCAACTTGGTTCCTATCTTAAATTTGCAAATGGTCTTATGAAACATATTTTTCAAACTCTTTTTGGCCGAATTTGCCATAGATGATGCAATTTTTGGTATGCATTGTACGCTAAAATATCATCTTTCAAATGTTGAAAAACAGTTTCCTTGGGGAAGCCCAAAATACGCACCCTTATAAGAAGGTCGAGCGTGTGCATGGTAGTGTTCCACCATGCTTGTGTCGTAATTTTGCCCCTTAGGCATATAACCTTGCCATGTTATGCACTCAATATGATAGATCATTTTGATCGTATCTGGTATAAAATCTCTATGTTGTTAGAGTATTCGCTATGCTCATATTTGTAAAATTTTGCAAGCGAAATTGAGTGCGTATTAAACTATTTTCAAGGAACACGATATTTTTGGATTTCGGTTTATAAATCCATTTTGACTATGATGAATAGGTCATCACAATCAATGAGTGGTATAATGCTCAAGTTGTTGAATGCCGAATGACGTTTTCTAGTCACATATGTTCCGTAACAATTGAACCATGTTATGACTCGATATATATGCCAAAGTGTATCACTCATAACATCTCATTGTGACTTCTGTGAGAATAAAACCTTATGCATCACTTGTATTGGATATGTGAAAGGAAGAATATTCATGAGTCAATATGGTCCGGCTTGCATCGGTTTTGGTAACCAGAAGATGTATTGGGACATTGACACATTTAGGCTTTAATAGTCCGGAATTTGGACAATTTGATGATCCATATACCACGGTATTGTCATGGACATTATTTTCTTTGAACAAAGAAACTAGTTGGATCAAAGACACCAAAGTACGTTGGTGGAGTCATGAGCAAGGCTCATGACCAATGATGATATTTAAGTCATCCGCGTCTTGTTTTCATAAACATGTGTGAAGCCAAAGACCCCCCCAATGATCCTTCTCCGCCATGTTCATTGATTTAAGTCTATTCTTTGGCACGATTAGGAGATGACACCCTCCTATGCTAAAGAGAATAATGTAGCGACATCGCATAAGTATGGTGCTGAGTCCTCCCTTTTCACCGAGTCCTTATACATACATGATCATAAGTATTAGTCTGGGTTGGCTTATGATGCTATGATGGTCTTCAAAAATGGTCGTACTCAAGTGATAACATTTATATGTTATGTTGTTCCTTTGACAATGATTGATAAGTTGATGAAACCTGAGTTTATGGTTGTCCAACTTGCGGACCAGTCATTGTAAAGGTCGGTTCACCCATTTTTAGACCAAGTCTTAAAGTGAAATTTTAACGAGTACTTCCTAACATCCAAGACTATCTTCTCACAAATTTCGGTGCCATTTGGAAACTTGGAAGGAGGTGAACCACTTAAATGAAGTTTTCACATACCACCAGCCGTCCCAACAACCAGTTCGATGTCATTTCGATCGGTTTTTGACCACAAGGTTGATGGTTTTGGAATCCTAAACACCCGTTTATACATGCTCACGAAATTTTGAGGTGTTTGGGGCTGGTGAAGGGAGTGAACTCTTCAAGAAATCACTAGAGGTTCGATAAAACCAACGGCCTATCATCGGTTCAATCGTTTCTTCATGTTCGATCCCGGTGGTGCATGGTGGCGGTTTTGTTGGATTCTCAAGACCAGTAGCTACGGCTATGTAGCATAGGTCAAGATGTCATATTCACCTATACCAATCATCATTCAAATGCTTAGTTACAAGTGTAACAGTATGCATTTTGTTAACTGGATTGTGTTAACACTGAAAACATTTATCGTTCACATGTTCATGTGCCAAAGTGCGTCACCACAACGCATTATGACGGGTTATAAATGATTAATATGATATGCGCTTTCACTCATAGTCCGCTTAACATATACCTTGGCAGACGTTCTCGTAAGTCACTTTGATGAGCCAGTCTTCCCGTCGTTAGGGGGAGATGCGAATGATCATGTTCGAGTAGAACGACTTGGAATTGTCGTAGTTTGTCCCTACTGTGCCTCACCAAGTTCCCTAAAGTGACGAGATTAAATACATGCTGCAAACATGTCTGCAAGGATTATGTCCGGTTATGGACGTTCGTCACCTATAAATGGTGATATGGTAACACCACAAATTGTGGTAGATGGTGTTACTAGGCCGTGGATCTCATAGAGTATTGGGATGCCACTTGGTTCGATAAATACTCTCTCTAAGAATGTATGCGAGCTTGGTACATGAAACTTGATCATATGATCAAATGAACTCATCCGTCTCATGTGATTCTGGATTATAGTCATCATTGGGGGACGCCTCAATGAATGCCAATCCATAAAGAGTACTCTATGAATAAAGCCGGTACATGAGGACGTGGAATGTGAGTTTAATCGAACCATACTTCGTTGAAAATCTACAACGTTGTAGCCTTGGCCTAAAATGGAAACATATGCGACTCCAGTATAAATAAAGTGATAGCCCTTTGTTGAAGTGGTACCGACACTCCAAAGATAAGATCTATTCGTATACTTTGTTAAAGCGAGTAGAGAAAGAGTTAAACTCACCTCATGGCGCGAGGTTTCTCATGAACGCACTGGAATTGACTACGATGACACGAAACTTAGTTGTGCTATCGTAATGGATGTTATATCATCCACTATCTTTTCAGTTAGATAGTTTTCCAAAAACTGACGTGCAGCTTGTGGTTAAATCTTATCTTAGTGGGGAACTAAGTTAAGTGATAAAAAGGATCTCGTGGTGGATCAGACTCAAATCAAGTGGCTCCTGACCACGGAGCGCGTCGACAAGTGATTGTCGGGAATACATACTAAGTATATACTTGATTTAAAAGAGATATGAAAGGGTTTATAGTGATGTACTCTTGTGAGACTAAGAGATTCCGCTAAATCCAAAGTTAAGAATGAAAGGATCTTGGGGACACTTGATGATGCGTATTCATCAATCGGTTTAAGGCAATCTAAGAGACGGTTTCCCTAAGAGACGATAAAGTAATGCCTATATGATTCCCAATGATTAGTCGAAGTCATCATAAGACTTGGCTCACTTAAGTGATGATGCAGTCTTAAGAGAAAAGTACGGTATTATGTACTCATGTTTGACTCGATGTACTCATTCGTAATAATTTGGTAAAGCCACTGTGATAATGGCCTAGGATGCGCTCACGCAATGTCTGTGATTGACAAGAAGCTTGAAGCTCGCTCTATCTCGATAAAAAGGACACTTAAAAACTGATACCCGAATCTACCCAGAATGTGTTGGTCTATCTTCCATATGACCTACAGGGCAGCTCACTTGCTGGAAAATGGTGAAATTGGTACCATTGGAAAGGTTTGTGTCTACTTTCCAAGGAAACTAACCATTTGATCGCATCCATCATGTTGAGTGACATATGACTATTGTTGCAAAGTAGGACAAGATATGTCCGGTAATTTGCTGAGTCAACTTCGATAGAGCTTTGTGATCTGCTCAGGTCGATCTAGGTTACGTACTGTATGTGAATGAAAAGCTATGGGTGTCTAGTTTTCATAAGTTCTTACAGTTTCGTTGATATCTATTGAATCGAAGAAGTTATGACTGATTTGGTGCATGGAGGTCAAGACTTTAGAAAACTTGATAAGTCTTTAGTAACTCTGCACTTTGGATGTATTGCGCTCTTTTTGTCCTTAAACCAAGGTTTGTTTTTTCCCATTGGGTTTTCACTTGGTAAGGTTTTTAACGAGGCGACCTATGAGAACATCCATACAATGATATGTTGTACTTCTGTTCAACTTAGACCAAGAGGTATTTTTCCCACTGGGTTTTTCCTTGGTATAGTTGTGAGGGCAACTTGGCATCTGACTCCTATGATTTGAGGTACTCATCAGGGTGAGTCATTATGTATACATCAGAGGGAGTATACATGACATGTTATGTTGGTGCATCGCAATCTTTTCCTCATCAAGCCTTTATTTTTCCCATGGGGTTTTGTTTTGGCTTGGAATAGGTTTTTACGAAGGCAACATCTTCTGCACCATTGTTGTATTAGTGCTCGACACAGGGGGAGTGTTTCGGGAATTATTATTCCCGTGATGTGTCTTACCTAATACTGATTGTAGATACATAGATGGAAGGTTCTAGATCCTTCTAGAGGTAGTAGGATCCTATTGGATGTCTTACCTTATCTAGGAATCCTATATATGGAAGGACTCCCATTGTAATGCCTATATAAAGGCCCCTCTATCATTCTTATGAATGCAATTGATCGACGCTATTTATAGTCTTTTTACTTTCTCCTAAAACATCATCAACTTTTTGTAAACAATAGATAAAAATCCTCTCTGTACAAGTTTCGATAGAAAGAAAGTTGAAAAAATGGAAAGTGACTTCCTCATTAGAAAGAAATCCATACAAGGTTCAAGCTAGAGTTTATCGAGCTCGAGTATAGCTAATAATGTATACTCCCTCTCATTTTAAATATAAGTTCTGAATTTTGTCTTTATAAATTAATACAAAGTATTTTGGACTATTTAGACCATAGTTAGTTATTTCCGTCCTCATTTAACAAATATTCCTTTTCCCATTTACTTAACTTTTACCATATAAATACTTCCGTTAATTTGGGAGTCAAACTCCATAACTTCGTATATTTGTGTACTCGACATGCAGTTTTTTTTTTTGAGATACCGAGATTTCAAGCTTACACCTGACTAGTCATCGGGATAATAGCCCCGGCCCCACAGTACTGCTACCAGTTAAATCGCGAGATGTGTATCTGGCTCCCAGATTCTTAAATATCCTCGACTACCGCGCACAAGGAATCGTCCCCCAAGTTATTGCTCCATGCTGGACCCCCTCAAATCCAACCGCAGGGTCCCACAGAGATCTGGCCTCCCACACTGCTGCTTGAAGCCCTTAATATTCAATTGTTCCACCAGCGTACCTCGAAGGGCTAGGACCCAACCCTTACTCGACATGAAGTTTAATTAGCAAGTTAGTGAATTCTAGTCATTTTATGTTCCAACATTCTTCTAAGATATGAAGAAACGATAACCTCACTACTAAAAAGGACCCATAATAGCGTCACCTCACTACTACGAAAATAGGATTTCACATCGGTTTTTAAGTACTATTCACATCGATTTTAAAACCGATGTATCCACCGATGTTAAAATTTACATCAGTTTTTAAAAACCGATGTGAAAATGAGTAATTCACATCGGTTATGCCACAACCGATGTGAAATTGATGCAAAAAAAAATTCACATCGGTTTCTTCAATAACCGATGTGAATTGCCGTAATTCACATCGGTTTTGAGTTCTAACCGATGTAAATTTGAAGCTAAAAATTTAACGTCAGTTTCTTAAATTACAAGATTTATTAAAAACAAAATTGCATTATCAGTGAGAAATCGATAATGGAATGTCTGCCACAAGTTCATTGTCAAGTTTAATAATTGTGATTTATTCATAGAGCAACAACCACACAAACTTAAATGTTCACTACATTGTTCCATCCAAGAGCATACTACATATACTCATGGAGTCTATATATTGTTCATAACACCATATATAGACAACATACAAAATAACTCGAGACTCGAACGGACATAGGAAGACAACTTCTTCATATTTTAACTCGATGCCTGCAAAAAGAAGAAATATGTGTGAAGTAAGGAAACTTTATTCACATTCATGTCAGTAACATACAACAGAAACAAATGGTAAGTTGTAAATTGTTGTATTAGATGGCAAAACCTTTACCGAAAGACGGGTTTTGTAGAGCTGAATTAGCCACTTTGGATCGCATTTTGTTTGCTTGTAAGCATCAATCTTGTTCATCTACTGCACGAACATTAAACGATCTTTTCACCCTCCCGGAATATGAGTTAAGCGAAAACAACACGCGATAAGGAGATCCAGATTACACGTTAATGCCAATTGAAAATAAAAAGAATAGGCTCGACTATTCGTCCTGTAGACTTCATAAAAATTTGGAGTATTTTCCAGACTCTTATTATATTATCTATATGCTATCTCGGTAAAATTTAGGGACCTCCAAATACCCAGATAGCTTGGGCCTGCAGGATGTTATATCATAATCGAACACTTCTAGCAAAAAGATCTGAAACCTTTCAATAAATGTATATTGATACTAAATGTATATCATAATCGAACACTTTTATTTTGAAAAATAAATTATACACAACAAGATCATGTTCCTGTAACTGGTATTATATTATGTTAGAATACAAGCATAGTAGCAAACATCCAGGAGTGATGTCATGTAACTATAAACACTGTCATGGCCTCAATACTTTCAGCAATCAAAATATTTTTCATTCCTTTCGCCTCTGTTCCAAAACCCTTCCATTTATCAGTAAGTGCAGCAATTTTATTTTATTTTACTAGATAAGAGAAACTCAATGACATGGTGCACTGTGCCGATAATTTCAGGAATTAAAAACTTGAAAATTTAAATATCAAGATACTTGGAAGACCCCTCAGGTTTACTAGGGAAACACAACATCCTCATCATTCTTTTGACGAAATAACCAAAATAAAAGTATGTATTTTGGAGGCCACAATCGAATTTCTCAATGAGAGCTGATCAGTTCCTGGATCTTCACGTAAACAGTAGTCACCACATTTCCCATTAACTCTACCATTTTAAACAGTAGTCACCACATTTCCCATTAACACTTCTAGCAAAAAGATCTGAAACCTTTCAATCGATCTAAAAACAATATTCATTTCTAAAGTTGCCATATTGCATTGTCCCCATTTCTTGTTTCAATATTGCATCAGATACATGGATAAAAAGAAAAAGAAAAAAAGAACATACCCCTTGGATTCTCTTGGAGCATTTTGGTCCACTTGCCCTCTTCTTGGTGCTCTGATACACTAGCTTTCCCCCTGATTTCCCACACAGAGCACCACATAAACCAAATCAATCCACGGAATAAAAGTTCAATACATAACACAAAACCCTGGACGAATATGAACAGACATTACTTCAAATCAAAACCATCTCAATTAACAACATTACATCATATACTAAGAACTAAATACACATTTCAAAAGGTAAATTACAAAATTTTCAGAGAAATCTCAAATTTTCAACACATTCTCCTGGTTTCGTTCATTAATTAATGTTAGAAATATGAAGACAAGACAAATCTAAGAAGAAGGGGATCACAAACTAGGAATACAAAATCAAACCAAGTAGAAATAATCGAATTCAAAATCTGGAACAAAATGAACCACGAAAATTTAACCCAACACACAAAAAAAAATAAGAAATTAAAAAAAATGCTGAACCTAAAAGTTGAAATTTCAGAAATAAAAAATCTTACGAACAATTTCATCTGTGTTTGTCGAGAAACCTGGTCTGATTATCTAAAACCTCAAGCGCCGTCAAAATCGGGGGTAAACCCTCATCGAACCTCACATCGACGGCACCGATGACCTGGCACACCTTTCCGATCGCCCCTTGACCGGTGAACTCATCCGTGATCTTTCCACCGGCTCCACTGCTGGGGGATTTGGATGGGGGAGGAGCGGCAACGACGGCAGACGTAGCATAATGGGCGGCGAATCTATGGAGAAAATGGCCCGCGAGGATGGGCGAGAGCTGGGATTTAGGGCGGATGGAAATGGAGATCCGGGGCGGATGGAAATAGATTGACGATTGGGGTTTTTACGGATAGAAGAAGAGAGGAGTGTTTGGATTTTTATCGAGAAACCCAGCAAAAATAAAATAAATTCACATCAGTTACAAATAAAAACCGATGTCAAGTAACAATATTCACATCGGTTTTATATAAACCGATGTTACACTAAAAAAATCATTTAAATTCACATCGGTTCGTTTAGAAACCGATATCATTTAAATTCACATCGGTTCGTTTAGAAACCGATGTTAAAGTAATATATTCGCATCGGTTTCTAAATAACCGATGTTAATCGAGTATAACTCACATCGGTTTTTATAAAACCGATGTTAATTTGTTTTAAAATTTCCAATTATGCCACCGCGTCTTTTTTAACATCAGTTTTCACAAAACCGATGTTAAACGAGCGATGTTGAATGTCTTTTTTCTAGTAGTGCCTTATTAGCTTCACTGGAAAGTGAAGTTAAAGAATTAAGGGCGACAAACAAATTAAACAAAAGCGTCACATATGTGACGTCTTAAACTTTGAAAAATCAGTCAAAGTTGGTTAAATAAAGGCGTCACATATGTGACGCCATTTGAATAAATTTATTTTTTAATTTTATTCCGCTAATTGCGTCACGAAGGTGACGCCAAAGATTAAAGCTTTAGCACTACAAGAAAAACTGCATCAGACAACGATTTTTGCTCATTGTCTAACCCCCTATTTTTCCGTTGTCTATTGAGACGCCGTCTCTTACATGCCTCAGACAATGGTACAGAATCTGTTGTGTGGAAGAGTGAGAGACAACGACTTCATTTCTAAACACTGTTGTGTAATAGCCTAAAACAACAACACTCCGTTTAGAAACTATTGTGGTTTGGGATGCTACACAATAGTTTTAGAACAATACAAACTTGTCAGAAATGAAATTACACAATATTTTTGTAGAATTTGTCCATTGTCTGTCTGCTTATAACTCGAGTGTTGTTAATTTAGAATATGTTGTTAGAATTTATCAAACACAATTATTTTTTCTTTTGGATATGTTGTTAAGATTTAATAAACACAATGGTTTCTTAAAACCATAGCATTGTTTGAGGGTTAAGCGCACAAATCTTTGTTGAAATTGCGCTATTGTCGTAGTGTTGAGGCCACAACGGTTTTGTTTTCCGAAACAATTGTTAGATGTACTAAGCACAATTATTTATTTCTTACAAAGTGTTGTTTATATTTTCTATAAACAACGGTTTTATATTTGAAATATCTGTTTTTACTTGTTTTCACATAATGCCTTGTTAGAATGTTGTTTTTGTCTAATGCGAATTTTAACAACTATTTTTTAAATTTATCTAATTGCCTAATGACAGATCAGACAATGATTTTATTTGCATTAGAACTGCTCATTTAGACAACTTCAATTTACAAAAACAACCAATATTAATCATTAAATAAATAAATACCAACCAATATTCATAATTAAAGTCGCAACAAATATTTACTAGCACCTATACATCTAAAACATCTAAACAAACATTCTCCGACTTTCATATATTCTAATTCATGTCCATTCTTCTCGGCTTAGTTTCACCTTTGCAAGAAATGCAAATCTTGTTGAAGTGTCATGACTCAATTTCATAAACTACATTTAGGTCTCTTATATTTTTAAAACGGTTGTCTAATCCTCCAAGTTTGCACAACAACACCGACAAAAAGCCTTGTCTGATTGGTTTTTATAGACAATGGTTTTTAAACCGTTGTAATGTACTTGGATTATACAATATTTTTTCGAGGATGAATATAAACTGTTGTCTGTTAATTTCAGCCAACACTTTTTCGGCCGACTGTTGTCTGACTAGTGTTGTGTGATTACATTTTTCCTGTAGTGTAGCGTCACATATATGACGCCAAGAAGGACTAGTCGATTTTTTTAAAAAAATATTTTTCCTTAAATGCTGTCATATATATGATGCCATTAAACTACTAAAAAAATAGGTGTCACATAAGTGACGCTGTTATCAAATTAAATATATTTATATATCCTAAATCTATTTTAAATGTACAAATTTGTATTGGTTTAAATATTAAATAACTATAAATAGTGAACTTAAAATTATATTTAATAATTATAGTGTAAGAAATTTATTAACATTAAGAAGTTAAATTACAGTATATTTATTTTTGTTTAAATATTTTGAAAATTGATTTATTTTGACAAAATAAATTAAATATAAGTACGAAATATAGTATACAGATAAATAAATATAATGTAATATATTTACTAAATCAAAACATAGCTCATTGGTAAAGGCCACACATCTATCCCCATAGTGGTTAAAGGATAGGCATTATAAATAAATGTAATGTAATATAATTTTTGTGAGAGCTTCTGTGTAATTTTTTTCGTGATAGTTTTTCTGTCAAACGATGTATGAGCTTTAAAAAATACTTACTCAAATATTGGCTTCACACATGTGAAGCCAAAGAATAAGTTCAGAATGATTGCGTAGGCAGTAGGTGGAGCACGAATATGGTAGTTGACAAGTTTTAGTTTCACATATGTGAAGCTAATGTGCATGACAAAATCCATAGCCGCCTAAAGGCATCACATATCTGACGCTAATAAGAAAATTTTCAAAAATTTTGGCAGAAGTTTGAAATTTTTGACATGGACGCGAGGGGATTTTGAGTTTAATGAAATACTTTGGCTTCAGCTATTGGGTTCCAGAATATATTATAAATACAACATCACTACAAACCTTCATTCATTCCAAAATTATAATCCACATTTCATCTCATTTCTTCAATTTTCATCTCTCAAATTTCAAGGTAATTTCTAAATTATTTTTAATTTTGTTAATAATTTTACTTATATTATTTTTTATTTATACTAACTTATTAATATTTTTTGTTTTGTTTTTTGTTTTGAAGGATTTTTATTTATTTAACTATAAGTGAATTGTTAAAATAAATACACAGTATGTGCCTTAGTCTACAGGCTATTGGGCTTCTCCCAACTAGTATAGGGCTAAGCCTATTAGAATGTTCCAGAATATGTAATCTCTCCCTATTTAAAGGGACCATATTAATGAGAATATATATCTTCTTCTGCCCTAATTATTGTCTTGTGTGCTTTTACTACAACACGCACATAGTTCCCAGCTGAGCAAGAAAAAATCACCTCCCGTTTTTTTTCTGAAAATCCCTAAAAAAAAGAAAAAATCAGATTTTTTTTCTGCAAACCCTACGTCTTCTTGTTCTTCTTCCCAGCCGTAGGCAGATCCGCCGCCTCGCTCATCCTGCCCGTCTTCTGCAATCGGCCGCCGGTTTCCAGCCCTTCCGCAGCTGTCGCTCATTCCCTCCGACTAGAAACCCTAACCTCGTCGCCTGATTTGTCGTCCCCTCGGCCAAAACTGCAAGTTCCAATGTCCAGACTGAAGAGCACGTTCGGGACAAGTAAAGATGAAGATGGTGACTTGTGGGTTCTGTACCCGATAGTGCCAAAAAAAATGATTGCAAAATGTACAACTGCAAAGGCCAGCTGGGTAGTTGGCGAAGATGATCCTCGACTTTCACCGGTGACAACAACCCGCGACCAAACCCGCCCAACTTCCATCACGACCTGCCTCCGTCGCCCAGAACCGCGACCTGCCTCCGACGCCCAGACCTCCCTCCGGCTCATACTCCGATTTCAGATCCCAGCCCACCTTCCAACTCGACCCGTCGCTGCAGTCCAGATTCCGGCCCTCTCAGCCCGTCCGTATAGCTCGTTCGCAAGCCCAGTTTCTGGAGTGCCCGACCCGACCCGGTTGCTGATCCGACCCCATCTGCCCGGCAGTTCGTTTTTAGACCCTTTTCTATCCATATTCACGAAGTAAGGTACATAATATGAACCCTATTATCTGCAATATACGTTTTTTTACATGCTTTTAATTACCTTTGGCTGTATATTATATCCAAAATTTATTTATGCTTAATTAAACCAACTAAAAGCATGATGCATTAATAATTTTAATTAAATCAAAATAAACTGCTTAAAGAAGCTTGGATTAAAATTAATTCATACGAACTAACGTATATTGCGCCATAAGACACCTCTTTGACTGCATACATATGTGTATAGATATATTTCTAGGATTATATGTCTATATCTATAAATATGCATATATTTTGCATGCGTCTATAGATATTGTATGCAATTAGGCTACATAATTAGTAGATATTAATTCCTATCTTCCGGAAGATAGGAAGAGGAACAGGGAGGGCCGCGGCGCACTCCTCCTGCGCTGCGGCACATAATTTTTCTTCAATTCCCCTCCCTCTTTGGACTCCGGGCCGCGGCACAAGCCCTCCGGGCCGCGGCCCCCTGGAACATCTTCGCTTCAGTTTTTTTGAGTGTGCCGCGGCACACCTTGCCCGGACCACGGCACACAGTGTCAATGCAGGCTGGGATCCTTTTTTATGCAACAGTGTGTTGTGTTTCTTTGGCAGACTTCACCTACATCATTTGAGAGACACGAGAGAGAGAGCTAGAGAGAGAAAAGAAAGAGAGATATACTTGTTCGATTTCCCGGAGTTGTACCGATCGGATCGTCGTGATATTTTGACAAGAGCTTGATAGCGATTGGGCAAATCTTTTCACCAGAATAGATCGAGGTTTTGAGTCCGGAAGTTCGGGTATTTTGTTAGCTTTTTCTGTAAGCTATTTACAGTGTTTTTCTTTCTCGACCTTGTTGTTGTTGTGTATTCCAAATACTTGATGATCGTTTATTACCAAGTATTTGAAGATTATTGTTGTATACCTTTAGTTTGTACTAGGGACGAATTGTGTATTGTGAATTGGTGATAGTAGATTTAAGTGGCTTCAGTCCTGTGCTTTTTACTCTTGTCTTGAGGGGTTTTCCACGCTAAAAATTGTGTCTCGCTGTTTATCATTTTGATATCATTTGTATTGTTTGTCGAGTTGTATTTGATTTACTCTATGTTGTGTCGCAATTAACACATCTCGACGGCGATCGACGTAAGGGCCGAGCGACCGAGTCAGCGTCAAATGAGCCACGGCACACCTACCAAACGAAGATCCCAGATCAAGTCCAAGTGCCAAGCGATCGACATCCAGGGCGATCGTCTCTTGGCACATAACGATCGACTCTGGTGCCCGGCCAAGGACGACCGCCTCATGCCACGTGTAAAACTAACATCCGTCGCATCTACCAAAATCGGATCTCGGAGTAAAGACCGACGTGCAGATCCGGAAAAGGCGCCGTAGGAAAAGTCCTTTGACTCCAGCCCATCAACAGCTGTCAACGACAAGGACAAACTCACCTACCCACAGACCCGTCGAAAGGTCCTAGGAGGGCCCTCCCAAGACAACGACTTAAGACGCGTGTTGCCCTCTCATTAGTTCGCACATCCGGCTGCCAGCAGCTGCTGTGGACTTTAAAGAGACCAACCCACCTGCTGAGACGATCGCCTGCTTATTATATACAAGAAAGGCGATCGCCCGCTCGGGATCAAGACATCCCAGCTACCTCCTCTCCTATAAATAGAAGGCTTCCTGCACTTGGAAACCTCTCGGCTTTTTCTCTCGGCTTTTCTCTTGACTCTATCTAGGATTTCTCTCTCAAAACTTCTTAACCAAAATACGGTCGGCAGAAACGAGAACTCCCTACAGTTCATGAACTCACAGAGCAGCACTCAAGAGCTAGATAACTAGGGACTTTACACTCATTGTAATTGTACTCTTACATTAATATTTGTACCCCCAACGTATTCATATTAATAATATCTCGCGAGAGCATTCAAGCTCGGGCCTAACAAACCAGGCAAATTATATGTTATTTACATTCCCTCGGACGTGCTCTCGCATTTTGTTTGTTACTCTCCCGAATCTATATCCAGCTATCCCTTCCGAATAATATTTTGGGTAACAACACTCTACTCGTCGGTAACCTCAAAGTTACAATTGAGATTAGGAAAGTTGTCAAATGAGGTTCCGCATTTCTCGTTATGACGTCTTTGTGTCGTTTTTTTCCAACAAAGTGGTATCGGAGCCACGTTGTTTCGTGGTTGTATTATCTCATTGTAAGATGGAAGCCAATACAAGTAGAATGGTGAATTTAAATGGTTCGAACTACCATATATGGAAGGGCAAGATGAAGGACCTTTTATATGTGAAGGGTTATTATCTACAAGTGTTTTGCAAGGACAAACCGGACGGGAAGTCAGAGTCGGAATGGACTATTTTGCATCGCCAAGTGTGTGGCTATATTCGACAATGGGTTGATGATAATGTGTTGAATCATATTAGTGGAGAAAAGGATGCTCGAGAATTGTGGCACAAGCTCGAGCAATTGTATGCTCGGAAGACGGGGAATAATAAGCTATTCCTCATTAAAAAAATGATGAACCTAAAATATCGAGATGGGACTCCTCTGTCGGATCATTTGAATGCATTCCAAGGCATCATTAATCAACTTTCAGGAATAGGCATTAAAGTCGAAGAGGAGTTTCAAGCTTTGTGGTTGTTGGGAACATTGCCGGATAATTGGGAGACGTTTCGTACATCGTTGTCTAACTCTGCCCCTGATGGTGTCATTTCGATGGAACTTGCAAAGGGGAACATGCTGAACGAGGAGGTCCGAAGAAAGTCATAGGGATCTTCGTCACAGTCGGATGTTCTTGTTACCGAAAGACGGGAGAGAGATCAAAGCAGAGTCCGAGTAATAGAGGGCCACAAAGAAGTAATTCCAGGGGGAAGTTTTCCAATATTGAATGCTACCATTGTGGTAAGAAAGGGCATACGAAGAAATTTTGCCGACAACTAAAGAAGCAAAATCGCCAAGGCGGAGTAAACACTCAAAAGAAGGAGAGCAGGAGTAATGAGAAAGCCGAAGTAAATACTACTACCGAGGAGTTCTTTATATGTTGCGATTATGACATGGTGAACCTTGCCAGAGATGAGTCGAGCTGGGTGGTCGACCATGGAGCTACGTGTCATGTTACGTCACGTAGGGATTTCTATTCCTCTTATACTCCGGGTGACTATGGGATAGTCAAGATGGGTAACGATGGGCTATCTAAGATTGTTGGAGTAGGAGACGTACATTTGAGGTTCGACACCGATGTGGAACTTGTTTTACGTAATGTGAAACATATTCCGGATATGAGGCTAATTGTAATTTCCGTTGGCTTACTCGATGATGATGGCTATTGTAGCGGTTTTGGCAAGGGATTGTGGAAACTCACTCGAGGTTCCTTGATTGTCGGAAGAGGAGAGAAGACAGGAAAACTGTACGTGACACTTCCAAAGGTCACGATAAATGCCGTGAACATAGTTGACAATAATGACATGACCGAGCTATGGCATAAGAGGCTCGGTCACATGAGCGAGAAAGGGATGGCGCTATTATCAAAGAAGGATGTGCTATCCAGGGTTCATGTTCATCTTAAAAGGTGCTCTCACTGTCTAGCTGGGAAGCAAACGAGAGTCACTTTTAAGAGCCATACCCCTTCACGGAAGGAGAATATTCTTGATCTTATACATTCCGATGTTTATGGTCCTATGAAGACTAGGACGCTTGGTGGTTGCCTATATTTTGTCATATTCATCGACGATCATTCGAGGAAGGTATGGGCATACACCTTAAAGACCAAAGACCAAGTTTTAGATGTTTTTAAATAGTTTCATGCCTCAGTGGAGAGAGACCAGGAAAAAGTTGAAGTGTATTCGGATGGATAATGGTGGAGAATACACTGGGGCTTTTGATGTGTATTGCCGAGAGCAAGGGATCCGACATCAAAAGTCACCATCGAAGACTCCGCAACTTAATGGCTTGGCAGAGAGGATGAATCGTACTTTGGTTGAGAGAGCTTGATGTTTGCTTTTACATGACGAATTACCAAAGTCATTTTGGGGAGAAGCTTTGAACACGGCAGTTCATGTGATTAATTTGACGTCGTGTGTTCCTTTGAAGTTTGATGTCTCGGACAAAGTGTGGAGCGGTAAAGACATTTAATATCGCCACTTACGGGTTTTCGGGTGTAAAGCATTTGTACACATTCCGAAAGATGAGAGGTCAAAGCTTGATTCCAAGACGAAACTATGTATCTTTATTGGCTATGGTCTTGATGAGTTCGGGTATATATTGTATGACCCGGTGATTAAGAAGCTTGTTCGTTGGAGAGATGTTGTTTTTGTTGAAGATCAAACGATGAAGGATGTTGCGAGTGGAGGGTTGTCTCCACCATTGTTTTAAAAATCGGTCGAAGCGTACGCCTTGAGGCGCGCCTCGACTCGAAGCGGCCGAAAAATGAACCGAGGAGCACGCTCTGGGGGTCACTGGGTGAAGCGTACGTTTTTTTAGGGTGAGGCGTACGCCTCGAAACGTGTCCGCCTTGAGGCGGAAAAGCGGGCGCCTTGTGTCCACCGACCAATTTTGGCTTGTTGACCGCTTTTTGATTGTTTTTTACTTTTTTTTTTAATTCTTTACTTTTACGTTATTTATAATAATAAAACCCTAAATTAAAAAACCAAAAATCGCACTCTTCCAGTCGGCCGTTCCTCTGCTCTCTTCCAATCACGCTTTTCTTCATTCCTCTGCTCTCTTCCAGTCGGCCGTTCCTCTCTGTCGCCGGCAGCGAAGTCGCGCACACACACGCATGCCGGAGATCTCTTCGTCGGGCCTCTCTGTCACCTAGTACGTATTTTTTGGGGTTAAACTCCTCTTACTCTTCTTACTCTTCTTACTATGTTTGCTTAACAACTCTTCTTACTCTGTTTTTTGATTTTTTTTTGGGTTGATTTTTGTGGTATTGACAAGAATTATGGTGGGAGGAGGATCGAAGGGCAGTTCAAGAAAAGACCCGGCTTGGAAGTATGGTAAAGAAATTCAAGTTGAAGGAAAGCATTACAAATACATTGAATGCAATTTTTGTTTGAAAACTATTAAGGGAGGTGTGAAAAGAATGAAGGATCATCTTGCCGGTACACATAAAGATGCAAAGCCATGTAGTAGTAGTATACCTGAAGAAGTGAAGCAAGAAATTAAAGATTATTTGAAGAGAGGAGAGCAATTAAAAATCAGTGCTCAAAGGGATTTTGAGGAGATGGTGGACAGTGCTCTTATTACAATAACCAAGGCTCGATGGGAAGAGGAGGTTCGAGTTAACAATTCACCCATAGGCATCAAACACTTAGCAAAACACCACGTCAAACCACAACGCACCGAAATGGAACCATATACGTCCACACGCAATATCAAGTGCAACATCAACACCAAACATATCCATAGAATTCACATATTCATTCACAAACCACAACATTCACAAAACACACGCGTTTTGAAAACAAGCCTTTAACAAGGCTAAACCGAATGTTTTGAAAGTTCAATTCAAACGACCAAACAAACACATTTATACGATCACCAATTATCATATCCACAAAACAAGAATTATATGGACAAGGTACTTGCCTCGAATAACCACAACATGGAGAATCGACCGAAGTAGGTTGGCACGGACCGGCTACCAACTCGCCGACTCCACCGAACACCAACTCGCGATAATAAACTACGAAGGACAATAACAACAATTAAAATGAATTCCATAGCACGACTTAAAGCCGTTGAATTCAAAGAACGAATGACGAAAGTTCAAGTGTTTCCCCCAAAATGGCCAAGAACACGATTCGTCCCGTCAAAACACGAAAACGGAATTCCAAACCGAAATATGGATATACAATCCATAGGATATGTTTAACAGCATCATTTAACAACAATCGATCCATCAAAAACGGATGGAAAACAAAATCAAGAACGAATCCCCCAAAATGTCGATTCGAAGGAAATCAAGAATTATACCTTGATTCGACGAAGAACAATGGATTAAATGATGTTAAACACATGAATAATACTAAGATTAATCATACCCATCATAGATTAATCAACAATACGGAACGAATCGGACGAAAACTCAAAAACCCCAAAATTCAAGAAACTAGGGTTCTAAGAAGAGATTATCTTGATTCGCTGGATCAAAGGATGATATGGGATGATCAATCAATTATATGAACTCAAGAACTTCATGGATTTGTTGTTCAACAACATGGCTTCGCCTCCTTCGAAACTCCAGCCGTGGACAGAAAAGAAAGGAAATGAAAAACGAGTGAAAATGAGGCTGCTCTGTCACATATATACTGGGCCGGAACTAGCGTGCGCTAGCCTTCCCGGACTAGCATCCGCTATCGGCTAGTATCGGCCCAGAAATCTCAGCCAGGGCCCGCACGATCTGGCACTGCCGACCAAACCTGCCGACCGTGACCTGCCCGCCTGACCCCCGCTAGCGTGCGCTGTGCGGACGCTAGCGCACGCTAGCCGACCTGTCCAGTAACCTCTGTACTAAACAGCTCGCCCAGGTAACGTACGCTAGTCGGCCGACAGCGTGCGCTACCCCTGCCGGTTAGCGTGCGCCACGACCGACAGTAGCGTGCGCTACCTGCCGATCCTACCCAAGTCCAGAACCTCAGAACCCCTCTGCCCAGACCCGATAGCGTACACTGGGCCGGTCGACAGCGTGCGCTACACCTGCCGAAGAAGCGCTGCGCAGCCTCTTCCGGCCGTGGCGTGCGCTACGCCGGTTCTCGCGTGCTCGTCCAAAGGCACAAAGACTTCCCGATGCCGCACCTGTCCGGCCAGCTGCTCAGCCGCCATGACTCGACGACTCAATTTTCGAAAACGTACGGAACGAACACGACGAAAAGTTCGCAAACAACATCAACGACCCGAAATGAAAACATAATGCAATAATTAATCATACGCGACCAAGAAAATGGTCGAGACAACAACTACAGATATGGATACCCATAACTTTGGGTAAATTACAAAATGGCCCAAAACGCCCGAAAATCACGATACGTGATCGAATAACCAAACCGAAGTTCACCACACGTCTAACAAAGTTAAACGGACTTACAGGAAACTCGAACCAGCAGTTTCGAACGAGATTCGCAAGAATCGAATCCAAGTGTGGAAGCCAAAAAGCACGGAACTCAACAAAACCACACCGAAACGAACTCGGATGACAAAAAGTGCAGAATTAATCATTCTCGTAATGACAAAATGGTCATGAGCGAGTCGTCAAAACGGATTTTCGCCTAAAAAAGAAATTACCGGAAATCGAAATTACGGGTATTACAATGGTGCCCTCGTGTGTTTCAGGTATACGCATTATTTTGCATGCAAAAAAATTTATGTATCAAAATTTTTGGTGACATTACAATCTTTAGAGTGTTACTTGGCTTTTTAGTTTCGCGTTGCGATTTCGGTAGCCTTCTATGAGTATGTTTTGGTCCTTATCAGTTTCTCGTGGTGGTACGTGGCAAGACCATTACAGTTTTGTTAGATTGCTGCAATCTCATGAGCCAAGCGTAGCATCAGACATCTGCTCCTTTTATTAGGCTTAGGCAACAAAAGTATCTTCTTCACATGCTTGTTTGCTCTCTGATGCATCTCGTTTTTTCGTTTATATTCTTACGTCCACGTTGCGATTTCAGTAGCTTTTTTTGGGTATTTTTTGGTCCCTATCAGTTTCTCGTTGCGGTGTGCGGTAGGTGTTGGAATATAAAACGTAGCGGAAGGAAGTTGGTGGAAATTATTTAATGAAAGGTTTTATAAACTAACCAACAGAAAAACCGGATCTATTTAGGCTTGTCAATTAATTAACTAAACAGATTAATAAACAATTAAATAAACATATTTACGCATGGGAGTCGGTAATTTATACCTTTGACGCGAAGTGGTAGAAATTCCCTTTTGGCCGATTTGTCTCCTCTTCGTGTTCCTCTCCGATCTTCTTGTATTTCTACCTCAAGATCTTCTAGAGTATATCCCGCCTACGTGCGGATGTCGTGTGGGCAACAGTCTACCGGACTACTTGGAATGCAATATGGATCGGCCGAACTTTCCCTTCTCAAGAAACTCACGATTTTTGTTCTCTCTATTTTTCTTGAATATTTTGGTATTTTTAGAAAAATATTGTGTTAACTAAATTATGGAATCCAAGACACGAGTCAAGATCCACAATTAAACACACACACAAAAATTGATTTTCTTGGGGAATAATAATGTGAAAATCGGCCAAGACATGTTCTCCTTTTATAGGTGTTTTGGGCTACTCTAGGGATCTTAAGGAGGATATGGTAAGGACTCTTAATAGATATCATCTTCCTATATTAGAACTCTTCCTAATATAATGACTCTATTAATATCAACTTAGTCCACTAAAAAGTTGATATTGCACTTTCTACCAAAATCCCAAATTACGAGATTGAGCTCCTTTTTGAATCAATTATTTCCCGTGTTTAAGATATTCCATGTCCATTAATTAATTTAAGCTACTGATAGCTTTTAATTAATTAATATGTTATACGTGAGTATACCACTCGACCTTTATTATTATATCGGAAAATTAATTCCACCTGCAGGGTTTAATATAATAATCCTTTCGAGTGCCTCAAGGGACATGATTAACCCGACTGGTCGGGACACGATTTCTAGCTATAATATTAATTATCATATAAATAATAATATTGCCCAAAATATCGAGCATATTGAGTCAATTATTGTGACTCTCACCCATGATAAATCAAAGCAATAAATATTAAATTTATATAATTAAATATTAATCACTATAATTAAGAAATAATAATTATCCGAGATGTACGTTCTTCTTATAGTCAGTACAGAAGAATCTATGTCACCTCGATCCTGTTCAACGTATACCGAATACGCTAATATATGCTAATGGTCAAGACAACCAATCTCAAGCATATACTACAACCTCTCACATAACGGTCTAATGTTATATAGGTTGTTAACTAATTATTACTATATAAGGAACCGATAATGTGATCTTCTGTGTGACACGACACACCACATTATCTATAATTTAAAGTAATTTAGACTATATTTTCATAACCATAGCGTGAATAAATATGCAAAACATGTGATAAATGAATTAAATATTCTCATAGATAAAGACCGGGAAATTAGGTAATACAAGCATAAAGTATGCTTTGACGTATACAACCCTAACAATCTCCCACTTATACTCAAAGCATGCTTTTGAAGTATACTATCTAGACTATGTCTATCTATCTCCCACTCATACTCAAAGAAATGCTGCCATACATCTCAACCCCATTCCTTCCACATGCCCTTCAAATGACTTTGAGGGCAACCCTTTCGTGAAAGGATCAGCTAGGTTGTCTCCAGATGCTATCTTGGAGACAATAATCTTCCCTCTCTTCACAAAATCTCGAATGATATGATATTTGCGCTTGATATGTTTGCTTGATTTGTGGGCCTGTGGTTCCTTCGAATTTGCAATAGCACCGGTATTATCATAATAAAGTGTAATACTCCTAGGTAAATCAGGAATCACACCCAAATCCTTTAGGAAGTACTTGAGCCATACCGCCTCTTTAGCTGCCTCTGAGGCTGCTACATACTCGGCTTCCACGGTAGAGTCCGCTATGCATTTCTGCTTCACACTCCTCCAACTGATGGCTGCACCTCCTGAAAACATATCCGAAAGTTGATTTCGACTTTTCTTTGTCTGCACTAAAATCTGAGTCAGTGTAACCCAAAGGACAAAGTGTATCTGATTGATATACAATCATATGCTCCCTAGTCCTTCTTAGGTACTTGAGTATATGCTTGACAGCAATCCAATGTCCCGGTCCTGGGTTTGACTGATATCTCGCCACCATGCCTACAGCATGACAGATATCAGGCCTAGTGCAAAGCATAGCATACATGAGGCTTTCCACTGCCGAAGCATAAGGGACCAGCTTCATGTCATCTATCTCCTTCTGTATCTTAGGACACATAGCCTTAGATAGCTGAATTCCATGTCTATAAGGTAAGAAACTTTTCTTGGAATTCTTTATGCTAAACTGCTTTAGCACCATATCGATATAGGATGCCTGAGATAAGCACAACATCCTTTTCTTGCGATCTCGAAAGATCTTAATACCAAGGATGTGCCCAGCTTCTCCCAAATCCTTCATATCGAATCGCCGTACCATACTTACGTCTGATGATACCTTCACATTGTTTCCAATTAGAAGTATATCATCTACGTACAGTACAAGAAACACCAGCACGTTTCCATCGCACTTTTTGTATACACAAACCTCACTAGGACACTGTTTAAAACCATACGATTGAATGACCTCATCAAATCGCATGTTCCAAGACCTTGATGCTTGCTTGAGGCCATAAATGGCTCTCTTAAGTTTGCATACTAAGTGCTCCTCTCCTTCAGCAATGAATCCTTCAGGTTGGCGCATGTAGATTTTCTTATCAAGACTCCCGTTCAAGAACGCAGTCTTGACATCCATCTGCCAAATCTCCATATCCAAATGCGCAGCTATAGCTAAGAGAATCCGGATTGATTTAAGCATGGCTACTGGCGAAAAGGTCTCATCGTAGTCGATGCCCTCCTTCTGAGTGTAAACTTTCACTACAAGCCTTGCTTTGAAGGTTTCAACCTTCCCTTTCGATCCTCTATTACGCTTGTAGACCCACTTACTTCCAATGGGTTTTACCCCATTGGGTAGATCTACTAGCTCCCACACTTGATTAGAATCCATAGATCCCATTTCGGATTCCATTGCTGTTTTCCAGGATTCAGCATCCTTGTCTTGAACTGCTTGTTTGTACGTACATGGATCCATTTTATCCTGGTCTGGGGAGTGGTCCGAAGATGCTCCCACGCCGATGAAACATTCAAGTTGACGAACAACCCTCCCACTACGACGAGGCGTGTCCTTAGTTTGCATATCCACAATAGTGTCGATACGTGGTACACTAGGTGTTTGCACAATTGGTATTGTCAAAATCTCGCCCCTCAGTTCTTCTAGAATGACCTCACTTCTAGGCTTGTGGCTTATCACATAGTCCTCCACTAAGAACCGGGCATTGGTGCTAACAATGACCTTATGGTCTTTAGGACTGTAGAATAAGCCACCTTTCGTTCCCTTCGGATATCCTACAAATACTCGTACTTTTGTATGAGATGCCAACTTATCAGCTTCCTTATTCAGCACGTATGCTGGTGAACCCCAAATCCGAATATGTCCTAGACTGGGCTTGCGCCCATTCCACAGTTCCGTGGGTGTTTTTGGAACTAATTTCGAAGGCACCAAGTTTAGAATGTATGCCGCTGTTTCCAAAGCGTATCCCCAAAATTAAATAGGCAAATCAGAATAACTCATCATTGACCTAACCATCTCTAATAAAGTACGATTCCTTCATTCAGCAACACCATTTTGTTGTGGTGTACCAGGCGCTGTGAGCTGGGAAGTAATCCCCTCATGTGCCAAGAAATCCAAAAACTCTCCACTAAGGTATTCGCCACCACGATCAGATCGTAGTGACTTGATACTCTGCCCATGACGCTTCTCCGTTTCAGCCTTGAATTCTTTGAACTTATCAAAAGATTCAGACTTACGTCGCATCAAATAGCACTACGCCATATATGGGCTTTAACAACGCTTTTTTCAGTGTTACAAGCAAAAGTGTAGCCATATATGTCTTGAAAGTGATCTAGGCCTACACTTTTTTTTGGTGTTAGCATTGCTATCGATCACTATTACTGTAGACGTTATTCCGTATCTACGGTAACATTGAAGTCGGTGTAGCCGTTGGTCTTTAAAAATGTGTTGCCGTTGATATTTAAAAATCAATAAAAATTTAGCGGTATGCCTTTGTCCAAATATTTCAATATTCACTCCAAATATTTCAATATTCAGATGAATGAATAACACTCTCAAGTCAACTCTCAACTCTCTCTCTCTCAAACGCGAAGAAAGAAAAGCATGAACGAATAACACCAACTCACTCTCTCTGAACTCTCTCTGTCAACTCTCTCCCAAATTTCTTCAGGGATTCTTCATGGGGGTTCTTCACCAAGAAATTAGGGCTTGTAGATTAGGGGGTTCAATTAGGGCTTCGATTACGGGTTAGGGTTCGATTCAGGTTCAACTGGGTTCGATTCAGGTTCAACTAGGGCTTCGATTCGGCGTAGGGTTACATTCTCTACTTGATAAGGTATTCTTCTTATTCTTGTTTGGATTACATGTTATTTGCTTATCTGTTTTGATTGCATGTTATTTGTTCTTATCTCTTTGTTTTTCTTATTTCTTGTTCTTCTTATCTCTCTGTTTTTCTTATTTGCTTATCTGTTTCGATTGCATGTTATCATTCTTATCTCTCTGTTTTTTCTTTGTGCTTATGTTGAGATGTGCTTGATTTTTAAAGCTATGTTACATTTTTGGGAAATTTGGGATATTTTTTATTTGGTTATAAATATGTTCTGTATGTTTTATGTAATGTAGTTATTCCGAAAATATCTAGACTAACCTAGTCATTACGAAAATCAAACCAATTTACAAAAATTCCTTTCACAAAATAACAACAGTGAAGCTCATGTTTCATATCTTAAAACAAATGTATCCAAATACTATGTGTTTTGGTTGAAAATGTGTTTATTTCTTATGTCTTGTGATGTATGTAAAATATTCATTAACATTTATAAATGTTTATTATATGTGTGCATTATGTGAAGGCCTGTAGTCTAAATAGGTATGTTTGTTTTATGACCTCGGAGTTATACGAATAATTAGGTGTGCTATGTTAAGGTTTGAATGTGTATCACATCAATATTGCTTTGTGATTGTTTATAAATATTTAACATGAGTATACGACCATGTTTTATCCAATCTTGAAGGATGCAATGTGAATTTGACACTACTTTGACCTTTTAATGTGAGAGAGTATTGCCTTGTTGAAGTTTTTTTGCTGCTTATTGTTGATAGTGTATGTGTCTTGATGGTATACCTGTATTGTCAATGTGGATAGAATCATTAAGCAGGTTCCAATAATTTTTCTTTAGCCCTTGCTCATCGAATTTTTAAGTAGAACACTTGGCCAAAAAAAAATTGAGACTGTAGAGATTTTGTTGCACTGAATATTTTCATTCAAATATGAAATGTTATGCATACGATACAGCTGTCATCTGATTCTACTATAGCATATGTTCTTCCTTGGTTGACAAAGAACCATGTTTTGTTAATTTGTTACGTGAACGGTAGATCAGTTTTTTTTTTATTGAAAATTTCTACTTAAATCTCAGATGTGGAATTTAATTAGATTGTATTGGTATGTCATTTTTTTTTTGTAAATTAAAACACACGTACTCAGGTTTTGATTTTTTACTGTAGTCATGAGTGAGAAAGGGTATACTTGGTTAAATCTTCCCAAGTATACCAAAGATTATACTGAGGGAGTCGAATTGTTTGTGAAAAATGCGATGACCAAATTTGCCGACGGAAACGAAATACAGTGTCCTTGTGATAAGTGTGAAAATCGTTTGTGGCGGAGTCCCGACACGGTTCATGACCACCTCATTTGCAACGGACCTTGTGCAACATTTGTAGAATGGATTTATGATGTTACGTTATTAAAAAATAGTAATATCATAGATTCTGAAGTAGATATCGGAGATACCGGATTTGGAGATAATTTTGACGATATGTTGAATGTTATGTTTGGCAACAAAGGACCAAATGAAGATGCAAAGAAATTTTATCAGCTTGTCGAGGATGGAAAACAACCCCTCTATCCTAGTTGTAAGAAATTTTCTCGATTAAGTTTTTTAGTTAGGTTTTATCATTGGAAGTGCATTCATGGAGTAACGGAGTCTGCATTTAGTGAGATATTACAGTTAATAAAAGAGGCTGTTCCCGATATTAATTTGCCTGACTCCTTCAATTCCGCTAAAAGGATCATCAAAGATTTGGGTCTTGACTACAAGAAGATACATGCATGTCCAAATGACTGTATGTTGTATTGGGGTGGAATAAAAATGAAGTTTCTTGCAAAACTTGTAGTACTTCAAGGTGGAAACGAGGGGCACAACAATCGGACAATGACAATAAAATTCCTGCCAAAGTAATGAGATATTTTCCACTGATACCAAGGCTCCAACGAATGTTCATGTGTAAAGATTTTGCCAAACAAATGGTGTGGCATGGAGTAGAACGCAAAAAAGATGGGAAGTTACGACATCCGGCTGATGGTGAAGCTTGGAAGGCAATGGACGCCAAATATCCGCAATTTTCATCAGATAATCGCAATGTGAGATTGGGTTTAGCTTCTGATGGGTTCAATCCATTTCGCACAATGAGCTCTACACACAGCACATGGCCAATTGTAGTTGTAAACTACAATCTTCCTCCATGGCTGAACATGAAACCAGAAAACTTAATTCTCTCAACCCTTATACCTGGTCCAAATGATCCCGGAAACAATATTGATGTCTACATGCAACCGCTGATCGAGGAGTTGAAAGGGCTATGGAATGCCGGAGTAGAAACATATGATGCTTTGACTAATCAAACCTTTACGTTACGTGCAACTGTCCTTTGGACCATTAGTGACTTCCCTGGATATGCAATGTTGTCAGGGTGGAGCACAAAAGGAAAACTTGCATGTCCAATATGTCATTACGAGACATCATCATTGTATTTGAAGCATAGCAAGAAAGTGTGCTATATGAACCATCGGAAATTCTTAGACCCCAATCACAAATGGTGATCTGATAAAAGAAGATTTAATGGTGATGTTGAGGCTGGAACAAGTGCTCCAATGTTAACTGGCAGGCAAATTGAAATAATGTTGGATGGTTATGAGAATGATTTTGGTGGCGTGGGAAAAAAACGAAAAGTAAGTTGCGATGTCAACCCTTGGAATAAGAAGTCAATTTTTTTTGACCTGCCATATTGGAGAGACAACTTAACTCGACATAACCTTGATGTTATGCATATAGAAAAGAACATATTTGACAGTGTTCTTGGCACTTTGTTAAATATTGGTGGTAAGACGAAAGACCATGTAAATGCTCGGTATGATTTGCAAGATTTGGGCATTAGAAAGGCCCTTCATCCCACCACCTCTGCTGATGGAAAGCACATCGAAATTAGGGCAGCAAACTTTGACATGACGAACAAAGAAAAGGAATTATTTTGTTCGGTGCTTCAAAATGCTAAATTCCCTTACGGTTTTGCTTCGAACATTAGCAAATGCGTTCAAGATAAGAAAGTTGTGGGATACAAGAGTCATGATGCACATGTAATAATGCAATACTTGTTACAATTTGCTGTCAAATCAACGTTAAAGCCCGAGGTTGCAGTTCCTTTAATCAGACTTGGTGAATTTTTAAGAGGTATATGTGCCCGAGTTATTGAGTTGCACGAAATAAAGAAGCTACAACAGGAGATTATCGAAATACTCTGTCAACTTGAGATGATATTTCCAAATGCCTTCTTCGACATAATGGTTCACCTTCCGGTACATTTGTGCAAGGAAATTGAATATGGTGGACCAGTCCACCAAAGATGGATGTATTCAATCGAGCGATACCTTGGTGTATTAAAAAAATATGTCCGCAATAAGAGCAGACCTGAAGGTTCCATTGCAGAAGGGTATCTCGCTGATGAATGTTTGACATTTTGTGCAAGATTTCTAAATGACGGTGAAGATAAGTTATTGAATGAGTCTGCAACTCCAAATGTAGAAACTGGTGGGTATTATGTTTGTTCGGGGAAAAACAAAAATGGGAAAGATATTCAGTTGTCCGAAGAAATGTGGATCGCAGCTCATCGATATATTTTATTTAACTACAATGACGAGGCAGTGGAAGGGCTAATTGAGTAAGTCCTTAAAACTTAATAAAATCTGGAACATATAATAAGTAAATTAAATAATTTATCTGAGTCACTACATTGACATACTATAATTGTGTATAATTTCAGGAAACATCGTGCATTATTGGAAAATAACGTGAAGTCCAAACGGTATAAAAAAGAAAGAACACATGCCGACGAAATGTGTGACTGGTTCAGGAGTGAAATTAGGCAACAGTCAGGGGTTTCCAGGGAAGTACTTTCCTTAGCAAAGGGTCCAAGAAGAGCGGTTAAGGGGTTTAGTGGGTATGCAGTAAATGGATATAGGTTTCATACGAAAAAAAGAGATCATAAGTGCACCACACAGAATAGTGGTGTGTTTTTGACAGCCTTAACAACTAGTTTCGCAAGCTCAAGAGATTGTAATCCATCAATTGGGAATGTTAGTTACTATGGATCAATTGAAGAAATATTAGAAGTTGACTATTGGGGAGCTTCTAGTGTTGTTTTGTTTAGGTGTACTTGGTACAAAGATGAAAAGGATTCTTTTGGTTTTACTCGAGTTAACTTCAACCGAGTTTGTCAAAAACATGATCCTTTTGTCATGGCAACGCGGCAAGTGTTTTACATTGAAGATCCTATTGAAAAACATTTCAAATATCCTATTAAAAGGCTTTCAACGGAGTTTCATGAAACACGAAATTGGGTAAATGCAGTTGCAAATGATATAAATGATCAATTTTCAAATGACACAATTTTTCGTACAGTAATAGAAGAACAGGATCGTGAATTTAGTTGTTTCAGAGAAGATATCCCTATAACAGCGATTCCTATTCCGTCGCCTGAGAGAGCCGATCATGAATCAAACTTGGTAACAATTGATATTTGATAACTCACTTCATTGTCATGTAATTTGACTGACCATTTTTTCTATTTTGTTACAGGATGGACAATGATTATGTGATTATTCGATTGCACCACAAGGGACGTTTCACAAAGAATAAGTATCTTGATGGCTTACATGAGACTTTTGAGGAAGACCCTGACAGGTTTTCCTACCCAGTGCTGATGGAGTTTGTTAAAGAAATGAAGTACAAGGAGATTGGAGGCATATATGTCATAAACAATGGCTGGAAACTGGTGTCAGATGATCAAACTCTTGGTAAATATACTAACGGGAAATCTGAGCTTGATTTTTACATCGACTGCACTGTCGACAAAGCTATACCAGCAATGAAACAAATGCAACCACATGTGATTGTAAGGCCAAGACCAAGCCCTCTTAGAACTAAGGAAAAGAAAGCTGAGAAACGGACTTTTGTGACACTACAGAGTCTTCGAAAGATGAAGGGTTTGAATGATGACAAGGAAAGGAGAATTAGCACAAGGAAGAAACTAAAGTTCAGTGATCCTGATGCAAGTACTACCGGGGAGGAATTGTTAGGTTTATCGGATAACTTAACAAGGTTCGAGTGACCTGGTCCAGAGACAAAGAGAGCTGGTGAGGAATTGGGAAAAGATGTTGAAGGTGAAGGATGTAATGATTATGAAATAAGAAGGAATGAGAATCTTGCGAAAAATAAAGCAAAGTTTAAAGAACTTGGATTGGTCCCAAGTAAGCCTGCTGAGAGTTGTCAAAAGGACAAAGGCAAATGCAAGGAAGCAAATGACAATGCAAGTGAAAGTGAGTACCTCCCAAATAATAATGATGCTGAACCTGAACAACAAAGTGACCATGAGGATGATAATGTCACTTCAAAGGTATGTTTTTGCTTAATTTAAGCATCCATTCATGTTTATAGTACTGCTGGTGATTGACGAATATTAAAATTTGTAGAGAACAAAAAAGGTCAGGAGACATAAAGTTGAGATCGGTGCCGGCCCAAAAACTCGTTCTCGAGCTATTAAACTTCCAGATTCATCCAAAAACAAGAAAGCGGTTGCGGGCGCAACTTCATTTTCTGTAGAGGTATATTTATTTTTGCACACTTGTTTATCACGCGTATGATGGTTTCGTGTTTGTGTGTGAGGAATTACGATACTTGTTTAAAATTAAAATATAACTGAGCTGAGAAGTTTTTGTTGATATTGTTTATAATCTTCCTTTGAAGGTCAATAATGCACAAGTGGAATCTGCACCAGTGGTTTCTCTAAAAGAGAAGCTAAAAAATCTGAGAGAAGGTCCTGGTTCAATGACGGCATACTTGGAGTTACGGGAACGTGAAAAACTACAACTTCAAATGGAAATTCCGCGGGCAGAGTCTCAAACACAAAATTTGCAGTCACAGTCCGGTAATTTAACTTGTATAATATCTTGTGTCCTTCAAATGGTAAGTTAGCGGGCTGCTCTGTTTTTAGGAGTTACTTGTTTAAAGAATCTATTTTTATTCTTGATTAGGCACTTTAGAAATTTGTTTTTAGATATTTGATTATTGGTAATTTATCTCATATATCAAAAAATGGATAATAAAATTGTCAAAACAAACACAACTTTTAATGTGACTTTTGGCTAAAAATATCAAATTTCTTGTTAAAAGTAATTAAGTCAGTCATTGCTACTAGTTTCATATAAGATTTAACTCTTATGTTTACGTATGAGAAAAATCATAACCTGAGTAATATTATCTTGATTAATATTTGTATTAATGCCTATAACCAGATGAATTTGTATTTCTACTCTCGCTTTTAGCGCAAGGCCCTGCATCATTCTGTTGTCAAATTGTTGGATCACATATTCAATTTATTATTTGCATTCATTCTTTAATTTGAGGAATGGTGATTAAGATAATTGGTGATGTATTTGCATTCATTCTTCGGTACATGGTCCTGCATCATTGGATTGTTATTTTATTGCTATCTGAAACAACCAAATATTCTACTCTATATATACGGTGCGTTCTTGTTTTTTTCTTTTAAGTTATATTCATATTGAACACTAAATCCATATCATTTGTTTAGTTTTATGTTGTGTCGTGGGTGCATTTGATGGAAAACAACTGCAGACTACTTGTCTGTTTTGTACGTTTTTTTTTATCAACATGGTTGTCATGGCAGACTACTCGTCGTGATTTATAGATCGAATGCCTGACTTCAAATATGTAGAATTACATGCAAAGGCCTGACTTCAAATATGTAGATCGAATGGAAGGTCTGACTTCAAATATGTAGACTACATGTCATGTCTATTTGGAAGGCCTGACTTCAAATATGTTTGTCAAAGGCCTGACTTCAAATATGTAGACTACTCGTCGTGATTTATCAACATGGTTGTCATGGCAGACTACTCGTCGTGATTTAAACTTAACACGCAAAGCACGAACATTTGAAATTTTCTCTAAATTACTATATAAAGAAGATAGTGCGTTCTAATTATTATTAGTTTTCAGTTGATCCACCTATTGATGAAGCTCTGAAAAGAAAACGAGGGAAGACCAAAATGATTCATGTTCATAACAGAGCAGAGAGAAAAAGGATCACCCTCAATTATCTAAACCAGCCTATATCGGATGAAGGCAAGTTACTATCTGAATTTAGCAGCTTTTTGGGGACAACTGTTAGGCAATTTGTGTCTCTTACTTGTGCCAATTGGCATCAAGTTCCTGAAAAGGAACTATTATGGGAGTATGTCAAGGTAAAATATGTTCATATGTCAAAATCACGCAAGATTTGGTTTATATATTCCTGTTTATGCACTTTGTGTAATTTTATGTAGGGCAAGTACATCGTTCCCGAAGATGCTAAACCGTGGGTTCAAAAAATGATGAGTGATCAGTTTAGGAGCCACAAAAGTCGAATTAAGAGAGACCATTACAAACCTTATCATACAGATGAAAAGAGGTTGGCACACAGGCCTGAGGAGGTTCCTATTTCAGATTGGAAGATTCTTTTGAAGTATTGGGGTGACGAAAAAGTTCAGGTAATGGATTTAAATTCAATGAAGTATTGACATAGAGAAAGTGCAATGCTACTTGCATATAAAACATAGAACAGTCATGTAATCAGTATATAGTGAAACTTCTAGAGAATATAATTTACCTTCTCTGATCCTTAGATTGTGCATGTGGTGGTCTAAATGTTGTTGCCACCTTCAACTTTTTCCAGCTCAAATATTCTATGTAGTTTCTCACAACTTTTTCCAGTATACTCGGATTAAATTTAGTATGAAAAATGTTGATGATAAATGTTCCCTTTTTATATAGGAAATTGCAGAAAGGAATTCAGAGGCACGGAAAAAAATTACGGAGACGCATACTACTGGTTCCAAGAGTTTCGCCCAAATTTCCCACAACCTGGTAATGCATTTTTGATCTAATTTTATGAAGATATTAATGTAGTTCTAGTACTAGCAGGATGAATTCAGCATTAATGTAGTTAATGCTGCTAGCAGGATGTATTAATCTAATTTTATGAAGATATTAATGTAGTTTTTACATGTTAAATTTGTTGAATTCAGCATTAATGTAGTTAATGCTGCTAGCAGGATGTATTAATCTAATTTTATGAAGATATTAATGTAGTTTTTACATGTTAAATTTGTTGAATTCAGCAACTTGAAAAACTTAAAAAACTTGAAAAAACTCGTGGCGATGGTGATGCTGATTCTGAGGAAGAGCTGGTTAAAATATCTGATGCTGATGTATATATAGCGACTCGTAAAAGAAAAGATGACCGCGAATACAAGTTACCCGAGGAGGTGCTTAAAACGGTTAAGGATAAAATTGTAAGTATTAAATGAACATTTTCCACTGTTGATGATATTGTTTATTGTATTTATTTTTGAATCAAATGCTCTTTTCTTTTTACAGGCCGATGTTGAGAAAGTTCTAGAAAATGAAGGTGCTGAAGCTGCTGATAAATTGGTTCATGGTGGTAAGGAACATGGCCCATCTTACCTGATTGGGAGGCTTATTCGAAAAAAGGAACCAAAGTCGAAGACTTCAGCATCATCATGTACACCGTCCGTCATAGTTCCAGATCAGTTGGTGTCAGACCTAACTACTAAGATCAGGGCTCAACTTGAGCAAGAGATGGATGAGAAACTTAACCAAAAAATTCGAGAAATGATGAAAATGTTGGCTGACAAGAATCCAGATTTAAAGCTGCACATTGAGGACTCTGAGAAATCGGTAGAAGTGTCCCATGGAGATGACAATGTCTGATCAATTCATTTTACACTATGCTAAGTAACCTAAGTAGCTTTTGTTATATTTTTCGATTGAGATGGCATTACTTGTTGGTACTTAGCTTTTAAATGGTACTTAAGGCTAGATGGTATTTAAGTCTGATTTTGGATGGTTGGTTTATGTAGTAGATGTATTAGAATGGCTTGTGGATTTATGTAGTTATTTCGGATGGTTTATTTATTTGGATGGTTGTTTGATAACCTTTTATGTATTGGTATGTTTGAATTTATTTTTAATGGGTAATTCTATTTTTAAATACCATATGTTGATTTTTAGCATTTAGAGTGTTGGTAAAAGACCTGTGAAAATGTAGCCATTGATCCCAAAAATATACCTTTACGTGTTACAGTAGTACTAAACAGGTGTAGCCATATGTCTACAGCTATACTTTTAATGGTGTCACCACATAGATAACGGTGTTGGCATAGATCTACAACAACACGTCGTAAGGTGTAGGAACAGAACAAAAAAGTGTTGGCATAGGGGTCTACAGCTACACTTTTCCTCGGTGTTACGAGAAACTATAAAAGTGTTAGCGTAGACCCCTATGGTAGCGGCCATTTTTGTAACACCCTAAAATTTGGTCAAAGTGTAGCCGTAGCCTGTTTTTTTTCTTTTACCAACACTTTTTGGGCTGTGAACACACTTTTTTAGGTGTGACTGAAGCCCATATATGGCGTAGTGTAGATGTATCCATATCTCGAATAATCATCTATAAACGTGATGAAATATTCGAAACCACCTTAGCCTGGATGTTCATTGGAATACATACATCGGTATGAACTAATTCCAACACATTTTGTGCATGATTTCCTTTGATTTGAAAAGCCCTTTTAGTCATTTTACCTTCTAGACAGGATTCGCGGGTTGGAAATGACTCAACTTGGAGCGAATCCAATGGGCCATCGCTCACCAATCTTTGAATCTTTCTAAGGTTAATATGACCCAATCGTAAATACCACAAATATGTTATATTTATGCTCGAAGGATCTTTTCTTTTATTAGGATTAGTCAAGGAATTAAGCGATTTATGATTATGTAAGGGAGCTGGTGTATCATTAATGATAGAAAGTTCTTCATTATAAGTACTCACGCAAATATATTCACCATTTCTTTTAATAATTTCATTATCTTCAAAAGAAACTGAATATCCATCACGACGCAATTTAGAAACTGAAATCAAATTCATTCTAAAATCGGGTACCAATAATACATTATTAAGAACTAAAATCTTATCATCAACTTTTAACTGCACGACTCCCACTACAACAGCCTTCAGTCTGGAATAGTCGCCCCAGCTTATTGTAATCTTATCCGCACTAAGTACCTTGGTTACTTGGAACACCTGCGAGTCATAACAAACATGATCAGTGGAGCATGAATCCACTATCCACGAAGTTATGGAACAGGCAGCCAAACATGTTTTGACTACTAGTGCATGAGACGTACCTTTCTTAGGGCAGTCACTCTTGAAATGTCCTTTCAGACCGCAATTGAAGCACTTGCCCTTCAGCTTTTTGTTCACCTCGGGCTGAGGAGCTTTTGATTGAGGAGCCTTGCCCTTAGCTTTGAAGGTTGCCACTTGCTTCTGGCCAACCTGCTTTTTATTCTTTCCCCATTTGGGTTTTGAAGAAGTAGCACCGGTTACCGCAAGAATTTGATGGTAACCTTGTTTGAAGAGACCTTTGGCGGACTGAAGCTCTGTCAGAAGTTCCGCCAACGTATAAGTCCTACGATTCATATTGTAGTTGAGGCCGAACTGCTCAAAGCTTCTTGGTAAACTACCCAAGATAATATCGACCTACGACTCCGCATCGATAGTGGCCCCCAGTATGCTCAGTTCGTTCAAATGAGACATCATTTTAAGAACGTGATCCCTTACTGGGGTCCCTTCAGACATTTGGGTTGTCATCAAAACCCTCATTGCATTTTGCCTAGCCGTCCGGTTCTGATGACCAAACATCTCAGTGAGATTTTTCATCATTTCCGCGGCCGAGCCCATCGTCTGATGCTGATGCTGCAATACATTTGTCAATGAAGCCAAAATGTAACAGCGAACCATCTCATCAGACTTTTTCCATTTCTGGAATTCAGCCAACTCTTCAGGAGTGGCATCCGTTTCTGGTTCCAAAGGTCTCTCCTCAGTTAAAACAAATTTATGCCCCTCGGCAGTCAAGACAATATCAAGATTTCTTTTCCAGTCAGCAAAGTTAGTACCATCAAGTTTGTTTTCTTTGAGAATAACAGCTAGTGGATTGAGATACATCTGAGAATAAAATTAAAAACCCCATTCATCACATAATTCGACGCATAATTTATTGAAAAATCTTAAAACGCAATATATATGCAATCAACCAACACCTTGAAAAACCGCACATGCTAGCCACGATAGTGTAACACCCCCAAAACCGTATGGGAATATTACACGCCGTAAACCCTTTCCGCAAGGATCTACCAGGCTAAACGTCCATAAACAACCAAATGCTTGCCCGGCCAGGGTCAAACAATATAATAATACAGACCGTTAAGGTCACTTACACATAAACACACAGACCGATGAGGTCACACAACTCTATCAACAGGACTGACTAACAACATTACCCACACAGGGGTCGAAATACAATACAGCGGAAGACTGAATCAACTCTAACAATACAACTAAACTCTACCAACTCTCAACTCTTGATTAGTATCGCTCGTCATCCCCTTGTGCTAATCCATGTTGCTCCCCCGAACTGCATGTACAGACGCAGCAGGACATCCACCCCCCGAATACTCGGGGGTTAGTAAAACTCCACTGTTTTACTAGTGCAAGTATCAAACCATACGAAATGTAACAAGCAAATAGCAACTACGAATTTAATACGTAAATCAATTATCAAAATATTCCCGAGAAGTTTTAGAATTTCGAACTCAAGTAAGAGATATTTGAAAGGAACACATCATCTCGGGGATTTTTACAGCAGAAATTCTTTTGGACCTCGAGTCCCAATTTACAAAACCTTTTCGTAAACATTAGGGACTTAGCCCGATTCTCGTTTCAAAGTGTTGTGTCACGATTTATTCATCCCGACAGGCGATCGACTATAAGGCCGAGCGACCAAGTCAACTCCAGTCAAACTATGGCTAGCTCGCCAAGTCGAAGATATCAAACCACCATCAGGTACCTAGCGATCGACTCCCAAGGCGATCGCCCTTTAACCGGCGATCTACTCTAGTGACCGGCTAAGGGCAATCGACCTACGCCCGAGCAGAGATGATCGCCGTCTAAGTCATCGAGGCCGGATCTCGGAAAAGCACCCACGTGCGAGATCCATAAAAGCGCGAGATAAGATCTTTTCTTGGCCGACAGACAAGACCTTTGACCACGGCTGCCACCCTGCCTCACCTACCCGGCATGCGCGCCGAAAGTTGTCGGTGGGACCACCGTGGCCGACTCGGGGCAGCGTGTAAGCTCCCATTGGACCGCCTGATTGGCGCCAACAACTCCTGCAGGCTTTGAGGGACAGGCCCATGTGCTAAAGACGATCGCCCGATTATTATATTACGAGAAAAGCGATCGCCCGGCGTATCAAGCCCTATAAATAGAGAACCTCCTCCTCTTTGGAAAAAGGTTGAGAACTCATCCACTACGGTTCGAATTCATTACATCGACGCTCAGAACACATTCTCTCACATTCCGATACATTCACGGAAATACTGAAGAATATACATATCATCAAGCTCCCGGCTATCTCACCGGAATCCATCTCAGGACTTCTCTCTCCAAATCTCTCGTCCAGAAGACGATCGGCAGAAGCAGCAAGTCTCCACTAGACAGATTCCAAGGAATTCATAAGCCCAGAAGCCCAAACATCCAGCTAAATACTCGCCGTGAGAGACGATCGATCTCTCACCGCCGCGACTGTTCATCTCCTTTGTTACAAGAATTCACAGAGCATCAAATCTGGTTCTTCCGGCAATCTACACGCTCACTAGCTAAGATAACAAGAAACTTTACACTCATTGTAATTGTATTCTTACATTAGTACTTGTATCCCCGAATATTGGTATTAATAATATCTCGCGAGAGCATTCAAGCCCGGGACTAACAACCCCGGCAAATCTTGTGTTATTTATCTTTCTCACGGAAGTGCTCTTGCATTTGTTTGCTATCCCATCCATTCCAGCAATATCTATCTCCGGATAATATTTTGGGTAGCAACAATTGGCGCTAGAAGAAGGGGATCCAACCCTCGATTTTTTATACCTACCGTCCCGAAGAACACTCACTGTTCTCGGGGTAGATACTTGAAGTGACACTTACTGCACTTCAAAGAAATCCTTCAGAAGTCATGTCTTAGCCTCGCGTCGAAGAAAGCGACCGGCCCGGCCAAACCCCTGTTCGTCGATCAAGCCACGGCCGATGGTGGAAGGTAGCCGCCGCGATCGAGAGACGCTCGATCCGTCCACGGCGGCCCAAGCCTCTCGCTCGATCGGTTCCAAACCAAGGAACAGATCGAAGGGGGCCAGCCGTCTACGAGCGACGGAGTGCTCTCAGCGCGCCTCCTGCTATCGCCCCCTCGGCCGTCCGCCAAGTCAGCGGAAGCTCAAGGCGTCACTGGCCGAGCGATCGCCAGAGGCTCCGTCCGCAGAAGAGGCGCTCGCCGGCCGGGGCACCTCTGTCTTCGATCGCACAGGCGGTGACCCGACACAGCTCTGGGCGGTCCGGCCCGGCTACGAGGCAGCGGAGTTTGAGTCCGTCACCGGAAGCTCGGCCTACCCTATTCCCGGAAGCGGCTAGCCGTCGGCTCCCCCTCGCCCGAATTGCCGAGGCGGCGGCGTGAGCCGGAGATCGGTACACGATCGCCTCGGCTCCTGCTCCCAAAGCCGATCTGCAGCGACCAAGCCACGGCGATGGGCTGCGTCTGGCGTCAACTCGACGACATGAAGGCGCTCCTGGAATCTGTGGCAGCGCCAAGAAGACGATCGTCGGGCCAAGCGAGCCGCTCGCGATCGACATCGAGCTCGCCCCCGTGCAGCACAAGATCGCTCCCTCGCAAACACCCGTGTACGAGGGGCGATCGGACCCCCAGGTGCACCCGAGGAAGTTCAACATCTACATGACCGGGTGTGGGGAATCGCGCGACCGGATGCCGAATGTTCCCTCGACGCCGGACGACCTCGCCACCGGTGGTACACTTCATTGCCACCTCGGTCCATTGGCTCCTTTAACGAGTGGCGCACGTCTTCACAGTACTTCGCCACCGTGGTCGTCCGGCCGAAGGTCCCCTCCGCATGATGCAAATCAAGCGGGGAGAAGAAGAGTCCGACTCGGACTATATCGGCCGGTAGACGTAATCATCCTCAATGGCGAGCCCATAAGCGATGAGACCGCCCTCTGGCGGTCCTAGGAGGATTTCAGGGTTTTTCGCCTATGTTCAGGCATCTCACGAAGACCCAACCTACGACCTACGCAGCCTTCCGGGCTAGAGCCGCAGATTTTCTGGCCAGGCAAAGGTTTCTTCTTAGCCTGTGAGCAGCGCGATCGGCACCCGGACGACGATCTCCCGCCCGATCGCCAATATCGACCTACGAATAAAGCGATCGGCAGCCGAGCGACGATCGCCAGTCTTCCGGCCCGATCGCCGATCATCACGCTACATCATCCGCAACCCGGAGGACACGATCGCCATCTACAGTCCAGCATATAACATGACGGACTAAGGCATAAGATCGCCTCCACCGCACTTCATAAAGCCATGATCCTGGCAGTCGATGGAACCGGCTGCTTCGGCCATGCAAGGTCCCTTTCGGCCGAGATCGCCCGCCCTTCGTTTAAATACGAGGCCGGCGTAGTCGGAGGGCCCTCCAACATTAATCCGTGGACACATGCCACAACCCCGTCTCAACGTACACCGTCGAGGTCGGCCATCTCCTTGGCTGGCCGAGGTGGAAGCAGAGCTAACAAGCCGCGGGCGTGGAGTTGATTCATCCGACGCTGCCCCGCGCAAGGACTCCTCTAGACCGAGACCGCACGCCCTTCGTTTAAATACAAGGCGAGGCGCAGCCTAACAGAGGACCCTCATAATAAAGTGAGTCACGAGGCACTCATTGTCTTCGTGCACCAAGACACGGTCATGGGGTCGGTCCATCGATCTCCTTGACTGTGCATGATTCCTCAAGCAAGCGAAACCACCAAGTTTCCGTGGGGGATCGGCCAATGTTGTTTTTGCAGGTACAAGACCGAAAGATAGTTAGCCAATCGATCATGATAGCCCAAGTCCGAGTCCTAAGTCAGCTCAGATCGCCCGTCCTCATCCGTACATGATCACCAGCAAGAACCACCTCGCCCCATGTCTTCAACATAGGAGCAAGCTGGGGGGCAATTGTTGTGTCAAGTTTTAACACCTTCCGACCGGCGATCGCCTCCGAGGCCGAGCGACCGACTTACTGCCGAGCGACCAAGGCAAGTCTGCTGACCAGCGATCAGGCGACCGAGCCTTAACCCAGCGGACATGCTAGATCAAGCAAGAAGGTCCCAGGACAAGTCCGGTGCCGGCGATCGACCTCGAGATACGATCGTCTCTCGGTACTCGGCGGCCGACTCTGGCGGCCGACATCTGGCGACCCTCTATCGGCATCGCGATCGACCCTTGGTGACCGACCATTGGCGACTTGCCCTTGGTGACCGACCATTGGCGACCTCCATCCACCGGCGATGGCGACCTCGGATGATCGGCCCGGGGGCGACCGCTCATGTCGATCACCACCGATGGACATCCGATCGGCGAAGGCCGAGCCTCAAGGCGGCACCACGTGCAAGGCCGAGACAAGATCCGCGAATCTCGGGCCATTGACCAAAGCTCGACAGATTCCCTCCACCCGGTAGACAGGCCGCGAAAGCTTGTCGGTAGGGCCACATGTTGGCCCGACTCGGACACGTGATGGCTCCTTATTGGACCGCCCAAGCCGTGCCGGCCTCTTCCTTGGACTTTGCAGACGGCCCGACATCTTCCTTGGACTTTAGCCCAATGACCCGAGAATCGCCCCATTATAATATTGGCAGCGGTGATCGGCACATTATTATATTGGCGTGACGATCGCGCGATTATTATAATGGCCGTGACGATCGCCCTACAGACACGGCATTGCCCCTATATAAGCAAGGCGCCCTGCACTTGGACACTCCTTCTGCAACCTCACGATTTGAGCACACAATACAGAAACAATATACAGCACTTGGCTAACATCCAACTCTTGGCAACGACTATCTTTTGGTCTTACTTCTCCCGGCCTATCTCATCCAGCAGATTATCGGCGGGGACGAAGAACACCAAGCTTCGCTCAAGAGCCGGATTAACAGAGTCTTTTTACACTCATTGTATTTAGATTTCTCTCATTAATACTTGTATCCACGAATATTTGTATTAATAACATCTCGCGAGAGCATTCAAGCCCGGGCCTAACAAACCCGGCAAATCTTGTATTATTTATCTTCTCTCGGAAGTGCTCCCGCAATTGTTGTTTGTTGTCCGTCTTCCAGCAGTATTTAATCTTTGGATAGATATTTTGGGCAACAACAATTGTTGCTACCCAAAATATTATCCGGAGATAGATATTGCTGGAATGGATGGGATAGCAAACAAATGCAAGAGCACTTCCGTGAGAAAGATAAATAACACAAGATTTGCCGTTTTTTTTAGTCCCGGGCTTGAATGCTCTCGCGAGATATTATTAATACCGATATTCGGGGATACAAGTACTAATGTAAGAATACAATTACAATGAGTGTAAAGTTTCTTGTTATCTTAGCTAGTGAGCGTGTAGATTGCCGGAAGAACCAGATTTGATGCTCTGTGAATTCTTGTAACAAAGGAGATGAACAGTCGCGGCGGTGAGAGATCGATCGTCTCTCACGGCGAGTATTTAGCTGGATGTTTGGGCTTCTGGGCTTATGAATTCCTTGGAATCTGTCTAGTGGAGACTTGCTGCTTCTGCCGATCGTCTTCTGGACGAGAGATTTGGAGAGAGAAGTCCTGAGATGGATTCCAGTGAGATAGCCGGGAGCTTGATGATATGTATATTCTTCAGTATTTCCGTGGATGTATCGGAATGTGAGAGAATGTGTTCTGAGCGTCAGTCAGAATGAATTCGGAACCGTAGTGGATGAGTTCTGAACCTTTTTCCAGTAGGAGGAGGTTCTCTATTTATAGGGCTTGGATACGCCGGGCGATCGCATTTTCTGTAATATAATAATCGGGCGATCGTCTTTTAGCACATGGGCCTATCCCCTCAAAGCCTGCAGGAGTTGTTGGCAGTCAACTGTGCGGTCCAATGGGGAGCTTACACGCGTCCTGAGTCGCTGTCACGGGTGGTCCCACTGACAACTTTCGGCGCGCATGCTGGTAGGTGAGGCAGGTGGCAGGCTGTGGTCAAAGGTCTTGTCTGTCAGCAAAAGATCTTATATGCGCCTTTTATGGATCTGCACGTGGGTGCTTTTCCGAGATCCAGTCCTCGATGACTTAGACGGGCGATCATCTCTGCTCGGGGCGTAGGTCGATTGCCCTTAGCCGGTCACTAGAGTAGATCGCCAGCTGCCAAAGGGCGATCGCCTTGGGAGTCGATCGCTAGGTACCTGATGGTGGTTTGATATCTTCGACTTGGCGAGCTAGCCATAGTTTGACTGGAGTTGACTTGGTCGCTCGGCCTTATAGTCGATCGCCTGTCGGGATGAATAAATCGTGACACAACAATTGCCCCCCAGCTCGCTCATACGTTGGAAACGTGGGGTGAGGTGGCTCTCTTGGCGATCGCTGAACTTTTGACGAGCGACTTTGTGTTTAACTGAACTGGCGATCATCTTTGAGCTGATATACTCTGGATTCGGACGACCTGGTTGGCCGCTGAACTGCGCGGGAAAAACAATGGGTGTTGAAAAGTCTCCTCGCACGTGTCGGGCTTCTATTGGAGGACGCCAACGGTCCTTAATGACTCCTCGGTTGACGCGTCCTCGAAAAGACGCGTACGCGGGTCTCGAGGGGGTCAACTGGTGCGCCGTTTGAGATTCGACCCCTGAGGTTTTCTCTTATTGCAATCGGGTCCCTGCCTTCTCTTATAAAAGGGGGCGCGGGGCTGCAGTCTCACTCACGCGTGCTTTTTTGGAGAAAGAAGGACCTGCTGCCGAATTTTCTGAAGATCTAAGTGCCGATCGTCGATCGATTTCACTTTAGGGTAAGAAAAATCCTTCTCTTCCTTTCTAACTCTGAAAATGGCCGGAACCTCATCATCGTTTGGAGCGGGAACCGATTACGCGCCAGGACATCGTGCCCAGGAGAAACTTCTTCCGTCTTCCACAGACGGCGGTGAGCAATTGAGCCGGAATCGACCGGCTGAAGTTGAGGCTTTGTTCAATGAGGCCGATGTTGCTAGAGTCGGGCTGCGAGGAGAGACGATCGCGGATCGAGAGAGATCCGCGATCGGGGCTTCTTTGGGAGCAACATAGCGATTTTGGACGGGCTATAGGGCCTTTCTTTGAAATAATGGAGAGATTGTCCGGTCCTACCCGCGATTCGATTTCAGGATACTCGTCGCTTATCCATATGTGCTCCCCAAGCGGTCGCGATATCGTGCCGCGGCCATCGTTGTGGTCGCTCGGCCAAATCGAGCTCGGCGTCGGGAGAGATCGGCGTCTGGAGGACAAGATTACATGTTCCTTGAGATGTGGACATGTTCGCGCCGCGGAGAATGAACGAGCCGACCAGCCTCCGATGGGTATGGTCGCGATGAGTGAGGCCGTTATGGAGGCCGGGTTGCGCTTCCCTCTGTCGCTGCGGTCTCCCATCTGCGGCCGCTTGGAATGTGGCGCCACTTGGTGGCACGCCGAACGCACGGCTCCAAATCATTTGCACCCTCACCCTTTTCGGCGGTCACCGCTTTGTCACGTCTCCGTCGCCGTTGGAGATGAATCATTTGTTTAAGCGACGGCTCACGAGAGGGTTGGTCGGCGTTACCATATTCAAGGCCGATCTGGTCGGGTGATTCATGGAGTCCCAAATAAGATACGGGCGATCGGGCGAAGTGGTTACGGGTCGCCGGCAAGTGGAGAGCTTGGGCGGCGACAATCCCAGGCGAGTGGAGATCCCCACCGAATTTCGGGAGAGGAATCCCGTGGGGTTTAGACTCTCCTTCGTTTGGATGCGATTTGGGTGATCTAATTTGATTTACATTTTGCGGGCTTCCATATCCGTGATCGAGGAGTGCCTTTCGACTTTCTCGTTGTTTGGGAGCGAATTAGGAGCTTGTCGGACGACGACCTAGACGCCGCTCCGATCAACAAGGAGAGTCGCTGGTTGTCGGCTCGACTATTCCGTTTCCCGAGACATCTCGCGGTGCCAGGTATGAGCTTCTGCGATCTTCACTTTCTAGGCGATCGCCTTACTTGAGGAAAGTGTCTGACCGTTAGTCGATCGTCTTTAACTGCAGAGGTTCGTTTCCCTCGCTTTTTGGAGCCTCCGGCGGAGATCGCTATGTCGAACCCAGGAGTCATAGGCCGTCTTCACGCGAAGAGGTCGGCTCGGGTTCCACCCGTCGCATTGCCTATAGTTCCGGAGGCGGAGCCTCGCGTGGAGCCGGAGCCTCGCGTGGAGCAGGTCGTGGTTGAGGAGGAAATTCCGGAGGAGGGGCTTCGGGCGAATCGCAAGAGGCCGAGGCCGGAAAAAACTTCGTTTCCTGCCCCGGGCGATGAAGTGCCGATCACCATCGCTGCTCCAGAGAGCGAGCCGCCCTCCGCGGCCTTTCTGCGGGAGATGGCGATCGCAGATGCAGAGACTCCTCGAGGGAAACCGTTTTTCGGTCGGGATCCCGAGAAGGCTGAGAGGTAGACGGCATTCTTGCGTTGAAAATTTCCTCTGCGTAGGAGTTGTATTAACTTTAGTTGTTTTGATGCAGGGTCCGTCGCGCCGATCCGTCTTGTCCACCGATGGTCGTGGATTTTCTGGCGAGCCGATCTCCTCGCCATTCCTGCGACATTCCTCCTTATGTTAGCAAGGCTGCTTCTGCTTTGCCTAAGGCGTGGACGACTGATCTGGATGCGATCGCTCGGCAGCGATCGTCGAGTTCGATGCATGCTGTTGTCGCCCTTTCTCTTCAGACGGCGACCATGGCCTTCCAGGCTGCTCAGGAGTTTGAGGGGCGGCCCTCCACTATTCGCCTTCAGGAGGATCTCGAGGCGGCTCGGAAAGAGAACGCCGAGTTTGCTGACAAGATCGTGGCGATGGAGAAGGACTCCTTGGAGGCGGCCAAGCGGGCGAGCCATGAGCTTGAGCAGGAGAAGAAGGAGACTGAGAAATACCGAGTGGCGGTCGACCGATTTCGGGACCGGATGCAGAGTGCCGTCAGGCGAGGAATGTTCTTGAGGAGGAGGCCGATCGCGGAAGGTGACGATCGCTCGGTGACAGTGGCGGAGGCGAAAGAGAAGGTTGCTGCGAGGGAGGCCGAGCTCCAGGGATCGCAACAGGCGATGGCCGAGCTGAGAGGAGAGGTTGATGCGACCAAGGCCGATCCCTTCCAAAACTTGGAGTATGTCAGCGAGTTCGCCTATTACTTGGCGTTCGCCGACTCGATCCGAGCGGCTAAGAAGGGAGGCTTGGAGGTCGGTCCTCTAGCTGAGAAGTTCAAGTCATATGCATTGGAGCATCCTCTCCATTCGGCTTTCTCCTTGCCGATCTTGGACCTGGCGGACATCGGCGTGGATTTGAGCTGGTATCCGTCTCCAGACAGTCTTGCTCATCCCGATGCTCCGGAAGATGAGGGACGCGCCGAGCAGCGATGGCGAAGGCCGGCGAGGGCCGAGGCGCTTCCTTTACGCTTTTAGCTTACATTCTTTGTAGTTTGTAGCTTTCTCTTGTAGCACTTAGGCCTTCGGGCGATCATGTACTCCGATTTTTCAAGTAATGAAATGAGCATTTGTCTTTCTGACTTCACTTGAATGAATGGTTATTTTTAAGTCTTTGTTAGACTTTGTACAAATGTGTGAGGAGAGATCGTTGCGAGGGTAGTTCCAAATGAATTGATAAACTCATAAAGATAACTTTTTTACAACAAATTCGATCGCTGCACTATATCTGAAAAAGTGACGATCTCCGTATGTGGTTGAATAGCGACGATCGTCGTGTAGGTAGTCCGCACTCTTATTGCCCCTTGTTTTTATTCACTTAGTGGAAGGAAGGGGATGAAAATAATTCCTTGAGTGAGCGGTCTTCAACTTTGTCGAGTCCTCGGGGACGGTCGTCCTTCTTGAGGAACCGTGCACGATCGCGGAGTTCGATGGACCGACTCCTTGATCATGTCTTGATGCGCGAAGACATTGAGTGTCTCGTGACTCACTTTATTATGAGGGTCCTCTGTTAGGCTGCGCCTCGCCTCGTATTTAAACGAAGGGCGTGCGGTCTCGGTCTAGAGGAGTCCTTGCGCGGGGCAGCGTCGGATGATTCAACTCTACGCCCGCGGCTTGCTTAGCTCTGCTTCCACCTCGGCCCACCATGAAGATGGCGAACCTCGACGGTGTACGTTGAGACGGGGGTTGTGGCGCGTCGCATTGTCCGGGTTCACCATGTTAGATGATGAACCTTTGAGGGCGAGCGATCGTGTCCACTAATTAACTTTGGAGGGCCCTCAGACTACGCCGGTCTCGTATTTAAACGAAAGGCGGGCGATCTTGGCCCAAAGGGACCTTGCATGGCCTAAGCAGTCGGTTCCATCGACCACCAGGACCATGGCTGCACTCTTCCACCTTGGATCGTCATGCAGATGCCGACCTTCGACGGTGTACGTTGTGCGGGGAGGCGATCTCGTGCCTTAGTCCATCATGTTAGATGGTGAACTGTAGATGGCGATCGAGTCCTCCGGTTTCTTGAATAAGGAAGGAGATCGGGGAGACTTCCGAGGTCTCCTTTTCTTGATTGAAGCATGTAGGGACGGTCGAGGTTGATCTAGGGTCGGCTCGTATGAGCTTTCCAACTGTTTTGTGTTCGACTCGGACGATCGTCCATAGAGGCGAGTAGGGACTTTGGCTAAACCAATAAGGCATCGACTTGCCCTCCTCGAACAATCTCCAGTGTTTGAGGAGGTCGCGGCATTTGTTGGTCTTTGTGGCGGGACTCTTATGGTAGGCACAATATTGATTGTTGTCCAGATGACCGTGGTCCCTTATCGCCTTTGGCTTTTGAGCTCTTCGTGCCCCATGATGGCATAGAAAATATGTGCCGAGTTACATTGAACGTATGGAGGAGATGGGCTTCCATGTCCTCGAAAGCCTTGAGATCTCGGGCGTCTTGGCGATCGCCTTATTTGCTTTGGCGATCGCTATCTTCCGGGCCGGAGGTGGCATTTCCTCGTCTAAGCGGAGGGTGAGTAGCCTTTGCACAGCCAGAAGTTGGCGGCTTTAGCGCGGAAGATCGTGTAAGTTGGGGGATATCCTTGGAGATGTCGAACATGGGAGAGTGACCGTGGAATCCCCCATGACCGAATAGAGAGCGAGCTCATCAGCAGCGGGTTCGCCGGTGAGGATGATTTCGTCTACCGGTCGATGTAATCTGCGTCGATTCGTCCTTCCCTGCTTGATTTTTATCATGCGGCTGGGGCCTTCGGTCTGGCGACCTTCTTTGGCGAAGTATGACGTGAAGTCATTCGCCGATTTCTTAAAAAGAGGTGACCGATCGTGGTGGTAGTGAGACGTACCACTTATGGGCCGGCTCGCCCATGTCGGCCGGGAAGATCCGGCACTTGGTTGCATCGGATGCCCCACACCCGACCATGTAAATTCGGAATTTACTCGGGTGGGTTTCGGTCCGATCTCCCCTTATACGAGGTGTTTTAGGAGGAGCGATCGTTGGTTGTATGGGGGCAAGCTCGATGTGGACCGCGAGTGGCTCGGTCGGCCGGCGATATTCTTCTTGGTGCTTGCCCCGGTGTCAAGAGTGCTCTCATCTCATCGAGACGTTGCATGGCGGCCATCGCCGTGCTTTGGCCGTTAGCGGCTCGGCGATCGGAGCGGGAGCCGAGGCGATTGAGTACTGAGTCCCTGGCGATCGGGGCGGGAGTCAGATGGCTGATATGCGTTCGGCTGTGAGGTGAGTAGGCCGAACTCCTGGTGACGGATTCGGATTCCGTCTTTTCAAGGTTGGAAATAGAGTGCCCCGGTCGCCGGGATGGGTCGCGTCCCAAGCGATCGAATATGGATCCGTCCGGTCGTGCGAGAGCCTTTCCTCGCGAATTGGGGCTTTTTGACGATCGCTCGTTCAGTAGCCCATTGAATTTCCGTTTTCCCATGCGGCGGATGATCGAGGGAGTTATCGCGGGCGGCGCGCATGCTCTCCGTCGCTCCTCCAGGATGGTCATAGCCTCCTCGATCTGTTCCTCGGTTTGGAACTGATCAAGTGAGAGGTTGGGGCCATCTCTCGGATGCGGGATCGAGAGTCTCGCGTTGCCGCGGCTTCCCCCTGTCGTCGGCTGGGGTTCGGACTGAGCCGGGAAATGGTGTCCGGCGGTTCGGAGAGCAGCTTTCTTCGATGGACCGGCGGATGTCATGATTCTGGAGGTTTTCTTTGAAGTGCAGTGAGTGTCACTTCAAGTATATGCCCCGAGAACAGTGAGTGTTCTTCGGGACGGTAGAAATAAAAGTGTGAGGGTTATCCCCTTCCTCTAGCGCCAATTGTTGTTGCCCAAAATATCTATCCGAAGATTAAATACTGCTGGAAGACGGACAACAAACAACAATTGCGGGAGCACTTCCGAGAGAAGATAAATAATACAAGATTTGCCGGGTTTGTTAGGCCCGGGCTTGAATGCTCTCGCGAGATGTTATTAATACAAATATTCGTGGATACAAGTATTAATGAGAGAAATCTAAATACAATGAGTGTAAAAAGACTCTGTTAATCCGGCTCTTGAGCGAAGCTTGGTGTTCTTCGTCCCCGCCGATAATCTGCTGGATGAGATAGGCCGGGAGAAGTAAGACCAAAAGATAGCCGTTGCCAAGAGTTGGATGTTAGCCAAGTGCTGTATATTGTTTCTGTATTGTGTGCTCAAATCGTGAGGTTGCAGAAGGAGTGTCCAAGTGCAGGGCGCCTTGCTTATATAGGGGCAGCCGGGTCCTGTCCTGTAGTGGCCGATCGCCTGCCGGCCATTATAATAATCTGCCGATCGCCTGCCGGCCAATATAATAATGTGCCGACCGCCTGCCGGCCAATATTATAATGGGGCGATCTCACGGCATTGGGCTAAAGTCGAGGAAGATCTTGTTGTCGGGCTAAAGTCCAAGGAAGAGGCTGGCACAGCTTGGGCGGTCCAATAAGGAGCCATCACGTGTCCGGAGTCAGTCAACATGTGGCCCTACTGACAAGCTTTCGGCGGCCTGTCGGCTGGTGGAGGGAATCTGTCAGGCTTTGGTCAATGGCCCGAGATTCGCGGATCTTGTCTCGGCCCTTGCACGTGGTGCCAGTCTTGAGGCTCGGCCTTCGCCGACTGGATGTCCATCGGTGGTGATCGACATGAGCGGTCGTCCCTGGCTGATCATCCGAGGTCGTCATCGGCCAGTGGATGGAGGTCGCCAATGGTCGGTCACCAAGGGCAGGTCGCCAATGGTCGGTCACCAAGGGTCGATCGGCAGATGCCGATAGAGGGTCGCCAGATGTCGGTCGCCAGGAGTCGGTCGCCGAGTACCGAGAGACGATCGTATCTGAGGTCGATCGCTCGGCACCGGGACTTGTCCTGACCTTGATTGCGATCTAGCATGTCCGCTGGGTTAAGGCTCGGTCGCCTGATCGCTGGTCGGCAGACTTGCCTTGGTCGCTCGGCAGTAAGTCGGTCGCTCGGCCTCGGAGGCGATCGCCGGTCGGAAGGTGTTAAAACATGACACAACACAAAGCATACTAAATAATATATCATTATGAGTCCGAGATCCATATTTAAAATGTTACCCGAACAATCACTGCTACACGATCATTGTTCGTACACATCATGTACCGAACTCGAGAGGCCTCGACGGACCTTACCCGGACCACACACACTGTTCGTACACATCATGTACCGAACTCCGGAGGCCTCAACGGACCCTACCCGGCCACAAACATCGTTCGTACACATCATGTACCGAACTCCAGAGGTCTCGTCAGACCCTACCTGGATCACACACCTTGTTCGTACACATCGTGTACCGAACTCCAGAGGCCTCGTCAGACCCTACCTGGATCACACACCTTGTTCGTACACATCATGTACCGAACTCCAGAGGCCTCGTCAGACCCTACCTGGAACACACACACATCGACACGACACAACTCATAATCATCAAATATCAAGTCATTCCACATTACATACAACAATGAGCACAATTAATCAATCACATTGATCACCACAAAATCGTACACCCCACACACATAACACAATCTCAACACTCGCAACAACTATCGTCAATCAACGACACATAACCAGCATAACACACGTTCGGTACACAATACATTGCACAACCGAGTGTACAACCATCCCATATGTACGTCGCAATTCTGCACAAATGGCACAACGCCTAACACGTATACTAATATAACATTATTATCACAAAGCCTTCAAATTACGGAAAACACAACCAACTCAAACGGAACATAATTACGAAGGCAAGCAAAATCACCATACATATCATACGTAATTACTAGTCGCAAGATACAAGTCGTATAATAAGATACTTGCCTTAATAACCGTTACCAAATGCTCCGAAGAACACGGTTCGACCGGGAAGCTCGGACCCCGAAGAAGACAACGAACGGAAGGGTTCCGACTCGAGTTCTTCACAAGAATTCGACCCTAACAACATATAATCAATAAATCATCGATCATACGAGGAAGAATAATGGTAGAACGCTCGAATTCTCTTTGTGACATTTCAAGGCGTCGATAAAATACTCAATAAAACGACAAATCCGTGGCAATCCAACCGTGGAATAACAAGGAATTAGATATAATATAGCTTAACAATCATCAATCCATCAATATTCTGAGTTAAAACGGATTAAACGGACAAATCGAACAAAATCCCCAAAACTATATTTTAAGAAAACTTGCCTTGATTCGGTCGATCGGAGAAAGTTATGGAAGTATTAATCGATGTTATGAACTTTAAAACTTCATGGATTTAACCCCTAACAACATCCCTCCATGATCATCAAGGCTCCAGCCGCGGAAGAGGAAGAAACGAGTGAGAAAAATGAAGAAAATCCCTACTGCTCTGCCATATTTATACCCCTGCCGGACACGGCGCAAAGAACGCCCGGACCGGCGCGGGTGTCTCGGCCGTGTCTCGGCAGCTGCTGGTCCTGGCCGACCCGGCGCAAGACACGGCGCTGGGCGCGCCGTTTCGAGCCATTTCGCACAGTCCGCCGACCATGACTCGGTCGATCCGACGGTCCGAAAAATCCCGAAACTCAGACTTGAACGTAAACCGAAAGCACGGTTACGAAGTACTCGTAAATACGAATCCGAACACTGAGAGAACACCTGATTCCGACCACCCGAAGGCTCGAAATTCGACAACGGAAAGTAATTACCCAAAACTTTGGGAAATTACGAAAATGGCCCAAAACGTCCGAAAATCACGATACGTGATCGAAACACCAAACCAAAGCTCACAACATGAATAATAACATTAAATGAACTTATGAGAAACTCGAAACAACAGTTTCGGACGAGATTCGCAAGAATCGAACTCAAGTGTTGAAAAATCGCTAAAAAGCACGGAACTCAACAAAACGACACCGAAACGAACTCGGATGACAAAAAGTGAAGAATTAATCATTCTCATAATGATGAGACGGTCCCAAGAGAGTCGTCGAAACGGACTTCCGCAGAAAAAATAAAATTACCGGAAATCCGAAATTGCGGATATTACATTCTACCCTCCTTAAAAGAAGTTTCGTCCCGAAACTTAAATCAAGTAGGGAGAAGCAATATCTCGCCAGGAAAACTCAACGAGATACACAAGAACCGAAAAAAATTCGTGCCCAACGGCGAAACGTTACAAGCAACGCAAGGGAATATACGGCGTAAAAACACGCCCCACGACGACTAACGCAACGCCACCGACTATGTTTCAAACAACAACGAGCAATTAAAGACACATCACATACCACATCACATGCACACATTTAATCGAAGAAACGTACGCTACAACAAGTTGCACCCGACTAAAACGGCTATGCAATAGAAACAAATAGAGTATCACGATAGAAATCATTCCGATTCTCATCAATAAGAAAATGTCCGACGTCAAAACACAAACAATTCAAGATAACGGAAAACGAGAATACCGGACATTACATTCTATCCTTTTTAAAAATAAGTTTCGTCCCGAAACTTAAAATAAAACATCATGGTAGAATACAAACAAAACCAAAAAGTCCACGCAACAAATATCAATTTCTACACGAATTACAGCACGAAGTACGATACACAACTACATCACGGGACACCACCAGGCACTCCCCGAGTTGGAACGAAAACCCAATTCCCGAACATCTTGGCAACGGTCTCACAATGCACCGCTCGGTGACCCACTTGGCCACACTCGAAACAGTTGACTAACGGTGAACGACAATTCTTCGCAGTACGAGATCAGGCAACAACAGTCAGACAACCCCGTTCGAACAACAACGATCAAATAACAATGATCGAACAACAATGATCAAATAACAATGATCGAATGACAACAGTCGAACAATGACTCCAAAGTCCCCACTTCAACTCCAGACATTAAAAGAACTAGTAGAAAGTGAAAGATGTTACTTCCAAACAAGATTCACAAGAATCGAACCGAACTCGGAAAGGTCACGATGACAAACAGGTCGATCTAAAACAAGGTCACAACCAGTTCGAATGATGACAACTGAGACATCAAACAAGTTCAAAAAGTATCGACGAACACGTGCAAGTCGATAGAATTTAGAAGGAGAAACTGCAGAAGTCAAATATAGTACGGGTATTACATCCGACCTCTTATAAAAGAAATGTCGTCCCCGCAACTCACAACAACGGAAACAAGGTAACAACACAAAAAGCCTCCGACAGGAAAATCTCCCATGGGTCTCTCAGAGTCGATCCTGATATCTGTGCTGAAGCGCGAACTCCGAAAGTCTCGGTGCCATTCGCAAAACTGAATTCGGTGTCCCTCGAAACGCGTCACTGACGAGAAGGACAATTTACACGTGCATGCCCCGGCACATCACGGTTGAAATACCTCGGCTCGGCATACCGAAAATACAAACGCTAGATACAATGGGGCATAAAGTCGCAAAACAATATAGCGGAGATGCCAACTCAGCACAACAAAGAATCACGACGGTATCGTTCGGCGACCTCAACGGCCCGAACGATAACCAGCACCTAATTACAAACATTATGAAACAATCACACATGTACACAAACGTACAAAACCCAAGCTTCAACAGCTCACACTCGTGCGACAACACGCAAATCACCATGAGGCGATAAACAGTAAACACCAGTTCACACCTCTCACAGAGGGCTAGTACAACAAATGCGTGGCAACGCCTCGACGTTCATGCCACCAATTCGATCATACTCGGGAGCAAACATCATAACGACAACGCGAACATTATACATACATACCCAGCCCTCAAACGGGAATGGATAGGTTTTAAAACGAAAACCTCCTTTTGAAAATAATTTTGGAAACACCGATTGATCTTGAGTATCACCCTTCAATAAAAATACAATCGTGAAACATCGTTATCGAGACTTTGGAAACTATTTCGCATTCGATAAAAATGAGGACAATTTCTTTTCGTGAAAAACTTTCGGAAGTATTCGACCCTCGGGTCTAAGTAAAAGTGTTTCTAAAACATTGGAAAATATCTCAAAACATTTTGGTCCTCGAGGTAGAAGAATCTTAAAACATATTGTGGCACCTTGGATGTACCACAAGAAAATAATTCATTTTAAAAGGACGTCTCGAAATTTATTTTCTAAGGTACTCAAAGTTTTCAAAGATAATTCAATGGGCTAGAATGCCCAAAAATTTCAGATAATTACACGGAATATTATAGCGCCGTGGGTCCCACGCCGAAACCCACCAGGCTAAAAACCATTTACAAAACGCCAAAAAGGTCGATGACGGTAATATTTTACAATGTCCGAAGTATTTCAAAACACATTTTTCAAATACCGTCTGATTGTGTCATTTGAAAATACACGGCCCATTTGTCAAAATTTAACAAATTTTAAAAATCCATATAAACCATGGTTTACCGCACCACCAAAATATTTTCCAAAATCGATTTCTACAAAATTCTCAAAGCGTAAAGTCCTTCAGAAACATTCTCAAACTTACCCATAGCGGACAAAAATTACAACATTCCAAAACAATAATTTAAAACCATATACTCAAATGGAAACCAGGGTCGCCAATTCAATCAAATGCATCTCGTGGTATCAAGTTTAAACACACAGCAAAATCATTCATCGGAGTTTCTCACAAACTCTACCGTCGGTACCTATTCGAAACCCATCAAGGTTTAAAACTTCCACAACCTACCACCCCACCCGGTGGTTCAAAGATAAAACAATAACGTGCCCAGTTTTATACACATACTATGTGTCACAAGTATTAAACACAACTATATTACACAATACTGTGTAAATAAAATTATGCACCGCAATTAACTCACTAAGATAAAATCGAGATACACAGGTATTACGCATAAAGGAGGAGACTTACATCCACAGGTCGCACGGAGGTGACGGTCGCCCACGATACTAATCTCGTCCGACAACATATCCAACGCGTTGTGACTACGCACAACTCAACTTGTCATCTGACGACTCGAACGACAAGACAACACATTACTCGATAAATCACGACTCGACTCGACCCGACCCAACAGCCTAGGTTTCCGCAACCTAAGCTCTGATACCATAAATGTAACACCCCCAAAACCGTATGGGAATATTACACGCCGTAAACCCTTTCCGCAAGGATCTACCAAAGCAACGTCCATAAACAACCAAATGCTTGCCCGGCCAGTCAAACAATATAATAATACAGACCGTTAAGGTCACTTACACATAAACACGGACCGATGAGGTCACACAACTCTATCAACGGGTGACTAACAACATTACCCACACGGGGTGAAATACAATACTGACGGAAGGCGAATCAACTCTAACAATACAACTAAACTCTACCAACTCTCAACTCTTGATTAGTATCGCACTCGTCATCCCCTTGTGCTAATCCTGTGATCGCTCCCCGAACTCGCATGTACCAGACGCAGCAGGACATCCACCCCCCGAATACTCGGGGGTTAGTAAAACTCCACTGTTTTACTAGTGCAAGTATCAAACCATACGAAATGTAACAAGCAAATAGCAACTACGAATTTAATACGTAAATCAATTATCAAAATATTCCCGAGAAGTTTTAGAATTTCGAACTCAAGTAAGAGATATTTGAAAAGGAACACATCATCTCGGGGATTTTTAAAGCAGAAATTCTTTTGGACCTCGAGTCCCAATTTACAAAACCTTTTCGTAAACATTAGGGACTTAGCCCGATTCTCGTTTCAAAGCATACTAAATAATATATCATTATGAGTCCGAGATTCATATTTAAAATGTTACCCGAACAATCACTGCTACACGATCATTGTTCGTACACATCATGTACCGAACTCCAGAGGCCTCGACGGACCTTACCCGGACCACACACACTGTTCGTACACATCATGTACCGAACTCCGGAGGCCTCAACGGACCCTACCCGGCCACAAACATCGTTCGTACACATCATGTACCGAACTCCAGAGGTCTCGTCAGACCCTACCTGGATCACACACCTTGTTCGTACACATCATGTACCGAACTCCAGAGGCCTCGTCAGACCCTACCTGGATCACACACCTTGTTCGTACACATCATGTACCGAACTCCAGAGGCCTCGTCAGACCCTACCTGGAACACACACACATCGACACGACACAACTCATAATCATCAAATATCAAGTCATTCCACATTACATACAACAATGAGCACAATTAATCAATCACATTGATCACCACAAAATCGTACACCCCACACACATAACACAATCTCAACACTCGCAACAACTATCGTCAATCAACGACACATAACCAGCATAACACACGTTCGGTACACAATATATTGCACAACCGAGTGTACAACCATCCCATATGTACGTCGCAATCCTGCACAAATGGCACAACGCCTAACACGTATACTAATATAACATTATTATCACAAAGCCTTCAAATTACGGAAAACACAACCAACTCAAACGGAACATAATTACGAAGGCAAGCAAAATCACCATACATATCATACGTAATTACTAGTCGCAAGATACAAGTCGTATAATAAGATACTTGCCTTAATAACCGTTGCAACGCTCAGAAGAACACGGTTCGGCCGAAGCTCGGACAGAAGAAGACAACGAACGGAAGGGTTCCGACTCGAGATCTTCACAAGAATTCGACCCTAACAACATATAATCAATAAATCATCGATCATACGAGGAAGAATAATGGTAGAACGCTCGAATTCTCTTTGTGACATTTTATCGAACACCTTCAAGGCGTCGATAAAATACTCAATAAAACGACAAATCCGTGGCAATCCAACCGTGGAATAACAAGGAATTAGATATAATATAGCTTAACAATCATTAATCCATCAATATTCTGAGTTAAAACGGATTAAACGGACAAATCGAACAAAATCCCCAAAACTATATTTTAAGAAAACTTGCCTTGATTCGGTCGATCGGAGCAAGTTATGGAAGGATTAATCGATGTTATGAACTTCAAAACTTCATGGATTTAACTCCTAACAACATCCCTCCATGATCATCAAGGCTCCAGCCGCGGAAGAGGAAGAAACGAGTGAGAAAAATGAAGAAAATCCCGACTGCTCTGCCATATTTATACCCCTGCCGGACACGGCGCAGCAAACGGCCCAGACCAGCGCCGGGTGTCTCGGCCGTGTCTCGGCAGGCTGCTGGTCCTGGCCGACCCGGCGCAAGACACGGCGCTGGGCAGCGCCGTTTCGAGGCCGTTTCGCATGTGTCCGGCCACCATGACTCGGTCGATCCGACGGTCCGAAAAATCCCGAAACTCAGACTTGAACGTAAACCGAAAGCACGGTTACGAAGTACTCGTAAATACGAATCCGAACACTGAGAGAACACCTGATTCCGACCACCCGAAGGCTCGAAATTCGACAACGGAAAGTAATTACCCAAAACTTTGGGAAATTACGAAAATGGCCCAAAACGTCCGAAAATCACGATACGCGATCGAAACACCAAACCAAAGCTCGCAACATGAATAATAACATTAAATGAACTTATGAGAAACTCGAAACAACAGTTTCGGACGAGATTCGCAAGAATCGAACTCAAGTGCGGAAAAGTCGCTAAAAAGCACGGAACTCAACAAAACGACACCGAAACGAACTCGGATGACAAAAAGTGCAGAATTAATCATTCTCAGAATGATGAGACGGTCCCAAGCGAGTCGTCGAAACGGACTTCCGCCGAAAAAATAAAATTACCGGAAATCCGAAATTGCGGATATTACAGATAGTGTGGACGTTTACACATACATTTTCAAGTAGATTTTAACGTCTTTAATTTTACTATCTAGCCAAGATGCGTTTTGACAAGTAAAATTAATAGTTGGTTCCTCTTGGCCATGTATTTAATTAACATAGACTCCGATGGTGAGCTTATTAATCAATACACCTAAGTGAACACCATAATTTAACAAACCTTAGAATATCATTTAATGATTATAGTCCTACAGATGGAGAGGTCCTATCATCAAAAATAATATTCACCTTTTTGTTATCAAATTTGAAGTTTAAAACAGTGAGCCAATAATTAGCACATCCGATGTGGAGGAAGACTCTAATGTCAACGCGCATGCTAATTATTTCACAATTTAAACCAATTATGGAGGCCAATTTGATTTTCAAAAACAATTTAAAATCACTTAGTTATTTTGAAGAATTAAGGTTTTTAATTTTCTCGTTCTAACATGCAAGGAAACATATCACGCACACATCCATACATGCCATACATCAAAACAATAAAACCAACAAATAATAAAAATTGGATAATTAAATCTAATTATCATGGCTTTTATGCCTCTTTTGAATAACGATAAAATCTTCGGCTCGTTTACTCCCACTGCTTCAAGCATCTCGCGGAAAAACGAATCGAACGACCCGAACTGGACAACTTGACCTGATGGCCGCTGCCCGACCTGCTACTCGCTGCCCGAACTGCCCGACCATTGCCGGATGCCCGACCATTGCCGATTGCCAGTGCCCGGTGGCGAGTCTGGCGAGCTCGGCCGAGAGCGGTGGCCGAGTGCTGATCGGCTCCTTGCTGGTCTCGGTCGGTTCGTCCGATCGGGACTCCTCTTCGTGCTGGACTTCTTTCTCTTTCGTACTTTGTGTGTTCCAATTCGATTACAATTTTATTCGAAAATACATCGAATTTACATCAAATTACAAGAAAAATAAATCCTATTCTACCCGTAGATTTTCTCACGGGAAAAACTTATACATGCCTCAAAACTGGGCCAAATTACCAAAAACGCGTAAATAAATGAAAACATCACATAGCCATGATAATTGGATCATATTAGCCTGCAAGACAAATTCTAGCAAAATATTCCAAAATCATACTACATGAATATTTAATTGCTAGCATATTAATCACCAAATTAATTAAATTGAACAAAACCTAAAGACCGGCTCCGATACCAATTGTTGGAATATAAAACGCAGCGGAAGCAAGTTGGTGGAAATTATTTAATGAAAGGTTTTATAAACTAACCAATAGAAAAATCGGATCTATTTAGGCTTGTCAATTATTAAATAAACAGATTAATAAACAATTAAATAAATATATTTATGCATGGGAGTCGGTAATTTATACCTTTGACGCGAAGTGGTAGAAATTCCCTTTTGGTGGATTTGTCTCCTATTCGTGTTCCTCTCCGATCTTCTTGTATTTCTACCTCAAGATCTTCTAGAGTATATCCTGCCTATGTCCGGATGTCGTGTGGGCAACAATCTACCGGACTACTTGGAGTGCAATATGGATCGGCCGAACTTTCCCTTCTCAAGAAACTCACGATTTTTGTTCTCTCTATTTTTCTTGAATATTTTGGTAATTTTAGAAAAATATTGTGTTAACTAAATTATGGAATCCAAGACACAAGTCAAGATCCACAATTAAACACACACACAAAAATCGATTTTCTTGGGGAATAATAATGTGAAAATCGGCCAAGACATGTTCTCCTATTATAGGTATTTTGGGCTACTCTAGGGATCTTAAGGAGGATATGGCAAAGACTCTTAATAAATGTCATCTTCCTATATTAGAACTCTTCCTAATATAATGACTCTATTAATATCAACTTAGTCCACTAAAAAGTTGATATTGCACTTCCTAGCAAAATCTCAAATTACGAAATTGGGCTTCTTTTTGAATTAATTATTTCCCGTGTTTAAGATATTCCATGTCCATTAATTAATTTAAGCTACTGACAGCTTTTAATTAATTAATGTGTTATACATGAGTATACCACTCGACCTTTATTATTATATTGGAAAATTAATTCTACCTACAGGGTTTAATATAATAATCCCTACGAGTGCCTCAATGGACATGATCAACCCAACTGGTCGGGACACGATTTCTAGCTATAATATTAATTATCATATAAATAATAATATTGTCCAAAATATCGAGCATATTGAGTCAATCATTGTGACTCTCACCCATGATAAATAAAAGAAATAAATATTAAATATATATAATTAAATATTAATCACTAGAATTAAGAAATAATAATTATCCGAGATGTACGTTCTTCTTATAGTCAGTACAGAAGAATCTATCTCACCTCGATCCTGTTCAACGTATACCGAATACACTAATATATGCTAATGGTCAAGACCAACCAATCTCAAGCATATACTACAACCTCTCACATAACGGTCTAATGTTATATAGGTTGTGAAATAATTATTACTATATAAGCAACCGATAATGTGATCTTCTGTGTGACACGACACACCACATTATCTACAATATAAAGTAATTTAGACTACATTTGCATAACCATAGCGTGAATAAATATGCAAAACATGTGATAAATGAATTAAATATTCTCATAGATAAAGACCGGGAAATTTGATAATACAAGCATAAAGTATGCTTTGACGTATACAACCCTAACAGTTGGAACATTACGGTTTTGATTGCTGCAATTTCATGAGCCATGCGTAGCATCAGACATCTGCTCGTTTTATTAGGATGAAGAAAAAAAAAGTATTTTCCTCAGATGCGTCTTTGCTCTCTGATACATTTCTTTTTTTGCATTTATGTTCTGATTCAGCTTATTCACATTCCGTGTGGCTTCACTGACTTCATGTGAGACTTATTTGATACGTATTGTACATTGTTCTTCAGAGGTTGTCCAAGTGAAATACATGATATTTGTCTTATTCTGTCTTTTTATTCCGCTCTGACGACCTGAGATAGTACAATTCTTATTTATTCTAGACGTGAGGTCGTCTCCTCATGTCAGGCAGTACTCGTTGCTCAATTTGTAATTTCTAATATATTTGACCACTTCCTTGCTAACTTAAATTCAATAGTATTATTAATTATATTTGATTTTCTTCTAACATGGTTCATTGAGTGTAGTATTAAATAGAATGTCTGTTTTCTTGTTCAACAGATTTCTCTTCGCCACCAAGTTCAATAACTACTGTTATTTTCTCTCCAAGGTATACTCTATTTTTTCTTTGCTTCTACCTTGTAGTTTTCAAAATATTTCTTCGTTCTGCCTCTCCGCTGCGTGCAGACTTCTTTTGCTTGTATTTGCTGTTTGCCTTTGTTGTTTTTAAAGTCAGCTTCGTCTCCCTTTTTAAAACAACCATTGTGATCGTGTCATGTGTTTGAGTTTATCGGCTGGAAACCTGACACGGCCCCTTAAAACCTCCGAATAGAGGCTAGGTCTAAGTAGGTATAACAATGCCACGAACAAGAACACATGATATTTATTTCATGTTCCATTTACTTTTATGTTATCAATATTTGTAAACTGATACTTTTCCCAATGTTGTTGAGGTTTGCATAGATTTGCATACGTATTTAAATACAAATGCTTCTCTTCTCCATTGAGAAGTCAAATTACTAAATAGACATTATAATGGTGTAATACGTTCGAGTTTATCGGCTGGAAACCTGACATGGCCCACAAAATCTCTGAACAGAGCCTGGGTCTAAGTAGGTGTAACAATGCCACGAACTAGAACATATGATATTCATTTCATGTTCCATTTACTTTTATGTTATCAACGATTGTAAACTGATATTGTCTCGTTTCTGTTGAGGTTTTTATATATTTGTATACGTGCCTAAATACAAATACCTTTCCTCTCTGTTAGAAAATTGCATTGGTAAGTGGACATTAGAATGATGTAGCATGTTCGAGTTTATCGGCTGGAAACCTGACATGGCCCCAGAAAATCTCTGAATAGAGTCTGGGCCTAAGTAGCTGTAACAACGCCACGAATAGGAACATATGACATTCATTCCCATTGCTGTTACACAACTAATTCAACATGTTTCTGATAATATTAGTCTGAGTTTATCGGTCTGAAATCATTTTGTGCGTAGATTTGGATACGTGTTTACATGATATTCATTTCATGTTCCATTTACTTTTATGTTACCAATATTTGTAAACTGATAATTTTCCCATTGTTGTTGAGGTTTGCATAGATTTGGATACGTGTTTAGATACAAATGCTTATCTTCTCCACTGAGAGGTCGAATTAGTAAATGGACATTATAATGGTGTAATGCGTTCGAGTTTATCGGCTGGAAACCTGACATGGCCCGATAAAATCTCTGAACAGAGTCTGGGTCTAAGTAGGTGTAACAATGCCACGAACAAGAACATATGATATTCATTTCATGTTCCATTTACTTTTACGTTATCAATGTTTGTAAAGTGATATTTTCTCATTTCTGTTGAGGTTTTTATAGATTTCTATACGTGCTAAAATACAAATACCTTTTCTCTCTGTTAGAAAATTGCATTGGTAAGTGGATATTATAATGATGTAGCATGTTCTAGTTTATCGGCTGAAAACCTCACATGGCCCCAAAAAATCTCTGAATAGAGCCTGGGCCTAAGTAGATGTAACAACGCCACGAACAAGAATATATGACATTCATTCCATGTTCTATTGATGTTTGTTAAATGAGTACTGCTGTTACACAACGGATTCAACATGTTTCTGATATTATTAGTCTAAGTTTATCGGTCTGAAACCATTTTCTGCATCTGTATTATTTTCTAATGTCGTCAGACCCATATTCCACTACGGTTAGATACCTATACTCACTGTTTCTCCAGTTTTTTTGATTCTTAATATTTTTTCAGTTACTAAATTTTCACCGTAATGGACGAATGTATTACAAAGTTGCTTAGGGAAATGAACAAATTATAAAACCCTCCAACCTGGGTAGGGTATGCTACTGATGTCGCCGAATGCATACGAGCCCTACAAAATTATCAACCAGATTCGCTTGAGGATTTGCAGCATAGGGCTATCATTGAAATAGGCATACATATTCCTGAACTTAGGAATATTCTTCGTTATGAGAGATGGACACAGAAAAAGCGAGACCATTTTGATGCACTCACTTCATTATTTGAATATCCAAAGTATGAGCTGCCATTTCAGTGCCCTCCAAATAGTCCTATGCAGATTTCGAATGACCTTCGTCTCGATGTTTTGACTCTAATGATACAAATCAGACGTCTCTGTAGCAAATTCTATTCGAGTGTCAGAGCACGAAAAATCATGTACTAAACTGGCAGTCAGTGGATTTAATCAAATGGCTATCTTGATGAGGTGCCTGCATACAAACCACTATTTGAGGACTACGATACGCTCGACCGCCATCGTGTTCTTGAACGTGCTATTCCTGATATTTACTGCATTCCCAATCTGGCTGAATATGTTTTCAGGCGAGAACTTGGCCTAGGATTCCCTAAACTCAGGGCTCGAGCAAATAACTAGGTCTGAAACAGATTTGCTGAGATGCTTGGGCTGTATGGCTTGGAATACAATTGATGATATCTACTGTGTTCCCAACCTGGTCGAATATGTTCTTAAAAGAAACATTGAGCAGGGTTGTCCTAAACTACGGGCTCAGAAGAGTGCTTAAATTGAGGATCGATTTAGTGTGGTTGTTTATCTACGTAGTTCCAAATCTTCCTGCCTTTTTGGTTGTTCACTTTTTTCGTACGCCTCTCCTGTGAAACTTTACAATATGGATATTGCATATTTCTTTCTGCAAATTTCTTTATCTTGTTTTCACACTTTTACAGTTCATACTAGCAATAAATACTGTCCTAAACTACTAACAGAGGTAATGGTTGTAACATTTAGAAAATTAGTCTTCCAAATAATACCTGATCGTTTCTTGAGTATACTAATTATTGTATTTCTTTTGGCCTCTCATTACTATAATGATTTTTAATTTGTTATCATCAGAGTTTATGTATTATATTTCTAATACTTCTTCAAATTATGCTATTTCTCTAGAAAAATTATCTGTAAAATACAGTATTGAGTTTGTAGGATTCTTGTACAGTATACTCACGATAATTACATGTCTTACTGTGGGGGTTATCTTTTATAGTACATTACTGGGTTCAGATGTACAGAAATTGTTCTGTATTGAGCTGTATTCTACTGCATCCGTTGAGATATTGAATATTTGCAACCACATCGAATAGTGACTGCATATGCTGCATGCATACCTGAATGGTTCTAACTACTTCCACAGTCGATTGCACTGTCTGTATTCATCACCCTCTCGCGGCTGATTCTCCGGCATTTCAATATACATTTTACTCTCAGGTCCTTACTATTCTTCGTTTATTAGTTGTTTATTGTATATTCTACTTTACTTCGATACGTTTCCAAATTCATTGAGCTATATTACTCTTTCATACTTTTTAAAAAAAAAATTAATTAATATGTAATGTCCGGGTCAGCATCTCTTGTTCAATGTTTTCTTGACAGGGACGGGAATAAATTTAGCGTTCATCGAGAGATCATTACAATTTACATCAAATGGCAAGTACCTCTCAGCAAAAGGCTCAATCAGATCACATGTATGTTCTCAATAATACCTAAATTTTTTATCATCCCACTGTATTTGTTAGATTATATCATTATATTCTCCTACTTTCCAGGAAAGAAGCTGAAACAGGATGTCCAATCAATGTTCGTTCATCATCCTCTGGTATGTTAGCTGCTTGGTCCTTTCTTTATTTTCATTCTCCATCAACATCGTTAATAAGAAAATTATTAACTCTTTCTTACTTTGAACAGGAAACCACAATGTGATTGGCCTAAAAAAATGCAAGAAAACGAAATTCATACGCATCAATGGACACAGAAAAGATGATCGCTCTGCTAGACAATAGAAGATTTAGGTACAAACAACAACGTAAGTTACTTCGTAAATTTATTTGTTTCCTTCTACTATTTTCTTTATTTCCCTCTTCTTATTAGCCTATAACCAAATGTATGTTACATTTCGCTTTCTTTACTAAATGTATGTTGCATGTTCTTTTCTGTAGTTGCATTTGCCAACGAGGCAACATGTTCTACCAGCAGTCAAACTACAGCCTCCCGAGCAAAACGACCGCGAATTACTTCTCTTATGCAACATGATCTTCTTAGCAGAATGGAGAACATCCCCTTACATGCCTGGTCTCTACCCTTCTCCGCTGCATGCCTTTTCTGCAAGGCCCTGCTTTATTCGAGGGAACCAAAGAGTTTATACTACCTACGTGGTCAAATTTCCCTGGCTTTACCTAGAATTCCGCCACAACTTTGAGAATTATATACTTCGTTGGAGTCATCTGATGCAGTTCATTTTCATAGGCGTTGTCACACTCATAACAATACTACTGCTTTTAGTTCCTTGGGTATCACCTATGATGAGAACTTGGCCAAATCTAATAAGGGTGTATACAGCCTCAGAATTCATGGAGCAATTTATCATTTCATCAGAGATTTGATACCTGCGGAGGTTCATGGACGATAACTGCAATTACATTTTTACGAAACTGAGAACGAACTGCAGAATAGACTATCTCAGTCGGGAGAGCTTGATTCACATATTCTACATGTCATTGTTGAGTTGATGAAAATAAATCCCTACGCAATTTTTTTCCGAGGGCTTCGCGAACTGGTTAATTTACATGAATACAACATTGTTCTTCGCGCAGACCCATATTTGGACATGCGTATTTACAATTTGCCAACGGTTAACCAAGTCGCTGCAATTTGGAATGAAATGACTGGTATTCCTGCAGCGCAGCCGCATGACATTCGTGTATATACCTCATCAGGAAAAACACACCACGTACATTATTACTACGGTTGCTACGACCCACTGTAGTACCCATTATTATTCCCGTATGGCGAAAGCAGATGGCATACAGGAATTCGCTGAATATCACTCGCCTCCGCTGCTACTCATACCCGGCGTGGCGCACAATGCAATGGCCAAGCTGCTGTTTATCCTCATGGCCATCTATCTGGAGATTCTATTATTTCCGCAGAACTCGAAAGTATGATTCTATAGTTTATTTACAATACAATTCTTTGCTCATTTTGCCTAACCTCACCGTACATTTTTTTTGTCTTCTTTTCGCCAATGCTACATTATTTCACTCGAACGCACTTTCTATTATATGTAACTATTTATTTTACCTGCTTGAAACAGATTTAAATGCAAATAAATGGAAGCAAAACAACGTAGCAGCAAGAGAATTTTACTGCTATTTATTTCAGAGTCGACCCACTGACGTCACAAATATATTGCGTACAGGAAGATTAAACAATACCAAATTGACTGCTATGTTAAGATCGAAACTCATCGCCTTGATTATCTAAGAGGCGAACAAATGCACGAACATCTTGCAATATCCGTAATTTCGATTTCCGGTAATATTTTTTTGGCATAAGTCCATCTTAGCGACTCTCTTGTGACTATTTCCTCATTCTGAGAATGATTAATTTTGCACTTTTTGTCATACGAGTTCGTTTCGGTGTTGTTTTCTTGAGTTCCGTGTTCTTAAGCGACTTTTTCGCACTTTAGTTTGATTCTTGCGAATCTCGTTCGAAACTGTTATTTCGTGTTTCTGTAAGCCCGTTTAATGTTGTTAGACGTGTTGTGAACTTCGGTTTGGTTATTCGATCATGTATCGTGATTTTTTGACACTTTTTGGGCTCGAACAGAGTGCGCCGCGGCACAAGGGGTTGCGCGCCACGGCACACACCTTGCAGACTCGAGCCTGGCCACAGCTGTACCACGCGCCGCAGCCCTCTGCTGGCCGTTTCGCGGCCCTACCTGGTCGCCTGCTCACAAATTTCAGCCGCGGGCCGCGGCACACTCAGTCTGCGCCGCGGCACGCGGGTCAGTCAGGGTATATCGGAGCGGGTTTTTGGGAGAGGATTTCATTTCCTCTCCTCTCTTCTTCTCCCTCACGATCGAGGTGATTTAGGGGCGATTTTTGGGCGATTTGTCTCAGAGATATCATCCTCCTCAAGTTCTTGGTGTAGATTAACAACATCGATTCGTGTTCTTCGTCACTAATCCGAGGTATTTTCTCGATTCTCTGGAGTTGACCTTTTTGGGAGTTTTGATCTTGACTTCATTTTCTATATGATTTTGATAAATCGATTGGTGTTAGATGTTATTATTAGACTTGTTTTATGGATCATATATCCATATCTTCGGTTCGTTTCAACCCGGTGGGTGATTTGGGTGTTCTTGTGGTGTGAACATTTGATGTTCGATCAAATGTTCGAATGAGTTTTCCTTCATTAGATTGTTGTGATTTCCGCTGTTATTGGTCTTGATTCTCGTTGTAATTGCATCTTTGTTATTTTTGCCGGAGGATTGTAGGTATTCGAGGTTGCCCGGTTGAGCCGTGTGCGTTGGGGTGTTCGGTATCGGTTATCGAGGCAAGTATCTTGCTATACGAATTGCATCTTGTGAATAGAGACTTCATGTTAGGGTTATGATGATTTGACTTGTCTTCGTGAATATATATTTCGTGTGATTTTATAATTGTGATCGATTGATGGTAGTGAATGTAATACCCCGATTTTTCGGATATATTTTTCGTTTACATGTTGGATATCGTTGATGGATAATTGTGCTTGAGGATGTTGTGAACGTATGATAATGTTATTGAAATGCATATATGTATTCATTGTGTCGTATGATCGTTTGGTATGTCGAGATGTTGGTCAAGGATATCTGAATATGGCTAAGCACAGCCACGATAGCGCACGCTATGAGATATGCTTAGCGCATGCTACGAGGCACGAGTAGCGCACGCTACGTTGTGTAGTTAGCGTACGCTAATAGGTTCGCATTATGTATGATGAGGAGGGTCCTTAACGTACGTAAGACTTTCTGGGAAAGATTCGGAAGGCGGTCAACATGTAGGCCCGGGTTGATGTTTATCAGCATTTAGCACACGCTACTAAGGATGGTTAGCGCACGCTAATATCAGATCGTCCGAGAAGGAATCTTGGCTTTCGGCGAGTGGACCCGGCCACTTGCGACGCGTGTCCAGATAAGGTCAGCGGGTGTTTGTCATGTAGGGCTAGCGCACGCTAAATCGTATGGTTAGCGCACGCTAATTCCAGATCGGTCAGAGGAATCCCGATAATCGCAGATGCTTTCGGCATGTGGGGGCACGAGTGGTAGGTGTGTACTGTATCAAGTCAACTTCGGATAGCGCATGCTAAGGTCAATGACTTGCGTACGCTAGGCAGGAGGTTTTACGCACGTTAATGCATGGGCATTACGTACGTAAGCTAGTTTACGAAGCAAGGCAGTAGCCTTTGGGCTGCGATAGCGCACGCTAACAAAGTCAGTTAGCGCACGCTAAGGCTGTAGCGCACGCTAAACATGAGATGTTAGCGCACGCTAATAATGAATATTATAAAAGGGGACAGACGGGTGCTGAGAGGCATTTCATCCATTTTTCTTCCTTCAGTCGGGAGAGAGAGATTTGAGATGTATTTGAGGTTCCCAAACACTGTATAATGATAATATTTAACAACATTATATTAAGAGCATGAATTCAAGCCTTGTTCTTCATGTTATTCATGATTCTTGGAATGGAGTTCAAGTGTTCTTCTTTTTGGTTCGTCTAATCCAGGTAAATTTGGTATCCCTTTTGTTTATGGTTCGTTTTTAAGGATGATTACATGTGAGGAACATGTTGGATAATCATATAACGATATTATATGAGATTCAATGGAACTTTGATAAGAGTTTCGGATGTTTCTTCATATTATAAAGATGATGGTTCGTTTAAACCATTTTGAGATAGATTTCTGGATCATTATAATTTCAGTGATCGATTTAGAGGAGTTAAATCATGATACGAGGTTGAATTCCAGATTGAATATGTTATGATCATTGTTACCAAGTTAGTTTGATTATTGATATGATTATTGTTCTAGGTTGATTAACCCATAGGTATAACCGATGTGCCGCGTTGAAGGCCGTAAATTTAGTCCAGTCAGGGCTGTAGAGCTCGTAAACGAGGACGATGAGTTCGGTGGTGGTTTTGTCATATTGATATCCAGGCAAGTGTTTACTTGTTCGGTTATAATGTTTTGATGAGTAATTCCATTTACATTTCATAAGTATTTTATGTTGTATTGCATATTGACGAATGTTCAGTGATGTTCTAAAAGGATTAGAATGCACAGTTGATGATTGTTGAGATACTTGGACAATCTTGGGAAGATTGTAGTATTCGGATATTGTTGATGTCATTTTGGATATTCTTGGTCTGTGGTATGCATTCCGGAAGGAAGTCCGGATGGAGGTATGTTTTATGGTAATCGTACATAGAGGATTATGTACGAGAAAGTATTCGGTATTGAGGTATTATACGGTATTGTTGTGATACTGGGATTTTTATGGTATTATCGTGATATTGGGATTTTGACGAGAATCGTTGGATTACCGGAAGTGGTAAGGTTATCGTTGAGGTTATTATTCTCATGATGCATGGCATGTGAATATTTATGTTTATGTACTTGCGGTTATTTGTCGGGTATTATTGCTGACCCCGTTGTGGGACTTATTTTTCAGATATTGAGGACTTTGATGGTAGCGGTCGTGAGGCGAGGATTCCGGACGATACTGGCTATGGCATATTGTTGGGGAATCGTGTATTTTGTTTGTGTATATCATCATTGATGTATATGTATCTCGGACTGTATTTCTATCCGCTGCGTGAGTTCTTTCAAATGGCTTTCGGCTTTTTGCCAACTGAGTTTCGTTTCGAAAACCGATTCCCTTAACCGAGTTTTTGGCCATGATCGTTTCGGACGGTAGTTGGTGTTTTCAAATGATTTTGTGAGTTTTGGAAAATACTACCGTCATCGGCCTTTTTATCGTGCTTGTAATTGGTTTTTAGCCTGGTGGGATCCGGCGCGGGGCCCACGGCGTGTAATACTCCCGGTTGGTTTTGGGGGTGTTACAATGATGATATCCTCATTTGGATAATGTCTTGAGTTTATGTTGGTTGCGTTAATCGTGTGGTTCGAGTCGTGCGTGATTAATCATGGATGAGTGATCGCGATGATTATGATAATTGTGTGTTGATTTGATTACTTACTTGAATATATAATATAGTGCATTGTTGAATTAATTGACATATTGATGATAATGTGTGTTGCTCGTGGTGATGTATTGAGTTGATCAATATGAGTTATGTCGTGTCAATTCGTGTGATCCAGGTAGGGTCTGACGAGGCCTCTGGAGTTCCGTACATGATGTGTACGAACAGTGATCGTGTGGTCCAGGTAGGGTCTGACGAGGCCTCTGGAGTTTGGTACATGATGTGTACGAACAACGCGTATGTTCCAGGTAGGGTCCGACGAGACCTCTGGAGTTCGGTACATGATGTGTACGAACAATGCGTGTGGTCCGGGTAGGGTCCGACGTGGCCTCCTGAGTTCGGTACATGATATGTACGAACAGGATCGTATAACAGTGATTGTTTGGATAATGTTTTAAAGTTGGGTCAAGGACTCATAATGATATTTTAATTAGTGTGTTTTGAAACGAGAATCGGGCTGAGGCCCTAACGTTTTCGAAGAGGTTTTGTTAATTGGGACTCGAGGCCCAAAAGGATTTCTACTTTAAAAACCCCCGAGATGACGAGTTTCTTTTCGAACACTTTCTTGGTTGAGTTCGAAATTTCTAAAACTTCTCGGGAACATTTTGATAGTTGATTTCCGTATCAAATTAGTGGTTGCTATTTACTTGTTGCATTTTGTATCGTATTATACTTGCACTAGCAAAATAGTGGAATTTTGCTAACCCCCGAGTAATCGGGGGGTGGATGTCTGTTTCTGTGTCCAGGTGCTTGCGGGTTCGGGGAGCAGTCACAGGATCGGCACAGGAAGTGGCGGGTTACGATACTAATCGAGAGTTAGGAGATTAGTCGAGTTGTGTTGTATCGTCAGAGTCATATTTCGCCTTCCGCTATTTTGTATCTTTCCCCCTGCATGGGCATTCTTTGTACATAGTTGTATTTTTCTATTTATGTCAGTCGTACGACCTCACCGGTCCGTGTAGTTGTTTATAATTGACCTTATCGGTTCGTATCATTGTATTGTTTGTCCCGGTCGGGCAAAAGCTTGGTCGTTTTGTGATGTTTAGCTTGGTAAATCCTTGAGGGAAGGATCTACGGCGTGTAATTATTCCCATACGGTTTGGGGGTGTTACACATCTACGGCTTGAGTCATTCGAAGGTATTGTAGACAGTATGGCATGCAAAACCATTATCAAAGGATATGACATTGGCCAAAGGTTTGTGCTTCCTGCATCGTATATTAGCATCCCTCGAGACATGTGTCGACGTTATCTGAATGCACTGACTTTAGTGAGTGAATATGGGAAGCCAGATTTTTTCATCACCAGGACATGTAATCTAAATTGGCCCGAAATACGCGCCGGTTTGTTACCTGGTGAGGAAGCTCAAAACAGATCCGACCTCGTAGCAAGAGTCTTCAGAGGCCGCAACGAGGAATTCAAACATGACATTGTTAGGGAAAAATTATTCGGTGAGGTTGCAGCATATTTGTATGTTATAGAATTCCAAAAAAGAGGTCTTCTGCATGCTCACTAGATCATTATCTTACAGCCAAAATATAAAGTAACATCATCCGATGCATACGATCGTTTTGTTAGTGCAGCGTTGCCTAATGTCGACCTACAACCACATCTTCATGCATGTGTTATTAGGCATATGATGCACGGTCCTTGTGGCTTGTTAAATCCTTCTAATATATGCATGCAAGATAACAGATGCAAAAATAGGTTTCCCAAAGATTATGTGGAAAGTTCTTCGCAACGTGAGGACATTTATCCATTATACAGAAGAAGAAATGATCAGAAAACAGTGCATGTACGTGGAGAATCTATGCTTTTATACTCAGCGAAATTCACCCAGCTATTCTTCAGCTTCGTGTTAATTTTCATAACAAACACCATATTCCTGCACCTACATCTTTTGAATATCTCAGAATATACAACGACATTTTATACCCCACGTTCAGAGTTACTGCTTTAGCATGGGGTCTATTAGAATCAGACATAGATGTCACAAATTCTCTGGCAGAGGCCTGCTCCTATCAAATGCCGTATTCCCTTCGTCGTCTTTTTGCAACAATCTTAATACATAATACTCCATCTAATTTTCGAGTATTGTTGAATATTTTTAAGATTTTTATAGCGGATGATTATATTTGTCTAAAAAAATATACTGAAGATGAGGCCTTTCTTAAAGCACTTGCATCTATTGACGTTTTTTTGCAATCTAGTGGTCGAACAATCGACGAGTTTGGTCTGGTCGACTTCATTATTGGAGCCTCACGAGAACAAATGCAGAGTCAAGATTTTGAGGAGGAGCAAAATTATCTCATCTCTGATTTAGATTTGAATTCAATAGCGTTGTTGAATTTAGGGCAGCGTCAGGCTTTTGACGAGATTATGCAAACTGTTGACAATAATCATTTGGATGCTTTCTTTGTCGATGGTCCGGCCGGATCTGGTAAAATATTTCTATACCGATATCTTCTTACAGCAGTCCGTTCAAGGCATTCGATTACTCTTGCAGTCGCATCTTCAGGAGTTGCTGCATCTCTACTGCCCGGCGGCCGTACAGCTCACTCACGATTCAAACTTCCTATCATTGTAGAGGATGAGGTCTGCAAAATTAGCAAACAGAGTGTGCATGCTCGGGTCCTAATTACCGCTAAACTTATTATTTGGGATGAGGCGTCGAGGACACACCGGAAGAATATTGAGGCAGTTGACACTTTGCTGCGTGACCTTATGGAAAGTGATGTACCTTTCGGCGGCAAGACCATTGTTTTTGGCGGTGATTTTAGACAAACCATCCCTATAGTTATTGGCAGCGTTCGTTTTGATGCTATTGATGCTTGTCTAATTAATTCTCACTTATGGCACTCTATGCGCAAATTTCGTTTAGTCCAGAATATGCGGGCAAGGGACGACCTTGATTTCAAAGATTTCTTACTTAAAGTTGGTAACGGCACTCAACCTTATATTCAGAATGAGAATATTACACTACCTCCAAAAATGTGTCTCCCTTACAGGATAGACGACAATCCTCTCGACGAACTGCTCTAAGAAATCTTTCCAAACTTTGATGCTCACATAGAGGATCCAAATTCGCTCATTCAACGTGCTATTCTGACCCCAAAGAATGATTGCGTGCATGAAATCAATAACGCCTTAATCGATAGGTTCCCAGGTTGCAGTGTAGATTATTATAGCACGGATCTGATGACTAACCTTTTCCAGCAGGCATATTATCAAGATTATTTGAACTCCGTCAACACTCCAGGACCACCTCCTCATTTACTTCGGCTTAAACTCAATTGTCCTATAATGCTCCTATGTAATATTAACCCCTCTGAGGGACTTTGTAATGGTACCCGCCTTATCTTTCGTCGTCTAGACTGAAATATTTTGGGTGTTGAAATCATATCAGGTTAACATGCTAGAGATTTCGTATTTATACGGCGTATACCTTTAGAGCCCTCTGACAAGCAAAAATGCCCTATCCCATTTAAAAGGCATCAATTTCCTATTCGTCACTGTTTTGCGATGACAATTAATAAATCAAAGGGACAAACATTGGACAAGGTCGGACTTTATCTACCTGAACCAATCTTCTCTCACGGACAGCTTTACATTGCTCTCTCTCGGTCCAGAAAGGCAGAGGACATTAGAATGTTAATTCGCCCACCTTTGGTTCATACCATCTCAAACAACCTAACAAAAACAATTGTATATAGAGAAATTATTGCTGCTGCAGTTCTGTGACCTCACTATCTCATGTCATTTGCATGAGCATTCAATAGACACCAATAATAAATTTACATTACCCACTTTCTCGTTCCAAACCAAATTCATGTCAATTAGTTGTCTGATATGCTTTTAATATTTATCTATTTCAAAGACATTCTGTCATGCATTGTTTGTATGTGTTATGTGCGCTCATGTTATATATATAATGTTAGTGGCTCCATTGATTTGAGGTTTCATTCCTGATTCTTTTTCTTTTTGGTAACATTATATGTGTTCCCTATCATTTGTAAAAAAATTATTACTGATTTCACATAAAAAATAAGAGATTCCAGCATGTATTGTGCATATGTGTATTATTATATATGTTTATGCTATGTATACGTATGTGTATGTATGTGCTTTTATGTTTGTAAATAGAAATATGTATTTCACTCAATGTTTACAGTGTGGGTCTGTGTGTTGTTTCTTGTGTTTATTATATACACATAATGTGGCTGGTTCCTTCAGGCTGGAATTTTGGGCTACAATGTTCTTTGTTCTTAACATTATATGTCCCTCCTAACATTCTTAAGAACTATTAATTATTTTATATCATATCTCCCTCGATGCCTATACTGATTATTACTGTTTTTTTTTCTTCAGATTTGTGTTCGTTTCTTGTTGTTCTTATCAGGTGCATGTTCAATTTCAATGCCTATTATATTTTTTCCAGTTACTACTTGAGGTTTTTTGATAGGTTTATCGTTCTATATATTTCTTTGTATGTTAAACTATATTTTGACAATTGCTGATCTTTGAATACAAGTCAGCGAAATTTTTGTTCCGCAATTAGGTTTACCTGCTTTGTCCTCAACCATTACATCGACGAGCTCCCTCATATTCAATTTTTGATCTTCGTTCTACAGACCTTGCCTTCATTCGTTGCTGCTGCTACGCTTCTTTTTGGTACTTCTTATTAACCTCAAATAATAGTCGTTTTCTACCTGTATCTATATCATGTACGCTTCGATATCATAATATCAAAACCTTTTCATTCTCGTTTCACCTTCTCTTTATTTGTTATATGTGTATCTAAATTGTTTTGTATGTTTTATGTTTGATTAGGTCTTCATAATTGGTGATCTTTTTGTGCAGGTAAGTGAGATCGTCATCCGACAAATAGGTTTGCCAAAATTAACCTCAGCCTTTGCATCTAGAAGATATCTCATTCTCTATTTTTTATTCTGATTCTGTCAACATCGCCTTCAAACATTGCTCTAATATATACCGGTATTTTAATATATTTTTTAGTTTCACAAATTCAACACGACCTTACCAAGTACAGTGTAAATCATTATTATTTTACATTTTCATGACATAATATAGTCAGTAAATGGAGCACAAAATATCTCCGCTTGACGCAATAACTCCGGAAACGAGAAACTGGACTGCGAAGGTTTGTGTCCTCAATAAAACAAAACCTCGAACGTCGGCGCAACCCACTGCTATAAAATTTCAGAAGATGCTCCTCGCAGATAACAAGGTAGATTCCTCCCTACAACTACCATCACATCTCATTCTTATTGGTATTTTTCACATATCTTCATCTTACACCAAACAAGGAAATAAGGTCGAAGGAATGTTATATCGAGGAGACATTGACTTGCTCAAAAATAGTTTGCTTCTTCATCAAGCCTACCTTATATCAAACGCAACAGTGCGGCCAAAGAAACCGGGATTCGAAAATCCTTTGACCAATAACAATTATCAATGGATAATTGGTGCCAGGACAGCTGTTTTAGCAGTTGAGGAAGATTCGTCCATCTCCTCCGAACTCGCTCCTAATTTCATACAATACGACAAATTCCGTGATTTTATAGGCACAAGAAAATTAATAAGCCAGTTCTTACAAAAACTTAATAGCTATCTCTAACTATAACTGTGCTGCGTTCTTTCGTACTAATTTGAGTTTATAATCAACTCTTACCAACCTCTGCCACATATCTCCAACTATAACTCTGTTCAGTAAGGAAGAACTGCAAACATATTTTCCTCATACTCACAATCAATTCTTATCAAAGCCTACTACATATCTTCAACTATACCTCTACTGTAGTACTGTCGCAATTATAATTGATAGCCAGAGTCCAAGAATGGTGTCCTCAAGAGGAAAGCAAAACACGCTCCGTAAATATGCGGTAGTAGATGAAATGTACGGAATTGTTGCACTATTTTATGAGTGTCGTCCTCTCTTTTCTTAACTATTTAATTTTTTTCTTCGTATTTTATAGCCTCTTCTTATATTAATATATATCATATTTTATTTGCTCCTTCGTGCTGGCTCAAACCCTTCATTAGTACTTTCTGGAATGATGCTACAACAGATGATGTCTACAACCTACTCGATTCTCTTATAGCAGCTCTAAACTTCAATGTCACAGATTATCACAGTAATATCGCTCTCCCTTCGCCTTCGTTCAATAAAAATCATTATATATAACAAAATAATTACCTCGCATTTATATTTTCTATTAATCTCTTCCCTCCCTCACTTACTTTCAGATATCTCACTTAGCTCCACATCTGCATCTCTTATCCTCATGAACTCCAAAATCGACCGTGTTCAAGACCTTCAGAAATGGGGAGTACATATTTCCAATTACCTATATTGTTGTTTACAATTATTATAACAATAAATTTTTTGACAGGTATTCCATACATAAAGAGAAAATCGACGAACTTTAACAACAGGGTGATGTTTTCAAGAAAGCCCAGACCGATTTCAGTAATGATTCTCAAATAATCATATCTGTTCAGACACTCATTGCAATCGAATAGGTAAATGCTTTCAAATTATTCTCAATCCTAGCTACGTATAATACAGCTGCACTTACTGTGAACCCCCTATCTCTGATATTTTCCTCACCCATTACTACATTTACTAAAATTCATTTATCCTACAGCCATACAGATCTAACTTGTTCGTCCGAGGTAAACTATCCCGCAGATGTCAGCATTTTATCTACCCCTGCTGCGAAAAATGTCACCATTTGACAACTGCAGAGTACGGCTCTCTATTCGAGTGCCACTCTTGTCAACAAAATAGGATTGCCATTCCAAGGTACAACACAGTGCATATTCTCGCTCTGCCTCGTATTTTCATCGTTTACTCAAATGACTACAATATATTTTCCATACATCAACAGATTCAGGTTCTCCCTCTTAGTATATGATGATTCCGGCAAAATAGAAGTGACTGTTTTTGGAAACGAAGGCGAAAAAATCATGCAAATGTCAGCAAATCACTTACTTGAAAAGTATTGCAGTGTAAATAACTTCTCTTAACATTATTCTCCCTGCTCACAACTAAACTGTTTAAAGTACCTTTTATTTGATTCTAAACAATATTAACCTGCAGGACGAAGCTTTCATATTAGACTCCATTGACTCCCAACTAGATCAGGTCAAACTGAAAGTGAAAATTCAGTCAAAAGTTTTTAATAAACAGGATGGTACAACTACAATGTCACATACCATGCAAACACTGGAATGTCAGCAATTACATTCTCCGACTGTCCCCAACAGCGAAACAATAACCTCATCCTTACCAGGTATGTATAAATATTTAATATACCACACCTCAAATATCAGCAATCAAAAAACAACCACCATGCAACTAATCAAATAAACAAACCATTATTCAGATTATCAACAATGAGGTGTTTATTTTTTCTATTTGTTTCATAGTTTTATGTATGCGTAGTTGCACATACGAAATATGTGTGCGCGACTATGTATGCAGGAAACTATTCAAGCTATGTTTTCAGCTCAGTTAGCTCCGTATTTTTGAAGATTGCTGCCTCATCTGCTCGTTTGTCTATATAATAGGGTCTGATTCAGATTTATCGCATTAATAGTGTAATATCTGAATAAATTGTTGAGTATTTTCATCTGTATTTGAACCTTATATTAGTCGAATTGGTGATATCGATAATCGAAGTATGATCTTTTCCGTATTCGTATCACATGCATGATAATATCAACTTGTAATTCTTCACATGCAACTACGTCGTAACGTACGCTAGCTAGTAACCGTAACGTATGTTACGGGCCATAGATAGCATACACTATGAGCTATGCATGGCGTACGTAAGGTAGTCAATAATTGAGCAGGGCGGTTAGCACATGGACCAGTTGGTGGAGGGCCCGGATAAGATTCCCGCGGCATGAACCTGGACAGTTTTGGGTCAACGGAGATTAACGTAAGCTAAGGTATGTACATAGCGTACGCTAAGTATGGTTTATTACGTACGTAACGGTGTTGATATAGGGTAAGTAAGGGAGTACAGAAATGAGGCAGTAAGCTATCAATGGACGATACCATACGCTAAGTATATCAGATAGCGTACGCTAAGTGCATAACATACGTTAAGCGCTAAGGCTAACGTACGTAAAGCTTAGTACATTATAAATAGGACAGCACCTCATTTCATTTCACCTCGTTTCTTTTCACTTCCCTTTCAGTTCCTTCAAGTCCAGAGAGCTCCCTTTGATACTTAGACACCTATATATCATATATACACAATCATTGAGGATTGGAAGCACCTTGGATTGGTACTCAAGCTTCCGGTGTTGGATTTTCGTCAAGTGTTCATCATTGTCTCCTACATTAAGGTATGTTGATACTTTCCAAACTCTAATCCTTGTTCTTGAGGAATGATATGAGCATGCTTCTGAGATCATGGTATTAGTGAATGACACCTTAAGTTGAACACCATGTGGTTGAGAGCTAGATGAACTTATTCGAAACCTTTATTGAGAAAGTGGATTATTAACCAAGCATCTTGAGTTGAACATATGATATAGTTCTGAAATTAGTTACACATATTGGATGATGTTTCTGAGTTACTTGCTTACCAATGTGTTGTTAAATATGATCACTTAGAATGGGAATATTCAAGGAAATGAATTCTTAGGATTTGCACCTAGAATGATCCATGTGTAGTATAGTATTCTTCAAACAATTCATGATTCGTAGTAACTTCTGAAGATGATGATATTCATGTTGATGTATTCGTAATGATCATAGACTTGGTATTAATATCACTTTTGGGAGACGAATCTAGGAGGATGAATGTTAAAGGTTTTATCATATCTTGTAAGATTGGATTTGGCTAGCTAATTTTCATGATGAAGTTTGAATGAAATGAAGATATTGGTAACAAATGTATCAACCATAGATTATCCGAACTGCATATTTGAACTCATAATCGAGATTGGAGTGAAGTATTATGATGGCATGTTTATCCTGGAATTCGAAATCGTCAAACACTATAGGATCATTCTTGTTCGCATGAGAAATATATTTGTGAGTATAACGTACGTTAAGCATCATGCATTATGTACGTTATATCATCAGGTAAGACAGTCGTCTGATCAGAGAAGAAACTGTCAAATGCATGTTTAGCGTGCGCTAGACCTCGTAGCTTACATACGCTAACGAGCAGACTTAACGTACGCTAGGTGAGGTAGGTAATGTACGTTATGCAGATCAGGCAGGATACGTTTTGTTGAACTATCGGCCATAGTTTAGGATGTTAGATGTTCGTACGTTAGTTATGATGTAAGATGAACTCTTTATTCATTTCTATTGTTTAAGGTTTGAGCTTGCAACGCGATAGATCGAGGGGGTGACCTTCGAGTGTATTGATATCCGTCGAAGTATTATCCTTATTAACAATTTGAGGCAAGTACTTTAAATATAATTATTCGTATTATGTCGGTTATGTTATTGTTGTACTGTGCATGTGTGTTGTGATTGTCCACCATGCGTTGGTCCGACGGGATCATCATGGGAATCTATAGTTGTGTCCGCTGGATCGTTGGACAGGTAATTCCACCATGCGTTGGTCCGACAGGATCATCATGGGAATCTATAGCTGTGTGCGCTGGATCATTGGAATACCACGAGTATGTTGAGACTGTTGTAATGTGTTATGTGTTGTTATTATTTCTCATTAGAGAAACTCGTCATGATTATTGTTGAATAAATCATTGTTGCATAATTATCGTACTTGTACTAGCATCGTTGTGCTAACCCCTTTGGGGGTGAACATTTGTTTTATGTTCAGGATCCAGGAGAGCGGGAAAACAACCACTGGAATTACACGACGACGAGGGTGCAGAGTGATGTTCCGGCCGGGTTTATTTGTCAGATGTTTGTGTTGATTTAAATAAGTACTCGAGTATGTTGTCATTATGATGTTGGATTTGGTTATGTGTTAATATTCTTCATTCGACGTTTGTATTTTCAGTACTGATTCAGAACCATTGTATTTTATCTCAGTTACTTTCGTTTGTTGGTACTTGTTATTGTCTTTTCGTTTCACCGGCCTTGTAAATTCTTACGTAAAGAATTTATGGCGCTGTAATATTCCTGAATATATCGGGGGTGTTACAGAATATGGTATCAGAGCTAAGATTATGGATATCTTGGCCGTTGGGTTAAAATAGGGGTCGTATATATCTTTTGAGGTAACCGGCCGTGAATAACATCACTGTACTACCTACGTCTTCGTGCGAGCGGTGGTTGTAAGTTCCTAAACTCTATATCGTCCTTTACATGTGATACCTCTTTATACTTGAACGTTAGAACGATATTGTTACCTGTATATTGAGTATTTATGCTTACATTATATTGAGAGGAGGACGTGGACGTGGTCGCGGTCACGGACGCAGATGTAGGAATGCTGAGAGGGAAGCTTCGCCTTCAAATCAGGCTAGCCATAACTCAGGCGAGCCAGAAGAATCTACTAAAAACGAACCAGAACCTGTTGTTCCCGACATCCTTCGTCAGGTGGTCAACTAGATGACTCAGTTTGCTCAGGTTGTGGATCGAATGCCGGTGGCAGTAGGATTCCAATCGGGAGAGAGACAGTAAGGCATCCCAGACTTGGGAAATCGAGGAGACCGATGGCTCCAAGAAGTGGCGAAAATGCATCCGCCAAAGTTTGATGGTTTCTCGGAGACGCCGACGTGGGATCACTGGCTTAGAGAGTTGGAGAAAGTGTTCGTATGGATTAACTGCCCAGACGACCGGAGAGTTTCCATAGCCCAGTACTTTCTGATAGGGGAAGCGTCTGAGTGGTGGGAAGCCATCCGACCTATAGATCATGATGCCGACTGGGGAGAATTTAAATTGATGATGGAAGCACAGTACTTCCCTCGTCCAGTGAGGGAAGCTAAAGTTCGAGATTTTTCTCTGCGCAACCTTCAGATGTGCAAGTATCTCAGGCGATTAAGACGTTTAACAAGCAGCTGGCATTTGTTCGACACCTGGTTAGAACCGATGCAGAAATGATGATCCATTTCGATATGAGAATGAAACTGGAGATAGAGAGGTATATGTCAGGTTTCGAATGCACCACTCTCCGTCAGTATCAGGACAAAGCGTTGGCGTATAAAATAAAAGAAGCATCGATGGAAAAGTTCATAGAGTCCAAGAAACAGAAAGTCTCTGGTAGTTACATGGAGCACAAGAGTAGTGGGCCCCGTAAAGCCCAATCATCCTTTCATTCATTTAAGAAACCTCCGCATCCATCTAAGAGCGGAAAGAACTTCAGAGCGGTATCAACACTGACAGATGTGGTCAAGAACTGTTTTAATTGTGGTCGCCCAGGACACATTTGGCGTGATTATTTTCGTTCCCCAGTAACATGTTATGATTGCGGACAGGAAGGGCATCGTGCGATGTTATGCAAGGATGCCATGAAGTTAAATGGAGCCTGTACTTCACAGCCGGCTCAGAAAGAAGCAAGTGTTCAGCAGACGCAGCAGAGTGTCCAGCTACCTCAGAGTTTTGGTCGAGGACGAGGCAGAGGACAGTTCAACCAAAATGGAACATCGAGTGCCGGATCCGTTCCTCCACACCTGTATGAGATGAGGATGGCGGACGATCAGGATGTTGCTGTCGCATCAGGTACCGTTCAGATCCTTTCACAACCAGTTAGCGTTTTATTCGATACAGGGGCTACACATTCATTTATATCTTTGTCTTGTGTTAATCGTTTGAACATTTCCGGTTTTCATAATTGTGAGCCTTATGTTGTGGGTCTACCGAGTGGGGAGAAATTGTGGGAAACTTAGAAAGTAGAGATTTTCCTGTATCAATTGGAGGCAGAGAGTGGCCCTCAAATCTGATTATGATAGAAGTGCAAGAAGACAACCTGATTCTCGGAGATGATTGGCTTAATCGATATGGAGTTATTGTAAACTACCAGAAGAGGAATATCTCAATGATAGCTGAAGATGGTTCCGAAATATTGTTCGAGGGATGGAGACCAGGAAGCTCAGGAAAGATGATCAAAGCAATGAAGGCTGTCAAACTGCTAAAACAGGGCTATACTGGATACTGGTGTTACGCAATGAAGAATGAAGACGGGAAAGTAGAACTTTTATCCATTCCTATTATGAACGAATTCCAGGATGTGTTTCCTGACGAATTACCTGGACTACCTCCACAACGAGATGTAGAATTCACCATCGAGTTGGAACCAGGAGCTACACCAATTTCTAAGGCGCCGTATCGTATGGCACCTACTGAGATGTACGAATTGAAGAAGCAACTGGAAGAGTTACTGGACAAAGGATATATTCAGCCAAGCGTTTTGCCATGGGGTGCACCAGTTCTTTTTGTTCGGAAGAAAGATGGATCGCTTCGATTGTGTATTGACTATCGAGAGCTGAACAAGATGACGATCAAGAACAAGTATCTGTTACCACGGATTGATGATTCGTTTGACTAGTTGCAAGGAGAAACAGTATTTTCTAAGATCGATCTGAGATCGGGATATCATCAGTTGAGGATGAAGGAATCCGATGTTCCGAAGTCAGCATTCCGAACTCACTACGGACACTATGAGTTTGTAGTGATGCCGTTTGGTCTCACTAACGCACCTGCCGTGTTCATGCAGTTTATGAATCGAGTGTTCATAGAGTATTTGGACAAATTCGTAGTTGTGTTTATTGATGATATTTTGGTTTATTCCAAGAGTTCGGAAGAGCATGTACAGCACTTACGGATCGTTTTGGAACTCTTGAGAAATGAACAGTTATATGCCAAACTTTCTAAGTGTGAATTCTGGCTAAAGGAAATGATATTCCTTGGTCATGTGGTATCAGCGGAAGGAGTCCGAGTAGATCCCCATAAAGTCGAGGTAATCTTGGATTGGAAGTCTCATAAGAACGTGAAGGAAATCAGGAGTTTTGTAGGACTTGCTGAGTACTATCGTCGGTTTGTGGAAGGGTTTTCCAAAATTACCCGCTTACTCAATTATTGCAGAAAACCCAAAAGTTTGAGTGGAACGAGATGTGCCAGACAAGTTTTGATGAATTGAAGAAGAGATTGACGACGGCACTGATTTTAGCACTACCATAGGGAACTGGAGGGTTCATAGTTTACAGTGACGCTTCAAACCAAGGCCTTGGGTGTGTACTGATGCAGAATGAGAAGGTGATCGCCTACGCATCACGACAGTTGAAGCCCTATGAAGTAAATTATCCAACGCACGATTTGGAGTTGGCATCTGTGGTTTTTGCCTTAAAAATTTGGAGACATTATTTGTACGGGACTCACTGTCAGATCTTCACGGATCATAAGAGTCTCAAATACATCTTCAGTCAGAAAGAGTTAAACATGCGGCAGAGTAGATGGCTGGAATTGATTAAGGACTATGACTTAGAGATTCTTTATCATCCAGACAAAGAAAATGTAGTGGCTGATGCACTAAACCGCAAACCTGTTTCTATTCGAATGCCGTAGACTCTCACCTCCCAGAATAGCATTCAACGAGAATTAATTCACGAAGGAATTGAAGTATGGTTACAAAGAGTCCAAGGACAACTGTGTGTGATGGAATTAACTTCATCGTTAACCGGAAAAATTAAATCTAAGCAATTAGATGATCCTCTGATGATTCGGTTACGTGATGAAGTGAGCAAGGGAGGATTCATAATTCATGATGATGGAGTTTTGAGATTCCAGAGCTGACTTTGTGTTCCCGATGTCGATGTTTTGAAGCATAGAATCATGAAGGAAGCTCACAACACGCCCTATTCTATCCACCCGGGTACCAGTAAAATGTATAAGGATCCGAAACAGAATTTCTGGTGGGGCAATATGAAGAAAGACGTAGCATATTATGTCTCGAAATGTTTGATTTTTCAGCAAGTTAAGATTGAGCATCAACGACCTGCCGGAATGTTGAAGCCGCTACCGATTCCTGAATGGAAGTGGGAGGATATATCGATGGACTTTATCACTAATATGCCGAAGACCAGAACAGGGATGAAAATGATTTGGGTGATAGTTGACCGTCTAACCAAATCGGCTCATTTTCTGGGCATAAAAGACAATTGGGGACCCAAGAAGTTGGCACGAGTGTTTATTGCAGAAATAGTCTGATTGCATGGTATGCCGAAGACCATTATTTCTGACCGGGATGGTCGCTTCGTGTCACATTTTTGGAAAGCAGTCCATAAAGCCTTGGGAACCAAACTAAACTTTAGTACAAATTATCATTCGCAGACAGACGTACAGTCCGAGAGGATTATTCAAACTGTGGAGGACATGTTGAGGGCTTGTGCCTTGGATTGGTCGACTGAGTGGGAAGTTCATCTACCATTGTTGAATTCACTTACAACAATAGTTGGCATGCTTCCTTTAAGATGGCACCTTTTGAAACATTATACGGGAGGAGATGCAGATCGCCCCTGTGTTGGGACGATTCATCAAACTTGGTCAGGACGGAACCGGAGTTGATCGTACAGATGCGAGAGAAGATAGCTTTGATTCGTGAAAGACTGTTGACCACCCAGAGTCGGCAGAAATCTTATGCAGATGTGCGCCGTCGCCTGTTAGAGTTCGGTATTGGAGATCACGTGTTTTTAAAGGTTTCTCCTACTCAGGGAAATTTTTGTTTTGGGAAAAAGGGAAAGCTGAGTCCGAGATATATCAGACCATTCGAGATTCTTGAAAGAGTTGGAGAGTTGGCGTACAGGTTGGCCTTACCGTCATCGCTGAGTCATGTTCATAATGTGTTTCACATATCCCAGTTACGAAAGTACATATCAGATCCCAGTCATGTCATTGATTTCTGCGAGATCGAAGTCGCTAAGGATGGCACGTTTGAAGAGAAACCGATCAAGATACTTGAAAGTCGAGTCAAACAATTGAGAAATAAACCGATCATTTTGGTTAAGGTTCAATGGTCGCGCCATGGAGTTGAAGAAGCCACTTGGGATACGGAGGATGGTATGGAGTCCAGATACCCAGAATTATTTTCGTCTTGAGTTTCGGGATGAAACTCCTTTTTAGAAGGAGAGTATGTAATATCCGGATAAATTGATGAGTATTTTCGTCTGTATTTGAACCTTGTATTAGTCGAATTTGTGATATCGATAATCGAATTATGATCTTTTCTGTATTCGTATCAACATGCATGATAATATCAACTTGTAATTCTTCACATGCAACTACGTCGTAACGTACGCTAGCTAGTAAGCGTAACGTACGTTACGGGCCACATATAGCGTACGCTATGAGCAATGCATAGTGTATGTAATGTAGTCAATAATTGAGCAGGGCGGCTAGCACATGGGCCAGTTGGTGGAGGGCCCGGATAAGATTCCCGCGGCATGAGCCTGGATAGTTTTGGGCCAACGGAGATTAACGTACGCTAAGGTATGTACATAGCATACGCTAAGTATGGTTTATTACGTACGTAACGGTGTTGATATAGCGTACGTAAGGGAGTACAGAAATGAGGCAGTAAGCTATCAATGGACGATAGCGTACGCTAAGTATATCAGATAGAGTACGCTAAGTGCATAACGTACGTTAGGCGCTAAGGCTAACGTACGTAAAGCTTAGGACATTATAAATAGGATAACACCCAATTTGATTTCACCTCGTTTCTTTTCACTTCCCTTTCAATTCCTTCAAGTCCAGAGAGCTCCCTTTGATACTTAGACAGCTATATATCATCTATACTCGATCATTGAGGATTGGAAGCACCTTGGATTGGTACTCAAGCTTCCGGTGTTGGATTTTCGTCAAGTGTTCATCATTGTCTCCTACATTAAGGTATGTTGATACTTTCCAAACTCTAATCCTTGTTCTTATGGAATGATATGAGCATGCTTCTGAGATCATTGGATTAGTGAATGACACCTTAAGTTGAACACCATGTGGTTGAGAGCTAGATGAACTTATTCGAAACCTTTATTGAGAAAGTGGATTATTAACCAAGCATCTTGAGTTGAACCTATGATATAGTTCTGAAATTAGTTACACATATTGGATGATGTTTCTGAGTTACTTGCTTACCAATGTGTTGTTAAATACGATCACTTAGAATGGGAATATTCAAGGAGATGAATTCTTAGGATTGCACCTAGAATGATCCATGTGTAGTATAGTATTCTTCAAACACAATTCATTATTCGTAGTAACTTCTGAAGATGATGATATTCGTGTTAATGTATTCATAATGATCATAAACTTGGTATTAATATCACTTTTGGGAGACGGATCTAGGAGGATGAATGTTGAAGGTTTTATCATATCTTGTAAGATTGGATTTGGTTAGCTAATTTTCATGATGAAGTTTGAATGAAATGAAGATATTGGTAACAAGTGTATCAACCATAGATTATCCGAACTGCATATTTGAACTCATAATCAAGATTGGAGTGAAGTATTATGATGGCATGTTTATCCTGGAATTCAAAATCGTCAAACACTATAGGATCATTCTTGTTCGCATGAGAAATGTATTCGTGAGTATAACGTACGTTAAGCATCATGCATTATGTACGTTATATCATCAGGTAAGACAGTCGTCTGATCAGAGAAGAAACTGTCAAATGCATGTTTAGCATGCACTAGACCTTGTAGCTTACATACGCTAACGAGCAGACTTAATGTACGCTACGTGAGGTAGGTAACGTACGTTATGCAGATCAGGCAGGATACGTTTTGTTGAACTACCGGCCATAGTTTAGGATGTTAGATGTTCGTACGTTAGTTATGATGTAAGATGAACTCTTTATTCATTTCTATTGTTTAAGTTTTGAGCTTGCAACGCGATAGATCGAGTGGGTGACCTTCGAGTGCATTGATATCCGTCGAAGTATTATCCTTATCTTCAATTTGAGGCAAGTACTTTAATTATAATTATTCGTATTATGTCGGTTATGTTATTGTTGTAGTGTGCATATGTGTTGTGATTGCCCACCATGCGTTGGTCCGACGAGATCATCATGGGAATCTATAGCTGTGTCCGCTAGATCGTTGGACAAGTAATTCCACCATGCGTTGGTCCGACGGATCATCATGGGAATCTATAGCTATGTGCATTGGATCGTTGGAATACCACGAGTATGTTGAGACTGTCGTAATGTGTTATGTGTTGTTATTATTTCTCGTTGGAGAAACTCATCATGATTATTGTTGAATAAATCGTTGTTGCATAATTTCGTACTTGTACTAGCATCGTTGTGTTAACCCCTTTGGGGGTGAACATTTATTTTATGTTCAGGATCCAGGGGAGCGGGAAAACAACCACTGGAGTTGCACGACGAGGAGGGTGCAGAGTGATGTTTCGGCCGGGTTTAATTGTCAGATGTTTGTGTTGATTTAAATAAGTACTCGAGTACGTTGTCATTGTGATGTTGGATTTGGTTATGTATTAATATTCTTCGTTCGACGTTTGTATTTTCAGTACTGATTCAGAACCATTGTATTTTATCTCAGTTACTTTCGTTTGTTGGTAATTGTTATTGTCTTTTCGTTTCACCAGCCTTATAAATTTTTACGTAAAGGATTTACAGCGCTGTAATATTCCTGAATATATAGAGGGTGTTACAAATAGCCCACCTCTACATAAGGAAATTTGTATGTTATACATAGGACTGATCTTTTTACATATGCAGAAAAGCTCTGACAACAATTATTTAGCTAAATTTAAAAAAATTAACGTTTTGTAAATAAAATCGTCGTTTGGATATTGATTTGATGTTTTTTGTTTGACAGAGTGTTAGACATGATTTTCGTTATTTTGCTCAACAGCTTTGCCTTTCATTTCAATATCTAATATATTACACCTCACTCTCCTAACCAATGTCGTATTGTCAGTCAGCTTCTTCCACAGATGCCATTAAAATCTCCACATCGCAAAAAAACGAAACAAAAACACTCCCATCGACAACCAAAGGTAATTTCTTATTAACATATTCTGCTCATATACATTCGCTAAATATATATTACCACATCTTTCTTATTTCAGAACATCCTCACCCTGACGTACACAACAATACATCATCTCGCGGACGAGCATTGAAAGCAAGAAAAGTTGAGTGATTCAAGTTTGATGTCTGCATGTATATTCAGACTTCGCAATTTGGTTTGTCGAATTACAATTGAAAATTTTATGTTATCTTCTTGTTGATTTTCCATAAAAATCTGAAAACCTTACTTTCCGTTGTGAATGGGTATTTCCTGAGTCGGTTGTGGTTGTTGTTTGTAAAATTGTTGATGTAGGTTTTGTGTGTCATGACTGTGATTTTCTGATTTATAGTCATTTTCTTTTCTCTGATGAATACCTATGTGTTGGTGTTCCTGACTATGTGTAGATGTTGTGTTTTGCTATTTCAGGGCATACTATTTGTTGCTAATATATCAGCATTTTCCGGTGCAGTATGCGAAGACGTTCTTGAAAATCATAATGTACTCCAAAATCAGAAACATATAATGTTTTCCAATATAGTATACTTTTTTTAAACTGCATTGTCTTTAAATTATATTCCTAGCTTCAGAAGTTAGGGTTTGTGTAGTTTTTCTGAAGCCCATTACATTAAGTTTTATGACTACTTGTTGCATACAAGCCAACCAAGAATAGGTACAGACGGTTTTGATAATTGAAATTGATATGTTTTCAGTGAATATATTTTCATACTGTCCAATCTCATGATCAGTAAAACTGGGGTATTTCTAGAAATACTTCTTGCATTTGCTGGTGAGGACGGTCCCTGCAGTTGTATGCATAACGAAGCCTCATGCTATGTAACAAAATATGCCTTGATTTTGTACTGTTTGTTATTTGCCATGCACTCTACTTTCTAACTTTCTCCTGCTTGTACTTTCATATTTTTTATCACTAGCCCCTGCACTTTGTTCCGCTGCTTGTTGGTTTTCCTTATCTTTCGCCCTACATATTTATGTCCTATACAACATTCAAAGCTAAGGAATGAGGAAAAGATAACGAAAAACAAAGTGCATAGGGAAGAAAGTATGGAAATAAAGTGCAGGGGATATGACAAAACATGACAGTGCAGGGGGATAAAGTTATGAAGTAAAGTGCACGGGGCAAATAACAAAAATTTTAAGAGTGCATTGGGGGCAAATATGTGTTATTCCAAGAATGTAACATGCAAGACTCATCACGTTCCTTCCATTTGATGACCACATGAATATAGATTGACTAACATAAGTTATATATTGATTAGTCCATTTTTAACTTGTAATAAATCCTTTACATCAATAATGTAGATTCACATTTAGCATGTAGTTTGGAGACAATGAGAGATTTGGAAGAGGAACTCAAGTAAACAAAGCCATAAGATGTGTCTGCTAAATATAATAGTTTTACTTTGTGATATATAATCACTGGTATTTGATTGTCCAGTTTATAAAAAAAAATTAATAGAGAAAAATTGAGCTAAATCAACATGACTATTCTGTTCTTCCTCTTTCCTCAAATACTAAGTTCGAAGATAACAAAAAGATGTACACCAGTGTCGTATATTCAGGATTTTGATTCAAAACATTCTCTCTATTCTCTACCGAAACACCTAATAATATGAAGGTTCTACAACTTTCATAATCATACTTATCCATTTCACCATAGATTTTTAAAGCATATAAGCACTATTTGCATTTTTCATGCTAATCAGGTACACGTTATGCACAATACGCCATAAAAGTACCTTCTTCCCAACATAACTTTCTTAACTGCAACAACAATCTTCAAGTTTCCCTTAGAATGTGTCTTATATTTGTATAAATGTTCATGAATTATCAATCAATAATTTATCTTCAATTCCGAAAACTCTTTATCTAACCAAATAAAGTGAATGAGACGTATATTTGAAACAGAAAGAAGGGATCTTGTAGTTAATTTCCACTTCCTTAGGTCCTTTAATATCATTTATTTATTTATTTATGTATTTTATAATTTATGCAAAATATTATTGGAGAAGAAGCTGGCAAAACTGTAACTGTCAATATCACATTAGATTCGTCTCTTTTGTGTTGTTTTCTCATAACTCAACATAAATTATGATGTATTTTATTTTGCCTAACTAAATATGATCTATAGATTAGGAATATTCTATAAATTAGTAGTACAATAATAAATAATATATAAATTTATAATTACCAATTTATTAAATAGTTAATATCTTGCCTAACCAAATAAAGAAATGAATATGGTACCGATATTTAGTATGAAAAAAGCCCAATTTAAATTTTCCTGGAAAGATCCCTATCAACTCCTTGTATATATATTATACCGGCAATAATACCCTCCTCCCATTTTTCTCTGTCAAGCAAACCCTTTCTCTCTCCCCAAATTTATGGGCTGAAATACTTGCATAATGGACACCGATAAAATGCACTCTAGATAGTGCCGAATATTATCTATTTCCTCTTTTTAAATGTTTATAACATCATTAAACAAAATATCTAGATTCGAAAAAATCTCATTATTTAAAAATCTGCTAATTCTAAAATTCAAACTATAAATAAAGGGTTCTATTTTTTATAATACCAAACCATAAAAGTAACAAGTTATATATCCTCATTCATAAGAGTATAAGTTTTTGATACCAACAGACATTAATACCCTTAAATCTATCACTAAAAGGTAAAAAAAGAAAGTCAACATCAACACCTTTTTGGAGGACATTTTAGTCTTTTTAAGTAAAATGGTATCAATAACTTACACTTTTATGAATGAGGATATATAACTTATCAATTTTATGGTTTGATATTAAAAAATTGATTCTCACATAAATAAATATAATTTAATAAAAAATTATGTAACATGGCAACCAAGAAATAAAGACCTAACCGAAATTGTTTTAGCCATTTCTGAGTAGAAAAAGCTCGAATCTAATCAATTAACCCCGATATTCATAGAGTTCCAACTCAAATACATGTAATGTGGTCTGATTCATGTATGGGCAATCCCGTGCATTGCACGGGACCAAAAAACTAATATATATATATATATATATATATATATAAAAAATATCCTTGCATTGTTTTATTTATCAAGTGTCTTTCCGGATCAAATTTCAGATGTCTATCAAAACCTCCATTTCCGTAAATGACAATAAAGAAAAAGAAAGGGAAGCCCACCACTTTTTCCTCCTATATTATAGAGCATCCGCATGTTTTTGCTTCGGTTGACCATTATTAGTGTCTAAATTGATACCTCTAATATTAACCCCCACACCCACCACCACCACCAACACCACCACAGTTTTTACTAAAACCAAATGCATCCAGTTTTATTTCTTGATGAGGACAAGACTTTTCTCACCTTTTCTTCTCCCTCCAGCATACCATGCAACTTTCACCACCACCACCACCGTCAGGGAAAAAAAGAAAAGCTGTTGAGACAAGCCAACTTACTAAAACTGCCGCCGCGTCCGCCTCCGGGAAAAAACCCATAATAATCCGCACAAAAATAAAAAATTTAAAACCCGGTCGGAAAAATGAACGACCTTTTCTCACACTCCTTCAAGAGGTACCAGGATGACCTGGAAGCCGGCGCGGCCCGGACGGAAGGCATCAACCTCGACAAATTCTTCGAGGACGTGGAGGCCGTCAAGAAGGACATGTCCGACGTGGAAAAGCTCTACAAACGCCTTCAGGAGTCCAACGAAGAATGCAAAACCGTCCACAATGCCAAGACCATGAAAGACCTCCGGTCCCGCATGGACGCGGACGTGGCGCAGGTCCTCAAGCGCGTCAAAGTAATCAAAACCAAACTAGAAGCCCTCGAAAAATCCAACGCCACACACCGCCGAGTCCCCGGGTGCGGCCCTGGCTCCTCCGCCGACCGGACCCGCTCATCCGTCGTCAGCGGACTCGGGAAGAAGCTCAAGGACATGATGGACGACTTCAAGGGCCTGCGAGCCCGGATGAATGCGGAGTACAAGGAGACGGTCGGTCGGCGGTACTTCACGGTGACAGGAGAGAGGGCGGACGACGAGTTGATAGAGAACATGATATCGAGCGGTGAGAGTGAGAGCTTCATGCAGAAGGCTATACAAGAACAGGGGAGGGGGCAGATAATGGATGCGATATCGGAGATACAGGAGAGGCACAACGCGGTGAAGGAGATAGAGAAGAATCTGGTGGAGCTGCACCAGATATTCCTGGACATGGCGGCGCTGGTGGAGGCGCAGGGGCAGCAGCTGAATGACATAGAGAGCCACGTGGCGCATGCCAACTCATTCGTGAGGAGGGGGACGGAGCAGCTGCAGGAGGCCAGGGAATATCAGAAGGGGTCGAGGAAGTGGTATTGTATTGCCGTCTTGCTTGTTATAGTGCTTGTGGCTTTGGTCACCTTCCCGATTTGGTCTCATCTTTTACTAGCCATGCTTTAAATATACACATTGTGTTATTCGTCTTTATAAATCAAACTTATTCACTTTCTTGGTCAGTTGATTTACGATAGGCTACATAAAGAAAATATTAGTATACATAGGTTATGTCAGGGGTTTTCCACGTGCCTACATGGATTTCCTAATTTCTCATTTGTTTCATATCCCATTACACATGCTACTTTAGCTTTTGCATGATTAGTGTTGAGTGATTTTAGACAATTAATCGACACTATTTCATGCCATTGACCCCAATGTAGGGTTCAATTAACGATGAGGATGATGATCATCATCATCAACAGCACCTTAATCCCAACTATGTTGGGGTCGGTGGCATGAAGATTATAGTGTCGTTTAATTGTCTAAAATCAGTTAACACCATAACTCATGCAAATAACAAAGTGGCAAAGTTTTACGCCGGATGCCCTTCCTGTCGCAACCTTCATATGAAGGAGAAATAGAACGAAATTCCAAAACCGTCAACATCATAGGTTTTTCCATTTATATGGAAAATATCATGAGACGGCGATGAGTTTGAGATAATTGCTATTGTCATGTCACAATACGTGATTGAACGATGAGGATGATGATAATGTGTCATTTTTAAATCAGGGAACGAATAATGTATTTATTGTTGTTATCACTATACTAATGGTATTATCCAGCATATGAACACCATATCTATGATACTTTGTAGGGAATATAGGATACTATGAGGTTCATGCTGAAAAGGAATATAATTGTTGCATATAACAAGTATATATTATTTATTTCTGATTGAGTATGTACATGTTAAGACCTCATCATTTTAGTTCAGTTTAATGAACCCCGAACACGTTGATCATGTACCTAACTTGGTGATTACTGAACTGCGATCACCTCTACAAGAAACCAACAATAACTGTGCAAATAAATGAATGAAAAGAGAGAATAATTATATGTATATATACAATATTTCGTAGTTTCTCTCTGTGAAACAATACTGCCACATAAATAATAAGTACTACGAGCTACAGCAGAAACCAACAATAACTGTGCAAATAAATGAATGAAAAGAGAGAATAATTATATGTATATATACAATATTTCGTAGTTTCTCTCTGTGAAACAATACTGCCACATAAATAATAAGTACTACGAGCTACAGCAGCGAGTAAGGTTCTTATTTCATAGAGTGCTCTTATTCCTTCTCTATCGACCGACTGCACAACACGTTCTTTTCTTGGTAGGAAATTTCAGGAAATTTAATTAGATATTAATAAACTTTACTTGCATTATGCTACTCCTTAAACTCCTCTCTTGTATCTGTTCATACAAAAACCTCAAATGAAGTTAAACACCAGATATATATGTGACATAGCTAGGATTCTGATATAGGTGTATTATTAGATAGCCGACAGGCTTTGGCTGAGCTAGTTAGACCAAGACATTCGCCAGCTACAATAATGCATTATACGAGCAGTGGCGGAGCCAGGATTTCTTGGTGCAGGGGGCGACATTAAATTTTTTTAGATGTGTTATTAACAACAAAAATCACATTAAATAAACGAATCCATATTAATACGTAAAACCGTACTAATAGAACTCACAAAACTATATTCGTTTACATACCAAACATGACTTCTAAATAATTAATTACTCATAAATGAGATTAGATCGTTACTTGTTAGAAGCTTCCAATACTCTATCACGTATTTGAAGTTCCATGACAATTAAGTCTATAAATAAAAACAAGAAAACAACTACCAAATATAATAATAATAATAATAATAATAATAATAATAATAATAATAATAAATAAAAATCAGCAGAATTTTTTTTTTTGGAGGGGGGGCCACAGCCCCTATCCCCCACCCCCCTCCCTCCGCCTCTGTATACGAGGAAACATACGCAAATAGTCTCTCTATGTGTGTACTGTGTACGTGTGTGTTTGTGCTTGGATTTAAGTGTAAATTTGCTTATCGTATTTACCAAATTAAGAAACAGTATTGATGTAGGATGCTCACAGTTGATCAATTAGTTGGTCCAAAATTAAAGGTAACTAACTCACTTGATAATTAAAATTGATGAACTAACTTTAATAAGGAGTGACTATTACTCAGATCACAATTATGCATTATAGGTAGTATACACTTTTATGACTTCTGACCTCCAATTTTTAGAAACTTTTGGAAGAGCTCAAAACAATCTTCTAACAGCAGCTTCTCTTGTGTGGCCACCGTTGCTAGTTCAGTCATTGCTCCTACTGTCATCTCTGCCTTTATTCAAAATAGAAAAATAAAAAAGTAACCAACATACATAGTACTTTCATGGTGATGTTATTCAGTGGCGGAAGCAGATCATTTACTCAGAGGGGCCCGGAGCTATAGAAAATATGGAGATCGGACAACTACATATATAGCTTCTCCTATTTTATAGATGAATTTCCGTCCGCCGGAGGGGGCCGTGGACCCCTTGGACCCCCCCTCCCTCCGCCCCTGATGTTATTGTTAGTCAGCTGTATGCTGCTACTCTATATTTACCATACATACCATCAGTCGTCTGAAAACATAAACAAAGAAACATTAACTATCTTTAATAGCATCATATGTAACTGATAATAGCATCATAGAAGTTCTAAGGTACTCATGTGGGTATCTTAAAATTTTCCATAATACTAATTTATTCTTATGTTGCACTCAAAGCTTGACACAGGGTTTATATTTGTTGTATTTTAAGTAATGATTGCTGTAATTATTGATAACAAATGCGTGGTGAAGATTGAAAAGTGAAAAATATTGATAGTGTGTGCGGTAGAGATTAAAAAGTAAAAGGTGGTTGTTTGATTTGATTGTCTAAAAGTGATGAATGTAAAGTTTTTAAAGGAACAAAAAAAAGTAAGTGTAAAGATTTGAAAGGGACGGTATAATGAGTACATCTTAGTTCCCCCAAACGGGGTAGTTCCTATGTAAACCAGCTGCATAATTAAAATAAAGTATTATGATAAAATACCGTTGCAGAAAAGGTAGTTAGCATCTGGTTGATGGACGCTGCAAGATTCGAAGCATGTCTAATAGCTACGGAAGCTGATTGAGGTTCAACCTGCAGCTAGATGATGCCCATCGTAACAGAAATATAATATATATGACGTTCATTTGAAATTACAAATAGCAAAATTCCCATTGAACTTCATTTATGTAAACAGAAACAAATTTATAAATATTAGAAACTAAAGTCAATAGGGGTACTTTTATTGTGTAATTACAAATATATATGGGCTCATTACTTCATTTGCTATATGTATAATTCAGACAATCACACAGATAGGCACACACACATATATGGGTCTGTGCTATTTTACCTTTGCTCCATCAACAAGGAGTACCCTGCAAACAACAGAATGCAAATAATCTATGGTAGTACAAACCGCTGATGAGTGTTGCATTTCCATATTTCCCCAATTTTCCAGAGCCCTAATCTGTAAAATCAACAAAATAAAAATAAAAAAATGTAGTTAAAACCAAACCAAACCAAACATACCCAGTATATCCCGCTCAGAGCAGGGTCTGGGGAGGGTAAGATGTACGCAGACCATGTCCCTACTTATTACGGTAGGGAGGCTGTTTCCGTGAAGACCCCCAGCTTAGTGCACAACAGAATCTTGTGTGATAAATACAAAGGAACCTGAGCCCATGGCTTGATCCACATGGGACTTACCTGAGCGGAATTTGGCTACTTCACTCCCGAGGTTGGCTCTGCGCACAGCTCCCTATCAAAAATACACCACACGCAAAGAGAATAGGATAAAATATACAATAAAAGTAAAAATGCAATGCTCTAGGTCAAAGCTAACCGAGACAACCCAACCCCGAGGCTCTCAACTACAGCACCGCTCCCTACAAAAGAATCCACAACTCTGATCTGGCGCCTCCAAGCGCACCTATCAACAGTCATGGTCTCGGAAAGGTTTAAGGCCTTCAAATCTAATCTCAGTTGCTCCTCCCACGTCCTCCCTTGGCCCCGCCTCCTCCTCTCCCAGACAACCATTAAAATCTAGTCCCTCCTCACCGGAGCAGATGTCTTCCTCCTGCGGACGTGGCCAAACCATCTCAATCTCCCTTCCTAACTTTCGCCAAACGGCGCCACTTCCAGTAGCGTTCTCGAAAACCCCGTTCGCAATTCTATCTAACATTGTGCGACCACAAGACCAACGTAACATTCTCATTTCACCACTTCCAACTTGCTCTCAAGCGACTTCTTCATCGCCCAACATTCGAGCCATACAACATAGCAGGTCGATCGCTCTATAGAATTTACCCTTCAACTTTAGAGGGACTTTCTTGTCGCACAGGACCCCTGTCGCTGCTCTCCACCTTAGCCACCCCGCTTTGATGCGATGCGTGACATCATCTTCACACTCACCTTCCTTCTGAATGATCGAACCCAAATACTTGACCTTATCTGTACGGGGTACGATCTGATCCGCAATCATTACCTCAACATCTTCCTCATTGGCCTCACCACTAAAGTTACACTGAGATACTCTGGCCCAGACTCATACGCAAGCCCTGGGATTCTAACTTAGCCCTACAAAGCTCCAACTTCGAGTTCACCTCCCTCCTCGACTCCGCCACTAACACAATGTCGTCAGCAAAAAGCATGCACCACGGGATGCCATCTTGAATCCCTCGCGAAATGACGTCAAGGATTAGAGCGAAGAGAAGAGGACTTAGCGCCGACCCCTAGTGTAGCCCTATCTCAACCGGAAAATACTGGGTATCACCAACTGGGGTCCTAACGCACGTCCTAGATTGGGAGTACATGTCTTGGATCGCCCTAACGAACGGCAACGACACCCTCCTCTCTACTAAGCTCCTTCAAATAACATCGCGCGGAATGCTATCATAAGCCTTCTCTAGATCTATGAATACCATATGGAGGTCCTTACACCGCTCTCTAAACTTCTCCATAAGGCGTCTGACGAGATGAATGGCCTCAGTCGTGGACCTCCCCGGCATGAAGCCAAATTGGTTCTCTGAGATCTCCACTTCTCTTCTAACCCTGCATTCCACCACTTTTTCCCAAAGTTTCATAGTATGACTGAGGAATTTAATACCCCTATAGTTACTACAACTCTGAGCATCGCCTTTATTCTTGAAAAAAGGCACGACAATACTATGCCTCCACTCTGTCGGCATCTTAGAGCCTTTGAGGAGGATGTTGAACAGCTCTGCTAGCCACTGAACTCCGACTTCCCCCAGACAAAACCACACTTCAATAGGGATCTGATCCGGGCCTACAGCCTTAGCTCTACCCATTTTCATTAGGGCACCCTTTACTTCCTCCTTGCTGATTCTCTCACAGGAACTAAACGAACGAGCAGGAGATAAACTAACTCCTTGCACCACCGAGTCACTACCTCTAGCCTCATTGAAAAGTTCAAAAAAATACCTATTCCACCGCTCCTTAATAGCCACATCATTCACTAACACTTGACCCAAATCATCCTTAATAAATTTAACGGGACCCAGGTCGCGCCGCCCTCTTTCCCTAGCTTTCGCTAGTTTAAAAATAGCATTCGCTCCTTATTTGGTGTCTAGGCGCTTGTGCATCTCCTCGTACGCCTCACATTTAGCCTTAGCCACTGCCTTCTTAGCCTCTCTTTTCGCCACCTTATACGCTACAATCTTCAAGATTCTCTCCTCCCCCTCACTAACCGACAAAAGCTCCTTAAATAGCGCTTGTTTTGCCTTAACCTTGTTTTGGACCTCCTCATTCCACCACCAAGCCTCCCTAGGTCCACTAGACCTGCCCGAAGAAACCCCTACCACCTTCTCGCCCACTCTCCTAATAGCATTTGCTATGCTGGTCCACATAAGGTTAGAGTCGCCCGCACGCAAAAAACCTCCTTCGCGGGTCAGAGACTCCTTTAATACTGTCGCCTTCTCACCCTTCAGATCCTTCCAGAGAATCCTAGGTCTAGCTTCTCTAACCCTGCTAACAACACGACCTCTCATGGATAAATCCATGCCAGCCGGTGTTGAGAAGCACATGCCTCGCTCCGAACACCTTGCACCACGCACGCCTAGCATCCCGATTGCGCAAAAGAAGGTAGTCAATTTGCGTGTTGTGCCCCCACTCTTGAAGGTGATGAGGTGCTCGGCTCTCTCAAAACAGAGTTAGCAATTACCAACTCATGCGCAGTGGCAAACTCCAACAGTGCGGAACCTCCTGCATTCCTAACTCCGAAGCCGAAACCCCCATGCGCACTATGATAACCATCCACCCCCTCACTAATGTGCCCATTGAAATCGCCCCCCAAAATAATAAATTGATCGTCCGGAATACACCCGACCAACTCATCTAAACATACCCAAAAGGCTTCCTTATCAAGCACACTCAAACCCACATGTGGGGCATACGCACAAACCACATTAACCACCTTCTCCCCAACCACCACTCTAACGGACATAATCCTATCATTGTACCTCTTCACTTCCACGACGTTGTCCTTAAGCTCCTTAGATAAAAGAATGCCCACACCATTGCTCAAGTTAGCAAGGCCTGAATACCACAATTTATAACCGTTCACCTCCCTGGACTGCGCCCCCTTCCACCTAGTCTCTTGAATACAAGCCACATCAACCCTTCTCTTACCCAAAACATCCACAAGCTCCAAAATCTTACCCGACAAGGTACCCAAATTCCAACTACCAACCCGCAAACAGTGTGACATCGACCAATACAAAACACAAACGCACTACGAGAAATAAAATGGGGTAGTGAAGGCAAAAATGAAAATAAGATGAGAATGACAAAGACAATATAAAAGCAAGCAAACCGCATAAATATCGCAGTAAATGGTAGATATATGGCAGACAAAAATGAAATTTAACAGAAAAGTATAATGATACCGGACTTCGACACACCTTGGAGACGAGGGAGGAGAAGCCGTGGAAGCTGGAAACCAATCGACTCCTGAACAGGGAAAAGACGATCGATAGGCCGACGACACCTGGTAGCAGCACGAGAAACCTGCAAAACAGACAGTTAAAATGCAATACTACTGTTAGATTGACGGGGAGGGATGAATGCCGCAGTGAAAAGTTATTCTTCCCGCGATACGCCGGCCAGAGATGACCAGCATCCCGGGGCGGCGCAAGCGTAAGTTACGGCAAAGCTCAGGGGATAGTTAAAAATCACACTGTTATCCTACAGAAAAATCTGAAAAACAACCCAAATCGCCGACCAACAGAGAACAGCTCAACATAAACCGAGAACCAAAATCAAAACACGAAAAGCAGAAAAGCAGAAAATGGCGTAAAAAGGAAGAAATCCAGCAAAATCCTTCAATAAGATCCGACAGCAGTCGTCGACGCGATTAAAATTCTTCCTCAAAATTCGAGGGCTGAAAAAGCAATTCGAATGAATTCCAAATTGAATATTGCAGGATGAATTCACCAACTGAAGTAAAATAAAAAATAATAATGAATTATATTAAATTAGTAATTTTTGGTCAGAGATGAATTCCAGTAAAACAAGAGAAGAAAAACTATTAATCTAACTTCCTCGAAATCAAGCGGTCTGAAGAGAGTTTTGGTGGGAAAATTGGCTATGGTGAGAAGTCGGCGCCGTTGAGTGGAGAACAATTGTTAAAATAGGGTTTGGCTCGGCGTAGGTTCGCGTAGAATGATTGAATACTTAAATTAAAATGTAGTTAAGATTCACATATTTATTATATTGTTTAATTTAATAAGATGAAATTCATTTTTGCACTGTAGAATAGGGCTCGGGTCGTCTTTGATCCCGTCATATGGTCGTTTAGCCATGCATTTAGCTTTTTCGGTCCAGCCAGTAGTCTTCTGCCGAAATGACCCGTTTTGTGCATACAAGATAGGGCTCGTATTGTTTTTGGCCCATAGTTTTTTTCTAAGATATGGGAAAAAAGTAATAGAAAAATGTAAAAATATATATTAAAGTAATAATACCAATGTGTGTTTAAGTCTGTTATTTATGGGTTTCCTAGTTCGGGTAGGATTAGACTTGTTTGTACGTAATCTCTCCCTATATATAGGGATGTTATTAATGAGAATATACAGTCTTTTGCCCTACTTTTCTGTCTCAATTATTTTCCCTTCAACATGTAGTCTCCCAACTGAACAAGAAAATTTTTTTCGTCCGATTTCTGAAAATTCCGAAAAAAAAAATTGGATTTTCTGATTTTGCAGAAACCCTAATTTCGAACAGCCGTCGCCGCTCATTCTTGCCCGTGTCCACCGCCGCACGTCACCTTCCCCGATTGAAAACCCTAGCCAGCTGTCGTCGTCTCGCTCATCTTCTTCCCCGATCCAAGTCGCCCTGCACCTCTGACACCGCGACGCCCCTCCGCAACCCTATCGCGACAGATCCAACCGCAACTTCACTCCCCATCGCATCAAACCCAGGATCGAAACCTCGACTACAACCTCTGGCCGCCAGCCTCCACCCGCATCGTCGCCTCCAAAATTGCAGACCACTGCGTTTCCAGCCGCACCCAACCTGATGTCACTGCTCGTGGATCCCGGCTCCAGCCCTGACCACCTAGCATTCCGGCCCGAAGCAATTCACCCGCGATCGATCTCGAATTCGATCGCTTGTTTTCCTCTCCAATGCCGGTAAGCATCTACTCCGGACGCCGCGCCCGACGCCGCTGCCCGTGACCCACGCGACCCACCGCTGATTCCGATATCGGCCAGTCTTCTAGCCCAGATCACCGCACTCAGCCCGACCCATCGCTGTAACTCGCTTAGCCCTTTCGCATGTCCCGATTCCGGCCTGCTCGTCTGGCCCGTTCGCTAGTCCAGATTCCGGACTAAGCATATTGCTATGAAGCATCATTTTCATCCAGAATCATGTTGAGAATAAAGATGTTCGGATGTAGAAGATTCAAACAGACATATAGTTAGCCAACATCTTTACGAAACCTCTCAGCACAACCAGATTCTGCATGCTTCGCCAGGAATTGGGGATGTTACAGCCGGACTCCCTGTAAGCTTTTACATTTTACTCATCAATTGAAGGGGAATATTGTAAGACCCAAGAATACAGTATCCACTTTAAATAATTGTACACTCAGAACAAGACAGATATTACTGTAGGAAGAAGGCATAACCTTCCTACAGATGACGTATGCATTAATTAAGGGGGAATAGAGTACGACTCATGAATACAATATTAATCAAAATATTGCCGTAAGAATTGAATCTTGTATGTACCTTTTAAGAGGAACGCTGTATTTTTAGCATATACACTATAGGATGTTAATTAAAATTATAATAGTATCCTATTCATACACTTTCGCACAGTAAACTGTCGTGCTCTGTCTGAATTTAAAATGTTTTATCCTTTAATGATTTTAAAGAAACCTATACTTTACTGCCTCAAATACCGCGATTTCAAAAATTCAAACCGCCATTTCGTGTAATAGTGGAAGAGAAACTGTCAGAAGTGGGATCGGCTATCATTTCAAAACCGACTGATTAGACGTACAAGTTACATTTGAATCCATCATGTACGTTCTTTCAAAAGATGGTTCCCATCTCTTAAATCTGAGCGTTCACTGTTAACCTAATTTTCCCTGCACCCTATAAAAGGATAGTACATTGCTCCTATAGACTCTTTACACTTTCTGCAAATTAACGAGTCTTTAGAAATCTGTCTACATATTTTCTGCAATTTCTTTGCTTTATTCCCTCTTACTTCACTTCTCTTTGCTTGAAAACGTCTACCTCATAGACACCTTTCGCCTCTCTGAAGAAGAAAGAATCCATCATCGACGGGCGCATCTTCGCGAAATCCGTTGTCATGGAGATGATTGCTCTCGAATATGAAGACGAAATCAGTATGGAACAGGTTGTTGCAAGAGTGAAGCAACAAGGCCTGTACCGCCTGGGAAGTCATCATAGTGACACTACGATGAACAGATAGTGGAGGAATTCTATCTGGACGTTACCTTCAAATACTCTCTGCAGAGGAAAGGTGCCAAAATCACTGACATTATTGGGACTGTGCAAGGGATTGAGATCCCTCTGAACAAGGATCTCTTGGAGAAGATCTCAAGCTGCTGTCAGATGGCCTGAAGATCGAGGAACTGGAGACCTTTGGGTCTGAAAGCTTGATGTCCGAGTACTTGAAGTTGTTCACTGGCACTTCCATGGCCACCAACGTTCATCCTTCTTGCCACAAGAAGAACTTCACTCTCCCATACGTCTACCTTCATGATTTCTGCTGCCGTGTTATTAAGAACAGACTGGTGCATTCGAAATGTGCACCAACTTGAGATTCAGAATGATGGTCGCCATCATGTCTGGTGAAAAGGTTAATTGGTGCCAAATTATTTTAAATAGTATCTAATAAGAGGCTTCTGAGCCTGAATCTGCCAAGAAATCATTTGACTTAATTCTGAACCACATCCTCACATGTTGTGGAGTGAAGCAATCCAACTATGCTAAGAAGATCGCACTGGGAAGTTTATCTGTAGAATCAAACCCACTGTATCCAACAAGACACCTCTACTTGCCGACAAGACCAACCCTCTCAGCATGCCAACCTCAAGTGACATGAGGCACGTCATCCTGAAGAGCTCGAGTGATGGGAGGAAGAGAAAGAGATGTATTCCCGACAACAGCTCCCCTAAAGCTGTCGAGAAGAAAAGAAAGAAGACCAACAAGTCTTATAAGGCTAAACCTACGGTGACTACAACTATCACTATAGAAGTCCCATCGACCGCTCTATCGTTGACGCAACCTCTATGGAAAAAATAGTTGTTGCTCGTACAACAGATCCTGAGCCTATGGCGGCTATGGCGGATGATCAACTGTTTGCCAAATTGGAAGGATTGGGCGAATTGGCTGCCCTTTTGGAGCTGAAAGCCGCAACTCCAAGCAGGACACCCACCCCTGTACGGAGTCCCTCTCCCCACAGGTTACCCACCCATGTCAGTGACCTCTCTCCACAACAGGCTCCCATACCTGTTGAGGATCCCAACCGGACAGTAGAGCCCACTACTTTGCGGAGTCCCTCCCCAACCAATATTATAAATAACACTCTCCTCCAAGTCGAAATAGAAGAAGCCTATGAGCGCTTCAAGGTCTGGAAATCCTACAGGGTTGCCCCATACGACACTCTGTACAACAGGGAGGACTGGAAGGAAGAGGAGTTATTTGCTCTAGAGGTCACAGACTCCCAGAACGTCGAGGTCCTGATCCGCTGGGAAGATCACTTTTGCTTTGAGCTCATCTCAAATTACTTCATGGCAAAAGACAAGGACAGACTCAAAGGGAAGTCATAGTCCTGTGACAAGGCTCTATCCCCAAGCCACCACTCCGACCCAGACTCTGACGATGATGATGATGCCTTAGAGGCAAGTCTTCTGATAAGCCGAGAAGAGGCTAGCGAAGGAGAAATGGGCAACATAAAATCCCAACAAGGCCAAGGGACATCTCATGAACAACATCAGTCCTCGCACCTGCAACAGGAAGTAGCCAGTGTAACACCCCCGAGATATTCGGAGTATATTACAGCGTCGTGGACCCCTACATGGAACCCATCAGGCTACAACAAGAAAACACCACTCGACTAACCATCTCGGTTAGCGAGGACACATGTTTAAATGATACGACATATGAAGATATATCCGGGAGCAACCGGCGAAATAAACATCAACCGACAATGTAGCAATTTAAGGTATTACAAAACGGAGTTCGAAATGAAAAGCCTAAATACTCGCGAGTACAATCTATAAGTTTATAAGTGTGGAAAACAACCATATCGAAGTAAACAAAAGAAATAGGAAAAAACCCAAATGCACATGTCAACGACCCTGGCCAACATCCTCGTACTGTCCCAGCGCCCGCTCGTCCGGGAGAACATAACCTGAATCCCATAACAAGAATTTCCTCAAAACGGGTCCCCAAAGGGGTTAGCAATTACGCTAGTACAAGTAATCAAGGCAAACCATTTGCTTACACGTTTCATAGTACAATGCACCAAATCAATTTCAAAACCAAAACCAGACATGTCTTTTTCGAAAACAAACAGTCAAACAATTTGCCTTGGGAACAGGGTAATACCATTGATCCCGCTCGAGGCCTCTAAGGACCCTCCCGAGCTGGCTAGCTAAACAAACTCATGAATCCAGGACTCAACCCTTTGGACTCCCTCCGTGATCCCGTCGGACCATCCCAAGGTGAGCAAATCACACACAAAATACATTACCATTTCACGTTAAGCATAAAGGTTTCCAAAAATACTTGCCTTGAATTATTGACGACGTAACGAACGGAAGGAAAAACACCGACGAATGCTAGGAACCAACGGAACCGAACCTAACAATTCGAAGAACACAATCACAACCAACTCTAAACGAATACAGAAATGGAATACACCCGAAAACCCACCTACGATTCATGTATATTCGTATAAAAATAACAACGAGGGCAGACCACAACCAAACCCTCCCGATTTCGCAAAACCATGAAAATATACCATGAATCCGTAGGAAAACTAATGATATCAACAAGATTAATCATATTCATCATGGATTAACCAACAAAACGGAACGGATCGGACGAAAATCCTAAAACCCCCAATTTATCCAAAAATAGGGTTCTAAGAGATTTTACCTTGGATTAGGATGAAATATTCGTGTTGATGTTGATAATATACACCAAGAACTCAAGGAAGTTGATGGTTGAGATGATCGGAGGAAGAAATGAAAACAATACGTTCATCTCGGTCAACTCCCTGGTTTATATAGCCAGGGAGTGTTAGCGCGCGCTAATCCTCAAAGTTAGCGTGCGCTAACGAAACAAACTCCAGTTCAGTAGCCAGATTTCTGGTCATTAGCGTGCGCTACCTCGAACGTAGCGTGCGCTAATAACCTCTCGGTAGCGCGCGCTATCGACCAATAGCGTGCGCTACCTGGACATCAGCCGAGTCCAGAAGCAACTGTCAGAACACACCTGATCCGGTTAGCGCGCACTATCGACCAAACGTAGCGTGCGCTAAAGTGTATCGGTAGCGCGTGCTATCGACCAATAGCATGCGCTACCTGGGCATCAGTCGAGTCCAGTGGCAAACTGTCCAGTACTGGACATTCACACTAGCGCACGCTACCGGGCATCACAGCGTGCGCTAACCCCCAATATTAGCGTGCGCTAGACTACGTAGCGTACGCTAATCTACCAGTCCAGAGGGCTGGAATCAGCACTGTCACTCCCAGGGCTTGCTCTCTAGCGCGCGCTACGAAGCAGTCGTAGCGTGCGCTACTAAGGGACATCTAGCGTGCGCTATGCAGAAAAGATAACGTGCGCTAGGTACAAAATATAAACGGTCCAAAACACCAGAATTTGAACGAAATATCAAACAGAACATCTCAACACGCATCATAACATAGAATGGATCCATGGCAACCCCGAAACGGCGGTTCCGCACAACAATAACGAGAATCAGATCAATAGATGACGGAAAAGATACACTTAAAGATACACGAGGGTCACTACAACCGGGAAATACACCGAAAATGAAAATACAAGGGAAAGAAAAAATGCGGATATTACAGCCAGGAAGAACATAAACAGGAGGAATCAGTGCCTCCTGTCATCCATGAAGAACCACCTACTTCTCCCATATAGGAATCCCATCATGTACAAGATGAAGAAGAAGACGCCACATGCGCCGTCCGCCAAAAGTAATCAGTCCCTCTTATGGAACAGGCAGAAGCTGAGAGTCGGCAGGAGGATTCAGTCCCTCCTGTAGTTCCGACTACTAAAAATCAGCCAAGGCAGGAGAAATTGATCCCTTATGTCTCCTAGACAAACCCAGTAGCTCAACCTTCCGAAGCCCCTACTTCCGAATAGGTTGAATCTCCTATCTCAATAGGTCCCCACTCTGAATCTGATGAAGGTTTCCCACTTGACGACACACCATGGAGACCCCATCATAACGTGGTTTTTAGGTGGCTCGGAGAACCTTCAGACTCAAATATTGCGCGTTGTGGCTCTCCGCGCACCGAAGCACGAATTGAGCAACTTTAATACATCAGTCGCCAAACTGTATTTCTGCAGGATGACATCAAGGCCCTATATGACATTGGAAAAGAGTTAGACTGAATGCGCGAAACAGCTCAGGACGAGCTGAAATCAGCGATCAATTATGTGTAAGACGCGTTTAGCCTCATGCCAACAGCATTGTGGCAAGCTCTGTACCAACTTAAATGGCATCAGGAGCGGATCCTGAGGCAAGAGCAAGAAAAGCTCCGTGCAGCCGAGGACAAGACTATCGCCGCCCTTAAATACACCAGCTCCAAACTGACTGACCACGATCACAAGATCGATGATCTTACAACAGTGGTTGGGAGGCTGGTCGAAAGTGTCAATGATCTAAAGACCCAACAGGACGAATTAATGAAACTCCTTAGGGAAATTCACGACAAGGTCTCGGATCTTGATGATGCCAAAAAGGGGGGAGAGTCCAGAGAGGCTGTCAAGAAGTGGAGGCTGGAGAGAGAAATAGAAATGGAGGTTGCATTGGAAGAAAGCATCGCCACTACAATAGGACGACTGGTCGAACCCATGCCAGGTCAAGAGAAAGAGGATATAGGGTAACTGGTTTTTGACCTGAGTTCCAAGATCCTAATTACCCATAGAAGAGTACAGTACGAAAGCCTGCTGAGATGTTTCTCCCAACAGACCGACAGCCTTCAGCAGAGGATCTGAAAGCTTGGAAGAACATTAAACTGATGAGATACTTTTGCACTCTCATCAGGGAATTCTCTATGTTCAATCGATTTACAACTCTGGAGGATGCCACCAACGAGTTCTCAAGGATACTAGCAAAGGAAAGCTTCCCTTACAGCTTAAAATGACGTCTAAATACCAGAAGGGTGAACGGGTCACCCATCCGAAAGATTGGATCCTTGCCTACAACGTCTCCCATGAAGGACGAAGTATCTACAGGTACCGAGGCAAAGACTCCTTAGTCAACTAGTGGAATGGAACCGATCATGATCTTGCTCGGAAGACTTGGAAGCATTCTCATTATAGGAACTAGTTTTTGTCGGTTATATGTCGTTTTTTATGCTACTTATGCTTGCAGATGCAGTATTTATTTTTGTATATTTCAAGCCATGTAATTTTCAATCATCAATAAAAATTTTGGTTTCTTGAAAGATTATAGCTCATAATTTACTCTTACTATTTTTACTATTTTGATTACAAAGTATTAACATATTCAACAAGTACAAACTTGTTAATCCACAAGCTGTAAGAACTTATATGCAAACAATTCATATATTAAGTTGTATTTAATCTAGATTACATTTTGTAAGATTATGCCTACGTGCCAATCATACGTTAAGTTGTAATACACTCAGTCTTGTAGGATTTTCGTTTTTAGAACTTGCTTGCGAGCAGTTCCAGTTTTTAGACTAAGTCATGAAGACCAAATCTTTGGAATAGATGACTTGAAGACAGCCTCTCTATATCTAGAGGAAGTTTTGACATTATCAAAAAGGGGGAAATTGTTGGGATAAACATAGCCCGTTTCGATAATCGCCATCGTACAGCAAGAATTCTTGAGAGTCAGCATTTCGCTAAGTATGGCAGCTGTTAGGAAATTCCTTACAGCATATCCATACAGCAAGAGATCTTCATACAGAGTGCAATCCTACAGAACCTACATCTTCATACAACATAAATTAAGAGTGTTGGATACAGCAGTGTGGCTGTAGGAGTTTTACTTAGGAAAAGTAAAACACATCCAACAGGACTGAAGAATAGCTTTAAACCATTGTAAAATAAACTTTGTTTATTCATAATGTATTCATGGTTGAAGCAGCATTTATTGTTGATAGGACAGCATTTAATGCAGCCAAAAGAATTAACAGTCTGACCGCGGTGAAGAGCATTTAATGCAAAGTCAAAAAGAATGTCTGAAGCATTAAATGCGAATTGCCTTTAATTCAAGCATTCTACCGCCATCAATCAGAGACGTCTAAATTTCACTAACTGTCCAACGACTACATTTATAATGGATCTATTTTCAAGGTTATAAACTGCCTCAAACAAAAGGACATTGCTCACGTGAACTTGACAAATAGCTCTGACAATCAAGCTAAGAAAGGGCAGTATATTTCCTGATCATACAACATTATCAAAGCGAAGAAATATACAAAGTCTTCAACACAAATGTCATAGCATACAACAATCGCTCGTCAAAGCATACAACTACTGTTTGAACTTGTTCTATCATCTTTACCGTTGAGATCAACCTTAGCCCTGTGTAGACTAAGTCCTTGCTAGTTCTGACATGTGTGGGAAGAATAGCATTGAAGACAAAGCTTCGATATGTGTGAGAAGAAGCAAGTCGAAAGAGCTGAAGCCAATCTGTGTGAACGACCACAGTTGTGGTCCCTATATCAATCTGTGTAAACGATGCAGAGATAGGTTTAGTTAAAGTCACGTAGTTGTGTACGTAGTGATTTTAATAAACGTTGTACTCCTCTGTGGAGGACCAGTGGACGTAGAGGGATTTACCTCGAACCACTTATATCTGTGTGTTATTTACATTCCGTTCTTACTGTTTTCATTTATAACTGTGATTTAAAGTATACATTGGGAAAACCCTGTACGCATCAAGCAAACAGGAGAGTACCTAGTTGCTGTACTTACAGCAACTCACTATCAGACTTCCGCTACGCATTAACTTCTAAAAACATACAGCTTATTGTATTCTCACTTTCTAAGGTGTTTAGTGTATAGTATGTGGCCAACACAGGAGTACCGATAGGTTTCACAGCATCGTCATCTGAGATATCTTCTAACTCAACTTGATTTTTCTATTCTGGTTGCTTGTTATCTCCGGAGCTCTTTGCAAGTTCATCCTTGTCTAGGGCACTTTTGTTGAACATCACATCCCGGCTTCTGATAACCCTTTTATTCTCGTTATTCCAGAAGTGGTGCCCCATGTCGTCCAACCCATAGCCTATAAAGGTGTACATCCTTGCCTTCGCCTATAGCTTGTCTCTCTCCGAGTCTTTAACTTTGACATACGAGACATAACCGAAAACCTTAAAGTGTTTGAGCGAAATATCGTGACCTTGCCATTCCTCTTTTGGAATCTTGAACCCTATGGGACTGAGGGTCCTCTGTTTATTAAATATGTTACTGTGTTGACCGAATATGCCCAGAACATCTTGGGTAAACCTGCATGCAGTCTCATGCTCTTAGCCCTCTCGTTTAATGTACGGTTCATCCTCTCAGCTACTCCATTTTGCTGAGGTGTCTTCGGAACCGTCTTCTGCATTCTGATTCCCTAGTCAGCACAGTAATCAACAAATTCTTTGCTACTGCATTCGCCCTTATTGTGCGATCTGAAACACTTGATCTTCAAGTTCGTTTCATTCTGCACAATAGCTTTCCATTTCTTAAATGTGCTGAAAACTTCAGACTTATGCTTCAAGAAATAAACCCAAACTTTTCTTGTGCTGTCATCAATTAAAGTAACATAATACTGATATCCTGCCACTGAAGAAACTAAAGTAGGGCCATAAGCATCTGAATGAACTAACTCCAACTTCCCAGACTTGGGCGTATGACCTATCTTCGTGAAAGTAACTTTCTTCTATTTTCCACGGAGACGTGGCTTATAGAAATCGATTGTCATAGTCTTCAGATCTGGAATTCTTCCTTTGGAGGCTATCATCTTCATCCCCTTTCTACACATATGTCCAAGTCATTAGTTTCATAGAGTGGATGGCCCAACTTCTTCAACAGCGTGTGCTTCAGCATGAGAAACTTCCACCATATAGAGTGTACCCCACTTCTGACCTTTAGCAACAACTAAGTTTCCCTTTGTCACCTTACATTGATGTTCACCAAATGTAACATGGTGACCCTCATCATCAAGTTGCCTTACTGATATCAACATTCTCTTCAATCCTGGAATGAACTTGACATTCTTCAATGTCTATTTTGTTCCCAAAGTCGTCTTGAGGACCACATCCCCAACATCTATAATATCTAGGCTCTTGTTGTCTTCTAATCTGACCTTCCCTTTGTATTGATTGAAATTATGCATTACATCTCTGGAATGACTAGCATGAAACAACGCATCAGAATCTATGATCTATGATTCTATTGGATTTTCGACACAACAAATCAAAATCTGCTGCCACATTCATCTCATCCTTACCTTTATCTGTCGAGGGTTTAGGGCACAGATTTCTGAAATGACCTTTCTCTTTGCAGTTCCAACATGTAACATCCTTCCTGTTTTTCAACTGACCTCCCTTTCTTGACTTCGATCTTCCTCTACCACCACCCCCTCTGTTGGACCTTCTTCCTCTGTCTTTAGTACTTAAAAGAGTATTGGAAGATTCTCCTGCACTCCTTATGCGCACATCCTCACCAAGGATGAAATCGCGAATGCCTTCAAATAATATCTTAGCAGTTCTGGATGAACTACTAACTACTGTCACCGTACCGGACTAACTATCGGGCAAAGATGATAATAGCAGCAATTCCAGGACTTCATCATCGAATCCAATATCAACCGAAATCAATCTTGAGATTATTGAATTGAACTCATTCACATGATCGGTCATTAATCCACCTCCCTTCATCTTTAAATTTACCAACTGTCGAATCAAGAAAACCCTGTTCGTTGCTGAAGGTTTTTATGACATGTTGGACAATGCCTTGATCAGTCTGCATGTTGTCCTCTCGCTGACAATGTTGTAGGAAACATTTTTCGCCAATGACGGCCTGATCACACCAAGGGCTTGTCGATCCAATAGGTTCCATTCCTCCAGTTTCATCGCTTCAGGTTTTATTCCAGACAATGGTTCATGTAACTTTTTCTGGTAGAGATAGTCTTCAATTTTCATTCTCCAGAATTCGAAATCATGACCTTCGAATTTGTCGACCTTAACTTTCCCATATTCAGCCATAGCTCCGATACCAGTTTGTTGGGATAACAAAATAGGTTAAGCACTTCAGACAAACGATAAATAAGATTTCAGCAACACATAAATAAAACTGAGAATTCTGCAAACAAAAGCTGTAAAATATGGAACACAAAAATTTAACGTGGTTCACACGATCAGTATGATCGTCTAATCCACGGGCGAACGAGAGAAAGTATTTTATTATCACCAAGAGCATACAAATCGTACAAGGCTAAACTGCACTTGTAAACTGATCACTCACACTAAGGTTACACTAAATTGAGCTACCAACAAAGAAGAATATCTCTTTGTTGAATCTACTCCAAAGTTGACTGGGCTCTCAACCTCACAAAATTGCTCTTGGAATTTTATCATAAGAGTTGCTCTCTTGATTTCTATGTGTATCTCACTTGTTGTTGTCTTTTGTGGTGTGTATATGGAAGCAATGGAAGTGCATATTTATAGGCTTCAAATAAGCCACTATCTTTGACTTTCAAAGATAACAAATACTTGACACATGGGAGAATGGTGTGCACACCTACCACATGCCTTGTCCCCATTTTTTTTTTCTTATATGCAGCACAACACATGAGAAAAATATGAATTCATAGCTATTTTCTTTGACTTTTGGTTTCAAGGCTTCACACATAACATATTCAACCTCCCTTCCATTGTGGGTACCAACTCATCATTGGTTAACTCATCATATTGAGAGGAGAAAGTTCATTCATATTCAGACAATCGGAGAAATATCTAATATCTATAACCCGATTTCCTTGATGTCTATCAGCAACATGTAACACTATATTAAATTCACCACCAAATAATAAGGGCCCCTGGATGCTTTGACTTACTCTATGCATAAAGTTCCATAGATCTTTCTTCAACTCTACAGTATTGAAAGCATAGATAGTAACAAAATCAAAACTCACCCCAATTTGTATTTCTGTTACCAAATACTGAATACATTGACGATGAGCTTCAACTAGTTGAATATCAATCTTCCTGGGGTTCCATCCCACCCATAATCTCCCATTTTCAGCACTAGTATAGTTATTTATAAACTTACATTGCCGATTCACTTTCAGAAATTTGGCTAAACTTATTCTGTTTCACTCTTGTTTCTAACAAACCCACAATATCCACTTTATTTTGTTGCAGGAAGATTTTGAGTTCCTTCTCGTTAAAGGGTTTATTAAAATCCTTTATATTCCACAAGAAAAGATTTATTTCTCCACAAAGGGGAAATGGTCCCCACCCATAAGATTTTCCATCATGGCTCGCTCTTCTAAAGAAAGTACCTCATATGAATTAGTAGGTGGGACTCCTCTCTCACCACCCTTCAATGCAATATTTGAGATTATTTTCTTTGGGACAGTCTATTCTGTTGGGAAAAACGACACAAAGAGGTCACAACGAAAAATGCGGAACCTCGTTTGACAACTTTTGCAATCTCAATTGTAACTTTGAGGTTACCGGCGTAGAGTAAATCAAATACAACTCGACAAACAATACAAATGATATCAAAATGATAAACAACGAGACACAATTTTTAACGTGTAAAACCCCTCAAGACGAGAGTAAAAACCACGGGACCGAAGACGCTTAAATCCACTATCACCAATTCACAATACACGATTCGTCCCTAGTACAAAATAGAGGTATACAACAATAATCTTCAAATACTTGGTAATAAACGATCTTCAAGTATTTGAAATACATAACAACAACAAGATCGAGAAAGAAAAACACCGTAAATAGCTTACAGAAAAAGCTAACAATATACCCGAACTTACGTACTCAAAACCTCGATCTATTCCGGTGAAAAGATTTGCCCAATCGCTACCAAGCTCTTGTCAAAATATCACGACGATCCGATCGGTACAACTCCGGGAAATTGAACAAGTATATCTCTCTTTCTTTTCTCTCTCTAGCTCTCTCTCTCTCTCTCTCTCTCTCTCTCTCTCTCTCTCTCGTGTCTCTCAAATGATGTAGGTGAAGTCTGCCAAAGAAACGCAGCACACTGCTGCATAAAAAAGGATCCCAGCCTGCATTGACCCTGTGTGCCGCGACCCGGTTAAGGTGTGCTGCGGCACACTCAAAAAAACTGAAGCGAAGATGTTCCAGGGGGCCGTGGCCCAGAGGGCTGTGTCGTGGCCCGAAGTCCAGACCGGAGGAAGCATTTGTGCCAGGGGGCCGCGGCCCGAAGGGCTTGTGCCGCGGCCGGAGTCCAGAGAGTGAGGGGAATTGAAGAAAAATTGTGTGCCGCGCCACGGCCCTCCCTATTTCTCTTCCTATCTTCCAGAAATAATGCCTACAAATCTCCCCCTTTATGTAATATAGGAAGAATTCGCCATCCCGGCGATCGAGCAACATATCTTAACCTTCTCTCTAATTAGTTAACATGTCGGAACCATTATCATCGGTGTGAACTTTATCAAGTTCAAACAAACCATCCTCCAATGCATCTCGAATCCAATGATATCTCACATCAATATGTTTTGTTCTTTTGTGAAAGGTTGCATTCTTCGCCAAATGTATCGCACTCTGACTGTCAAAGAACCACATAACGCCATTGTCGGAAGCCCAGCTCTTGTAAAAATATTTTCAACCATAAGAGCTCTTTGCACGCTTCCACCGCCGCAATATACTCGACCTCCACTGTTGACAAGACAACACACTTTTGCAATCTTGATTGCCATGACACGGCTCCCCCTGCAAACGTCATCAAATAACCGGAAGTGGATTTTCTATTATCCTCGTTTCCTGCCATATCAGAATCGGAATATCCAACAAGTATAGATTTCCCATTTCCAAATGTGATCCCTAATTTGGAAGTACCCCGTAAAAATTTAAATATCCACTTTACGGCTTCCCAATACTTCTTTCCCGAATTCGATAGAAAATGGCTCACCACTCCCACGGCATGAGCAATGTCGGGCCTCGTACATACCATGGCATACATCAAACTCCCGACCGCAGAGGCATATGGAATTCTATCCATTTCCTCAATCTCTTCCTTCGTCGTAGGGCAATCCTTGCTTGTCAATTTAATATTGTTAGTAAGAAGCGAACTAACAACTTTAGCTTTATCCATGTTAAACCGCTTAAGCACCTTCTCAATATATTGCTCTTGTGACATGTGTAATTTCCGGGCTGCTCTATCCCAAGTGATTCTTATCCCAAGAATCTATTTAGCGGCCCTGAAGTCTTTCATGGCAAAAGACTTATTCAACTCTTTCTTCAAATTGGCAATCCTTTCGGCATTCTTGCCAACGATCAACATGTCACACACATAAATCAATAGGATGATAAAATCATCATCTCCAAATTTCTTGAAAAATATGCAATGGTCCAGGGTCGTCTTCCGGTAGCCTTTCTCCCCTATAACCGACTCGAACTTTTTATACCATTGTCGTGGTGCTTGGTTCAAACTGTATAGACTCTTACGGAGTCTACAAACATAATCCTCTTTTCCCTTAACCTGAAACCCTTCAGGTTGCTTCATATATATCTCTTTATCGAGGTCTTCATGAAGAAATGCCGTCTTGACATCCATTTGCTCAATCTCAAGATCAAAACTAGCCGCTATACCAAGGACCAATCGAATCGATCCTATCTTCACAACTGGAGAAAAAATCTCGTCAAAATCAATGCCTTTCTTTTGACTAAATCCCTTGACTATGAGTCTAGCTTTGTATCAGGGCAATGAAGTATGCTCCTCCGACTTCACCTTATACACCCATTTATTTCTCAAAGCTCTCTTGCCCTTCGGCAACTTCACCAACTCGTACGTATTGTTCTCATGCAACAAACTCATCTCGTCTTGCATGGCATCCATCCGCTCCTTCTTGTTATCATCTTCCATAGCCTCCTCGAAATATTCGGGCTCTCCCTCGTCGGTGAGTAAAATATACTCATCGGCCGAATAACGAGTGGATGGATGACGGTCTCGCATCGACCGTCTAAGTGGAAGAAATCATGGCATGTTCGTCACGGGTAGATCGGGATGAACTCCATCGGTATCATCTTGTACCAACTCATTATTGTCACCGGCATCATGTTGTTCATTGTTTTGGCCATCATCTCCACCGGGTGTCTCAACATGTTGTGGAGGAACGGGGTCTAAATCAATAAGATCATAATCATGTTGTGGAGACCAATGTTTTAAAACTCGAAAAGCATTTTCGAGGCGTTTTGCAGTCATGAAGCGAAGCGTACGCCTCGAGGCGGATGCCTCAATCTTTAAGGACAAAAATCAGAAAAAAAATAACATAACAAATAATAAACAACAATATCATAAGTACTAAATATTATATGTCAAAAGACATCGCAAACTAGATAATATGCAACATAAAACTAGGGAGATAAAACATAAAACAAGTGTCTTCAAACAAAAACTCTAAAAAGTCATAGATTAAAAAAAAAGCAGCAACAATTATCATTATCTAATGAAATATTGAATCATCTGTGTCCAATGGTTTAAAAAACTCATCAAACTCGTTATTCCCATCTTCGCCACCACTTGAGGGATCATCCATGGAATCATCGTCATATCTAATTGCTCTATCATCCTCCTCCTCTTCATCATGATCTTCCCATTCTGATTCCTCATCGATTAATTGCAATCTTTTACGTTTATGATCTATCATAAAAATAAGATCATATTAATTATAATGTTCAATTTCATTAAGTAATTTTGGTGGAGAAGGCCGAAGGGAACAAACCATTTTTCCTAGTGTCTGATTGTGAATTTTTTTGTTGTGAACTTCCACTAGCTTGATTAATTTCTTCCACCTCAACGTCCACATCTTGAGCATCTTGTATCGCCAATAATGGAACATGATTCCCAAATTCTTCGCCTTCATCCGCAATTCATTCATCATCCGATGGCATTTCATCAAGAACTAATGGATCTTGATCTTCCTTAAGTGCCTTTCTCTTTAAGTGCCTATCTTTTAATTTCTTGTTGTACATGACGTACACCAACTTGTTTAATTTTTCCGTTGCCAAGCGATTTCTTTTCTTCGTGTGTATCTAAATCACACACACGCACACACACACACACACACATATATATATATATATATATATATTAGCCATAATAGCAAAGAATTAAAAGAATTGTAAATAAATTTCATTATGTCAGCTTACATGATTAAAAGTGCTCCAATTACGCTCGCATGCCGAAGAGGACGCCGTAAGACTTAAAAATCTAACCGCAAAGCTTGTCAATTCAGTGGCTTCGTCCCGGTCCTAGGCGATGCATGTGCGTGATTATGTTGTGTTGATTTTATGTCCGTTGAGGACACTTGATGCGGGCTCTAGCCCTGTAAATTGTTGTTGGATTTATTTGTGAAAATGAAACCTTTGGGCTATGACCCCTGTTGATTTTGGAAAGAGAATGATTCAAAAATCCTGAGTTGTTTCTATCAAAACTCCCGATGGCATTTTAAATCACTTTATATATTGTTTCCCTTGACTTGGGATCTTTCGATTTTGGAAAGCTTTACCTAAACTCTCGCCTCGGGAAGTATTTTTGTTATGTTTAAAATCTTTAAGGATTCCTGGTTATTATTGTCCTTGGAACTTGTATTGTATGGCCCGTATTTTTGCACTTGTACTTCTACTAGCAAAACAGTGGAGTTTTGCTAACCCCCGAGTATTCGGGTGGTGGATGTCTGTTTTTGCATTCAAGTTTTGGGAGCATAACACAGGGTCGGCACGAAGGATGGTGAAAGATGATCGATACTAATCACATGAGGACACGTACATTGCTGTATTGTTTCAGTTGTATTTTATTTCCGCTGCAATATATTTTCCCCATTGTACGAGAGTATTTTGTATTCGACCCCTGCGTGGGCACGTTTTGTAATTGAGTTGTAAGTACTTATTGAAAGACCAAATTGGTCTACTGAGTTACTTTAGCCTTAAAGGCATTGTTGAGTTGTTCGAATTTGTTACCAGCCTAGTAGAACCTTGAGGAAAGGCTCTACGACGTGTAATATCCCTGAGCGGATTGGGGGTGTTACATAAATGGTATCAGAGCTTAGGTTGTGGAAACCTAGGCTGCCGGGTCAAGTAGGGTCTGTTGAGTTTTGTCTCGTCGGATTTTGTCTGACTGAGTCGTGTCGCGACGCGTCGTCTGAGTTGGTTGGTCGTGATTAGTATCATGGGGCGATCATCATCTTCGTGCGACCTGTGGACGTCAGTCTCCCTTCTTTGTATTGTGCCTCGTGTGACACGAGCTATTTGTTTGATTGTTTGTTAAGTGATGGAACCTTAATGTAGATTCTTGGTTTCGTGATGTGTTCGTGTGATTCTCATATTTCGTTTATATGAGGAGTGTTGTCATTATTTATGTCCTCATATCTGACTGTTTGTTTTCCCAGTAAAAGACATGTATTGTCTTGATTTGTACGATTTGATGCGTATAGTATAATATGTTTAAACGAATATTGTTACATGAGCATTTTTGGGCATTCTGGCCCATTGAATTATTTTTGAAAACCTTGAGTATATTAGAAAATAAATTTCGAGACGTACTCTTAAAACGAATCGTTTTCTCGTGGTACTTCCAAGGTGCCACAATATGTTTCAAAATTCTTCTACTGTTGCGATATTTCGTTTAACGCAAGTGCACGTTATCATAGACAAGTAATAAAGTGATGAGTGAGATATCGTTCCCACGAGGACTGAATCACTAATTACCGATTTTTATGTATTCTAATTTTATTTGAACTGTCGAAGTTTGGGATGCAATTAATAACTAAAGAAAACCAATAAAAGAACTAACAGTACAAACGATCGCTCGAAGAAAGAAAATCAAATGATGAATAAGTCTAGGATTGTGAATCTACCTTGGTTTATCCGAATTTACTCTCGATTATCTGAAGTTAATGATTTCCCCAATTTATTGAAGGCGAAGATTGCTAAAATACTCTACCGCCTCTCCCGAGGTCAATAGATTTTTCTAAAGGCGAATAACGCACTCTATCCCTAGGTGAATTAATTCGACAATAGGTAAAAAGTACAAAATCTTCAAAAGGCCACGTAGTTCCTATGAGTATATTCCTATCTCACAAGATAAAACGGTTCTCACCAATAGTTCCTCACCAACTCTCCTCTCCCGATTCGAGTTGCGTAATTAAAACAATCCAATTATAGGCCACACAATTTAAAGCATTAAAAACGATTGGGAAAACTCAACAGAAAAGGGAATTATATAGATAACCAAAAGCAAATTCGTCAAAACTTTAGTTTCATCAAAATCCTAGAATAGGGTTTTAGCCTGACATGCTAAAGAACAAAAATACAGAAATAATGAAAGGAAGCATCGAAATCAAACGCAGATGAAGAACTCGGATTCCTCCATTCTTCTGGCTTCCGCTCTCTGCTCTTGGTGTCTTCTGCTTCTTCTCTTGATAATGATCGATCCTCCAATGATCATCCCCCAATTTTATGACCTTAAACCCTTATTTATAAATCCCATCAGCCTCCAAAACGCGTCCGTGTGATTAGGTCGAGAACCGGCTCCAAAACGGCCCAGAAACGCGGCATTTTCTGTCAAAACCGCCCCGTGGGCCGCGGCTCACTTAATCTGTGCCGCGACTCACGGTCTTCAGCGCCAAATACCTGATGCTGATTTTTCCTCCTGGGCCGCGACTCACTATACTTGTGCCGCGTCTCAGGGTACAGTTCACTCGGGGCTCGCTGGTCACCTATGTGTGCCGCGGCCCGCTTGCCTTGTGCCGCGGCCCCAGGCCAAAATTTGCCGTTTTCGCCCGTTTTCATCGTTTTAGCTTCCGGACTTCAATTTCCTGCAAAACATAAAAGAATAGGGCATTAAAAGCTCATTTATGCAGATTTAATTATGAAAAGAATACAAAATAATGATAAATAAGCGTATAAAAATACGCCTAACATCTACCTCGAGGACCAAAATATTTTGAGATATTTTCAACTATTTTTAGAAATGCAGTTGCTTAGACCCAAGTGTCGAATATTTCTGAAAGTTTCGATTTAAAGTAAAGTGTCCTCGTTTTATCAAACACAAGATGGTTTTCAAAGTCTCGATAAGGGTGTTTATACTACTTTATGAAAGGTGATACTCAAGAGCAACTAGTGCTTCCAAAATCATTTTTTTTCTTTCCAAAGATGGTTTTTGTTTTTTTAAAACCTGTCACTTCCTACTTGTGGTCGGAAAAAGTGTGTATGATGTTAGTATTGTCGTTAGGGTGTCAACCCTCCGAATTGTGATTGAATTGGTGGTGTGAGCGTAGAGTCGTTCGCCACACATTTGTTGTACTAGCCCTCTGTGAGAGGTACGATGTGGTATTTAATGTTTGTCGCATTGTGGTGAATTGCGTGTTGCCGCACATGTGCGAGCTGTTAGAGCTTGGGTTTGTACGTTTGTGTACATGTGTTATTGTTCATGATGTTTGGTAATTATGTGCTGGTTATCGTTCGGGTCGTTGAGATCGCCGAACGGTGCCGTCGTTGCTGTGATGTTTTAATGTGTGTTACGATATTCTATTGTGCTGAGTGGTTGTTTATCCAGTATGCCGAGGGGCGGAGGACGTGGTCGTGGCAACCGGATGCGTGATCGAGATCATGCTGCCGGTGATGGTATTGGTATTGGTGTTGCTACTATTTTGCAGCAGGTAGCCACTCAGATGACTCAGTTGACTCAGGCAGTTCAGCGTGTTACAGATGTGACCTAGAACACTGGTGCAAATCAGTGGCTTCGAGAAGTGGTTCGTATGAACCCCCCTCGTTTCGCTGGTGTTGCAGATGCACTAGGCTGGAATGGTTGGATTTTCCAGTTGGAAAAGATATTTGAGGTAGTTGATTGTCCAGAAGAACGTAAGGTACCGGTCGCTTAGTATCTTCTCGACAAAGATGCCGCTAGCTGGTGGGAGGCTGTTAAGCCTCGAGATCATGTTGTCACGTGGGCAGAGTTCCAGAGATTCATGAGAGATGAGTTTTGTCTGGAGCTGATCAGAAATCAAAGGATTAATGAATTCTTTTCGGCGAAAGCGCAAGATGTACCGTTGTCTCAAGTTATCATTGATTTTAGCAAACAGCTCAGCTATGTGCAGGATCAAGTAAGGACGGAGGAGGATAAGATCTGTCATTTTAGTAGACGGATGAAGTCGTAGATTCGTCAATACATGGCAGGTCTCACTTGTACTTCATTGAGAGATTATCAGAATTGGGCGTTAGCCTATGACCTATCCAGATTATCGACTGAGAATATGTCTAACTCTAAGAAATAGAAAACCGTTGGGAACTATTCAGGAAATCAGGGGAGTGGACCCCTAGAGGCTGGGACTTCGTATCGTCATCCCAAGAGGGTTCCTCGATCGCGTAGTCAGAGGAGTAGTACCCCTGCAGTGAGTAACGTGAGCAGCTCGAAGACGTGTTATAACTGTAGTCGAGCGGGCCATACCACGAAGAACTGTCGTTCACCGTTAGTGAGCTGTTTCGAGTGTGGCCAGGTGGGTCACCGAGCCGTGCATTGTGAGACGGTAGCTGAGAGATTTGGGGATCGAGGTGGCGTCTCTGCTCCGAAAGGACACGGAGATGTCTAGTGTGGTTTTTAGGATTTCGGCGTAGTCCGAATTGTTTGCGATTGCTCCTTGTGAATCGTTTTGTGTTTATTTTCTGTTTTCTCGACTGTGTGTGTTTCCTTGTAATAGGTGCTTTGTGTTTCTTGATTGTTCGGATAATTGACTTGATTGTATTATCTGTTTGATGACGCTTGTCACTTGTTGGTTTTATTATATCCCTAACGGCGACGTTGTGTTGGTCGTCGTGGAGCGTGTTTTCACGCCTATATTCCTTTGCGTTGCTTGTAACGTTTCGCCGATGGGTATAAGTTACGCGTTTCTTGTGTATCTCGTTGAGTTTTCCTAGAGGGATATTGCTTCTCCCTACTTGTTTTAAGTTTCGGGACGAAACTTCTTTTAAGGAGGGTAGTGTGTAATACCCGTAATTTCGATTTTCGGTAATTTATTTTTTTTTTCGGCGAAAGTCCATTTTGACGAGTCGCTCATGACCTTTTCGTCATTCCGAGAATTATTAATTCTGCACTTTTTGTCATCCAAGTTCGTTTCGGTGTCGTTTTGTTGAGTTCCGTGCTTTTTGGCGATTTTTCCGCACTTGGGTTCGATTCTTGCGAATCTCGTTCGAAACTGCTGTTTCGAGTTTCCCGTAAGTCCGTTTAACTTAGTTAGACGTGTTGTGAACTTCGGTTTGGTTATTCGATCACGTATCGTGATTTTCGGGCGTTTTGGGTCATTTTGTAATTTACCCAAAGTTATGGGTATCTGTATCTGTAGTTGTTGTCTCGACCCTTTTCTTGGTCGCGTATGATTAATTATTGCATTATATTTTCATTTTGGGTCGTTGATGTTGTCCGCGAACTTTTCGTCGTGTTCGTTCCGTACGTTTTCGGAAATCGAGTCGTCGGGTCATGGCGGCTGAGCAGCTAGCCGGACAGGTGCGGAACTGTCGGAAGTGCTGGGCACTGGCCGAGCAGGCACGGCAGGAACCGGCGTAGTGCACTCCATGGCCGGAAGGCTGTGCGCGTTAGCTCGACAGGTGTAGCGCACGCTGTCGACCGGCCCAACGTACGCTATCGGGTCTGGGCAGAGGGGTTCTGAGGTTTTGGCTCGGGTAGGATCGGCAGGTAGCGCACGCTACTGTCGGTCGTGGCGCACGCTAACCGGCAGGGGTAGCACACGCTGTCGGCCGACTAGCGTACGTTACCTGAGCGAGCTGTTTAGTCCAGAGGTTACTGGACAGGTCGACTAGCGCGCGCTAGTTTGTTCGGCAGTGCCGGATCGTGCGGGCCCTGGCCGAGAGTTCTGGGCCGATACTGGACGATAGCGGACGCTAGTCCGGGAAGGCTAGCGCACGCTATTTCCGGCCTAGTATATATGTGACAGAGCAGTCTCATTTTCACTCGTTTTTCATTTCCTTTCTTTTCTGTCCGCGGCTGGAGTTTCGGAGGAGGCGAAGCCATGTTGTTGAACAACAAATCCATGAAGTTCTTGAGTTCATATCATTGATTGATCATCCTATATCATCCTTTGATCCAGCGAATCAAGGTAATCTCTTCTTAGAACCCTAGTTTCTTGAATTTTGGGGTTTTTGAGTTTTCGTCTGATTCGTTCCGTATTGTTGATTAATCCATGATGGGTATGATTAATCTTAGTATTATTCATGTGTTTAACATCATTTAATCCATTGTTCTTCGTCGAATCAAGGTATAATTCTTGATTTCCTTCGAATCGACTTTTTGGGGGATTTGTTCTTGATTTCGTTTTCCATCCATTTTTGATGGATCGATTGTTGTTAAATGATGCTGTTAAACATATCCTATGGATTGTAGATCCATATTTCGGTTTGAATTCCATTTTCGTGTTTTGACGGGACGAATCGTGTTCTTGGCCGTTTTGGGGGAAACACTTGAACTTTCGTCATTCGTTCTTTGAATTCAACGGCTTTAAGTCGTGCTATGGAATTCATTTTCATTGTTGTTATTGTCCTTCGTAGTTTATTATCGCGAGTTGGCGTTCGGTGGAGTCGGCGAGTTCGTAGTCGGTCCGTGCCAACCTACTTCGGTCGATTCTCTGTGTTGTGGTTATTCGAGGCAAGTACCTTGTCCATATAATTCTTGTTTTGTGGATATGATAATTGGTGATCGTCTAAATGTGTTTGTTTGGTCATTTGAATTGAACTTTCAAAACATTCGGTTTAGCCTTGTTAAAGGCTTGCTTTCAAAACGCGTGTGTTTTGTGAATGGTGTGGTTTGTGAATGAATATGTGAATTCTATGGATTGATGTTGCACTTGATATTGCGTGTGGACGTATATGGTTCTATTTCGGTGAGTTGTGGTTTGACGTGGTGTTTTGCTAAGTGTTTGATGCATATTGGTGAATTGTTTGAATATATGTGTTGTATTGTGCTGTGTGTGTATGTATGGATGTGGGAGGGGCCTATGGTGGCACATGGCATGCGATCATGTGGCCAGGATGCAACAAGCGATTGATCCAACCGTGAGAGCCTAATAAAACTACGGTGACACATGGCATGCAATCATGTGGTCAGGATGCAACAAGTGATTGATCCAACCGTGAGCGCCAAAGATAATCTACGGTGGCACATGGCATATGATCATGTGGCCAGGATACAACAAGTGACTGATCCAACCGTGAGATGTTGTGATTTGTTTAGCTAGCCAGCTCGGGAGGGTCCTTAGAGGCCTCGAGTAGGATTTGTGGCTTCGTCCCGATCCTAGGTGATGCATGTGCGTGATTATGTTGTGTTGATTTTATGTCCGTTGAGGACACTTGATGCGGGCTCTGGCCCTGTGAATTGTTGTTGGATTTATTTGTGAAAATGAAACTTTTGGGCTGTGACCCCTGTTGATTTTGGAAAGAGAAGGATTCGAAAATCCTGAGTTGTTTCTATCAAAACTCCCGATGGCATTTTATATCACTTTATATATCATTTCCCTTGACTTGGGATCTTTCAATTTTGGAAAGCTTTACCTAAACTCTCGCCTCGGGAAGTATTTTTGTTATGTTTAAAATCTTTAAGGATTCCTGGTTATTATTGTCCTTGGAACTTGTATTGTATGGCTCGTATTTTTGCACTTGTACTTGCACTAGCAAAACAGTGGAGTTTTGCTAACCCCCGAGTATTCGGGGGGTGGATGTCTGTTTTTGCATTCAGGTTTTGGGAGCATAACACAGGGTCGGCACGAAGGATGGTGAAAGATGATCGATACTAATCACATGAGGACCCGTACATTGCTGTATTGGTTCAGTTGTATTTTATTTCCGCTGCAGTATATTTTTCCCGTTGTACGGGAGTGTATTGTATTCGACCCCTGCGTGAGCACGTTTTGTAATTGAGTTGTAAGTACTTATTGAAAGACCAAATCGGTCTACTGAGTTACTTTAGCCTTAAAGGCATTGTTGAGTTATTCGAATTTGTTACCAGCCTGGTAGAACCTTGAGGAAAGGTTCTACGGCATGTAATATTCCTGAGCGGATTGGGGGTGTTACAACCATAACATGTTGCCACAGGCAAATGAAAGCATATTTTAAATACCTTACAAATTACATATTGAGCAAAAACTATTGCGAAGAGTATATTGCAAAAATTAAAAGGTCGTCATTAAACTGTAGGCAGGCAAAAACCTGCCAACAAAAATAAAATTATAAGCCTGACATGAAGCCAGGGGAACTACATGGAACAAAAAAAGAAAATATGGAGGCGAAATCGAATTCGCAATAACATGCCCAAATGTATCAGTATCTTGGAAGCGGAGATATTCGATCTGAATAACAGATGTATCCAAATCAGTTTTACAAACATATAAAGTGAGGCAAGCTGAAATCAAAACGTGAAGTTAAATGTTTACGAAACTAAATGCAGTGAAAGAAATACAGACTAATCACGTGATCGTACGAAGGAAATACTGTAGGTTTATTGAAAAATAGAAGAAGACCACATTCAACGAGAAATTTGTAAAATGATGCCACGTAAGACTGTAAAGAACGTTATGTAGCCCAAGATTTCGATACAGAAAATATGTCAGGTGACTGCATTCGAGATATCGTATACACCTGAAACCAAACCAAACAAGTAATCTTTGATATAGCAGCAGAAAATAAATAACCTGGAAAATTGGCCTATATGAACAAACATAGGATATACATCTGCTATTGCTATGTAATGCAATTCATATAATCGAGCTGACCAAATTGCAAATGTTTTCGAGAACATTCATCAGAAGGAGAAGTCCCAGACACCAGTAAAAAACAAGAGGTACCGAACAAAAAGCAAAGTCAGAACATAAGAAACTACGCAGAAGCAACGGACGAAGAGAGTTTAAAGAAACCTAGCTGCAGGTCGAAAACCACGGTAAATAAATACGAGCATAACATCAAACCACAAAAAACTCCTACAAAATGAATATCATGTGTTCTTGTTCGTGGCATTATTACACCTACTTAGACCCAGGCTCTATTCAGAGGTTTTAAGGGGCCATGTCAGGTTTCCAGCCGATAAACTCAAACACATGACACCATCGCAATGTTTGTTTTGAAAAAGGATACGAAGCTGACATTAAAAACAAATGAATACAGTAAGTGATAGTGCAATGCTAATATTATGTGTTTTGAACCTAAATTGCCAATTTCACTTTGAGGAAGTCACGAAAGGAAAAACCAAACAAGCAAGATCAAAGTGCATACAGCGAAATGAATGATTATGATAAGAACAGACTATTAAGAAATCAAGAAAACCAAATAAGATTACGAGAGTTGAAACTAAAAAGCATCGCAAAATCTTTGACAAGTTTGGTAGAAAGTCAGAAAACACAGAGAAAAAAAGTGAAACCAACGTATAACAGTGGTAGAGAATCAAACTATATTCCTGATCTGGGCGATGATAGCCACAGAGATTACCAATAAGTTGCTGCGAGTGTTGAGGTATCAAAAAAATACTCAATCTAGGAATTTTTGTATTTAATTTTTAGTCAAATCCTCGCTAACTATAAAGAAAATGAAATTTGTTACAGCAATATTCAAACCTGGTCAAATATATAAACCAAGTACGGTTGAGCACTGCATGCATGAAAACTACATGGAGCACACCCACAACCAAGAGACGAGCGAACATTAACATTGCAGTCAACAAGCAAACATCAAATACATGTAGAAAACACTGCATGCATGAAAGCAATATGGACCAGACTGACAACTGAGACAAAAACATGCATTGACATTGCATCCGGTAGACAAACATGAAGTACAATGAAAAAAATATTTCGGAAACTACAAGGTAGAAGCAAGGAAGAAATATGGTATATCTTGAAAAGAAAATAACACAGCAGTTATTGATCTCGATGAGAAAAAGAAATCTGTTGAACGAGAAAACAGAAATCCTATTTAATACCGCACCTAGTGCACCGTGTTAGAAGAAAAATACATGCGGCCGCCCTAATCAATATAATTAATAGTACTATTGAATTCAAGTTAGCACGGAAAAAGTTGAGAGGATATCGCATAAAATAAAAGGTCATTACTGAACTGCAAAGAGTCATTAATAATACAATAAGAAATGTACTCTACAATGTCGTTAGCATGGACAAAGTTGATAGGATATCACAAAAAATAAAAGGTCATCACTAAACTGTAAAAAGAAAAAATAAGAAAAAATCATGAAGTCTCACATGAAGCCAGTGAAACTACATGGAATGTGATTCATCCGAATCAGAAAATAAACGCAAAAAATGAGATGCATCACGGCTCCTGAAAATGCAGCAATATAACAAAACCCTAATGTTCTTGCCACATACCGCCGCGACAAACTGGCAGGGACCAAAAAATACCCAGAAAAAGTTGTGCAACCGGAAATTTTGATACTGAAATGTTTTTGCATGCAAAATATTGCGTATACATGAAACATACAAGAGCACCATAACATGTTGCCACAAGCAAATGAAAACATATTTCAAATACCTCACAAATTACATATTGGGCAAAAACTATTGTAAAGAGAATACTGCAAAAATTAAAAGGTCGGCACTAAACTGTAGGAAAGCAAAAACCTGCCAACAGAAAGAAAATTATAAGTCTCACATGAAGCCAGTAGAACTACATGGAACAAAAAAGGAAAATATGGAGGCGAAATCAAATTCGCAATTACCTGCCCAAACGTAGCAATATTCTGGAAGCGAAAATATTCGATCTGAATAACAGTAGTATCAAAACCATTTTTACCAAAAATATAGAGCGTGTAGTTGAATATGAAATATAAGAACCCAAACTATTTTTGCACAACATGCAATCGTAGTAGTATAACCAGACATTGATGTCCCACAATAAAATGCACGAGGAACTGATAAGAACAAAAAAATAACCAAGAAAAGTTGAAATCGCAAAGTGAGGCCAAGTGTTTAAGATACCAAATCCACTAAAAAATTTATGGAATATTCATCTGACAGTACGAAGGAAATACTCCATGTTTATTCAGAAATAGAACAATACAACGTTTTGTAGCCCAAGATTTCGCTGCAAAAAATATATTACATGACTGCATTCAAGATATCGTGTATACCTGAAACCAACTAATCTGCAAAACCATCATATATGAACAAACATAGGCAATACATCTGCTATGCCTGTGTAATGCAATTCATATAATCGAGCCGACCAAATTGCAAATATTCTTTGAGAACCCAGACATCAGTAAAAAACAAGAGCGACCAAATAAAAAGCAAAGTCAGACCATAAGAAAGTTCGCAGGACCAACCGGCAAAGACAGTTTAAACAAACCTAGCTGGAGGCTGAAAAACACAGCAACCTGCACCGAAACACCAACAACCATGAAAACATATGGTAAGGTAAATAAAAACGAGCATAACATCAAACCACTAAAAACTCTCCGATCTGATTTGTAGCAAATCTCAAAATATCACAGTTTCGGTACAGAAAAACAAACAAACAAAACATAGAATAAAACTCAAACACGGAACAATTAAAAAACAATAAAAATACCCCACAGTGAACAAAACATTCAAAATATTTGAAAATATTCCGAAAAACCAAACCCTCGACCCAAAAATGGAAGCAAACACAAACAACAAAAAACAAAAACGATAAACCAAAAAGCAATAAACATCAGAGCAAAAACAAAATCGAGAGAAAACCCTCGACCGAGAAATGGAAGCATAAGAAGATAGCACAACACACATCAAACACAAACGAGGAGGGAAAAAAAGGGGCTTACCTATTTAAAGAACAGAAACAAAATCCAGACCCTGAATATCCTGCATAAACAGAGGCAAAATCGAAGACAAAGGAAAACCCTAAAAACGAAAAAACAATGACGAGAAAGATTGGACAGAGAAGAGGAGAGGAATGAAAGTAATCAACCAGTTCGTGGCAAAGGCGAAGGAAAAGAGAAGACAGCAGGCGGGCGAAGCAGGTCGTGGTAGGCGAAGGAGAAGAAAGGAAAAGGGAGGCATGCAGGTGAAACGGGAGAAGGAGGCAGGAAGCGGGCGACGAAAATAGGGCTTCTATATTATACGCTACAATTATATATATATATATATATATATATATATATATATATATATATATATACACTATTGCTTTATTTTTTTCGTCGGAATCCTTGGTTGGATATTGTAAATTGAAAAATTTGTGGACTATATGTTGCTATTTGTTAAAAAAACATTTTACGTATAAAACAGAAAAAGTCTGCCTAGCTCAAGTGCAAGTTCATATTAACTCTATTTTGTTCGTAAAAGGAGGTGTAATTTATCGAAATTATTGATGGATATTCAACTGAAGAATCTTCAAGCCACTTGTGGGCAATCTACCAACGAAAGGATAATGACGGGCAATCCCCTGATAGCCCTTTATAGGCCTCATTGTGAAACTTCCAAAACGTGATAGAGTGTATATTTATTATATTTTAGGTAATGATTGGTGTAAGTAATAATAATGATAAATATTTATTAGTAGAATAAACATCAAAGACTTTGGTACGTCTCACTTCGGTAATGTATATTAGCAAAGTAAAAACAAACAACTTCGCTTTTCAATTCTTGAAGTAAAAACCACATGAAACATTAAATGGTACAAAACAAAAAAGCAGGAGTTAGTTAGAAATTTTAAGTTACAAAGACTTCGCTAATTTGATAATTACAGAAGTAAAAAGTGTGAAATTTTATTTTTTACCAACAAATTTTTACAATAGCCAAGTGTATGTCTTGAGACCGAGAATTAATATTTTGAGCTTCAATTTTATTCATTCTTAGGATTAAATTGAATAAAATGAAAAGTTACGGTACAAAACCATATCCACACAAGAACTCGGCCAACCCTAATATTTTCTATTCTCCGTTGAACACTCTCTCTACAATTGTCTCTTTCTCTCAAGAATCCTCTGAAGGATCACCGATCTACAATTCTCTCCTTCTGTTGTAGTTTCTCAAACGCGTACACACACATGTCGACCCTCTGCTCTTCTTCTTTCCAACAGATATATACACACATCGGAATTCATCAGAACCTACCAGCACATCGCGGCGGCGGGGCTCACATGTAAGGTTCGCAGGTATTAGTTTTCAGTCGATGGGGAAACTAGGGTCTGAGTTGGGTTATGGTTGGATGATAAAAGAGCTGAGTTTTGATTTCTGGTTCGGTGGTTTGTAGTGAGTTCAGGCCGAACGAACAGAAATCTCTATTTGTGTAATTTGTATAGTTTTGATTTGAATATGGTGTTATCTGGCTCAATTTTTTTCCGGCATGGTTGTGATTCCTGCTTTTTCTTGGCTGATTTATGGTTTGTGTAATTGAAAGGTGTAAACCTCTTTCTCTGACTTTGTTTATGTTCAATTGTACAAGTTTGCTGCCTTTTTTTCCCCCTGAAATTACTGGTAGGGATTGCATCAAAATATAGGAGGCAAAACAAAAGAGAAAAAAAGAAAGAATTCATTTGCAGAAGGACCCTCCTGCAGCCTCCTGCAGTGCTAGTGTGTGTTCATTCGTTTCTCAATTTTCAACTTCATATATATTTCTAAGTTATTTTCATGTATAACGCAAAAAGCTTGCCGGCGTAAAATTATGCTACTTTGCTATGAAATTATAATGCTCATGAATTGCAGACAATTAATTGACCTAGAATCTTCATGCCACTGACCGCTGTATAGTGGTTATTAAGGTGCAGTTAGTGATGATATTCTGCACAAACCTCTCATGAACATATTCTGTTTTGTGCTATTTTTTCCTTAATAATCACAAAATGAACTTGAATTACTCTAAAAAGAGAGATATTTCATGAAGGAGACAAGTAATGCTCATGGGTACTGTAATATCCGGAAATTCTACTACTGTTGTTTGATATTATTTTATCCGAGTTATATTGTACAGCGTGGAATCTATACAGTAGGGATAAAATAAATAAAGGATTGAGACATCTGTATTGGTATAATTGTCATATTTGGTTGACAATTACATTTAAGAAGTATATGTATTCAGTATGTCGTATGTTCGTATTCTGTATGTTGAGACGTTGGACGAGAAGAGTTGGAAATGGATAAGTATAGCCTGACTAGCGCGCGCTAATGGTCAAGTATAGCGCACGCTATCGTTCATGGTTAGCGCACGCTAGAGGCAGAATGTAGCGCACGCTAATGCAGTCGGATCAGAAGGAATCTACGCGTGGACCAGGCCACTTTCGGCGCACGTTCTGATAAGTCAACGGATGTTGTAATGTAGTGTTAGCGCACGCTAATGCATGTTGATTAGCGCACGCTAACTATATATCGGTCAATAGGGAATCTTGGCTTTATTGGTCGATTTCGGCTTGTGGGGTCACGAGCATCTTCGTGGTAGGTGTAGACTGTAGCAAGTCAACTGGTATTAGCGCACGCTAAGGTAAATGACTTGCGTACGCTAAGCGAGGATGATTTACGTGCGTTAATGCATGGGCATTACGTCGTAAGTTAGTTTACGAAGCAAGGCGGTAGCCTCGGGCCCGATAGCGCACGCTAACAAAGTCGATTAAGCGCACGCTAGGCGGTAGCGCACGCTAAACAAGAGATGTTAGCGCACGCTAATAATGAATATTATAAAAAGGGACGGAAGGGTGTTATTAAACATTTCGTCATTCTTCCTTCTTTCACCGAGAGAGAGTTGGGATATATTTGAGGTTCCAAACACTGGATTAAGGTGAAGTTAATCATCCATAACAACGTTTGAAGCTTGAAATCATTGGTGATTCTTGGAAATGGATTCGACCTTGGAAATCAATCCATTCCTTCAAAAAGGTAATTACTCTTCACTTTGAGATTTCGTTTTGGATTGTGTATGATGTTCTTGAGCTGATGATTAGCATATAAACAAGTTCATAAGTATGATTATGAGTTGGATTACCGGATTATGATAATGTTATTGTTGATATGAAGATATTGATATGAATTGGATGGTTTCAAATGTGTTGTTATCTTCAAAGATATATGTTGGATAATGTCTTCCTTCAATTCGGATCTGTGATGTTGTTATTGTTGGTTCCTTCATATGATTATGAACATGGCATGATTATGAGTTCTTGGTGTTTAGGTTGTTGATATTAAGAGAGATGAAATATGAATATATGACTTGAATTAAAAGTCGGATGATTACCTATATGTTAAAGGATATTGGATTTCGTTGTTTGTGACTATGAACATGATTCAGAATCACTTAGAGTTTTTGATAATCACCAGATGTTGATCGGTATCCGAAATGCATGTAACTGCACGTTATTAGCGCACGCTAAGCCTACTGGCTAGCGCACGCTATCGGGAACAACTTAGCGTACGCTACGGTTAAAGATTAACGTGCGCTAAGTCAACAGGCAGGGTAATATATTCTGTTTCGGTTATGAATTCGTGATCGTTTAAGTTGGTTTGATCAGACTTGTGGTTAACTGAGATATTGTTGAGCCGTTGGGTTTGTGAATTGGTTTTAGCGGTTGTTGATTGTTATCGGATGTATGTTATTTTATTACTTCGATAGGTTGAGATTATTGATCGGCGATTATAACCGGATGTTGTGGTCGTGTTCGAGCGTGTTCGTGAATTGCATGGTCAGGGCCGAGGAGCTCGTAGACGAAGGCATTGTGACTGATAGCGGCTTCATCATCATCGTATCGGTATCGAGGCAAGTTATTACTTGCTCAGTTATAATATTTAATGAATGGTTTCAGTTTCATTTCGTTTATAATGCATATGGCGATGATTATTATTGTGAACTTTGGGTATTCGGATCGCATATCGTTCTTTCGATTCTGGGAGGTAAATCATAATGTATATGCTTTATCTCAGTTATTGGTATGTTCGAATATCGAGGTTACATTATGGTAAAGACGAGGATATGAATATCTATAGTTCATCGTACGTTTGGATCGCCGAGCATTGAGGATAATCGTCGGTGATGATTGGACATCGAGGTTGCTCCCGAAGGACTCGGGGCAAGTATTCCATATTGGTTATGGTTTAGTGTTATTTATTTTGGTCCCGTACATTTTCTTTCATGTTGTTGAACATGGATTCGTCCTAGTAAATTGTCATGTTATCGTGTATGTTATGTTGTTCATGCTGATGAACATGTTGATTTGCATATGTGTATGCATATTGTGTTGTTTATGTTGTGTAAATAATCCGATGGGATTATGAGGATCCATGCTGAGGGCGCTGGATCGAATGTCCACCATGCGTTGGTTCGACGGGATCATCATGGGGATCTATGCTGAGGGCGCTGGATCGTTGGACAGGTTTTCCACCATGCGTTGGTTCGACGGGATCATCATGGGGATCTATGCTGAGGGCGCTGGATCGTTGGATTACCAGTATTGTGTTGATGGAATCTTGTGAATTCGCATCATTGATGTTATCATGTGTTGTTGTGCATAGGTATATTGTTGGTTATCCACCTCGTGTTGATCTGTAGGATCATCGTGGGATCTATGCTGAGGGCGCTGGATCGTCGGATTTCCATTGAGTACACATGATTGTTATTGTTATGATCATATTGACGCGGTCATATGAGTATGCATTTGTAGGTCTTATGTTAGGACCTTATCCGTATTGCATTGTTCTGATCCCGGATTAGACTGATATGATTATCGTGGCACATCATATCTCGAGGTATGTTTCATATTTGCTTTGAGTCATCTTTGGTGGACAATCGGTTATCGTCTTGGGATTTGATAATATTATTCGATGGATCGTATTGGTCAGAAATGGTAGATTTCCGTATCGTGAGTTGGTTATGATAGTTTGAGGATCTTGAGCATTGTTTGAGGTACAATACAGATATTATGTTCGAGTTTATTGGTCAATCGAGTACAGGATGTAAAATGTGATAATGGTTATTTTGATGAGAAATTACTTGAGTAAGTAAAGTTATGGCGGTAAGATTACATTGGTCGTATTCTTATTCTGTATTCTCATTGGTATGTATTACTGAAGTGATGTGATTGATATCATTGTTGGATATTATGGCTGACCCCGTCGTGGGATTTCTTTTAGGTTCTCGGAGTATCGAGCTTGTAGCGGTCGTGAAGAGATGAGCTTCCCGGAGGATACTGGCTAGGACATGTTCTGTGCATTGAGTTTCTTGATCGGTTCTTGTATTCCGCTGCTAGAGTATCTTTATGGTTGGTCTTTTTCCGCTGCGTGAGTATTTTGAAATGCTCTTTTGGTATCTGGTAACTGAGGTTACTTTGGAAATCGTTTTCTAAACTTTTGAGTGTCGGCTGTTTGGCCTTGCGATTTCAAATGAGTTTTCACGACGGTTTTTGATAAATGGATTTTATAAGTCTTTGTGAATTTTTAAAGATAGTACCGTCGTTGGCCTCTTGGGCATTTGTAAATATTTGCGAAAAATTCTTTTACCCTTGTGGGTTCCATCTCGGGGCCCACAGCGCTGTAATATTTCCGGTTAAATCTGGGGGTGTTACAGAATATGGTATCAGAGCTTAGGTTGAGAAAACCTAGGCATTTGGGTCGAGTTGAGTCGTGTTTTTGTTGCGTCATTCGAGTTGTCGATTGACAAATACTAGAGCCGTGAGTCTTTGTTGTTCACTCAGGCTTGTGCGTTATCGGATTTGCCAGTATCGTACTGGGCTTGTTATAACTTTTCCAAATGGTGTTTACGTGATATATTGTGTTCTCGAGTTGCACTGAGTTTGCAAAACGTGTGTTTTGAAAATATCTGTGTCGAGTATTTTATAGATTCGAGACATGTGCCAGTATCACGGGGAATCGTCGGCTTCACGATCTGTAAGTATTTGGATTTTTGAATTTCATTGAGATTTATTGCCGTTATAAGTGGATATGTTTTGAAATTCAGAAAGATATTATGCTTCACAGTGTGAGATGTCAGAGTGGGACAGGATTGATGATCTTGAGGAACTATGATGTTGGAAATCATTATGTCGGTTAAATTTTGGAACGAAATTGTGTAATCGGGAGAAGGACGGTGAATTGTTGAGAAGAACATGTAGCATGTTAATTCATTTTGTGATATATGAACTGCTTTTGAGCATTTGAAAATGATACTTTTCAAAATATATGTTTTACGGATGTTTTACGGAAAATGATTTCGGGCCGAGACCCTAACGTTTCAAAAGGCTTTTTCTTGTTTTCTAAAACTCCCGAGATTTGTAAAACACTTTACCAATCATTTACCTAAGTTATTTCCGCCTTTCGAGGCTTTGGTTTACTTGTTCAAATGGAACTTCTCGGGAAGTCTTTCGCTGTGTTTGATTTATTGATTTGTTTCAATGTTTTGTCATATCACATTGAGGTGATCCAGGATGGATTAAGAAGACGTTGCGAGTAGTATGTGGAGAGGACTTTTTATCAGGGTCTATATATTTGAGATTTTGGAACTCTATCAGTGGATATTGGTGACAAGCCGAAGTGGTATACAGGAGTATGGATATGCACAAGCATTTGCATAAATTCCATTTTATTTAATCGTGTGTATTCAAAAAGAATTTTTATCGCGAACTTGGCACCAGCGAGCCGATTTAATTTTAAAATTGATTTCGCGGTCTTACGAAAATTTATGTTTTGAGTTTTCAAACTCTTGAAAGAACTTTCGAAAATTGTCTTCGTGACAAGAATATATGATTTCAAACCGGTTTTGAAAATGTGATTAATAACCATACGCATTTAGTGTATATTACATATCATGGTGAAGTTGTGAGTATAACTCACGAACTGGGTAATATATCAATGTGGAACGAGGAGTATGGATCCGAACTTTGGTATGGTCGTTTGGTTATGCAAGGATGATCGATTGATTTATCGGATAAGAGAAATATGTCGTGTGTTGTAGATTCATGCATATGATGTAATTTTGGAACTTTGGATTTTGCGAAACCGGGGCATATGTGCTATGTAATTCCATTGGTATGGTAGTAGCGCGATTTTTACCATAGTGATTTTTGAATGATTTCTTTTGTGGATTTGGGGTTGTTGACCTCATGCTGGTTGTTTTGAGTATCGATTGGTCGTTCCCACTCTCTGTATGATTGGATATGTTCGTCGGTTTGTGATTGGTGTGTCGTTTTGAGAACTTTATTCGTTCGTATATCGGTTTCTGTGGTTCTGTGTGGATCGTGTTGGAGCTTACCGTTTGAAGGTATTCTCGATTACCGTTGACCGTTCGTTGGTCATATTGGAGTTTATCATGTTGATGATATTCTCGATTGTGTTTTGACCTCTGGTTGGTCAGATTGGAATTTATCATGTCGATGATAAATTCGGTTGGCTTATTGGTTGATCATTGTTGGTGATCATCTGAGCGTTCGGATTTTGTGTCGGTGTCTCGGGATTCGTGTCGTTTGGGGCAGTTGTTTCACAGATATATCAGATATTATTCGAATTGGAACTTAATTATGTAATCAGGCAGACAGGATTTGATTCGGGCAGCTTGTTTGATCCGAGGATGATATATTTTGTTGAGACTCAGGGAATTGTGATCGTAAGCGTATTGAGACTATACAGTGAGATCGCTGGCTAGTATCTCCGGAGATCGTCGACCTGCGTATTTGTAAGTATGCAGTTTTGGCTATTCAGAATAATGATGATTGATCAGTGTCGTGATGGCTTTGGGATATTTTGGGTTAAACGATATGTTTGTTTGTTTTATGATGGATTGCAAGTTTCGAGGACGAAACTTATTTTAAGGGGTGTAGAATGTAATATCCGGAAATTCTACTATCATGTTTGATATTATTTTATCCGAGTTATATTGTATGCAGCGTGGAATCAGATAAGAGGGATAAAATAAATAAAGGATCGAGACATCTGTATTGGTATAATTGTCATATTTGGTTGACAATTACATTTAAGAAGTATATGTATTCAGTATGCCGTATGTTCGTATTTTGTATGTTGAGACGTTGGACGAGAAGAGTTGGAAATGGCTAAGTATAGCCTGACTAGCGCGCGCTAATGGTCAAGTATAGCGCACGCTATCGTTCATGGTTAGCGCACGCTAGAGGCAGAATGTAGCGCACGCTAATGCAGTCAGATCAGAATGAATCTTCGCGTGGACCAGGCCTCTTTCGGCGCACGTTATGATAAGTCAACGGATGTTGTAATGTAGTGTTAGCGCACGCTAATGCATGTTGATTAGCGCACGCTAACTATATATCGGTCAATAGGGAATCTTGGCTTTATTGGTCGATTTCGGCTTGTGGGGTCACGAGCATCTTCGTGGTAGGTGTAGGCGTAGCAAGTCAATGGTATTAGCGCACGCTAAGGTAAATGACTTGCGTCGCTAAGCGAGATGATTTACGTACGTTAATGCATGGGCATTACGTCGTAAGTTAGTTTACGAATCAATACAGTAGCCTCTGGGCTTCGATAGCGCACGCTAACAAAGTCAGTTAGCGCACGCTAAGGCGGTAGCGCACGCTAAACAAGAGATGTTAGCGCACGCTAATAATGAATATTATAAAAAGGGACAGAAGGGTGTTATTAAACATTTCGTCATTCTTCCTTCTTTCAGCCGAGAGAGAGAGTTGGGATATATTTGAGGTTCCAAACACTGGATTAAGGTGAAGTTAATCATCCATAACAACGTTTGAAGCTTGAAATCATTGGTGATTCTTGGAAATGGATTCGACCTTGGAAATCAATCCATTCCTTCAAAAAGGTAATTACTCTTCACTTTGAGATTTCGTTTTGGATTGTATATGATGTTCTTGAGCTGATGATTAGCATATAAACAAGTTCATAAGTATGATTATGAGTTGGATTACCGGATTATGATAATGTTATTGTTGATATGAAGATATTGATATGAATTGGATGGTTTCGAATGTGTTGTTATCTTCAAAGATATATGTTGGATAATGTCTTCCTTCAATTCGGATCTGTGATGTTGTTATTGTTGGTTCCTTCATATGATTATGAACATGGCATGATTATGAGTTCTTGGTGTTTAGGTTGTTGATATTAAGAGAGATAAAATATGAATATATGACTTGAATTAAAAGTCGGATGATTACCTATATGTTAAAGGATATTGGATTTCGTTGTTTGTGACTATGAACATGATTGAGAATCACTTAGAGTTTTTGATAATCGCGGATGTTGATCGGTATCCGAAATGCATGTAATCGCACGTTATTAGCGCACGCTAAGCCTTGGCTAGCGCCGCTATCGGGAACAACTTAGCGTCGCTACGGTTAAAGATTAACGTGCGCTAAGTCAACAGCAGGTAATATATTACATTTGGTTATGAATTCGTGATCGTTTAAGTTGGTTTGATCAGACTTGTGGTTAACTGAGATATTGTTGAGCCGTTGGGTTTGTGAATTGGTTTTAGCGGTTGTTGATTGTTATCGGATGTATGTTATTTGATTACTTCGATAGGTTGAGATTATTGATCGGCGATTATAAACGGATGTTGTGGTCGTGTTCGAGCGTGTTCGTGAATTGCATGGTCAGGGCCGAGGAGCTCGTAGACGAAGGCATTGTGACTGATAGCGGCTTCATCATCATCGTATCGGTATCGAGGCAAGTTATTACTTGCTCAGTTATAATATTTAATGAATGGTTTCAGTTTCATTTCGTTTATAATGCATATGGCGATGATTATTATTGTGAACTTTGGGTATTCGGATCGCATATCGTTCTTTCGATTCTGGGAGGTAAATCATAATGTATATGCTTTATCTCAGTTATTGGTATGTTCGAATATCGACGTTACATTATGGTAAAGACGAGGATATGAATATCTATAGTTCATCGTACGTTTGGATCGCCGAGCATTGAGGATAATCGTCGGTGATGATTGGACATCGAGGTTGCTCCCGAAGGACTCGGGGCAAGTATTCCATATTGGTTATGGTTTAGTGTTATTTATTTTGGTCCCGTACATTTTCTTTCATGTTGTTGAACATGGATTCGTCCTAGTAAATTGTCATGTTATCGTGTATGTTATGTTGTTCATGCTGATGAACATGTTGATTTGCATATGTGTATGCATATTGTGTTGTTTATGTTGTGTAAATAATCCGATGGGATTATGAGGATCCATGTTGAGGGCGCTGGATCGAATGTCCACCATGCGTTGGTTCGACGGGATCATCATGGGGATCTATCTTTGAGGCGCTGGATCGTTGGACGGAGTTTTCCACCATGCGTTGGTTCGACGGGATCATCATGGGGATCTATCTTGAGAAGGCTGGATCGTTGGATTACCAGTATTGTGTTGATGGAATCTTGTGAATTCGCATCATTGATGTTATCATGTGTTGTTGTGCATAGGTATATTGTTGGTTATCCACCTCGTGTTGATCTGTAGGATCATCGTGGGATCTATGCTGAGGGCGCTGGATCGTCGGATTTCCATTGAGTACACATGATTGTTATTGTTATGATCATATTGACGCGGTCATATGAGTATGCATTTGTAGGTCTTATGTTAGGACCTTATCCGTATTGCATTGTTCGATCCGGATTAGGTGATATGATTATCGTGGCACATCATATCTCGAGGTATGTTTCATATTTGCTTTGGTCTGTCTTTGGTGGACAATCGGTTATCGTCTTGGGATTTGATAATATTATTCGATGGATCGTATTGGTCAGAAATGGTAGATTTCCGTATCGTGAGTTGGTTATGATAGTTTGAGGATCTTGAGCATTGTTTGAGGTACAATACAGATATTATGTTCGAGTTTATTGGTCAATCGAGTACAGGATGTAAAATGTGATAATGGTTATTTTGATGAGAAATTACTTGAGTAAGTAAAGTTATGGCGGTAAGATTACATTGGTCGTATTCTTATTCTGTATTCTCATTGGTATGTATTACTGATGTGATGTGATTGATATCATTGTTGGATATTATGGCTGACCCCGTCGTGGGATTTCTTTTAGGTTCTCGGAGTATCGAGCTTGTAGCGGTCGTGAAGAGATGAGCTTCCCTGAGGATACTGGCTAGGACATGTTCTGTGCATTGAGTTTCTTGATCGGTTCTTGTATTCATTGCTAGAGTATCTTTATGGTTGGTCTTTTTCCATTGCGTGAGTATTTTGAAATGCTCTTTTGGTATCCGTAATCGAGGTTACTTTGGAAATCGTTTTCTAAACTTTTGAGTGTCATTTGTTTGGCCTTGCGATTTCAAATGAGTTTCTGACGGTTTTTGATAAATGGATTTTATAAGTCTTTGTGAATTTTTAAAGATAGTACCGTCGTTGGCCTCTTGGGCATTTGTAAATGTTTGCGAAAATTTCTTTTAGCCTTGTGGGTTCCATCTCGGGGCCACAGTGTAATATTCCGGTTAAATGCAGGGTGTTACATAATATGGTATCGAGCTTAGGTTGAGAAAACCTAGGCATTTGGGTCGAGTTGAGTCGTGTTTTGTTGCGTCATTCGAGTTGTCGATTGACAAATACTAGAGCCGTGAGTCTTTGTTGTTCACTCAGGCTTGTGCGTTATCGGATTTGCCAGTATCGTACTGGGCTTGTTATAACTTTTCCAAATGGTGTTTACGTGATATATTGTGTTCTCGAGTTGCACTGAGTTTGCAAAACGTGTGTTTTGAAAATATCTGTGTCGAGTATTTTATAGATTCGAGACATGTGCCAGTATCACGGGGAATCGTCGGCTTCACGATCTGTAAGTATTTGGATTTTTGAATTTCATTGAGATTTATTGCCGTTATAAGTGGATATGTTTTGAGATTCAGAAAGATATTATGCTTCACAGTGTGAGATGTCAGAGTGGGACAGGATTGATGATCTTGAGGAACTATGATGTTGGAAATCATTATGTCGGTTAAATTTTGGAACGAAATTGTGTAATCGGGAGAAGGACGGTGAATTGTTGAGAAGAACATGTAGCATGTTAATTCATTTTGTGATATATGAACTGCTTTTGAGCATTTGAAAATGATACTTTTTAAAATATATGTTTTACGGATGTTTTACGGAAAATGATTTCGGGCCGAGACCCTAACGTTTCAAAAGGCTTTTTCTTGTTTTCTAAAACTCCCGAGATTTGTAAAATACTTTACCAATCATTTACCTAAGTTATTTCCGCCTTTCGAGGCTTTGGTTTACTTGTTCAAATGGAACTTCTCGGGAAGTCTTTCGCTGTGTTTGATTTATTGATTTGTTTCAATGTTTTGTCATATCACATTGAGGTGATCCAGGATGGATTAAGAAGACGTTGCGAGTAGTATGTGGAGAGGACTTTTTATCAGGGTCTATATATTTGAGATTTTGGAACTCTATCAGTGGATATTGGTGACAAGCCGAAGTGGTATACAGGAGTATGGATATGCACAAGCATTTGCATAAATTCCATTTTATTTAATCGTGTGTATTCAAAAAGAATTTTTATCGAGAACTTGGCACCAGCGAGCCGATTTAATTTTAAAATTGATTTCGCGGTCTTACGAAAATTTATGTTTTGAGTTTTCAAACTCTTGAAAGAACTTTCGAAAATTGTCTTCGTGACAAGAATATATGATTTCAAACCGGTTTTGAAAATGTGATTAATAACCATACGCATTTAGTGTATATTACATATCATGGTGAAGTTGTGAGTATAACTCACGAACTGGGTAATATATCAATGTGGAACGAGGAGTATGGATCCGAACTTTGGTATGGTCGTTTGGTTATGCAAGGATGATCGATTGATTTATCGGATAAGAGAAATATGTCGTGTGTTGTAGATTCATGCACATGATGTAATTTTGGAACTTTGGATTTTGCGAAACCGGGGCATATGTGCTATGTAATTCCATTGGTATGGTAGTAGCGCGATTTTTACCATAGTGATTTTTGAATGATTTCTTTTGTGGATTTGGGGTTGTTGACCTCAAGCTGGTTGTTTTGAGTATCGATTGGTCGTTCCCACTCCCTGTATGATTGGATATGTTCGTCGGTTTGTGATTGGTGTGTCGTTTTGAGAACTTTATTCGTTCGTATATCGGTTTCTGTGGTTCTGTGTGGATCGTGTTGGAGCTTACCGTTTGAAGGTATTCTCGATTACCGTTGACCGTTCGTTCGTCATATTGGAGTTTATCATGTTGATGATATTCTCGATTGTGTTTTGACCTCTGGTTGGTCAGATTGGAATTTATCATGTCGATGATAAATTCGGTTGACTTATTGGTTGATCATTGTTGGTGATCATCTGAGCGTTCGGATTTTGTGTCGGTGTCTCGGGATTCGTGTCGTTTGGGGCAGTTGTTTCACAGATATATCGGATATTATTTGAATTGGAACTTAATTATGTAATCAGGCAGACAGGATTTGATTCGGGCAGCTTGTTTGATCCGAGGATGATATATTTTGTTGAGACTCAGGGAATTGTGATCGTAAGCGTATTGAGACTATACAGTGAGATCGCTGGCTAGTATCTCCGGAGATCGTCGACCTGCGTATTTGTAAGTATGCAGTTTTGGCTATTCAGAATAATGATGATTGATCAGTGTCGTGATGGCTTTGGGATATTTTGGGTTAAACGATATGTTTGTTTGTTTTATGATGGATTGCAAGTTTCGAGTACGAAACTTATTTTAAGGGGTGTAGAATGTAATATCCGGAAATTCTACTACTGTTGTTTGATATTATTTTATCCGAGTTATATTGTACAGTGTGGAATCTGTACAGTAGGGATAAAATAAATAAAGGACTGAGACATCTGTATTGGTATAATTGTCATATTTGGTTGACAATTACATTTAAGAAGTATATGTATTCAGTATGCCGTATGTTCGTATTTTGTATGTTGAGACGTTGGACGAGAAGAGTTAAAAATGGCTAAGTATAGCCTGACTAGCGCGCGCTAATGGTCAAGTATAGCGCACGCTATCGTTCATGGTTAGCGCACGCTAGAGGCAGAATGTAGCGCACGCTAATGCAGTCGGATCAGAAGGAATCTACGCGTGGACCAGGCCACTTTCGGCGCACGTTCTGATAAGTCAACGGATGTTGTAATGTAGTGTTAGCGCACGCTAATGCATGTTGATTAGCGCACGCTAACTATATATTGGTCAACAGGGAATCTTGGCTTTATTGGTCGATTTCGGCTTGTGGGGTCACGAGCATCTTCGTGGTAGGTGTAGACTGTAGCAAGTCAACTGGTATTAGCGCACGCTAAGGTAAATGACTTGCGTATGCTAAGCAGGATGATTTACGTACGTTAATGCATGGGCATTACATACGTAAGTTAGTTTACGAAGCAAGACAGTAGCCTCTGGGCTTCGATAGCGCACGCTAACAAAGTCAGTTAGCGCATGCTAAGGCGGTAGCGCACGCTAAACATGAGATGTTAGCGCACGCTAATAATGAATATTATAAAAAGGGACAGAAGGGTGTTATTAAACATTTCGTCATTCTTCCTTCTTTCAGCCGAGAGAGAGAGTTGGGATATATTTGAGGTTCCAAACACTGGATTAAGGTGAAGTTAATCATCCATAACAACGTTTGAAGCTTGAAATCATTGGTGATTCTTGGAAATGGATTCGACCTTGGAAATCAATCCATTCCTTCAAAAAGGTAATTACTCTTCACTTTGAGATTTCGTTTTGGATTGTATATGATGTTCTTGAGCTGATGATTAGCATATAAACAAGTTCATAAGTATGATTATGAGTTGGATTACCGGATTATGATAATGTTATTGTTGATATGAAGATATTGATATGAATTGGATGGTTTCGAATGTGTTGTTATCTTCAAAGAGATATGTTGGATAATGTCTTCCTTCAATTCGGATCTGTGATGTTGTTATTGTTGGTTCCTTCATATGATTATGAACATGGCATGATTATGAGTTCTTGGTGTTTAGGTTGTTGATATTAAGAGAGATGAAATATGAATATATGACTTGAATTAAAAGTCGGATGATTACCTATATGTTAAAGGATATTGGATTTCGTTGTTTGTGACTATGAACATGATTCGAATCACTTAGAGTTTTTGATAATCGCGGATGTTGATCGGTATCCGAAATGCATGTAATCGCATGTTATTAGCGCACGCTAAGCCTACCGCTAGCGCACGCTATCGGGAACAACTTAGCGTACGCTACGGTTAAAGATTAACGTGCGCTAAGTCAACAGCGGGTAATATATTCTGTTTCGGTTATGAATTCGTGATCGTTTAAGTTGGTTTGATCGGACTTGTGGTTAAGCGAGATATTGTTGAGCCGTTGGGTTTGTGAATTGGTTTTAGCGGTTGTTGATTGTTATCGGATGTATGTTATTTGATTACTTGATAGGTTGAGATTATTGATCGGCGATTATAACCGGATGTTGTGGTCGTGTTCGGCGTGTTCGTGAATTGCATGGTCGGGGCCGAGGAGCTCATAGACGAAGGCATTGTGGTGATAGCGGCTTCATCATCATCGTATCGGTATCGAGGCAAGTTATTACTTGCTCGATTATAATATTTAATGAATGGTTTGATTTCATTTCGTTTATAATGCATATGGCGATGATTATTATTGTGAACTTTGGGTATTCGGATCGCATATCGTTCTTTCGATTCAGGGAGGTAAATCATAATTTATATGATTTATCTCAGTTATTGGTATGTTCGAATATCGAGGTTACATTATGGTAAAGACGAGGATATGAATATCTATAGTTCATCGTACGTTTGGATCGCCGAGCATTGAGGATAATCGTCGGTGATGATTGGACATCGAGGTTGCTCCCGAAGGACTCGGGGCAAGTATTCCATATTGGTTATGGTTTAGTGTTATTTATTTTGGTCCCGTACATTTTCTTTCATGTTGTTGAACATGGAGTCGTCCTAGTAAATTGTCATGTTATCGTGTATGTTATGTTGTTCATGCTGATGAACATGTTGATTTGCATATGTGTATGCATATTGTGTTGTTTATGTTGTGTAAATAATCCGATGGGATTATGAGGATCCATCTTTGAGGCGCTGGATCGAATGTCCACCATGCGTTGGTTCGACGGGATCATCATGGGGATCTATCTTTGAGAAGCTGGATCGTTGGATGTGTTTTCCACCATGCGTTGGTTCGACGGGATCATCATGGGGATCTATGCTGAGGGCGCTGGATCGTTGGATTACCAGTATTGTGTTGATGGAATCTTGTGAATTCGCATCATTGATGTTATCATGTGTTGTTGTGCATAGGTATATTGTTGGTTATCCACCTCGTGTTGATCTGTAGGATCATCGTGGGATCTATGCTGAGGGCGCTGGATCGTCGGATTTCCATTGAGTACACATGATTGTTATTGTTATGATCATATTGACGCGGTCATATGAGTATGCATTTGTAGGTCTTATGTTAGGACCTTATCCGTATTGCATTGTTCTGATCCCGGATTAGACTGATATGATTATCGTGGCACATCATATCTCGAGGTATGTTTCATATTTGCTTTGGTCTGTCTTTGGTGGACAATCGGTTATCGTCTTGGGATTTGATAATATTATTCGATGGATCGTATTGGTCAGAAATGGTAGATTTCCGTATCGTGAGTTGGTTATGATAGTTTGAGGATCTTGAGCATTGTTTGAGGTACAATACAGATATTATGTTCGAGTTTATTGGTCAATCGAGTACAGGATGTAAAATGTGATAATGGTTATTTTGATGAGAAATTACTTGAGTAAGTAAAGTTATGGCGGTAAGATTACATTGGTCGTATTCTTATTCTGTATTCTCATTGGTATGTATTACTGATGTGATGTGATTGATATCATTGTTGGATATTATGGCTGATCCCGTCGTGGGATTTCTTTTAGGTTCTCGGAGTATCGAGCTTGTAGCGGTCGTGAAGAGATGAGCTTCCCGGAGGATACTGGCTAGGACATGTTCTGTGCATTGAGTTTCTTGATCGGTTCTTGTATTCCGCTGCTAGAGTATCTTTATGGTTGGTCTTTTCATTGCGTGAGTATTTTGAAATGCTCTTTTGGTATCTCGTAATCGAGGTTACTTTGGAAATCGTTTTCTAAACTTTTGAGTGTCATTGTTTGGCCTTGCGATTTCAAATGAGTTTTTACGACGGTTTTTGATAAATGGATTTTATAAGTCTTTGTGAATTTTTAAAGATAGTACCGTCGTTGGCCTCTTGGGCATTTGTAAATGTTTGCGAAAATTTCTTTTAGCCTTGTGGGTTCCATCTCGGGGCCCACGACGCTGTAATATTTCCGGTTAAATCTGGGGGTGTTACAGGTACAATTATGTATACTTATGAAGATTGATCTCCTGGTCATCATTTTATTCCTATCTCTTTCTCTGTGTGTGTGAATGTGTGAGTTGTTATTAGAACTCCAGAATTGTCAATGAAATTCCTGGTGATTCTCATCTAACCCCCCTCTGGTCGAGAGACTCCGTAACCAGTTTCAAAAATGCTATTCGAATAAAGAACTCTTATACATGTGTTCTTGATATTAAGGGGAGACGGTTGTTGTTGGCATGCTCGAACTCAGATCTTTCTTAAAATATGTCGAGGGACAAACGATCTGTTACTTTCACAGCTTTGGTCTTGATTTACTGGATTTTTTGGATTGATTGATAATCTGAATTGTTTTGTGTTTTAAATGTTCATACATAAGCCCGCCTTATTTGTTTTGTTAGTGTTATTTAACAAGTATTCATGCATAAGTCTGCCTTTATATGTGAATAACCTTCTATCTATTCATGAGTATGTTATATGGACTGGTTTTAATTGGTACATGTATCTGTATGCCTAAGTTCAAGTTCAACATCATGCATGAACACATATGCATGTAGGAATAAGTTATTTGGGAATTATACTTGTATGAATTGTGGGAACAATTAACTCATATGATATTATCTCTATTGGGTGAATTATAATTTCTTTTTATTTGAACGTAACAGGGTATGGACATAGGCGGATCCAGCACTGGATTTCTGCTGGTACATCGACTACGGGGATGAGGTACTGAGAAGGTGCGACTTGTGCCCCATATAAGATCTCCAATTTTCTAGGGTACAAACAATATTTTTTCCAAGAAAAATATAAAAAATATCAGATTAAAATTTCGTATTGTGGTTGGTTTGAAAAATGTGTTTAAATATTAAGTTTATTAATAGACCCAAGTTCGAATCCTCATAGGGTTCGATTTAATACAGAATATTAACAAACTTAAAATGGTAGCTCATTTAATTAGAGTGATTCAATTTAATATTGAGCTTTATTTATGATTATTATATGCTCCCTTATATGCCTTATTTATTTATTTAGTACTAAGATTTTGATAAATATATTATGGTATATTAAAGCATTTTATATAGGGACACATTTAGGATTTCACACAGCACCTCCAGTAATGCCGAAATATTACGAGAGGAGGTACTCGACACTAACAGAATATAATGTAAACATTCTATATAGTTTGATAAAAGAAATAATAAAAATGATTCAACTCTTAAACCACTTCAAATACTGGATAGATAAAAATACAAAAATAATAAACGCACATAGATACTTACACACACACCTATACATAAGTGTTAAAAGTGGAGATTAAATAGATATTCATATAGGTATAGAGGGCTTTTTCTATAAAATTTTGGTGGTGCACTTGCACCACCATACCCATGAATAGGTGCGCCCCTGGGTATGCATAACCGAATATCCATATCTTCTGGATTGATTTTGAATTGATGGGGTGTATTATTCGTGTCTTTCCCATGTTGCTTACTACTTGGTTTTGTGTGAGGCACATCTGCATGTCTTGTATGAGTAGCCTGTGTATTAATGAGTGTATTTTACGAATTTACTTCTGTAGTCATTTTTTGGGGCCTAAGAAACATTGTGTTGTGTATCAACAGGTTGAAAAAAGCATGTGCAATGAGGATGGCATCTGGCTTCAGAGGGAAATCAATAGATGGTTTGATTCGTGAGTTTAACTATTAACTGCTATAGGTTATTTCCAGATAATTTTCTGTAATAGTAGATTGACCCCTAAACTATTTGTAACAACCCTTTATTCGTGCAAAACACTTCTAGAGACACCTGTTGGGCGACTAGCTAAGTTACAGAGATGAACCCTCGAAGGCAAGCATTGTGTACAAATCGAAGGTGGTGGTTGTGAAGCTGGGATGGGCTGATAGAATTGTGTACCTCATGACACATAAAAATTCTCGTTTTTTTATAAAATTCTCATTTTTTTAGTTTCTCCTTTTTATATTTATTTATATTCCTGTATATAGGGTTTCTGGCTCCATTTGCTTTTGATAGTGAAAGAATCAGCCATAAAAAAGAGCATATCTTTGGTAGTATGCAATTGGGATATGAATTGTATATAGTGAATTGTAGAAGAAAGTTGATCAGAAGATGATTTCATAAAGTATGATTGTTCGATGAAAAGTAAAAATGTGCTGAAGGAGACTTTGTCGTTTCGAAGTATATGATCTTTTTTAATTCTTTTTGTGCTATTTGTGGTGTTCATGATGAAATAGATAGAATCTTATTACACATTCTTTGTCTTTGTTATGATATGTATCTGGTTTTGAATTGGTTGGAACGCATGTTATTTTTTTTAAGATGGGATGATATGAAATTGTTGGTTTTTATATTATTGAGCTCTTGTGGTTGATGGTTAGTTATAGTTGAATGTAGATTTTGGCAATGAATTTTAAATTGAAATGTGAAATATTAATATATATTACTGCAAAAAATACTAATATATTATACAATAACTGAATTAAAAAGTTCTTTATTTACTACGCCAATTATAAAATAACCGAAGTTAAAGGCATTCTTTTACTTCACTTACCCCCACATTTGGATCATAATTAAAAAAAATCGAGATAGACTTCGATTATTAGGATATTAGACTTCGCATAGAAAGCGAAGTCTAAAGTATACATTTTACTATACAAATATAGACTTCGGTAATTATAACGTTTTTACTTCAGATATTATCCGAAGTCTTTGACGTTTATTCTTATAGTGATTTGATGGAGATTAGAAAGTATCATGTATGGATTTCGAATGAACTAAACTCATACCAAGTGTTTGGTTAGAGCTATTTTAATTTGTAAACCTATATCTCAAACTCATAAGGTATGGAGTTTTGATACCTTAGGGGGATGTGGGTATGAGGCTCATACCTTCAAGTATAGGTATAAAATTAAATTAAATACATGGCACTTCTTTTTCTTCATAATAAATACTAGAAATATAAAAATATATTTTTACTTCTTTACTGCCAGTGTTCAGACTTTAGCCGACAGCAAAAAGTCATCGGCTAAAGCCAATAACTGTCGGCTAAAGTGGTCGGTTGTAGGCTAAAAGTTGGCCGGCCGAGGTGGGTCAACTAAAGTTTAGCCGACGGTAGAAGCGAAAGGTCATCGTCTATAATCTGGAGTTTAACCTATGACTAAAATGTTTAAATCTTACATTTCAGACATCTGATGCAAATCTGGAAACTCTCTATCTACGTGCTTCCAAGCCTCTCCATCAGAAGGGTTTATCATAGTATACTCGTCATGGACGCAAGGCTCGGCATGCCATCTCATCGCGCCTTGGCTGTGTGAGGAGATATGAAAAGCCTCTCAGATCTATCCTTCAAAGGGAAATACCAAATTGTAATATCCGTGATTTTGATTTTCGGTAAATTTTTTTATTTTGCAATAGTCCATTTTAGCGGCTCGCTTGTAACCGTTTTGTCATTATGAGAATGATTAATTCTGCACTTTTTGTCATTCGAGTTCGTTTTAGTGTTGTTTTGTTGAGTTTCATGTTCTTAAGCGACTTTTCCGCGCTTGAGTTCGATTCTTGCGAATCTTGTTTGAAAATGTTGTTTCGTGTTTCTTCAAAGTCCGTTTAACTTTGTTAGACGTGTTGTGAACTTCGGTTTGGTTATTCGATCATGTATCGTGATTTTCGGGCGTTTTGGACAATTTTGTAATTTCCCAAAGTTTTGGATATCCGCCTTCGTATTTGTTGTTTCGGCTCTTTTCATGGTCGCGCGTGAGTTGGATTGGAGCTCAAGCTCTTAGGATGATCATATTCTGGAGCTTTCCGTGCGTATCTTGAACTTGGTATTTCGATCGAAGGAGTCCATCGTTGTAATCCATTGTGAGAGCTCTACCGCTGTAGTTTCTGGGTGCATTAGCGCACGCTAATGGATTCCTTAGCGCACGCTATCAGGCAGCGAATTCAGGAGTCAGTACCTGGAATTAGGTCCCGTTAGCGCACGCTAAGCATGTCACTAACGCACGCTAACGAAGATCAGATTTAGAACCAGTAGGTACTGGAGTACCCCGTTAGTGCACGCTAACCATAGTATTAGCGCACGTTAGTAATGTTTATATATATATATCCGGGCAGTAGCTTTTGGAAGTCAACTTTCATTTGTTTATACGCCATTCATCGGGTCCGTTCCTTTGGGGCGATTTGAGGTGGTCCCTTTTCTTCAAGCCTCATCTTGGGGTGAATTTGTGCAAGTCTAACATCAACCAATCATCTTTGCTCGGATCTAAGGTATTTTTCACTCAAACCTAATTTCGTTGAATTTGGGGGTTTTCCATTGATTTCGTGGTTTCTGTTCGAATTCATCCAATCGATTCGTGTTATTGGATGTTGTTGAACATGTTCTATGAAGTGTAATACCATGTTTCGGTCTCTTTGATTTCAATCATGATTTCAATATTGTGGAACCAAACCCTTGGATCCTTGTTGTTCTTAATTCCGAGTTGATTTCCGTTTTGTGTTGATAATTCGTGTGGTGTTATTCTCGTAGTGTTCGCGGTGCTATTGTATTCTTGATTGTGTTCGGGAATTCGGGGCTGCTCGACCGCATCCCGTCCGTCGTCTCGTTTCGATCGTGGTTTCGAGGCAAGTACCTTGTTCATATATTTCTTATTTTGTGGATATGATGATCGGTGATTGTCTAAGTGTGTTTGTTTAGTTATTTGAAAGGAACTTTCAAAGGATTCGATTTAGTCTCGTTAAAGGCTCTCTTTCAAAACGTGTGTGTATTTTGTGAATGTTGTCGTGAATGATTAAGTGAATCCTATGGATATATTTGATGTTGGTGTTTTGATTTGATAATAGACATATATACGTATATTATCTCATTCAGTGCGTTGTGATTCGACAATTGTGTCGTGCTATGTGTTTGTTGCCTTTGGATGGATTATTGTGATATCCTTGGTGTATTGTGTTGTGTGATTTGTGAATGTGTGGTCATAGTCCAACCGTGATGTGCGGACGAGGTCTACGGTGACACATGGCATGTGATCATGGTGGTCAGGGCACAACAAGTGATCGGTCCAACCGTGAGAGCCTAAAAAGACTTACGGTGATACGTGGCAAGCGATCACAGTATCAGGGATATGATTACGGATGTGTTTCGTTGCTTGATATGGTGATGTGTACCGTAATGTTCTGTGACTTGTGACTGTGTGATTATAGTCCAGCCGTGATGTTCTGACGAGGTCTACGGTGACACATGGCATGTGATCATGGTGGTCAGGACACGACAAGTGATCGGTCCAACCGTGAGAGCCTAAGAAGACTTACGGTGATACGTGGAAAGCGATCACGGTATTAGGGATATGATTACTGATGTGTTTCATTAGGGTGGAGTACCTTGGACGTGTTACCAAGATTTCGCATCTTGGGCAGTTATGTTTTGTTGACTTTATGTCCGTCGAGGACACGTGTTGTGGGTTGTGGACCCCATTAATTATTATTGGTTTTATTTGAGAAAGCAAAATCTTGGGATGTGACCCCTTTTGGTTTTCCTTGAAAAGAGAAGGATTCGATAATCCTAAATGGTTTTCCGTTAGAACTCCCGAGGGCATTTTGAAATATTTTATAAATCGTTCTCTTGATTTGTGATCTTTCGAATTTGGAAAGTTTTACCCAAAGTCTCTGCCTCGGGAAGTATTCCTTTTCGTTATGTTTGAATCTAGAGGATTCCTGATTATTATTATTGGAATATGATTTGTATGACTCGTATTTGCACTTTGTACTTGCACTAGCAAAATAGTGTAATTTTGCTAACTCCCGAGAAATCGGGGGATGGATGTCTGTTTTGCGTCCAAGTACATTCAGGTTTTGGGGAGCATAACACAGGGTTGGCACGAAGGATGATGAATGATGATCGATACTAATCATATGAGGACCCGTATGATGTTGTATTTGTTTAGTTGTAATTATTTTCGCTGTGGCATTTTTCCCATTGTACGGGAGCGTATTGTATTTTGACCCCTGCGTGGGTATGTATTGAGATTGAGTTGTATGTATTAATTGAAAGACCAAATCGGTCTACTGGGTCATTTTAGCCTTAAAGGCGATGTTCAAATATTTGATTTTTGTTACCAGTGTTGGAATATTCTATTCCATTCATTCATAATTAAGTTTTGATGATTAGTTGTTGATCAAAGAAAACAACATTAGAACAAAGGAAAACAACAAAGAAGTCAAAGACGACGAGCTGGACTGAAATACTTGAACAGAAGAGAAAACAAGATGGCCAAAATAATCAGATTAGCGCACGCTATGAAACAAGATTAACGCATGCTATCGAGTAAGCTTAACGTACGTAACATTATGATGTTAACGTACGTAATGAGTTTGAATATGAATTCAAACAAGGAGCCATTGGGAAGGATGATGTCATGGAGTAGGTCAGCATGCAATGGATATTTTGACAGACTAGAGTTAACGTACGTAATATGATGAACTTAACATACGTAACAGGGCTTATTTGACGTACGTAATGGAAGAGCTAATGTACGTAAAGGATGGACAGAAGCTACTAGTCTGAAGTAACAAGCAGATAACGTACGCTATATAGAAGTATTAACGTACGTAATGGTGGTTAACGGACACTATACATGAAGCATAGCGCAATCTAAAGAGAGGCAGATGCTAACGGCTAGTTGAGCATTTGAGCCTATAAATACCAAGTCATTTGGTATCATTCAGAACAACAACCCCAAGCAAATCATATATTGATCAGATATCATTGTATTCATTATTGTTGTTGTATTTGTGCTTAATTGATAAGTGTTTAAGTTTTCATACACGAAAATATACACGAGAGGAAAGACATGGATTGTGGATTGATGCAGTGTTATTAGGATCGTTGATCCGACATTATTAGAGTCCTATCTAAATCCAAGTGAGGTTTGTCTAGTACCCTTAGAAAGCTAGATAGGTTGATTCTTTGTCCGATAGAAAAGAAAAATGGTTTAACTTGGACCGATAAAAAGACAAGTGTATTCTGGTTATATCGGACCGATAGAAGACGAGATTGTAATGGTATCCCTCAGACTGATAGAAGACGAGGCATAGAGGTTGATCTTTAGCCTAAGGAAAGAGATACGAACAGAGGACGTAGGCATATTGGCCGAACCTCTATAAATCCTGTCTCGTTTATCTTCCGCAAGTTAATACGCTTCCGCAAATGTAAAAGAGTTTGATAACTCTATTATACTTCGCGTGAATTTCAAATGGCGAAGGTACCAATTTACCCAACAATTGGTATCGGCGCGGTATCCATATAAAGTGGATTAAAATCCAAGGAGAAAAGATCCGAAGGCTTATCAATTTGCCCTGGTCAAAGGTCTCGCTCTAAATCGACCTCCACTTTTCGACGGATCGAATTACATGACTTGGAAGAAAAAGATGTCGCTCTTCATTCGTGCCTATGATATAGAAATCTGGAAGATCATCTGTCTTGGTCCGAAAGTTCCAACCAAATCCAACGGTCACTTAAGAGCTTCGAAGAGTACAATGACGAGCATTGGAATAACGATCATCTAAATTGTAAGGCCACTCAACTTTTATATTGTGCCTTAAATACAGAGGAGGTCAATCGTATTTATTCATGTGAAAGTGCTAAAGAAATCTGGAAAATTCTTGAAATCACGCACGAGGGAACAACTCAAGTCAAGAAGATGAAGATTAATATGCTTCTCTATGACTACGAGTTATTCATGATGAAGGGTGACGAGTCTATCACGAACATGCTCGACTGATTTTCGGACATCACCAATGGACTTGCTTCGTTCAGAAAACCGCTATCAAGTAGTGAAAACGTCAAGAAAATCTTAAGATCACTACCTAGCGAATGGGACAGCACCGTGACGGTGATCATGCAATATAAAGATCTCAACACGCTCGACTTTAGCGCCCTTGTAGGTTCACTAATTATTTATGAGATTGTTCTAAAATCTCGAAATGCCAAACCAAAACCGAAAGAAAAATCCATAGCTTTGAAAGCAAATATTTCTCAAAAGGAATAAATCCCGGTAGATGAAGACGATAAAGAATCGGCATATTATGCCAAGAATATAAATAAGCTTCAAAACTTATTGAACCGGAGAAGGAAGGACATCAAATCGGGCGAATCTAATAAATTCGACAACAACTGTCGAAACTGTGGTAAACCAGGTCACTTTGCTAAAAATTGTCGAGGCTCAAATCCTAAGAAGGAAGTTCTTATAGCCATGTGGAGTGACGAAGACGATGACGCTGAATATATTCAGAATAACCTTACACTCTTGGCCAGAAGTTCATTCGACGAAAGCGACGTTGAAAGACAGGTTAGTACATCATCTCAAGATGAACTTTTTGAAGCATTCGAACTTTTACATACCGATTTTCAAAATACTTTAATTGAAATTAAATCCCTCCAATCGAAGAATAAATTATAGGAAATTGAAGTTTCCAAAACAAAAGAAGAAGGGAAATTCTTTGAAATCGATCATTCTCAGTATAGTGAGAAAGAAAATAAACTGAAAAATGACTTTTTGAAAATTCAAGACGAACTCAAGTTTCTAACAAATAAATTTTCTTGCGGAAATGACAAGTTTGAACAAATGCTTTCTGTTCAAAAATATTCTTTAAATAAATAGGGGTTAGGATTCAAACCGCATAATAAAATCGAACCCTTAAATTTGAAAATACCCCGCTGCGATAAATGTTTAAAACTTGGGCATCATATTTTGATTTGCAAAAGCCCAAGACGGACGATAAAAATTAAGAAAGTTGGATTCCTAAAGAAACCACAATACCGAACATCGTCTATGTTTCAAATGAAAAACCAACTATCGGTTGGGTCCCCAAAAATCAAAATTGATTATTTAAATTAGTATTTAACTGAGGGGGAGTTTTATATTTTTAAGGGGAGATTTTTGTCAGGGGAAGTTTTACTCATTTCTGCATATATTATATCATGATTTTATTATCTATTCTATAATCATATATGCATTTTTTGCTGATAAAAAAAAGGGGGAGAATAGGAGAATGTGAGAAAGAGTCATGGAAGAATGACGAGAAAAATAAAAACATATACAAATCAGAAAAGGAGGAGAAAAGAAGAAGTTGAAAATAAGAAGAAGTTGAAAAGGAAAAAAGAAAAGATGGGAGAAGAAAACTAACGAAACGGACAAAGCCGAAAACTTTGATTCGTATATTTATTTTATATTTTGCAGGTTAATCCCATTGAAGAGTGTTGTTTTGTAATCATCAAAAAGGGGGGATTGTTGGAATATTCTATTCCGTTCATTCATATTTGAATTTTGATGATTGGTTGTTGATCAAAGAAAACAAAATTAGAACGAAGCAAAACAACAAAGAAGTCGAAGACGACGAGCTGGACTGAAATACTTTGAACAAAAGAGAAAACAAGCTGGGTAAAATAATCAGATTAGCGCACGCTATGAAACAAGATTAACGCATGCTATCGAGTTTGAATATGAATTCAAACAAGGAGCCGTTGATAAGGATGATGTCATGGAGTAGGTCAGTCTGCAACAGATATTTTGAGTAGAGTTAACGTACGTAATATGATGAACTTAACCTACATAATGGCTTATTTAACGTACGTAATGGAAGAGCTAACGTACGTAAAGGATGGCCAGAAGCTACTGGTCTAAAGCAACAAGTAGATAGCGTACGCTATATAGAAGTATTAACGTACGTAATGGTGGTTGACGCACGCTATACATGAAGCATAGCACTCGCTAAACAGAGGCAGAGGCTAATGGCTAGTTGAGCATTTGAGCCTATAAATACCAAGTCATTTGGTATCATTCAGAACAACAACCCCAAGCAAATCATATATTAATAAGATATCATTGTATTCATTATTGTTGTTGTATTTGTGCTTAATTGATAAGTGTTTGAGTGTTCATACACGAAAATATACACGAGAGGAAAGATACGGATTGTAGATTGATTCGGTGTTATTAGGATCGTTGATCCGCCATTATTAGAATCATATCTAAATCCAAGTGAGGTTTGTCTAGTACCCATAGAAAGCTAGATAGGTTGATTCCTTATCCGATAGAAAAGGAAAATGGTTTAACTTGGACCGACAAAAAGACAAGTGTATTCCTGTTATATCGGACCGATAGAAGACGTGATTATAACGGTATCCCTTGGACCGATAGAAGACGAGGCATATAGGTTGATCTTTAGCCTAAGGAAAAAGATACGAAGAGAGGGCGTATGTATTATTGGCCAAACCTCTATAAATCTTGTCTCGTTTATCTTCAGCAAGTTAATATGCCTCCGCAAATGCAAAAGAGTTTGATAACTCTATTATACTTTGCGTAAATTTCAAACAGAAAAGGGACCAATATACCCAATAACCAGCCTGGTAGATCCTTGAGAAAAGGGTCTACGGCATGTAATATCCCTGAGTGGATTGGGGGTGTTACATAAATGGTATCAGAGAGCGTAGGTTGTGGAAACCTATGCTGTGAAGTCTAGTTTTTATTGATGAGTTGTTTTTAGTCAGGTCGTGCCTGATTAAGTCGTGTCGCGATGCGTGAGTTTGTTGGTCGTGATTAGTATCGTGGGGCGATCATTATCTTCGTGCGACCTGTGGATGTAAGTCTCCCTTCTTTGTATTGTGCCTCGTGTGACACGAGCCACTTGTATGATTATTTGCTAAGTGATGGAATCTTTTTGTAGATTTTGATTTCGTGATATGTGTTTGTTTGGCTCTCATATTTTATTTATACGAAGAGTGGTGTCACTGCTAATGTATTTTTGACTGTTGATTTGTCCGCTGCTAATGATTTCCAAAATGCTTTGTTCGTTTTGTAACTATGTGAAACCCTTATGCTTAACATGGAATGGTAATGTATATGTGTGTGATTTGCTCACTCCAGGAGTGTCTGACGAGGCCTCGAAGGAATTTGTGATTTCGCTCCTAATTCACGAGCTTGTTTGGATAGCCAGTTTGGGAGGGTCCATAGAGGCCTCAGATGGGACCAGTAGTTTAGTCCCGATCCTAGGTGAGACATGTGCGTGATTTTTTAACTATGGCCAGTCCGGAAGGGTCTATAGAGTCCTTGTATGGGACCATTGGTTCAGTCCCGGTCCTAGGCAATTTTCAACTGTGATTATTGACTGTTTGTTTTCCGGGGAAAGCCATGTCTTGATTTTGAAACAATTTTATGCATATACTATTAGATATGTAAGAGAATGTCGATACGTGTGAGCATAAGCTTAACATATACTTTATAACGTGTGAGTTTTTGGGCATTCCGGCCAAATGGATTTTTGAAAATCTTGAGTATCTTAGAGAATAAATTTCAAGACGTACTTTTAAAATGGATTATTTCCTCGCAGTATTTTCAAGGTACCTACTAGTACAACTGTATGCCTCAAAATTCTACCACTTTGAGGACCAAAATATTTAAAGTTTTTAACTAAAAGATAGATGTCCTCATTTTGATCAAACGTAAGACGTTTTTTTAAGTCTCGATAATGATGTTTGTATTAATTTTTCGAAATGTGATACTTAAGATCAACTGGTGTTTCCAAATTTTCCTCAAAAGGTGGTTTTTGTTTTTTTATTAAACCTATCATTTCCCGTTTGCAGTCAAGGAATGTGTGTAGGATGTTAGCTTTGTCGTTAGGGTGTTAGCCCTTTGTGAAAGGTGTGATGTTAGTATTAAATGTTTGTCGCTTCGTGGTGATTTATGCGTTATCGCACCTGTGCGAGCTGTAAGAGCTTGGGTTTGTATAATTATGTACATATGTGATTGTTTAATGATGTTTTGTAATTGTGCTGGTTATCGTTCGGACTGTTGAAATCGCCGAACGGATGTCGTCGTTGCTGTGATTTTGTGTATGTGGGTTGCCTTAGGATGGTAATTGTTGTATGTGATTGTGTTACGAGTGGTTACTTATTCAGTATGCCGAGGGGCAAGGGTCGTGGTCATGGCGACCAGACGCGTGATCAGGATCGTACTACCAGTGATGGTGTCGGTATTGGTGTTGCCACTATTTTGCAGCAGGTAGCTGCACAGATGACTCAGTTGACTCAAGCAGTTCAACGTAATAGAGATGTGACCCAGAACATTAGCGCAAATAAGTGGCTTTGAGAATTGATTCATATGAATCCCCCTCGTTTCGTTGGTGCCGCAGATGCATTGGGCTGGGATGGTTGGCTTTTCCAGTTGGGAAATATATTCGAGGTGGTTGATTTTCCAAAAGAACGTAAGTTGCCTGTCGCTCAGTATCTTCTTGACAAGAATGCCGCTAATTCATGAGAGATGAGTTTTGTCCGGAACCAATCAAGAATCAGAGGATTAATGAATTCTTTTCGGGAAAACCGCAAGATGTACCACTGTCTCAAGCTATTATTGATTATAGCAAACAACCCAGCTATGTACAGGATCAGGTGAGGACAGAGGAGGATAAGATCTGTCACTTTATCAGGAAAATGAAGCCGGAGATTCGTTAGTACATGGCGGGTTTCACTTGTACTTCATTGAGAGAGTATCAGAGTAGGGTGTTCGCCTATGAGCTATCTGTATCATCGACTGAGCGTATGTCCGAGTCAAAGAAATTGAAAACTATTGGGAACTTATCAAGATGTCAGGGGAGTGGGCCCCCTGGTACTGGGACTTCGCGTCGTCATTCTAAGAAGGTTCCTAGATCGCGTGAACATTGGGAGAGTATAACCCCTGCAGTGAGTAATGTGAGCAGCACGAAGACGTGTTATAACTGTAGTCGAGTGGGCCATACTGCGAAGAGTTGTCGTTCACCATTAGTCAGCTGTTTCGATTGCGGTCAATTGGGACACTGAGCCATGCATTGCGAGACGGTAGCTGAGAGGTTTGGGGATCGAGTTTGCATATCTGCTCCTAAAGGACACGGAGATGCCTAGTGTGGTTTTCGAGAATTTCGGCGTGGTCGGAGTTCTTCGTGGTTACCCTCGCGGATCGTTGTGTGTTTAATTTCTATTTTTCGACTGTGCGTGTTTACTTGTAATAGGTACCTTTTGTTTTGTGATTGTTCTGATAATTGACTTGATTGTGCTATCTATTTGGTGATACTTGACACTTGTTGGTTTTATTATGTCTATGCGTGTGACATTTTGATGGTTGTCGTCGAGTGTGATTTCACGCCGTATATTTCTTGCGTAGCTTGTAGCGTTTCGCTGACGGGCGTGAGTTATTTGGTTCTTATGTATCTCGTTGAGATGTTCCTAGTGGGATATTGCTCCTCCCTACTTATTTTAAGTTTCGGGACGAAACTTCTTTTAAGGAGTGTAGTATGTAATATCCGCGATTTCGATTTTCGGTAAATTTCTTTTTTTTGGCAGGAGTCCGTTTTAATGGCTTTATTTTGACCGTTTCGTCATTCTGAGAATGATTAATTCTGCATTTTTTGTCACCCGAGTTCGTTTCGGTTTCGTTTTGTTGAGTTCCATATTCTTAAGCGACTTTTTCGTGCTTGAGTTTGATTCTTGCGAATTATGTTCGAAAATACTATTTCGCGTTCCTTCAAAATCCATTTAACTTTGTTAGACGTCTTGTGAACTTCGGTTTGGTTATTCTATCACGTATCGTGATTTTGGGGTATTTTGTAATTTCCCAAAGTTGTGGTTATCCGCTTTCGTATTTGTTGTTTCGACTCTTTTCATGGTCGCGTGTGAGTTGGATTGGAGCTCAAGTTCTTAGTATGATCATATTCTGGAGATTTTCGTGCGTATCTTGAAATTGGTATTTCGATCGGAGGAGTCCGTCGTTGTAACCCGTTGTGAGAGCTCTACTGCTGTAGTTTCTGGGTGCATTAGCACACGTTAATAGATTCCTTAGTGCACGCTATCGGGCAGCAAATTCAGGAGACAGTACCTGGAATTAGGTCCCATTAGCGCACGCCAAGCATGTCACTAATGCATGCTAACGAATATCAGATTCAGAACCAGTAGGTACTGGAGTACCCCGTTAGCACAGGATAACCATAGTATTAGCGCACATTAGTAATGTTTATATATACTCGGGCAGCAGCTTTTAGAAGTTAACTTTCATTTCTTCATTCGCCATTCGTCGGGTCCGTTCCTTTGGGGCGATTTGAGGCGGTCCCCTTTCTTCAAACCTCATCTTGGGGTGAATTTTTTCAAGTCTAACATCAACGAATAATCTTCTTTGTTCGGATCTAAGGTATTTTTCACTCAAACCTAATTTCGTTGAATTTGGGGGGTTTCCCTTGATTTCGTGATTTCTGTCTGAATTCATCCAATCGATTCGTGCTATTGGATGTTGTTGATCATGTTCCATGGAGTGTAATTCCATGTTTCGGTTCTCCTTGATTTTAATCATGATTTCGCTACTGTGGAACCAAACCCTTGGATCCATGATGTTCTTAATTCCGAGTTGATTTTCGTTGTGTTGATAATTCGTGTGGTGTTATTCTCGTAGTGTTCGCGGTGCTATTGTGTTCTTGATTGTGCTCGGGAATTCGGGGATGCTCGACCGCATCCCATCCGTCGTCTCGTTTTGATCGTTCTTTCGAGGCAAGTACCTTGTTCATACATTTCTTGTTTTGTGGATATGATGATCAGTGATCATCTAAGTGTGTTTGTTTAGTTGTTTGAAAGAAACTTTCAAAGGATTTGGTGAATGATTAAGTGAATCCTATGGATATGTTTGATGTTGGTGTTGTGATTTGATAATATATATACGTATAATATCTCATTTTGGTGCGTTGTGATTCGACAATTGTGTCGTGCTATGTGTTTCTTGCCTTTGGGTGGATTATTGTGATATCCTCGGTGTATTGTGTTGTGTGATTTGTGAATGTGTGGTCATAGTCCAACCGTGATGTGCAGACGAGGTCTACGGTGACACATGGCATGTGATAATGGTGGTCAGGACATGGCAAGTGACCGGTCCAACTGGGAGAGCCTAAGAAGACTTACGGTGAGACATGGAAAGCGATCACGGTATCAGGGATATGATTACGAATGTGTTTGTTTGCTTGATATGGTGATGTGTACCGTAGTTTTGTGTGATTTGTGAATGTGTGGTCATAGTACAACCGTGATTTTCGGACGAAGTCTACTGTGAAACATGGCATGTGATCATGGTGGTCAGGACACGGCAAGTGATCGGTCCAACCGTGAGATCCTAAGAATACTTACGATGATACGTGGCAAGCAATCAAGGTATCAGGGATATGATTACGGATGATTGTTAGGGTCAAGTACCTTGGACGTGTTACCAAGATTTCGTACCTTGGGTGGTTATATTTGGTTGATTTTATGTCCGTCGAGGACACGTGGTGTGGGCTGTAGACCCCGTGAATTATTGTTGGTTTTTATTTGAGAAAGCAAATTCTTGGGATGTGACCCCTTTTGGTTTTCCCTGAAAAGAGAAGGATTCGACAATCCTAAATGGTTTTCCGTTAAAACTCCCGAGGGTATTTTGAAACAATTTAGAAATCTTCTCTTGATTTGTGATCTTTCGAATTTGGAAAGTTTTACTCAAACTCTCTGCCTCGGGAAGTATTTCTTTTCGTTATGTTTGAATCTTGAGGATTCATGATTATTATTATTCTTGGAATATGATTTGTACGACTCGTATTTGCACTTTGTACTTGCACTAGCAAAATAGTGGAATTTTGCTAACCCCCGAGAAATCGGGGGGTGGATGTCTGTTTTGCGTCCAGTTACATTCATGTTTTGGGGAGCATAACACAGGGTTGCACGAAGGATGATGAATGGTGATCGATATTAATCACATGAGGACCCATACGATATTGTATTGGTTTAGTTGTATTTATTTCCGTTGTGGTATTTTCCCCGTTGTACGGGAGCATATTGTATTTTGACCCCTGCGTGGGTATGTATTGAGATTGAGTTATATGTATTAATTGAAAGACCAAATCGGTCTACTGGGTCATTTTAGCCTTAAAGGCGATGTTAAGATGTTTGATTTTTGTTACCAGCCTGGTAGATCCTTGAGAAAAGGGTCTACGACTTGTAATATCCCTGAGTGGATTGGGGGTGTTACACAAATAACCTTAATAGCTTTCTCTTTATCGGAATGAGTGAACTTATACCTCTCTGTGTCACATATGGATATTATTGGGAAAAATACAACCTTGTTTTGATAATTACCTCCATACCGCATAAGATCTTCAAAGTCAGCATTTCGCTCTAAGTGTGGAAGCTGTTAGGAAACTTCATACAGCCTATCCATACAGCAAGAGATCTTCCTGTATAGTTCGTTCCTACAGCGCTTACATTATTATACAGCATAGATGAAGAAAGTTGGATACAACAATCTTGTTGTATGTATTTTACTTAAGAAACGTAAAAGACATATCCACCAGGACTGAAGAGAAGCTTTGAACCGTTGTGAAATAAACATTGTATGATCCAGAAATCAGCAAACACATCCCAACAGATGGGCCGAGTTTGAACGGGAATTTCTACTAAATGGTGAAGGATTAGCCAACGAGCCCTATATCGATTTGAAGCCCTATGAGTCTACTTTCAAATGGATCAGACGAGGAGTCATTTAAAGTTTTCTACAAAAAGTTATGGCTGTTCTTCTGGAAGGTGCCTGAAAATTCGAAAATTTGCCAAGTGGAAGACTTTTCATATTTTAGCTTTTAATTTATGAGTTGTTCATGTATGTGGGAAAAAGAAGTGTATTAATTTGTATCTAATGAGGGTAATGAAGGGGTGTGAGATGCTAGTATAAATATATATAGTGTGTGTGAGTTATGGCAGATCTGAATCAAAGAAAATATATATTTCTAAGTCTCTCGACTTTGTGTTAGAAGTTGGATTTCTTCTATTTTTCCTCTTAACATTTTGGTGGATTCCACTAGGAGGCGAGATCTCTTTGGTGGATTCCATAGAGTTAAGAGCCCAGAACGAGTGTTTCTTGAGTTTCCTCCTCGCTTCTCCATTTCTCGGTACCAAGTGGTATCAAAGATTAGGTTCGTGATGCCGCCTCGCCGCCAAAAGAATATCCCTATTGAACCTGCAAGGCGCGAGCGAGATCTACATGAAATTGATTTAGATAAATTGAGGAGTCAAGTACAATATCTCCGGCAGCGCTTTGAACTCTATTGTTGGATTGGTATGGCCACTAGAAGGGGGTTGAATAGTGGTAGGAAGAGTAATGAACTATTTTCGTGTGAAAGTGATTAATCGGAGTAAAACAAGTGCGAAAAAGAAAGAACACAAGAAATTATTCGATAGGTTCGGCTATCAAAAATCCTACGTCCCCTACCTAGTGTATCGACTAGAATTTTTCTTCACAACTGAATGCACTTTATAGTTCAGTGCCAACTTTATTACAATAGCACTTTCTAGCTTAGTTAACTTCAATCTCTTGATTTCTTGGCTCAAGACTGACCACTATATTTTGTTTATCGAGTACAAGATAACCTCTCTAAAATACAGAGATTTTGCGAGTACATTTACTCGTCTTTCAAACAAATAGCTTATAGTGATACAAGAATGTATATCAAAGATTGTTAGCACAATTCTTCTTGTATCAGTTACAATAAACATATCTCTCAAGAAATATTGCGAATAAAGCTCAGATAATATTATGAACGCTTGTGTAATTCTTGTGTAATCTTGTGTAGCTCAACACCTTGGAAACCTTCTATTTATAGAACTTGAAGCCAATTTTCCCGTTGGAATAGGAAACACTTGTAACCTACGTTATGCAGCATGTGTAGCGTACGTAAGCTTCAATATCGTACGTAACGTAGTCTTTGTAACGTACGTTATGTAACTCCAGAACTGTTCAGTATCAATTTATTCATCCTTTTCGTATGTTATCTTCAACAATTGCGTACGTAATAGAGTCTTCAGATAGCCGTTGGATGATATGACATACTAGATGACATCACTAAGAAAATCAACGGTTAGATCATAGATTCAAATTCAAATCCTGTTAGGTACATTATCAACAATGTGTTACGTACGTTATCACATAAGACCGTTCAACTTTATTGACTTTCTAGAATTTAAACAACGGTAAATTTAAGTGTATTACGTACGTTATATATAGTATATAGCGTACGTAATCTTTAACAAGTAATATTAAAATGTAAAACATGTTATGATTTAAAATACAACATCAATTTGTGTAATATATTATGATTATTTTGTTTATTAAAACATTATCAAAATATGTATAAAAAATATGGGTTTAACAATCTCCCCCTTTTGATGATGACAACAATGTGTAAAGTGTGTTACGTACGTTATATATAGTATATAGCGTAGGTAATCTTTAACAATTAATATTAAAATGTAAAACATGTTATGATTTAAAAGACAACCTCAATTTGTATAATATATTATGATTATTTTGTTCATTAAAACATCATCAAAATATGTATAAAAAATATTAGTTTAACAATCTCCCCCTTTTGATGATGACAAAATAATTATATGAAAACTTGTCTAGAACTTTTAGAACATGGAGGAAATTTTAGTTAATTTTAAAAAGACTCCCCCTGAGAATAACTCCTCCTGAGATAGGCAATTATACTCACAAAATATATCCTAAGAATATGTGATACAATATAGTTACTCAATAAAAGTTCAGAACAAGCATATATTACTCCCCCTTTTTGTCATTAACAAAAAAAGGCCGAGTTGATTATCTGCAAAACAATACTCAACAAAAAACAATTAATATAATTTCAGGAAATATGAAGTGATAGCAAAATCGTCAACTTGTAATAATCAAGAAATATCAAATCAAAAACCAAATCATCCAAAAAGAGTGATAGATGCAAAATAAGAACAAGTTTTAAAAACATATGAAGTATCGGTCGATATCAGAAGATAATCATCAACATGAAGATTAATACTAATCAAGCTCGGTCTCTGAAGGTCGGGGAGGAATGGATATCCCAAAGTGGGTGCATAGGCTCTCTATCATTGCTTCCGACCTCGTGACTCGACTCTTAACTTCTTGCATATCCCTTTCCAGACTCTTAACTCGGGCATCTAGCAATGAGGAGGAACAAGAACCTGGCCGACTCGCACGAGATGGACCATCCTGAGATACAGGAATCTATAGACGTGATCTTTCAGCCTGAGGGCCTCTTGCAAAGATACGATCCTCAAGACGAGGTAAGGCACCACAAGAGAATCACCGTCTCTCAAATAGGCCATATATACCCAACCTCCATTCCTAGTATGCACATACTTCATCGAACGAATGGTTCCTTCGTGAACCATATTCCCGTTCGGAATCTCTACCCCACGAAGTCCTGAAAAGTCTACTCCAGCATCCTCAAATTTCCGGTCAATATGGATCCAAACGGCATCCCGGATTTCTTTGATAGTCTTTTCTCATATATACTTTCTTGTGAAAAATAGACCCTTTCTCAACGAACCACTTCATCATAACTCTAGCGAAGTTAGCTTGATGATCGTTTAATACATGGTAGATAATTTCCATATCAATGTTAACAAGCCTTTATTGTGCATTTACTTTTGGCATTAATGAACGAGTAATGGAATCATGTAATAAATGAATATTCAAGCCAAAGTCGTTGTTTTCAAATTTGTCCGAACGGACGTCGATCACAACTTGAGTTTTTAGAAAATCAGGGACAACAATCTCATATAGATTGTCATTAATATCCTCGTCAGTAGAATCATTTTCTGACACAAAATTCCAGTTATAAATGGTTCCTTCATTTGTAATCCAAACAATTCGGCAATTTTAGCGGCATCGAAAGTGATAGGTTTTCCATGAACCATAGAGGTTATCCCAACTAACCATCAGAATTAAAATTAGTCGAGAAATTTGCATAAAATTCTCGCACTAAATCCTTGAAAATCGGTTTAGAGAAACTAACAAATATACCAATCCCGAGCATGTCAAAAAGTACATCCAAATGAACGCCAATACTTATCAAAGACTCAAAATCGAAATAATGGCTGGTTGTTACCTCTTCATCGATTAAAATTTCTTTGAAAATTTTTTCTGCCTGAGGATTCACGAATTCGTTTGCTTCTGCCGGATTGGAGGTAGATTCTTTTCTTTCCTTGACGAGTGTTCATCATTTTGATGGAAGATGGAGAGTCAATTTGATGAATTCGGTGATGGATTGATGAAAATTGCAAGGGGATGAAGGTGAGTTATGTCGCGGGTGAGGAATTTAGGGGTTAGGGTTTATGAGAAAATGAGGTTCAGTCGGGTTTTAAGAAACTGGAAAAGGATATAACACACGTTATGCGAAGTTGTTGGATTTTCCATGCATCGAATAAATAAAACAAGAGTAAAACCCAGCGGAAGAAATAATAAGAAGACCCCATTTAGGATCTCATGCAGTAATTTAATCGTTTGATTAGAGGGTTAATCGAATTACCTTAATCCGATGAATAAATATAGATCCGGACTAGAAGCAGATGAATATCTCCTTCCTCTCTGGGTGATCTACACACGAACAATTCCACAAGCCGGATTGCTAGATCCTTACGAATAATATTGATAAATAGTACAACACAAATTCCTTACTATAAGGATTGTACTATCGATCAAGATCAACTAAGGGAAGAAGATCAGATGACCGATGTCGTTCTCCTACTGTAAGAGGAAGAGGCCGATTTTAGGTGTAGGTTTCTTATGACAACTCCTTGTCATAAACTCCCTATTTATACTAAGTAACCCTAGATTCAAGAATCTAGTATTTGCTTACCCCTCATATTATTACATAATACAATATATATAATATCCAATATTATATATTACTTATTATTTAATCTCCTCATAAATATAATATCCAATATTATATTTATTATTCCAAGTTGATATTTATTCCTACTTGTCTATAATTGTCGTACGTGCGACCCAAAAGGCTTATATTATGTTGGCAATTATTTAATACCTTTTAAATAATAAATCATAAGCGGCCTCTAGCAAGACATTATGATTACGCAAATAGTATATGTAATAGTCCATTAAACCTTTTAACGTGTCAAATCCCTTTGTCATGCGATATCATATTTGAACTAAGTCATGGAGTCTGTCATACTTATTTATGTTCAAATGCTTTCTCGATCTTAAGTAGACTGATTGAATCAAATGACTCTTTATTTGAGCATGGCCATGCACTTCCTTCAGTCCTACTTATCGAGGGGCCCAACAGATATATCTCTCACTAAAGAGAGGGACAAATCCCCATCTTGATTATTCATTGCCCTCTACATGACTCTCACTAATCCTGATCGCTAACCTTTATGATCACCATGTTTCAGATGACGTTGGATTACGTCAAGGCATAACAGTTATCATGTTGGACTCTATGACAATCTCAGGTTCAAGGATTTATTAACATACTGTTATATTGAGATTCACTTACGACATTTCCATGCAGTGATCTCAATGCGGGTCTGTCCAGTACTAGTTCTCCAACCAATACCCATAAGATTGATCCGTACCATACACATAATCATCCGATGATTATCAATCAAACTAATACTAGTATATTAATCACTTGAGGCTCTACTCAACGCGATTGTACCAGGGACATTTGAATAATCATATTATTCGTGAATAACTATTATTCGATTATTATAATATTTAAACATGCACACATTATAATAATCAACGAGAAATAAATGATATCATATAACTTTATTTAAATATGACAATTACAAATCTAGGCACATCGAATGTCCTAGGGCACTATTCCCAACAATCTGCCACTTGCAGTAGGACCATTCATTCATGACTTTTAGTCCTATCGCTCTAGTCAACATGCTTTCCTTGTGAGAGAGGCTTGGTAAGTGGATCTGCAACATTCTCTTCCGTTGCTACTTTGCATATTGTAATATCTACTCGTCTGACGATCTCTCTGACTAAGTAATATTTTCTGAGTATATGTTTGGAATTATGATCAGTCCATGACTCTTTAGCTCGCGCAATAGCACCATTATTGTCGCAGTAAAGACTTATAGGACCTAAAAGGTTCCACATATTCTCCTTGGCTGCATCCGATGCTCCCAGGTACTCAGTCTTATGTTATAGAATCTATGATCGTGTTTACTTGGAACATTTCCAACTCACAACATCTTCATATTAAACAAAACACAAAACCATCTGTGATCTTAAATCATCTCCATCGGTTTTGAAGCTTACATCGGCGTAACTATTTACATCCAGCTTATTTCCCACACCTCCATATATTTGGAACCCTTAGTTCTTTTTAAGTACTTTGGGATGGTTTTCACTGCTATCCAGTGAATTTCACCTGGATTCGATTGGTATCGACTTGTCATGCTAAGGGCAAACGATACATCTGGTCGAGTACAAATCATGGCATACATGATCGATCCAATGGCCGAAGCGTATGTATCTTGCTCATGTGGGCTCGCTCATAAGGAGTCGAAGGACTCTAAATCTCACTCAGATGAATGCCATGTGACATTGGCAGGAGTCCTCTCTTGGAGTTTTGCATATTGAACCTCTTCATATTTTATTAATGTAGGTACATTGACTCAGATCAATCAATCTATTTGATCTATCTCTATAGATTTTTATCCCAAGAACGTAAGCAGCTTGATACCAAATGCTACCCAACAGTGTTACCAATACAGGGACTGTTGTGAATCGTGGTTGTACGAAGCGGAAGTAGGTTTCCTTGAGTAAAAGGAACGAACAGCAAAACAGCAAATAGTAACAATGGACAGCACTTCAGTATGCCAACAGTAACTAATCAGATGGTATTTCGATACAACAATTCGATACAGCGATAATTGGACAGCACTTCGTTATAGCAATATTCGGACAGCACTTCGATACAGCAATATTCAGACATCACTTCGATACAGAGAGAATCGATTGCACTTCGATTCAGTGAGAGTCGATTGCACGTCGGTACAGCAATAATGGACTACACTTCGGTACAGCAACAATGGAATATACTTCGGTACAACAACAATGGACTATACTTCGGTACAGCAACAATGGACACAAAAATGATGAAGGCACTTCAAACCCTAATAATTAATCCCTATAATCCCCTTAGAATCCTGTTCTAAAGAAACGTTCGGAATTATTCTAAGAACTCAAGTTTCTGTGACTAAGACTTAACAATTTTATGAACTAAAATTTTAAGAATGTAGAAATGAGAATTATAAGAATAATACTCAAGAAAATTCGAGCAACAGCTCTTGACTCAAGCACAAGGCCTAAATATCTTTTTGATTTCAAATGTGATCTGTCTTTTCATTACCAAAAGGTCTCCTTTTATAGGAGTGTACAGAACAAACTATATTATCCCTGACATATTAAACTAAGGAAATATAATCAAGAGTGTCCCTATTTCTAAGACAATAAAAGGCGGTCACACATGTGACTAGATTAAAAGGAAATAAACTAACATCAACTATCCTAGAAAGTAAATAAAGAAGCCTTGAAAAGGTCTTGGTCTTCACAACATCACGTTCATTTTGAAGAATCCCACATGCTAAAGTTCATTTTCCAAGGCAAAACAAAACATCACACCTTCCTTGAAGCTTCCTCACGCCCAAGTCTAATTTCCAAGCTAGGATGGATTTTTCTTAATCATCAAGTCGACCTCCGGTTGTTCATCCTTTATAGAGTATTTTCCTTTTCAAGTTTTATGATTTAACTCTTATTTTCAGGAAACACAACAAAGACGCCCTCATGCCATTATTTAGGCAATATCTGGGGTCCGCCCTCAAGCTTTATGTTTTTAGCTATATCTGGGCTGTCCTCAAGCAAAGCTATATCTAGGCTTAGGATTTGAACAACTTTCTGGCCTTCTTTAATCTCAAGTAGATCTACCGTCGCACAGTCACTAAACTTAGACATGATTTTCACTTCCAATTCGGGCAGCTTAAGGACGAGCTTGTCTTCTTCTTTTCTTTGGATGTGAATTCTTCTAGGTTCGGGGTGTTTATTCAGTGCACTCCAAGTAGCCTCGGTGTGAGGGTCTTCAAGAGAGGATTTGATCGAGGCCGTATAGTAAACCTCTTGAGTAGGAACCAAGTTATCTTCATAAGAGTTAGTAACAGATATTAATGTAACAGGTGTGGAACATGCATTAAGTTTATTTCGTGAGGTGGTGCTAGTGTCACTCGTTCTCAATATTTCACTCGTTTGTTCTCTAAACTTCCTAGCATGTGTACGTGTGATAGGACCAGTGGGGTCCATGACGGTTCCAACCGTTCCTAACGCTCTTGGTAGCACAACCGTGGTTGTATCACCCCATCCCTCTTAAGGAGGATCTGTCCTCAAATCCGAGAGATCACCTGCTTCAAACAAAGACAAGTCAGAAACATTAAAAGTAGTAGATACATTGTATTCTCCTAGTAAGTCTAGTTTGTAAGCATTATTATTTATTCTCTCCAAAATCATGAAAGGACCATATCCTCTTGGCAACAATTTTGATCTCCTTTGTACGGGAAACCTTTCCTTACTCATATGTAACCAAACCCAATCTCCAGGTTCGAAGACCACTCCCTTTCCCCCTCGGTTAGCGCGCTCAACATACTGCCTAGTACGCCTTTCAATGTTAGCTCTTGCTTTCTTATGGAGTTGCTTAACTAGCTCAGCTTTCTTCTTCCCATCTATACTAATCCTTTCAGTCACAGGCAAAGGCACAAGATCAAGTGGGGTCAAACGATTAAATCCATAAACAATCTTAAAAGGAGAAAATTGAGAAGCATAATGCACTATTTGATTATAAGCAAACTCAACATGTGGCAAACATTCTTCCCATGTTTTAATGTTTGTTTTGCTTATACCCCTTAAAAATGTAGAAAGAGTTCTATTTACTACTTCGGTTTGCCCATCGGTTTGTGGGTGACAAGTGGTAGAAAATAGAAGCTTTGTGCCTAATTTAGCCCATAAGGTTTTCCAAAAAAAACTTAGAAACTTAGCATCACGATCAGAAACTATAGTCCTAGGTATTCCATGTAAACGAACGATCTCTCTAAAGAAAAGATTAGCCACGTGAGATGCATCATCAGTTTTGTGACAAGCTATGAAATGTGCCATTTTTGAAAATCTATCTACCACAACAAATATAGAATCCCTCCCATACCAGTTTCTAGGCAATCTCATCACGAAATCCATTGATATATCAGTCCAAGGAGTATTAGGAATGGGGAGTGGGGTATACAAACCATGGGGCTGAACTCGAGTTTTAGCCATTTTACAAGTGATACAGCGACCACAAATACGAATGACATCTCGTTTCATACCCGGCCAGTAGAAATGTTCTTACAAGACAGACAAGGTTTTATCAATGCCAAAATGACCCATCAACCCTCCCCCATGCGATTCGAGCAACAACAGTTCACGTATAGAGCTAACGGGTATGCATAATTTATTTTCCCTAAATAGAAAACCATCGCTCTTATAAAACTTATCTACCCCAGACTTCTCACAAGTAATGAAAATCTCGCCAAAATCAACGTCTTTCTTGTACAGATTTTTAATCATTTCAAAACCAAGTATTTTCGAATCTAAAGCAGTCAGGAAGGTATACCTACGAGACAGAGCATCAGTAACGACATTCTCTTTTCCCTGTTTTTACTTGATCACATACGGGAATGTCTCTATGAATTCCATCCATCGAGCATGCCTCCTATTAAACTTCTGTTGCCCCTTCAGATGTTTCAAGGACTCGTGATCAGTCTGTATCACGAACTCTTTGGGCCATAAGTAATGTTGCCAAGTCTCGAGTGCTCGAACCAAGGCATACAGTTCCTTGTCGTAAGTTGGATAGTTCTGCGAAGCTACTCCCAACTTCTCACTGAAGTAGGCAATCGGCGTACCCTCTTGCATCAAAACAGCTCCTATACCAGTATCGGACGCATCACACTCGATCTCAAAAGACTTAGCAAAATTCGGCAGGGCTAGCAGTGGAGCGTTCGTCAGTTTTTCTTTCAAGGCCTTGAAGGCCTTCTCTTGTTCCTATTCCCACTTGAATCCAACATTCTTATTGATTACCTCGGTCAAAGGGGCGGCTATAGTACTAAAGTTGGGTACAAACTGGCGATAGAAGCTTGCCAAGCCGTGGAATCTTCGGTCTTCGCTCACATTTTTGTGGCTGTCCCACTCTCTAATTGCCCTCACCTTCTATTCATCGACATGTATCCCCTAGGAACTAACAACAAAACCAAGGAAAGCCAATTTCTCGGTGCCTAAGTTGCACTTTTGAATGTTAGCAAACAAGTGTTCCTTTCTAAGCACAAGCAACACATCTTTCAAATGCTTTATATGTTCATTCAAACTTTTGCTATATATTAGGACATCATCAAAGTATACAACAACAAATTTTCCAATAAAATCACGTAGAACATGATTCGTTACCCTCATAAATGTGCTTGGTGCATTAGTGAACCCAAATGGCATAACTAACCACTCATACAAACCATGTTTAGTTTCAAACGCCGTTTTCCACTCGTCTCCCTCTTTCATTCGAATATGATGGTACCCACTTTTTAAATCAATTTTTCAAAATATTATGGAACCATATAATTTATATAACATGTCATCAAGTCTAGGGATGGGATGTCGATACATCACCATAATGTTTTTTATTGCACGGCAGTCTACGCACATCCTCCACGAGCCATATTTCTTTGGTACTAGCAACACCGGAACTGCACAAGGACTCATACTTTCCCTCACATGTCCCTTTGCTAGTAGATCATCCACTTGTCTTTGCATTTCTTTAGTCTCTTCTGGGTTACTTCGGTATGAAGGACGGTTTGGTATTGAGGATCCTAGAACGAAGTCGATCTGGTGTTCTATGCCTCGAACGGGCGGCAATCCGGGTGGTGTCTCCTCGGGAAACACATCTTCAAACTCCTGCATAAAGATACAATCAATGGATTAGTAGTATCAGAAATAGATGGAATATTAAGCAATACATCACGAAATAGTAATAGAACAACAGGCCGTCTTGCGAGCAAGGCCCGTTTAACCTCACTAGCCCTACAAAGGGCGACGGTTTTTATCCCTTTAGGGGCTGTCGTGACTGTTTTCTTTTCCTTATCTTTTTTTTCATTTTCTCTCAGTGCTTGCTCTAATATCCTATGATCTTCAAGGATTTTTTTAGGAGTCATAGGTGATAGGTTGAATTTCTTCTTCCCAAAGATGAAGGAATTACTTGTTCAAAACCCATCATGAGTAACCTTGCGGTCATACTGCCATGGTCTTCCTAAAAGGATCTGGGTGGCATGCATTGGGGCGACGTCGCAAACTACTTCATCCTCATATCTACCTATCTTAAAGGGAACGGTACATCTACTCACTACTTTCAGTTCTCCAGCATTATTCATCCACATCAACTTATATGGTTTAGGGTGTCTTTCGGTTTTAAGTTCTAGTTTCTGCACCAAAGCTGTGCTAACGACATTGACACAATTACCCACGTCTATGATAATACTATATAGGTTCTCCTTAATGTAGCACCTACACTGAAACAAGTTCTCCCTATGGCTATCCTCATCTTCCACTACCTTAGCTGACAAGGACATTCTAAGCACTATTGTTGGGATAATAATACCCGGTATCGAAACAGTCAGGATAAACAATCCCTGTATCGAATAATGGTGATAAGGTGTTTTGACAATATGCCAATCCAGCATACAGTAAGCAAACTGTATCGAAAAGCTGATCAAAAGTGTCAACCTGTATCGAAAACCTCTCGTAGATCCAGCATACAGTGGAACCTATCACATAGCAAAGAAGTATCATAAAGACTTAAGTATGGAAGCTGTCTCGAATTGAGAATACAGCTATCATTCCATACAGCTCTCAACAGGACAAAGACGGAATCTTCAGTATTCGCTAGAAGTCAAGTCCCGTTGATAAAGAAGTATTTAAATACTAAAGGATAAAGTATTTAAATACTGTAAGCCGTCAAAGATCTTCAAACAAGCGCAAAATCCGGATCGTGTTTTATTCAAACACATCATCCCATTGGAACGGAATCTTGCTCAACGGATTTATCTCAACGGAAATATTTCAGAAGACTATATATATCCCTTCAAGGCTTTGAAGATAAGTCACCGTTACCAAAACTTACGAAGTTATTATCATATACATCAGAGTAAAACATATCTCCCCAAGCTTTCTACTATTCAGACAAAAGAGATATACAGTGCTCAAAACCTTGAACAACACATCATCAGCTTATAGCCCAGAAAGTCATAGCTGTTGTTCAACCCTGTTCTATTTTTGAACAAACTTATATCAGCCCTATGTGGACTGAGGAATATTTGCTACTCTGGAACTGTGTGTGAAGGAACTGCATCGAAGAAGACGAAGCTTTAGAACTGTGTGTGAAGAAGCCAGTCAAGTGTTAGCTCAAACCAATATGTGTGAACGGTTGAAGCTAAGATCTTTATATCAATCTGTGTGAACGATATATTGATTAAGTGTTGTTATAATTACTTAGTTGTGTACGCAGTAATTATAATAAACTTTTTACTCCTGTGTGGAGGACCAGTGGACGTAGAGGGGTTTACCTCGAACCACTTTAAATACTGTGTTATTTACCTTCTGCCTTTATTTTTTTATTAAACTGTGATTATTTAAGTATACACTGCACATCGAGTTGCTGTATCCACAACAACTTACTATTTAAGACTTCCGCTACGCACTCAGATTTAAAATCAGTACAGTTTGTTGTTTAAAACACTTTCCAAGCTGTATCCAGTATATTTAGTGGCCAACAAGTGGTATCGGAGAGGTTGATTCTAAAAAGAATCAGTCGTATTTTTAACCGAATCAGATCCAGTATTCACTTATTTTTTAAAATAGTCTTTTTCATTCCTACATTCTCATATGGATACATCAATGATCAACAAAGTTCCAATGTTCTCTATTAATGAATTTGATGATTGTAGAATCAGGATGGAGGCTCATCTTGCAGCAATGCACGAAGAAATGATTTTTGTTATATAGGATGGCCCTATTAAGATCATGAAGGTAAACACGGCTGCGAGGATTGAAGGCCAAGCCCATGCTGAGATGCTCGAGAAGGACCGTGAACAATGGACCACAGATGAAAGAAAGCACGCTAACCTCGACAATGTTGCAAAGAATGCGTTGTTTGTCACCCTTGACAAAGGCACATTCTCGAAGGTAAAGAGCTGTAAAACAGCCAAGGAAATCTGGGATAAACTCAAGTTGATTTGTGAGGGAACTGAGCTCTCCGAAGAAAATAACTTACTCAGCAATTTGAATCCTTTGAAATGAAACCAACTGAAACACTTGAGGAACTTGACCTCAGATTCACTGGAATTGTTGGCGAACTTGAAGATTTGGGCTGGGCAAAATTTATACCCAAAAGGAGAAGAATTTAAAATTTTTTAGATCTCTCCCTGCCCGATGGGACATTAAGACCACAACTATGCGTGTGTCGTGTAATCTAAATGAAATATCTACTTTTGATCTCTTTTATGACCTCGAAACTTTCGAGTATGATATAGACATGAGAGAAAAAGCTGAAGAATCTCCAGCTAGGACTACAGCCTTAGCCGTTGTATCTAACCGTCGACACAGCATGCCCAGCCCATCAAAGCCAAATTACAAAAATGCAGACAGTGACGATGACATCCTGTCCCAAGATGAAATGGCGCTCCTCATGCACAAATTCAAAAAGTTCATCAAACAGTCTGGAAAGACTCCCTATAGGCCCAAGCCTGTTCACAAGGTAAGTACTAAAACTTCCTCTGGCGACGCTAACCTATGCTATAATTGCAGGAAACCAGGACATTATGCAAATAAATGTCCTCATCCCAAAGTTCAAAGGTTGCCAGAAGCCGAGCAACAAGATAGGGATGAACGAATACGTGCTTGGAAATACAAGCTCAAGGCACTGATAGGAGAATCAGAAGCCTCCCCCACACCATCCAAGTCCAAAGAATGTCTTCAGGTGGTCACTGAACGTGACTCATCTGACGATGAATTCGATGATAAGGCATATATGTGCTTTTAGGCAAAGGACATTCCGGAAGAAGAAGACAGCGATGATGACGTAAGCTCAACCTCAGCCATTCCAGTAAATGCATCGCATATTTTCGAAAACATGATGAATGAATTTAAAAATATTCAAAAAGCCCCCGAGACTTTGAAAAATGAAAACATTCAGCTTCAACTTTCTAACATAGAGCTGAAAGAAGAAAACGACTTGCTAAAAATAATTATGAAAATATGCCTATTGATTGTGAAAACAGCAAGGTCGAGCATGAAAAACTCGTGGAGAGCAATCATCAACTTGCTCATGAACTAAGTGAGACCAAGTCTCAAAATGGAAGCAAGACAAATGATTTGTTCTACTTCAAGCTAAATTTAATACTCTCGAGAAACGAGAAAGCGAACTTGAGACCATTCTGAAATCTTTCGAGAAATCATCTAAAAGAATGGAAGAAATTCTAAGCACTGGGAAACATGCTCACGATAAAAGTGGCTTAGGATACAGCTCATTTTCCAACAAAGGAAAAACTAGTACTGTGTTCGTCAAGAGTGTGGAACACTTTCCTGTATCGGAAGATACCCCTAGTCCTGTGAAAAAACCTACTGCACCGCAAAAAGCAAAGGCTGCCATTCCGCCACCACAATCCTATTCTAGACAGCGAAATCATAAGCCGTTCCAACCTATAAGGTGCACGCAACATCATGCTCCCCAAGCATATCAACAGCGCCAACAGCCGTTCAGAAAGAAGGCTGTATCCAAATACCAAAGGCCCGCACGGCAGTACTATCAGTACAGCAAGCCTAGGTATTGGATACAGGAGCCGCATTATCCATCGAGACAGCAAGTGTCTGCACAGTATCAACAACAGCTATGGGAATCCAACTGGAGACCCAGAAGGCAAGCTGTAAGGCCAAAGAAAATGGCTCCACCTCCGAGACGGCATACATACTGGATTAATAATAATAACCCTGATTTTTACATGCATAATGATTATCATGGATACAGTAACTATGTACATGCCCCACGTAGATACCGCAAGTCTGTACCAAATGTTACCTACAGTAAACCAATTGCTGTCAGGAAAATATGGGTACCTAAAGACACTAACATTGATGGACCCAAAAATCAAAGGGGACCTAAATCTACTTAATCTCTTTGCATACAGGACATCCTAGAGGAGGACATCTGGTACTTTGATAGTGGATGCTCTCGGCACATGACTGGAGATAAAAGCAAGCTATCAGATCTGGTAGAAGGTCGCGGTCCAAAAGTGCGCTTCGGTGATAAATCTAAAGGAAGAACAAGAGGGAAAGAAACCTTCTTGTAGGAAAATTCAAGGTCACCAATGTTGCATATGTTGAAGGCTTACAGTACAATCTACTTAGTATTATCCAATTCTGTGATAAACAGTTCTTGGTGAAATTCTATATAGATCGCTGTAGAGTCAAAAACATCCAGACCAAAGAAGTTGTGCTTACAGGAAGCAGATCAGGTAACATGTATATTGCTGACTGGAAGCGTATGAGCTCCTCAATTCCATGCTTTGTTGCCAAAGGCACTGCAGATCTAAGCTGGTTATGGCACAAGAGGATGTCTCACGTCAACTTCAAGATGATCAACAAGCTCTCAAGACAGGGACTGGTTAGAGGATTGGCAAACGTGTCATTCAAAAAGGACAGCGTCTGCGGACCATGTAAGAAAGGCAAGCAAATCAAGTCCACCGTGAAGATGAAATCCTACCTTTCAACCCACAGAGTGTTGGAGATGCTACACATGGATCTCTACGGTCCTGTAGACCCGGTAAGTTTGGGAGGTAAGAAATACTATCTTGTCGTTGTTGATGATTACTCCAGGTATGCTTGTACAATTTTCTTAAGCAAGAAGAAGGAAACAACATCAAAGCTGCTCGAGCTCCTAAGAAAGCTTCAAAATAAAAAGGGATTGAGTATCGTGTCCATTCGTTCCGACAGAGGTACAGAATTTACTAACCGCTTTATAGAGCAGTACTGTTCGGAGAATGGGATACAGCACAAATACTCAGCTGCCCGTACACCTCAACAAAATGGTGTTGCCGAGCGAAAGAATAGGACGATGAAAGAAGCAACAAGGACAATGATTGCCGCAAGCAAGTTGCCACAGCGTTTCTGGGGTTAAGCAACCAATACAACATGCTACACTCAAAACCGTTGTATCATCAACAAACACCACAACAAAACAGCATACGAGGTATGGAACAACAAAACTCCATTAGTTTCGTATTTTCACATTTTTGGAAGCAGATGCTATATGTTGAATAATGGGATGGATCAACTTAGAACCTTTGATGAGAAGTCAGATGAAGGTATATTTGTAGGATACTCCTCCGTCAGCAAAGCTTACAGAATCTTTAATAAAAGGAAGCTGACGATCGAGGAATAAGTTCATGTAGTGTTCGACGAACCTCACCACGACCCTACAGGAGTAGAAGATGTTACTCAGAACATCCAACAACTATCCATCTTAGATCCACCAATTCCCATAGAACCTGTTGTTGACCTAGAAATCAACCCCGCAGCTGTAAGAATCGACGTAGATGAAGCCGATGCTGTACAAGCTGAAGCTGAAACTATAGCAACTCAAGATACAGAACGGGACCCCGAATTAGAACCCGACCAAAGATGGTTGAGAGATCACCCGCAAGAGCTGATCATTGGAAACATTAATACTGGTGTTTCTACCCGAAGGAGAATACAGAGTACACAAGGAAATGTACTGTGTTCACAAGAAGAACTAGATACTGAGAAATCACCATTTCCTGAATGGAAATCTCAATCCGAGCTTAGAAGACTAAATATGTGCACTATTGCTGTATTCTTAGCCCAGTCCGAACCTGTTTCTACCATAGAAGCTCTTAATAATTTTCATTAGATAACATCTATGGAAGAAGAGCTTAACGATTTCGAAAGAAACAATGTATGGTATCTTGTACCCAGACCTACGCATCAATCGGTTATTGGAACCAAATGGGTATCTAGAAACAAGAAGGATCGAAATGGACTTATTATAAGGAATAAATCAAGACTAGTCGCACAAGGTTATAGTCAGGAAGAAACCATAGACTATGATGAAACGTTTGCCCCTGTAGCCAGACTAGAAGCCATTAGGATATTCTTAGCATTTGTCGCCTATAAGAGCTTCATTGTATACTAAATGGACGTCAAAAGTGCATTCCTAAATGGAGACCTTACCGAAGAAGTTTATGTTGAACAACCACCAGGGTTTGCCAACACAGACGGCATCGATCTAGTACACAGGCTAAGGAAAGCACTGTATGGACTTAAGCATACCCCTAGAGCATGGTATGAGACCTTGTCCCAGTATCTAACCAATAATGGATTTGAGAAAGGTGCTGTGGATAAAACCTTGTTCAAAATACAGGAAGGCGATGACCTTCTAATGGTTCAAATCTATGTGGATGATATAATTTTTGGTTCAACTAACCTTGCTTTGTGTTAAAGGTTCTCTCATCTCATGCAAAGTAAATTTGAAATGAGTATGATGGGAGAACTTAGTTATTTCCTAGGTTTACAGGTAAAGCAGTTGCCTACATGGATCTTCATCAACCAGGAAAAATACAACAAGGAGCTTCTCAACAAATTTGGAATGAACACATCCAAATCATCGCCAACTCCCATGAGCACTTTCGTGCAAATTAGTGCTGATGAAGCCGGAAAGTCGGTTGACCAATCACTTTACAAGAAGCTTATTGGCTCTCTCCTGTACCTAACGGCAAGCAGTCCCGATATCTAGTTTGTTGTAGTAGTGTGTGCGAGATATCAAGTAGCACCTAAGGAATCACACTTCAATACAGCTAAACGAATCCTGAAGTACATTAAAGGAATAGTCGATGTAGGACTGTGGTATCCTAAAGAAGGCGGATTCGATTTAATTGGATATAGCGACTCGGATCTCAGAGGCTGCAAGCTAGATAGGAAGAGTACAAGTGGAACTTGTCACTTTCTTGGACTTAGACTTGTTTCTTGGTTCAGTAAGAAGCAATTGGCAAACTCATTTTCCACGGCTGAATCAGAATACTATGCTGCTGGTAGTTGCTGTATGCAGATCCTTTGGATGCAGCAACAGTTGTCAGATTATGGGATTGAAGCCAAAGAAACGCCAATCATGTGTGATAGCACGAGTGCAATTGCAATAACGCACAATCCTGTCTTGCACTCGCACACTAAGCACATCAACATGAAGCATCATTTCATAAGGAATCATGTCGAGAACAAGGCTGTTCGGCTTGAAAAAGTTCATACAGATATTCAGTTGGCCGACTTCTTCACCAAACCTCTCGATACAGCAAGATTCAACATGCTTCAGCAAGAATTGGGATTGCTACAGCCTGACTCCCTGTAAGTATTTACTGTTTTTACTCAACAATTGAGGGGGAATGCTGTAAGACCCAAGAATACAGTATCCACCATTAATTATCTGTACACTCAGAACCTTCAATACAGCACTGTAGTGAACAAAGTAATATGAATCATCCTACAACTGACGTGTGCAATAATTAAGGGGGAATACAGTATGACCCATGAATACAGCATTAATCCAAAAATTGCTGTATGGAATTGAAACCTATATGTACCTTTTAAGGGGGAACGCTGTATCGTCGCGGATACAACACATACTATGGAATTTCAATTCATTATATATATTATAATATTTCATTTTAAAAATAATTTTTGTCCACGTGCCATGTTTTCATGTCAAACGTCATTTACATTAAATGCCTTACACGACATCTGGACAATCGAATCTCAAAAGCCGCGATGTTTTCAAATTGTTTAATATTTAAAATGGCCGTTTCAGGCATTAAGGGTAACAATAAATGTCAGAAGTGGGACCCGCTCCTATTTTAATATTCCATGGATAACTGTATCAGTTACACTCAGTCCATCGTGACCGTTCATTTCAAACACCGGTTCCCATACCTTAAATCTAACCATTCGTTCTCTGAAAACCCTTCTTCGCCGCCTACTATAAAAGGATTGCAAATGCCATTTGAGACTCTTTACGCCTTCTGCATATTTTGAGAGCACTCAAGCAATTCCGCCTACAAGTTTTTCTGTGTTTACTGCAGATTTCTCTTAAATCTTTTTATCTTTTCTTGAGATTCATCTATGGCAGCTACTCAGACATCTTCCCCCGCTCTCAAGAAGTCTCTGAACTTAATCGATGGACACATCTTCTCCAGATCTTTCGTGATGGAACGCATTCATGCTGAAACTGATGACGTCGATACAATAGAGGTTGTCATCACCAGAATCCGTCAACAAGGCCTCTACCGCCTTGGGAGGCACACCGCAGAGAAATATGACGTTCATCTTGTTGAGGAGTTCTACCTTAACGTCATGGTTCGTTTTCTACCTCTGGCCCTAGAAGGACATGTTGCTGATATCACAGCAGTCATTTGCGGAGTGGAGATTTGTGTCGACCAAGATCTTCTCAAAAACATTTACAGGCTACCCTCTGAAGGCCTGACCATGGAAGAACTTGAGACATTTGGGTCTCAAGAGTTGCTGACTAAATATTATGGCTTGTTCACCAGTTTGACAACGGTTGAAGTGGTTCACACCAATTGCCATAAGAAAAATTTTTGCTTACCATTTGTTTATTTGCATGATTTTTGCTGTCGCATAACTGAAAATTGTACTGGTGCATTTGAGATGTGCACATATTTTAGGTTTAGAATGATGGTAGCTATTATGACCTGTGAAAAGGTCAATTGGTGTCAAATTATTCTGAAACGCTTGCAGGAAGAAGTGTCCAAACCTGCTACTCAGAAGAAATCATTTGGTTTATTCATAAACCACATTTTGACGAAGTGCAGACTTCCACATTCCACAGATGAAAAGAAGATAAGTTCGCGGATATTTTTGGGAGGAGTCAAGCCTACTGCCTTCAATCAAAGTATTCTGATCACAAACAGGCCTTTTATCCGGAACCTACCGCTATCTGAAGATCCAAGGGACGTTTCTTCTAAGTCCCAGAGTGTGGAATCTTCAAGGAAAAGGAAAAGATCTCACATCAAGACACCTGTTGCTACTGAGAAACCGAAAAGGAAGCTGAGGAGGCTCACAAAAGCTAAATCTACAAAACCCTCCGAGGATGCTCCTATTGTGATGCAACCCACTGATGAACTACCCCAGGGCCCAACCCCTATGGAAGAGATACCCGTTACTGTATCGACAGTAAATCCCGAGCCTTTGGCGGCAACGACGGATACGAGGACATCTGCCAACTTGAAAGACTCTAGCGAGTCGGCTGCCCCTTTGGAGCCAAATGCTACTTCTCTGATACAGGCTTCCACACCTGTAGAGGAACAAATCGATACAGCTGACACAAACATTGTACGAAGTTCCTCCCCGGACACTATTATCAATAAAACCCTTCTTTCTGTGCAAATTGAACAGGCCTATGAAAGATTTCTTCTATGGAAAAGCTATCGGCTAGCTCCATACGATACCCTATACAACTGGAGAGAGTGGAGCAATGAAGAAAGATTCGTGTTGGAAGTGACGGACTCCACAAAAGTTGAAGCCCTGATCCAATGGGATAATCTATGCTGCAAAGAGTTAATTGAAAGCCATCTTTTGTACAAAACAGAGGCCAGAAGGAAAGGAAAGGATAAGTCCGAGGAATCTCCCAAAAGTCCAAAATAAGACCACGACTCAGACGATGACGACGATGCCTTTCAGGCAGGTCTGAGAATGAGCCGTGAGGAGGCTCACGAAAGAGAAGTCCCTCAAGTTCAACAAAATGATGAAGGACCATCAAGCCGCAATGAGCCCCCCTCGCAACAGCCATATATTATTCCTGAGCAGGAGGAATCAGTCACCCCTGTCGCGGAGGATCAACCATCCATTTCGGAACAGGCACCCGAGCCTGTTGTCACCGCCGAAGAACGTGCCTTCCAGCAAGAGGAATCAGCCCCTCTGCAGGAATAGGCAGACGCTGAGAGACACCAGGAGGAATCAGTCACTCCTGTATCCATGTCTTCAGAAACCAATTCGAAACAGGAGGATGTCGCACCTCCTGCCACCGAAATCGAATCAGCTCCCCGCCCCACCAACCGCCTTGGAATCCGATGACGGTACTACACATGAGGATGTCCAACTCACTTCACGTCCTAACGTGAACTTGAGAAGGTTGAATGGAGTAGAAGACTTTGCCCAGCCGGATTTTCCTCACACTGAAACTAGGAAAGAGCGATTACGTGCTCTTGTCCTCTAGACTGTATTCATTCAGGACGCAATGAATACCCTTCACTCAGTTGAAAAAGCTCTGGATTGGATGCACACATCGGCCGTTGAATAAATGACTGGACTGAAGCATGAAGTCTCCCGAGTGGTGGAAGCCTTCACTGTCCTGCCAAATGTCTTCAAGTAGGCCTTGAGCCAATTACAAGAAAAACAGGAGTAGATCATGCGAGAAGAGCAATCGAAGCTACGCATATCTGAGGCCAAGACAGCATCAGCCATGATCGAAACAAATTCTCAACTGCGAAATCATGACAAAAACATTAAGGATATGTCGCAGGTGCTCTCCTCCCTGGTAGAGAGAATGTCACATATAAAGACGAAACAGGATGCCGCTCTAGATATCCTAGGACGTCTTGATGAAAAGGTGTCATACCTTGATGATGCCAAAAAGGGGGAAGAAGCGAGAGAAGCCGCGAGGAGAACGAGGCTTCAGCATGAAAGAGAATTCAATGCTACTCAAGACAGCATTACTGCATAACTAAACAAACTGGATGCACCCGCTCAAGGTTACAGGATTTCAGGTTCTCGACCTGAGTTCCATGATCCCAACGTCCCATGGCAAAACATGATCCAAAGGCCTTCTGAAATTCGTCTGCGAACCAACCGCCATCCCACTGCTGAAGAAGTGAAGCAATGGAGGAGAAATGAACTGATGAGATATTTTTCAAAACTGGTCAGGGAATCCGCCATCTTCAAAGGATATAAAACCTTAGCGGAGGCTGCAGATAAATTTACAAAGTTGTTAGAAGAAGGAAAGCTTCCTCTCCAACAAGAAATGAAGTCCAAACATAGACGAGGAGATCGGATCACCCATCTAGAGGACTGGATTCTCGCCTTAGACAAATCATATGATGGTAGAGCAATCTACTTAGATCAAGGCAATGATTCCCTACAGCATTGGTGGCGTGGAACCGAGAACGATCCCGACAAGATACCATGGAGACACTCTGATTATAGGAGTTAAATTCCTTGTATTTTTGTTTGTAATTATGTTTTCAAAACAACAATCTTTGTACTCTATTTCAATATCAATAAAATTTTGCCTGTCTTGAAAGATTACAACTCGTAATCTACTGTGTTATTGTGTGATTACGTAATTTAATTTAATTGCTAAAATTAATCACAAGTATAGAAACTTGTTTAAAAATTAAAGCTGTACGAACTTGTCTGCGAATAGTTCATAGATTCAGTTGTATGCATCTAGAATACATTGTAAGATTGTGCCTGCATGCCAATCATAAGCTTAAGCTGTAAAAACTCTTAGCTGTATCGAACTCGCCTGCGAGCAGTTCATAAATTAGACTAAGTTGCTGAAAGCCAGATCATTCGACAGAAGACCAAGATATCTGACTGAAGTCATCAAGAAGGTTATTAGCTTCATGAAGAAGGTTTTGGCATCATCAAGATGGCTTGAAAGATTTAAGTCTTAGCAAATTGTCAAAAAGGGGGAAATTGTTGGGATAACAATACCCGGTATGGAAACAGTCAGGATAAACAATCCCTGTATCAAATAATGGTGATAAGATGTTTTAACAATATGCTACCCAAAGATACAAGAATAAATCAGAAAAAGCTGATCAAAAGTGTCAACCTGTATCGAAGACCTCTCGTAGATCCAGCATACAGTGGAACCTATCATACAGCAAAGAAGTCTCATAAAGACTAAGTATGGAAGCTGTCTCGAATTGACAATACAGCTATCATTCCATACAGCTCTCAACAGGACAAAGAAGGAATCTTCAGTATTCGCAAGAAGTCAAGTCCCATTGATAAAGAAGTATTTAAATACTAAAGGATAAAGTACTTAAATACTGTAAGTCGTCAGAGATCTTCAAACAAGCGCAAAATCTGGATCGTGTTTTATTCAAACACATCATTCCGTTGGAACGGAATATTGCTCAACGGATTTATCTCAACGGAAATATTTCAGAAGACTATATATATCCCCTCAAGGCTTTGAAGATAAGTCACCGTTACCAAAACTTACGAAGTTATTATCATATACATCAGAGCAAACATATCTCCCCAAGCTTTCTGCTATTCATACAAAAGAGATATATAGTGCTCAAAACCTTGAACAACACATCATTAGCTTATAGCCCAGAAAGTCATAGCTGTTGTTCAACCCTGTTCTATCTTTGAACAAACTTATATCAGCCCTGTGTGGACTGGGGATTCTTTGCTACTCCAGAACTGTGTGTGAAGGAATTGCATCGAAGATGACAAAGCTTCAGAACTGTGTGTAAAGAAGCCAGTCAAGTGTTAGCTCAAACAAATCTGTGTGAACGGTTGAAGCTAAGATCTTTATATCAATCTGTGTGAACGATATATTGATTAAGTGTTGTTATAATTACGTAGTTGTGTACGCAGTAATTATAATAAACTTTTTAATCATGTGTGGAGGACCAGTGGACGTAGAGGGGTTTACCTCGAACCACTTTAAATACTGTGTTATTTACCTTCTGCCTTTATTGTTTTATTAAACTGTGATTATTTAAGTATACACTGCACATCGAGTTGCTATATCCACATCAACTTACTATTTAAGACTTCCGCTACGCACTCAGATTTAAAATCAGTACATCTTGTTGTTTAAAACACTTTCCAAGTTGTATCCAGTATATTTAGTGGCCAACAAGTGGTATCGGAGTGGCTGACTGGACCTTATTGACCAACGGTTTAGGGTCTTCCTTATGGTTAGTGGTCTGTCTCGGTTTCCATGGGATAGTAGGAGTGGTGTTCTTCCTAGTTTGACACCTCCGAACATGGATTTCTATCTCCCTAGCCGTGTGCACCATCTCTTCTAAGTCATGCATGGTCATGAGCTCTAATTGGTCGCTAATCTCAACATTAAGTCCGGCTAAGAACCTAGTCATGGTGCTATCGTGGTCCTCCTCTATATGACACCTAATTAGTCCGGTTTCCATTTCCTTATAGCAATCGTCTACTGACTTGGTCCGTTGCCTTAAAGTTTGAAGACTATACCTAAGGTCCCTCACGTAATAGCTATGAACAAACCTTTCCTTCATCACTCGCTTAAGCTCTTCCCATGTATCTATAGGTCTTTCCCCACGTCTATGCCTAAGTTGAACTACATGATCCCACCATACAAGAGCATACCCAGTGAACTCTACATTAGCAATCTTAACCTTATTAAGATCAGAAAAGTTCCGACACTCCAATTGTCCCTCGACCTTCCTAACCCATTCAATGTAAGTTCCGGGATCAGATTTACCTTCAAAAGATGGTATAGAAAACTTAACACTACTTAAGTTATCCTCTACCCATCCCTGTTGTTCCCTAGGCTCTCGATCGATCCTAGACTGCCTATCATCCTCAAAGTACTCGTCATATTCATCTTCCGGATAGTATTCGGGTGGTGGAGGGGCTGCCCTTACTCTACCCCTTCCTCTACCTCTATACTGTGAATCCCTTCCTTTTATTGTGGGTTCTTTTTCTCGGTCTTCCCTATTCCTAATAGTAGGTTCGGGAGTTTGTGAGTTCTATGGGATTTCATCTCTTCTCTCATCTCCAACATCATGTTTTCCATCCTTCGTATGTAGGATGTCAGGCCTTCGAGTTGGAATTGCACATCTCGGAAGCTTTGGATTTTATTAGTAACTGGGTCGTCGCTTAGGACCTCTTCCTGATCTACGGGATCCTTCCCAACTCGTCTAGGTGCTGGAGTTTCTCCATCCTTCGAGTTTCTTGATCGTGCCATCATGGTACCAAGTGATTCGAAACAGGAAACAAGAATATCTTACCTAAAACATAACAACTTAACTCCAATGCGAACCACAAAATTATTTCTCTCTCTCTCTCTCTCTCTCTATATATATATATATATATATATATATATAGATATATATGAGAATAAAAGATAAGAGAGGAACAACTAAACCGTTCTCTGGTGCCAAATGATGCCAAACGCTACCCAACAGTGTTACCAATACACGGTCTGTTCTAAATCGTGGTTGTACGAAGCGGAAGTAGGTTTCCTTGAGTAAAAGGAACGAACAGCAAAACAGCAAATAGTAACAACGGATAGCACTTCAGTATGCCAACAGTAACTAATCAAATGGTATTTCGATACAGCACTTCGATACATCGATAATTGGGCAGCACTTCATTATAGCAATATTCGGACAGCACTTCGATACAACAATATTCGGATAGCACTTCGATACAGAGAGAATCGATTGCACTTAGATTCAGCGAGAGTCGATTGCACGTCGGTACAGCAATAATGGACTACACTTCGGTACAACAACAATGGAATATACTTCGGTACAGCAACAATGGACTATACTTCGGTACAGCAACAATGGACACGGAAATGACGAGGGCACTTCAAACCTTTAGAATTAATCACTATAATCCCCTTAGAATCATGTTCTAAAGAAACGTTCGGAATTATTCTAAGAACTCAAGTTTCTGTGACTAAAACTTTACAATTTTATGAACTAAAATTGTAAGAATGTAGAATTGAGAATTATAAGAATAATACTCAAGAAAATTCGAGCAACAGCTCTTGACTCAAGCACAAGGCCAAAATATCTTTTTGATTTCAAAGGTGATCTGTCTTTTCATTGCCAAAAGGTCTCCTTTTAGAGGAGTGTACAGAACAAACTATATTATCCCTGACATATTAAACTAAGGAAATAAAATCAAAAGTGTCCCTATTTCTAAGACAATGAAAGGCGGTCACACATGTGATTAGATTAAAAGGAAATAAACTAACATCAACTATCCTAGAAAGTAAATAAAGAAGTCTTGAAAAGGTATTGGTCTTCACAACATCACGTTCATTTTGAAGCTCCCACATGCTAAAGTTCCTTTTCCAAGACAAAACAAAACATCACACCTTCCTTGAAGCTTCCTCATGCCTAAGTCTAATTTCCAAGCTAGGATGGATTTTCCTTAATCATCAACTCAACCTCCGGTTGTTCATCCTTTATAGAGTATTTTCCTTTTCGAGTTTTATGATTTAACTCTCATTTTCAGGAAACACGACAAAGACGCCCTCATGCCATAATTTAGGCGATATCTGGGGTCCGCCCTCAAGCTTTCTGTTTTTAGCTATATCTGGGTTGCCCTCAAGCAAAGCTATATCTGGGCTTAGTATTTGAACAACTTTTGGGCGTTTTTGAATCTCAAGTAGATCCACCGTCGCACAGTCACTAAACTTAGACATGATTTCCACTTCCAATTCGGGCAACTTAAGGACGAGCTTGTCTTCTTCTTTTCTTTGGACGTGAATTCTTCTAGGCTTGGGGTCTTTATTCAGTGCACTCCAAGCAGCCTTGGTGTGAGGGTCTTCAAGAGAGAATTTGATCGAGGCCATACAGTAAACCTCTTGAGTAGGAACCGAGTTGTCTTCATAAGAGTTAGTAACAGATATTAAGGTATCAGGTGTGGAACGTGCATTAAGTTTATTTCATGAGGTGGTGATAGTGTCACTTGTTCTCAATATTTCACTCGTTTGTTCTCTCAACTTCCTAGAACGTGTACGTGTGATAGGACCAGTGGGGTCCATGACGGCTCCAATCGTTCCTAACTCTCTTGGTAGCAGAACCGTGGTTGTATCACAGCTTCTCCTAAGTCTTTCATTGAGAAACAACTTCCCAACCAAGTCTTGACTGTCTGCAAGGTGGGTATGTCATTTCCATTGAGTAATATGTCATCTACATATAAGACTAAGAAAATAACTATGCTCCCACTAACATTCTTGTACACACATGGTTCATCTTCATTTTTAATAAACCCAAACTCTTTGACAGTTTCATCAAAATAAAGATTCCAGTAGTCATGTACACATCCTCGAGTAAGTTTCCATTAAGGAATGCTGTTTTGACATCCATTTGCCTTATTTCATAATCATAGTATGCGGCAATGACAAATATAATTTTAAGTGATTTAAGCATTACTACTGGCGAAAAAGTCACATCATAGTTAACACCATGAATCTGTCTATAACCTTTTGCCACTAGTCTAGCTTTATATGCTTGAAGATTATCGTCCATGTCTTTCTTCTTTTTATAGACCCATTTGCACCCAATGGTTTTAACACCCTCAGGTGGATCTATCAAGTTCCAAACTTAATTGTCATACATGGACTGCATCTCTGACTTCATGGCTTCTAGCCATTCCTCGGACTCTAGTCCTGAAGCAGCTTCTGTATAGCTATCAGGCTCATAATGTAATATCCAGATAAATTGTTGAGTATTTTCATCCGTATTTGAACCTTGTATTATTCGAATTTGTGATATCAATAATCGAAGTATGATCTTTCCCGTATTCGTATTCGCATGCATGATCATGTCAACCTTGTAACTTTATACATGCAACTACGTCGTAACGTACGCTAGCTAGTAAGCGTAACGTACGCTACAAGCCATAGATAGCATACGCTATGATCAAGGCATAGCGTACGTAAGGCAGTCAATAATTGATCATGGAGGCGAGCACATGGGCCAGTTGGTGGAGGGCCTGGATAAGATTCCCGCGGCATGAACCTGGACAGTTTTGGGTCAATGGGGATTAACATACGCTAAGTGATGTATATAGCGTATGCTAAGTATGGTTGATTACGTACGTAACGGTGTTGATGTAGCGTACGTAAGAGAGAACAGGAATGAGGCAGTAAGCTATCATTAGTCGATAACGTACGCTAAGGATAGTAAATAGCGTACGCTAAGTGTACAACATACGTTAAGCTCTAAGGCTAACGTACGTAAAGCTTAGGACATTATAAATGGGACAACACCCCATTTCATTTGACCTTGTTTCATTTCACTTTCCTCTCATTTCCTTCTAGAACAGAGAGCTCCCTTTGATACTTTAACACCTATATATCATCTATATTCGATCATTGAGGATTGGAAACACCTTGGATTGGTACTCAAGCTTCCGGTATTAGATTTTCGTCAAGTGTTCATCATTATCTTCTACATTAAGGTATGTTGATACTTTCCAAACTCTAATTCGTGTTCTTAAGGATGTCATGAACATACTACCGAGATTAATAAGTTACATAGATGACTTATTTAACCGAACATCATGTTTTTGGAAGTTGGAATGTTTATGCTTTAGTTACCATTATTAAGAGCATTTAGTTCGAATCTTGTTATGAAGAACAAATAGGAGAAGTGTTCTGAGATTGATAATCCACATCGGATGGTGTTTTCGTAATGATTGTAGACTTGGTATTGATATCACGTTTGCTAGATAAACTTAGAAGGATAAACATTGAAGGTTTTGTTATATCTTGTAAAGATGGATCGTCTAGCTGATCTTCACGATGATAGTTTGAAGGTAGTGATGATGTTGATAACAACCATAGATTTTCCTAACTACATTTGAAGATTGATAATCGAGATTGGAGTAAAGTATTATGATGGCATGTTTATCCTGGAAATTCGAAGACATCAAACACCGTAGGATCATTCATTTTCACATGAGTAATGTATTTGTGAGTATAACGTACGTTAAGCATCATGCATTACGTATGTTATATCATCTGGTGAGACAGTCGTCTGATCAGAGAAGAAAACTGTCAAATACATGATTAGTGTACGTTAGGCTTTGGATCTTACGTACGCTAAGGATGTAACACCCCGAGATATTCGGAATAATTAGAGCGCCGTAAACCCTTTAGATAAGGATTTACAAGGCTAATTTTAAAAGAAGTGTAAAAATAATCCAATCGAACAACTGAAGTTCAAATACAGATTTGATTCAACCGAGCAAATGAGTTAACTTATACAACCATATCGAAATGACCTTATTAAAACAGACGTACTCGAGTACTAAACGAACCAAGAAGACAAATCACAATGACAATAACATCAACCACATCACTGAGCCATTTCATCGTCCTGTCGGTACTGTGGTTGCCTCCCCGCTCCTCGGCTACCTGAACATCAAAACAATGTCCACCCCCGAAGGGGTTAGCAAAACAATGCTAGTACAAGTATCATCATATAATAAATCATCAATGCATCATAAAACATGCAAAACGGACTTCCGCCACCGGAATCCAACGATGCGAATCCTCACGATTCCATCAACACAATACAGGGTAATCCAGCGATCCAGCGCCCTCAGCATAGATCCCCATGATGATCCCGTCGGACCAACGCATGGTGGAAAACCCGTCCAACGATCTAGCACCCTCAGCATAGATCCCCATGATGATCCCGTCGGACCAACGCATGGTGGACATTCGATCCAGCGCCCTCAGCATAGATCCTCATGATCCCATCGGATCATTTATACCATAAATCAATCAACTATGCATACACATATGCATTTCAATATGTTCATCAATACGAACAAATAACAACGAATATCACGAGAATTTTCAGAAATACATCTCATATTCAACAATATGAACAAAACCACAAGCATGATCAAAGTTTCAATATAAGTCGAACTCGACATATGATACTTGCCTCGAAAATGGCAAGGACAAAAAACCTCGATGATCTCAACACACTCGAAGGCCGCCTCCTTCGATCAACGTAACCAGCTCGAACCTTAACAAAAGGAATGATATACAAACCATCTCAAGTCGAACGATGGCCTAACAATTCGTTCTACGGCCCAAAAGTTCAAAATAAACAATCTGCCTGGACTGCTTAGCGTGCGCTACGTATCCTACGTAACGTGTGCTAAGCCTGCCTGTTAGCGTACGCTATCATATAAGCCTAGCGTACGCTAGCCACGGACTGACAGTTGACTCGGCTGACATCGTAACGTACGTTACGTACGTATCGTGCGTTAACTCAACCCCGATAGCGCACGTTAATTTACAAGTGTTAGCGTGCGCTAACCTTGCATGGCAGAATGCTGCTAACAGAAAACTGGATTGAAAGGTGATGAACTCATGAATTCTATGGTGATACAACAAGTCATCCTCAAGCATGTCATGCTAATAAGGTTTGTGGAAGTTCCATGATCATGAGGTACAAATATACGGATAATCATCTCAACATCATAATTCATCTTCGATCTTCAAGAAATATTCCAAGTTCCGATTATACCAAGTCCCAAAATATATGATTCCTTACGTAAAAGATACGAACTAGGTAATCTTCATATACTGGTCGATTGGTTTGAAGATACATAACATGCTTAGGAATCCACATACTAAAAGGTTCAATGGATTATACGATGAATAAGTGTCGAAACGTCGAAAATATCCTTCTAACACATGATGAACGACTAATAACGAATCTAACTGACTAGATGAACATGATCAAAATCCTTTAGAACACTACTAGTATTGGTGAAGAATCACCTACCTCAAGGTAGTGAAGAACACGGAGGAAATTGAAGCAATCCAACACCGAAGGCTTGAACACCAATCTCCAATGATATACGATCTTCAATCACGAACTAGGATGTTGATATGAAGTGTTTAGGATGAAGGAAGTTACGTTCTAAGTGTAAGAATTCGGGTATGGCAGAAGAAAGAACTGAAATCACGAATAGGATGCTGTCCTATTTATAAGAAATGGCTATTAGCGCGTGCTAGTCCCTGCTCGTAGCGTGCGCTAACGGCTCACTGACTTAACTGTACTCAGCACTTAGCGCGCGCTATGCACATACCTGTAGCGTGCGCTAAGGCGTTGACTCGGCTTTTCCCGAAAGCCGTCCAGGTACATCCTGACACGATCCGACAAGGGTCCCCCGACCAGATCTCACCTACCGCACGTCTTAATCAAATTGACCCCGCATAGCGTGCGCTAATGACCCTCTGTAGCGTGCGCTATGAATCCACGTTAGCGCACGCTACACATAGCCGATAGCGTGCGCTATATGCGCAGAATTACAATCTTTAAATCACATACACGAAATTATACGCTCGACAACATCGGATTATGAAATACGGAGAATAGTACTCAGAGAATAGTACAATCATTACAATATCACAAGTTCCAATTACATAACAGAAATCTCGGGTATTACATCCTTCCTCCCTAAAAAGAAGTTTCGTCCCGAAACTTAAGATGAAAATAACTCCGGATATCTAGTCTTCATACTGTCCTCCGTTTCCCAAGTGGCCTCTTCGACTCCATGTCGTGACCGTTGTACTTTAACCAAGTGTATTGGTTTATTCCTCAATTGTTTGATCCGGCTCTCAAGTATCTTGATTGGTCTCTCTTCGAAGGTGCCATCATTAGCTATCTCGATCTCATCGAAATCAATGATGTGACTGGGGTCCGGTACATACTTCCGCAGTTGGGATACGTGAAACACATTGTGAACGTGACTCAGCGATGGCGGTAAGGCCAACCTGTATGCTAAATCTCCAACTCTCTCGAGGATCTCGAATGGTCCGATATATCTCGGACTAAGCTTGCCTCTCCTCCCAAAACGGAAAATCCCTCGTGTAGGAGACACCTTCAATAGTACATGGTCCCCAGCGTCGAACTCTAGAGGGCGAAGACGTACATCTGCATAAGACTTCTGTCGACTCTGGGCAGTCAACAGTCTCTCTCGAATCAAAGCTATCTTCTCTTGAGTCTGAATAATCAATTCTGGTTCCGTCCCGATCAAATCTGAAGAATCATCCCAACATAGGGGTGATCGGCATCTTCTCCCGTACAAAGCTTCAAATGGTGCCATCTTAATTGAAGCATGCCAACTATTATTGTAGGTGAATTCAACTAATGGCAAATGAACTTCCCAATCAGTTGACCAATCCAAAGCACAGGCTCTAAGCATGTCTTCTACAGTTTGAATAGTCCTTTCGGACTGACCGTCCGTTTGGGGATGATAAGCTGTGCTAAAGTTGAGCTCAGTCCCCAAAGCCCTGTGAACTTCTTTCCAGAAGTGCGACACGAAGTGACCATCTCGATCCGAAATAATGGTCCTCGGCGTCCCATGCAATCTGACTATCTCCGCAATAAATACTCTTGCCAATCTCTCGGGTCCCCATGTATCTTTAATTCCTAGGAAATGAGCCGACTTGGTTAGTCGATAAACTACAACCCAAATCATGTTCATTCCCGTTCTAGTCCTTGGCATACTAGTGATGAAGTCCATCGAGATATCCTCCCACTTCCACTCAGGGATCGGAAGCGGTTTTAACATCCCAGCAGGTCGTTGATGTTCAATCTTAACCTGCTGACAAGTCAAACACTTCGAAACGTACTCTGCTACGTCCTTCTTCATATTCCCCCACCAGAAGTTTTGCTTTAAATCCTTATACATCTTACTACTGCCTGGGTGAATAGAATAGGTCGCGCTATGAGCTTCCTTCAAAATTGTCCGTCTCAAATCATCATCCTCGGGAACGCAATGTCGACTCTGAAATCTCAGAACTCCATCGTCTTGTATCACGAATCCCGGAGCTTTTCCCTTCTTTACTTCATCACATAATCGAAGGGTCATAGAATCGTTCAACTGCTTAGATTTGATCTCTTCGACTAGTGATGAAGTCAGTTCCATCACATACAGTTGCCCTTGGATTCCTGGTGCCCATACTTCAATCCCTTCGCGGATCGCCGTTGAATGCTGGTTTGGGACGTAAGAGCTTCCAACACTCGAAGATAAACAGGTTTTCGGCTCAATGCATCGGCTACTACGTTTGCTTTCCCCGGATGATAGAGAATCTCCAAGTCGTAATCCTTGATCAATTCCAGCCACCTTCTCTGCCTCATGTTTAATTCTTTCTGACTGAAAATGTACTTGAGGCTCTTATGATCTGTAAAGATCTGACAATGAGTGCCGCACAAATAATGTCGCCAAATTTTCAAGGCAAAGACCACAGCTGCTAGCTCCAGATCATGAGTCGGGTAATTAACCTCGTACGGTTTCAATTGCCGAGAAGCATAAGCAATCACTTTATCCTTCTGCATCAACACACAACCCAAACCCTGATTTGAAGCGTCGCTGTATACCATGAATCCATCAGTTCCCTCTGGCAGCGCTAATATAGGTGCTGTCGTCAGTCTCCTCTTAAGTTCGTCAAAACCAGCCTGGCACTTCTCATTCCACGTGAACTTTTGAGTTTTCTGTAACAGCTGAGTGAGCGGACGAGCAATTTTGGAAAATCCCTCTACAAAGCGGCGATAATATCCAGCAAGTCTTAAGAAGCTTCGGACTTCTTTCACATTTTTAGGAGCTTCCAATTCCAAGATTGCTTCGACTTTCTTCGGGTCCACCTGAACTCCGTCGGCTGATATCACATGCCCAAGGAAGGTTACTTCCTTAAGCCAGAACTCGCATTTTGAAAGTTTTGCATACAGTTGTTCCTTTCTCAAGGTGCTCAAAACCACACGTAAATGTTCAGCATGTTCCTCTTCGTCCCTTGAATATATCAGGATGTCGTCAATGAAGATGACCACAAATTTATCCAAGTATTCCAAGAATACCCGATTCATCAATTGCATGAATACCGCAGGAGCATTGGTAAGTCCAAATGGCATTACTACAAATTCATAATGCCCGCATCGATCTCAAAGCGATTTCGGTATATCCGATTCCTTAATTCTCAACTGGTGGTATCCTGATCGCAAGTCAATCTTCGAGAATACCCTTGCCCCTTGCAGTTGATCAAACAAGTCGTCGATCCGAGGTATAGGATACTTATTCTTGATTGTCATCTTGTTGAGCTCCCTATAATCAATACACAGTCGGAGGGATCCATCTTTCTTCCGGACAAAGAGAATGGGCGCTCCCCAAGGAGAAACGCTCGGTTGAATATAACCCTTCTGTAACAATTCCTCCAGTTGTTTCTTGAGTTCATACATCTCGGTTGGCGCCATGCGATATGGTGCTCTGGAAATAGGAGCTGCCTGTGCTCTAATTCGATAGTGAATTCCACTTCTCTCTGCGGAGGTAATCCAGGTAGTTCGTCAGGAAATACATCTGAGAACTCATTCACAACTGAAATAGACGAGAGCTCTACTCCTTCCTCTTTCCTCATGGCATAGCACCAAAGTCCCTGACATCCCTGTTTCAGTAATTTCACGGCTTTCATTGCTTTGATCAATTTTCTCGAACTTCCCGGTCTCCATCCTCGGAATAAGTGTTCAGATCCGTCATCAGCAATGATAGAAATGACTCTCTCTCGGTAATTCGTAATGACTCCATAACGGTTGAGCCAATCATCTCCGAGAATTAAATCGTCACCGTAGATGTCAACTACAATAAGATTCGATGGCCAATCTCTCGCCTTCTATAGATACTTGAAATCCTAGCTTCTAGGGTTCCCACAATTTTCTCTCCGCTCGGTAATCCCACAACATAAGGTTCACAATTATACAAGCACGAGATTTTCAAACGATTAACACAGCTTCAAAGATATAAAAGAATGCGTAGCTCCCAATCGAACAAGACACTAATCGGTTGCAAAAGGATCTCAATCGTACTGATGCAACAAACGTGTTCTGATCATCCTTCTTCATCTCGTAAATACGCGGAGGAACGGACCCAGCACTGGATGTCTCTCTCTTTCCAACATTCTGCTGCTGAAATCCACTCTGCTGCGTCTGGTTCACACTAGTGTCCTTCGGAACCGGTACAGGAGTGCGAGTACCAAAAGATCGGGTCGCATTCCCACAAAATGTTGCGCGATGTCCTTCCTGTCCACACTCAAAACAGGTCACAGCAGGCGCGAAATAATCACGTCGAACATGTCCCGCTTTGCCACAGTTATAACACTTCTTCCCTGCGTCTGAAATAGTTGGTGCTGCCCGGAACTTCTTTCCACCTCGAGAAGGATGCGGAGGTCTCCTGGATGAATGAAAAGAGGACTGACCCCTGCGAGGCCCGCTGCTCTTGTCCTCCGTGAAGTTGCCAGACACCTTCTATTTCTTTGCTTCCGTCGATTTCTCTACTGCTGCCTCCTTCATATCATAGGCCAACGCCTTGTCCTGATACTGTCGCAAGGTGGTACATTCAAATCCGGACATATACTGCTGAATTTCCGGCTTCATTCGCATGTCAAAATGAAAAATCTTCTCCGCCTCGGTCCTGACCAAGTGGCGCACATAAGTCAGCTGGTGATTAAAAGTCTTAATCACATCCGTCACAGATGCTTCTGAGTTCTGTGGTGAGAAAAACTCTCGAACTCGGGCCTCTCTAACTGGGCTAGGACAATACTGCGCTTCCATCATCAATTTGAATTCCGTCCAGTCAACATTGTGCTTCTCCGGTCGAATGGCCTCCCACCAGTCGAAAGCCTCTCCTGTCAGAAGATACTGGGAGACCGGAACCTTCCTATCGTTGGGACAGTTAATCCCCGCAAAAATCTTCTCTAATTCCTTCAGCCAGTGATCCCAAGAAAGCGTCTCAGTCGAACCATCAAATTTCGGAGGATGCAATTTGACCACCTCGGTAAGCCATTTATCTCCCCGATTATCCACGTTATGCTGTTGTCCCATTGTCGTCTGCATGCGATCCACAACTTGAGCAAATTGGTTTATCTGAGCAACCACCTGCTGAAGCACTCCTGGCACGTTAGGATCTGCATCATTATTTGCCGATCCCTGTTGTCCCCCAGAATGGGAATCCGTTCGACTAGCGGTTATCTCTGGGGTAGATACCGACTCTTCTTGCCTCGCATTTCCACGTCCGCGTCCACGACCGCGTCCGCGTCCACGACCTCCTCTCAACATACTGTAAACATAAATACTCAATATCCAGGGCAAACTTTCTCAAAGTACATCCATCAATGTTTACAAGACATGAATTAAATAAAACGGTAGTATTCGAGATTAGGAAACTTACAACCACGGTCCACACGACGATGCTGGCTCAGCAGTGATGTTACGAACGACCAATAATCAAATAACGTAAATAGACCCAACTAACCCGACTGCCAAGATATCCATGAATCTTAGCTCCGATACCATATTCTGTAACACCCCGAGATATTCGGAATAATTACAGCGCCGTAAACCATTTAGATAAGGATTTACAAGGCTAATTTTAAAAGAAGTGTAAAAATAATCCAATCGAACAACTGAAGTTCGATCTGATTTGATTCAACCGAGCAAATGAGTTAACTTATACAACCATATCGAAATGACCTTATTAAAACAGACGTATTTCGAGTACTAAACGAACCAAGAAGACAAATCACAATGACAATAACATCAACCACATCATCGAGCCATTTCATCGTCTGTCCGTTTGCAGTGGTTGCCTCCCCGCTCCTCGGCTACCGAACATCAAAACAATGTCCACCCCAGAAGGGGTTAGCAAAACAATGCTAGTACAAGTATCATCATACAATAAATCATCAATGCATCATAAAACATGCAAAACGGACTTCCGCCACGGAATCCAACGATGCGAATCCTCACGATTCCATCAACACAATACAGGTAATCCAATGATCCGCGCCCTCGGATAGATCCCCATGATGATCCCGTCGGACCAACGCATGGTGGAAAACCCGTCCAACGATCCAGCGCCCTCAGCATAGATCCCCATGATGATCCCGTCGGACCAACGCATGGTGGACATTCGATCCAGCGCCCTCAGCATAGATCCTCATGATCCCCTCGGATCATTTATACCATAAATCAATCAACTATGCATACACATATGCATTTCAATATGTTCATCAATACGAACAAATAACAACAAATATCACGAGAATTTTCAGAAATACATCTGATATTCAACAATATGAACAAAACCACAAGCATAATCAAAGTTTCAATATAAGTCGAACTCGACATATGATACTTGCCTCGAAAATGGCAAGGACAAAACACCTCGATGATCTCAACACACTCGAAGGCCGCCTCCTTCGATCAACGTAACCAGCTCGAACCTTAACAAAAGGAATGATATACAAATCATCTCAAGTCGAACGATGGCCTAACAATTCGTTCTACGGCCCAAAAGTTCAAAATAAACAATCTGCCTGGACTGCTTAGCGTGCGCTACGTATCCTACGTAACATGCGCTAAGCCTGCCTGTTAGCGTACGCTATCGTATAAGCCTAGCGTACGCTAGCCACGGACTGACAGTTGACTCGGATGACATCGTAACGTACGTTACGTACGTATCGTGCGTTAACTCAACCCCGATAGCGCACGTTAATTTACAAGTGTTAGCGTGCGCTAACCTTGCATGGCGTAATCCGCTATGTAAAGCTGGATTGAAAGGTGATGAACTCATGAATTCTATGGTGATACAACAAGTCATCCTCAAGCATGTCATGCTAATAAGGTTTGTGGAAGTTCCATGATCATGAGGTACAAATATACGGATAATCATCTCAACATCATAATTCATCTTCGATCTTCAAGAAATATTCCAAGTTCCGATTATACCAAGTCCCAAAACATATGATTCCTTACGTAAAACATACGAACTAGGTAATCTTCATATACTGGTCGATTGGTTTGAAGATACATAACATGCTTAGGGATCCACATACTAAAAGGTTCAATGGATTATAGGATGAATAAGTGTCGAAACGTCGAAAATATCCTTCTAACACATGATGAACGACTAATAACGAATCTAACTGACTAGATGAACATGATCAACATCCTTTAGAACACTACTAGTATTGGTGAAGAATCACCTACCTCAAGGTAGTGAAGAACACGGAGGAAATTGAAGCAATCCAACACCGAAGGCTTGAACACCAATCTCCAATGATATACGATCTTCAATCACGAACTAGGATGTTGATATGAAGTGTTTAGGATGAAGGAAGTTACGTTCTAAGTGTAAGAATTCGGGTATGGGAGAAGAAAGAATCAAATCACGAATAGGATGTCATCTCTATTTATAAGAAATGGCTATTAGCGCGCGCTAGTCCACCTTCGTAGCGTGCGCTAACGGCTCACTGACTTAACTGTACTCAGCACTTAGCGCGCGCTATGCACATACCTGTAGCGTGCGCTAAGGCGTTGACTCGGCTTTTCCCGAAAGCCGTCCAGGTACATCCCGACACGATCCGACAAGGGTCCCCCGGCCAGATCTCACCTACCGCACGTCTTAATCAAATTGACCCCGCATAGCGTGCGCTAATGACCCTCTGTAGCGTGCGCTATGAATCCACGTTAGCGCACACTACACATAGCCGATAGCGTGCGCTATATGCGCAGAATTACAATCTTTAAATCACATACACGAAATTATACGCTCGACAACATCGGAGTATGAAATACGGAGAATAGTACTCAGACAATAGTACAATCATTACAATATCACAAGTTCCAATTACATAACAGAAATCTCGGGTATTACAAAGGAACCAACTTAACATACATTACGTTGGGTATGTAACGTACGTTATGAGGACAGCAGGTAGGATATCATGTTGACAACTTTCAGCTATAGTTTAGGATGTTAGATGTCCATACGTTAGTTCTATGTCGTAAGATAAACCCTATATTATTTCTATTGTTTAAGGTCAGAGCTTTGCAACGTGATTGATCGAAGGGGGCGACCTTTGAGTGTATTACTATCCGTCGAAGTGTTATCCTTGTCGTCAATTTTAGGCAAGTACTTTAATTGTTTTATGTATTGATGTTATACATATTGTCGTACATATGTGTCGTTGTTGTATGTCCTCCTCGTGTTGGTCCGATGGGATCATCTTGGGATCTATGCTAGCATGCGCTGGATCATCAGACAGGTTTTTCCACCCCGTGTTGGTCCGACGGGATCCTCTTGGGATCTATGCAGTGAACGCTGGATCATCGGAATTACCATGTGTATGTTGTTATGTCATGTTGTGATTATCATTTGTGTATGATATTTGTGAGTCTTCTCGTAGGAAGAGGCTCATGGTTATTGTCATTTGTGTTGTTAACATTATTCTTCGTGAGATGTTGAATATCCTGTTATGGTATAATTATCGTGCTTGTACTAGCATCATTGTGCTAACCCCTTCGGGGGTGAACATTTGTTTATGTTCAGGATTCAGTAGGGTGGGGAAACAACCACTAGAGCTGCATGACGACGGGGGTGCAGAGTGATGTTCCAGCCGGAATATTTTGTCGAGTCTCAGTGTTGTTTTTAATAAGTACTCGAGTACGCTTGTTGTCTTTTTGCATTTGATAATTTCATTCAATTGAGGATTTGATTTCGTACTTTGTGAACTGGTGATGTAATAATTAACTTTCGTTTGTTATCCTTCTTTAAATATGTTGTTGTTGTATTCTTAGCCTTGTAAATTCTTATGTAAAGAATTTACGGCGCTAAAATATTCCTGAATATATCGGGGGAGTTACACATAATCTATGAGCGATGCATCATCATCCTCTGTTACGAGATAACCATATCTCTCAGGTTCATGTCGCATCCTATCAGATCTATGAGGGACTTGTGTACTTTGAACGGGCTCTTCAACTGATTATTGAGCCTGTTCGATTTCCAACGGTGAAGCGATGTCTTATTTTGCTTCTCGAGTTTCCTCGAGAATTACTCTTCTCCCACTGTCTCTTTTGGAAATAAATTCCCTTTCTAAAAATACAGCATTTCGAGCAACAAACACTTTGTTCTCTGCGGGCTTATAAAAGTAATATCCTTTAGTTTCCTTAGGATACCCCACAAATAAACATCTTTTAGACCTGGTTGCCAGTTTTTCAAACACTTGGTGCGTTACGAACACTTTGCAACCCCAGATCTTTAGAAAAGACAAGTTTGGTCTCTTACCAGTCCATTTCTCAAATGGTGTCTTTTCAACTGCTTTAGATGGAACACAGTTAAGGGTGAATGCTGCTGTTTCTAAGGTGTGGCCCCAAAAAGATAATGGAAGCTCTGTTTGACTCATCATGGATCGAACCATATCTAATAAAGTTCGATTCCTCCTCTCGGACACTCCGTTATGCGAGGTGTTCCGGGAGGAGTAAGTTGTGAAACAATTCCACAACTCCTAAGATGATCATTGAATTCATGGCTCAAGTATTCGCCACCTCGATCCGATCGAAGGACTTTAATTTTCTTGCCAAGTTGATTCTGTACTTCATTCTAGAATAGTTTGAACATTTCAAAAGATTCATGTTTATACTTCATAAGATAAACATATCCATATCGGCTAAAATCATCGGTAAATGTAATGAAGTATTGGTATCCACCTATGGCATGAGTGCTAAGAGGTCCACATGCATCAGTATATATTAGGTCTAATAGATCACTAGCCCTTTCTTCATGACTAGTGAAAGGATTCTTAGTCATCTTGCCCAATAAACAAGATTCACATGTCCCATATGATTTATAGTCAAAAGATTCTAAAAGTCCATCATTATGGAGCTTAGAAATGCGTTTCTCGTTTATGTGACCAAGTCGACAATGCCATAAGTAAGTCGGATTAGAATCATTGAGCTTAGGTTTCTTGGATGCAATGTTATAGACTTCCAAAATGTCGGATCATCTAGATTAATATTGTAAAGGCCAGTATATAACTTTGCAGTACCATAAAGCAAGTCATCAAAGAAAATACGAATGATCTTATTCTTAATTAGAAAACTGTAACCTTCACAATCTAATGTAGAAACTGAAATAATATTCCTATTCATAGCATGAACATAATAACAATTGTTCAAAACTAACCAAAGCCCATTGGGTAAAACTAGATTATAAGTTCCTACGGCTAGTGCAGCAACTCTTGCTCCATTTCCGACTCTTAAATCCACTTCCCCTTTCTTCAGTTCTCTACTGCTTGTCAACCCCTGCACATTTGTACAAATGTGAGATCCACATCCAGTATCCAACACCCAGGAGTTACAAGTAGATAAGTTAACTTCTATAACAAATATACCTGTGGTAGTCTCACTACCCTTGGTACGCGTTAGCTCTTCCAAGTAAACCTTGAAATTTCTTTTCCAGTGTCCTGGTTTATTGCAATGATGACAATTTCCATCTTTGGGAGCTTTAGCTTTGAAAACTGACTTAGTAGAGTCTTTAGATTTGGCAACTTTTGCCATACCCTTACCCTTGCCTTTGTTCTTAAAGGACTTCCCTTTGCTGACCATCAGCACGTGGCTTGGTTTCTTCTTAATATTCTGCTCACCCATTTTAAGCATACCATGTAGCTCAGCAATGGACTTTTCCATCTCATCCATATTATAGTTCATAATGAACTGACCGAAACTATCGGGCAATGAGTTTAGTATCACATCCGTGGAGTGCTCCTTATAAAGTGTAAAACCAAGCCTCTCAAGATGATCAATATATCCTTTCATCTTGAGCACATGAGCACTGACAAATGTCCCCTCAACCATCTTGCAAGCATACAAAGCTTGAAAGGTTTCATACCTCTCTTGCCTAGCATGCTTCGAGAAAGTTTCCTTGAGGTGAGCATTTAGCTCATAAGCTTCCATTTTCTCCAGATTCTTCTGAAGTTCTGGACAAATGGTAGACAACGTAAGACAACTGACATCAACGGAATCATCACAATGTTTCTTCCATTTGTCTTTTGTTGCTTTGTTTGCATTGTCAGCTGGCTCATCGGGAATTTCTTCCTCAAGAACATACAACTTTCTTTCTTGCTTGAGAACTATTCTCAAGCTACGTATCCAATCCATATAGTTGCTGCCGTTTTCTTTGAGCTTGTCCTTCTCAAGGACTGATCGCAGTGAAATGGTGGACGTGTTGATTTATGCCATTCTATATTATCTACAAAATTCATATGCAAAGTATTTAGTCACATTATTTTATTTCTCGAAAAATACTCTCACTAAAACAAAGTACCCTCAATTTTACAACATTTATAATTTCAGTGGGCTAATATCCCATTTTGCACAATCCTAAACTCAGCTTTGGCATGACGCCTAGAATTGAGCTACTTTAGGTGCATAACTCTTTATCGATTACATCATATGTAACTCTTAGATTATATTCATGGGATTTGGCATCTTATGCCCAAGCATGTTATAATCCCATCTTTATGCCTTAAGGTTCAAAACTGTTTTGAATTCTTAGTTCATTAAAACACATAGGTATCACCATTACCCATCCTACCTTACTAAGATAATCCGAGTGCCCAGCTTTGGCATGACCCACTCAAGATGATCGAAGTCTTGATAGATGTTTTTCAAATGAACGGCATTTAAAATTTAACGAGGGATTTTATCCTATGTTAATGTCTATGTTTGCTAACATACATCTAAACATACATAGCATCACATACATGAATAAATTTAAACATACATCACATCGCATGACAATTAAAAGCATAGGACCGTGTATAGCATGACCATAATTCCTAATGTTATTTCCATGAGCCAACATGAAAATCACAAGGGTAAATCTAAAAGGTTGCAATTGGTCTTCATTGATCTTCCCAACTCCTTGGAACGTCATACGCGATCAATTGACTCCTCGAGTCCATCCGTCTCATCCTTCTTGTCTTCATTACATTAATGAAATTTAACAATACACTAGTAAATTAAATTACAGGATGTGCAAATGACACGCAGGTCGTAAAAAAATAAATAATTTAAATAGACGACTCACATGACGTAAAACTAATTATAATTAAACGACACGCAGGCCGTAAAACCAACCCATAAGGAAATAAAATATCTAATCACATTGGTCAATTTATGGTCATGCCATACACCATACACATACCATAAATAATTATCAAATAATTAATAAAATCATTTAGTTATAGAAATTAAAATATGTCTGATAGTCAGACTATAAATAAAATCTGAGTCAAAAAATAACAATCTGAATCCCTAGCCCAGATGGCCGAGCGCGCCACTCCCCCTCAAGGCCGCGCGGGTTCAAATCCCGCTGCCCGGAAAAATGCATTTTTCAAACATTAATTTTAATTTTTCAGAAACAGGAGTCAAGTAGAATATTAGTGAACAGGATTCACAAAAAGGTGCTCCAGCCAAGGTGGTCCGGGTGCGGCCTTTGGCTGAACCAGCGCGGGTTCGAATCCCCTTGCTCGCGGTATAATTTTGCTATTTTACCGTGGCCCACGGGTCCTGGTCTGACCCGGGTAGTTTCGGGCAGATTCAGGTCAAGGGGGTTCGAAACTGCCCGAACCTTTTTGTGAATATCTCATTCCTCTCTGGGTGATCCACACACGAACAATTCCACAAGCCCGATTGCTAGATCCTTACGACTAATATTGATAAATAGTACAACATAAATTTCTTACTATAAGGATTGTACTATCGATCAAGATCAACTAAGGGAAGAAGATCAGATGACCGATGTCGTTCTCATACTGTAAGCGGAAGAGGCCGACTTTAGGTGTAGGTTTCTTATGGCAACTCCTTGTCATAGACTCCCTATTTATACTAACCCTAGATTCAAGAATCTAGTATTTGCTTAGTTATCCCTCATGTTATTAAATAATACAATATATAGAATATCCAATATTATATATTACCTATTATTTAATCTCCTCATAAATATAATATCCAATATTATATTTATTATTCCCAGTTGATATTTATTCCTACTTGTCTATAATTGTCGTACGCGCGACCCCAAAGGCTTATATTATATTGGCAATTATTTAATACCTTTTAAATAATAAATCATAAGCGGCCTATAGCAAGATATTATGATTACCCAAATAATATAAGTTAATAGTCCATTAAACCTTTTAACGTGTCATATCCCTTTGTCACGCGATATCATATTTGAACTAAGTCATGGAGTTTGTCATACTTATTTATGTTCACATGCTTTCTCGATCTTAAGTAGACTGATTGAATCAAATGACTCTTCATTTGAGCATAGCCATGCATTTCCTTCAGTCCTACTTATCGAGGGGCCAATCAGATATCTCTCTCACTAAATAGAGGGACAAATCCTCATATTGATTATTCATTGCCCTCTACATGACTCCCACTAATCCCGATCGCTAACCTTTATGATCACCATGTTTCATATGACGTTGGATTACGTCATGGCATAGCAGTTATCATGTTGGACTCTATGATAATCTCATGTTCAAGGATTTATTGACATAGTGTTATATTGAGATTCACTTATGACATTTCCATGCAGTGATCTCAATGCGGGTCTGTCCAGTATTAGTTCTCCAACCAATACCCATAAGATTGATCCGTACCATACACATAATCATCCGATGATTATCAATCAAACTTATACTAGTATATTAATCACTTGAGTCTCTAGTCAACGCGATTGTACCAGGGATATTTGAATAATCTTATTATTCGTGAATAACTATTATTCGATTATTATAATATTAAAACATGCACACAATATAATAATCAACGAGAAATAAATGATATCAAATAACTTTATTTAAATGTGACAATTACAAATCTAGGCACATCGAATGTCCTAGGGCACTATTCCCAACAGAAGTTACATACGTAACTGGATTAACGTGCGTTATACGTGAGTATAACGTACTTAAGAATGCTCCAGTAGCTTCTACCCAAATCCGTAGTAGTTTAACGTACGTAAAAGTGAATGAATAACGGACGTAAAGTCCTTTAATGTACGTTAAATTGGGTGATAACAGCCGTAACATCTAGTCCAGTGGCTTCTGTCCGGACTGAATTCCATATTACCTACGTAAAATTTCTCTCGTAACGTACGTAGTAAACCTTAACATACGTAGTCCATTGATATAGGATACGTAATATTGTCCTGAAAATGATGACTGAAAGCAACTTATAGCGGCCGTAATACACTGTCTATAGTGGCCGTAATGTTGACCAGACGAATAGCACACATCCTATGATGATTTATTTCTGATTTTCATGACCATTTTGATATATGTATGATGCAAATTTTTAAAGATGATCAATATATCCATTACCAAATTTAGTCTAATAAATTTAAATGATTCTTCGGGTAATGATTTTGTAAAAATGTCTGCCAATTGTTCATTAGTCCCTACAAATTGAAGACGTGCATTCCCGTTTTGGACATGATCACGAATAAAATGGTGAAGAATTTCAATGTGTTTTGTCCTACTACGCAAAATGGGGTTTTTTCTTAAATTTATGGCACTTGTATTATCACAAAAAATAGGAGTATTTTTAAAAGAAATGCCATAATTTTGTAATTGGTTTTTAATCCACAAAACTTGTTCACATGCACTTCCCGCAACCACATATTCTGCTTCAGCTGTGAGGTAGCCACACTAGTTTGTTTCTTACTCCCCCATGAGATTAAACATGAACTCATGAAATGACATGTTCCAGTGGTACTCTTTTTATCAGTTTTACATCCACCAAAATCAGCATCACTATATGCAAAAAGTTCGAAATCAATGTTTGATGGATACAAAAGTCCTAAACCGGTAGTACCTTTTAAATACCGAAAAATGCGTTTGCAAGCAATAAGATGAGATTTCTTAGGGTTAGATTAGAATCTAGCACAAAGACATGTAGCAAACATAATATCGGGTCTAGAGACAGTTAAGTAAAGTAATGAGCCGATCATACCTCGATATTATTTTTGATCAATAGATTTACCTTTCTCATCATTGTCGAGTTTAAGTGTGGAAGACATAGGTGTAGAGATTTCTTTGCACCCTTCCATCTTAAATTTCTTTAGAAGCTCATTGATGTACTTGGTTTGATGAACGAATATTCATTCTTTGCGTTGTTTAATTTGGAGTCTGGAAAGAATTTTAACTCTCCCATCATGCTTATTTCAAATTCTCCTTTCATAGATTTGAAAACTCTTGGCACAAAGAATCGTTAGTAGCACCAAATACTATATCGTCAACATATATTTGACATATAAGCATATTTTTAGCAAAATTCTTAATAAATAGAGTATTATCAACGTGAACTCTAGTATACCCACTTGAAATAAGAGAAGTGCTTAAACGTTCATACCATGCTCTCGGAGCTTGTTTCAATCTATAGAGAGCTTTATAAAGCTTGTAAACATGATCTGAATGATCATAATCTTCAAATCCAGGTGGTTGCTTGACATAGACCTCCTCCTGGATAAAACCGTTTAGAAATGCGCTTTTTACATCCATTTGATGAAGTTTGATCTTTTCATATGAAGCAAAGGCGGATAACAGGTGAATAGCCTCAAGACGGGCAACAGGAGCGAAAGTTTCTTCATAATCCAATCCTTCCACTTGGTTGTATCCTTGAGCGACCAATCTTGATTTATTTTTAACTGGGAGACCATTATCATCTGTTTTCACTTTATGAACCCATTTTGTACTGATGATAGTTTTGCCTACCGGTGCCGGGACCAATTCCCATACTTTATTTCTTTTGAATTGATTGAGCTCCTCTTGCATATTGACCGCCCAATTTTCGTTATTAATAGCTTCATCAATATTCTTTGGGTCCATGAGAGAAATGAATGCAATATTATTCAAGCTATCATTCACATTTCTCCTTGTTCGCACACCTTCACTGATTTTACCAAAAATTTGGTCCATAGGATGACCATTTATATTTGCCCATTCCTTAGGAAGATTATATGGATTTTCGTCATGTTTTTCCGAGTTGATGTCAAGCTTCACCAATTCCTTTGAAGCTTCAACACTTCTTTTGCTGGAAATATACCTGCATCATCATCAAAAAAAACCTTTCTCGGGGGTAAAGTTGTATCATCGAATTTTATATAAATGGACTCTTCTACCGAGCCTCTTCTACAGTTAAAAACACGATAAGCTTTACTATTAAATGTATATCCAAGGAAAATAGCAACATCAAATTTAGAATCAAATTTACTCAGATTATCCTTACCATTATTGTGAATAAAAACTTTACAACCAAACGGATGAGGATAAATTAGGCTTTTTACCTTTGAATATTTCGTATGGGCTCATCATCTTGTTTCTCCAAAGATGATCTCGATTTATCACATAACAGGCTGTATTGACAGCTTCAGCCCAGAAATATTTTGGTAGCCCGTACTCATTAAGCATTGTTCGACTCATTTCTTCTAAAGAGCGATTTTGCCTCTCGGCAACTCCATTTTGTTGGGGTGTTCGGGGTGCTGAAAAATTGTGCCCAATACCATATTTATCGCACCAATCTTCAAAATTATTTGAGTCGAATTCTCCACCGTGATCTGTTCTGATGGCGATAATCGGCAAATCTTATTGGCGATAATCGGCAAATCTTTTTCCTTCTGAATAAGCTTGCACCACTTAACAAGTTCGTTAAAAGCATCGTTTTTATTTGCTATTTACCCAAGTAAATCTTGAGAAATCATCGACGAGCACCATTGTACAAAGTTTACCATTCAAGATAGCATGCCGAGATGGTCCAAACAAATCCATATGAATTAATTCAAGAATACGGCTAGTGGAAATTTCCATTTTGGGTTTAAACGAGCCTCTTGCATGTTTACGTTTCATACATGCTTCACAAATGTGGTATTTTCTGAAATTTAGTTTTGGTAGACCACGAACAATATCATTTCTAGCTAATTTTGAAATAAGCGGTAAAGAGGCGTGCCCCAATTTTCGATGCCAAATAGTGGAGTTTTCATCGTATGTGATTAAACATTTTTCATTAAAGGATGAATTATCTTGAAGATCAACAATATAAATATTACCATATCTTAGTCCAATATAAATAATTTGATCTTTTCTCATTGCAGTGCAATGGGTGATTTCAAAAATTAGTTTGAGTCCAGTATCACATAATTGGAAAATACTGAGAAGATTATGACAAAGGCCATAAACAAAAAGAACATTCTCTATAGTTGGTAGAGGATTCTTACCTACTTTACGTGTGCCTTTGATTTTACCCTTTTTGTTATCACCAAAGGTGACACATCCTTGATCTTCCTTTTTGAGCTTCGTAAAATGATGCTCGTTTTCACTCATGTTGTTAGAACACCCACTATCAATGTACCATTTGATTGTGTTGTTTTCCTTGCTTGTACCTACAAAAACAATTTTCTTCCATTTTATAGGTACCCAAGCTAATTTGGGTCATGTTGTGTTAGACATCTAAACTTTATTTGGAACTATAGTTCCTTTAGGTACCCATATTTGTTTAACCTTAATAGTTCGTCTAGAGCTCGTACAAGAAATTTCAGTATGTCCATTTCTCAAACATTTTGGACAAGACGAGATTCTCGTTTTTAAATTCTTCGAGTTTGTCGAAGTTTTATCTAAACGACTTTTTTTATTGGAAAAGATTTATATCCGAGTCTTTGTTTTGAAAGGGAAAAAATTTGAACAAATAAGAGTTGCTCAAATTTATCATTTCCATATGAGAATATTTTAATATAGAGTTTGAGTTCGTTCTGAGTGTTGTGTAAATCATCTATCAGATTTTTCTCAGTTTTTAGACAAGATGTATGATCAAGCGAAATGTCTTTATTCAAAATTTTTGATTTTTCATCTTCAAGAGATTTTATTTTCTTTCTCAAATCTTTATTTATTATACAAACTTTTCATACTCATTATTTAAAGATTCGAATGCATCAAGGAGTTCTTCATGATATGAATCACTTACCTCACTTTTTGTGTCGCTGTCGATTGAGTTGCGAGCCATTAGAGCTAGATTGCTTTGAACTTGTGATTCTTCATCATCACTCCATGTAGAAACATATACCTCTTTCTTCTTGAATTTTTCATGAGGAGGTTTGGATGAGCTCATGGGAGCAGCAGCAAGACAGTCTTTTGCATAATGCCCTCGGACACCACATATTCGACAAATATTGTCGAACTTTTTATTTTGAGGGAAATGAGTCTTTTTAGATTCATCCCTAGGTTCTTGTAACATATCTTTCTGTCGCCTTTGTAAGAGATTTTTGAATTTTTTGATGTTTTTGGCATAGAAAGCAGTTTCTTCATCATCTTCTTCGATAGGCTCATCTTCTAGATTGCTATCTTCTTTAGGTTTAAAGGCGATCGACCTTTGTCGTTCTTTAGGCTTTGGCTTAGAGTTTTGAGATTTAATGACGATATCATAATTGATAAGGGATCCAATAAGAGCACTGAATTCCATATTGTTAAGGTCTTTTGACTCCATAATAGCCGTTACCGTAGCATCCTATTCCCTGGGTAGTGATCTTAGGATCTTTTTAGCTTTATCACTACTTGAGATTGGTTTGCCAAATGAGGCTAGCCCATTTGTAATAACAGAAAAGCGGTAAAGCATGGTAGTAATACTTTCTTCTTCTTTCATTGTGAATAGTTCATAATCATGAAGAAGCATATTAATTTTTGTCTCTTTAACTTGACTCGTACCTTCATGAGTGATTTCAAGCATATTCCAAATTTCTTTAGCCGTTTTGCAAGACGAGATCCTATTGAGATCTTCGGGATTAAGAGCACAGTAAAGTAATTGAGTGGCTTTACTATTGAAGTGATCATTCTTCCAATTGGTTTCATCATACTCTTCAAAGCTTTTTAGAGAACCGTTGGTTTTCTTTGGAATCATTGGACCAAGAGCAATCATTTTCCAAATAATGAGCCCGGATGAAGATGGACATTTTCTTCTTCTAAGTCATAAAGTTTGAACCGTCGAAGAAATGAGGGCATTAAGAGCGTTACCTTCAAGTAAAGTATGAATGTAGTCCATATCTGGATCTTTTCTCTAGCGGGTGTTAGACCGATAGAAAAGAGACCGCTTCGATACCAATTGTTAGATTGGTACAGCCACTAGAAGGCACTACAAGAATCTGACCGAATACCCACGACAAATACCCAAACCCATTGTATTGAGGGCATTTACCCACCTTATACCCACACATTGCCCACGATAAGTGACTTAAAAAGTCAATCTTATTTTCGTCGAATTTCTCACGAGTTTACCCACAAAAATAGCCATAAAATATATTTGGTGTCTAATATGTGGGTAAATAATTGGCGCCAAAATATTTCCCACAGGTTACCCACGTCCTGAGTCATCTTGGGTATATATGTGGGTAATTTAGTGGGTAAATATTATTTACCCACAAAATGAAAGCATCCTTTTTATTGGTGGGTAAGTTTACGTGGGTGTTTTGAGGGTGAACATATACCCATGACTTTACCCATCTTATTGTTCGTATGGGTATTTTGCTGTGAGTAATTTCTTCTGGGAAATAAGTGGTTTCAAATACACCCATGGATATACTCACAATGTTGTCTACATGGGAATTTTGTTGTGGGTGTTTTTCTATGTAATTTGTGGGTAAAATGTAATCATATGCTTCGTTGTGTATTTTTTTCGTATTTTCATATGGGTAAGTGTATTCGGGTAATTTGTGGTTACATATTTTCTTTATAAAGGTTGATAAGTAGCATGTAAAATAAATGAACATATCACGACTACACATATCAATACTCAACCTGCTCAAGTATATATAACGACAAATGTCAACAATTTGTACATAAATTATATAACATATAAAATACAATGATTGGTGTGGCATTTCGGTGAGAAAACAAATTAGGTAGTTATGGAAAACATAATATTGATCGAAGCCTTTGTGGCCAATAATATACAGGAAACTCAAGATTGAAGTTTTTTGTTGAGGCTCGTGCGACCAAGAATATATGAGAAACCCCCCACAACCAAACGTTCGAAAGAAGTTTTTATTATTGTTGCTCTTTTCATTTGATTTAATACAAATGTAAAAGTGTAAAAATAAACATAAAATTAACACATTGAAAAACCATGATGCATCTAATCTTCATACCATAAAAATTAATATTCGTAAAACAATAAATATTTTGCCTAATGAATATGTAAGTTTATATCATTTCATTATTTAAAACCTACAAACACAAATACATAATGGTTAGTATTAAACATCATATGATGTTTTAGTAATTGACGCCACATTATTGGCATTCCCGCTATTTTTTTCAACTTCATGAATTAGAATTTTGACAAAGTCAAAATAAATTGGCGCCACAATCAATACACATTCTCTCCATATGCTCGTTTCAGTAGAGTAATTTAACTGACATTACGATATTAAGTATTTTTTTAACTTAACTAGTTTGTAATCTTGAGTATTTGAGGTTTTTGGTATACTTTTAAAGATAAAGATCATAAGCTATCTTATACGTTTGTAATTACACTAGGGCGTTTCACTATCCGAAACTGAACCGTATTAAAGGATACCTGAAATAAGTGGTTACCCTGATTAGGTTGCAGTCATCTGTTAGAGATGTTTAGTCAGGTCGAACCAAATTAAAAATAACACGAACCAAACCGTAAATATTGTATTGGAGTTTTATAATATTGAAAAGATTTAGCTCATAGTATATGTTTATTTAGCCTATGGACCTTTATTGGTTTTGTAGGTGTTGGCCACTAAGTATACTGGATACAGCTTGGGAAGTAGTTTAAACAATAAGCTGTACTGATTTTAAATCTGAGTGCGTAGCGGAAGTCTTAGATAAAGTAAGTTGCTGTGGATACAGCAACTGGGTGTACAATGTATACTTAAATAATCACAGTAAATAAAACAGTAAAAACTGAAGGTAAATAACACAATATTTAAAGTGGTTCGAGGTAAACCCCATAACGTCCACTGGTCCTCCACAAAGGAGTAAAATGTTTATTATAATTACTACGTACACAACTACGTAATTATAACAGTATACAATCAATATATCATTCACACAGATTGATATAAAGATCTTAGCTTCAACCGTTCACACATATTGGTTTGAGCTAAAGCTTGACTGGCTTCTTCACACAGAGTTCTGAAGCTTCATCTTCCTCAGTCCACACAGGTCTGATCTGGGTTTGTTCAAGGTATAGAATAGAGTATGAACAACAACTTTGACTTTATGAGCTTCTAACTGATGAAGTGTTGTTCAAGATGATGAGCACTGTATATCTCGTTTATCTGAGTGCAGTAAGCTTGGAGATATATTTTGCTCTGATGATAACTTGATAGATTTGATAGATTTCGGTTTCGGTAACTGATCTTCAATGCCTTCATGAGATATATATAGTCTCTGAAATATATATCCGTTGAGATGTATCCGTTGAGCAAGATTCCGTTCCAACGGGATTAAAAGCACGATCCGGATTTAGCGGGATTTGAAGACCTGTTGACTGACAGTATTTAAATGCATTATCCTTGAGTATTTAAATACTTCTTTATTCAACGGGACTTGTCTTTTGAAGATTCCTTCTTTGTCCTGTTTGAAAGCTGTATGGAAGATCACTGTATTGGTGATTCGAGACAGTTTCCATACTTGGTCTTTATAAGACTTCTTTGCTGTACTGAAGGGTTCCACTATATGCTGGATTCGGGATAGGTCTTTCGATACAGGTTGATGCCTCAACACTTCGATACAGTTTCCTTTACTGTATGCGGATTGGCATATATGTCAAAACCTCTTATCAAATACTATTCGATACAGGTATTGAATATCCTGGCTGTTTCGATACAAGGTTCTTGTTTTCCCAACAATTTCCCCCTTTTTGACAATTTGCCAAGACTTTAACTTTCTAACTTTCAAGTCTTCTTGATGATGCCAAAACCTTCTTCATGAAATAATCTTCCTTGATGACTTCTGGCAGATTTCTTGGTCTTCTGTCAAAGGTCTGTCTTTCAGCAACTTAGTCTAATTTGATGAACTGCTCGCAGGCGAATTCGATACAGCTAAGAATTTTTACAACTTAAGCTTATGATTGGCGCGCATGCACAATCTTACAATGTATTCTAAGCATATAACTGAAATTATGAACTGTTCGTAGACAAGTTCGTACAACTTAATTTTCAGTCAAGTTTCTATACTTGAGATTGTTATCAAACAATTTAAGTAATCATACATCAACACAGTGGATTACGAGTTGTAATCTTTCAAGACAAACAACCATTTTTATTGATATTCAAAACAAATTGAGTACATGGTTTGCTGTTTCGAAGAGAAATTACAAAACAAAAATAATATACAAGGATTTCAGCTCCTATCTGTAGTCCGCATGTCTCCATGGCTTTCTCTCTGGATCATTTTCGGTACCACGCCACCAGTTCTGTAGGGAATCATTGCCTCGATCCTGATATATAGCTCTTCTTTCATAGGATCTATCAAAGGCAAGAATCTAGTCTTCTGGATGGGTGATCCGATCTCCTCTTTTGTGCTTGCTTTTCATATCTAGGTGGAGAGGGAGATTTCCTTCTTCTAGCATCTTCGTAAATTTGTCTGCGGCCTCCGCTAATGTCTTATAGCTCTTGAAGATGGCGGATTCCCTGATGAGTTTAACAAAGTATCTCATCAGTTCGTTCTTCCTCCATTGCTTCGCTTCATCGTTAGTAGGATGGCAGTTGGTCGGCAGACGAATTTCAGAAGGTCACTGGATTAGACTTTGCCACGGGACATTTGGATCATGAAATTCAGGTCGGGAGCCTGAAATCTTAAAACTCTGAGAGGGAGGGTCTAGCTTGTTTAACTGAGCAGTGATGCTGTCTTGAGCGGCCTCAAATTCCCTTTCATGCTGTAACCTGATTCTCCTTGCAGCTTCTCTTGCTTCTTCCCCCTTTTTGGCGTCATCAAGACGTCCTAGGATCTCTAATGCAGCATCATGTTTCGTCTCGATGTTAGTCATTCTTTCTACAAGGGAGGAAAGTGCCTGCGACATGTCCTTGATGCATTTGTCGTGGGCTCGCAATTGAGAACTGTTTTCGATCATAGCACATGCGGTCTTGGCTTCAGCGATGCGTGTTTTGGTTGCCTTTTCTTTCAGGAGTTGCTCTTGCTTGTCTTCCATGATTTTCAGTGCTTGTTTGAAGACTTCTGGCAAAATAATGAAGGCCTCGACTACTCGAGAAACTTCATGCTGTAAGGTGGTCATCTCTTCAACGGCAGAAGTATGCATCTAATTCAAGGCTTTTTCAACTGAAGACAGAGCATTCACTGCATCCTGGATGAATACAGTTTGAAGACCAAGAGCACGCAGGCGCTCTTTCCTAGCGGCTGTGCTTGGAGAATCCGGTTGGGCGAAATCCTCGGATCCGTTCAAACTCCTCAGATTTACGGTTGGGCGTAAATTGAGTTGGACATCCTCAGGTATATTACCGTCCTCGGATTCCACGGTTGAAGGGGCGGGAGCAGCTTGTTCTGGTTCGGCGGTAGGGGGTGATGTGTCCTCCTATTGCGAAGGTGTGTCGGTAGACATGGATACAGGAGGGACTGATTCCTCATGTTGTCTCTCAGTGACAACTTCTTCTTCTTGAGCGGCGGCAGGCTCGGGTGCCTGTTCCAAAACTATTCCTACTTCCTCAACTTGAGGGACTGATTCCTCCTCGTCGGGAATGTTTTCTTGTTGTGGCGAAGGGGGCTCGCTTCGAGTTGATGGCCCTTCGTCATCCTTTGCTGGAGAGGCGTTTCTATCTTAAGCCTCTTCACGACTCATTCTCAGACCAGCTTGTAAAGCATCGTCGTCGTTGTCTGAGTCATTGTCATCCTCGTCTTTTGGATTTGGGGGAGAGTCCTCTGACTTATCTTTACCTTTCCTCCTTGCGTCAGATTTCTGCAGAAGATGGCTTTCAACCAGTTCTTTGCAGAAGGGATTGTCCCATCGGATCAGGGCCTCAATTTCCATTGAGTCCATCACTTCTGATACAAATCTTTCTTCTTGGCTCCAATCGCTCCAGTTGTATATGTTTCATACGGAGCTAGCCTGTAGCCTTTCCATTTCAGAAATCTTTCGTAAGCATGGTCGCTCTGAACAGAGAGAAGGGTTTTGTGAATAATGGTGTTAGGGGAGGGACTGCGAACAACGTCTGGATCCGCTGTAGCGAGGGGTTCCTCTACAGGTGTGGGATCTTGTAGGGAAGTGGGATTCCTTACAGGGGATGGTGCCCCGGAGGAAGATTGATCCTGTACGGGTGTGGAATCCCATATAGGAGAAGTAGCGTTTGGCTCCGAAGGGGCAGCCGACTCGCTAGAGTCTTTTTCGTTGGCAGATGTCCCATCATCCGTCCTAGCCGCCAAAGGCTCAGGATCTACTGTCGATACAGTAATGGACACCTCTTCCATAGGGGTTGGGCCCTGGGGTTATTCTTCAGTGGGTTGAGCCACGGTAGAAACTTCTTCGGAGGGCTTGGTAGATTTGGCTTTAGAAAGCCTCCTTAGTTTCTTCTTTGGCTTCTCACCAGCAATGGGTTTCTTGCTGTGAGATCTTTTCCACTTCTTTGAAGACTCCACGTCCTGGGACTTCAAAGACACATCTCTTGGGTCTGCAGAAACTGGCATATATTTGGTTTTTGGGTGGTTGCAGACCATGGTGCTCTGGTTATACGCAGTAGGCTTGACGCCTCCTAGGTATATCCTGGAGCTATTATTCTTTGCATCAGCGGATTGCGACAGTCCGCATTTCGTCAAGATATGGTTTAACATTAAACCAAATGACTTCTTCTGGGTGGCAGGCTTGCAACTTCCTCTTGCAAGCGCTTCAGGATTATCTGGCACCAGTTGACCTTTTCACAGGTCAGAATTGCCACCATCATCGTGAACCTCAGATTAGTGCACATTTCGAATGCACCAGTTCTGTTCTCGATGATCCTGCAGCAGAAATCATGCAAATACACATAAGGCAGGCAAAAATTCTTCTTGTGACAGGTGGTTTGAACCATGTCAACAACAGTTGAGCCATGAATGTACCCATAAAACTTAGTTATCAGCTCTTGAGACCCAAACGTCTCAAGTTGATCCATTGTCAGGCCATCAGCAGGTAGCCTGTAGATATTATGGAGAAGATCGCTATCAACACAGATCTCAACTCCTTGAATGGTAGCAGTTATGTCAGCAACGTGACCTCCTTGGGCCAGCGACAAAAAGCGTACGGCGGCGTTGAGGTAAAATTCCTCAACCAGATGAACATCATACTTGTCAGCAGTTTGACTTCCAAGGCGATAGAGACCTTATTGACAAAGACGAGTGATAATATACTCCATGGGTTCGACATCATTGGTTTCAGCGAGAAGGCGTTCAATGACAACAGATCTTGAGAAGATCCGTCCATCGATGATGTTTGCGGTTTTCTTGAGTGCGGGAGAAGAAGTTTGTCCAGCCATTGATGATTTTTCAAGAAAAAGTGAAGAAGAAAACACGTAATATGCAGTAAAATGCAAAAAGCTGTGTAGGCTGTTTTTGCTTGAGAACTCTTAATTTTTGCAGAAATCGTAAAGAGTCTCTAATGTCAGTATCAATCCTTTTATAGTTGGGCGGCGAAATAGGGTTTTGCAGAGTACGAATGGTCAGATTTTAAGGGATGGGAACCGGTTTTTGAAATCAACGGTTAAGATGGACTGAGTGTAACTGGTACGCTAATCCATTAAAATGTTTAAAATATAAGCGGGTCCCACTTCTGACATTTGTGTCACCCTAAATGCCTGAAACGGTGGTTTTAAAACAATAAACAATTTAAAACATCGCGGCCTTTGAGATTCAGTTGTCCAGATGTCGTGTAAGGCATTTAATGTACATGACATTTGACATAAAAACAGGGCACGTGGACAAAAATCATTTTAAAATGAAATGATATAATATAATATATATATATATATATATACTGAATCGAAATCCTATAGTATATGCTGTGTCCGCGTCGATACAGCGTTCCCCCTTAAAAAGGTACATATAAGTTTTAAATTCCATACAACAACTTTTGGATTAATGCCGTAGTCATGGGTCCTTCAGTATTCCCCCTTAATTATTGCACACATCAGCTGTAGGATTCATATGTCTTTGCTCACTACAGTGCTGTAGTGACGGTTCTGAATGTACAGATAATTAACGTTGGATACTGTATTCTTGGGTCTTACAGCATTCCCCCTCAATTGTTGAGTAAAAACAGTAAATTACTTACAGGGAGTCGGGCTGTAGCATTCCCAATTCTTGTCTAAGCATGTTGAATCTGGCTTTGTCGAGCGACTTGGTGAAGATGTTGGCCAACTGAATGTCTGTATGAACTTTTTCAAGGCGAACATCTTTGTTCTCGACATGATTCCTTATAAAATGATGCTTCATGTTGATATGTTTAGTGCGCGAGTGCAGGACAGGATTGTGCGTTATTGCAATTGCACTCGTGCTATCACACATGATTGGAGTCTCTCTGGCTTCAATTCCATAATCTGACAACTGTTGCTGCATCCAAAGGATCTGCATACAGCAACTACCAGCAACATAGTATTCAGATTCAGCCGTGGAAAGAGAGTTAGCCAATTGCTTCTTACTGAACCAAGAAACTAGTCTAGGTCCAAGAAAGTGACAAGTTCCACTTGTACTCTTCCTATCTAGCTTGCAGCCTCCGAGATCCGAGTCGATGTATCCAACTAATTCGAATCCGCCTTCTTTAGGATACCATAGTCCTACATCGACTGTTCCTATAATGTACTTCAGGATTCGTTTAGCTTGTAGTCACAAGTCGTCCAGGAATAAGTCTAGAGGGGGGGTGAATAGACTTATTGAAACTCTTAAACTCTTTTTCTCAAAGAGTAAGTTTCTTCAGCTGATAGATAAACAAATGACTTGGAGTCGTTTGTTCTTAATACGTGCGGAAATCAGCTGATGACGAATACAGAACAACTAATGAAACACTTAGTAATGAATGCAGCAGTTAAATATGATGCTATAAAACAGTAAAGTACGCAGGCAATTATAGTGGTCTCAGAGGTAGGGTAATCCTCTACTAATCCACTTTTCTCCAAACCAGTTGGAGATGAATTCACTATAATTTTCAACCAGTGATAAATATTACAGTGATTCAACCAAACTACAACAGCTTCTAACCAGTGGAAATCCGTGCCGTTGTAACACACTTGACTGCCTTGCACCTCTTGATCCTCGATCCTTGGATGCCTTTACAGTCTCTTAACTTCAACCAGTGAAGTACCCCGAACTCAGGATTATAGACACGAGTTTTTGTCTTCTCCAAATAAGAGCTTCTTCATGTATGAACTTTTTAGAACCGCTCTTTTCACAATGCTGTATTTCACTTTTAGATTGCTTGAATGCTTTGATTGCTTGAAAGTATGTTCGCACCGGTAATTGCTCAACTTCAAATCTTCGGATATATATAGGTGTTGATCCATGAGCATTTCTTCATAGCCGTTGCAAGTCTGTAACAAATCAGTCCGTTGGAGGGAGACTTTTTTGTTTATTCTTTTCTGAACGTTGCAAGGCTGGATTCCCATATTTTAATCTATCTTCCGACCGTTGTGAAGACTCTGCATGTGATGCTTCGAATCTTTTCAATATAATACGATTAAAGTCTTCAAGGTGGGTCTGGATGAATTATTTAATTCATATCTTTTGCGGGAATCTCTCCAATTTGTCTCTTCACGTTGCATGTTACTTTCCGTAATACATGACTTTTCAACACATGCTGACGTGGACTTGGAGTACTTGGCTAATCTCGACTAGGCTGATGTGCAGTTAACTTCTCTGCAGTCTGGACCTCTCTGATGTTCACTTTTTAGGACTTGTCTGATCAGATGACTTGTCTGAGGTATCTTGACTGCAGTCTGGTCAAACATCCCTGATGATTTTTGTTGACCAGAACTACTCTGACTTGACTCGGCTGTACATCTCTGTTGAACTCAGCTGATCTTTAGTACTTAGCCGATTTTCAGCCTAACTTATTTTTGGCCTATAGAAGATACTCATTTTGTTCTTCTTTACATTTTGCCAAGTTTTATACTTAACATATTTGGCCTATGAAAGATACTCATTTGGTTCTTCCTTACATTTTTGCCAAGTAATAAACATTTGAACTTATATTAATGACATCATCAAAATCTAACAAGTATTCCTAACAAATTCCCCCTATTTTGATGATGGCAAAACTTTTAGGGAAATATTCAAATGAACAAGTCTGCACTTGAGTGCAAGACACAAACTAAAATCAGTCTTATTTTTGAGATAACTGGAAATTGTCATTCAAAAGACTGTTATAAAATTTTCTGACTTGATTACAAATATATGTTTGAATTACATGAAAGTTTTTACAAGTACAGAAATAAAATCATTACAAGTACAAAATAAGAAAGTCATCTGCCTCTGCCTCTGCCTCTTCGAATAGGCTATTTGGCAGGTCTGAATGGTTTAGCTCCAATTGGTCTTGTCTTGATAGGGGCAAGACCATACTTCCTTTTTACAACAAGAGCTGCAAAGTCTTGTTCTTCTTGGGATGAAAACTTGTTCTCAAGACACAGCTTCTTGATTTTCCTCTGGAGCGCAAGTTCATTCAAGGCACCACCTTTCTCCAAGGTAGGAGGTTCTTTGGCTCTGAACTGAGGGATCATGGGATAAGCGTTGTATGTCCCAGCATGTTTCTTCAGGATAGTCCAGAGTTGTGGATGAGCTTCTTCCATGAAGTTGATGAAGGTCTGCTGTGGGGTGAGATTATCATCCTGGAGTATTTCCCAGATGTAGTAGTCTCTGATGAATTTCTTCCTTGCAGATCCCCACATGGGCAGAGCTTCTTCTGGTATAAATTCTTCAACATACCACAACTCCTTGCCTTCCCACTCTAGAATAGGATCAAATCCTCCTCTAGTCCTCATTTTCTTGCCTGCAGGCTGATCAACCTGTTCTTCTGGTTCTGCTCCTCCCTTCCTTTTGGCTGAGGATGTCCCAGCAGTGATCATCTGGAGATCCTGCCTCTACTTCGTTCCAAGATCCTCCCTTATCTCTCCTTGTATGCTGCCTTCCCCCTGTATTCTATCTTCCCCCTTTTTGCCAGCATCAACTAACGTAGTCAGCTGCTGCTCTATCCTGTGCATCCAGTTAGACATGCCAAATGGCATTCTGTTGTTTGTAGGTGGAGGAGGTTGAGGTACTTCCCTCTGCAGCAAAGTATCAATCTTGGCATTGATGGATTGGAGGTCAGGAGTGACCTGAGATGCAAGCAGCTCTCAAATGGTATCCTTCACTATTTGTCGAATCAGCTCAGTCACCGCAGGTGAGATCTGCGATGGTGGAGAGTGCTCGCCTGAGCCATCTGCAATTGAACCACTAGACTGCAGGCTCCCATCTGCAGCTGGTACTCCAGATGGGGTCTTTTCTGGGGTCCCTGATCTGGAGTCCTCAGCCAACTCGGCGTCCAGGCTGGTATACCAGGCAGGTGCCCCAGCCCTGTCTATAGCCTCTACTTCCGGCTCTTTCTCTGGCTCCTTTTCCTTCTCCTCTTCTTCTTTTTCTTCTGTATCTTTTTCTTTTTCTTTCTCAGCTCCTTGATCTCCTCCTTCATCCTTATCCTCATCATCATCATCATCCTTTTTCCCATCTTTTTTATCTTCTCCTTCATTCTCATCATCTTTCTCTCCTTTATCATCATCCTTCTCTCCATCATCCTGTTCTACCTCTTCCCCTTCTTCTTCTTCTTCATCAATTAACTCTTCTGTTTTCTCAACTTCCTCAGATTGTTTTTCAACTAAAATGTTTTCTTCTTCTCTTTTATCTTCCTGCTCCTCTTCTTCGTCAACTATGACAATGACTTCCTCATTTTCTTCTCCATTTACTTCTTCAATTCTAATTTCTCTCTCTTCTTCCTCCTCATCTTCTTTTCCAAATGAACCATCAAAAATACTATACATAATGGAATGGATGAACTGGTCCATGTTGGTTTTAAAATGAGACATGAACCAATTCTCCTGGAGGATCAAAACTATGTCTGATTCTTTACAAAAATGAATCAGTACATCCTCAGTGGCTTGGGGATATTCCCAACCACTGGTTGCAATATAAGTTTGAAGATTCGTAAATGACAGAGATTTGAAAAATTTCCACTCTTCGAAAATATTAACAAAAGAGTGTTTTAAGGCTTGTGGTTTAACAAGCTGTAATTGTTCAATGGACAGGTTGAAAACATTGTTGTCCAGCAGGTTAAAGGTGTCATTTGCTTCAGGGATTGAGATAATTAAACCTGCTTCTTCCTCCTCTGGAATGTATGCTGGAGTGAGGACAGCCACGATCTGAGTTTCCAGGCTGCCTGGAGCAGGCTGGTCTTCCAGGTGAGTAGGTGACCTGGCTGCACGACTGGCATAGTGGTCTGACTGCTCCTCCTGACTAAACTGCAGTCGCCTGGGCCTCTTGGGAGAGGGTTCTGGAGATGACTGCATGATGGATGGTTCTCCAGGGGCTAGTCCCCTTCTCTTGAAACGGACAGCTATGGGAGTGTTGTCTGACTCTGAGTCCGACTTGGCTGCAGGGGGGTTGTCATCTGCAGGCTTGTCCGACTCGTCTGATAAATCGTATCTGGGGTAGGTCCTTAAGTCAGACAGCTCTTTCAACATCTGGGCTGCTCTCCTTGTGCCTCCCAACTTTCTCAACGTCTCTTGGTCCAGGTGACCAAGCCTCTTATTGATGTGAAAGGGATCAGTAGTACCCTTTACCACACCCATCATTTCCAAAATCCAACTCAGCTGCATTCCAAACGCCAGCTTGGATTTAAATATCTTCTCGTCGGCAAGCCATTCGGCTTTGTTGACCTCTCGAACAAGCTGCCTAAAGATATAGTCAGCCCAATCAATTTCCTCGTCTTGAATCAGTGCTCCCAGCACTGTAAATTTTGCCGATGACAGTTGGTCGTAACTGCCGTCTATACCCATAATGATTTTGTTGGTTATATCCAATGCATATCGATAAACCTTCTTAATCTCGCTCCTTTTAGAAGTAAGTTTCAGCTTCGCAGGCTGATCATCCGCCTTGATTTTCTTCCAGGTTTCGGCTGCTGACTGCTTGAGTGCCTCGACGGGTATGCCGCGGTGCCTTATACCAAAAGCTGTACGAATCGACTCCGGTGAAATGTCGACTTGAATTCCGCCAACAGTACTCCTAATTCCTCCTTGAATCACATGGGCTTCACGATAGAAGGCGATGACGTCCTCTTTGTACAGATGTTTTGGGCTGATGTCCAGGAATGGGTAGATCCCATTGAACTTCATCGAACGGATCAGGTGAAGAACATCGTAGTTCTCCAGATTTGCTTCCAACAGGCCTTCGAAATCGACGACCAGAGAAAAGATAATCTGGTCCTTTACCGTCTTCATGTTAACGCCTTCGAAATATGATTCCATTTCTGCAAACAAAGGATTTTTAGTGTATTTGGAGTTCAAAGAATTTTTGCTCTGTAAATCTAGGGTTTTGAAAGATTGGTAAGCGTAAAAAGTAAAGTGAAGAGGTTTTCGTCCTTATAAAGAAGATGAAAAGACGTATGGATTAAATTATTATTTATTTTGAAACGGTGGTATGCCTTTTGAGATTCTATTTAAATTTCAAATTCGAAATGGTGGTCCAGGTTTAGATTTTAAAATTTGATGGTTGATTTTAATTTGCCACCGTGGAGGTCGATTTATCAAGTGATTGCCACGTGTATTTAAAATGCCATTTGTGAACCACTTGTGAACCAAAATTAATATAATATTATTATACATATGGCAGATAATAATTAAATATTTAGAGGTCGGTTGAGTGTAGAAAACTTAGCTGGTTTGACTGTTGATTGTTGACTGCTCTGCATCAGGTGAGTTGACTCCATGGACTTCTCGCCTGAGATTCTGATCAGCTAGGTTCCGTTGTCCGTCCTTCGTCCTCTTGCCTGCATCAGCGAGGATCTAATTCCTTTAGTCAGCTGGGTTCGTCCTTCCTCTGATATGCTTCAGCTTGCTTCTGTACTAGATTCCCAATCTAGTAGACCAAGATCTCTGCTCAGCTCCAAAAACCTTTCTTCTGGCAAAGGTTTGGTAAAGATGTCAGCTATCTGGTAGTTTGTGCTCACTCTTTCAACTCTAACTCTCTTGTTAAGCACGTGGTCTCTGATGAAATGGTGCTTAACATCAATGTGCTTGGTCCTCGAATGCAAAACCGGATTGTTGGTTATTGCAATAGCACTATTGTTGTCACACCAGATAGGGACTTCATTGGCAATGATATTATAATCTCTCAGCTATTGTCTGATCCATAAGATATGTGCACAACAGCTACCTGCAGCTAGGTATTCTGACTCTGTGGTGGAGATAGAGTTAGAAACCTGCTTCTTGCTAAACCAGGATATCAGTCTGGTTCCTAGGACTTGATACGTTCCACTAGTGCTTTTCCTATTGATTTTGCATCCTGCGAAATCTGCATCTGAATATCCTGACAGCTCAAAGTTATCATCCTTAGGATACCATAGTCCAACAACCATGCAGTATTTCTTACTGGGTCTACAGGACCGTAGAGATCCATATGTAGCATTTCCAACACTCTTTGGGTTGAAAGGTAGGATTTGCTCTTCATGGTTGACTTGATTTGCTTGCCTTTCTGACACGGTCCGCAGACGCTGTCCTTCTTAAATGACACATTTGGCAAACCTCTAACCATTCCCTGTCTTGAGAGCTTGTTGATCGTCTTGAAGTTGACGTGAGACATCCTCTTGTGCCATAACCAGCTAAGATCTGCAGTGCCTTTGGCAACAAAGCATGGAATTGAGGTGCTCATAGGCTTCCAGTCAGCAATATACATGTTACCTGATTTGCTTCCTGTAAGCACAACTTCCTTGGTTTGGATGTTCTTGACTCTACAGCGATCTATATAGAATTTCACCGAGAACTGTTTATCACAGAACTGGCTAATACTAACTAGATTGTACTGTAAGCCTTCAACATATGCAACATCGGTGACTTTGAATTTTCCGACAAGTAGGTTTCCTTTCCCTCTTGTTCTTCCTTTCGATTTATCACCGAAACGAACTTTTGGACCGCGACCTTCTACAAAATCTGATAGCTTGCTTCTATCTCTGGTCATGTGCCGAGAGCATCCACTATCAAAGTACCAGGTATCCTCATCTAGAATATCCTGTAGCAAAGAAATTAAGTAGATTTAGGCCCCCTTTGATTTTTGGGTCCATGTATGTTAGTTCCTCTAGGTACCCAAGTTTTCCTGGCAGCAATTGGTTTACTGTAGGTCATACACGGTATAGTGTTGCGATATCTACGTGGGGCATATCCGTAGTCGCTATAACCATGATAATTATTATGCATGAAAAATTCAGGGTTATTATTATTAATCCAGTACGAGTGCTGTCTTCGAGGTGGAGCCATTTTCTTTGGCCTAACAGCTTGCCTTCTGGGTCTCCAATTAGATTCCCAACGCTGTTGTTGATAATGAGAAGGCACTTGCTGTCTCGAGGGATAACGGGGCTCCTGTATCCAATACCTAGGCGTGCTGTACTGATAGTACTGTCGTGCGGGCCTTTGGTAGTTGGATACATCCTTCCTTCTGAACGGCTGTTGGCGCTGTTGATATGCTTGGGGAGCATGCTGTTGAGTGCGCCTCACAGGTTGGAACGGCTTATGATTCCGCTGTCTGGAATAGGATTGCGGGGGCGGAATGGCAGCCTTCAGTTTTCGCGGTGCTGCAGGTTCCTTCACGGGACTAGGGGTATCTTTCGATACTGGAATGTGTTCCACACTCTTGACAAACACTGTACTAGATTTCCCTTTATTTGAACATGAGCTGTATCCTAAACCACTTTTATCATGAGCATGTTGCCCAGTGCTCAGAATTTCTTGCATTCTTTTGGACGATTTCTCGAACGATTTCAGAGTGGTCTCAAGTTCAATTTCTCGTTTTTCGAGAGTTGTGACTTTAGATTGAAGTAGAACTAAATCATTTGTCTTTCTCTCATTGTGAGTTTTAACCTCACTTAGTTCATGATCAAGTTGATGATTGCTCTCCATGAGTTTTTCAAAATCGACTTTGTTGGTTTCACAGTCAAGAGACATATTTTCATAATTTATCTTTAGCAAATCGTTTTCATCTTTTAGCTCTAGGTTAGACAGTTGGAGCTGTATATTCTCGTTTTTCAATGTCTCATGGGCCTTTTGAATGTTTTTAAACCCATTCATCATGTTTTCAAAAGTATGAGATGTATTTGTTGGAATAGCTGAGGTTGAACTTACCTCATCATCGCTGTCTTCACCTTCAGGAATGTCTTTGGCCATAAAGCACATATATGCTTTATCATCGAACTCATCATCAGATGAATCACTTTTGTAAGGTTGTCTTGTACCGGGAAAAACAAGAGTGGTTTAGTGAGGTTGTTCTTGAGCCCGGAAATCAAGAAATTGTAAGAGTTGGCACTAAACTAGAAAGTGCATTCTAAGTTTCTAAGAAAAGTCCTAGTCGATAAAACTAGGTAGGGGACGTAGGCTTCGTTAATAGCTGAACCTCTCGAATAATTTCTTGTGTTCTTTCTTTTCTGTATTTTATTTACTCCGATATTTTAGCTTCCGCACAAAAAGAGTTCAAAACTCTTATCCGCACTCTTTAACTCCCCCTTCTAGTGGTTGTACCAATTCAACAATTGGTATCGGAGCAGTCTTTTTTTCACCGGATTAACACCCGCTAGAGAAAATATCCATAAATGGCCTCTATCTACTCTTCGCTTGAAGGCAACGCTCTCAATCTCCCTCCTTTCTTCGATGGTTCAAACATTATGACATGGAAGAAGAAAATGTCTGTCTTCATCCGAGCTCAAGATATTGAAATTTGGAAGGTCATTGCTCTTGGACCTACCATTCCAAAGAATACAGATGGCTCGATAAAAATCTTTGAAGAGTACGACTATGTTGACTGGAAGAACGATCACTTCAATAGTAAAGCTACTCAATTGCTTTATTGTGCTCTCAACCCAGAAGATCACAACAGAATCTCTTCTTGTGAGACAACTAAAGAGATATGGAAAATGTTAGAGATTACCCACGAAGGTACGAGTCAAGTGAAAGAAACAAAAATCAATATGCTTCTTCACAATTATGAACTCTTCACTATGAAAGAAGAAGAAAGCATTACTACTATGCTTGACCGTTTCTCGTCTATCAAAAATGGGCTAGCTTCCTTCGGGAAACCGATATCAAGTAGTGATAAATCCAAGAAAAACTTTCGATCTCTACCAAGAGAATTGGACGCTACTGTTTCGGCTATTATGGAGTCGAAAGATCTCAACACCATTGAATTCAGCGCTCTCATTGGATCTCTCATCAATTACGAAATTGTTATTAGCTCGAAACCAAAGCCCAAGGAAAGAGAGGACGATCGCCTTCAAAGCTAGAGAAGATAGCGACATAGAAGATGAACCTATCGAAGAAGAGGATGAAGAAACCGCCTTTTGTGCCAAAAACATAAAGAAATTCAAAAATCTTTTACAAAGGCACCGAAGAGATATCAAACAAGAACTGAGGGATTAATCCAAAAAGACTCACTTCCAACAAAATAAAAGGTTCGACAATACTTGTCGAAGGTGCGGCGTTCCAGGCCATTTTGCTAAAGATTTTTGTGCTGCTGCTCCAATGAGTTCATCAAAACCACCTCATGAAAAGTTCAAATAGAAGGAAGTCTATGTCGCTACATGGAGCGATGATGATGAGGATGATGAACCTCAAGTTCAAAACAGTCTTGCTCTAATGGCCCGTACATCCGAAGATAGCGATGAAGAAGTCGAGGTTAGTGATTCTTCTCATGAAGAACTTCTTGATGCTTTCGAATCTTTAAATAATGAATACGAAAAAGTTTGCAATATTAATAAAGATTTGAAAAAGAAAATAAAATCTCTTGAAACTGAAAATTCAAAATTATTGAAAAACAAGGATGTTTCGATTGATCATACAAATTGTCTAGAAAACGAGAAAATTCTGAAAGATGATTTATACAAAACTCAGAAAGAATTGAAACTTTATGTTAGAAAATTCTCGTGTGGTAATGACAAATTTGAGCAACTCTTATTTGGTCAAAAATTTTCTCTTTCATAACAAGGACTCGGATATAATTCATTTCCAATGAAAAAGTCCTAAGAAATTACCACGAAAGATTCGGACACTTTAAAAATGGGAATTCCATCATGTCCAAAATGTTTAAAACCAGGACATACCGAAACTTGCTGTAGAAGTTCTAGACGAACTATAAAAGTCAAACAAATTTGGGTACCTAAAGGGACCATTGTTCAAAACCAAGTTTTTATATCTAACTCCACATGACCCAAATTAGCCTGGGTACCTATAAAACGGAAGAAAATTATTTTTGTTGGTCCAAGCAAGGAAGACACCAGTATCAAATAAATGGTATGTTGATAGTGGATGTTCAAATCACATGAGTGGGAATGAATATCTCTTCACGGAGCTGAAAAAGGAAGACCGTGGTTGTGTAACATTTGGCGATAATAAAAAGGGCCAAATAAAAGGGACAGGTAAAATAGGTAAGAAACCTTTACCTACTATTGAAAATGTTCTATTTGTTGATGGTCTTTGCCATAATCTTCTAAATGTTTCCCAACTTTGTGACACTAGTCTTAAATTAATTTTTGAAATTACGCATTACACTCCAATGAGAAAAGACCAAGTTGTTTTTTCCTACTACGGCTTCTAAAACCCCCGGCGTACCGAAGGAAACGAGCCTAATCAAAGTAAGATGTTTTAAATGTCAAGGGTTTGGTCACTATCAAAATACTTGTCCTAACAAACGAGTTGTGACGCTAAGAGAAGCCATCATGATCCGATATGAGTTGCTAGTCGAGGACGAAGGAGAAAGACTAGGTGATGTATTTAATTCCAACGTGGAGGAAGACGAGGGAGAAGAATGTGAAACTTACGAGGCTCCAAACTATGATACTACATTAGTTCTTCATTCTTTACAAGTCAAACCCATTTCAAATGATTCGGAACAACGGGATCAAATTTTTCACACAAAATGTCAAGTCGGGAACAAATGGTGTAGTGTGATCATCGATGGAGGAAGTTGTACCAACGTAGCGTCAAGGGAGATGGTGACGAAACTCGGACTCATCACTACTACTCACCCAAAACCATACGCATTACATTGGCTCGATGACGGGAGTAAAGTGAAAGTCTCGAAACAAGTACGGGTCGGTTTAACCATGGGTTCGTACGTCGACAACATATTATGCGATGTACTCCCGATGGATGCATGCCATGTACTCTTGGGACGACCATGTGATACGAATTATCCCGGAAAGGTGGATACGTATCGGCCGGAGTACATGTATGAATATCGTAGCGGAAGTCTTTTTACGAGTATGGGTGTTTTTGGATGTATTTTGTGGGAGTAATATCGAATATGACGATGAAAATTCGAACAAATGAAAAATAGAAGTAATATCAGAAAAAGTGATAATATCGATCAAGAAGACTTGAACGATCAAGAACAAAGGTTTATCGAATTAGACCTATAATTCGATAAGGTGATTTCTTCTCAAGACCTATTGAGAATCAATCGGATTCATACTCGAAAACGCGTCAAATAAAAATCAAGTTTCGATGAAAAGCATTCACCAAGAATAGAAAACACAATGTGTATTCTTATACTTCAACATTCATAATACTATCTTTACAAATGATAATCAACTCCTACTTATAGGAGGTGAAGTCTTAGTCTAAGGAATCAAACAAAAAAAAAAAGAAAATAATTCAAAGATTTATAAAATCTTTGAATAATCAAAACAAATCAAATAAAATACATACAAGAAACATAAATCACAAAATGGGGGAAACATAATCCCTAAAATAAGTAAAAAGGAAAAGAGAAATCAAAAATACACAAAAGTGTATAAAATATTCAAGGTTGTTCGAGCGACCGACATCTTATTTAGGATGTTTGTTTGTGGAAGGACATTCTTCACCGGTGTTGTGTAAGTAAATTCTTACTCGGTTAAAAGGATATTCATTCCTTACGTTGTTGTTCATTCATACATGTAATTCACTCATAAAATATCGTTTATGTCAAGACTTGTATTTATCAACTCATCATGTAACTCACTAGGAACGACGGTTCCAAAATCATTTCATTGAAGCTATCACTCGTTGTATCATTATTTCATCTCGGTGAGCCGTTCGTGATCCTTATCGGATTCTTTTCATTACTCCTCACCTTGGTCATTTTTGTTCTGGTGATCTTCCAGAATTATATTGTGTGGCCGGTTGGCGCATGTGTGAAATTATAGTCGGGCACACTATGGTCATGTGTATATGCGGGACTCCGGACACATTTGACTGTGCGCACGGTAATGTGTATACGCGGGACTCCAGACACATTGGACCATGAGACTAATTAGGCCAATATAGGGTGTATATGCGGGGCTCTAGACACTCGGCTATTTGTGCTCTCACGCTTTTCATTCGTACGTACATTGATGCTCATCATTCAACTTAATTCATTAATTCATTTATGTGATTGTTGTATATTGTTCAGCTCTTGAGGATTGTTGTTCTGTTTAACTGACCCCGTTGGGGGATGTTTTTTCAGGTGGCAAGGCTAAGGCACGGGAAGAGAACGTTGACGGCGAGGAGTCCCAGGGATACTAGTAGGGGACCCCAGTCCTTTTCAGTCTTCATGTTTTCTTCATTCTTATTTTCGCTGCACACTTCCGTTTGAATACTCATTTATTCCGTGTTGTATATTTTATCTTCATATAAAATATACATGTATTCTGTATTATCCTGGGTGTGTTGTAATGAAACTCCTCATCGGAGTAATTTAATGATATAATGTGGTTCGGTACTACAATTATATTATTTAAGTCATTAATTTTTATTCGCCTGGTGGGTCCCAGACGGAGGTCCACGGCACTGTAATATCCGCCTAGATTGGGGTGTTACAAATCAAACCGATTTTGTGAGGGATGCGACGGAGGCGATTAGGGATTTGAGATGAAATGAAGGGAAATCTGTCGATCGGGGTTTTTAAGTAACAGGGTCAAACGGCATTACGTACGTTATATGGTTTCCGTAATGTACGTAACTAAAAATCCATAACTACCTGTACTAAAAACTGGGATCTGTTACGTATGTAGTCCAAAGTCGCGTTACATACGTAATGTCCTCTTACGTACGTAATATTCTTGTCTTAACGGCCGTAAGCCGGGCTAAATGAACAGTGATTTCCTTTCGATGATATCCCATTTTTAATGACCTTTTACTGTAGATATGATGAATATGCAAAACATAAAAATGATCTACATGTCCCATTCCTAAATTTATGCGAATAAAATTGAAAGCTTATTTGGGTAATATGTTTTGTAAAAATATCCGCCAATTGTTCATTTGTACCAACAAATTGGAGACGCACATTCCCGTTTTGGACATAGTCACGAATAAAGTGGTGACGAATTTCTATATGTTTTGTCCTACTATGCAATATGGGGTTTTTGCTTAGATTAATGGCACTTGTATTGTCACAAAAAATAGGTGTATTTTTAAGCTCGATGCCATAATCTAGAAGTTGATTTTTGATCCATAGGACTTGTGCACATGCACTTCCCGCAGCCACATATTCTGCTTTAGCTGCGGAAGTAGCGACACTAGTCTGTTTCTTACTCCCCCATGAAATTAAACATGAACTCATAAAATGACAAGTTCCGGTGGTGCTCTTTCTATCAATTTTGCATCCACCGAAATCGGCATCACTATATGCAAAAAGTTGGAAATCAATGCTCGATGGATACCACAGGTCTAAGCCAGTAGTACTTTTTAAATAACGAAAAATCTTTTTGCATGCAATGAGATGGGATTCTTTAGGATTCGCGTGAAAACGTGCACATAAGCAAGTAGCAAACATTATATCGGGTCTAGATGTATTTAAATAAAGTAAAGAGCCGATCATACCTCGATACTGTTTTTGGTCAACAGACTTACCTTTTTCATCTTTGTCGAGCTTAAGAGTGGAAGACATAGGAGTAGATATTTCTTTGCAATCTTCCATCTTAAATTTCTTTAGGAGCTCATTGACGTACTTGGATTGGTGAATTAATATTCCGTAATTGAGTTGCCTAATTTGGAGTCCGAGAAAGTTTTTCAACTCTCCCATCATGCTCATTTCGAATTCTCCCTTCATAAGATTTGAAAATTCTTGGGACAGAGATTTGTTAGTTGCACCAAAAACAATGCCGGCCACATAAATTTGGCAAATAAGCATATCATCGCCTAAATTCTTAATAAATAGAGTATTGTCAACATTACCTCTTTTATATCCATTTAAAATAAGAAAACTCCTTAAATGATCATACCATGCTCTCGGAGCTTGTTTTAATCCATAGAGAGCTTTATGGAGCTTGTACACATGACCTGTATGATCATAGTCTTCAAAACCCGGCGCTTCCTTGACATACACCTTCTCCTGGATGATTCCATTTAGGAACGCACTCTTTACATCCATTTGATGGAGTTTGATTTTCTTGTATGCGGCAAAGGCACAGAGGAGACGAATTGCCTCAAGACGAGCCACAAGAGCAAATGTTTCCTCATAATCCAAGCCTTCTTCTTGATTATAACCTTAGGCGACCAATCTCGATTTATTCTTAATTGCGAGACCATCATCATCCATTTTAATTTTATGAACCCATTTAGTACCAATGATTGATTTGTCTACCGGTGTCGGAACCAATTCCCATACATTATTCATTTCGAATTGGTTTAGCTCTTCTTGCATAGCAATAGCCCAATTCTCATCATTGATGGCTTCATCGATATTCTTTGGTTCTGTAAGAGAAATAAACGCAATATTGTTAATACAATCATTTATATTTCTCCTAGTTCGTACGTCTTCATCGATTTTTCCGAGAATTTGTTCCATCGGATGGTCTTTTACATTTGCCCAATCTTTAGGAAGGTTGTAAGAATTCTCCTCCTGCTTGTCCGAGCTTAAGTCGAGCTTCTCCAACTCCTTTGACGCTTCTGACACTTCTTTAGCCGGAACCATACCTGCATCATCATCAAAAACAACCTTTCTCGGGGGTAAAACTATATCATCGAATTTTACATGAATTGACTCTTCTACGGAGCCTCTTCTACAATATAAGCTTTACTATTAGTCGAATAACCAAGAAATATTCCAATATCCGACTTAGAGTCAAAATTTCCCAAATTATCTTTACCATTATTATGAATAAATACTTTACAACCAAATGGATGAAAATAAGATAAATTGGGCTTTTTACCTTTAAATATCTCATATGGAGTCATCATTTTGTTACTCCGGAGATGGACTCGATTAATAACATAGCAAGCGGTGTTAACGGCTTCGGCCCAGAAATATTTAGGAAGCCCATATTCATTGAGCATTGTTCGGCTCATTTCTTCTAGAGAGCGATTCTTCCTCTCGACAACTCCATTTTGTTGATGTATCCGAGGAGCCGAAAAATTGTGCCCAATACCATAATTGTCGCACCAATCTTCAAAATATTTGAATCAAATCCTCCACCATGATCGGTTCGGATGGTGATAATTGGTAACTCCTTTTCCTTCTGGGTAACCTTACACCACTTAACAAACCCGTTAAATGCATCATTTTTATTTGTCAAGAATTTTACCCAAGTAAATCTCGAAAAATCATCAACACGAACTAAAGTATAAAGTTTACCTGTTAAGCTAGCATGCCTAGATGGACCAATCAAATCCATATGAATTAATTCAAGAATGCGACTAGTGGAAATTTCCATTTTTGGTTTAAACGAGCCTCTAGCATATTTACCTCTAATACAGGCCTCACAAATGTGGTCTTTTCTGAAATTTAATTTTGGTAGACCACGGACAATATCGTTCTTGGCCAAAGAAGTGGTAAAGAGGCAGGGGCCAATTTTCGGTGCCAAATAACGGCATTTTCATCGTATGAAAGTAAACATTTTTCATTGAAAGAAGATTCATCTTGAAGATCAACAATATAAATATTTCCATATCGCATGAGTGATTATTAATGAGTGAAAATTACTGAGTGACAATGACTGGCTGATAATTACTGAATGATAATGATTAAATTACAACCGGGTATTACAAACACCCCCCCTTAAAAAGAGTTTCATCCCCGAAACTAAGGGTCAAACAACTCGGGATAACTCTCCCACATACTATCCTCGGTTTCTCAAGTAGCCTCTTCGACTCCGTGTCTAGATCACTGAATTTTGACCAAAGGAATCGTCTTGTTCCTCAACTGTTTGATTCGCTGCTCTAAGACTCGTATAGGACGTTCCTCATACGAATTATCATCCGCGATCTCGATTTCATCGAACTGAAGTATGTGACTCGGGTCGGCGACATACTTCCGCAACTGAGAGACATGAAACACATTATGAATTCGGCTCAATTCCGGAGGTAACGCCAATCGATAAGCCAGACTGCATACTCGATCCAAAATCTCAAACGGTCCAATGAATCTTGGACTCAATTTTCCCCACTTCCCGAAACGGAAGATACCTCGACTCAGGGATACCTTGACCAAAACGTGGTCATCTGTCTCGAACTCTAGTGGTCGACGACGATTATCTGCATATGATTTTTGTCGACTCTGAGCGGTCAACAAACGACTCCTGATCAAAGCTACCTTCTCACGGGCGGCTATAAGCCTATCGGGCTCAGTGTCGATTGATTCTGATAAGTCATCCCAACACAAAGGAGATCGACAACGACGACCGTACAAGGCCTCGTAAGGTGCCATCTTAAACGAAGCATGCCAACTATTAGTGTACGTGAACTCAATCAACGGTAGTTGGGCTGCCTAATCATCTTTCCAATCGAGGACGCATGCCTCAACATGTCCTCCAACGTCTGAATAGTTCGTTCTGATTGTCCGTCAGACTGAGGATGAAAAGCTGTGCTGAAATTAAGTTGAGTTCCCATAGCACGATGAACTGATTTCCAAAAATGTGACACAAATCGCCGTCATGATCAGAAACGATACTCTTAGGAGTACCGTGCAATCTCACTATCTCTTTGATGAACAACTGGGCAAGTCTCTCGGGACCCCACGTATCCTTAATCTCAAGGAAATGAGATGATTTAGTCAAACGGTCCAAAATTACCCAAATTATATTCATGCCACGACGACTCGTCGGCAAACTCGTGATGAAGTCCATTGAAATATCCTCCCACTTCCACTGTGGAATAGGGAGCGGTTTCAGCATACCCGCCGGTCGCTGATTTTCTATCTTGACTTGGTGACAGGTTAAGTATCTCGAAACAAATTCTGCGACTTCTCACTTCATATTACTCCACCAATAATTTTGTTTCAAGTCATTGTACATCTTGCTAGACCCTGGATGAATGGAATAAGGGGTAGCATGGGCTTCTCTCAAAATCGAGTTTTTCAACTCGTCATTCGCCGGTAAGCATAACCGGTTCTTAAATTGCAAAAGTCCATCCTCGTGGACCACAAATCCGGGGGCTTTCCCCTGAGTCACATCATCTCGAATGCATAACAAAAATGGGTCTGAACCCTGATTCTCCCGGATTGCCTCCTCAAGTGGCGATGAAATCTCTAACGTACAAAGTTGCCCTTGTACTCGCTGTAACCAGACCTCGATCTTGGGTTTCAGAAATTCCTGCTGAAGTTCCTTCTGAACTATTAATCGAGCAAGCATCTGCTCCTGAACGGACTTACGACTCAAGGCGTCGGCGACAACGTTCGCCTTGCCCGGGTGGTAACGTATCTTAATATCATAATCTTTGATTAGTTCCAACCACCGCCTCTGAGGCATATTTAACTCCTTCTGAGTAAATATATACTTCAAACTCTTATGATTGGTGAATATCTGACAGGTAACGCCATAAAGATAATGACGCCAAATCTTCAATGCGAACACCACGGCTGCTAGCTCCAGGTCGTGGGTTGGATAATTGACCTCGTAAGGTCTCAATTGCCGTGAAGCATAAGCAATAACTTTCCCGTTCTGCATTAGTACACATCCGAGACCCTGTCCGGACGCATCACTATAAACCATAAATCCTTTCGTCCCTTGCGTAAAGAAAGGACAGGTGCTGAAATTAACCGGCTCTTGAGTTCCTCAAAACTCTGTTGACACGCATCGGACCACGTGTATTTTTTATCCTTCCGCAAAAGGTTCGTCATGGGTTGAGCGATTTTAGAAAATCCTTCCACAAACCGCCGATAATAACCGGCTAATTTGAGAAAGCTTCGGATTTCCTTAACATTCTTCGGAGGTTGCCAATCTCGGATAGCCTCCGTCTTCTGAGGGTCGACACGAACTCCATCTGATGAAATTACATGTCTGAAAAACGTCACTTTGGACATCCAGAACTCACATTTGGAAAACTTTTCATATAGTTGCTCTCGTCTCAACACGTCGAGCACCTGATGAAGGTGAAACTCGTGCTCCTCCCGGTCACGAGAATAAATTAATATGTCATCAATGAAGACAACCAAGAACTGATCCAAATAGTCGATGAAGAGCCGATTCATTAACTCCATGAATACCGCAGGTGCATTAGTTAACCCAAACGGCATTACCACAAACTCATAATGACCATAGCGTGTTCGGAACGCCGTCTTTGCGACATCCAACTCTCGAATTCGCAACTGATGATATCCAGATCTTAAGTCGATCTTGGAAAATACTGAAGCTCCCTGAAGTTGATCCAAAAGATCATCGATACGGGGTAGATGATATTTATTCTTAATCGTCACCCGGTTCAATTCCCAGTAATCAATACACAAGCGGAACGAACCATCTTTCTTCTTGACAAATAACACTGGTGCTCCCCACGGGGACGCACTCGGTCGAATATAACCCTTCTCGGTCAAATCCTCTAATTGATTCTTCAACTCCTGCATTTCGGTCGGGGCCATCCGGTACGGTGCCTTCGATATTGGGGACGTACCAGGCCCCAACTCAATCGTGAATTCCATATCTCTCTGTGGAGGCAAACCAGGTAACTCGTCTGGAAATACATCGGCATATTCTCTCACTACAGGAATATCCGTCAACATTACTGATGGTTTCTCAGTCTTGGTCATATAGCACCAATAACCGACACACCCCTGATTGAGTAATTTCACTGCTTTCATCAAGTTGATGATTCTACCGGAACAGCTGGGATTACCTCCCTGAAAAAGACATTCGACTCCATCGTTTGAAATGATAGTGACCATACGCTTACAGACACTAATGATGGCATCGTGACGATCCATCCAATCAATACCCAAGATAACGTCATCTTTCGGTAAATCTACCACGATTAGGTTTGATAACCAATCACGGCCATGAAGCTGAATCGGACAATCCTTAATCTCGCGATTCCATATAATTCTTCTACCATCAGGTAGACCAATGACATAAGGCTCACAACTAGTAGCACTATCCAGACGTAGTCTACTCAAACATGACTCGGAAATGAATGAATGCGATGCACCAGTATCAAAAAGGGCACACACAGGTTGAGATAGAATTTCGAATGTACTTGAGATCATTCGGGCTTCCGGATCATCAGCTCTCTTCATCTCATAAATTCGGGGCTTGCCAGCCCCGGAACCGGATGCTTCCATCTGATAGCTGTGGGCACCGCCTTTGTTAGCTCTCATCGTCTTAAACGATGCAGACTGAGTAGCCTGGTTCAGAACCGCTGACTGTTTCGGGGCCTGAGATGATGTCGGAGTAGGTTTGGATTCCCTTCGGAAAAAACGGGCCTTATGCCCCGCCATTCCACAGTTATTGCACGTGACGGTTTGCCTCAAACACTTCGTGCTGTAATGACCCTATTCTCCACAGTTGAAATAGGTAATGGCCGAACTGGCCTCTCGTGACTGAGATTCCGCGGGTCTGGGCACCATAAGAGGTCGCTCAGTGAAAGTACAGCCCGCTCGAGGCTTCTTGAAAGTTGCCAGACTGCCTTCAGGCTGGTTTCGATTCTTTGACTTCTTGCCAGATGATGGAGTTTGATTCTTAGCAATCTCCTTAGCAGTAAGCTCATAAGTAAGAGCTTTCTCGATAAATTCGGCCAGAGTGGTGCAATTGTGGTTAAGCAACTGCATCCGCATACGAGGTTTCAACCTATTGCTGAAATACTTGATCTTGTCTGCCTCAGAGTGAATAATAGACGAGGCAAAAGGAAGAAGCTCCTGAAATTTCTCGGCAATGGCGAGAACATCATCGTCCGCTGAGAGGTCGGGTGTGAGTAATTCTGATAACTTGGCCTCTCTGAGTGGGGCCGGATAATACCTCTCCATCATGAGAGTCTTGAATTGATCCCAAGTACACGATCCGTCTGTGGGCTTCAACGATAACCACCATGAATGAGCGCTCTTACCCAGATAGTAAGCCGCAACTGAAACTTTATGCCCTTCGGGGCAATCCACCATAGCAAATAACTTCTCGAAATGCTCAAGCCAATGAACAATATCCACCGGCTCAAACGAGCCCTCAAAGGTAGGTGGTCTTTGGCGAAAGATGTCCCCAATAATACTGCTCACACCCCTCTCCTGCCCCTGAGGTGGCGGCGGAGGAGCCTGCTGATTCTGAGTAGCTGAGTTCTACATCGTCTCCATGAGGCATGCCACTTGAGTCATCTGGGCCATCATGCCCTGCATAAAAGTGAGTGGGTCAACCCGAACACCCTCTGAATGAGATGTGTCCCGGGTACGACTCCCTGACAATGAATGATCATTTCCAGGAGAATGAGTGGTGGCGTCGCTGCTCGATGAATTAGCATTATTCCTCGCGTTCGCACGTGTGTTCACACGAGTTCTCGGGGTTCGGCCCGCACCGCGGCCTCTTCCCCCGCGTCCTGTGCCAGCTCTTTCCATACTGAAGTGGGAAAGTCACAAGATGATTATATATCTCACATGAATATCACATTATGATTATGTTATGAAATGATGAAAATGAGCACACGCGCACAAACACACTGATTACATGAATGATCAACTGAAGTGACGAGATTATCTGATGAAACTCTTGAAATGATTATATTGAACAAGTTAACAAGATTAATGATATGATCCTCAAGATCAACAACTGAACAGTGAGATGAACTGAGTGATTAATGAGTTAACATGATCGATATGATCAAAATGAAAATGATTATTGAGGATTGTTGAATGTTGAATGATGAATGAGTGATTCTTATTGCCAGAAATTATACCATGGCATCAGAAATCTTACTGTTCATTGGTCTGAGGGGCTCGGCTCTTTCACAGGTCACACGTGACGTAAAAGTCCAATGATACTAGTCTGATGAACGATGATTTCAAATGAGACATGACTCGGAAGATAGTATTCAAAACCATGCTCCGATACCAGCTCTGTAACACCCCAATCTAGGCGGATATTACAGTGCGGTGGACCCCCATCTGGGACCCACCAGACGAATGAAAATTAATGATTTAAATAATATAATTGTAGTACCAAACCACATTATATCATTAAATTACTCCGATGAGAAGTTTCATTACAACACACCCAGGATAATACAGAATACATGTATATTTTATATGAAGATAAAATATACAACACGGAATAAATGAGTATTCAAATGGAAGTGTGCAGCGGAAATAAGAATGAAGAAAACATGAAGACTGAAAAGGACTGGGGCCCCCTACTAGTATCACTGGGACTCCTCGCCGTCAACGTTCTCTTCCCGTGCCTTAGCCTTGCCATGACCTGAAAACAACATCCTCCATCGGGGTCCGTTACACAGAACAACAATCCTCAAGAGTTGAACAATATACAACAATCACATAAATGAATTAATGAATTAAGTTGAATGATGAGCATCAATGTACACCCGAATGAAAAGCGTGAGAGCACAAATAGCCGAGTGTCCGGAGCCCCGCATATACACCCGCAATTGGCCTAATTAGTCTCACGGTCCAATGTGTCCGTAGTCCCGCGTATACACATTACCGTGCGCACAGTCCAATGTGTCTGGAGTCCCGCATATACACAGGACCATAGTGTGCCCGACTAAAATTTCACACACGCGCCAACCGGCCATGCAATATAATTCCGGAAGATCACTAGAACAAAAATGACCAAGGTGAGGAGTAATGAATAGAATCTGATAAGGATCACGAACGACTCACCGAGATGAAATAATGATACAACGAGTGATAGCTTCAATGAAATGATTTTGGAACCGTCGTTCCTCGTGAGTTACATGATGAGTTGATAAATACAAGTCTTGACATGAACGATATATTATGAGTGAATTACATGTATGAATGAACAACAACGTAAGGAATGAATATCCTTTTAACCGAGTAAGAATTTACTTACACAACACCGATGAAGAATGTCCTTCCACGAACAAACATCCTAAATAAGATGTCGGTCGCTCGAACATCCTTGAATAACATAATTACCAACAACCCGATCAACATACAAATCAAACACGATTATAACTAACTCGAAATGTCGATACGACTAAACTAAGTTCATTGGGGCATTATATCAAACACGTTGTAAACAATCTTCGATTGTTTACAACCAATTCTCAATTAATCGATACCAAACTTCCAAGGAGTGATACAATCCAACAAAAACATCTTCAATACCATCAATAATCCAATATGAATATCCAATTCTAGATTTTCAAAAACATCTAATCGAAAACCCCCAAATCCAAATCAATATTCAAGGTGTTCTTGAATAAACCCAAATAATTCGATGATAATCCTTAACAATACATAATCACAAGTACATCACTTCATATATCATGATCATCACGTCTAAACATCATGACCCAACACAAAATCGAAATCCAAAGTGTTGAAGAATTTACCTCTTGAGGATCCAAAATACTTTGATCCAGTGAAATCATGTTAGATCGACTATCCAAGCTTTACAAACGAATGAAGATGATGAAGACCGAACACCCAAGTGATTGATGATGAAAAATCTCTCCCTCAAGCTCATTCTCTCAGAAACAAGGTAAAGAAGTGGTGAAATGAGCATAAAAATCCCGTTCAATCCTTTAAATACAGCTCCGAGTTACGCCCGTAACTCACCTCTCTTACGGCCGTAACTTCCAAGGTCAACGGCCTTACGGCCGTAACAAAGCCCTCCTTACGGGCGTAACTCAGCCTCGTCGAGAAATCTGCCGACAGTCATACGGCCGTACCCGCACGTGCCTTACGGGCGTAACTAGACTGTTACGGCCGTACTCGGCATGACTTACGGGAGTAAGAAACTTTCGTCGAAACTGACCGGGCACCCTGCTCGAGTCGTACGGCCATAATCGGCCAAGCCATACAGCCGTACCTGCCTCAACTTACGGCCATATGCCGCAACCCTTACGGCCGTATCTCACCTTCGGCCAAAACAACCTTAAGCCAACAAATGCATTTTACGGGCGTAATGCATGATTAGTTACGGCCGTAACTCATTGCTGGAAGTGAAGAAAATGCGACAACTCCATCTACTCGCTACAACGGTGAATGATCCGACATAAAATACTTGTACGAATGTAATTAAGTCCAATAACACGTGATAGATGATACTTCCAACACACGACTACCATTCACGATGATTATGATAATACTCTCGTCTCGATCCTCAAACAGAGATAAATGACGATTGGTAATTGATACACGGTAACAATATGCCAACGATAAATACAAATGAATGAATCATGAATGATGAGTGATTATTAATGAGTGAAAATTACTGAGTGACAATGACTGACTGATAATTACTGAATGATAATGAATGAATTACAACCGTGTATTACATGATTTCTCAAATTTCCATTCGATTCCATCAAATGGCTACCAGGACGAACAAGAAATGCAGAGGAGAAACTTCTCAATCCTCATCTTCACCCCCTGGAGAGCCGATTTTTAGGAATTCTCAAGCCGCAAAGATCTTCAAAGAAGTGTTAATCGAAGAAGAGGTAACTTCGAGTCACCATTTTGACTTTGAATCTTTGAACTCAGTTGGTATTGGAATAGAAGAATTTTTTGACATGCTTGGTATCAATCGTTACGTAAGTCTTGCTCGCCCGATTTTCGTTGATTGCGTACGGGAATTCTACGCAAATTTCTTTGTGACTTATGATTCTGATGGATTAGCCGTTGTCAACTCCATTGTTCACGGTAAACCTATCATGTTTGACACTGCAAAATTATCTGAGATATTTGGTCTCCCTAATGAGGGATTTTGTTGCAAAGGCCAATTTGCCGCTTCGGATGAAGTGATTGATAATTTTTCTGACGATGAAAGCTATGGTGTTCATGAAGCTAAAGTTCGTTATTTCTTGTCGGACAAAGCTGTGATTGAAGTTAATATGGGTCGATTTGAAAACAATGACTTTGGAATCAATATTCGTCTACTTCATGATGCTATTACTAGATGCCTAATGTCTAAGGTCAATGCTCAGCAGCGTCTAGTAAATATCGACATGGAAGTCATATATCATGTTTGGAAGGACCACCAAGTAAACTTTGCTTCGATTGTACTAAGATGGGTTGTGGAAAAAAGACTGATTTTCCACAATAAGAGCTATGCCAAGGTCGACCGTCAGTGCAAGTCCGGAATGCCTATCGGTTCCATTTTGATGGAGATTTTTGAGAGCCTTGGAGTTGATCTTACAGGGCTACATGGGGTCGCCATCCCGAGGGGGAGCCTAGTACATGAGGGTACCATCCGGACCATGAAATATCTTCGAACGCAAAACCGTGGATGGGTGTACTTCGCCTACCTAAAGGACGGCGATCGTTTAGTCGAGGGTGGTGTCCTACCGCGACCGGAGGAGAGGATCACATCTCGAGGCCTTGCTCATGATCGGCCTCATCTTACTACTCAGCCAGGGCCTTCCCGACCGATACAGGAGAGTTCCTCGTCCAAGATGATCGCTCGTATGGATAAGCTGGAAAAAGAAATGAGCGAAATCAAAATTATGGTTAAAAGTATATGTACTCATCCCTACACCTCCAGAAGCCGACCTGGATTAGCGGATTTTCTTTCCTATGATGAATATTCTGTTTTGTTAAAGACCAACATTCCATGCATTTTTTCTATGTTTTTTGTCATAAACTCTTGCTACCTTCTTTTTACTTGAATGAATTTATTCTTGACGATTTTCATTGCTATCTTTTATTATTCGTTGCTATTTCATTGATATTCGTTGAATATTTTGTGTTTCAATGTCTTGCTCTTACAAGTTCTCTTGTCTTTTTGTTAATGACAAAAAGAGGGAGAAAAATATGTTTAGTTTTTGAAATATCCCTTGTTCGTTTCAGGGGGAGTATTATTCAGGGGGATAGTTTTTCTTAAAATCTTTCGAATCTCCAAAGCTCGTCTTTTTCAAAAACTCCCATATAAATTTTGTCATCATCAAAAAGGGGGAGATTGTTGGTACAATATTTTTCATAATTCATTTTATATATTTTGATGATGAGTTACTTAACCAAAATTTATTTTACATATTTTTCTACACTTAACATACGTAAACCACTCCTATCTAACGTAGGTAACACTCACAATTTTGGCAAGCGTTTTTCTGCAGGTAACGTACATAATACATCTTACATAACGTACATAAGGTTCGAAATTCTGCCCGTTGCAGGTCAATATAAAAAGTCATTAGCCGTTACACCAAGTCTACTCATTCAACGGATCTTTGACTGAAAAATAACGTACGTAATCAACCTTTGCATAACGTACGTAACAAGTTTCATCATATGTCACTGAACTATTTTTAATAGTTCATTACGTCCGTTACACAAGATGTGTAACGTACGTAAAATCAGTAACGTACGTAATCAGGCATACGTAACGTACGTAAGGATTGTCACTGCTCCAATGGGAAACTCACCTCATGAAGGCTATAAATAGCACCATTCAAGGATTTGGAAGACACACAACTTATCTGAGCTTACAAGCATACTCAAGCTATTTCAAGCAAATATTTCGAGAGATATACACATTCCATGTTGTGATACGAGAAGAATTGTTCTATATTTCTTATCTATATTCTTGTATCAAAGAGCGATATATCTTGTAAAGTCGAGTGTTCTACTCACAATTGTTTTATTGTAAGGTTGTCTTGTACCCGAAAAAACAAGAGTGTTTTAGTGAGGTTGTTCTTGAGCCCGAAAATCAAGAAATTGTAAGAGTTGGCACTAAACTAGAAAGTGCATTCTAAGTTTCTAAGAAAAGTCCTAGTCGATAAAACTAGGTAGGGGACGTAGGATTTGTTAATAGCCGAACCTCTCGAACAATTTCTTGTGTTCTTTCTTTTCCGTATTTTATTTACTCCGATATTTTAGCTTCCGCACAAAAAGAGTTCAAAACTCTTATCTGCACTATTTAACCCCCCCTTCTAGTGGCTGTACCAATTCAACAATTCAGTGATCTTGTTGGAGTTACCACATCATGGTATTCTCGTACGTGGTTGATCCTTTGTCGATCTTGTGTTGAGTTATCGTGTCATTCATATTCCTGTTTTGATGCATTGGTTGTTTATCATTTTGATTGTGTGAGCATTCATGCCTTGTATTGATATCCGGGACTTGCCATTGTCTCGGGACAGTTGGTTTACAGATGTGCCATGTGATATCGGTTTTATCAGGATTGGGATCCGATTGTGCGATCCAACGGATAGAATCGGACTTGGCCAGATTATTCTATATTGGGGATATGTTTATGTTTGAGAATCTTGGTATCGTTTCGGATACAGTACACATGGTTACTTTTGAATTCATTCATCACTTAAGGACGCGAGACGTGGATTATGGTAAGGATTGATTTGTAATGGATTGTGACTGGTTGGTAAGGTTACTTCGGTAAGATTACATGGGGAATGTTCTTACTCTGTAAATTATGTTGATATGTAATTGTTTTTGTGATGTGATCGTTATCATTATTGAGTATTATGGCGGACCCCGTCGTGGGCTTTATCTTTTAGGTACTCGGAGTTCGAGTTAGTAGCAGTCGTGAAGGAATGAGCTTTCCGGTGATACTGGCTATGGCATCCTTGTTGGGATTTGTGTATTCTTTTCTGTTTTTTATAATTTCGCTGCAAATGTATTTAATTATGTCTCTATTCGCTCCGTGTGAAATTTTATAATGGCTTTCAGTATTTTTCCAACTCGTTTTTACTTTCTAAATGCCCTTTTGGCATCTTTTCCTTGTGCCTTCAAATGGTATTTCATTACGGTAATTAAGAATGACGTTTTTAAAAATATTTGAGTATTTAAAACATTACCATTATTGGCCTTTTGGCATTTATTTAACAATGCAGGGCCCATGGCGTTGTAATATTCCCGATCGGTTTTGGGGTGTTACAGAATATGGTATCGGAGCTTGGGTTTCTTAAAACCCGGGCATGTGTGTTATGTGGCTCTACCGGTGCGGTAGTAGCGACACTTTTGAAAATAATTTTCTGACTTTCGAGTCAAACTAATTTTGGAAGTTTCAAAATTTTTGAAATATTTTCAAATTTCTATATTTGCGATGCCGGTGTGTTGTTATTGTGTTGAGACTTTGTATGGGAGTCATGTGCTAGTATCATGGGAGATCATCGGCTTCATGGACTTGTAAGTATGTCCTTTCAGTTATTTGGTTTTTATGATGATTATTTGAACATGGTGACATGATTTTAAGATATTTCGGGATTGAGATATAGATTATGACAGGATTTTAAGTTTCGAGGACGAAACTTATTTAAGTGGGAAGATATATAATATCCTAGAATTTCGCTAAGATTCTTTGCATTATTTTATCTGAGTTGTACCGTACAGAGTGAGACCGATACAGTATGGGTGGATAATTTTGGGAACTGTGACAATCGTGCCAGTATATCTATCGAGGCTATATTTAATTCTAGGATATTACATGCTTGTTATGTTTTTGGATGCCGGATATACTGTATGAGTATTTGTACAATTACCGTACTTGGTCGACAGTTGTCTTCGAGGTATCGTGCATCAGAAGTATCATATGAGAATGATATTGGGACGAGCATATGTATTCAGTATGTGCGTAGACGTATCCAGTATGTCGAGACGGACAGGAACAGTTGGATTTTGGCCAAGTATAGAAGGTCATCACGTACGCTAGCTTTAAAGACTTACGTACGCTAAATTCTACATTTTACGTACGTTATGCATAAGGCATTACATACGTAACAAGAGGAATCGGACAGGTCCGAGCTGTGGTCGGCAGGTGGGGCCCTGTGTCGGCAGCTTTCGGCGCGGATCTGGACAGGTGAGTCAACGGATGGATTTACGTATGTTATACAGGGTGTATTACGAACGTAATACAAGCATATACTGTAGCAAGTCAACGTACGTGTTACGTACGCAATGGATTAAGCGTTACATATGTTAGGAGGCAGCTGGCTGAGTCGTGGCCGTAAGGACCTGCAATGCCACATGTGTTCCGGCAGTGACTCACTGGATGGCCGATCATGGTCGGCAGTGACTCGCTGGGATGGCGGATCACGATCGGCAGTGACTCGTCAGGACTGGCCGATTACGGCCGTAAGGTTGTGGTTGGGTATGGCCATAAGGCCTATTAAGTACGTCAAGGGACTGCCGATAACAGTCGTAAGGGTGTCAGCCAAATTGGGCAGTAGGGTAGCCATGGCCGGTTATGGGCGTAAGGGATCAGCAGGACTTGGCTATTTAATTGCCTGGGCACGGGTCACTTGGCCATTTCCACATTTTCTTCATTCTTTTTGCGATCCTTCATCAGAAATCGATGGTTTTGAATGGGAGCATCATAGAGCATCATTTTTTGGAAGTTTGATTCATGTCTAACATAATCTTTCGCCCGGATCGAAGGTAAGAACACTTGAACCCTTGGTTTTGGGGATTTTTGGAGTTTCATGATGTTTTGGCCGGTTTCATTCGTTTTAACTCAGATTGTTGATAGAACTTCATTGTATTCTCGGAATCATTCATTATTTTTGAAGTTTTTTGGAACAAATTCGAGAATTTCTCCGTTGATCGATAAAATTGGACTATGCCCTCAAAGTGTCTGATAAATTGCTTCAATGGGTAGAACTTGGGAAGTTCTATATGTTTTCGTAGAATTGTGATTGAATTGATATCGTTGTGATTTAGGAACGAACTTTTGAAGGAGGTTGGATCGGGACTCTTTCCTTTCGTCGATTTCTTCGCACCGTGTTAATCAAGGGAAATGTTTACTTGTGTATTTCATCTTCTAAGAGGTATGTTGGATAACTCCTCTCTTCTATTCGGATTTTGATATTGTAGTTGACGTTCTTCTTCGTGTAACGATGGTTACGGTGTTGTTTTTGTGAATCTTGAAGTTGTATGAATTGTATATTGAGGAACAAAATGATATATGCCTTGGATTATGAATTAGATGATGGTTTATATGTTAGCTATAAACATGATTATGGAGTAATTCATGTTCTTAAAGAACTCTTGAGTGATATACGTCGTGATTTTATGGGAATTGGAAGGATTACGGTTGATTTTGGTATATGGTTATTCGTGATGATAACCGGTAATTGTATTTCTATGAATTTACTAAGATGAGCCGTGTTAATCCGGAACTAAGGTTGAAGTCGGAATCATGAATGATAAAATTGATTATTATCGAATTGCGGCTTGTATTCGTATTGTTTGAATTGTAATGGTTTGGTTTCATTTGATCGAGATATCATTGAACCGTCGTGTTTTATTGGTTGGTCATATCGGTTGTTGATTTTTATCAAACGTATCGTTAATTGATCATTGCATTAGGTTGCGTTAAGTGATCCTTGATGATTAACCGTTGAGCTGCGATTGGAATTGGAGAATGCATGGGTCGCCTTGGTCAGGGCTGCGGAGCTTGTAGATGAAGATGACGGGATTGGTAACAACTTCATCGTACCGGTATCAAGGCAAGTTATGCTTGCTCAGATCATAAAGTTTAATAAATGGTTTCGATTTCATTTCATTTATGATTCATATAGCAATGGTATTATGGAATATGAATTGCCATGATGAGGGTATGTATATTATGCTTAAATAAATCATAATGTATATGATTTTAAAGATGTCTAGTGGAAACGGAGACATGAATTATATTTGGACTATTGTACGAGAAGTTAGATATCAAGGTTGGTTATCGTTGAACTCGAGATGGTGGTTGGTGTTAATGATGGACTGTACTTCATTTTAGATTGTTCGGATAACCATGTGTTCGTTCAGGGATGTTGGTCATGGAAAGGTTAGCGTATCCAGCTGGAGGTAAATTAATATTGCTAGATTATGATAATCATCCTGTTGCATTATTGCATGTGTGTGCTGGCACTTCATGTGGCGAGTGTGCATCATTGTTTGTTACGTTTTATGATGTGCTCTTTCTTTGAGCTGTAATCTGTTGGGCCGATGTGTTAGAGGATAAGAACTAAATGGCACCTATGTTCTGGGGTATTCCTGTGTGGATACTTTCGTGACCCTTGGTTGCGACCTTGGGGAATTTTGTGATTGCATGAAATGTGTTAGGGGATAAGACCTAAATGGCACCTACGTTCCGGAGTATTCCTGTGAGATGCCTCTGTGACCCTTGGCTGCGGCCTTGGGGTTTATGTGTTAATATTATATACATTGTTGAGCATGCTGTGAACTGTGTCTGACGAAAATATGACATTGTGGTCGTGTTGGTCTTTCATGATCGAGTTATTGTTGCTCACATGGAAAGTCTTATGATCCTTGATGGATATGCGTTTCTTCGAGATTTGTTGTCATGTTGTATCGTGGCATATCTGGAGTCAGATACGTTCTGATCGTTCAGGTGTAGGATTTTCGGGGCGGTCACGTGTAGCATATGTTGGTTTCGACCTCATATTAAACCGTGCATACGAGATGTACTTCGTGAGGCTGATTAGGTACAAGACCAGACGTGTATCTGATCAATACCCGTGGTTGGCTTGTACACGGACACATGTCTGGATCGGGCATATCTTGACGTCCATCTTGAGTCTTATTGATTGGTCGTTCACAGTTCATGTAAAATCGGATCTGTTCTACAGTCGGGTTGTCTTTGAAATCCCGTATATATGATTTGTATATAGTTGACGATTTTATTCTCTCGTGTATCTGTCACCGTTGACCCATTATTAATCTCGTTTGGAGTTCACCCTGTCATTGGTAATCTCGTTCATTATTGATCCTATTTGGGGGTTGCCTTACCATTGGTGTTCTCGGTTGTTAGTCCTTGATTGATCTTGTTGGAGGTTACCGTGTCATCGGTATTCTCGGTTGTTGATCCCGTATTGCTCTTGTTGGAGTTTACCGTGCCATCAGTATTCTCGGTTGTTGATCCTTCATTGATCTTGTTGGAGTTACCACATCATGGTATTCTCGTACGTGGTTAATCTTTTCTCGATCTTGTGTGGAGTTATCATGTCATTGATATTCCCGTTTTGATGCATAGGTTGTTTATCATTTTGATTGTGTGAGCATTCATGACTTGTATTGATATCCGGGACTTGCCATTGTATCGGGACAGTTGGTTTATAGATGTGCCATGTGATATCGGTTTTATCAGGATTGGGATACGATTGTGCGATCCAGCGGACAGAATCGGACTTGGCCAGATTATTCTATATTGGGGATATGTTTATGTTTGAGAATCTTGGTATCGTTTCGGATACAGTACAGATGGTTACTTTTGAATTCATTCATCACTTAAGGACGCGAGACGTGGATTATTGTAAGGATTGATTTGATATGGATTGTGACGGGTTGGTAAGGTTACTTCGGTAAGATTACATGGGGAATGTTCTTACTCTGTAAATTACGTTGATATGTAATTGTTTTTGTGATGTGATCGTTATCATTATTGAGTATTATGGCTGGCCCCGTTGTGGGCTTTATCTTTTAGGTACTCGGAGTTCGAGCTAGTAGCAGTCGTGAAGGGATGAGCTTTCCGGTGATACTGGCTATGGCATCCTTGTTGGGATTGGTGTATTCTTTTTTGGTTTTTATAATTCCGCTGCAAATGTATTTAATTATGTCTCTATTCGCGTTTGAAATTTTATAATGGCTTTCAGTATTTTTTCAACTCGTGTTTACTTTCTAAATGCCCTTTTGGCGTCTTTGCCCTGTGCCTTCAAATGGTATTTTTTACTGTAATTGAGAACGACGTTTTTAAAAATATTTGAGTATTTAAAACATTACCGTTATTGGCCTTTTGGCATTTATTTGGCCCGTTTGCGAAAATGATTTTAGCCTTGTGGGTTCCAATGTGGGGCCCACGGCACTGTAATATTCCCGGTTGGTTTTGGGGTGTTACACCACCCCTCCGTGGACTCCTACCGAGACCCGTCGGATCTAACCCGTAGTGGTTAAAAGCAAAGCTCGTCGATCCACCCCTCTGTGGACCCCTACCAAGACCCCGTCGAATCTAACCCGTAGTGAGCATACACACGCACCAATTCTTCATGTAATACTATCATGTTAAGAGTGTAAGTTCATAAGAGTACTTGCCTCGATTAAACAACCACGAAGAACGGAAAAGATTACGACCGCGGTTGCGAGAAACCAAACACCGAACCTAGACTATTCGTCAAACACAATTACAACAACTTGACAAGACATCGGTAACGGAAAACACCCGGAAACCCATCTATGATTCATGTAATTTCATACGACAAAATCGACGAGGGCGGACAACAACCCCAAACCCTCTCGATTTCAAGAACACATCGAAAATCACCATAATTCGTAGGAAACACATAAACACTACTAAGATTAATCATACCCATCAAGGATTAATCAATAATACGAAACAAATCGGACAAAAAACCAAAAACCGCAAAATTTTCCAAAAATAGGGTTCTAGGAGATTTACATTGATTCAATCTGTAAGATATGTTTAGATGATGATAACTTGGTGCTGGAGACTCAAAATCATGGATGGATGATGATACCAGATCAATTTCAAGCTCCCAATGCTCCAAATCGCCTAAACCTCAGAGAAGAAGAGAAGAAAATGAGAAATGAGGCTGCTCCGGTCAACTCTCTGGTTTTTATAGCCAGAGAGTTATTAGTGTGCGCTAACCATCAAGGTTAGCGTGCGCTATCCGGCCAAAAACCAGTCCAGAACCTACGGTTCTGGAACGTTAGCGTGCGCTACCAGGAAATAGCGTGCGCTAACCGACCCATGATAGCGCACGCTATCGGGCCATACCGTGCGCTACCTGAATATCAGTCGTGTCTATAAACATTCTGCCCAGTACTGGACTGCCGGATTCGCGCGCTACCGGCCACTCTGCACGCGCTAAGCCCAAACGATAGCGTGCGCTAGAACAACATCTTAGCGTGCACTAATCTACTCTTCCAGAGAGCAGAGGGCAGAAACCGACTACTGCCACTGCTGGGCCGGAGATACTAGCGCATGCTACAAAACAAGTGTAGTGTGCGCTACCAAAGTATAGTAGCGCGCACTAACTAACATCAATAGCGTGCGCTAGGCAGCTGGTGCAAAACGGCTCAAACATCCAAAATGCGCGAAACGAGATCGAAACATCAAACGGAAGCTCACAACACGGATAATAACATACGATAGATTTACGGCAACCCCAAAACGGCAGTTCCAAACAACAATCTCGAGAATCAGAACAAGTAGAGACAGAAAGGCCAACAAATGCGGAATTGAGTAAAATAAGTCCGAAAATAAGTATTCCCAAAATACCCATATGGTTACACACGAGCCACCAAAACAAGAAAAACACAAAATCATGAAAGTGCCGGAAAAATAAAAATGCGGATATTACATTCTACCCCTCTAAAAATAAGTTTTGTCTCGAAACTTAAGAAACGAACAACTCGGGATACCTAGCACGCATGTTATCCTCCGTTTCCCAAGTGGCCTCCTCAACACCATGCGTCGACCACTGCATCTTGACCAAGGGAATGGTTTTATGCCTCAGTCGCTTCTCACGATGCTCCAATATCTTCAAGGGGCGCTCCTCGAAGGTAATATCCTCGGAGACATCAATCTCACCATAGTCGATGACGTGACTAGGGTCCGGAACATATTTCCTCAACTGGGAAACATGGAAAATGCTATGAACGTGACTCAAGACCGGAGGTAACGCCAACTGGTATGCCAACTCGCCGACTCTCTCGAGAATCTCAAAGGGCACAATAAATCTCGGGCTCAACTTTCCCTTCTTCCCAAAGCGAAAAACTCCCCGCGTCGGCGACACCTTTAGCAAAGCGTGGTCTCCCACCTAGAATTTCAAAGGTCGTCGACAGACGTCAGCATATGACTTCTATATGCTCTGAGCAGTCAACGTGCTCTCCCGAATCAGTTCCACCTTCTGCCTCATCTCCATAATGATATCCGGTTTGGTCCCAACCAAATCGGACGCCTCGTTCCAGCAAATCGGCGATCGAAATCGCCACCCATAAAGCACCTCAAACAGTGCCATTCGAATCGACGTGTGCCAACTATTGTTGTATGTGAAATCGATCAATGGCAAATGCTCCTCCCAGTCACTGCTCCAATCAAGAGCACAAGCACGTAACATATCCTCAAATGTCTGGATAGTGCATTCTGACTGCCCATCTGACTGAGGATGAAAAGAAGTACTCAGACGCAACCGACTACCCAACGCCTTATGTACTGCCTGCCAAAAATACGACACAAAACGGCTGTTATGATCCGAACCAATAGACTTCGGAGTATCGTGAAGCCTCACAATCTGATCAATAAACACACGAGCCAACCTCTCCAGACCCCAAGTATCCTTGATGCCCAGAAAGTCTGCCGACTTGGTCAGACTATCCATAATCACCCAAACCATATTCATACCAGACTTCGATCTCGGTAAGCTCGTGATGAAGTCCATCGAAATATCTTCCCATTTCCATTCCGGAACGGGAAGAGACTGCAGTAATCCGGCTGGCCGATGATGCTCGATTTTGACCTGTTGACAAGTCAAACATCTCGCTACAAACCGTGCGACCTCCTCCTTCATGTCACTCACCCAAAAATTCCTCCCCAGGTCCTTGTACATCTTACTCGAACTAGTATGAACTGAGTAAGGCGTAGCATGGGCCTCTCGCAAAATACTCTGCCTCAATTCCAAGTCATTCAGTACATAAAGCTGACCCTGGAATCTCAACACGCCATCCTCGTGAATCACAAATCCAGGAGACTTTCCCTTCAGAACATTCTCTCAGATTTGAGTAATCATTGGATCCTACATCTGCTTCTGCTTAATTTCATCGACCAACGACGACGAAATTTCCAAAGCGCAAAGTTGCCCGGAAGCTCCTGGTAACACAATCTCAACACTCAACTCAATAAAATCTCGTTGAAGCTCAGATCAAGACGTAAGCATCTCGAGCGTCCGCAACGCAACCGGTTTTCGACTTAAGGCATCCGCCACGACGTTCGCCTTGCCCGGATGATAAAGGATCTCGAGCTCATAATCCTTAATTAACTCCAACCACCTCCTCTGCCTAATATTCAACTCCCGCTGTGTAAATATGTACTTCAGACTTTTATGATCGGTAAAAATCTGACACGCAGAGCCAAATAGATAGTGACGCCAAATCTTGAGCGCAAAGACAACTGCTGCTAACTCTAAATCGTGAGTAGGGTAGTTGAGCTCGTACGGCCTCAACTCTCTCGACGCGTACGCAATGGTTTTGCCGTGCTGCATCAATACGCACCCAAAACCCTGACCCGAAGCATCACTATAAACGGCAAAACCCTCGTTGCCACACGACAACGCTAAAACCGGGGCTGAAGTCAAACGCCTTTTCAGCTCCTCAAAACTCGACTGTCTCTCGTCATTCCAGACGAACTTCTCAGATTTCTGGAGGAACTGTGTAAGTGTTCGAGCCAGTTTCGAGAACCCCTCGACGAACCTACGATAGTATCCAGTCAAACCCAAGAAACTACGGACCTCCTTCACATTCTTAGGTGGTGCCCAGTCCAACACTGCCTCAACCTTCTGAGGATACACCCTCGGCTGAAATCACGTGACCCGGAAACATCACTTCCTTCAGCCAGAACTCACATTTCGAGAACTTCGCATAGAGTTGCTTGGTCCTCAAAATGTCTAACACCACTCGCAGATGATGCGCGTGCTCATCCTCATTCCTCGAATAAATAAGTATATCGTCAATGAAGATGAGGACACACTTATCCAAATACTCGATAAAGACCTTGTTCATCAACTGCATGAACATTGTCGGCGCGTTAGTCAACCCGAAGGGCATAACCACAAACTCATAGTGTCCGTATCTCGTCCGAAAAGCTATTTTCGGGACATCGGACTCCTTCACCCGAAGCTGATAGTACCCTGATCTCAAGTCAATCTTCGAGAATATCTCCCTGCAACTGATCGAACAAGCCATCAATCCTTGGCAAGGGATATTTGTTCTTGATGGTCACCTTGTTTAGCTCGAGATAGTCGATACACAGACGCAGTGAACCATCCTTCTTCCGCACAAATAGAACCGGTGCGCCCTAAGGCGAAGTGCTCGGTCGAATATATCCTGACTCAAGAAGCTCACTCAACTCCTTCTTCAACTCAGCCATCTCTGAAGGTGTCATGTGATACGGTGCCTTCTAAATCAGATCCGCATCCGGTTCTAACTCAATAGCAAACTCTACCTCACGGTTCGGTGGCAACCCCGACAACTCGTCAGGAAAGACATCCGAGAACTCACTAACGACGGGAATAGATGGAAACTCAACCCCACCACTCTCCATCTCCAAGGCGTAACACCAATAACCAGTAGACCCCTTCCACAGGAGTCTCATCGCCTTCAAAGCGTTAATAACGAACTTCTGGTTTCCCCTCTTTCGCCCTGCGAAAGAGTGCTTGGTGCCGTCCTCGGCCAACATAGTGATGATTCTTGTGCGGTAGTTCATGATCACGCCATGCCGCTCGAGCCAATCATCCCCGAGAATCAAATCCTCACCCTCAATGCTCACAACAATAAGATTAGAGAGCCAAGCCCTCTCACAAATATACACAGAACAGTCTCAGACCTCTCGATCACCGACGATCCTATCACCGCTAGGAAGTTTAACGATGAAAGGCTCACAAGGCGATAGACAATCGAGACTCAAATGGCAAACACACTCCAGAGAGATGAATGAATGTGTGGCACCCGAATCAAAAAGCACAATGATAGGATGCGACTGGATATGAACGGTACCTGTGGCCACGGTGGTTGTTGGGTCATCGGCGCTCCTCACTGGAAGCTCCCCCTATAGTGGTCTGACCCCGACCTCTCCCTTGACTGACACTCGGTGGAGACTGAGAAGCAAAAGACCCTTGGTTTACGCTCGGTTCCCTAGGCGCTGAGCACCAAGAGTTCTCTCTCTATCAGCACAGAAAGCCGCTTTGTGGCCCGGATGGCCACATCGATTACACGTCAGCAGAGGACTCAAATAATTACGACTGATGTGGCCCAGTCGGCCACAGTTAAGACATTTCATATTGCGGGAAGGAGCACTGGTAGCCCCGCGGAAACCTCCAGTAGAACGAGCTGGACCACCACCAGTGGGTAAGTTAGCAGACTGAGATTTCTACTAACCTCCACCTTTGTTGCCCTAAAAATTTTCGGTGGACTTTTGCTTCTTGTCTCTCGAGCCGCCTCACTGGCAATCACAGACATATCATAAGCAAGGGCTCTACTCTGATAATCCTTTAAGGTGGTGCAGACGAGCCCAGACATGTAGTCACGAATTGACAGTTTCATCCGCCTGGAGAAGTGAAAAATTTTGTCGCTCTCCTCTCCAACCTAGGCCTTCACGAAGCCCAACTCCCAGTTGAAATCAGCAATGTCCTGAGAAATGGGGATATCCCGAGGCTGAGCATCAAAGAAGGCATCGACTCGAGCCTGTTTGACCAGCCACGGGCAATATTCGGTCTCCATCAGGTCTTTTTAATCATCCAATGAAGCAACGCGGTCCTTGGGCTCAACAGCCTCCCACCAATGAGTAGCATCCCCGGTGATAAAGTATTGGGCAATAGGAACTTTACGATCCTAGGGACAATTGGTGGCAATAAAGACTTTTGATATCTTCTTGATCCACCCCTCCCAGCCAATCGGGTCTGAAGCTCCTGAAAACTGAGCAGGATGCATCTTGATGATATCCTGAAGCCAACGATCTGCTCCGCCCTGAGCAGCATGGGCCGGAGTCGGGTTCTGAACTGCCTGAGCTATCGCCACCATCTGGTTTACCATTTGTTGCATCATAGCTGCAACACCAAGGTCGGCGCCATCTTGAGTAGAAGCATGGCTATGACGGTCATCGGTACTACCAGCTCCAGAAGAATGCGACGTGGCCGCCTCACCGGCTGCCCCACATCCCCGGCCGCATCCACGACCATGACCACGGCCTCTTCCAGCATCTATATTAGTGTTAAATAAGTAGCAAAATCAATTCGATGATAAGTACGAGAGGAAAAACAATCATAGTTCAAGAGTCGAAAGTACGATACAAGAAACAGAGTAAGGAAAACTTACGGACACTGGAGGTACCGAAATAAAGGCAGCGTGATGACGATGTGCAAAATGAAATACAACTAGGCCCAAATAACCGACAAGTCTAGGTATCCATAAACCTAGTTGCTCCGATACTATTTTCTGTAGCACCCCCAAGATATTCAGGGTATATTACATCGTCGTGGATCCCTACATGGGACCCACTAGGATAGGTGACCAAACACACTCATCAACTCGCGGATTCAACACGATAACACCTCGTCATAAAGACGCAAAACAATAATAATCCACCCGGTTCAACCGGTCAACAACATCACAACCACCCAATGAAAATATAATGGATGAAACAGTTTAATCCGAACAATCAAAAGCTCCTAAGTACTCGAGTACTTCTATTAGTTTACAAGTTGACAATCGATCAAAAGACAGAAAACAATAAAACACCACTCATGCACAATCCTCGTACTGGTCCAGCGCCCGCTGGTCCCGATGAACCTAACCTGAAATTCATAAAACGAATTTCCCCAAGACAGGTCCCACAAAGGGGTTAGCAATTACGCTAGTACAAATAACCAAATGAACAACTTACACCTTACACATATAGTCAAAGCATGCAATACAGAAAAACATCAGTTGAAACACACATTTTCGGAAGCGCCATAAACCAAAACACATTTGTAAAATGCACCACAATTAACCGTCAATCCACCCCTCCGTGGACTCCTATCGAGACCCCGTCGGATCTAACCCGTAGTGGTTAAAAGCAAATATCTTCTATCTACCCCTCCGTGAACCCCTACTGAGACCCCGTCGGATCTAACCCGTAGTGAGCATACACACGCACCCATTTCTCATGCAATACTATCATGTTAAGAGTGTACGTTCATAAGAGTACTTGCCTCGATTAAACGAAGACGAAGAACGGAAAAGATTATGACCGCGATTGCGAGAAACCAAACACCGAACCTAGACGATTCGTCAAGCACAATTACAACAACTCAACAAAACATCGGTAACGGAAAACACCCGGAAATCCATCTATAATTCATGTAATTTCATACGACAAAATTGACGAGGGCGGACAACAACCCCAAACCCTCTCGATTTCAAGAACACACCGAAAATCACCATAATTCGTAGGAAACACATGAATACTACTAAGATTAATCACACCAATCAAGGATTAATCAATTATACGGAACGAATTGGACAAAAACCCAAAAACCCTAAAATTTCCCAAAATAGGGTTCTAGGAGATTTACCTTGATTCAATCTGTAAGATATGTTTAGATGATGATAACTTGGTGCTAGAGACTCGAAATCGTGGATGGATGATGATACCCGATCAATTCCAAGCTCGCAACGCTCCAAATTGCCTAACCCTCGGAGAAAAAGAGAAGAAAATGAGAAATAAGGCTGCTCTGGTCAACTCTCTAGTTTTTATAGCCAGAGAGTTATTAGCGTGCGCTAACCATCAAGGTTAGTGTGCGCTATCCGTCCAAAAACCAGTCCAGAACCTATGGTTCTGGACCGTTAGCATGCGCTACCAGTAAATAGCGTGCGCTAACCGCCCCTCGATAGCGCGCGCTATCGCGCCATAGCCTGCACCACCTGAACGTCAGTCATGTCCAGAAACATTCTGCCAGTATTGGACTGCCGGATTTGCGCGCGCCACTGGCCACTCTGCGCGCGCTAAGCCCAAACGATAGCATGCGCTAGAACAACATCTTAGCGTGCGCTAAGCTACTCTTCCAGAAAGCAGAGGGCAGAAACAGACTACTGCCACTGCTGTGCCGGAGATAGTAGCACGCGCTACAAAACAAGTGTAGCGTGCGCTACCAAAGGATACTAGCGCGCGCTAACTAACATCAATAGCGTGCGCTAGTCAGCCGGTGCAAAACGGCTCAAACATCCAAAATGCGCGAAACACGATCGAAACATCAAACGGATGCTCACAACACGCATAATAACATAGGATAGATTTACGGCAACCCCAAAACGGCGGTTCCAAACAACAATTTCGAGAATCGGAACAAGTAGAGACGGAAAGGCCAATAAATACGGAATTGAGTAAAATAAGTCCGAAAATAAGTATTCCCAAAAACCCATACGGTTACACACAAGCCACCAAAACAAGAAAAACACAAAATCATGAAAGTGCGGAAAAATAAAAATGCGGATATTACAAATAGCTGGAGGAAAGGGCACATCACCTGGAAACCCAATCATTAGTGGACATTCGAACGATAGCCAAACTCCACAGCCACAAATATCTCCAAGCCCACAGGGTGCAAATGCTGGAGGAACAAATCTTGTCTGAACGCCACGAGCATGAAAAATTCCAGATCATGGTGAAGTCTAAGCTGGGAGCTCTGATCGACCTATTTCCCAATTCCACCACTGAAATCGGAGCCCCATCACGAGCATCCCCAATTGTGGACACTCGATTCCATGAGTTCGAAGAGGACGATCCGGAGGAGGATCCGGAAGAGGACCCAGAAGAGGATGCGAGTATGAATTCAGGAGATAATTAGAAAACTCTAGGACTTGGTTACGAACATTAATGTAACTTGTTTTGATGTTTCGTACTTTTGAGGTTTCAGACATTTAGCCTAAGTGCCATGAAACGTAATTATATGACTGGGCGAATAAGCCAGGAGCAACTTGAATCGACTATGTTTTATCCTTATATTATAACTCCATTATCCGCGATTAATTAGCACTCAATCATGCGCTTAAATCTAAATGAAAACATAAATTACTGATAACTCCACATAAGATTGTTAATCCTCACATGCTTCCATAACTTATAATAGATGGCTGACCAAAGGCGTGGACTTCCTCGTATGAACTGTGACGTGCAGCAACATCATAATGATCGCTCACGCACTCCCCCACGAGGAGGAAACGGAAATGATGCTATGGCTCAAGCCCTAGCTCAACTGACAAATTTCCTATAACAACAAGCAACAAACAACAGAAATAATGACGAAACCCACGATCGCACTCTTGAAAGGTTTTTGCGCTTCAAGAAGCCTACTTTCGACGGAGAACCTGATGATCTCAAGGCCGAATTCTGGCTGGAGAGAATTGAAGGATTTTTCAATGCCCTACAGTATACATATTAGCAACGTGTATCCCTGGCTACATTCCGACTCGAAGCCGCTGCCCATGATTGGTTGATGATTATTAACGAGCACTGGACGAGAGAGAACCGTGCCAGGACATGGGATAACTTCTTGACTCATTTTTGAACCCAGTACGTGTCGATAGCAGCCAGAGAAGCTCGACGAGATAAGTTCTACCATTTGAAGCAGGGAACCATAACAGTCGCCCAGTACGAAGCTCAATTCAACACACTCTCCAAATATATGCCCGGATTAGTGGCAACAGAAGAAGATAAGCTGTACAAATTCACTTGAGGACTGAGGCATACACTTCAACAGAGTCTTTTTACTGTTCGACTAATGACACTTGACGAAGCTGTGGAAGCCGCCACCCGGATCGAAAGCGGAACGGCAAGATTAGCTCAACAGCAAAGCCGATTCTCCAACAATTCCAAGAGGCCTGCTACTCGACCAACACCAAGGCCACAACAAAAGTTTCAGATGATGGGAGCTCAGGGGAGTCCAAGCGGAGCAAAAGCACCGGTTCTGAACAAACCAACAACACCTTGCACCCATTGTGGCAGGAAGGGGCATAAGTCAGATTTATGTTGGAGGAAGCTTGGGAAGTGCTTACGTTGTGGCAGTTCAGATCATCAAATCTGAGAATGCCCAGATGTGAACCCTCCGTCGAACAAACCAGCCACTGCAGCTAAGCCAGGAAACAACTGAGGGAAGGCCCAAGCATGAGTGTTTTCTCTAGCTAGACAGGAGGCACCGGAAAACAATGATGTAGTGGAAGGTACACTCCTTATATCCAATCAACTTGCACGGACACTCATAGATCCAGGATCATCCCACTCGTTTGTTGCACCGTATTTTTCTAAGAAACTTGATAGGCTTTTAGAATCCTTACCATTGTGTCTAGAAGTATCTACCCCGATTGGAGTTAGTCAGTTAGCGGATAAAGTACATTCTGCGTGTGATGTGATAATCAGCGGTAACTCTTATTTTGCCAATTTAGTAGTGCTTCCAATATTGGAGTACGACGTTATCCTAGGAATGGATTGGCTGTTTAAACACTACGCACAATTGGATTGTCAGTCTAAGATAGTCAGGTTTTGCGAACCTAACAAACCAATTGTGGAACTAGTTGGGGATACTAGAGTCAACCTAGCACCTATAATATCAGCTGCCAAGGCTAGGAAGGCAGTTGCCAAAAGGGGCAACTGGATTTTTAGCCTTCATCATCAACAAACCCAAGAGTAATTTGGGCATAGAAACCATACGTGTGGTGTCCGATTACCCTAATGTTTTTCCCGAGGAATCAACCTCCCTACCACCTGATAGAGAGGTCGAATTTAATATCGAAACCATGCCCGGAAAGGCACCTATTGCAAAGGCACCATACCGAATGGCACCACTGGAGCTACAAGAGTTGAAGGTCCAACTGAAAAAGTTGCTCGATGTAGGTTTCATACAACCCAGTGTATCACCATGGGGAGCTCCGGTATTATTTGTCAAAAAGAAGGACGGGACATTAAGACTTTGCATAGATTACCGCGAACTCAACAGTGTTATGGTTAAGAATAAGTATCCTCTCTCGAGGATAGATGAATTGTTTGAACAACTCCAAGGAGCTACGGTGTATTCCAAGTTCGATCTTCAACAAGGATACTACCAACTAAAAATTAAGAATGAAGATGTTCCTAAAACTGCATTCCAAACTATATACGACCACTACGAGTTCATAGTGATGCCTTTTGGACCCACGAATGCTCCTGCAACATTTATGGATTTAATGCAGAGAGTATTTCAACCATATATAAATCAATTCGTAGTAATTTTCGTCGATGACATACTCGTGTACTCTAAGATGGAGAAAGATCACGAGAGGCATCTTAGACTAGTGTTGGAAACACTCTGCATAAGTTGTATGCCAAGTACAGCAAGTGTGAATTTTGGTTGAAGGAAGTGGCATTTATGGGCCACATTATTTCTAGAGAAGGGATTGCGGTAGATCCATCTAAGATAGAAACTATTATGGAATGGAAGAGGCCAGAAAATATCACCGAGATCAGAAGCTTTCTTGGACTTGCGGGCTACTACCGCAAATTCATCAAGGAGTTCTCGAAGATAGCGGGACCCCTTACCCGGCTAACCCAAAAACAAGTAAAATTTGAATGGACAGATAAATGCGAAACAGGCTTCCAAGAACTTAAGAGGAAGCTTACCACCGCACCAATACTGACACTTCCAGAAGAAACCCAGAAATTTGTCGTATATAGTGACGCCTGAAAGGATGGCCTCGGTGCTATACTAATACAAAATGGTAAAGTTATCACGTATGCTTCCAGGCAACTCAAAATGCACGAGAAGAATTATCCAACACACGACCTCGAACTCGCAGCAATAGTATTTGCCTTAAATAAATGGCGACATCATTTATACTCCGTCGAATTCACCGTGTTTACGGATCATAAAAGTCTCAAGTACCTATTTTCTCAAAAGGAACTTAATCTCCGACAGAGAAGATGCGTAGAGATTTTAGAAGATTACCATTATGAGATTCAACATCACCCAGGGAGAGCGAATATTGTGGCTGATGCCTTAAGTAGAAAGGCTAGAGTGGCCCGACTCATGGTCCGAGAATGGTAAGCTCTCGAGGAACTGAGCTACCTGAAACCCATTCTTGAAGGTGCTCGTTTAACTTGCGCCAACCTCACAGTTAAATCGAATCTATTGGACGATATTTGATTAGCCCAAGAGAGAGATCCAAAACATCAAGAATCCAAAGACAAGATCGGTAAGGGCGAGAAACCCGAGTTTACGATTACCAAGGATGGAATTGTAAGGTTTAAGGGACGGTTATGCATACTTCATGACGAGGAGCTCAAAAGATGGATTCTCGAAGAAGCTCATTTTTCGAGATATACGATTCACCCAGGAGGTAACAAGATGTACCGAGATCTAAAGAAACACTTTTGATGGGTAAACATGAAGAACCAAGTAGCAGAATTCGTGGCTCGATGCCTCACATGTTAAAGAGTCAAGGCTGAACATTAGCGACCATCAGGACTGTTACAACCGTTAGAAGTCCCTGAATGGAAATGGGAAAAGATAACCATGGACTTCATTATAGATCTACCAACAACAAGGGGAGGCTATAACACCATTTGGCTGATCGTCGATAGATTGACGAAATCATCACATTTCGTGACGGTTAAAAAGGACGATAGTTCGCAAAAGCTGGCTAAGACTTATATCCGAGAGATCGTTCGACTTTATGGAGTGCCAACAGACATAGTATCTGATAGAGACCCAAGATTCGTATCTCGCTTCTGGAAAGTCTTCCATAAAGAATTAGAAACCTCGTTGAGTTTTAGCACTAGCGCTCACCTCTAGACCGACGGGCAATCTGAGCGAACCATTCAAACTCTTGAAGACATGTTACGAGCCTGCGCACTGGAGTTTCAAGGAAATTGGGATCAGCACCTGCCATTAGCCGTACCAAGCGACAATCAGGATGGTGCCTTATGAAGCTCTGTACGGGAGGAAGTGCCGATCCCCAGTCCATTGGGAAATTGATGACCAGTGGATGCCTAAGAACCAACGAACATAACCCTCACTGATAAACCCAGATTTAGTGAAAGAATCCATGGATAAAGTGCAATTGATTAAGGATAGGATCCGCACCGCTCAGAGCAGACAGAAGAGTTACGCTGATCACCGCAGGAAGGATCTAGAATCTGAAGTAGGAGATCAAGTCTTCCTAAGGCTAACACCACGGAAGGGTTTAATAATGTCAAGGAAAGGAGGAAAGCTGAGTCCCCAATATGTAGGACCATTCAAAACCATGGAAAGAATTGGATGATTGGCGCACCGGTTGGAATTACCATCTAATCTGGCCGGAATGCACGACGTTTTCCATGTCTCGAGATTAAAATAGTATCATCCAGACCCAGCACACATTCTTACTTCTGACATTCCGCCGATCAAAGATAACTTGTCTTATGAAGAAAGGCCGATCAAGATCCTCGACCGGCAAGTACGCGAATTGAGAAAGAAGCGAATTCCTTTAGTTAAAGTCGTTTGGTCAAATCACAACAGAGAGGAAGACGCTACGTGGGAAGGCTGAGGAAGAAATGAAGAAATCCTATCCCGAACTGTTCAAGAAGGAATTTGGGGACCAAATTCTTCTAAGGAGGGGAGGATGTAAAACCCCCTAAATTCGATAACTTATCATGTATAACGTATTAAATCATGATGTACTTTAATAATATTTGTTTTAAGACATGATATAATCTACGTCTAATTTTATGTTATTCCACTCATTAATTTCGTAAAATATATTTATAAACCAAATAATAAAATTAAAGTAGAATATTGATTTTACCTAATGGACTGTATGTTAATATCTAATTATATATAAACTCACTAATGGACTCAAACCCAACTCAATAAAATTCGTAATACTTGAACTTACAATTTAAAGCCCAATTCAACTAATTAAATTACCAAGTACTACAATAAAGATAACTATACACTTAAATTAACATATATATATATATATATATATATATATATATATATATATATATATATATATATATAATATACAACTGAGGGGCGGCCAAGGGAAGAAAAAGAGGAATAGTAATGTGGTGTCTAGAGCCTTCACCCTCACCCATGACACATGTCTCTAATCTTCCATGCATCTACCCTTCCCAAGCCCTAATAACACCCCATAAATACCTACACTATTACCTAGCCACCACCTTTACATTTTCAACACAAAGAAAATCTGCACATAGAGAGAGGAGATAGAGAGGGCCCAAAATTTTGAAGGAGGAAGAAGGAGAAGAATCCAAGCAAGAATAGTTAACCCAACTCCCTACATCTCTTTCTATAATTTATAGTTATAAACCTTCATATACTAACTTAAATTCCATCATGCAAATAAAATACACCTCCATGGTGTAATGTTGATCATGGCCGAAATATGTAGAGGTGAAGGGAAGATCGTCTTCCAACTTACGAGACATAGAATCAACTGTTCGTAATAAGAAATCGAGGTGGGTGAAATCCTTTCAAAACTCCTAAAGTAAATAATTTGTTTCTTTTTTTTTGTGATGCATGTGCAAATCTGAAATCTTCAAGATTTATTGAGAAATGTGTTAATATGTTCATGATAAAATATATGCTATGATTTTTTTTATATACTTAGAAATATATCTATTGTTTTCCATAAGTTTTAATTCAAAAATTATGAAATATTATGATGCATGTGTGAATCTGAACATTTGTGTAAATGCATGTCTTGAGAGGTATGTATATGGCTATATCAACATGCATTATATTTCTTTTCGGTTTAAGCTACAACCGATTTGGTAGACGAATTTCGATTATGTGAAAAATTGTAAATTTCGTGTCTTCTTCAAAATTTTAGTAAAAACTATACCAAAATCTGGAATTTTGTATTATATGGTTATGGTGTTTGGATAACTTATTTGTGGCAAAAACGGGACTTGAAAGCAAGTACACGGAATTTAAGGGCATAAATTGTAATTAATGGAAAATTATGGACTAGTCTGAAAATTCCGAGAATAAACTGTTCTGGACCGTGAATAACATGTATTTTAACTTATATAAGCGGTCCGTAAAGTTTCGAACAAATTGGAGTTCGTTATCTAAACTCATTAGTCAATAATGTAATTTTCAAACAATTCCGTGGTCAAAATGAAAGAAATCAAAAATTCTGGACCAAGTCCGAATTTTCTGGAATTTTTCACAAATATGGAATTCCAGGTTCACTTTGAACCATATCGTAAAATTTGGTTACCTTCCGAGCTAAATTCAAATCCCTATAGGCCTCGGAGCGAATTTATTAAATTTTGGGGTAAATTCGTAATTTCTGGAAATTTCAGTCCCAAAACTGAATTTCCGAACTTCTTCTTAAATCTGAAGTCGAGTAAATAATTTTGACTCCCTTATAAATTTTCACGACCATCCAAATTCATTTCATACTCCCGAAATACTTAGGCTCAAACCTAAGGGTAGAATCATCCTTTCAACCAACCTCGGAAAAATTCTCGACTTCGTATCGTTGAACCTACTAGTCCAACATCTCTGAATTGAACCCTTAAAACCTGTTAACAATTCATCGGTAATATTTCCAAATTAATATACAAGTCCTATTCCTCATTACCCGTGCCACAAATATAAGTAACTATAACACATGCATAATCAAAAGACGCAATTAATCTCACTGATCGAATGTTTAAGTGTTACTCGTGCTATGCAACTGACTGATAATTGTGATTGTCCGGGAACTAAGTGCTATACAAACAAAGTTCCACGGACGGGTCCGCCCTCTAACTCTATCGGGACAAAATGCCACGTCGATGGATGGGGGCCACCTCTTGAACCCATACGAAACAGAGAGGTGACCTAAAATCCGGGGGCCACCTCTTGAACTGTAGGAGCCACCTCTAGAGTCCCAAATCGATACGGGATGGTTATACCGAGTCTTGGATCGAGCAGCACGGCTGCGGTTCATGAATAAGGCTGCCGTTGTTGCCTATTCCCATAACCGAGGAACGAAGTGTTATGAGGGACCTGGGTCGTAGAACTTGGGGTATAATCGCGATTATGGTGTGATCCGGGTATTGACCCACAACTAAGGATATACCGAGCCCAGATAAGAGATAAGGAAGCACACGCTAAGTGTGAGAGCGAAGGCTCAGCAACTGGGGCGACGGTCCAAATCTTGGGGCGACGACCCATACTGCTAGGAGTAATAAGGAGAGCCTAGAATCTAAAGTCCATACCGGCAGGATTCAAAGCTAGATTGACTGATCGACTGATTGACTGATTGATTGACTTGACATCTGTCCACGGGGACAAAATTATATTATTTCACTACTAAACGATTATCTTTCGATAAATTGTAGCATATCTTTGAAACCTTTTTCACCTTTCTTATAACTTGACAAAGACATGCATCACTTAAAATTTTCAAAGGAAAGAAAGCCAAACCCGCACACGATCACCCACTCACTGAGACCTTTTGTCTCACCCCACCATTTTCCCTTTTAAACCAGAGAATGAGCAACCAGCAGAATACGAGGAAGGCTTTGTGGAAGAGACCGATTAGAGGACCGCCGCCTAGACTTAGAGTTTTTGTTATTATCCCGACTTGTAATAATTTACTATGTTTCGTACTTTGAATCTTCTGTTATTTTTTCGCTGTAAACTTATGATGACTGTAATTTAATTATCAACTTTTGTTACAATGAATCTTAGAACATCGGGTTAAGATCGTTGATTGAAAATTTTATCCAATCGTTATTTAGCTTCCGCTATTTATTGCTACACTTTATTTGATTGATCGACTGGTACGTCGCGCCCTCGTCCTTCCTGATGTTGGGGGCGTGACAAAATATCTAAAATATAATTTGTATATAACATTATATATAATATATAATATAAAATAATATTTATGTTTAACATATAATAATAATATATTTATATAATTCAAACGGGTATGCGGGTCAGGCAATCGGGTCGATTGATCGGGTAATATACTATACCCATACCCTAACCGTACCCGATCATAAAACCTCGGGTTCGGCCGATACCCCATCGATTATGGATTTATCCGACGGGTAGGATCGGGTACGGATAAAATTGACTATCTATAGAAATAGTGTTGGACTTAATTAATTTGACTTAGTTAAGTTAAAGAGGGATTGGGCCAAAATGCCCAAAGGGGCGTGCACCTTTGTGGGGCCCACGTTGGACGACCGACCACCTAAGGGTGGATCGGGCCGGGCTTGGTTGCTTGACTTGTTTGAAAAGATTCAAACTTGGTAATTATCTTCAATTTATTATTGGTAATTAGCTTGTTTTGAATTTTGTAATTATCCAAAAGCATTATAATTAGAAGAGTTAATTATTTAGTTATCAAGCAATTCAGATTCAGAAACCCTTCCCCCTTGCTCGTTCGCATGCTGACCACACACCACACACGAACAAGTTTTTTTCTTCGTGTATTTGGTCCTGGGCAGGACCTTTAAAAGGCCCATAAGGACCTGGGCAAGTCTTGAAACGGCCCTAAGGGACCTAGGAAAGTCTAGAAATGGCCTTGGGGGTGGGGAGATTGGTCATAACAGTAAACGACCCAATCGAACTGCCCTTTGGGCAGGGTCGGAATAGCTGTCGGCCTTGTTATGGTTACTATTAAAGACTTGGCGACTGGCTTCAGTTTATGGCTGGATGGATCTTCAATCGTTTCCTCGAATATCGAAAATTCATGAAGATATGTGTTACATGAGAGTCTTACCCTGCGTATGGGGGCGCTGGGTTGGTGCATCTGTGCTCATTGCAGTAGTGATGTAGTAGGTGTTGGTGGTTGTGATTTTTTAGATCTGCATTTGGCTCTCAGCTTGAGCTTGTTGATTCGAAGGCGTTTATTCCTATCATACCCAAAATGGCTCTGGTTACTTGTTAGTGGCTGACTTGGGTCCAAGAATTCTTCTCAATGATATCAAAGGCCACGAGGCAGATGACGGAATGGCCATTCCCAGTGTACGGCCGACATTGGGTTGGAGCGGGACCCGAATTTGAGAAGTGTCTTAGTAGGTGCTTGGGTTTTGTTTTAGGACTTGTTTTCAGCCTACTCTATAACTGTTCGTAAGGTTATGCGATGGTTGGCTTTCTTTGAATAGTTGGATTGGGTTCGTCGAAAGAAACCTTGAATATCGAAGAATCACGAATATGTGGTGCATATTTGTTCCTACCATGCGTATGAGGGGCGCTAGGCTGGTTCACATTTGCTTATTGAAGTAGTGAGGAAGTAGGTGTTTATGGCCGATTTTGTGTGACCTGTATCTGGCTCTTGAAGGAGTCCTGTCGTATCTGCATTTCTAGATGCTCAAGCTCTCGCTCCGAATCAAAGACGGATGGGTCATGTTTAATTGCTGGATTGGGAATTTCGAATGAAACCTTGAATATCGAAGAATCATGAAGAAATGCGGTGATTGGTTATACTCTACGTTGGGGAGCGTTGAATAGGTTTGTATATACGCATTGCAGTAATGAGGAAGTAGGTATTTGTGACGGATTTTGTTAGACCCTCTTTGGTTTTTGATATTATCCTTTTGTATCTGCAAATTTCAAGATGCACAAGTTCTCGCTAAGGATCAAGACGGATGGCTCCTGTTTAATAGCTCGATTGGGAATTTTGAATGAATCCTTGAATATCGAAGAATCATGAAGAAATCACTACGCCATAAATGGCCTTCAGCAACACCCAAAAAAGTGTGCTCAAAGGGGTAAAAAGTGTTGCTGAAAGCAAAAAAACATGCTACGGTAACACTTTTTCGAAATTTGGTGGTGTTACAAAAACGGCCGCTACCATAGGGGTCTATGCCAACACTTTTTAACTTTATGGTAACACATGAAAAATGTGTTGCTACAGACCCCAATGCCTACATTTTTTACCTCTATAGCAACAACAATAAAAGTGTTACTATAGACCAATGGCAACACTAATATCTCTGTAGCAACACCCATAAACGTGTTACTGTAGACCAATGGCAGCACCACTAATCCCTACTGTAACACCAGCTGCTGAAACACATTTTTGTTTTGGCAACACCCTTTTCCATTATTGTAACATTTATTTTGTGAACACTTTTTTGTTCTGATAATAGTTTAAGCCATAATAAAACTATTCAAATAAACCATAATCAAATAACCTATCAAAGTTTTACATAAGCAAGGATTTTCAAGCCATCCAAATAAACCACGACATCATCATCATTCGACATAAAGAAACCAGTCAAAAGCTAACTCAAGTACCATAGAATAACTAACTTAGTACCATCCAAAAGCTAACTTCAGTACCACCACATTAATACCATCACAATCCGAAAACAATGCGAAAGATAACATAAATACTATGAAAGACTTAAATCCGGATTCTGGCCAGCCAATTTTTTTCATCCATCTCTCGAACTTTTTGGTCAAGTTTCTCATCCATCTCTTGTTGAAGTTGAGCAGTTAGGTCTGACATTCACTGATCTGGAATAGACGTTGCACATGATGTTGAAGAAGACTTTGACTTCGATTCCTTATTCTGAATAAGCCTCTCAATTAGCCAAGATGGGGTTGTGTTCCTTGCCACCATGAACTAATTTATTAGCAGCCTCAACACCTTCCTTTTCTAGAGCTTTCTAAACATCAGCCTATAAAATGAACGGACTCTTTATTGAATAGGCACCCAGTATTCACATCATAACTATGCCTAAAGTCTTTATTTAATATATTATATTTTGAACACACTCTAATTATCCAATTCATCTAGCTGAAAGAAAACAATCTGAGAAAGAGATGACTAACCTGGTATACAAGAACAGTTTCTAATATCGATTCAAATCCTATGTTTCTACTGCACAAGTAGGAGAAAAACGTGTGAAAATAAGTTTCTAGAAGTTAATAACTGAAGAGCGTAAAATCAATGGTTTACTTTCCCATCGGTTTGCCAAGAAAATAAAGTTTCAAGTCCGAGTAAAGATAGGTGTACTATTCCAAAACACATTTTGAATTAGAAATATATAGTCTCATGTAGAGTGGTATTATAGTCTTGTGATTGATGCAGAAAATATATTTGAATTAGAAATAGTATTGATGATTAATAACAGTTTACTCCAATTTTTTTTTAAGATTAATAAAAAAGACCCTATTTTTTGGATATTAAAATCGCATTTTCTTAAATTTTTTTAATAAAAAAAAGTCCATGAATGTGTATCCCAATCTAGCCCCCATTAAAAAAAAAGAAAAAATAGAAGAAATCTGTGTCCCCGCGTATCTCATACATATCCCCCTGACATGCATACTTCGACCTTTTAGAGTATGGGTGCTTCATAGTGTCTGCCATTACCTAACAAAATTTACGGTAAGCATCAAAAGACAAAAGAGCAGAAATCACAAATATAGGAAACCTTGTATAGTCTCCATGTTATCTTCCTTATAAACTCCAAGAGGCGAACCATGTACAGATAGAAGCATCTCACCACACTTTCGAAGCTGGACAATTTTAGGTGTTATCCCAACATACAACCTACTATTATTATAATTGTTCACCTGCAATTATAATACAAGAAATAATATCATGATACCGGAAAATGAATGAGACACAAATACTTGTATCATATGATCAATAGAAAATAATTATACTTTTATGAATGTAATAAGATCTTATGCTTCAGATGTCCCATATAGCCCACTAATATCTTCTGAATGAGGGGAAATTAGGTATAAAAAAAGGATATACTTTTCAACCAACTTCAACTCGGATGTAGCAAACCATGACGATAAGGAATTCTACTAGTTTATAAATAAATAACATATGTTTGCAGTATACAAAAATGAAATATCCATCATTCTATCAATTTCAAAAATTGCTTTGTGGAGGAGAAAATTAGAAAGCATCTTGTATTTCATAATTACTGCTTATCGGAATCTAAACCACATACATTTGGAGTTTGTAGGCCATCCTTTATTTGTGAATCAGATGGCACTTCAAAGACCTGAAAAATAAAATGCAGCTTGCACTAAGAAATAGAAAGCCTCGAGTCATTACCATTTTTCCACCAAAGAAAACTCGGACGACAAGTCGATACAAAAGTAGGAGCACGTTAGAAATAAAGATAGCTAAAAATTGCCAAATGAGTTGAACAAGGACATACAAGACTCCTGATTTGTAGCTTATCAGCACGGAAAATGCCTGTTTTAACTGCCATAATATGAAGAAAGTGCATCAAACTTTGAAATGAAAAAAAAAACAAAACAAAAACAGAGAAAAAAGTGCAACATTCAGATAATACAAAAGAATTTAGAATAACCGATTTATTTGAAAATTCAAAGCCACCGGCCGTAGAAGCGATTCCGTTAGAGTAATCAGGATAAGCCAACGACAGCCGATGAAAAAGAGATGCTTGTAGATAACCAGCAAACGCACAATAAATTCTGACCAGATAACCAGGCCAGTCAACCGCAGAATCGCGAGACCCCAGCACCCTAGACTGCGTCAGCCCTCAACAAGCAAAGAAACCCAACCGCAGGCACACAATTTCCAGACCCAGGGGATCGATCATCAAACAAAAAACAATCTGCAACAATCGCGAGAGGAATACACAATTTTACCGCCATTTTAGTTTTAGTTGTTGTTGTTTGCTTCTTCGAAACAGGTTGGTTCACACCATCTCTCATTTCTTCTATAGCCACATCTTCTAAGAATCCCAAGTCTTCTTCATCAACGATATTACTCTCTTGTAGTGGTGCATCAACCAAGTCTTCTTCATCCTAAGTTTGACTTTCAGAATTATCCATCTAACAAAAAATATGCAAAAACAAAAAGTTACACAAGATAGTAATAATCACACATGGCTGTACAAGGCTGTGCAAACAAAAAATATACAAAAACAAAGACTCCCTACTATTCCTTTTTTATACAAGTGAATCACACAAAATATATCATAAGAGATGATTGGATGAGTCATGTTAATCTCATCTTTGGGGAGCGTTGTACCATGCTTCCTGTACGTTTTAAACTTCGCTTGCACAGCTATGAACCAAACAAACAAGCCACACACCCTACCTTCCTGCCCCCTCTCTAACCTTATTCACTCAATGTCATGCATTCCCTCTCTGTACTGTACAAGGCTGTGCAAAAAAATATATATATATACAAAAACAAAAACTCTCCCTATTGTTCCGTTTTTATGAAAACTTAAATGTTATTGAAAATGTGCAATTTAAGAATGAATTTTCTCTGAGTATAATTAATAGCAGTAACAATAATAATAATTAAAAATAAAAAAATAAACATGAAGAATAGAATTAGTGAATTACCGAAGAAATGTGCCAAAAAATAAACATGAAGAAGAATAGAATTACCTCTGCTTCCACCGAAGAAAGTGTGAATCGGGTCGCGAAAAACAGAGGCAAATTGGGCGAACGGTGGCGAACGAGGCCGTGGCGGTAGGCGGTCGCCGGTCAGGCGATGGATTTGGAGTTTGAAGGGGGGTGGAAACGGCCGCGATTTGGAGTCTTGAGTTTGGATGTTGGGGGGGGGGGGGGGGGGAGGGATTTGGAGTTGGGGGGCCGGGGGTTGGAAAAGGTCTGGAGTCTGTCCGAAATGCTGCAAGTTTACTTTTACTAGGGTTAGAAATAATCAAATAAACTAAAATAATATCGGGAAATCGGGATAGTCCCGATTACCGATCGAGACTCCTGAGTCCCGAAATTTCCCAAACCTCTGGTCCCGGTCCCAGTCCTGGTACCGTAAATTTCGGGACTTGGGGTCCCGATTCCCGTCGGGACTCGGGACGGGATGGGAATTTCTCAATTCCCGGTCCCCGATTCTCAGCCCTAAAATCACCGCTCAGCCCTTTATAAGTAACACGACTATAATACTTAATTTTTCTGTTAGTTTCATAAAATTTATGTTTAATGAGAATTTAATATTTATATATACTCCTATTTAAATTGTAGGATTCGAGAAGCAAGGGCTAGATAGGATCTATTCATAAGCAACAAGCATTTTTCATTCAAGTCATCTAAATTCCATCTTTTAAGTTCCGCAAATATTTTACAAAATGTTAGTTTCATAACGACTTTCAATTTTTACAGGTTTTCCTTATTTTAAAAATATATTAATAAAATACTATTAGAAAAATCGGGTCGTTACAATTTTTACAGGTTTTTCCTTATCTTCTGCCCATTTTTTCCCCTTGTAACGCTTTTTTTAAAGATCATCGGTAACACTTAATTTGGTGTTACCATAGATACTATAGCAACACTGGTTACTATCAACTGTAACGATAAAAAAAAGGGTTAGCGTAGATCAATTTTAAGGCATCTATGCTAACACTTTTGCTTGTAACATCCAAAAAAATGTTGTTGAAGGCCATTTGTGGCGTAGTGAATGCGGTAATTGGTTATACTCTACGTTGGGGAGCGTTGAGTCAGTTTGTATATACGCATTGCAGTAATGAGGAAGTAGGTATTTTTGGTCGATTTTGTTAGACCTATATTGGGCTTTTGATATGGTCCTTTCGTATCTGCATACTCCTAGATGCTTATGCTCGCGCTAAAGACTCATTGATGAATGGCTCCTGGTAATTTGCTGGATTCAGTTTTGGCTATGAACCTTGGCCTGACACTTAGTTGGCGCTCAAACTTGACCTAGGTATGTCGTTAAAGTACCTAATCTTTACACGGCTCCTGGTGCAGCTCTGCAGATATTCAAGCTCGAACCAGACACTCAGCTGAAGATATTTTTTTGTGTCAGTTGTCGTGTGGCTATGTTTGGGATTTGGCCACCCTAAAATTTACTTGCTTTCTTGTATTTAGTTAGCTTGTTTTTTTTTATTTGTGGCTATGTTTGGGATTTGGCCCCCCAGAAATTATTGGCTTTGTAAGGGAATAGGCCCCCTATAAAATCTTTGTGCTATAATATGTCTTTTTTTTTTTTAAAAAAAAAGTTTTCTTCGTGTGTTACTTGATCAGATCTTGTGTCGTCATTTCTTGGATCAACCGCTAGCACGCTGCTGCAATCGTTTGAGAAGTAGTGTGCTAAACCGTGAGGAGCCTTGCTTTAGGTTCTTGGATCCTTGTGGATCTCCCAGTGCAAACAAACAGGTACATAATTCTTGTGTTTTATTTTGATTAGTTATAAACTGTATATGGATCGATGGCTCATGAAAAATCATTGTAGGGATATTATCTGTCTTCCGCTGCATGTTTCTTATAATGTTTATGAAATTTTAAAATTCGACCCTACATTTTCCATCAATCCGTTTGTTGTGTTAGTATCATAATTTGTAACTAAAAGTACCGAGCGCACTTACGCGCATAAGTTAGTATTTGCAATCCTGCAAATTATGGATAACTCTAAATCTCAAGTAATTTTAATAATATGTAAAGTGCACATTACTTTGCCGAAAACATGTAGGCCATCCAATTGATTTCACATAAAGCCCCACTAACATTGGCTCAAAACTATGTCATTTCATTTGATGTTACAAAATATACCCCTGAGCTACAAATGAAAACTTTACAACACAATACATCTAACCGGGTGCCGAAAATAATTAAGAATGAATAGCATGTTTAAATTGGCTCTGCCGCAACGCGTGGCAGCCAAATTTTTCGTTGTAACTAAAAAGTACGGAGTATGAGAAGATATTAGTTTAAAATATTTCAATTAACAATTAAAATTAAATCTAACATTTACATTAAGTTGTGTAACTGCATATGCTTAAAACTATGAAAAGTAAGTTAATTCCTATCAAAATTTTCGTTTCCCCCCAAAAGTGTTCTCCAAAACTTGATTTTCATTTTCCCATCCCCTTTGCTTTTCACGTCTACGGGATCTCATCAGTTAACACTCACATTTCCACATTCTTTGAAGGTATTTTTTTCAGATCTCAATTCTCTAGCCATTTAGATCTTCTATAGATATTGTTAGAGTCCAAATTTACATATCATTTAGGGTTTCATCATAGATCTTTCACATAGTAAACGCTACATGCTTCCAACCTTCCTTTATTCACCTGTCCATTGTTGCTACAGTAATCGCTAAATTGACTTTTTTGTTTTGTTGTTGCTTAATTTATGAACTTGTATGCATTAATTTCAGATTTTCGGTCTTAATGTATGTGTAGTGTAATTTATAGGCTTAGTTGTAACTTAGGTTAACTGCTGTTTGAATTTGTTCTACCCAATCCTTATGTTGAGATCCACTTAGCCCTCTGCGGAGTAAGCCCCTGCTAGTTCCGACCTGTGTCGGAAGAATAGCATTGAAGAAGAAACTTCGATCTGTGTGAGAAGTAGCAAGTCGAAAGAGCTAAAGCTAATATGTGTGAACGGCCCAAGCTATTGTCAGTTGTATCAATATGTCTGAACGATACAACGACATGTTTAGTTAAAGTCATGTAGTTTTGTACGCAGTGATTTTAATAAACTTCTTACTCCTGTGTGGAGGACCAGTGGATATAGAGGGGTTTACCTCGAGCCACTTACATATGTGTGCATTTACATTCTGTCATTTACAGTTTTCATATCCGCCTGTGTGATTTTAATTATACACGTTGCTAAAACCCTGTACGCACCAAGCAAATAGGATAACACTTAGTTGTTGTATTTACAACAACTAAATATCAGTCTTTCGCTACACAAATAACTTCGAAAAAGATACAGCATATTAAACCACCATTTTAAGTTGTTTACTATATACTCTGTGGCCAACAAGTGGTATCGAAGAGGTTGATTCTAAAAAGAATCAGACGATTTTTAACTGAATCAGATCCACAAAAATCACTAGCTTTTGAAAACTTCAGTGTTATACTTTCATCATTTATCCTACTTCTAAAATGGATAACTCCACGATCAATAAAGTTTCTATGTTTTCCATTAATGAGTTTGATGACTGGAGAATTAGGATAGAAGCTCATCTTGCAGCGATGCATGAATAAATGATATTCGTCATCTAGGAATGACCAAAAAGATAATGAAGGTCAATCCAGCAGCAAGGATAGAAGGACAGCCTCATGCTGAAATGCTCGAGAAGGAGCGTGAACAGTAGACGATCGGCGATCGCAAGCGTGCGAACTTGGACAATGTTGCAAAAAATGCACCGTTTGTCACTCTCGGCAAAGGCACATTCTCTAAGGTAAAGAGCTATAAGACAACCAAAAAAATTTGGAAAAAACTCAAGCTCATTTAAGCGGTTACTGAGCTCTCGAAAGAAAATAAAATTTCTAAACTAACTCAGAAATTTGAGTCTTTTGAAATGAAATCTTAAGAAATGCTTGAGGAGCTTGACCTCAGACTTACCGGTATTGTCGGAGAACTTGAATCATTGGGTAAAATGTATACCCAAAAGGAGAAAATTTAAAAATATTTAGATCACTCCCTGCCCGATGGGATATAAAAACCACAGTTATACGCGTGTCCTGTAACTTAAATGATATTTCCACTTTCGATCTCTTTTCTGACCTAAAAGCATTCGAGTATGATATATATAGGAGAGAGAAATATGAAGATTCACCTGCCAAGACTACAGCACTGGCTGCTGTATCTGACAAGAGACATAGTTCAGCATCCAGCATATCCAAATCGGCATGGAAGGCAGCAGTCAGTAACGATGACATCATATCGCAAGACTGTCCATGCTCATGTACAAATTCAAAAAATTCATCAAATAGTCTAGTAAGGCCCCATACAGGGCCAAGCCATTTAACAGGGTAAGTTTTGAATCCCCTTCATCCGGAGATTCTAACATGTGTTATAATTGCAGGAAGCCATGACATTATGCAAATCAATGTCCTCCGCTCAAGACGGACAGAAAAGCAAAGAAGTTAACAATAGTGAAGCTAATGTACGCTATGTAACATACGCAATGTATTCAAGTCAGTGAGTAATGCATTATGAAACGAAGAAGATAATGCACGCTAATACGAAGATTAGCTCACACAAGAAAGATAGCATAACACACGCTAATAATGTAAGAATAGCATACGCTATGTATGGTGAAGTTCGAATTCAAATAAATCAATCCGTTGGATTGATTCTAGAAGGTCAAAAAGCATGCAACAGATATGTGCAGTTAATGTACGATACGAGGAGATGTTAACGTATGCTAAATCAGATACAGTAGCTACTGGACTGAAATGAAACATATAATGTATGCTACAAGGAACTGTTATGTATGCTAGGAGAATTATGTATGCTATGGAGGAATCATAACATACGCTAAAGCAGAACAGGGAGCAACGGCTAGTTTGGCTCTCAAGCCTACAAATACCAATGCATTTGGTATTATTTAGAACAACAACTTCAAGCAAAGTATTCATACATCAAATATTCTTATATTCATTATTGTTTTTGTAATCGAGCTGAATTCATAAGAGTTCGAGTGTTTAATTCACTCAACCATACACAAGAGAAAAGAAAGAATTATAGATTTGATTCCGTATTATTAGCATCGTGGATCCGGCATTGTTAGAATCATAATCTAAATCCAAGTGAGGTTTTTCTAGTACCGATAGAAAGCTAGAAAGGTTGATTCCTCATCCGATAGAAAAGGAAAATGGTTTATCGTGGACCGACATAAAGACAAGATTGTGATGGTTTATCTTGGACCGATAGAAGACAAGGTGGAAAGGTTTATCTTAAGCCTATAGTAAAAGCTACGGAGAGAGGACGCAAGCATATTTGGCCGAACCTTTATAAATCTTGTATCGTTTATGTTTTGAATTTGAATACGCTTGCGCATATCGCAAAAGTTTTTAAAAACTCTTCATCTCCTATTAACCTCCCTTCAAGTAGTGGTACCAAATCTAATAATTGGTATCGGAGCGGGTATCTTGTTAGGAGTATGCCCTCGAATGCCACTCAGAGGTTGTTGAGTGAGGGCATTGTACTTGTAATTATGTAAACCATTTATATAAGGCAAATGAATGTTTCTTTATTTACTGGTAGTTACTGGCATTCCTAACTCGTAAATAAACATATAGAAACTAGTCCATGTATTTGAGAGCAAAACGTTCCACTCCTTATTGGATAAGGGGTCGGCCTTTGGAAAGGTTATAGCTCAAATACTTAATCGTCGCAAGTCGATGAAACTTGGTAGGCGTTAAGTTTATGTGAAGACTTGTATGACGTGTTCTTTGACATGGAGAGTGCACATCGAACACTAATTGGATTAGTATACTCAACCGACTCACCTCGATTCGTCACATGGATTTCACTCGGATCACAATGACGGAATCGAAAGGTTGTGATAGGTATTCGTGAACCTTCGACTTGAGGATTTAGTAGGGATGTGCTTGTGACGTCAAGATTTTCATTAGAGTAGTTCGACCACATAAACCGGAAGGCGGGGTCAACCTCGGCGTGCATCTTGACGGCAAGTAGCGAGTCCTTGAATACCAAGATAGAATTCTTTCTCCCGTAAGTGAGTGGGTTATATGTCCTATGCGGTTATTGGCGAGATGAGATCATAAGTCTTTGGCCAAAGCATTGGAGCTAGTTGTATTAGATACACGACTCGATGATCTCGGTTTGCATTAACGCATGCATAGCGTCAAGTACGAGATGGGGTTTGGTGACCGTGACCACATAACTTGATCGGGACATTTGAAAGAAGGGTTTATACATTTCTTGGTATTCACGAGAATGGTTCTTGAATGATCCCAATCATTCGTTCTCGATCGAGTGCAGTGTAGGCCACCAGGTGGCTAGGTGGTGCTACTACTCTTTGGTTCCTCCCATTGCCGATCGAGACGGACCTCTGAAGTCGCGCATTAGGATTGACGACGGAATGAATCGAGCTTAATCTCTCATTATAAATATTAGATATTGGATATCTAATTTATTGGACATTGGATGTCTAATTGATTTTGGGACATTGGATGTCTAAATTAATTTATTGGATAAATTAATTTACGGCCTAATGAATTAAATAAATTACTGGGTGATTGATTTAATTCATAAATATAATTATTTCTTAGAGAAATTAATTATGTTATTATGTATTTAATGTGATTAATTGATTGGATTAATTAATCGATATAAATACATCGGAACGGAATCGGAGTTTATCTGTTTGGACTCTCGGGAGTCCGAAACGAACCGAACTCGTCCGATTTCTTCTAGAGGCCGACCCCACCTTAATTTCCTACCTTGATCATAGTCTTGTTTTCTTGTTGGAAGACTTTTGACATTTGAGATTTCATATCTCTTATATTAAGGGAAAAGGAGATATGGTGGGTGACTTAATCTTGAGAATATATTTTGAAGACCAAAATAAAAGCCTCTTAAGCCCTCTCATTTCAGCAACTCACGGCAGGAGCATATTATTGAGAGGAAAGAGAAAAAAAATTTTTGAGTTCTTCTTCATTAATTTCTTCTTCATTTTTCTTGGAGAAAAATTGAGAGAAAATCATATAGAGAGAGTAAGATTAAAACACTTAGAGTGTAGTAATCTTTACATATATAGCTTCATCACTTAGCTCTAGCCGTATCCTCGGAGGATAGCAAGGTGATCGTCGTTCCGGTTGTTTTTCCGACGCGTGGCAAGTAGAGACGCGGTGTTTTCGGCGTTGGATCGTTCAAGAGCTTGGGGAATAGCTCAAGAGAAGGTTATCCATTTAATCAACAGACTACGAGGGTATGTTTCTCTTATCTCTTGTTTTTCTTTTTGATATTCGTATATACGTAGCTCGATCGATCCTCGTAGGGATTCAGATCGAATTAATTTTCGTTTTACCGCTTCCGCTGGGCCTTCGTTTTAGGCACCGAATCCCAACAGTGGTATCGGAGCGTAGGTCTTGCGATCGTATATACGATATTAGCGTTTGGAATGCTTGATTAGATGGTGAATGATTTGGAATCATTTTAGTCATAATCGTGGTATATATATATTTTTACGTTCGTTGTAGTTATATTTTTCGTAAGTTTATGTCTAAATATAAATCTTAATTTCTTGGAAATATGATTTATATTGAAGATATGAATGTTGAAAAATATTGATATCGATATCCGGTGAAAATCGAGCTCGAATCGTCGTCGGACGATTTTTGGACAAAGGAGTTGTTGCCAGGTGACTCGGCCGTGTGCCGTGACACGGGCCGTGTCGGCGATCCCAGGCCGCCGAGACCCGACCGTGTCGAGACACGGCCGTGCGGCCGCACCGCCGATCGTGATCGGCCATGCCGGCATGTCTGCGGCATCTTGCCGGCGATGACTTCGGCCATGGCAGCCAATTTCGCCCGGCTCGATTTTTCGTGTATTCTTGAAAATTAATCTCGCATGTTAAATTGGATTTAATATGATTAAAATGATTTATGGTATTTCATTTTATAAGGGAAATTTGATTAAATGGAATATTTATGGTCGATCAATTATTTTGAACGTTATCATATTACCGATTGTGTGAATCGATTGGATCGGTTCGAATTGTTGATTGGATCAATGTATCTCTCGCTTTCCATTTATATAGTATTTATTGGATGAATGCTTTTGAATGGGGATGTGGTTCGTGGACTTAGATTTGAATCGTTCGTTTTATTCGATTGGGTTGTAAAGGCCGTTTTGAGCCTATTTATTTTACTAGAAATGTTTGTATCTAGGATGCAATTTTCAATGTAAAATTTATATGTAATGACGAAGACCAGAGGAAGATCCATTTCGAGAAGACGAAGATTCAAGACGAAGACTTGTAATTAGATTACGAAGTTTTTGTTTTCTAGGAACGGTCCATGAACCACATGTTGGTAGCAACTAGGTTGTGAATGGTTGTTTCATATTGTATGAATGCCACAAACGCGCTAATATGATTAATGTGCAAAGTGCAACGTAAATCGCGAAAATTCTCCCACAATAAATTATTAAGTTTATAAGGTTTCAAGGTTTTCCTTCCCTCCAACGAGTTTTGGAAATTGAAATCCAAACCGGATGTGCTATGCTTAGAGTTATCGGGGTAGTCGTTCGGGGAGGACGGATAAATTACCGGGAGCGCATTGGATGCCTTTCGGTTGGAGCAAATTTTATCCCTAGAAACCTGTTAGGTTGCCGGATAAGATTCAATTGTGAAACTGATTTGCGTCGATGGTATAAACTTAACTTGTTCACGAACCATAGAAACCGTATAGGTTGAGGGGAGTGAACAAGGGGAAAAAGAAGATCGAATCATCCATTAGATGGGTTGGTGTTGGACACCACTTTATGAAAATTAATAGACTAGAAACCTGTTCGGTTGCCCTCTATTAAGATTTATAAAGAACTCGATCACCACTATGAAGTAGAGCGACGATACTTCCGGATTTCACACGGGAGTGTGTTATTAGATAAAAATAGTGGGAGCTGGGTAATAAGAATAGAAAAGACCTTAAATTCTATACTCGAACATAATTGAATGAGTCACTAATTAATCTGTTATACTTAATGCGAGACAAATCTCAATATGACAATGAATCCACTCGCAATTCTACTCGAAAAGAACACCTTAATGGGACCTAACTTTGTGGATTGGCTCCAACCGATGATTGTCCTCGGTATAGAGGCACCGGGATACGTCTTGGAGACGGACATTCCGCGCCTCTGTGCGGACCCGAGCCAATCGGGAAGAGATTCAAAACCACGAAAAGTGGGTTAAGGATGACGTGAAAGTCCGTGCTTATATGATGGCTTCCATGTCTAATGAGCTTGAGAGCTCATGAGAAAATGACTTCGCTGGCGATTCTATCTCACTTAACCGAGCTTTATGGTGAGCACGTGAATCGCTAGATATGAGATATCCAAGCAACTGTTCGGTGCAAGGATGAAGAAAGGTGAGAAGGTTGGGAACACGTCCTCAAAATGATATCCATGATCGAGAGATTGGAGGCTCTTGATTTCAAAATGGATACCTCTCTCCAAACCGACCTTATCTGCAGTCTCTCCCGATTCCTTCTCACGGTTTGTTATGAACTTCAACTGCAATGAGATTACATGTAATTTAGCTGGGCTAATGAACAAACTTGTGACCGCTCGGTCTCGGATGAAGACTCCGCGGATGAAGGAGTCTGCTCTTGTGATTTCTTACGGACCTCGGAGGTCTAAGAACAAGAAGAAAAAGACCAAGAAGCAAACTGGACCACAAGTTAAGGACCTTAAGGGTAAGGGCAAGGCCCCGATGGTTCGAAGAACAAGAAGAAAAAGGATGCTTGTCTCAAATGCGGTGAGTGGGCCACCGGGCTAGAGACTGTCCGATTCTTCATGGCACTTGTCTGAACTTTTAGTTTTGGAAACAAATTGTTCTCGTATTTTCTACTTCTGGATACTGGATTCGGTGCTAGTTCTCATATTTGTACCGTGAATCGGGATCTGGAACAAAGTAGGAAGCTTGGAGTGGAGAAGTTATGATCACGGTCGGAAGCGGGCATAGTGTCGAGGCGACCGACGTAGGATCACTTCTTTTGGGTTTAGAATCCGGCTTTGTTTTGACTTTAGAAGATGTACTTGTTTTGCCCAAGGGGCACAAAAACATTGTATCCATTCGGTCATGGACCGAAAAGGCTTTTCATTTTTCATTGGTGATGGTTCCTGCAAAATTTATTTTAGAAATGAACTAGTGGGTACTGCTACATTGTTGAATGGATTGTATCATCTAAATCTCGGCAACAAAGTAGTTGTGAATACTATGACTAGAAAACGTGGTAGGGATGAAACCAATCAAGTTTTGAAATGGCATCTTAGACTTGGTCATGTTGGTCAGACCAAGGTTTACAAGATGGAAAAGGATGGACTTATGGGTCCATTGGGATCGGATCCCTTTCCTACTTGTGAATCTTGCCTTAAAGGCAAAATGACTAAGTCCCCTTCACGAGGACATTTCAAAGAGCCGGATAAAGTGGGATTAATCCATACCGATGTATGTGGTGCTTTGGAAGCGGCACGTGACGGATATCAATATTTCATTACGTTTACGGATGATCATACTAGGTATGGTTATGTATACTTAATGAAACATAAATCCGAGGCCTTTGAGAAATTCCAGAATTCAAGGCCCTAGTCGAGAAACAAACTGGTAATCATATCAAAGCACTTCGGTCGGACCGAGGTGGCGAGTATATGAGTACGGAGTTTGACGAGTTCCTTAAGGAACATGGAATAGTTTCACAACTAACACCTCCAGTACTCCTCGGTTAAATGGTGTGTCGAAAGAAGGAACCGGACCACTGTTGAACATGGTCCGTTCCATCTTGAGCTATCTTGACTTGCCGATTTACCTATGGGGGTATGCACTGATCGCCGCGTATATCTTGAGCAGATGTCCTTCTAAATCCGTTCCTAAAACTCCACATGAGATGTGGGAAGGAAGGAAACCAAGTCTTAATCATATTAGGATTTGGGGATGTCCCGCCTATGTCAAGAAGACTAAGGTGGAAAAGTTGGAAGCTAGGTCTGCGAAGGGACGTTTCATTGGATTCCGTCTGGGACGATGGGATATCTATTCTACATGCCCGAAGATCGAAGGATCATTGTTGCTTTACAAGCACACTTCTGGAAGATGAGTTCATTCGGGAAGGCGGAGCGAGTAGAAGTATTTCTTTAGAAGAATACAATGAAACACCTCGAGAGACACTGCAAGAAACTGGAACCGAACTTTACGAAACACAAGTACAACCACCTCGTAGGTCTAGTAGGGTGTCTCATTTACGAGAGGTATGGGCTTGTGCACTTGGAGGAGCTGGGTCTCCATGAGGTTCCAAGTGATAGCCAAGAGACCGACCCGACGACCTATGACCAAGCGATGGTGGATGTAGACTCCGCGAAATGGCGTGAAGCTATGGAAGCTGAGATAGACTCGATGCATGTCAATCAGGTCTGGACTCTAGTAGACCGCCCCAAGGGCATAGTGCCTATTGGGAACAAGTGGATCTACAAGAGAAAGACTGATGGTAATGGCAAGGTTGACGCCTATAAGGCCAGGCTTGTGGCAAAGGGTTATACCCAGAAGGAAGGGATCGATTACCACGATACCTTCTCGCCCGTAGCCATGATCAAGTCTATTCGCATGATGCTTGCTATAGCTGCCTACCACGATTATGAGATATGGCAAATGGACGTAAAGACGGCTTTCCTTAATGGATTCCTCGAGGAGGAAATCTATATGGAGCAGCCTAAAGGCTTTGTGTCCGAAGTCGATATTCAGAAAGTGTGCAAGCTTCAGCGTTCCATTTATGGACTGAAGCAAGCGTCGCGTAGTTGGAACCTTCGTTTTGACGAGGCGGTCAAAGAGTTTGAATTCGTGCAAAATGAAGAGGAACCTTGTGTATACAAGAAGGTTAGAGGGAGCAAGATCGCATTCTTAGTACTATATTTAGATGACATTCTACTAATAGGAAATGATGTGGGAATGCTATGTTATGTGAAAGCTTGGGTTTCGAGTATTTTCTCCATGAAAGACTTGGGTGATGATACCTATATTCTTGGTATTCGACTCTCTGGGATAGAGCGAAGAGAACAATAGGCCTTTCCCAAGCCCTCTATATAGATAATATCTTAAAGCGATTTAAGATGGATGATTCTAAAAGAGGGTTCCTACCGATGCGACATGGAATAAAACTCACCTTGAAGATGTGTCCTCAAAGTGAGGAACAACGAAAGGAAATGAGTAATATACCATATGCTTCGGCCGTGGGTAGCCTTATGTATGCTATGTTGTGTACAAGACGACATCGCGCATGCCGTAAGCGTGGTGAGTAGGTTTCAGCAAACCCGGGTAGGGAACATTGGTGCCGTAAAGAACGTTCTCAAGTACTTAAGAAGGACTAGAGATATGGTTCTAATGTATGGCGGTGGAGAATTGGATGTGGTGGGATTCACCGATTCGGACTTCCAAGGACGAAGGACGACTCGATGTCCACTTCGGCTACATATTTACTCTTAATGGAGGAGCGATATCTTGGCGTAGTGCCAAGCAAAGCGCGACTGCCGATTCCACTGTCAGGTGAGTATCAAGCGGCCTCGGAGGCTTCCAAGGAAGGGTTACGGATTAAGAAGTTTCTAGGAGAACTTCAAATGATACCATGTCCGAGTTGCTGTCTACTGTATCGCGACAACGACGGAGTCAGAGCACGAGCCAAGGAGCCGAGGTTTCACAACGACCAAACATATTGAGAGGAAGTATCATCTCGTAAGAGAATTTGTTCGCAAGGGATACATTGTCTTTGCATAGAGTAGACTCGGCCGACAACGCCGATCCACCGACAAGCCACTATCTCAGACTAGCTTGGAGCGTCATCTGGAGAACATGGGTATTAGATACCATAGCGTGTGGCATTGAGTGCAAGTGGGAGATTGTTAGGAGTATGCCCTCGAATGCCACTCAGAGGTTGTTGAGTGAGGGCATTGTACTTGTAATTATGTAAACCATTTATATATGGCAAATGAATGTTTCTTTATTTACTGGTAGTTACTGGCATTCCTAACTCGTAAATAAACATATAGAAACTAGTCCATGTATTTGAGAGCAAAACGTTCCACTCCTTATTGGATAAGGGGGTCGGCACTGGAAAGGTTATAGCTCAAATACTTAATCGTTCGCAAGTCGATGAAACATGACAGGGCGTTAAGTTTATGTGAAGACTTGTATGACGTGTTCTTTGACATGGAGAGTGCCTGTCGAACACTAATGGTTAGTGGGAGCACACGTTATAGGTATGCTAATTGGATTAGTATACTCGAACCGACTCACCCTCGATTCGTCACATGGATTTCACTCCGGGACTGTCAATGACGGAATCGAAAGGTTGTGATAGGTATTCGTGAACCTTCGACTTGAGGATTTAGTAGGGATGTGCTTGTGACGTCAAGATTTTCATTAGAGTAGTTCGACCCTGTAAACCGGAAGGCGGGGGTCAACCTCGACGTGCATCTTGACGGGCAAGTAGCGAGTCCTCCGAATACCAAGATAGAATTCTTTCTCCCGTAAGTGAGTGGGTTATATGTCCTATGCGGTTATTGGCAGATGAGATCATAAGTCTTTGGCCAAAGCATTGGAGCTAGTTGTATTAGATACACGACAGCTCGATGATCTCGGTTTGCATTAACGCATGCATAGCGTCAAGTACAGATGGGGTTTGGTGGCCGTGACCCTATAACTTGATCGGGACATTTGAAAGAAGGGTTTATCGTTCTTGGTATTCACGACAGAATGGTTCTTGAATGATCCCAATCATTCGTTCTCGATCGAGTACAGGTAGGCCACCAGTGGCTAGGTGGTGCTACTACTCTTTGGTTCCTCCCATTCTTTGGTGAGACGGTCCTTCCGAGTCGCGCATTAGGATTGACGACGGAATGAATCGTGCTTAATCTCTCATTATAAATATTAGATATTGGATATCTAATTTATTGGACATTGGATGTCTAATTGATTTTGGGACATTGGATGTCTAAATTAATTTATTGGATAAATTAATTTACGGCCTAATGAATTAAATAAATTACTGGGTGATTGATTTAATTCATAAATATAATTATTTCTTAGAGAAATTAATTATGTTATTATGTATTTAATGTGATTAATTGATTGGATTAATTAATCGATATAAATACATCGGAACGGAATCGGAGTTTATCTGTTTGGACTCTCGGGAGTCCGAAACGAACCGAACTCGTCCGATTTCTTCTAGAGGCCGACCCCACCTTAATTTCCTACCTTGATCATAGTCTTGTTTTCTTGTTGGAAGACTTTTGACATTTGAGATTTCATATCTCTTATATTAAGGGAAAAGGAGATATGGTGGGTGACTTAATCTTGAGAATATATTTTGAAGACCAAAATAAAAGCCTCTTAACCCCTCTCATTTCAGCAACTCACGGCAGGAGCATATTATTGAGAGGAAAGAGAAAAAATTTTTTTGAGTTCTTCTTCATTAATTTCTTCTTCATTTTTCTTGGAGAAAAATTGAGAGAAAATCATATAGAGAGAGTAAGATTAAAACACTTAGAGTGTAGTAATCTTTACATATATAGCTTCATCACTTAGCTCTAGCCGTATCCTCGGAGGATAGCAAGGTGATCGTCGTTCCGGTTGTTTTTCCGACGCGTGGCAAGTAGAGACGCGGTGTTTTCGGCGTTGGATCGTTCAAGAGCTTGGGGAATAGCTCAAGAGAAGGTTATCCATTTAATCAACAGACTACGAGGGTATGTTTCTCTTATCTCTTGTTTTTCTTTTTGATATTCGTATATACGTAGCTCGATCGATCCTCGTAGGGATTCGGATCGAATTAATTTTCGTTTTACCGCTTCCGCTGGGCCTTCATTTTAGGCACCGAATCCCAACATATCTCATATAGTCGGCTTAACATCCGAGGAGAAAAAGATCCAAGGGCACTTCATTATGCTCCGTTCGAAGGTCTCGCCTTAAACCGACCTCCATTTTTTGATGGATCAAATTTTATGATACGGAAAAAGAAGATGTCAATATTCATACGAGCCTATGATATTGAGCTCTGGAAAGTCATTTGTCTTGGCCCTAAAATTTCCACAAAAGCTTTGAAGAATACGATGATATGGATTAGAAGAACGACCATTACAACAGCAAAGAAACACAATTGCTTTATTGTGCTTTAAATTCGGAAGAACATAATCGGATTTCCTCATGTGATAGTGCCAAAGAAATTTGGAAAATATTAGAAGTAACACACGAAGGAAAAAATCAAGTCAATGAGATAAATATAAATATGCTTCTCCATGACTACGAGCTTTTCATGACGAAAGACGAAGAGTCCATCACAAATATGCTAGATCGATTTTTGGTTATTACAAATAGACTAGCATGCTTCGGAAAACCCTTATCGAGTACTGAAAAGGTCAAGAAAATATTATGATCACAACCTCGCGAATGGGACGGGACGGTTACGGCAATTATGGAATCTAAATATCTCAATACTCTTGATTTTAGCCCCTTGTTGGATCGCTAAAAATTACGAGATTGTCCTTAAATTACGGAACACAAAGCCGAAACCAAAAGAAAAATCTATAGCTTTAAAATCTAAGAAGATGTCAAGAAATGAAGAAGCTATCCCGTTTGATGACGATGATGAAGAATCGGCATTTTATGCCAAAAACATCTATAAGTATCAAAACTTATTAAACCGGAGAAGAAGAGACTTCAACTTGCAAGTCCGGAATGGAGTCAAATCGGTTCGACAATAATTGTCGAAATTATGGAAAATCCAGACACTTTGTGAAGAATTGTCGTGGCTCGACTTCTAAGAAGGAAGTGCTAATAGCCACCTGGAGTGACGAGGATGAAGAAGAAGATAATATTCAAAATAATCTCGCACTCATGGCAATGAGCTCACTTGACGATAGTGATGACGAAAGGCATGTAAGCACATCATCTCAAGATGAACTATCTAATGCTTCGAACAACTACATACAGATTTTCAAAAGTCGCTAAAAGATAATAAATCTCTTAAAATTAAAATTAAAATTTTGGAACCAAATCTCCAAATTGCAAGTAAAAAGAAAATGTATTGAAATTGATCATTCTTTGTGCCTTTAAAATGAAAATAAATTAAAAAATAATTTATTAAAAGTGCAAAACGAACTCAAAAATTTAACGAACAAATTCGCTCTCGGAAATGAGAAATTTGAAAAATTACTTAGCGTTCAAAAAATTTCATTAAATAAGCAAGGTTTAGGATTCAAACATAATGATAAAAACGAATCCTTAAATTTCAATATACCCCAATGTGATAAATGTTTAAAAATCGAGCATCACATTTCAAACTGTAAAAGCCCAAGACGAACTATCAAAATAAAGAAAATATGGATCCCAAAAGGTAACAAAACGGACAAAGTCAAAAACTTTGATCTGTATATATTTTTTATTTTTGCAGCTATAATTCCATCGAAGCATTGTTGTTTTGTCATCATCAAAAAGAGGGAGATTGTTGGAACATTATCCATATATTCAAATTGAGGTTTTGAGGATAAGTTGATAAACAAAGAAAAACAACTATGAATCAAAAAGGAAGTCGAGACGCTTGAGACAGACAGAAAAACAAATAATTAAACAATAGTGAAGCTAATGTACGCAATGCAACAAATATAACATACGCAATGTATTCAAGTCAGTGAGTACTACATTCTGCATCGAAGCATATAACGCATGATGATACGAAGATTAGCGCACGCAAGGAAGATAACATAACGTACGCTAAGAATGTAAGAATAACGTACACTATGCATGGTGAAGTTTGAATTCGAATAAATCAATCCGTTTGATTGATTCTAGAAGGTTAAAAGGCATGCAACTGATATGTGCAGTTAACGTACAGTACGAGGAGTTGTTAACGTACGCTAAAGCTGAGACAATAGCTACTGGACTGAAATGAAAATAAGATAACGTATGCTACAGGGAAGTGTTACATACGCTAGGAGCATTACGTACGGTATGGAGGAAGCATAACGTACGCTAAACCAGATCAGGAAGCAACGTCTAGTTTGGCTCTCAATTTATAAATACCAATGCATTTGGTATTCTTTAGAACAACAACTTCAAGCAAAGTATTCATATATCAGATATTGTTATATTCATTATTGCTGTTGTAATCGAGCTGAATTTGAGTTTGAGTGTTTAATTCACTCAACCGTACACGAGAGAAAAGAAAGGATTATAGATTTGATTTGGTGTTATTAGAATCATGGATCTGGCATTGTTAGATAAATCCAAGTGAGGTTTTTCTAGCACCGATAGAAAGCTAGAAAGGTTGATTCCTTATCCGATAGAAAAGGAAAACAATTTATTTCGGACCGACATAAAGACAAGATTGTAATGGTTTATCCGACAGAAGACAAGTCGAATTGGTTTATCTTAAGCCTATAGAAAAAGATACGGAGGAAGGACGTAGGCATATTTGCCGAACCTCTATAAATATTGTGTCATTTATATTTCGCATTTAAATACGCTTTCACATATTGTAAAAGAGTTTAAAAACTCTTCACCACACTATTAACCTCCCTTCAAGTGGCAGTACAAAATACAACAGTGACTCCTCTGATGATGAAATCGAGGATAAAGCATGTATGTGCTTTATGGCCAAAGAAGAAGAGGATGATGACAGAGATGATGAGGTAAGCTCAACCTCAACTATTCCAATTAATGCATCGCATATATTTGAAAATATGATGAATGAATTTAAAACAATTCAAAAAGCCCATGAGAAACTAGGAAAATATGTCTTTGGATTGCGAAAACATCAAAGTCACTCATGAAAAACTCATGGAAAGCAATCATCAACTTGCAAAAGAACTAAATGAGACAAAGTCTCATAGTGAGTGCAAGATAAATGATTATGCTTTACTCAAACCTAAGTACAAATTCTAGAGAAATGAGAAGGAGAACTCGAGATCATCCTGAAATTATTTAAAAATCTCCAAGAAGGATGGAAGAAATTATAAGCACTGGGCAGCATTCCCACGATAAACGTGGCTTAGGATATAACTCGTTCGCCCATAAGGGAAAATTTGGTATGGTGTTTATCAGGGGAGTGGAACCCATTCCTGAACCCAAAGAGGCCCCGAGTCCCGAAAAGGTTACAACTGCCCCATCTCAGACAACAAAGGCTGTGATTCTACCCCCGAGTTCCTATAATAAGAAGTGGAAACCTCAGCCTTCCAGAATTGTAAGACGTAATGATCATCAACAGTATGCTCCCCGAGCATACCAACAACATCAACAACCAGTGAGAAAGAAAGATGTGTCCAAGTATATAAGTTATGCACCACATTACTACCAACAGTACAGTGCCCCTAGTTACTAGATACAGGAGCCCCGTAATCCATCTAGGAAACAGGCTGCCGCACAGTACCATCAACAGATCTGGGAATCCAACTAGAAACATAGAAGGCAAGCTGTAGGAAAAAATAAAATGGTTCCCTCTCCGAGACGTCAACCGTACTTCAACCAAAACCCTAGATTTTTCATGCATAATAATCAAGGTTACAGCGAATATGTGCCTACCCTATGTAAATATCGCAAGACTAGACCAAAAGTAACCTACAGCAAACCAATTACTGTCAGGCGAATTTGGGTACCAAAAGGCACTAACATCCACGAACCCAATAATAAAAGGGGGCCTAAATCTACCTATTTTTTTTTATTACAGGATGTCAAGGAAAAGGACATCTGTTACTTTGACAGCGGATGTTCTTGCACATGACAGGAGATATTAGAAAGTTGTCAGATTATGTAGAAGGTCGTGGTCCAAAGGTACGATTAGGTGACAAATTCAAAGGAAGAAAAAGATGGAAAGGAACCCTACTTGTAGGAAAGTTTAAAGTCACCGACGCATCCTATGTTGAACGCTCATAGTATAATCTACTTAGTATTAGCCAGTTCTATGACAAACAGTTCTCAGTTAAATTCTACATAGATCACTGTAGGGGGAAGGACTTCAAGACCAAGCAAGTCGTCCTTACAGGAAGCCGGTCAGGTAATATATACATTGCTGACTGGAAACCTACAAGCTCCATTATTCCATGTTTTGTTGCCAAAGGCACTGCAGATCAAAGCTGGCTATGGCACAAAAGGATGTCGCACATCAACTTCAAGACTATCCACAAGATCGCTCGACATGGAATGGTCATAGGCTTACCCGATGTGTCATTTCATAAAAATAGCTTCTGTGGACCCTGTCAGAAAGGCAAGCAAGTTAAGACCACCCTAAAAAACAAGTATTATCTATCCACCCACAGGATACTGGATTTGTTGACGACTTTTCCAGGTACGCTTGGACAATCTTTCTTACAAAGAAGAAGGACACCATAACAAAGTTGCCACAACAGCTGAAGCCACAGAATGAGAAAAGGCTGAGTATTGTGTCCATTCGCTCCGACAGAGGCACAAAATTCATAAATTGCTGGATAGAGAAATAATGTGGGGATAATGGCATACAACACGAATACTCAGCAGCCAGAAATCCTCAACAAAATGGTGTTCCCGATCGAAAGAATAAAATGCTCAAGTAAGCAACACAGACCATGTTAGTCGCAAGCAAATTGCCGCAGTGTCTCTAGGGAGAAGCAACAAATATAGTGTGTTATACACAAAAATGCTGTATCATCAACAAGCATCACAACAAAAGAGCATATGAGGTATGGAATAATAAAACTCCAATGATTGCATACTTTCACATTTTTGGATGCATATTTTATATACTAAACAATGGGAAGGACCAACTCAAGACCTTCAACGAAAAGTCGGATGAAGGTATTTTCGTTAGATACTCCTCTGTCAGCAAAGCTTTCAAGAATCTGTCCATGTAATATTCGAAGAACCCCATTTTGACCCTACAGTAGTATAAGACAACCCAGAATATCCGTACACTCTCTATTGATGATTCCCAAACTCCAATAGAACCTGTCGTGGACCTATAAATCAATCCCGCCACTATAGGATCAGAAGCAGTCGAAGCTGATGCTGTACAAGCTGGAGCTGAGGCTACAACACCACAAGATATAGCACGTGATGCCAAGTTAGAACCTAACAGGAGGTGGCTAATAGATCACCTCCAGGAATTGATAATAGGAGATATGATGCTGGAGTAACCATACAAAGAAAAATACTGAGTACATAAGGCACTGTACTTTGTGCACAAGAAGGGACAAATTCCGAGAAGTCTCAATTTCCTGTTTGGAAATCTCAAGACGAACTTAGAAGACTTGCTCTATGCACCCTAGACGTATTTATAGCCCAGTCCGAACCTGTTTCAACCAATGAAGCTCTGAAAAGTTCTCACTGGATCACTTGAATGGAAGAAGAGGTTAATGGTTTCGAACGGAATAATGTTTAGTACCTATTTCCCTAACCAACACATCAGTAAGTCATAGGAACCAAATGGGTATTCAGAATTACAAAAAGAATGAAAATGGACTTGTCATAAGAAACAAATCCCGACTAGTCGCTCAAGGTTACAGACAGGAAGAAGGCATATACTACAATGAAATTTTGCCTCTGTAGCTAGACTAGTAGCTATTAGAATATTCCTAGCATTCGCTGCTTACAAGGACTTTATAGTCTATCAAATGGATGTTAAGAGTGCATTCCTGAATGGAGACCTTGCCTAAGAAGTCTATGTTGAACAACCACCAGGATTTGTCAACACTGAAGGCGAAGACCTTGCATACAGGCTAAGGAAAGCACTGTATAGACTTAAGCAAGCACCTAGAGCCTGGTATGAAACTCTGTCCCTGTATCTAATCAACAATGGATTTGAGAAGATGTAGTTGACAAGACTCTCTATAAAATACAGGAAGGTGATGATCTTTTAATGTTATAAATATATGTTGATGATATTATATTTAGTTCAATGCTTTATGTCAAAGGTTCTCTTATCTCATGCAAAATAAATTTGAAATGAGTATGATGGGAGAACTTAGTTATTATCAATTGTAGGTTAGCAATTGCCTACAGGTATATTCATCAACCAGGAAAAGTACAACAAGGAGATGCTCGACAAGTTTGGGATGAACAACTCCAAATCCTCGTCCACCCCCATGAGCACTTCCATGCAGATAAGTGCTGACGAAGCTGGAAAGTCAGTTGATCAATCACTCTACAAGAAGCTAATAGACTCACTCCTGTACCTAACAGCTAGTTAGTTGTGTAGTGTGTGCTCGGTACTAGGTATCACCTAAGGAGTCACACTTCACCACAGTCAAACGAATCCTTAAGTATGTGAAAGGAACAATAGATGTAGGATTGTGGTATCTTAAAGAAGGAGAATTTGATTTGGTAGGCTATAGCAACTCGGATCTCGGAGGCTATAGGTTGGATTGGAAGCGTACAGGTGGCACTTGTCACTTCCTTAGACATAGATTTGTGTCATGGTTCAGTAAGAAGCAATTCTCGCTGGAAGCAGACTCCCTGGATGCAACAATTGTTACAAGATTATGGAATCAGTGCCAGAGGAACACCAATCATGTGAGATAGCAAGAGTGAAATTGCAATCACGCACAACCCTATATTGCACTCACGACATCTTTACAAAACCTCCCAGCACAACCAGATTCTGCGTGCTTTGCCAGGAGTTGGGAATGCTACAGCCAGACTCCGTGTAAGTTTTTATATTTTACTTATCAATTGAGGGGGAATGCTGTAAGACCCAAGAATACAGTATTAATCTAGTATTTCAATAAGAATTGAATCCTGTATGTACTTTTCAAGTGGGAACACTTTATTTTCGTAGATAACACACACACCATAGGATATCAATTAATATTTTTACCATATCCAAATTCATACACTTATATCCAACAAATTGTTTTAAGTCCACGTGCACTGTCTGAATTTAAAATGATTTATCCTTCAATTACTTTATTGACACTTGTACTTTACTACCTCAAATACTATAATTTCAAAATTCAAACCGCCATTTCGTGCAATAGTGGAAGATGAACAATGTCAGAAGTGGGACTGCTCATTAATTTCAAAACTGACGGATTAGACATACAAGTTACATCTGAGTCCATCATGTACGTTCATTTAAAAGACGGTTCCCATCCCTTAAATCTGATTGTTCACTGTATAACCTAGTCTTCCCTGCACCCTATAAAAGGGCAAGTATGCTGATTGACAGGCTCTTTACACTTTCTGCATATTATCGAGTCTACAGCATACAACCTACATACATTCTTGCTTTCTGATCTCTATTTTCTCTATCTATTTCTGCAAAATGTCTTCTGTAACTTCATCTTTCTCAACTAAGAATAAGGACCTTATCATCGATGGAAGAATTTTTGCATGCTCAGTTTTGCTGGAGCGCATCACTCCTGATGATGAATATGATATCGGGATGAACCTTGTGGTATCCTGTGTGAAGCAAACCAGTCTCTACTATCTGGGTAGCTTGCATCTGTAGAGCTGTGATGAACTACTTGTTGAAGAATTCGTTATTGAAGCGGAGTTCCACTATGCGTCAAACAAAAAGGGTTCTGACGTCACTGCCATAGTCAGCACCGTCAAAGACAAAGAGATAACCATCAATCGTGAACTCCTTTACTGCCTGTATAGACTTCTGTATGATGGGTTATCATTGGAGGAACTGGAGTCTTTTAGATCTGAGGATATTTTGAAAGCATACTAGGGACTGTTAACTGGGAACTCCCAACCTTCCCCAGTTCATATGTCTTGTCACAAGAAGAACTTCACCCTGCCATATCTTTCTTTGCATGACTTTTGCTGCAGAGTGGTTGAAAACAGAACAGGTGCATTTGAGATGTGCACAAGTCTTCACTTCAGGATGATGGTGGCCATATTGTCTGGAGAAAAGGTGAACTGGTGCGAGATCATCTTAAAGAGGCTTTAGCAGGAAGCATCAAAGCCTGACTCTGCCAGAAAATCGTTTGGCCTGATATTAAACTATATCCTGACTTGTTGTGGCATACAGCAGTCAGCCAGTGCCAAGAAAATTATTGCCGGGAAGTTCCTTGGTGGGTTGAAGCCATTAGTGTTTAACAAGTACTCTCTTCTCTCTAACAGGCCCGATCCCTTCTCCCTTCCAACATCTAAAGATCCTAGGGATGTTACTGACCTATCCTAGAAATCCAAATCGGTTGACAGCAAGAAGAAAGCTGTCAGCAAGAAAAGAAGTGTTCCCGACAGCAGCTCACCTAGAACTCTCCAGAAGAAGAAGAAGAAGAATAAGAAAATCAAGAAATCTGCGAAGCCGGAAGCTGTCCCTACAGCAGCCCCAGAGGCTACAATGGCCACTGAGGAAGTCCTTCAAGCTTTATCTATTGAAACAGCAATCCCACAGGGCACAACCCCTTTGGAAGGAACTCTGGGTGCTCTCATAGCAGATTCTGAGCCCGTTGAGGCTATGACGGATGACCAGATGTTCATGAAGATAGAAGGTACTGGTGAATCGGCTACCCGTTTGGAGCCAATAACCACCACTCTAAACAGGGCACCCACCCATGTATAGAGTCCTCTCCCGATAGTGCATCCCACCCTGTTAGGGATCCCGCTTATCCACAGGTTACCTTACCTATCGAGAATCCCAACCGGACAGTGGAACCCACTACTATTTGGAATCCCTCCCCGACTGATATCATTAATAACACTCCCCTTCAAGTACAGATAGAGGAAGCCTTCGAGCACTTCAAAGTATGAAAATCATACAGGGTCGCCCCTTACGACACCCTGTACAACTGGAAGGACTGGAAGGAAGAAGAGTTGTTCACTTTGGAAGTTAAGGACTTCCAAAAGGTCGAAGTCCTGATCAAGTTGGATGATGACCTTTGCCAAGAACCTATTGTTGGAAAAAAAAAAGGCAGCGGAAGCGAAGTTGGGAAAAGTTTGGTAAAAGAGTTTTACGCATCCATGACCACAAAACCTATTTAGGCAGGCTAATTAATTAACTACTATGATTAATAAGAAATGTTAATATTATTTATTATTTAATAAATAAACTTGTTGGTCAATTCAATATCCTAATCTAGATCGAAGACCATTGGACATTTACCTTTTGATGCATAGTGGTTTCTTTCTTTATCTCTTCCTCAAAATCTTCTAGAGTATGAGCCCGCCTTAATCCGGACGTTGTGTGGGCAACGAGCTACCGAATCTTGCTTAGACAACAAAGTGGATCGGCCGAATTTACTTCCTCTCACAACTCTCAATTTTCTTTTCTTCAAGTAATTCCGATTTGTAACAAAAATTAAAGTGTTATCTCAATTGTGGAATCAAAGACACAAGTCAAGATCCACAATTAAACACTAAGAAGAAAAATCAAAACCCTTGTGTATGAAGATTAATGCCGCGGCCGAACTCCCTTTGTGTCCCTATTTATAGGATTCGGACTAGTCTAGGGATCTTAAAGAGAATTAAGATTAATACTCCTAGTGCAACCCAACTTTCCATATTAAGCCCTTCCTAATATGGTTGAGCTCACTAATATCAATCCAATCCACGAAAGAATTAATATTGCACTTCCAACCCAAACCCCAATTTATAAAATCGGGATCCTTATTTAAATATTGTATTTTCTGTATCTAAGATATCGAATGTACATTAATTAATTTAAGCTACTGACAGCTTTAATTAATTAATTTCTTATCCAAGAGTAATACCACTAGAACCTTGTTATTAGATCGGAATTAAATCCACCTGCAGGGTTTAATATAATAATCATTATCGAGGTCCTCAATGGGACATCATCAACCTGCACTAGTCGGGACACGATTCTAATTATATTAATAATTGTCATTTAAATAACATTATTGCCCAAGACACGAAGCATATTGAGTCAATCACTTTGACTCTCACCCATGGTAAATCAAAGCAATAAATATTATAAATACACAATTAAATATTATAAACATAGAATTAAGAAATAATAATTATCCGAGATTTACGTTCTTCTTACAGTAAGTACAGAAGACACTATCTCACTTCGATCCAGCTCAACGTATGCAAATACGCTAATGCATGCGAATAGTCAAGACCAACTAATCTCAAGCATACATTACAACCTTTCACATAATTTATCTAGAATTATATAGGTTGTGAATTATTATATTATTTTATAACGCACCGATAATGTGATCTTTCTTGTGACACTAACAAACCACATTATCTACAATATAAAATAATTAGACATTTTATTTGTATAACCATCACGTGAATAAATATGAAAAACATGTGATTAAATATAATTAATTCTGATTGGTAGTTACAAGGAAATAAGGTAATACAAGCATAAAGTATGCTTTGCAGTATACAATCCTTACAATCTCCCACTTATACTCAAAGCATGCTTTTAAGTATACTACTCTATTACATAGTCTTTCGTTTCTCCCACTTATACTCAAAGCAATGCCGCCATACACCGTAATCCCATTCCATCCACATGCATTTCAAAAACTTTTGAGGGTAGGCCTTTCACGAAAGGATTAGCAAGATTATCTTCCGATACGACCCTGGCTACAACCACGTCTCCTTCCTTTACGAAGTGTCGTACGATGTGGTACTTGTGGTTAATATATTTACTTGCCTTGTGGGCTCGTGGTTCCCTCGAATTTGTGACTGCACCAGTATTATCACAATAAATTGTCATACCCTCTGGCAAATAAGGAATTAAATTTATGTCCTGCAGGAAGTACTTGAGCCATACCGCCACTTTGGCTGCCCCAAAGGCCGCCACGTACTCGGCTTCCATGATAGAGTCCGAGATGAATTTCTGCTTCACACTCTTCTAACTAATGGCTCCACCTCCCAGAATAAACACTTAACCTGAAGTAGACTTGAACTCTTATTTGTCTGACGAATTTGAGTCAGTATACCCATTGGACATAGGTCATTTGATTGATATATTAGCATATACTCCCTAGTCCTTCTCAGGTACTTGAGTATGTGCTTGACAGTAATCCAGTGTCCTGGTCCTGAGTTCAATTGATATCTTGCAGTCATGCCTACGACATGACAGATTGCTAGTCTAGTGCAAAGTATAGCATACATGAGGCTTCCCACAGCTGACGCATAAAGGATCAGCTTCATGTCATCAATCTCCTTTTGTGTCTTAGCACACATATCCTTAGATAGTTGAATTCCATGTCCGTAAGGTAGAAAACCTTTTCTTGGAATTCTCCATGTTAAACTGCTTTAGCACTATATCGATATATGATGCCTGAGATAAGCACAACATCCTTTTCTTCCGATCACGAAGGATCTTGATTCCAAGGATGTGTCCTGCTTATCTCGAATCCTTCATATCAAACTGCTTAGATATCCATACCCGTACGTCCGATAATTCCTTCACGTTGTTTCTAATTAGAAGGATATCATCTACATACAGTACAAGAAACACCAACACATTTCCTTCACATTTCTTATACGCGCAACACTCACTCGGACATTGGACGAATCCATATGACTGGACAACCTCGTCAAATTGAGTGTTTCAAGATCTAGATGCTTGCTTAAGTCCATAAATGGATCTCTTAACTTTGCACACTAAGTGATCTTGTCCTTCACCAATGAATCCCTCTGGTTGGCACATGTAGATTTCCTTGTCTAGACTTCCATTCAAAGATTGCAGTCTTGACATCCATTTGCCAAACCTCCATATCCAAAAGCGTATCTATAGCTAAAAATATCTGGATTGACTTAAGCATGGCTACCGGCAAAAAGGTTTCTCTATAATCGATACCCTTTTTCTGAGTGTAACACACAAGCCTCGCTTTGAAGGTTTCAACCTTCCCATCACCTCTTTTGTTTCGCTTGTAGACCCACTTACTCCCAATGGCTTGTTACCCCTCAGGTAGTTCTACTAGCTCCCGCACTTGATTGGAATCATAGATCCCATTTCTGATTTGATTGATACTTGCCACGAGTTAGCTTTTTTATCTTGGATTGCCTCCTTGTAAGTCCAGGGATCTGATTCAGCTTAGCCTGGGATTGAGTCCGAAGACTGTCCCACACCTATGAATCATTCTGGTTGACGAACAACTCTCCCACTACGACGAGGCAAATACTGAGTTGGTGTAAAAGTCTCAAAATGGATACGTGGTGCAGTGTTAATGTAACACCCCCAAGAAATCCCGTGAATGTAACAGTGCTGTGGACCCCTACATGGGACCCACCAAGCTAGGTAATCAACTTCACTCATCGACTCACAGAGTTGATGCAATAACACCACATCACAAAGACGCAAAACAATAAACATCTACCCGGGTCGACCGGTCAATCAAGCAACACAATATTCCAACGAAAACATAATGGACAACTCAATACACTTTGCAAAAATCAAAAGCCCCTAAATACTCGAGTACGTCTATTAGTTCACAAGTTGGAAAACGACAATATTAAAATGGACAACGGTAAAGAAACTTGCTTGCACATGTCAATAACCCTGGCCAGCATCCTCGTACTATCCCAATGCCCGCTCGTCCGGCTGAACATAACTTGAAATTCATAAAACGAATTTCCCCAAGAAGAGTCCCCAAAAGGGTTAGCAATTACGCTAGTACAAGTAACCAAATGAACAACTTACACCTTACACATATAGTCAAAGCATGCAATTCAGAAAACATCAGTTGAAACACACATTTTCGGAAACGCTATAATCCAAAACACATTTGTAAAAATGCACCACAATTAACCGCCGATCCACCCCTCCGTGGACCCCTACCGAGATCCCGTCGGATCTAACCCGTAGTGGTTAAAAGCAAAGCTCATCGATCTACCCCTTCATGGACCCCTACCGAGACCCCGTCGGATCTAACCCATAGTGAGCATACACACGCACCCATCACTCATGCAATACTATCATGTTAAGAGTGTAAGTTCATAAGAGTACTTGCCTCGGTCAATAGACGACGACACGAACAGAAAGGAAGAATCAATACGACCGCTAGGAACCAATGAACCCGAACCTAACGATTCGAAGAATACAATCACAACCATTTCTAAACGATTACGGAAATAGAATACACCCGAAAACCCACCTATGATTCATATAAGTTCGTACAAAAACAATGACGAGGACCGGTCGTACCCTAACCCTCTCGATTTCACAAAAACAACGAAACTTACCATGAACTCATAGGGAAAACAAGAATATTATATAGATTAATCATATACATTATGGATTAATCAACAATACGAAACGAATCGGACAAAAACTCAAAAACCCCCAAATTTCCCAAAAATAGGGTTCTAGGAGATTACCTTGGATTAAGGATGAATAATAGGTGTTGGTTTTGTTAATATTCACCGGGAACACAAGAAAATGATGGCTAGGAATTGCAACGCTTCAAATCGCTCGGAACTCGCGCAAGGTTCGCCCAAAATCGGAGAGAGAGAGAGAGAGAGAGAGAGAGAAATGGGAGAGAAAATGAGAGTCTGGGTCAACTCCCTGGTTTTTATAGCCAGGGAGCTTTAGCGTGCGCTAACGATTAAGGTTAACGTGCGCTACCCAGCTATAATCCAGTCTAGATCCTACGGTTCTGGATCGTTAGCATGCGCTACACAAGAATAGCGTGCGCTAACAGTCTCTCGATAGCGTGCGCTATCGGGCCATAGCGTACGCTACCTGGGCACCTAACCGAGTCCAGAAACAATCTACCCAGTACTAGACTGGCATATTAGCGCGCGCTACTGGACATTCAGCATGCGCTAGGCCTCAGCAATAGCGTGCGCGAAAACAAAATATTAGCGTGCGCTAAGCTGCTCGTCCAGAGAGCACAGAGCAGAAACAACTTACTGCCACTGCTGGGCTCGACTCGCTAGCATGCGCTACGAAGCAAACGTAGCATGCTATACAACAATGATAGCGCGCACTAGGTACAGGATAACAATGGCCCAAAAACACCGAAACACAAACGAAACATCAAACGGAACTTACAACAAGCATAATAACACAGGATGGATTTACGGCAACCCCGGAACGGCGGTTCCGAACAACAATTATGAGAATCGGATGACAACAAGTCCAGTATTAACTATTCTCGAAATATCAATACGGTTACAAGCGAGTTGCTAAAAACAAAAAATACACCAAAAATGAAAATACCGGGAAAAGAAAAATGCAGATATTACATTCTACCCCTCTAAATATAAGTTTCGTCCCGAAATTAAGAAACAAACAACTCGGGGTACTTAGCATGCATGTTATCCTCGGTTTCCCAAGTTGCCTCCTCGACACCATGCCTCGACCACTGTGTAATATCCGGGGGTAAATTTTTTTTCGTTTCACTGTAGAGTTTTACGTATTCATTTGGAATTATACAAGTGTTGTTGTTTTGGACCAATACAATGTATATTGTATTGGGATATTTCGGGACCGAAATATTTTTACTTGTCGTCGGTTTGGTTTCGTCGTTTGGATGTTGCTTGGTGAGTTTGGAATTTTGGCTAAGTTTATAGGCATAGCGTACGGTATATATGTAGCATTACGTATTCTAGTGTGTTGCGATTACGTATGTTACGCCTGGAGGTTTACGTACGTAATGGGTGGTCGATTGTAGGAACCTTTCTCGGAGTCAACTTTCGGCTGGTGGGGCTGGGAATCTTTCGATCATATCTCACTATTGCAGTCAATGGATCTTTACGTACGTTAGGGTGTGCTCCTTACGTACGTTATCCATGCAGCTTGTTAACATATGTAAAGCGTGGTTCTTTACGTATGTTAAGGTCTTCGTATTGTTGGTCAGGCGGTTCTGGACTAGCATTACGTACGCTAAGTTTAGAATTTAGCATGCGTAATTTCCCTTACGTACGTTATGCCTGTTGTATAGCGTACGTAACGTGTTTGTCAGATTATATAACTTGGTTTCGTATTTCATTTCTTCACGAACCAAAATCATTTTTCTCTCCCTAGAATCATCCTTCTGGACTTGCTCTTGATATTTAGCCCCTTCCATCTTGTTTTTTATCATCATAACTTGATTTAGAGCTTGGAGTTGGAAGCTTGTTGGTGCTTCTTTGGTGTTTGGAGAGTTCTTCTTGTTCTTCATTTGTAAGTTCTCTTAATCTCTTGTTCTTCAAGTGATTTCCGAGTATGATGATGATGTTGTTGTTGTTGTTTTCTTCGAGTATTGATTGATTGTTGGAGTATATCATGATTCTTGATGAGTTTTTATAACTTGTGATGAAGAAAATGATGATTTTGTCTTGAAGAGGGGCTGTTCTTGATGTTTTAGAATGTTTAGGAGGTTATAATCATGTCTAGGAAGGATTATATTAAGATTGTTATATGATTAACATAGTCTTGATATGATTGTTGTTACAGTTTGTGGTTTTGGAGGGATTATAACCATTTTAGTTAGGAATTATGAATTATGTAATGATTATCATAATCTTACAATGGTTGATTTAATCTTGTTGATTAATCCGAATTCATGATGAATTGGTGGTGGATTAATGTTTAGACATCATGATTGTTGAGATGATGATGTTTTTGGGGTATTGATGATGATATTAGTGATATTATCATTTTGAGATGTTTATTTTGATGATTGTTCTTAAGCGATTCTTGTTGAATTGATTTCACAAGTGTTAAGAACGTAATGATCGTGTTAATCGATCATTGAGGTGTTGGAGGATGTTAGAATTCATAGTTGAGAACTATGATATTCGTTGGTGGAGTTTAACCGATTCGGGGTTGAATCGGGATTGTTTTGGTGTTGCTTTCCATTGATTTTGTGTTCTTGAATGAATCGTATTTCATTCAAGGTTGTTCGAGTGCTTGTGATCATCGGAGGATGTCGTTCGTCGGTTCATGGAAGGACGTTGATCGTGGAAGGACTTTCTCGCCTTCGGTTTGAGGAAAGTTTTATACTTGTACTAGTCAATGAGATTAATGTTATCATATATGTGTATGAATATGTGTATCATTTCGAGACTTGGTCTCTTTATGATTTTGTTGATATCAGGGGATTAGTTGATACGATACCCTTCGGTAAATTATGCCAAATATTATTGTTGTTCGTAAATGGCCAGTTTAAGGCATTGCGATATTTGTTGGTAATATTGTTGTCGATAGCCGGTTCGCGAGATCGACATATCGATTGTTATTGTTATTGTTGATTGATGTTCCATTGAGATACTATTGTGATCGTTGTTGTTGATATTGGTGCTTCGTTATTGATGTTGTATTGGCCGATACAAGGCATTGACATATTCGATTATCATCTTCGTTATCAGTAACCGATTAAAGGTGCCGAGACATCCGTGGTATTGCTGTTATCGATTGATCGTTCTAAAGGCAATAGAGATATTGAATTGGGATTATCGATGATAATTCCCATCTGTTGTATCATTGTTTATCGATTGACCATTCTAAAGGCAATCGAGATATTGAATTGGGATTATCGAAGATAATTCCCATCTGTTATATCATTGTTTATCGATTGACCGTTCTAAGGCAATCGACGTATTGAATTGGTATTATCGAAGATAATTCCCATCCATTGCAACATTGTTTATCGATTGACCGTTCTAAGGTAATCGACGTATTGAATTGGTATTATCAAGGATAATTCCCATCTGTTGCATCGTTGTTGTCGATTGATCATTCTAAGGTAATCGATGTATTGAATTGGGACCGTCGAAGACATTTCCCATCTGTTGTATCGTTGTTATCGATTGACTGTTCTAAGGTAGTCGATGCATTGAATTGGGACTGTCGAGGGCATTTCCAATCCGTTGAGTCGTTGCGATCGATTGTCCATTCCAAGGCAGTTGAGGTATTTTGAATTGGGACCGCCGAGAACGTTGCCTATCCGTGAGTTATTGTTATCGTGTTGGCCGACTCGAGGCGGAACATTATTATTCTTGTGAATTCGGTAATCTTAGGATCGTTGCCGTCAGTGATTAATTGTGTTTGGAGGCTAGTCGTGGCTAGTGCTCGATGGGTAAGTTTGGGACTTGAACCTTCGCAGTTGGTTTCCCAACACCTACAGTTCAGTAGGTAACGGTCATGTTAATGATCTCATTATCAGTAAGTTTGGGGCTTGAACCTTCATGGTTGGTTTCCCAACACCTACAGTTCAGTAGGTCACGGTCATGTTAATGATCTCACTATGGGTAAGTTTGGGGCTTGAACCTTCGCGGTTGGTTTCCCAACACCTACAGTTCAGTAGGTCACGGTCATGTTAATGATCTCATTATGGGTAAGTTTGGGAGTTGAACCTTCGTGGTTGATTTCCCAACACCTATAGTTCAGTAGGTCACGGTCATGTTAATGATCTCATTATGGGTAAGTTTGGGGCTTGAACCTTCACGGTTGGTTTCCCAACACCTACAGTTCAGTAGGTCACGGTCATGTTAATGATCTCATTATGGGTAAGTTTGGGGCTTGAATCTTCGCGGTTGGTTTCCCAACACCTACAGTTAAGTAGGTCACGGTCATGTTAATGATCTCATTATGGGTAAGTTTGGGGCTTGAACCTTCGCGGTTGGTTTCCCAACAGCTACTGATTCATGAGTCACGGTCATGTTAATTATCTCACTATGGGTAAGTTTGGGGATTGAACCTCGCGGTTTGATTTCCAACAGCTACTGTTCAGTTGTTCACGTTCATTTTAATGATCTCATTATGGTAAGTTTGGGGCTTGAACCTTCGCAGTTGGTTTCCCAACACCTACAGTTCAGTAGGTCACGGTCATGTTGATGATCTCATTATGGGTAAGTTTGGGGCTTAAACCTTCGCGGTTGGTTTCCCAACACCTACAATTCAGTAGGTCACGGTCATGTTAATGATATCATTATGGGTAAGTTTGGGGCTTGAACCTTCGCGGTTGGTTTCCCAACACTACTGATTGAAGAGTCACGATCATGTTAATGATCTCACTATGGGTAAGTTTGGGGCTTGAACCTTCGCGGTTGGTTTCCCAACAGCTACAGTTCAGTAGGTCACGGTCATGTTAATGATCTCATTATGGGTAAGTTTGGGGCTTGAACCTCGCGGTTGGTTTCCCAACACCTACAGTTCAGTAGGTCACAGTCATGTTAATGATCTCATTATGGTAAGTTTGGGGCTTGAACCTTCGCGGTTGGTTTCCAAACACCTACAGTTCAGTAGGTCACGGTCATGTTAATGATCTCATTATGGGTAAGTTTGGTGCTTGAACCTTCGCGGTTGGTTTCCCAACACCTACAGTTCAGTAGGTCACGGTCATGTTAATGATCTCATTATGGGTAAGTTTGGGGCTTGAATCTTCGCGGTTGGTTTCCCAACACCTACAGTTCAGTAGGTCACGGTCGTGTTAATGATCTCATTATGGGTAAGTTTGGGGCTTGAACCTTTGCGGTTGGTTTCCCAACAGCTACAGTTCAGTAGGTCACGGTCATGTTAATGATCTCACTATGGGTAAGTTTGGGGCTTGAACCTCGCGGTTGGTTTCCCAACACCTACAGTTCAGTGGGTCACGGTTATGTTTATGAACTCATTATGGGTAAGTTTGGGGCTTGAACCTTCGCGGTTAGTTTCCCAACACCTACAATTCAGTAGGTCAAGGTCATGTTAATGATCTCATTATGGGTAAGTCTGGGGCTTTAACCTTCACGGTTGGTTTCCCAGCACCTGCAATTCAGTAGGTCACGGTCATGTTAATGATCTCATTATGGGTAAGTTTGGGGCTTGAACCTTCGCGGTTGGTTTCCCAACACCTACAGTTCAGTAGGTCACGGTCATGTTAATGATCTCATTATGGGTAAGTTTGGGGCTTGAATCTTCGCGGTTGGTTTCCCAACACCTACAGTTAAGTAGGTCACGGTCATGTTAATGATCTCATTATGGGTAAGTTTGGGGCTTGAACCTTCGCGGTTGGTTTCCCAACAGCTACAGTTCAGTAGGTCACGGTCATGTTAATGATCTCACTATGGGTAAGTTTGGGGCTTGAACCTCGCGGTTGGTTTTCCAACACCTACAGTTCAGTAGGTCACGGTCATGTTAATGATCTCATTATGGTAAGTTTGGGGCTTGAACCTTCGCGGTTGGTTTCCCAACACATACAATTCAGTAGGTCACGGTCATGTTAATGATCTCATTATGGGTAAGTTTGGGGCTTGAATCTTCGCGGTTGGTTTCCCAACACCTACAGTTCAGTAGGTCACGGTCATGTTAATAATCTCATTATGGGTAAGTTTGGGGCTTGAACCTTCGCGGTTAGTTTCCCAACAGCTATAGTTCAGTAGGTCACGGTCATGTTAATGATCTCACTATGGGTAAGTTTGGGGCTTGAACCTCGTGGTTGGTTTCCCAACACCTACAGTTCAGTAGGTCACGGTCATGTTAATGATCTCATTATGGTAAGCTTGGGGCTTGAACCTTTGCGGTTGGTTTCCCAGCTCTGATTCGATGAGTCACGGTCATGTTAATGATCTCACTATGGGTAAGTTTGGGGCTTGAACCTCGCGGTTGGTTTCCCAACACCTACAGTTCAGTAGGTAACGGTCATGTTAATGATCTCATTATCAGTAAGTTTGGGGCTTGAACCTTCATGGTTGGTTTCCCAACACCTACAGTTCAGTAGGTCACGGTCATGTTAATGATCTCACTATGGGTAAGTTTGGGGCTTGAACCTTCGCGGTTGGTTTCCCAACACCTCTGATTCGATGAGTCACGGTCATGTTAATGATCTCATTATGGGTAAGTTTGGGAGTTGAACCTTCGTGGTTGATTTCCCAACACCTATAGTTCAGTAGGTCACGGTCATGTTAATGATCTCATTATGGGTAAGTTTGGGGCTTGAACCTTCGCGGTTGGTTTCCCAACACCTACAGTTCAGTAGGTCACAGTCATGTTAATGATCTCATTATGGGTAAGTTTGGGGCTTGAATCTTCGCGGTTAGTTTCCCAACACCTACAGTTAAGTAGGTCACGGTCATGTTAATGATCTCATTATGGGTAAGTTTGGGGCTTGAACCTTCGCGGTTGGTTTCCCAACAGCTACAGTTCAGTAGGTCACGGTCATGTTAATGATCTCACTATGGGTAAGTTTGGGGCTTGAACCTCGCGGTTGGTTTTCCAACACCTACAGTTCAGTAGGTCACGGTCATGTTAATGATCTCATTATGGTAAGTTTGGGGCTTGAACCTTCGCAGTTGGTTTCCCAACACCTACAGTTCAGTAGGTCACGGTCATGTTGATGATCTCATTATGGGTAAGTTTGGGGCTTAAACCTTCGCGGTTGGTTTCCCAACACCTACAATTCAGTAGGTCACGGTCATGTTAATGATATCATTATGGGTAAGTTTGGGGCTTGAACCTTCGCGGTTGGTTTCCCAACAGCTACAGTTCAGTAGGTCACGATCATGTTAATGATCTCACTATGGGTAAGTTTGGGGCTTGAACCTTCGCGGTTGGTTTCCCAACACCTACAGTTCAGTAGGTCACAGTCATGTTAATGATCTCATTATGGGTAAGTTTGGGGCTTGAATCTTCGCGGTTAGTTTCCCAACACCTACAGTTCAGTAGGTCACGGTCATGTTAATAATCTCATTATGGGTAAGTTTGGGGCTTGAACCTTCGCGGTTAGTTTCCCAACAGCTATAGTTCAGTAGGTCACGGTCATGTTAATGATCTCACTATGGGTAAGTTTGGGGCTTGAACCTCGTGGTTGGTTTCCCAACACCTACAGTTCAGTAGGTCACGGTCATGTTAATGATCTCATTATGGTAAGCTTGGGGCTTGAACCTTTGCGGTTGGTTTCCCAACAGCTACAGTTCAGTAGGTCACGGTCATGTTAATGATCTCACTATGGGTAAGTTTGGGGCTTGAACCTCGCGGTTGGTTTCCCAACACCTACAGTTCAGTAGGTAACGGTCATGTTAATGATCTCATTATCAGTAAGTTTGGGGCTTGAACCTTCATGGTTGGTTTCCCAACACCTACAGTTTAGTAGGTCACGGTCATGTTAATGATCTCACTATGGGTAAGTTTGGGGCTTGAACCTTCGCGGTTGGTTTCCCAACACCTACAGTTCAGTAGGTCACGGTCATGTTAATGATCTCATTATGGGTAAGTTTGGGAGTTGAACCTTCGTGGTTGATTTCCCAACACCTATAGTTCAGTAGGTCACGGTCATGTTAATGATCTCATTATGGGTAAGTTTGGGGCTTGAACCTTCGCGGTTGGTTTCCCAACACCTACAGTTCAGTAGGTCACAGTCATGTTAATGATCTCATTATGGGTAAGTTTGGTGCTTGAATCTTCGCGGTTAGTTTCCCAACACCTACAGTTAAGTAGGTCACGGTCATGTTAATGATCTCATTATGGGTAAGTTTGGGGCTTGAACCTTCGCGGTTGGTTTCCCAACAGCTACAGTTCAGTAGGTCACGGTCATGTTAATGATCTCACTATGGGTAAGTTTGGGGCTTGAACCTCGCGGTTGGTTTTCCAACACCTACAGTTCAGTAGGTCACGGTCATGTTAATGATCTCATTATGGTAAGTTGGGGGCTTGAAACGTCGCAGTTGGTTTCCCAACACCTACGATTCGAGAGGTCACGGTCATGTTGATGATCTCATTATGGGTAAGTTTGGGGCTTAAACCTACCCGGTTGGTTTCCCAACACCTACAATTCGATGAGGTCACGGTCATGTTAATGATATCATTATGGGTAAGTTTGGGGCTTGAACCTTCGCGGTTGGTTTCCCAACAATACTGATTCGATGAGTCACGATCATGTTAATGATCTCACTATGGGTAAGTTTGGGGCTTGAACCTTCGCGGTTGGTTTCCCAACAGCTACAGTTCAGTAGGTCACGGTCATGTTAATGATCTCATTATGGGTAAGTTTGGGGCTTGAACCTCGCGGTTGGTTTCCCAACACCTACAGTTCAGTAGGTCACAGTCATGTTAATGATCTCATTATGGTAAGTTTGGGGCTTGAACCTTCGCGGTTGGTTTCCAAACACCTACGATTCGATGAGTCACGGTCATGTTAATGATCTCATTATGGGTAAGTTTGGTGCTTGAACCTTCGCGGTTGGTTTCCCAACACCTACAGTTCAGTAGGTCACGGTCATGTTAATGATCTCATTATGGGTAAGTTTGGGGCTTGAATCTTCGCGGTTGGTTTCCCAACACCTACAGTTCAGTAGGTCACGGTCATGTTAATGATCTCATTATGGGTAAGTTTGGGGCTTGAACCTTTGCGGTTGGTTTCCCAACAGCTACAGTTCAGTAGGTCACGGTCATGTTAATGATCTCACTATGGGTAAGTTTGGGGCTTGAACCTCGCGGTTGGTTTCCCAACACCTACAGTTCAGTGGGTCACGGTTATGTTTATGAACTCATTATGGGTAAGTTTGGGGCTTGAACCTTCGCGGTTCGTTTCCCAACACCTACAATTCAGTAGGTCACGGTCATGTTAATGATCTCATTATGGGTAAGTCTGGGGCTTTAACCTTCACGGTTGGTTTCCCAGCACCTGCAATTCAGTAGGTCACGGTCATGTTAATGATCTCATTATGGGTAAGTTTGGGGCTTGAACCTTCGCGGTTGGTTTCCCAACACCTACAGTTCAGTAGGTCACGGTCATGTTAATGATCTCATTATGGGTAAGTTTGGGGCTTGAATCTTCGCGGTTGGTTTCCCAACACCTACAGTTAAGTAGGTCACGGTCATGTTAATGATCTCATTATGGGTAAGTTTGGGGCTTGAACCTTCGCGGTTGGTTTCCCAACGGCTCTGATTCGATGGGTCACGGTCATGTTAATGATCTCACTATGGGTAAGTTTGGGGCTTGAACCTCGCGGTTGGTTTTCCAACACCTACAGTTCAGTAGGTCACGGTCATGTTAATGATCTCATTATGGTAAGTTTGGGGCTTGAACCTTCGCGGTTGGTTTCCCAACACATACAATTCAAGAGTCACGGTCATGTTAATGATCTCATTATGGGTAAGTTTGGGGCTTGAATCTTCGCGGTTGGTTTCCCAACACCTACAGTTCAGTAGGTCACGGTCATGTTAATGATCTCATTATGGGTAAGTTTGGGGCTTGAACCTTCGCGGTTAGTTTCCCAACAGCTACAGTTCAGTAGGTCACGGTCATGTTAATGATCTCACTATGGGTAAGTTTGGGGCTTGAACCTCGTGGTTGGTTTCCCAACACCTACAGTTCAGTAGGTCACGGTCATGTTAATGATCTCATTATGGTAAGCTTGGGGCTTGAACCTTCGCGGTTGGTTTCCCAACACCTACAATTCAGTAGGTCACGGTCATGTTAATGATCTCACTATGGGTAAGTTTGGAGCTTGAACCTTCGCGGTTGGTTTTCCAACACCTACAGTTCAGTAGGTCACGGTCTTTGGGTGATCTCATTATAGGTAAGCTTGAACCTTCGCGGTTGGTGTCCCAGCACCTGCAATTCAGCAGGTCACAGTCATTGGATAATCTCATATGACGCAGTTTGGGCTGTTTTGGCTCCGGGCCATTGTTATGATTGATATTTTCGGTTGAGTGGATTTTAGGCCATCGGGATATTTTAGCAGCTTCGGCTGAGGGGTTTTCAGGCCATGGTGATGTATTGGTATTTTCGTTGGAGCCTTCGGGCATTGTGATTCACATTTAATTCAGTTCTTGCTTGGTTTACCTTCGGGTAATTCACTATTGTGTTCTGTACTGATGATTCGTCGTTGGGCACTTGTATTCTGACCTGTTAAGCAGGTAACGATCGTATGCCGTGGGCATAGTGTTTTCCCGAATGCTCGATTCTTACTTTGGTTTGTGAGCATCTCGTATTACCATTGTTGTACTGTTCATTCTGCTTTTGGATGCATATCATGTTGTACATGAATTTGATATTCATTATCTGGATGACTGACCACGTGGGGGCAGAACATGTTTACGTGTTTTAGGTGCTTGCAAGGAGAGAGTTGAGACACAGGGGCATGACGATGGTGATGAGGAATTCGAGCGATACTAGTCCGAGTTGTTTCTTGTCGGTTAGACAGTTTGGAGTACTCCAGTTTTGTTCAGTTGTTGTCATTTTGTATTATCCGAGCAAGTCTCGTGGATGCTGTTGTATTTTATTTTGGCCATGTAGGCCCATTTTTGTCGTTGAAATTCCATAACGGAATATTATGTCGGATGTCATAGTAGGGACTAAGATTTCCCTTTTGGTCAGTTAGTTGTATTTTTGGTCGTGTTTGCCTGGTGGATCTCCTGGTGTGGGGTCCACAACACTGTAATGACCCAATGGGATTTGGGGGTGTTATAGAAGATGGTATCAGAGCATTGGGTTGTGAGATACCCTGATATGTGAGTTATGTGGCTCTACCGACGCGGTAGTAGTGGGGCTGTCAGGTTATGACAATCTGGACAGTCGGGTTTTGTGAGTCGTGATAGTTGGACGACTGTATGAGTCATTCTCACATCGATTCGTCAGTGAAGACTAGTATCGCAAGACCTCGAAGCTTCGTATGACCTGTGTAAGGACTCGATTCTCTTTTATGTTCATACATTCATTATGCCATTGATTATACATGTTTTGTTGAAACATGTATGTAACACTTGTGTTACGATTCATTCATGATTATTTGTTTTGGAGCTTGTGGGCTCAGTATTGACTATAATTAGCATGTTTGAGGTGATTGTTTATCTGTTGAGTATGTATGTATACTCGTGTTTGGCTATTGACTTAGCATTGTGGATTGGCCGTTGAGGCATATTTGAACTATGTTCATGATCGAACATTATTCTTTCAGTATGGAAAGAGGAATTCGAGGACGTGGCAAAGGGGGTAAAGGCTGCAGAGCAGGCCGGAACCCAGAACGTCATGTTTATGCACGTGCAGATGCCGATATGGATCAGAATTCGGCCGGATATGTGACTTATGCGACCGGTTCTCCTTCAGGACGTCATACTCGAGGAGTCGATGAGACTGACATCGACCCTTTCTTGCTTATGAGGGGCATGATGGCCCAGATGACTCAGATGACGCAGATAATGGAGACCATGCAGACCTCGATGGTTCGTGGTACGCCGCAGCAGGGACTCCAGGTGCCGTTTTATGGACAGGCTGGGAGAGTGAGTCAGATTATCAGCGATATCTCTCGTCAGAGGTCACCTACTTTTTAGGGGTCGTCGGAACCAGCTGACATTATTCATTGGCTTGAGCATTTTGATAAACTCTTCGACATGGTTCAGTGTCCTGAAGAGAGTAAGGTGGTAGTAGTGGCTTACTACTTGAGTAAGGGTGCTTATTCATTATGGCTTTCTGTGAAACCCACCGATCGTGACTGTGTTTGGAGCGAGTTCAAGACTCTCATGTTAGAGAGGTATTATCCGGCTCCACTTCTTGAAGCCAAGCTGTCAGAGGTTTTGAACCCCGAATCCGTCGAGGATGAGGGTGTTATTGTTATTGCTGAGAAGTTTCAAGGACTTCTTTAGTTTGGTTCATCTGTTATCCGTATTGAGGCAGATAAGATCAAGTATTTTAGCAAGAGGCTAAACCCACAGTTGAGGATGCAGTTGTTCAATCATAATTGTAACTCACTTGGTGAATTCATCGATAAGGCTCTTGGAGCAGAGCTTTTGATCAAGGATCTTGCTCGGAAGAAGCCTTCAGTTTCTTATGGTGAGAGGACTAGGATGCCGGATCGTTCAGAGGGTCATCGGGCTCCGACGTCCAAGAGTTCATCCTCTAGTCTTCTTCATGCTGGAAAAGCATCTTCTTCTCAGGCAACGGGTTCGACCGTTGTTTTCTTTAACTGTGATACGATAGGACATCGCAGGAACTGGTGCTCAATGTAGACTATTGCTTGTTTTCTGTGTGGGAGGCAGGGACACCATCAGAAATACTGCAGGAGTTCTAGTGCCAGTAGGTCTCGAGAGAGCTCACGGGCTTCGAGAGATTTTGTTACTCCAGTCCGTACTTCATATAAGGGGCCCTATCAGACTTCTGGAGCTAGGTTTGGGTTTTCCTCGAGTCGGTGAGATCGAGGAGATCGATGATCTGGAGGATGTTGATTTCGGGTACATTTGAGATGTAACCTTGATTTGTATTTTCCTTGTTTTCGGATTGATGCTTGACTCAGTCTGTATTGTAGTGTTGTGGTTGTGAACCATTTGTGGTTGATCTATCTTGTAATGATAGCTTCTGAGAATCTTGAGATTTGAGGTCGTTTGATGCATTTTTCTTTCCTTTTGGTGTTGTACCTGAGATTTTTGTGATAATCTGGGTAATTGTTCATTGCGATTCGAGACGCCAAGTCGTGAGGACTTAGGCGTGCGATTGATATGGTTCTGAGGACTATATGTGCGTTGTTATTTTCCTTTTGTGGCGTGAGTCAGTGATTGCATGGGCGTCCGATGCCGATGAGAACGGGGGAGTGTACACCGATGATTGTAGACATGTATAACGGGCGGCACCCGGGGGTGTGTACGCTGGTGTTACGAGTCATACGGTTGCTATGACTTTCTGACTGGCCTCTGGCGGAGGAGTCATGATTCGACTGATCTCGCACTTGGTTGAGTGTTTTCATCACTTGTTTTTCGCCGTGTTCGGGCAGGGGAAAACGCGGGGACCCAGGGGGTTGGCCTGATTACTCCGGCGAAGTAGTTTACAGTGAGGAGTATTCCTAGAGATGTTGTTTTCAGATCCTGATGGATAGTACGTACCCCGTGTTGTGCACCCTGAGTTTCGGGGACGAAACTCTTTTTAAGGGGGGAGTATGTAATATTCGGGGGTAAAATTTTTTTCATTTCACTGTGGAGTTGTACGTATTCATTTGGAATTGTACAAGTGTTGCATTTTGGACCAATACAATGTATATTGTATTGGGATATTTCGGGACCGAAATATTTTTACTTGTCGTCGGTTTGGTTTCATCGTTTGGATGTTGCTTGGTGAGTTTGGAATTTTGGCTAAGTTTATAGATAGCGTATGTTACATATGTAGCATTACGTACGCTAGTGTGTTGCGATTACGTACGTTACGCCTGGAGGTTTACATACGTAATGGGTGGTCGGTTGTAGGAACCTTCCTCGGAGTCAACTTTCGGCTGGTGGGGCCGGGAATCTTTCGATTAGATCTCACTATTGCAGTCAACGGATCTTTATGTACGTTAGAGTGTGCTCCTTATGTACGTTATCCATGCAGCTTGTTAACGTACGTAAAGAGTGGTTCTTTACGTACGTTAAGGTCTTCGTATTGTTGGTCAGGCGGTTCTGGACTAGCATTACGTACTGTAAGTTTAGAATATAGCGTATGTAATTTCCCTTACGTAAGTTATGCCTGTTGTATAGAGTACGTAACGTGTTTGTCATATTATATAACTTGGTTTCGTATTTCATTTCTTTACGAACCAAAATCATTTTTCTCTCCTTACAGTTCAGTAGGTCACGGTCATGTTAATGATCTCATTATGGGTAAGTTTGGGGCTTAAACCTTCGCGGTTGGTTTCCCAACACCTATAGTTCAGTAGGTCACAATCATGTTAATGATCTCACTATGGGTAAGTTTGGGGCTTGAACCTTCGCGGTTGGTTTCCCAACACCTATAGTTCAGTAGGTCACGGTCATGTTAATGATCTCATTATGGGTAAGTTTGGGTCTTGAACCTTCGCGGTTGGTTTCCCAACACCTACAGTTCAGTAGGTCACGGTTATGTTTATGAACTCATTATGGGTAAGTTTGGGGCTTGAACCTTCGCGGTTAGTTTCCCAACACCTACAATTCAGTAGGTCACGGTCATGTTAATGATCTCATTATGGGTAAGTCTGGGGCTTGAACCTTCACAGTTGGTTTCCCAGCACCTGCAATTCAGCAGGTCACGGTCATTGGATGATCTCATGTGATACAGTTTAGGCTGTTTTGGCTTCGGGCCATTGTTATGATTGATAGTTTCTGCTGAGTGGATTTCAGGCCATAGAGATATTTTAGCATCTTCGGCTGATGGGCTTTCAGGCCATGGTGATGTATTGGTATTTTCGTTGGAGCCTTCTGGCATTGTGATTCACATTTAATTCAGTTCTTGCTTGGTTTACCTTTGGGTAATTCACTATTGTGTTCTGTATTGATGATTCTCCGTTGGGCACTTGTATTCTGACCTGTTAAGCAGGTAACGATCATATGCAGTGGGCATAGTGTTTTCCCGAATGCTCGATTCTTACTTCGGTTTGTGAGCATCTCGTATTACCATTGTTGTACTGTTCATTCTGCTTTTGGATGCATATCACGTTGTACATGCATTTGATATTCATTATCTGGATGACTGACCCCGTGGTGATGGAACATGTTTTCATGTTTTAGGTGCTTGCGAGGAGAGAGTTGAGACACAGGGGTATGACGATGGCAACGAGGCATTCGAGCGATACTAGTCCGAGTTGTTTCTTGTCGGTCAGACAGTTTGGAGTACTCCAGTCTTGTTCAGTTGTCGTCATTTTGTATTATCCTAGCAAGGCTCGTGGATGCTGTTGTATTTTATTTTGGCCATGTAGGCCCACGTTTGTCGTTGAAATTCCATATCGGAATATTATGTCGGATGTCATAGTAGGGACTGAGATTCCCCTTTTGGTCAGTTAGTTGTATTTTTGGTCGTGGTCGCCTGGTGGATCTCCTGGTATGGGGTCCACAGCACTGTAATGACCCAAGGGATTTGGGGGTGTTACACACTGCACCTTGACCAAAGGAATGGTCTTATTCCTGAGTCGCTTCTCATGGTGCTCTAAAATCTTCAAGGGGCGCTCCTCGAAGGTAATATCCTCGGCGACATCAATCTCACCATAGTCGATGACGGACTAGGATCTGGAACATATTTCCTCAGCTGGGAAACATGGAAAACGCTATGACCGTGACTCAAGGCCAGAGGCAACGCTAAATGATTTGCCAACTCGTCGACTCTCTCAAGAATCTAAAAGGGCCCAATAAATCTCGGACTCAACTTTCCCTTCTTCCCGAAGCAGAAAACTCCCGTCATCGGCGACAGCTTTAGCAAAACGTGGTCCCCCACCTCGAAATCCAAAGGTCGACGACGGACATCAGCATATGACTTCTGTCGACTCTGAGCAGTCAACATCTTCTCCCGAATCAATTCCACCTTCCGCCTCGTCTCCATAGCGATATCCGGTTCAGTCCCAACCAAATCGGATGCCTCATTCCAGCAAATCGGCGATCGACATCGCCGCCCATAAAACGCCTCATATGGTGCCATTCGAATCGAAGCGTGCCAACTATTGTTGTACATGAATTCGATCAATGGAAAATGCTCCTCCCAATCACTACTCCAATCGAGAGCACAAGCACGCAACATATCCTCAAATTTATGGATAGTGCGTTCCGACTTCCCATCTGACTGAGGATAAAAAGAAGTACTCAGACATAACCGAGTACCCAACGCCTTATGTACTGCCTGCCAAACATGCGATACAAAATGGCCATTATGGTCCGAAACAATAGACTTCGGAGTACCGTGAAGCCTCACAATCTGCGCAATAAACACACGAGCCAACCTCTCCGGACCCCAAGTATCCTTGACGCCCAGAAACTGTGCCGACTTGGTCAGACGATCCACAATCACCCAAACCATATTCGTACCAGACTCGATCTCGGCAAGCTCGTGACGAAGTCCATCGAAATATCCTCCCACTTTCATTCTGGAACGGGAAGCGACTGCAATAACCCGGTGTTGGAATATAAAACGCAGCGGAAGATAGTTGGTGAAAATATTTTATAAATGGTTTTATAAACTATCCAACATAAAAACCGGATTTATTTAAGCTTGTTAATTAATTTACTAAACATATTAATAAACAATTAAATACACATATTTACGCATGAGAGTCGGTAATTTATATCTTTGAAGCGAAGTGGTAGAAGATCCCTTTTGGTCGATTTATCTCCTCTTCGTACTCCTCTCCGATCTTCTTGTATTTCAACCTCAAGATCTTCTAGAGTATATCCCGCCTATGTCCAGATGTCGTGTGGGCAACAATCTATCGGACTAAACTTGGACTGCAATGGGGTCGACCGAATTTTCTTCTCAAGAAACTCACGATTTTTGTTTTCTCTATTTTTCTTGAATATTTTGGTATTTTTAGAATAATATTGTATTAACTAAATTATGGAATCCAAGACAAGTCGAGATCCACAATTAAACACATACACAAAAAAATCAATTTTTCTTGGACAATGAAGCTATGAAAATCGGTCAACACTCATATCCTATTTATAGGTGTTTTGGGCTGCTCTAGGGACCTTAAGGAGGATATGGTAAGGACTCCAATAGATATCTTCTTTCCAATATTAGGACTCTTCTTAATATTAAGACTCTATTAATATCAACTTAGTCCACTAAAAGGTTGATATTGCACTTCCTACCAAAATCCCAAATTACGAAATTGGGCTTCTTTTTGAATTAATTATTTCCCGTGTTTAAGATATTCCATGTCCATTAACTAATTTAAGCTACTGACAGCTTCTAATTAATTAATATATTATACATGAGTATACCACTCGACTTTTATTATTATATCGAAAAATTATTTCCACCTGCAGGTTTAATATAATAATCCTTTCGAGTGCCTCAAGGGACATGATCAACCCGACTGGTCGGGACACGATTTCTAGCTATAATATTAATTATCATATAAATAATAATACTGCCCAAAATATCGAGCATATTGAGTCAATCATTGTGGCTCTCACCCATGATAAATCAAAGCAATAAATATTAAATATATAATTAAATATTAATCACTAGAATTAAGAAATAATAATTGTCCGAGATGTACGTTCTTCTTATAGTCAGTACAGAAGAATCTATCTCACCTTGATCCTATTCAACGTATAGCGAATACGCTAATATATGCTAATGGTCAAGATCAACCAATCTCAAACATATACTACAACCTCTCACATAACGGTCTAATGTCATATAGGTTGTGAACTAAATATTACTATATAAGGAACCGATAATGTGATCTTCTGTGTAACACGACACACCACATTATCTACAATATAAAGTAATTTAGACTACATTTGCATAACAATAGCGTGAATAAATATGCAAAACATGTGATAAATGAATTAAATATTTTCATAGATAAAGATTAGGAATTTAGGTAATACAAGCATAAAATATGCTTTGACGTATACAATCCTAACAATTTCCCACTTATACTCAAAGCATGCTTTTGAAGTATACTATCTAGACTATGTCTATCTATCTCCCACTTATACTCAAAGCAATGCTGCCATACATCTCAACCCCATTCCTTCCACATGCCCTTCAAATGACTTTGAGGGCAACCCTTTCGTGAAAGGATCAGCTAGGTTGCCTTCAGATACTATCTTGGAGACAATAATTTTTCTTCTCTTCACAAAATCTCGAATGATATGATATTTGCGCTTGATATGTTTGCTTACTTTGTGGGCCCGTGGTTCCTTCGAATTTGCAACAGCACCATTATTATCACAATAAAGTGTAGTACTCCTAGGCAAATCTGGAATCACGCCCAAATCCTTTAGGAAGTACTTGAGCCATACTACCTCTTTAGCTGCCTCTGAGGCTGCTACATACTCGGCTTCCATGTTAGAGTCCGCTATGCATTTCGGCTTCACACTCCTCCAACTGATGGCTCTACCTCCCAAAGTGAAAACATATCCAGAAGTTGATTTCGACTTTTCTTTGTCTGCACTGAAATATGAGTCAGTGTAACCCAAAGGAAAAAGTGTATCCGATTGATATAAAAGCATATGCTCCCTAGTCCTTCTCAGTTACTTGAGTATATGCTTGACAACAATCTAATGTCCCAGTCCTGGGTTCGACTGATATCTCGCCGCCATGCCTATAGCATGACAGATATCAGGCCTAGTGCAAAGCATCGCATACATGAGGCTTCCCACTGCCGAAGCATAAGGGACCAGCTTCATGTCATCTATCTACTTATGTGTCTTAGGACATATAGCTTTAGATAGTTGAATTCCATGTCTGTAAGGTAAGAATCCTTTCTTGGAATTCTCCATGCTGAACCGCTTTAGCACCGTATCGATATAGGATGCCTGAGATAAGCACCACATCCTTTTCTTGTGATCTCGAAAGATCTTAATACCATGGATGTGCCCGGCTTCTCCCAAATCCTTCATATCGAACTGCTTAGACAGCCATACCCTTACGTCTGATAATATCTTCACATTGTTTTCAATTAGAAGTATATCATCTACGTACAGTACAAGAAACACCAGCACATTTCCATCGCACTTTTTGTATACACAAACCTCATTAGGACACTGTTCAAAACCATACGATTGAATGATCTTATCAAATCGCATGTTCCAAGACCTTGATGCTTGCTTGAGACCATAATTGACTCTTCCAAGCTTGCACACTAAGTGCTCCTCTCCTTCAGCAATGAATCCCTCAGGTTGGTGCATATAGATTTCCTTATCAAGACTCCCGTTCACGAATGCAGTCTTGACATCCATCTGCCAAATCTCCATATCCAGATGCGCAACTATAGCTAAGAGAATTCGGATCGATTTAAGCATGGCTACTGGCGAAAAGGTCTCATCATAGTCGATGCCCTCCTTCTGAGTGTAACCTTTCGCAACAAGCGTTGCTTTGAAGGTTTCAACCTTCCCTTTTGATCATCTCTTATGCTTGTAGACCCACTTACTTCCAATGGGTTTTACCCCATTGGGTAGTCTACTAGCTCCCACACTTGATTAGAATCCATAGATCCCATTTCGGATTCCATTGCTGTTTTCCAGGATTCAGCATCTTTGTCTTGATCTGCTTGCTTATACGTACATGGATCCATTTCATCCTGGTCCGGGGAGTGGTCCGAAGATTCTCCCATGCCGATGAAATGTTCAGGTTGATGAACAACCCTCCCACTACGACGAGAGGTGTCCTTGGTTTGCGTATCCACAATAGTGTTGATATGTGGTTCACTAGGTGTTTGTACAATTGTTATTGTGGATATCTCGCCCCTAAGTTCTTCTAGAATGACCTCACTCCTAGGCTTGTGGCTTATTACATAGTCCTCCTCTAAGAACCGGACATTGGTGCTAACAATGACCTTCTGGTCTTTAGGACTGTAGAATAGGCCACCCTTCGTTCCCTTCGGATATCCTACAAACACTCGTACTTCTGTACGAGATGCCAACTTATCAGCTTCCTTATTCAGCACGTGTGGTGTTGATCCCCAAATCCGAACATGTCCTAGACTGGGCTTGCGCCCATTCCACAGTTCTGTGGGTGTTTTTGGAACTGATTTCGACGACACCAAGTTTAGAATGTATGCCGTTGTTTCCAAGGCGTATCCCCAAAACGAAATAGGCAAATCAGAATAACTCATCATTGACCTAATCATCTCTAATAAAGTACGATTCCTTCGTTCAGCAACTCCATTTTGTTGTGGTGTACCAGGCGCTGTGAGCTGGGAAGTAATCCCCTCATGTGCCAACAAATCCAAAAGCTCTCCACTAAGGTACTCGCCACCACGACGCTTCTCCGTTTCAGCCTTTAATTCTTTGAACTTATCAAAAGATTCAGACTTACGTCGCATCAAATAGATGTATCCATATCTCGAATAATCATCTATAAACGTGATGAAGTATTCGAAACCACCCTTAGCCTGGATGTTCATTGGACCACATATATTGGTATGTCCTAATTCCAATACATATTGTGCGTGATTTCCTTTGCTTTGGAAATCCCTTTTAGTCATTTTACCTTCTAGACAGGATTTGCAAACTGGAAATGACTCAACTTGGAATGAATCCAATGGGCCATCGCTTACCAATATTTGAATCCTTCTAAGGTTAATATGACCCAATCGTAAATGCCACAAATATGTTGGATTTATGCTCGAAGGTTCTTTTCTTTTATTAGGATTAGTCAAAGAAGTAAGCGACTTATAATTATGCAAGGGAGCTGGTGCAGCATTAATGATATAAAGTTCTTCATTATAAGTACTCCCGCAAACATATTCACCATTTTTTTTTAATAATTGCATTATCTTCAAAAGAAACTGAATATCCATCGTGACGCAATTTAGAAACTGAAATTAAATTCATTCTAAAATCGGGTACCAATAATACATTATTTAGAACTAAAATCATATCATCAACTTTTAACTGCACGACTCCCACTGCAACAGCCTTCAGCCTGGAATAGTCGCCCAGCTTATTGTAATCTCATCCGCACTAAGTACCTTGGTTACTTGGAACCCTGCGAGTCATAACAAACATGATCAGTGGAGCCCGAATCCACTATCCACGAAGTGATAGAACAAACAGCCAAACGTGTTTTGACTACTAGTGCATGAGACGTACCTCTCTTAGGGCAGTCACTCTTGAAATGCCCTTTCAGACCGCAATTGAAGCACTTGCCCTTCAGCTTTTTGTTCGCCTCGGACTGACGAGCCTTTGACTGAGGAGCTTTGCCCTTAGCTTTGAAGGTTGCCACTTGCTTTTAGACAACCTGCTTTTTCTTCTTTCCCCATTTGGGTTTTGAAGAAGTAGCACCGGTTACCGAAAGAATTTGATGGTAACCTTGTTTGAAGAGACCTTTGGCGGACTGAAGCTCTGTTAGAAGTTCCGCCAATGTATAAGTCCTACGATTCATATTGTAGTTGAGGCCGAACTGCTCAAAGCTTCTTGGTAAACTGCCCAAGATAATATCGACCTATGACTCCGCATCGATAGTGTCCCCCAGTATGCTCAGTTCGTTCAAATGAGACATCATTTTAAGAACGTGATCCTCATCGGGGTCCTTCTGCATTTGTGTTGTCATCAAAACCCTCATTGCATTTTGCCTAGCCGCTCGGTTCTGATGACCAAACATCTCAGTGAGATTTTTCATAATTTCCGCGGCCGAGCCCATCGTCTGATGCTGATGTTGAAATACATTTGTCAGTGAAGCCAAAATGTAACAGCGAGCCATCTCATCAGACTTTTTCCATTTACGGAATTCAGCCAACTCTTTAGGAGTGACATCTATTTTTGATTCCAAAGCTCCTCAGTTAAAACAAATGTATGCCCCTCGGCAGTCAAGACAATATCAAGATTTCTTTTCAGTCGGCAAAGTTTGTGCCATGAAGTTTGTTTTATTTGAGAAAAACAGCTAGTGGATTGAAAGACATCTGAGAATAAAATTAAAAGCACCATTCATCACATAATTGACGCAAAATACGTTGAAAACCTTAAAACACAATATATATGCAATCAACCAACACCTTGAAAAACCTCACATGCAAGCCACGATAGTGTGGACGTTTACACATACATTTTCAAGTAGATTTTGATATGAATTCTCACTTGGGAGGTGAATTCGCTCTCGATACAGCGGAAGGCCTTTTGATGAACGGAAACTATCGACAAGAAACTGTCGGGAACTGGTGACAACAGCTCGCTAGAGCAACAATACTGACGAGTAATGAAGGCGGTAATTCGATACAGCCACAAGACAGGAATTTGGTCCAAATGAAAAGACTCGAAACAGGCCACCCCCAAACAGTGACACTCGAAACAGCACGTTTCGTTCGGAAGCGACTTTAAGACAGGAAACATGTTCGAAGGATCGAACAACACCTTGTACAAAATATTGAACAAGTATAAAACTGTATCGAAAAATAAACCTAATATCGAAACAAGGTATAAACAGATGTTTTATAAAATTAGACCTATAATTTGATAAAGTGATTTCTCCTCAAGACCTATTGAGAATTAATCAGATTAGTATTCGAAACGCGTCGAATAAAAACCAAGTGTTGATGAAAAGCATTCACCAGGGAAAAACACAAGGTGTTCTTAATTCTTCAATATTCAATAATCCTTCATTACAACTCTACTGCCACTATTTATAGGCAAAAGTAGCCTGACAAGATAATTTAAACTAATACAAGCTGAGCTTAGAATAATAAAAGATAATAAAAAGGTTCCTCATGTCACTTGTGGACAAAAGTAAAAGCTGGGTCTTTGCCTCCAAGTTGTTTGTTGACAGCCGCCCTTTTTGCCAAGAATCCTGCTGCTTTTGTAAGAGAAAGCTGAACATTCTTTTATTTGTTTAGTTGCCACTTGATCCTTTTCCCCTCCCCAAGGTGCTATTTGTCTTTTGTTTAAGTTACTCCAATTCCGACTATCAAGGTAACTCCGTGCCTCGTTTCTGTTTTCTCGCCTAAGTAGGTTGTAGTGCGATCGAGGTGTTTTACGTCAATTCTTACTTCATCTTCTTCGCTTGGAGTATTCGGCTTCGTATCATCCCCCTTTAAGAGGAATTGTCCTCAATTACGCAATCCCGTCATCATCAAGATAAGGAGAAAGATCACCTATGTTGAAAGTAGCATGCACTCCATAGTCGCCTAAGTTCTAATTTGTAAGCATTGTCGTTCACCTTCGCAACTATTTTAAATGGCCCCTCGGCTCGTGGCATTAACTTATTCTTACGCTTACTCGGGAATCGTTCCTTCCGCAAATGTAACCAAACTAAATCTCCAACCTCGAATAGTCTCGGCTTTCTTTGCTTGTTCGACTTCCTTTTATACGCCTCGTTTATTTCTTTGATTCGATCCCGCACTGCTCGTAATTTCATCATTGATTTTAGTTTTGACTCCGCATCCTTATGCACCAATTCGTCACTTGGTAGTGGAATTAGATCTAGCGGCATGTAAGGATTCACCGTAAACTACTTCAAATGGAGAGTGTGCGTGGCATGAGTAGGAGATCGATTATAAGCAAACTCCGCATGTGCGATCGAGATCCTAGTCCTTTTGTGTTTTGCTCACCAAGCCTGCAATGGCGTCCCAGTGTTCGATTCGTTACTTGATTTGTCCGTCGGTTTGAGGATGATGTGAAGTACTAAACAAAAGCTTGGTTCCCACCTTCCTCCATAATGTGTTCCAAAAGTAGCTTAGAAACTTCGAGTCCCGGTCCGAAACAATAGTTTTCGGAACTCCATGTAATCGCACCACCTCTCGGAAATACAAGTCAGCAACATTACTCGCATCATCGGTTTTGTGACAAGGAACAAAATGAGCCATCTTTGAAAAACGATCGACGACCACCATAATCGCATCCTTACCTCGTTGGGTTCGAGGCAAAGCCACAATAAAATCCATCGAGACATCTTCCCACGGCCTCTCCGGAATCGGTAAAGGTGTGTAGACTCCTGGTTTGAACGAACTTTTCGCAATATGGCACGTCACACATTTACTGATTATATTATTACATCCTCTTGCATTCTTGTCCAATAAAAATGTTCTTTAAGTACATCCAATGTCTTGGCTGAACCAAAGTGGCCAGCCAATCCCCCTCCGTGAGCCTCCCGAACCAGCAGTTCTCGAATCGTGTGCCTGGGTAAGCAAAGACGATTCCCCTTAAAAAGAAAGCCCTCCTGTATCGAAAATTCTCCCACCGGGCCAGGTTTGCACAGGATGAAGGTTTCGCCAAAATCCGCATCACCTTCGTAATACTCCTTTGCTGTATCGAACCCTAGCAAACGAACATCAAGAGTGGCGAGTAAGGCATAACGCCTAGACAATGCATCTGCCACAATATTGCTCTTGCCATCCTTATACTTCGATGAGAAGTGAAATGATTGTAAGAATTCCACCCACTTCGCATGCCTGGGACTTAACTTGTGTTGCCCGTTAATGTACTTCAAAGATTCATGGTCCGAGTGGATGATAAAATGCCTTGGCCGAAGATAGTGACTCCAATCATCAAGAGCCCTCACAATAGCATAAAACTCCTTGTCGTAGGTACAATAATTCAGACGAGCACCGTTTAACTTCTCGAAAAAATAAGCAATAGGTCGCTTTCCCTGAATGAGAACCGCTCCAATACCCACTCCGCTAGCATCACATTCTACCTCAAACGGTTGCGAAAAATCGGGTAAGGCTAAGATTGGTGCTTCGCACAACCTCACCTTCAACTTTGCAAATGACTCCTGAGCAGCCCGGCTCCAATTAAACGTGCCCTTCTTCAAACATTCGGTTATTGGGCTTGCAATGGTACTGAAGTCTCGAATGAATCTTCGGTAAAATGAAGCTAGTCCATGGAACGATCTAACCTTCGTCACTGTAGTGGGAACCGGCCAGGACTTAATTGCTTCGATCTTCGCTTGATCGACCGACACTCCATTCTTTGAAACAACATAGCCAAGAAAGACTATACTTTCGACCAAAAATGAGCACTTCTCCTTTTTTCCATACAGCTTCTGGTCTCTAAGGGTTTCGAAGACTTGCCTCAAGTGTTCGAAATGTTCTTGCAGCGATCGGCTGTAGATCAAAATATCATCTAAGTATATAACCACAAATTTCCCTAAAAATGGCTTAAGTACCTCATTCATCAAGCGCATGAAAGTACTTGGTGCATTTGTAAGACCGAACGGCATAACGTTCCATTCATACAGCCCGTGTTTTGTTTTGAAGGCTGTCTTACACTCATCTCCTTCCCGCATCCGAATTTGGTGATAACCACTTCGTAGATCAACTTTTGAAAAGATCACTGATCTGTGTAATTCGTCCAACATGTCATCAAGCCTCGGAATCGGAAATCGATACTTGATGGTTATATTGTTCACCGCCGATCATTGTCAATACACATCCTCCGTGATCCGTCTTTCTTTGGAACCGATGTCTAGGAACCGCACAAGGACTTAGGCTTTCTCGAACATATCCACGATCCATCAGTCCTTCGATTTGGTTTTGTAATTCCTTTGTCTCCTCGGGATTACATCTATAGGCAGCTTTGTTAGGGAGCGACACACCCGGTATGAGGTCGATCTGATGTTCAATCCCACGAATAGGTGGCAAACCCGACGGTAATTCCTCGGGAAAAACATCCGCAAATTCGTGCAATAAGGCATCCATCCTTTCATTTCGTACAACCATGTTACCATCCCGTGTCTCCTTCAAAGCCAATAAGTACACGCATTTGCCATCATTAATAGCATGTTCCACCTCCCGTTCGCTAGCAAACATGGCCAGTTTTGGTTTTTCACTCCTACTAGAACTCATAGAGTGAATAGCTTGCGGCGACATTGGTTTAAGCACAATCTTCTTGCCCTTATCCCGTAACTTGTACTCATTGCTTCTTCCTCGGTGTAAAACGTCCCTATCAAACATCCATGGTCTTCCCAACAGTACATGGCATGCATCCATCGGGAGTACATCACATAATACGTTGTCTTCATATGAACCCATGGCTAGTCCAATCCTCACTTGTTTAGTCACCCTTATTTTGCTCCCATCATCGAGCCAATGCAAGGTGTAAGGTTTCGGGTGAGCCGTAGTGGTCAGCCCGAGTTTGGTCACCATCTCGCTGGAAGCGACGTTGGTGCAACTCCCTCCATCAACAATCAAACTACACCATTTATTTCCAACTTGACACTTCGTGTGAAATATTTGATTCCGCTGTTCCGAATCATTCGATACAGCTTTGGCTTGTAGCGTTCGCAGAACTAAAGCCGTGTCATAGCTTGGCGCATCGTAAGTCTCGCATTCTTCTCCTTCTTCATCCTTCAAGTCGAAATCAAATACGTCACCCAGTCTTTCTTCCTCAACCCACAACTCATCTCGGATCGTGACAGCTTCTCTCAGTGTCACCACTCGTTTGTTTGGACAAGCATTTTGATAATGTCCGAATCCTTGACATTTGAAACATCTTACTTTAGCCAAACTCATCTCCTTCGGTACGTAGGGCACAGTTGCCTTAACAGGAATCGCAACAGGAACCGGAGTCGGTACAGTTGCCCTAACCGCTGAACTAGATCCGCCGCTTGAATTTCCAAATTTGACTGGAAACTCAGGTTTGTACAGCTTCATCCTGTTTTGAGCTTCTAACTTCACACATAACCCACATAATGTATCGAAGTCCTCGTATGGATACAGTTCCACCGAGTTAGCTATGCTTCAGTTTAAGCCACGCAAGAATCGCGACATCTTCTGCTCCTCATTCTCCTCTATCTCTCCCATTAAGGTTAGATTCTCAAACTCCTCAATGTATTCACTGACATTCAACTTTCCTTGCATGAGATCTGCAATCTTTCTGTATAAGGATAACCGGTGTGATGTTGGCACATATCTTTTACGAAGTTTTCTTTTTAATGAATCCCACGAACGGATCTTTTCCTTCCCCGCACGAGCTCTTCGTGTTTTAATTCCTTCGTACCAAAGTGAAGCTCCTTTCCCCAACTTGAGAATTGCATACTTACACCTTTTCTCATCGTCAAGGTCTTTAAATTCGAACATACGATCAATTTTTCGTTCCCATTCCAGGTAAACTTCAGGGTCGGTCCCTCCAACGAACTCTGGAAGCTCGTTCACCTTGAACTCTTCGACATGGCGTGAGGGTCGTTCATAGTCACCACGCCTAGGTTGCCAACGCTGGTCGCGTTGTTCTGGTACGTCACGCAATGCGTCACGAAGTTTTGCCAAGAAATCAGCGTCGTTGAGATCCATAATGCCAAAGATCAAGAACTTGGGGCGCTCTCCGATACCACTATGATACGAATTCTCACTTGGGAGGCGAATTCGCTCTCGATACAGCGGAAGGCCTTTTGATGAACGGAAACTATCGACAAGAAACTGCTGAATCTGGTGACAACAAATGCTACAAAGAACAATACTGACGAGTGATGAAGGCGGTAATTCGATACAGCCACAAGACAGGAATTTGGTCCAAATGAAAAGACTCGAAACAGGCCACCCCCAAACAGTGACACTCGAAACAGCACGTTTCGTTCGGAAGCGACTTTAAGACAGGAAACACGTTCAAAGGATCGAACAACACCTTGTACGAAATATTGAACAAGTATAAAACTGTATCGAAAAATAAACCGAATATCGAAACAAGGTATAAACAGATGTTTTATCAAATTAGACCTATAATTTGATAAAGTGATTTCTCCTCAAGACCTATTGAGAATCAATCAGATTAGTATTCGAAACGCGTCGAATAAAAACCAAGTTTTGATGAAAAGCATTCACCAGGGAAAAACACAAGGTGTTCTTAATTCTTCAACATTCAATAATCCTTCATTACAACTCTACTGCCACTATTTATAGGCAAAAGCAGCCTGACAAGATAATTTAAACTAATACAAGCTGAGCTTAGAATAATAAAAGATAATAAAAAGGTTCCTCATGTCACTTGTGGACAAAAGTAAAAGCTGGGTCTTTGCCTCCAAGTTGTTTGTTGACAGCCGCCCTTTTTGCCAAGAATCCTGCTGCTTTTGTAAGAGAAAGCTGAACATTCTTTTATTTGTTTAGTTGCCACTTGATCCTTTTCCCCTCCCCAAGGTGCTATTTGTCTTTTGTTTAAGTTACTCCAATTCCGACTATCAAGGTAACTCCGTGCCTCGTTTCTGTTTTCTCGCCTAAGTAGGTTGTAGTGCGATCGAGGTGTTTTACGTCAATTCTTACTTCATCTTCTTCGCTTGGAGTATTCGGATTCGTATCAGATTTTAACGTCTTTAATTTTACTATCTAGCCAAGATGCGTTTTGACAAGTAAAATTAATAGTTGGTTCCTCTTGCCATGTATTTAATTAATGTAGACTCCGATGGGGAGCTTATTAATCAATACACCTAAGTGAACATCATAATTTAACAAACCTTAGAATATCATTTAATGATAATAGTCCTACAGATGGAGAGGTCCTATCATAAAATATAATATTCATCTTTTTATTATCAAATTTGAAGTTTAAAAACTAGTGAGCCAATAATTAGCACATCCGATGTGGAGGAAGACTCTAATATCAACGTCCATGCTAATAGTCCAGTCGGCCGAGACAGCTGCTGGCCGAGTCCCGATCGGCAGCCTGCTGGTCTCGGTCGGTTCATCCGATCGGGACTCCTCTTCGCGCTGGACTTCTTTCTCTTTCGTACTTTGTGTGTTCCAATTCGATTACAATTTTATTCGAGATAAAATACATCGAATTTATAGCAAATTACAATAAAAATAAATCCTATTCTACCCGTAGATTTTCTCACGGGAAAAACTCATACATGCCTCAAAATCGTGCCAAATTACCAAAAACGTGTAAATAAATAAAAAACATCACATAGCCATAATAATTGGAAGATATTCTCCTGCAAGACAAAATCTAGCAAAATATTCCAAAAATCATACTATATGAATATTTAATTGGTAGCATATTAATCACCAAATTAATTAAATTGAACAGAACCTAAAGACCGGCTCTGATACCAATTGTTGGAATATAAAACGCAGCGGAAGCTAGTTGGTGAAAATATTTTATAAACGGTTTTATAAACTAACCAACATAAAAACCAGATCTGTTTAGGCTTGTCAATTAATTAACTAAACAGATTAATAAAAAATTAAATAAACATATTTACGCATGGGAGTTGGTAATTTATACCTTTGAAGCAAAGTGGTAGAAGTTCCCTTTTGGTCGATTTATCTCTGCTTCGTACTCCTCTACGATCTTCTTGTATTTCTACCTCAAGATCTTCTAGAGTATATCCCGCTTATGTCCGGATGTCGTGTGGACAACAATCTACCGGACTAAACTTGGACTCCAATGGGGTCGGCCAAATTTTCTTCTCAAGAAACTCACGATTTTTGTTCTCTCTATTTTTCTTGAATATTTTGGTATTTTTAGAAAAATATTGTGCTAACTAAATTATGGAATTCAAAACACAAGTCAAGTAAAAATCGATTTTTTTTGGACAATGAAGGTATGAAAATCGGCCAACACTCATATCCTATTTATAGGTGTTTTGGGCTACTCTAGGGACTTTAAGGAGGATATGATAAAGCCTCCCAATTGATATTATCTTTCCAATATTAGGACTCTTCCTAATATTAAGACTCTATTAATATCAACTTAGTCCACTAAAAGGTTGATATTACACTTGCTACCAAAATCCCAAATTACGAAATTGGGCTCCTTTTTGAATTAATTATTTTCCGTATTTAAGATATTCTATTTCCATTAATTAATTTAAGCTACTAACAGCTTTTAATTAATTAATATATTATACATGAGTATACCACTCGACTTTTATTATTATATCGGAAAATTAATTCTACCTGCTGGGTTTAATATAATAATCCTTTCGAGTGCCTAAAGGGACATGATCAACCCGATTGATCAGGACACGATTTCTAGCTATAATATTAATTATCATATAAATAATAATATTACCCAAAATATCGAGCATATTGAGTCAATCATTGTGGCTCTCACCCATGATAAATCAAAGCAATAAATATTAAATATATATAATTAAATATTAATCACTAGAATTAAGAAATAATAATTGTTCGAGATGTACGTTCTTCTTATAGTCAGTACAGAAGAATCTATCTCACCTCGATCCTATTCAACGTATAGCGAATATGCTAATATATGCTAATGGTCAAGATCAACCAATCTCAGGAATATACTACAACCTCTCACATAACGGTCTAATAGTATATAGGTTGTGAACTAAATATTACTATATAAGGAACCGATAATGTGATCTTCTGTGTGACACGACACACCACATTATCTACAATATAAAGTAATTTAGACTACATTTGCATAACCATAGCGTGAATAAATATGAAAAACTTGTGATAAATGAATTAAATATTCTCATAGATAAAGACCAGGAAATTAGGTAATACAAGCATAAAATATGTTTTGACGTATACAACCCTAACACCCGGTTGGCCACTGATGCTAGATTTTGACCTGCTGACAAGTCAAACATCTCGCTACAAACCGTGCGACCTCCTCCTTCATGTCATTCCACCAAAAGTTCCTCCTCAGGTCTTTGTACATCTTACTCGAACCAGGATGAACTGAGTAAGGCGTAGCATGGGCCTCTCGCAAAATACTCTGCCTCAATTCCAAGTCATTCGGTACACAATGCCGACTCTGAAATCTCAACACATCATCCTCGTGAATTGCAAACCCAGGAGACTTCCCCTTAAGAACATTCTCTCGGATTTGAGTAATCATCGGATCCTCCAGCTGCTTCATCTTAATTTCATCGATCAACGACGGCGAAATCTTTAAAGCACAAAGTTATCCGACAGCTCCTGGTAACAAAATCTCAACACTCAACTCTATCAAATCCTGCTGAATCTCAGATCGAGACGTAAGCATCTCGAGCTTCTGCAACGCAATCGGTTTCCAACGCAAGGTATCCGCCACGACGTTCACCTTGCCCTGATGATAAAGGATCTCGAGATCATAATCCTTAATCAACTCCAACCACCTCCTTTGCCTCATATTTAACTCTCACTGAGTGAATATGTACTTCAGACTTTTATGATCGGTAAAAATCTGACATGCAGAACCAAAAAGATAGTGACGCCAAATCTTGAGCGCAAAGACAACTGCCGCTAACTTCAAAGCGTGAGTAGGGTAGTTGAGCTCATACGGCCTCAACTGTATAGATACATACGCAATGGTCTTGCCGTGCTGCATCAATACACACCCAAGACCCTGACCCGAAGCATCATTATAAACAGCAAAACCCTCGTTGCCACCCGGCAATGCTAAAATCGGGGATGAAGTTAAACGCCTCTTCAGCTCCTCAAAACCCGCCTGTCTCTCGTCATTCCATACAAACTTCTCGGATTTCTAGAGCAACTGTGTAAGTGGTCGAACTAGTTTCGAGAACCCCTCTATGAACCTACGTTAGTAGCCAGCGAGACCCAAGAAACTACGGACCTCCTTCACATTCTTAGGCGGTATCCAATCCAACACTGCCTCAATCTTCTGTGGATCCACGTGTACCCCCTCGGATGAAATCACGTGATCCAGAAACATCACCTCCTTCATCCAGAATTCACATTTCGAGAACTTCGCATAGAGTCGCTCGGTCCTCAAAATGTCTAACACCACACGCAGATGATATGCATGCTCCTCCTCATTCCTCGAATAGATAAGGATATCGTCAATGAAGATGACGACACACTTATCCAAATACTCTATGAAAACTTTGTTCATCAACTGCATGAACACTGCCGGCGTGTTGGTTAGCCCAAAGGGCATAACCACAAACTCATAATGTCCATATCTCGTCCGAAAAGATGTTTTCGGAACATCGGACCCCTCCACCCAAAGCTGATAGTACCCCGATCTCAAGTTGATCTTCGAGAAAACTGCAGCTCCCTGCAACTGATCAAACAAGTCATCAATCCTCGACAAGGGATACTTGTTCTTGATGGTCACCTTGTTTAGCTCACGATAGTCGATACACAAATGCAGTGAACCATCCTTCTTCCGCACAAATAGAACCAGCACGCCCAAGGCAAAGATCTCGGTCAAATATATCCCGACTCAAGATGCTCACTCAACTGCTTCTTCAACTCGGCCATCTCTGAAGGTGCCATGCGATACGGAACCTTCGAAATCGGAGCCGCACTCAGCTCTAATTCTATAGCGAACTCAACCTAACGGTCCTGTGGTAACCCCGGTAACTCGTCAGGAAAAACATCAGAGAACTCACTAACGACCGGAATCGATGAAAACTCGACCCCACTCTCCTCCTCCTTCAAGGCGTAACACCAATAACCAGTACACCCCTTCCGTAGGAGTCTCATCGCCTTCTAGGCGTTTATCACGAACTTCTGGTTTCCCCTCTTTCACCCCACGAAAGAGTGCTCGGTGCCGTCCTCGGCTAACATGGTGATGATTCTCGTGCGGTAGTTCATGATTGCACCATGTTACTCGAGCCAATACCCAAAACAATAAGATTAGAGAGCCAAGCCCTCTCACTAATAAACACGGAATAGTCTCGGACCTCCTGATCACCAACGATGAAAGACTCACAAGGAGTCAAACAGTCGAGACTCAAGCGGCGTACACACTCCAGGGAAATGAATGAATGCGTAGCACCCGAATCAAAAAGCACACTGACAGGATGAGACTGAATATGAACGGTACATGTGGCCATGGTTGGCGGCTGGATCATCGGCCCTCCTCATCTCATAAACGCGTGGATGGGCGGAGCCGACACTGGAAGCTCTCCCTCTAGCGGGCTGACCCCGACCTCTCCCTCGACTGGCACTCGGTGGAGACTGAGAAGCAAACTACCCTTGGTTCACGCTCGGTTCCCTAGGCGCTGGGATGGAAGCCTGGCAACCAAGATTTCTCTCTCTATCGGCACAGAAAGCAACCTTGTAGCCCGGCTGGCCGCACTAATTACATGTCAGCAAAGGACTAAGACAATTACGACTGATGTGGCCCAGTCGGCCACAGTTAAAACACTTCACATCACGAGAAGGAGTACTGGTAGCCCCGCGGAAAGCCCCAGTAGAACGAGCTGGACCACCACCAGCGGGAAAGTTAGTAGACTGAGCTTTCTGCTGACCTCCCCCCTTGTGGCCCGAAAGATTTCCGACAGACTTCTGCTTCTTGCTCTCACGATCCGCCTCACTGGACGTCATAGACATATCGTATGCAAGAGCTCTACTCTGATAATCCTTCAAGGTGGTGCAGGCGAGCCTCGACATGTAGTCACGAATCTTCAGTTTCATCCGCTTGGAAAAATGGAAAATCTTATCGCTCTCCACTCTAACTTGGGTCTTCACGAAGCCCAACTCGGTTGTAATCAGTGATAGCCTGGGAAACAGGAATATCCCAAGGGTGAGCATCATAAAAAGCATAAACTCGAGCATGCTTAACTGGCCACAGGCAATATTCGGTCTACATCAGGTCCTTGAACTCGACCCATGAAGCAACATGGTCCTTGGGCTCAACAGCCTCCCACCAGTCAGTAGCGTCCCCAGTGAGAAAATACTGGGCAATAGGGATCTTGCGATCCTCGGGACAGTTGGTGGCAACAAAGACCTTGGATATCTCCTTGATCCACCCCCTCCCAGCCAATCGGGTCTGAAGCCCCCGAAAACTGAGGAGGATGCATCTTGATGACATCCTGAAGCCAACGATCTGCTTCGCCCCAAGTAGCATGGGCTGGAGTCGGGTTTTGAACCGCATGAGCTATCGCAGCCATTTGGTTCACCATTTGTTGCATTATAGCTGCAACACCAAGATCGGCGCCACCACCGGCCTTCCTGAGTAGCAGTATGGCTCTGATGACCATCAGTACTACCAGCCCCATAATTGTGTGACGTTGCCGCCTCACTGGCTGCCCCACGTCCCCGACCGCATCCACGACCATGGCCGCAACCTCTACCTTGGCCTCTCACAGTATCCATACTGAAGATAAGAGGTAGCAATTGTAATACGATGATAAGTACAAGAGAAAAACAGTCACAGATCAAGAATCGGAAGTACGATACAAGGAATCGAGTAAGGAAAACTTACGAGCACTGGAAGTACCGAGATGATGGCAGCGGGGTGAGAATGTGCAAACAAAACACAACTAGACCCAGTCAACCGACAAGCCTAGGTATCCATAAACGTAGTGTTCTGATACCATTTTCGGTAACACCCCCAAGAAATCTTGGGAATGTAACAGTGTCGTGGACCCCTACATGGGACCCACTAGGCTAGGTAATCAACTTCACTCATCGACTCACGGAGTCGACGCAATAACACCACGCAAAATAATAAAAATCCACCCGGTTCGACCGGTCAATCAAGCAACACAATATTTCAACGAAAGCATAACGGACAACTTAATACACTTTGCAAAAATCAAAAGCCCCTAAGTACTCGAGTACGTCTATTAGTTCACAAGTTGGAAAACAACCATATTGAAATGGACAACGGAAAATAAAGAAACTCGCTTGCACATGTCAACAACCCTGGCCAGCATCCTCATACTGTCCCAATGCCGCTCGTCCCGCTGAACATAACCTGAAATTCATAAAACGAATTTCCCCAAGAAGGGTCCCCAAAGGGGTTAGCAATTACGCTAGTACAAGTAACCAAATGAACAACTTACACCTTACACATATAGTCAAAGCATGCAATTCAGAAAACATCAGTTGAAACACACATTTCCGTAAACGCCATAATCCAAAACATATTTGTAAAAATGCACCATAATTAACCGTCGATCCACCCCTCTATGGACCCCTACCGAGACCCCGTCGGATCTAACTCGTAGTGGTTAAAAGCAAAGCTCGTCGATCCACCCCTCTTTGGACCCCTACCGAGACCCCGTCGGATCTAACCCGTAGTGAGCATACACACGCACCCATCACTCATGCAATACTATCATGTTAAGAATGTAAGTTCATAAGAGTACTTGCCTCGGTCAATAGACGACGATACGAATGGAAAGGAAGAATCAATACGACCGCTAGGAACCAACGAACCCGAACCTAACGATTCAAAGAATACAATCACAACCATTTATAAATGATTACGGAAATGGAATACACCCAAAAACCCACCTATGATTCATATAAGTTCGTACAAAAACAACGACGTGGACCGGTCATACCCGAACCCTCTCGATTTCACAAAAACACTGAAACTTACCATGAACTCGTAGGGAAAACAAGAATACTACAGAGATTAATCATATACATCATGGATTAATCAACAATACGGAACGAATCGGACAAAAACTCAAAACCCCCCAAATTTCCCAAAAATAGGGTTCTAGGAGATTACCTTGGATTAAGGATGAATAATAAGAGTTGGTGTTGTTAATCTTCACCAAGAACACAAGAAAATGATGGCTAGGAATTTCAACTCTTCAAATCGCTCGGAAATCGCCCAAGGTTCGCCCAAAACCGGAGAGAGAGAGAAATGGGAGAGAAAATGAGAATCTGGGTATACTCCCTGGTTTTTATAGCCAGGGAGCTTTAGCGTGCGCTAACGATTAAAGTTAGCGTGCGGTACACAAGAATAGCGTGCGCAAACAGTCTCTCGATAGCGTGCACTATCGGACCATAGAATACGCTACCTGGGCACCTAACCGAGTCCAGAAATCCTAGTACTGGACTGCCGGATTAGCGCACGCTAGTGGACACTCAGCGTGCGCTAGGCCTCAGCAATAGCCTGCGCTAAAACAAAATCTTAGCGTGCTAAGCTGCTCGTCCAGAGAGCATAGAGCAGAACAACTTACTGCCACTGCTGGGCTCGACTCGCTAGCGTGCGCTACGAAGCAAATGTAGCGTGCGATACAAAATGATGCTTAGCGTGCGCTATAAAACAATGATAGCGCGTGCTAGGCACAGGATAACAATAGCCCAAAAACACCGAAACACGAACGAAACATCAAACGGAACTCACAACAAGCATAATAACACAAGATGGATTTACGGCAATGCCAAAACGGCGGTTCCGAACAACAATTACGAGAATCGGATGACAACAAGTCCAGTATTAATTACTCTCGAAATATCAATACGGTTACAAGCGAGTTGCTAAAAACGAAAAATACACCAAAAATAAAAATACCAGGAAAAGAAAAATGCGGATATTACATTCTACCCCTCTAAAAATAAGTTTCATCCCAAAACTTAAGAAACAAACAACTCGGGGTACTTAGCACGCATGATATCCTCGGTTTCCCAAGTTGCCTCCTCGACAACATGCCTCGTCCACTACATCTTGACCAAAGGAAAGGTCTTATACCTCAGTCGCTTCTCACGGTGTTCTAAAATCTTCAAGGGGCGCTCCTCGAAGGTAATATCCTCGGCGACATCAATCTCACCATTGTCGATGACGTGACTAGGATTTGGAACATATTTCCTCAGCAAGGAAACATGGAAAATGCTATGAACGTGACTCAAGGCCGGAGGCAACGCCTAACGATATGCCAACTCATCGACTCTCTCGAGAATCTAAAAGGGCCCAATAAATCTCGGAATCAAGTTTCCCTTCTTCCCGAAATGGAAAACTCCCCTCGTCGGCGAAACCTTTAGCAAAACGTGGTCCCCCACCTTGAATTCCAAAGGTCAACGACGGACATCAGCATATGACTTCTATCGACTCTGAGCAGTCAACATCCTCTCCCGAATCAATTCCACCTTCCGCCTCGTCTCCATAGAGATATCCGGTTCTGTCCCAACCAAATCGGACGCCTCGTTCTAGCAAATCGGCGATCGATATCGCCGCCCATAAAGCGCTTCATACGGTGCCATTCGAATCGACGTGTGCCAACTATGGGTGGGATAATTCAACTCATACGGTTTAAGCTGCCATGAACCATAGGCGATAGTCTTATCATGCTGCAAGAGCACGCACCCAAGTCCTTGACCTGATACGTCACAATAAACCGAATACCCACCGATCCCCTGGGGCAGGGCTAAAACCGGTGTAGTAGTCAAACGTTTTTTCCTCTCTTAGAAACTCCGTTGTCTCTCTTCATTCCATCCGAACTTTTAGGACTTCTGGAGTAATTGAGTAAGTGGTCGAGCAAGTTTAGAGAACCCCTCGACAAACCTTCAGTAATACCCAGCCAGTCCCAAAAAGATACGGACTTCCTTCACGTTCTTAGGCGGTGCCCAATCTAACACTGCCTCAATCTTTTGGGGATCTACTCGGACCCCTTCTGCTAAAATCACATGCCCGAGAAACATGACTTCTCTCAACCAAAATTCACAATTAGAAAACTTTGCATAGAGATGCTGACTCCTCAAAATTTCCAACACTAATTGCAAATGTCGAGCGTGTTCCTCATCATCATGAGAATAGACCAGAATATCATCAATGAAAACAACTACACAATTATCAAGATGCTCAATAAATATCTTATTCATCAACTGCATGAATATTGCCAGTGCGTTGGTTAATCCAAAAGGCATAACCACAAACTCATAATGCTCGTACCTTGTACGGAAAGCGGTTTTAAGAATGTCAGATTCCTTTATCCGAAGCTGATAGTACCCAGACCTTAAGTGGATTTTCGAGAACACCGCAGCTCCCTGTAATTGATCAAACAAATCATCGATACGCGGCAAAAGGTATTTATTCTTAATGGTCACTTTGTTTAGTTCCCGATAATCGATACATAAATGTAGTGAACCATCTTTCTTTCTTACGAACAAGACCAGCGCATCCCATAGTGAAGCACTAGGTCTAATATACCCCTTGTCCAACAACTCTCCCAATTGTCTTTTCAACTCATGCATTGCTGAAGGTGTCATACGGTACGGTACCTTAGAAATCGGGGTTGCACTTGATTCTAAATCAATTATAAATTCAACCTCACGCTCCGGTGGTAGTCCCGGTAAATCATATGGAAAAATATCCGGGAATTCATTTACTATAGGAATCGAGGGAAGTTCGACTTTCCCATCCTCTACTTTCGCGGCATAACGCCAAAACCCAACACAGCCTTCTCTAATAAGTTTTGATGCCTTCATGACGCTAATTATGAATTTCTGACATCCCCTCTTGTACCCCGTAAATGAATGCTCGGTACCGTCTTCGGCCAACATCGATATGACCTTCGTGCGATAATTCATTATCGCTCCGTGTCTCTCAATCAAGTCGTCGCTGAGGATTAAGCCTTCATAAACAATATCCACGACGATCAAATTCGAAAGCTACACTTTCTCTGCAATTAACACCGGACAATCTCTAACTTCCTTATTCCCCATGATTCTATCCCCGCTGGGCAATTTAACCACAAGAGACTCACAAGCAGACAAACACTCGATATTCAATCGACGTACACAATCCAAAGAGATGAACGAATGAGAAGCACTAGAATCAAAAAGCACCCTAACTGGATGAGATAAAACATAAACGATACATGTGGCCATGGTAGCCTCTGGATCTTCAGCTCTACTCATCTCATAGGCACGAGGTTGTACCGAACCAGCATTGGGGGCTCCCCCTCTAACGAACTGACCCCGGCCTCTGCCCCGACCGTAACTCTAGGATGGCTTACCCACGGATGATTTCTGATTAACACTCGGTTCCCCAGGCATAGGAACTGACGCCTGAGCCCCAAGTGTGTTTTCCTCTTCCGTACAATACATAGCTCTGTGGCCTTCCTGGCCGCAATTATAACATGTCACGACCCGGTTGGACACACTGGTACCAGCTCTGAAATTCCATTTACTTCCCGATGCACGGGAAGACCCTCTGACTGGATAATTTGCCAACTGGGGCCCCCATTGGTTGCCACCTCTACCGCTGGAAAACTTTCTGGAGGTCTTATGCTTCTTACTCTCACTTGCTGTTTCGGTATTAGTGAAAGACATATCATATGCCAATGCTTTGTCTTGATACTCCTTCAGGGCGGTGCAAGCGAATCCCGCCATATAGTATCGAACTTTTGGCTTCATCTGCATGTCAAAATGATGGATTTTATCTCTCTCTTCCTTTACATGACTCTTCACATAATTGAGCTGGCGATTGTATTCAAAGATTTCCTGAGATACAGGGGTATCCTGAGGTTTAGCCTCGTAAAAGGCTCGAATCCTGGCCTCCTGAACAGGCCACGGACAAAACTCGGCCTCCATCAATTCCTTAAACTTGTCCCATGAAACCACACGATCCTGAGGTGCGACTGGTTTCCACCAACTAGCCGCATCCCTTGTTAGAAAGTACTGAGCAACTGGAACCTTACGTGCCTCTGGACAATTTACGGCCATGAAAACTTTGTTCATCTCATTAATCCAATCTTCCCAGCTGATCAGATCATTTGCATCAATAAACTGGAGAGGGCGCATACGGATCACATCTTGTAACTATTTCTCTGCTCCAGTATCAGTCGCAGGAGGTGTTTGGTTGAGCTGAACCGCCTGGGTTAAAAGAGCCATTTGATTTGCCACTTGTTGCAGTATAGTGGCAACGCCCACATCCGGGTGACTCCCTGCGGAAGTTCCTAGACTGGCTGACGGCTCCTGATGGCTACCGGAGCTAGGTTGAACCGAGTCTACCAAATTAGGCGTAGCTGAGCCTTCTGCAGAGCTGAGGGACATGGCCGCCCCACCGGCTGCACCACGCCCTCGGCCACGACCACGGCCGCGTCCACGTCCTCTGCCAGTTGACATTCTAAAGAGAAAAAGGGGAAGTAAACTCATAAGTAAAACTCGTAACATTCCCATCATGGATATAGATTTCCCATGTCCCGTAGTTGAATTACAATGAGGAAATAAAGAGGATAGAGAAGATAAGGAACTTACGAGTACCGGTCGTACGAAATGACGGCAGCGCGATGAGACTGGCTCTTGGAACAAATCAATTAGAAGACCTAACAAACCGATAGCCTAGGTATCCATAAACCTGGCTCCGATACCAAATTCTGTAACATCCCCGAGATATCCGGAGAATATATAGCGTTGTGGATCCCTGCCTGGGACCCACTAGACTAATTTTACACAGAACACATTCAATCTCACAATCTTCAAACGGAATCCAATAAATCCGATACAGACGAAGAAAACTCCACAAAACACACCGAGTCAAAGATCTCAAGGAAAATACAAGGAAATGATACATCAATCGAGGAAGGGAACTCCTATAGTACTCGGGTACCATCTATTAATACAATGATAAATAGTCCCAAGGGACCATACTCGAAATAAGGAGAATACAGTTTGCCACAGTATCACGCTTCGCCTTAGTCATCGTACCACCCCGGTGCTCACTCATTGGCATCCTTAGAACCTGAAAAACATCAGAAGAGTTTTCCCCACACGAGAGGGGTTAGAGCAAGTAATACAAGTGAAACGTCACATCTTACACGTAAAAGCACATGCACCAATTTCAAAGCCATAATAATGATTTTCCGGAAAATGCAATTATACAAGTATATCTCAATAATGACAATTTCTCCCTGGTTAACCGTGGACCCGACAATGCACGGATCCCTCCTCGGTCCCGTCAGGCCATCTCGGAGTGTAAATGTTCGCAGAACCGACAATGCGCGGATCCCTCATCGGCCTCATCAGGCCCTCTCGGAGTGAACGAATATGACTCTCACACTCATAGGCATTACTTTTCTCATTTAAGGATATAACTTTCACAAGAGTCACTTGTCTAGAACGAGAGAAAAAGGGTACAATCGACAAGGTACCAAGGTTGAAGGAATCGACAACTCCGAACCTAGACAAGTTCGTAATCAACTACAATAATCTCTCGGTAGGAAAATAAGTTGGAATCTACCTAAAATATTACCCACGATACATGTATTCCGGTATATAATTCTTAGATGGTGAATCACACTCAACCATCCAAAATACTCAACAACCTCATAAATATACCAATAAATCCATAGAAAAACATGTATCCAAGGTAGATAATCCATGCTCAACATATTCCAACACAACAGCAAGCTAACTCGAGGAGATCGGAAAGAAAACCCCCAAATCCCGAAATTCTAGGGTTATACAAGTTTACCTTGATTTGGAGCGGTGGAGAGGATTAAACGTTGAATAATATGAACTTGAAGCTTGAAGATGTTGATAGATGATAGTAGCTCGAAGGGATCCTCATAAATCGCCTAAAATCACCTAAGGAAGGAGAAGAAATGGAAAAGTGACGAATTTGGGGCTGAAGTGTCCTTTATATACTAAATAGGGATTAGCGTGCACTGATTACTAAGAATAGCGCGTGCTATCGGGTTTACCGGGTAGTCCAGTGGCCTCTGCCAGCATCGTTAGCTTGCGCTACGTATATTGTAGCGTGCGCTAACGCCTTCCTTTAGCGTGCGCTAGCCGAGAGTTAGCGTGCGCTACTTGGTAGTTGGTGCCCATAAATTGGAGTCCAGAACCTACTGTCATCTGCCCTGATCGAGCCTTAGCACGTGCTACTATGATTGCTTAGCGTGCGCTACTAATACGGCTAGCATGCGCTATCTTCTACACATAGCGTGCGCTACGAATTCTCCATTCTAGCCCAGTACCTACTGGACTGCCTGCCTCAAATACACTAGTAGCGTGCGCTAATGTTGATAGATATCATGTGCTACCAGTACTCAAATAGCGTGCGCTATAAAGGGTACGTAGCATGCGCTACAACTCACACACAGGTGATAGAATCACATCAAAGATCCAAAGCAGCAACGATCCGAACAAGAAAGAGTAAATTCCAAATGATATGAACTCCATGGTCAACATCAACTTACAACGAGTGTCAAAATTACAGAAGCACCAGAGCGGAAAATTTACAGAAAGTATGGGTATTACATCTTAGGCAACAAACGCCTCGGGGCAACCGTCAATCCGTCCTGGGTGAATATATACTCACACACACACGATGCATCACTTTAATTTGTACAAGAACATATAATCATACATAAAATACTTGCCTTTCAGACATCGTCACTGAGGTGGAAAAATAGACATTTAGGGACGATCAATCCAAAGCTGGATTTAATCCGCTAAATGATACATAGGAGGCATGATTACAATGATACGAACGACATCATAATGGAAAGACACCTGAAACCCCGCGTACAAACCAATCGAATTTGGTTTCTTACACATAGCGGTTGGGAACCATCCAAATCTCCTCAAATTCGTATTATCCATGATAGAGGATAGATTATTCATAAACACAAGGTTTTAGGGTTCAAAATGAAATTAAACGGTGAAATCTAGCAGAACTCCCCAAAATCCCCAAATTAGGATTCTAAGGAATTTACCTCGAATTCGGAAGAAATTGATGGATTAGATGTTGATAAATCTTCATTATTAAGCCAAAGATGATGATAGATGATAAAGTATTGCACTAAATCGCCTCCAAGTCGCCCTATCTCTCTCTCGCATGCGTCGCCTCCAAGTCATCCTATCTCTCTCTCTCTCTCGTTGGTTTAATGTATGAAATGAGAAAAAATGCAGAAAAAGGTTGTTGTCCACGTTTATATACCCAATTTAGCATGTGCTAATCTTACATTAACATAAGTTAATTGACCTAAGAATGAGTGGGTTATGGTGCTTCCTGTTGCATGCACTAACCAACACCTTAGCATACGTTAAGCCTCCGGTGCAGCAGCACAACAGTGTTGCTCAGATGCCCGAACACAACTTGGACGATGAAAAATACTAAGGTTAACAATAGATAATGAAGCGCTTATATAGAATATCGGTATACAAACTCAAGCGCTAAGCAACCTCCAAAAAACATCAACTCAGAATATAAGAAAACAAGCTCCAACAACAACTATTTCATAAATAACAAAGATTGTGGGAATCAAAGAATAATTCAAAACAACCACAAAACTAGTCCGACCTACAAAATATGAAAAAGAGAACATTAATTACAATTATACGAGTGCAATCGAGTAGCTGAAATTATCAAAATATGAAAAACAAAAAATACGAATATTACATTCTCCTCCTCTAAAAAGAAGTTTAGTCCGGAAACTTAAGAAATAAAAAGTTTGGGGTATCTCGCATGCATTTTGTCTTTCGGCTTTCAAGTTTCTTCTTAGACTCCATGCCTCGATCATTACACCTTAACTAACAGAATAGTTTTGTGCCGAAGTTGTTTCTCGTGATGCTCACGAATCTTCACCGGCCTCTCCTCGAATGTGACATCATGAGCTATTATTCCCATAATCAATGATGTAACTCGGGCCCAAAACATACTTTCTCAGTAGAGAGACGTGAAAAATGATATGGATGTGACTCGAAGATGGAGGTAATGCCAAGCAATATGCCAACTCCCCGACTCTGTCTAAAATTGCAAACATCCCGATATATCTCGGACCGAGCTTCCCATTCTTTCCAAAATGGAAGACTCCCTTCGTCGGTGTAACCTTGAGCAGAACGTGGTCTCCCACCTCAAACTCCAAAGGAAGACGAAGAACATTAACATACGATTTTTTTTCAACTCTGAGTAGTCAACAATCTCTCTCGAAGAGATCCTCTAGTTGGTCTCCAACAACATATCCGGCTCCATCCCGACTAACTCCGAGGCCTCATACCAACAAAGTGGCGATCAACACCACCTACCATACAGGGCCCCAAAAGGTACCATTTTGATTGATGCATACCAACTATTATTATATGTACTCGATTAAGGGAAAATGGTGTTCTGGGTCAGTACTCCAGTCTAGAGCACACACCTACAGCATATCTTCAAATGACTAATTCGTCCGCTCGGTCTGACTGTCTGGATGTGGATGAAAAGACGACCTCAACATCAACTTGGTATCTAAGGCCAAATGGATGGCCAACCAAAAATATGACACAAAAAGGCTATCCCTATCAGAAATAATAGTCTTATGCATACCGTACAGTCTCATAATCTCTACTGTGAATACTTGAATCAGCTTCTATGGTCCCCAAATATCCTTGATACCTAGGTAGTGTGCCGAATTGGTTAACCGACAGACTCACCCAAATCATGTTCATTCAAATTTTAGTCATCGGCATCCCTGTAATAAGATCCACAGAGATATCTTCCCACTTTCACTCAGGAATGGGAAGCGCCTTCAATAACCCAGTTGGTCATTGATGCTCAATTTTTGACCTACTGACAAGTCAAACACCATAATACAAACTCCATGACATTCTTCTACATATTATTCCAGCATAAAACTCCACTTCAAATCCTTGTACATCTTACTCGTTCCCGGATCGATTGAGTAAGGTGTAGCATGAGCTTCTCGAAATATCCTCTGCCTCAACTCTAAATCATTCAAAACATAGAGTCTGCCCTGGAATCTCAATATGTTGTCCTCGTGGACCATAAAACTAGAAAATTTCCCCTTAATCACATTTTCCTTCAGTCGAATAATCATCAGGTTACTCTACTGCTTCCCTTAGATCTCATCACCTAAGGACGAAGTAATCTCCAGAGTACACAACTGCTCTTGCACTCTCTAAAGCCAAACTTTAATTCTCTGCTCGACCAGTTGTGTTTGAATCTTCGCTTGAGGTGTAAGAACCCCCTAGCATCTGAAGTGATACCGGATTCCAGCTCAATGCGTCCGAGAGGATATTGGCCTTTCTGAGATGGTAAAGAATTTCCAAATCGTAATCATTTATCACTTCCAACCAACGGTGTTGCCTCATATTCAAATCCTTCTGAATGAAGATGTATTTCAAACTCTTGTTGTTAGTATAGATCCTACATGAAGAGCCATATAAATAATGTGGCCAAATCTTCACCTCAAACATGACTGCGGCCGACTCCAAGTCATGAGTTGGATAGTTCATCTCATACGGATTCAACTGTCTTGCTACTAAAGTCATCGTATTATTGTGCTGCATAAGTACACACCTAATCCATTTACCTGAAGTGACACTATACACTGCAAACCCATTGTTGCCTTGCGGTAGAGCCAAAATCAGCGGTGATGTCAAACGCCTCTTCAATTCCTCAAAGCTCTGTTTCTTCTCATTAGTCCATTCAAAATTTTCTGTCTTCTAGAGCAACTGTGTAAGCGGTCGAGCAAGTTTAGAAAATCCCTCGATAAACCTACCATAGTACCCAACAAAACCCAAAAACTTCAAACCTGTTTTATCTTTTCAGGCGGTGCCCAATCTAACTCTGCCTGGATCTTCTATGGATCCATACGGACCTCTTCGATTGAGATCATATAGACAATGAACATAACCTCTTTCAACTAGAATCCACACTTCGAGATTTTCGCGTAAAGGTGATGAATTATAAAAATGTCCAAAATTAACGTAAGTGATGTGCATGCTCCTTCTCAACTTGGGAATAAACCAAAACGGCATCAATAAAGACGACAACACACTTATCGAGTTACTTGCTAAATATCTTGTTTATCAAACTGCATGAACATTGCTTGTGCATTGATTAGTCGGAAAGGCATAATCACAAACTCATCATGTCCATATCTCGTCTGAAAACTATCTTTGGAATGTCGGACTCCTTCACTCAGAGCTGATAGTATCTCGATCTCAGATCAATCTTCGAGAATAATGTAGTTCCCTACAACTGGTCAAACGAGTCATCTTTATGAGGTAACTGATATTTTTTCTTGATGTGTCTTTATTTAGCTCGCGCTAATCGAGGCATAAACACAGTGAGCCATCCTTCTGTTGGGATTCGAGGCCTAAAATCGAGAGCGAAATAGAAAAATTGATCCAATCAATAAACCAAAACCCTTGAACAAGAAGAATCAAGCATCGTATTTACAATATAATAATTCAAAGCATGAAATTAGAAATCTTACCCTTGAAGACCTTTGATTTAATGTTATGTTGATCATAATTCCAAATTGTCCAATCTTTTCAAAATCCCTAGACCGAAAGGACCGTGCCTCGACGTAAAAGATGGCCGAGAAAATTTTTGTCTGCTTATTCCCGAAGAATACGGCTAGAAGTAGATAGAATTTGCTTATATTAATATTGTAAATAATCTAAGTATTTTATAAATATTATTTTTCTCTCAAAATATACTTAGAAACTTGAAAAAATTTCTCTCCTCTCCTCCTTGCATGCTCACGGCCAATACACTATTTCCATGAGGAAGATGAAGTTTTATTTTACATAGAAAAGTACATGCCAAAAGCCTCACAATAATTATACACCAAGTGTATAATCAAATATCCCACATTGATTAACAAATCATCTTAAAGATAAAAGAAAATCACACACCATGTGTATGTGGGGAGGGGCGACCACTTTACTAATTATGGAGGGTTGGTTCATTTTGGTCCATGAAACGACCCTCGTGTATCTATTCCAATACATAAACCTTGGTACGTTTCAATATTAATATAATTAATTACTCTAATTAATTATATTAAATATAAGTTATTTAAGAAATAATATGAATAAAATTAATTACACAGTAATTTATTTAATTCACGAGACTGATTTAGTTTATCTAATAAATTAAATTAGACATCTAATGTCCAATATTAATCCAGAGAGAATAAGCTAAATTTAATTTGTCGTCTATTCTTGTGCCGCGACTCTGTAAGTTCGTCCTAGTTAGCATTAGGAGGATCTAAAGAGCGGTAGCACCACCTAGCCAGTCCCGTAGCCTACACTGTAACCCAATTGAGAATGAATGAAGGGATCTTATGGGCTTCGGTCCAGCATCCTGCCTGCATGGGCTTAAAAATACGCGAGGCGCGGGCTTGCGAGTCGACCTGTGAGATCGATCTGTCCTAGGAAATGGTTAAATAAATTATTTTGGACTACTCATACCAACAATATGGATCTTATTTTCTTGTAACCATCTCATAGAAACTCCAAAGTTAAGCGTAATTGGCCTGGATTAGTTATGGGATGGGTGACTCCCTGGAAGGTTTCTCAGGGTGCGCGCGAATGAGGACAAAGATCGCTAGAAAAGACTCGTGCTGGTACACTGAAGAGAGTATTCATCATTTTGGGGACCAACAATTTTTATTGGAGCAGGTCACGGGTGCGGATTCCCTCGGAGTATCCTATAGTGGAGGCTGCCAAAGAGTTGGAACTAAGAGTCGGGCATGCAGCAAAAGTTGCCACTTGGCCAGAACTGAGATGCTGGTCCAGTGGAGGTTGTCAGGTGCTGGAGGGCTGTGTGATCAAATCTAATATGCTGAAACTGAGATACTGGCACATCGGAAGTAAACAGAGCTAGAACATATGTTGATGTCAAGTGTTGGAGGACTTTGTGAATGAATCCATCTACTAGAAGGATGTGTGATCAAATCTAGTTTGCGGAGGTTTCCAGACTGGGGGGCTGAGATGCTAGCTGGTACTGGGAAGGGGATTGTTGGGCTTTAGTCCAGCATCTTGCCTGCATGGGCTTAAAAATGTGCGAGGTGCGGCTTGCAATTCGACCTGAGAGATCTGTACTAGGAAGTCATTAAATGAATTAATTTGGACTACTCATACCAACAAGATGCATCTTATTTTCTGGTAGCCATCTCATAGAAACTATAAAGTTAAGCGTACTTGGCTTGGAGTAGTTATGGGATGGGTGATCCCTGGGAAGTTTCTCAGGGTGCATGTGAGTAAGGATAAAGCGCGGTAGAACAGGATCATTCCAAAACCTTTATGTTATGAATACTGTATACATGTAAACCCTTCAATCATATGTCCCGATCAAGTATTAGGATCACAGTGATGTTAAACCCTATTGTAACTTGACTCTATGCATTTGTTAGTGCAAACTGACATCAGTGAGCTCTTTTATATCAAATACAACTAGCTCTAAATGCTTTAGACAAATACTTATGATCTCATTTGCCACTAACCGCGTAGGACATTTACTGTTCACTTACATGAAAAAGAATCCTATCTCGGTAATCAGTCGAGACTGCTACTTGCCCACCAAGTTGCACTTCGAGGTTGACTCCACCAGTTAGTGATTTGATCAAACTACTCTAGTGACCAACTTAATATCACACACACATCTCCAACTGAATTATTAAGTTAAAGATTGACGTATACCTATCACAACCTTTCGATTCAGTCATTGACTATCCCAGAGTGAAATCCATGTGACCGAATCAAGATAATTTGAGTCCGAGTATATTAATCCCATTGGCATACCTATAACGTGTTCTCCCCTTAACCCTTAGTGAAGACAGACACTCTCCATGTCAAAGTACACATTGTACAAGTCTTGTCTAAACTTAATACTCATTTAAGATTTATCGACTTGCGAACCACTTAAGCATTGAGCCCTAAACACTTCTAGTGCCTACCTCCTTATCTTCATAAGGAGTGGAATGTTTGCTCTCAAAATGCAAGGGATATTATTCTATATACCAAATCATAATTCCAATTATATATAATAATATGGCAATAGTAAATGCCTTACTCAATTGATGTTCATAACTACAATACAATGCTCTCACGCTCTCATCCCCTGAGTGGCATTCAAGGGCATATTCCTAACAATCGCCCACTTGCACTCAATGCCACAAACTATGGCATCTAATACTCATATTCTCCAGACGTCGCTCTAACACCATCTGATATAGCGGCTTGGTTAGTGGATCAGCAATGTTATTCAATGTGTCTACTCTCGGCAGTGTAATGTTTCCCTTCTTGACCATTTCTCTTACAAAATGATATTTCCTCTCAATATATTTGGTATTATGGTGAGACCAAAGCTCTTTAACCTGTGCAACAGCTCCTTCATTGTCGCAAAACAGCGCCATGGGCTGATGTGAGTAAGGAACCACTTGAAGTTCTTCAGTAAACTTCTTAATCCAAAATGCTTCTTTAGCAGCCTCCGTGACTGCCTAATATTCGGCTTGACATGTAGAGATAGCAATTGCACTTTGCTTGTCACTTATCCAAGATACTGCTCCACCATTCAGAGTAAAGATATACACTGAAGTGGACATCTTCACATCCATGTCTCCCAAAAAATCCAATTCTGTATAACCCTCCACTTTAATGTTCTTTATAGCAGTCCAATGTTCCTGCCCTGGATTTGACTGATACCGACTTACCATGCTCACAATGTATATGATGATACCCAATGTCGAAGCATAATACCCCTTACTCATTTCCCTTCTTTCTTCATCACTTTCAGGATGAATATCTAAGGAGAGTTTTATACCATGTCGCATAGGCAGGAACCCTCTTTTAGAGTCTTCCATCCTAAATATTTCGGTTCTCTTCTATATAGAGGGCTTGGGATATACCTAACAATCTTTTCACTCTATCTCGTAGAGACGAATATCCAGAATACAGGTAGCTTCTCCCAGGTCTTTCATTGAGAACTCATTTGGAAGCCAAGCTTTCACAGAAACTGAGCATTCCTATTTCTTTTCCAATAAGTAGAATATCATCCACATATAGTATTAAGAATGTATTTTTTCTCCCACTAACCTTCTTATAAATACATGGCTCCTCTTTATTTTGGACAAAATCAAGCTCTTTGACTGCCTCGTCAAAATGAAGATTCCAACTTTGCGAAACTTGCTTCAGCCCATAAATGGCATATTGAAGCTTGCACACTTTATGAATATCGGTTTCAGATATGAATCCCTTAAGTTGTTCCATATAGATCTCTTCCTCGAGGAATCCATGTAGGAATGCCGTTTCACATCAATTTTCCATATTTGATGATCTAAATGGGCTGATATGGAAAGCATAATACAAATAGACTTGATAATGGATACAGACGAGAAGGTATCGAAGTAATCGATTCCCTCTCTTTGGGAATAACCCTTTGCCACAAGGCTGCCCTTATAGGTGTCAACTTTGCCATCTCCACCAGTCTTTCTATTGTAGATCCATTTATTACTAATAGGCATTACGCTCTTAGGAAGATCTACTTAAGTTCATACCTGATTAGCATGTATAGAGTCTATCTCAACTTCTATAGCTTCTTGCCACTTCGCGGAGTCCACATCTTGTTAGGAGTATGCCCTCTAGGGCTGAGAATTTAGGATCGGGAAATCCCGAGTCCCGATCCCATCCCGAGTCCCGATGGGAAACGGGACCCCGAGTCCTGAATTTTACGGGATTGGGACCGGGACCGGGACCTGAGATTTTGGTAATTTTAGGACTCGGGAGTCCCGAGTCCCGAGATCCCGAAGTCCCGATTGAAATTTCTAATTTCAATCAATTTTTTTTCTTTTCTGATTTCGGATATTTTGTCCCGATCGGGACATTCGGGATATTCCAAAAAATTATCCTCGGGATCGGGACCGAGATCGGGACTTATATTTATTCCATTTCAGGAATCGGGACTCCCGAAGTCCAGAACGGGACCGGGACCACCAAATTGGTGATTTTCGGGACCGGGACTCGGGACCGGGACAATCGGGACTCGGGACCGGGACAATCGGGACTCGGGACCGGGACCTCGAGATGTCCCGATTCTCAGCCCTAATGCCCTCGAACCCCACTCAGAAGATGTTGAGTGAGGGCATTGTACTTGTTATTATGTAAATCATTATCATAAGGCAATTGTTTGTTTCTTTATTTACTGGCAGTTACTGGCATTCCTTACTCGTAAATATATATATAGAAACTAGTCCGTTGAGAGCAAAACATTCTACTCCTTATTGGATAAGGGGATCAGCACTAGAAAAGTTTATAGCTCAAATACTTAATCATTCGCAAGTCGATGAAACTGGACTGGGCGTTAAGTTTATGTGAAAACTTATATGACGTGTTCTTTGACGTGGAGAGTGCATATCAAACACTAATGGTTAGTGGGAGCACACGTTATAAGTATGCTAATTAGATTAGTATACTCGAACCGACTCACCCTCGATTCTCACACGGATTTCACTCCAGGACAGTCAATGACAGAATCGAAAGGTTGTGATAGGTATTCGTGAACCTTCAATTTGAGGATTTAGTAGGGATGTGCTTGCGACGTTAAGATTTTCATTAGAGTAGTTCGACCCAGAAAACCGGAAGGTGGGGGTCAACCTCGACCTGCATCTTGACGGGCAAGTAGCAGGTTCCACTAAATGCCAAGATAGAATTCTTTATCCTGTTAGTGAATGGGTTATATGTCCTATTCGGTTATTGGCAGATGAGATCATAAGTCTTTGGGCAAAGCATTGGAGCTAGTTGTATTGGATACACGAGATCTCGATGATCTCAATTTGCATTAACTCATGCATAACGTCAAGTACAGATAGGGTTTGACTGACCGTGACCCTATAAGTTGATCAGGACATTTGAAAGAAGGGTTTATACGTATACTGGTATTCACGACAGAATGGTTCTTGAATGATCCCAATTATTCGTTCTCAGTTGGGGTACAGTGTAGGCCGCCAGGCTGGCTAGGGGGTGCTACTACTCTTTGGTTCCTCCCATTGCTAACTGAGACGGACCTACCGAGTCGCGCAATAAGATTGACGACGAAATGAATCGAGCTTATTCTCTCTTTATAAATATTAGATATTGGATATCTAATTTATTGGACATTGGATGTCTAAATTAATTTATTGGATAAATTAATTTACGGCTTAATGAATTAAATAAATTACTGGGTGATTGATTTAATTCACAGATATAATTATTTCTTAGAGAAATTAATTATATTATTTTGTATTTGATGTGATTAATTAATTGTATTAATTAATTGATATAAATACATCGGAACGGATTGGAGTTTATCTGTTTGGACTCACGGGAGTCCGAAACGGACCGAACTCGTCTGGTTCTTCTAGATGGCTGCCCCCTTCCACCAGCCTTCCTCTTAGTCTTTGTCTCCATTTTAAATGGAAGACCAAAGACTTAAGAGATATGGTATCTCTTATAATAATGTGAGAGGTGTATTTTATTAGGTGGAATTGAAGAATAAAAGAACACAACAATCTATTGTCTTGGAGGAGTGAGATTACACGGCTCATTTGTTAAAAGGAGAGAGAAGAAAATATTTTTTTTAGTCTTCATATTTGTTCTTCAAGTTCTTCTTGTTTTTCCTTGGAGAAAATTCAAGATATATTGAGGGACTGTGAGTTATACACTTGGAGTGTTATAATCACATTTTAGATTAGCTCCTATAACCTTGTTCTAGCCGTATCCTTGGAGGATAACAAGGTATAGTCGTCCCATTCGTTTTTCCGGCGCGTGGCAAGTAGAGACGCGGTGCTTTAGGCATTGGATCATCCAAGAGCTTGGAGCGGATTGGAATCGTAGGGAAATCACCTAAAGCTTGGGGAATCGCTTTCTCAGAAATCACCAATTAATCAACGGACTACGAGGGTATGTTTCTCGTATCTTCTTATGCTTCGTCTTATATTCGTATATACGTAGCTTGATCGATCCTCATAGGGATTCGGATCGAATTAATTTTCATTTTACCGCTTCCGATGTGCCTTCATTTTAGGCACCAAATCCCAACACATCTACCATCGCTTGCTCATATATAGATGGATCATTCTCATAGCTAATTTCTATCCTCTCATGGGGACCTAGTTCATCTTGATTCAGATAGCCATACCTTTCAGATAATTGAAAAAACTCTACTTGACCTGCAAGGTTGTGTTTGTACTTTAGAAGGTTATGTTCCAATATCTTGTACAGGTGTCTCATTTAGTGTTTCTTTGATTTCTTCTAAAGAAATATTTCTACATGCGCCTACTTCCTGAATGAACTCATCTTCAAGGAAATGTGCTTGTAAAGTAATGATGATCCTATGATCTTCGTGTATGTAGAATAGATATCCCATGGAATCTCCTAGATATCCTATGAAATGACCCTTCACATACCTAACTTCCAACTTCTCTGCTTTAGTCTTCTTGACATAAGAAGGACATCCTCAAATCCTAGACTTGGCTTCTACCTTTCCACATCTCATGTGGAGTCTTAGGAAAAGATTTCGAAGGACGTCTGTGCAAGATGTTACAAGAAGAAGTAAGGAGTGTGTAACCCCATGGGTAAATTAATAGATCAATATAGTTAAGCATAGAGCGAACTATGTCCAATAAGATTCGATACCTTCTTTCTAGTACACCATTTAATTGTGGATTTGCTGGAGGTGTAAATCATGACATGATTCCTAGTTCTTCTAATAACTCATCAAACTCGGTACTTATGTACTCACCTCATTGGTCTGATCGAAGAGCCTTAACACACTTACCTGTTTGGTTTTCAATTAAGGCCTTAAATTCCTTGAAATTATCAAAGGCTTTGGATTCATGTACTCACCTCATGTGGCTTGTATTCATGAGACTAGGTGGAAGGGGGCGCAGTCCAGGGAGGTGAACGGTTATAAATTGTGGTATTCAAGCCTTGCTAACTCGAGCAATGGTGTGGGAATTCTTTTGTCTAAGGAGCTTAAGGACAACGTCGTGGAAGTGAAGAGGTGCAATGATAGGATTATGTCCGTTAGAGTGGTGGTTGGGGAGAAGGTGGTTAATATGGTTTGTGCGTATGCCCCACATGTTGGTTTTGGTGTGCTTGATAAGGAAGCCTTTTGGGTCTGTTTAGATGAGTTGGTCGGGTGTATTCCGGACGATCAATTTATTATTTTAGGGGGCAATTTCAATGGGCACATTGGTGAGTGGGTGGATGGTTATCATAGTGCGCATGGGGGTTTCGGCTTCGGTGTTAGGAATGCAGGAGGTTCCGCACTATTGGAGTTTGCCACTGTGCATGAGTTGGTAATTGCTAACTCTGTTTTTCAGAAGAGAGCTGAGCATCTCATCACCTTCAGTAGTGGGGGGCACAACATGCAAATTGACTACCTTCTTTTGCGCGGTCGGGATGCTAGGGCGTGCGTGGACTGCAAGGTGTTCCGGAGCGAGGCATGTGCTTCTCAACACCAGCTGCTGGCTATAAATTTATCCATGAGAGGTCGTGTTGTTAGCAGGGTTAGAGAATCTAGACCTAGGATTCTCTGGAAGGATCTGAAGGGTGAGAAGGCGACAGTATTCAAGGAGTCTCTGACCCGCGAAGGAGGTTTGTCGCGTGCGGGCGATGCTAACCTTATGTGGACCAGCATGGCCAATGCTATTAGGAGAGTGGGTGAGAAGGTGGTAGGGGTTTCTTCGGGCAGGTCTAGTGGACATAGGGAGGCTTGGTGGTGGAATGAGGAGGTCCAAAACAAGGTTAAGGCAAAACAAGCGCTATTTAAGGAGCTTTTGTCGGTTAGTGATGGGAAGGAGAGAATCTTGAAGATTGTAGCGTACAAGGTGGCGAAAAGAGAGGCTAAGAAGGCAGTAGCTAAGGCTAAATGTGAGTCTTACGAGGAGATGTACAAGCACCTAGACACCAAAGAAGGAGCGAATGCTATTTTTAAACTAGCGAAAGCTAGGGAAAGAGGGCGGCGCGACCTGGGTCCTGTTAAGTTTATTAAGGATGATTTGGGTCAAGTGTTAGTGAACGATGTGGCTATTAAGGAGCGGTGGAATAGGTATTTTTTCGAACTTTTCAATGAGGCTAGAGGTAGTTACTCGGTGGTGCAAGGAGTTAGTCTATATTCTGCTCGTTTGTTTAGTTCCTGTGAGAGCATCAGCAAGGAGGAAGTAAAGGGTGCCCTAATGAAAATGGGTAGAGTTAAGGCTGTAGGCCCGGATCAGATCCCTATTTAGGTGTGGCTTTGTCTGGGGGAAGTCGGAGTTCAGTGGCTAGCAGATCTATTCAACATCCTCCTCAAAGGCTCTAAGATGCCGGCAGAGTGGAGGCATAGTATTTTCGTGCCTTTTTTCAAGAACAAAGGCGATGCTCAGAGTTGTAGTAACTATAGGGGTATTAAAATCCTCAGTCATACTATGAAACTTTAGGAAAGAGTGGTGGAATGCAGGGTTAGAAGAGAAGTGGAGATCTCAGAGAACCAATTTGGCTTCATGCCGGGGAGGTCCACGACTGAGGCCATTCATCTCGTCAGACGCCTTATGGAGAAGTTTAGAGAGCGGCGTAAGGACCTCCATATGGTGTTCATAGATCTATAGAAGACTTATGATAGCATTCCACGCGATGTTATTTGGAGGAGCCTAGTAGAGAGGAGGGTGTCGTTTCCGTTCGTTAGGGAGATCCAAGACATGTACTCCCAAGCTAGGACGTGCGTTAGGACCCCAGTTGGTGACACCCAGTATTTTCCGGTTGAGATAGGGCTACACCAGGGGTCGGCGCTAAGTCCTCTTCTCTTCGCTCTAATCCTTGACGTCATTTCGCGAGGGATTCAAGATGGCATCCCGTGGTGCATGCTTTTTGCTGACGACATTGTGTTAGTGGCGGAGTCGAGGAGGGAGGTGAACTCGAAGTTCGAGCTTTGGAGGGCTAAGTTAGAATCCCAGGGCTTGCGTGTGAGCCAGTCTAAGACCGAGTATCTCTGGTGTAACTTTAGTGGTGAGGCCAACGAGGAAGATTAGGTAATGATTGCGGATCAGATCGTACACCGTACGGATAAGTTCAAGTATTTGGGTTCGATCATTCAGAAGGAAGGTGAGTGTGAAGATGATGTCACGCATCGCATCAAGGCGGGGTGGCTAAAGTGGAGAGCAGCGACAGGGGTCCTGTGCGACAAGAAAGTCCCTCTAAAGTTGAAGGGTAAATTCTATAGAGCGGCAATCCAACCTGCAATGTTGTATGGCTCCGAATGTTGGGCAATGAAGAAGTCGCTTGAGAGCAAGTTGGAAGTGGCTGAAATGAGAATGTTACATTGGTCGTGTGGTCGCACAATGTTAGATAGAATTGCGAACGGGGTTTTCAGGAATGCACTGGAAGTGGCGCCCATTTCAGTAAAAGTTAGGGAAGGGAGATTGAGATGGTTTGGCCACATCCGCAGGAGGCAGGCATCTGCTCCGGTGAGGAGGGTCGAGAGTTTAATGGTTGTCGGGGAGAGGAGGAGAGGCAGACTAAGGAGGACGTGGGAGGAGCAACTGAGATTAGATTTGAAGGCCTTAAACCTTTCTGAGACCATGACTGTTGATAGGTGCGCTTGGAGGTGCCAGATAAGAGTTGTGGATTCTTTTGTAGGGAGCGGTGTTGTAGTTGAGAGCCTCAGGGTTGGGTTGTCTCGGTTAGCTTTGACCTAGAGCATTGCATTTTTACTTTTATTGTATATTTTATCCTATTGTCTTTGCGTGTGGTGTATTTTGACAGGGAGCTGTGCGCAAAGCCAACCTCTCTTTTGTTAGAGCAGCGTTCATCGGGAGTGAAGTAGCCAAATTCCACTTAGGTAAGTCCCATGTGGATCAATCCATGGGCTCAGGTATGGTCTCGAGCTTTTTTCGAATCATATGTTTTCCTTTGTATTTATCACACAAGATTCTGCTGTGCACTAAGCTGGGGGTCTTCACGGAAACAGCCTCCCTACCGTAATAAGTAGGGGCATGGTCTGCGTACATCGTACCCTCCCCAGACCCTGCTCTGAGCGGGATATACTGGGTATGTTTGGTTTGGTTTAGTTTGGTTTTAAGTATATTAACCCATACCTAGTATGATCATCAGTGAATGTAATGAAATACTAAAAACCATCTCGTGTTGTAACACCTGAGATATTTGGGATTATTACAGCGCCGTATATCCTTTATGTAAATATTTACTAGGCTAATAAAACAAACACTTATTAAAATACCAATGATAGAGAGTTATTATTACAAACTCGGATTTTAAAAGTAAACGACAATATTGAATAGAATTCATCAACATGACAATCTCAACATATACATAGTAACCCCTGATCCAGCATTCACTGCCTAGATCCTAAGATGATCCCTTCAGACCAACATGTGGTGGAAAATCCATCCAATGATCCAGCCCACGTTAGCATAGATCCCGAGATGATCCCGTCAGACCAACACGTGGTGGACAAACGACAACAACACATATATGCACGATGACATGAATGACATTAATACAAAAAACATAACTAAAGTACTTTCCTTAGAATAATGATAGATATTCAATACTTCCGACGAACATCGCACACTCGAAGGATGTTTCTACGATAAACCTCTTTGCAACACTTGAACCTTAATTATCAAGGTAACACCATAATCACTATCGATTTCAGATAATCGACTCATAACACTACTTATTACAATCCGGTACGAAACATTAACACGATCACGGGAGTTCCTACAATACGTATTTAATTCAACTATTTTCTATCATTATATAGAGAAATGAGGCTCCTATACAAAGCGGATAGACAAAGGGGGAAAGACGTAGTAGTGATACCGTGAGAGAATACTAGAATAGGGATAAGGGAAATCATACTTCAATTAATTATATGATATAATCATACACCACATGATTCAAATACATATAGAAATACACAACGAATATCCGGGTATTACATACTCCCCCTCTAAAAAGAAGTTTTGTCCTAAAACTTAAGATAAAAAGAACTCTGGGTATCTCGCCTTCATGCTGTCTTCAGTCTACCATGTTGCTCCTTGAACTCCATGTCATGGCCATTATACTTTAACCTAGGAGATTGGTTTATTCCTCAATTGCTTGATTCGACTCTCGAGTACCTTGATTGGTTTCTCTTCAAACGTGTCATCATTAGCCACTTCGATCTCGCTGAAGTCGATGACATGACAGGATATGATATGTACTTCCTTAACTCGGATACATGAAACACATTATGGACATGATTCATTAATGGGGGCAAGGACAATATGTACGCCGATTCTCCAATGCTCTCGAGGATCTCGAATGGCCCCGCATATCTCGGACTTAGATTTCCTTTTCTTCCAAAACAAAAAATTTCCCTAGTAGGAGAGACTTTAAGAAGTACCCCCAACTTCAAATTCTAGCAGGCGACGGCGTACATCCGCGCAAGACTAATGACGACTTTGGCGGTCAAAAATCTTTCACGAATTAGAGTCATCTTCTCCTGGTATGTATTATCAATTATGGGTTTATCCTGACTAGGTCAGTCAAATCATCTCAACATAAGGGTGACCTACATCTTATCTCATACAATGCTTCAAGAGGTGCGTTAATCGAAGCATGCCACATATTATTGTAGGTTAACTCAATCACCAGTAGGTGAGTTTCCCAATAAGTCAATCAATCTAGGGCACAAGCTCTCAACTTGTCTTCTACGGTTTAAATGATCTGCTCGAATTATCCATCGGTTTGAGGATGGCAAGTCGTGGTAAATCTCATATTGGTTCTCAAAGACTTCTGAACCTCTTTCCAAAAATGTGACACAAAATGATCATCCCGATCTAAAATAATGGTCCTCGGTATTCCATGCAATTGGACTATTTCTGCAATAAATATCCGAGTCAATCTCTCCAGCCCCCAAGTATGCTTTATACCAAGAAAGTGAGCCAACTTGGTTAAACGATCAACTATCACCCAGATCATATTCATTCCAGTCCTGGTCATCGGCATGTTGGTGATAAAGTCTATGTAGATATTTTCCCACTTCCGTTCAAGAATTGGATGTGGTTTCAACACTCCGGCAAATCGCTGATGCTCAATTTTAACTTGTTGACAAGTTAAGCACTTCGACACATATTCCGCTACTTCTTTGTTCATTTAACTCCACAAAAAAGTTTGCTTCATATCTTTATACATCTAACTGGTGTGTGGATGAATTGAATAAGGTGTATTATGGGCTTCTTTCATGATTGTTTGCTTCATAACATCATCATCTGGGACATAAAGTCGATTTCAAAATATGAAAGCTCCATCTTCATGGATTACAAAGCATGGGGCCTTTCCCTTGCTCATTTGATTATGTAACCGATTCCTCATAGAGTCATCTAACTGCTTAGATTTGATTTCGTCATTCAAGGATGAAGTTAATTACATTACACTTAGTTGTCCTTGAATTCCTTATAACCATACTTCAATTTCTCCACGAACCAACTCTTGTCGAATTCTGGAATGGGTCGTGAGCATCTCCAGCATTCGAATAGAAACAGGTTTGCAGCTCAATGCGTTAGCTACCATGTTTGATTTGCCTGGGTGATAAAGAATTTACAAGTAGTAGTCTTTAATCAATTCCAGCCATCTCCTCTGTCGCATGTTTAACTCTTTCTGATTGAAAATGTATTTAAGACTCTTATGATCTATGAAGATCTAGCAATGGGTTCCGTACAAATAGTGTCTCCATATTTTCAGGGCAAAAACAACAGATGTTAACTCCAAACATGCGTTGGATAATTGACTTCATAAGGTTTCAACTGCCGTGAAGCATAAGCGATTACACTATCATTCTACATTAGTACGCAACCTAGACCCTGATTTGAAGCATCACTGTAAACTATGAACCCTTCAGTTCCCTGTGGTAGTGCTAAGATTGGAGCCCTTGTAGGTCTATTCTTGAGTTCGTCAACACTAACTTGACACTTCTCATTCCATTCAAAATTTTGGGTTTTCTGCAACAATTGAGTAAGTGGGTGGGTGATTTTGGAAAACCCCTACACAAACCGATGGTAGTACCCAGCAAGTCCTAAGAAACTTCTGACGTCTTTCCTTTCTTAGGAGACTCCCACTCTATGATTGCCTTGACTTTTTATGGATCTACTCGGACTCTTTTTGCTGATACTACATGACCAATGAACATTACTTCCTTTAGCCAGAAGTCACATTTAGAAAATTTTGCATACAACTGATCGTTCCTCGAGATATTCAAAACAATTTGCAAATGTTATGCATGCCGAACGAACATTTAGAGTAGATCAAGATGTCGTCGATGAAAAAAACTATGAATTTATCCAACTACTCTATGAATACTTGATTCATTAACTGCATAAACACAGCAGGAGCATTGGTGAGATCAAATGGCATTACCATAAATTCATAGTGCCCGTAGCGAGTTTTAAATGCTGAATTCAGAATGTCGGATTCTTTAATCCTCAATTGATGGATCCCCATCTGAAATCGATCTTCAAAAACACTATCGCTCCTTGCAACTAGTCGAACAAATCATAAATCTGAGGCAACAAGTACTTATTCTTAATCGTCACTTTGTTTAGCTCTCGATAGTCAATGCACAACCGAAGCGATTCATATATCTTTCGAACAAACAGAACTAGTGGAACCCAAGGAGGAACATTTGTCTGGATAGAACCTTGTCCAACAACTCTTCTAGTTGCTTCTTTAACTCATACACCTCGGTGGGTGCCATTCGATATGGCACCTTGGAAATTCGTGTGGCTCCTGGTTCGATCCCGATTGTAAACTCTACATCTCATTGTGGAGGTAATCCAGCTAATTCATCAGGGAATACATCCAAAAATTCATTTACAACAGGAATAGATGAAAGTTCTAATCTTCCTTCTTCTTTCTTTATTGCATTGCACCAGTATCCGGCACAACCCCGTTTCAGCAGTTTGATAGCCTTCATTGATTTAATCACTTTCCATGAGCTTCTTGGTCTACAACCCTCGAATAAATGTTCTGATACGTACTCAGTAATCATTGAAATATTTTTCTTCCGGTAGTTCATGATAGCTCCATAATTATTAAGCCAATTATCTTCGAGAATCGGATCATCACCTTGGATATCTACCACGATAAGATTTGAAGGCCAATTCCTGCCTCCTATTGATATAGGATAATTTTTAGATTCTAAGTTTCCCATAATCCTTTCCCCACTTAGTAAACCCATAATATAAGGCTCACATTCATGAAAACAAGAAATTTTCAAATGATTTACATAAGATAGTGATATGAAAGAATGGGTAGCTCCTGTATTGAAAAAGACACTAACTGGTTACGAAGGGATCTAAACCGTACCTGATGTAATTGCCGTACTTTGATCATCTATCCTCCTCGTATCATAAAGGTGCGGTGGAGCGGACCCAGCACTTGATGCTTCCTTCTTGTCATATTGACCTCTACCTCTCCCTCGACCAAAGTTCTCGTGTGGTTGACCACTCTGCTGAGTTTGATTGACACTTGCTTCTTTTTTGGCCTGCTGTGAAGTATGAGGTCCAAAAGATCTAGAAACATCTCTGCAAAATATCACATGATGCCCTTCTTGTCCACATTCATAACACGTCATGGAAGGAAATGAGCAGTCACGTCAGAAATGCCCTGATCGGCCACAGTTTAAACATTTCCTCACTGCATCTGTAATTGTTGATGCTGATATAGAACTCCTTCAACCTCTAGATGGATGTGGGGGCCTCTTGGATGAGTGAAATAATGATTGGGCTTTACGGACCCACTATTCTTGTGATCTGAAAAACCACCAAAGACTTTCTTCTTTTTGGACTTGGAAAATTTCTCCACCTCTGTTTCTTTCATTTCATATGTCAGGGCTTTGTCTTGATACTGACGAAGGGTGGTGCATTCAAATCCTGATGTATCGTTGTATATCCGGTTTCATCCTCATGTCAAAATGGAACATGTTTTCTGCATCAGTTCTGACTAGGTGTCTAACAAATGCCAGTTGATGATTAAAGGTCTTAATCACTCGAGTCACGGGTAAGTTCAGAGGTTGCGCAGAGAAAATTTCTCGAACTTTAACCTCCCTGATTGGGCAAGGGCAATACTGAGCTTCCATCATTAGCTTGAATTCTAACCAATCGGCATCATGGTCAGCAGGTCAGATGTCCTCCCACCACCCAGATGCTTCTCCAGTAAGAAAATATTGGGTGATGGGGACTTTTTGGTCATTCGGGCAGTTGATTCCTATAAACACTTTTTCTAATTACCTCAGCCAGTGATCCCATGTCGGTACCTCAAAAAATCCATTGAATTTTGGAGGATGCATCTTCACCACTTTTTGAAGCCACTTATCCCCACGATAGCCCAGGTTCGGAACGCCTTGATATCCTTCTCCCAGTTGAAGACCTATCGCCACTTTCATTCAGCCCACCACTTGAGCAAATTGGGTCATCTGGTTGACCACTTGATGAAGCACGTCAGTAACATCAGGATGATCCTTTGCCTCCACAGTTCCCTCTCGATCATTTTTGACAAATTCCTAAACAGGGGATGAATCTTTACTTCCAGCATTCCCGTTCCCTCGTCCACGACCACGACCACGACCTCCTCTCAACATAATGTAAGCATACGCCCTCAATATACGAGGTAAAATAACATAGAGTTTAATTATCATAAAAGGCATAATATTAAAGGATAATAATTGAATTTTAGGAAGCTTACAACCATGGCTCGCATGAAGACGTAGGCGGTACAATGATGTTATTTGTGGCCAGTTAATCAAAAGATGCATATGGACCCTAAATTAACCCGACTGCCAAGATATCCACAATCTTAGCTCATATACCATATTTTATAACACCCCGAGATATTCGAGATTATTACAACACCGTAAATCCTTTATGTAAAGATTTAGTAGGCTAATAAATTAAACAAATAAAGTACCAACAATAGAGTTATTATTACAAACTGGGTTTTTAAAAGTAAACGACAACACTGAATAGAATTCATCAATAAATAACAATCCAACTCAACACAAAGAGACAATGTACTCGAATACTTATTTAAACATGAACACCAACTGAAAAGGGCTTCTCCGGGCAACCAACATCACTGTGCATCCCCGCACATGTTGCCCCTGTGGTTGTTTCCCCGCTCCCCTCGATCCTGAACATAAAAGACATGGCCACCTCCGAAGGGGTTAGAAAAACGATGCTAGTATAAGTACGATAATTATACAGCAAGAGGTTATTCGACAATTCAATGAAGTATAACATCAACTTACAAACTTCTCCTACGAGAAGACATACAATGTATTACTCAACATGACAATCTCAACATACACATGGTAATCCGTGATTCAGCATTCACTGCATAGATCTCAAGATGATCCCCTCGGTCCAACACGTGGTGGAAAACCCGTCCAATGATCCAGCATAGCATAGATCCCAAGATGATCCCGTCAGACCAACACATGGTGGAGAAACGACAATGACCCATATATGCACGATGACATGAATGACATTAATACGAAAACATAATTAAAGTACTTGCCTTAGAATGGTGATAGATATTTAATACTCCCGACGAACATTCGCACACTCGAAAGGAGCTTCATCTATAAACCTCTTTGCAACACCCGAACATAATTATCAAGTTAACACCATAATCACTATCGATTTCAGATAATCGACTCATAACACTACTTATCACAATCCGGTACAAAATATGAACACGATCATGGGTGTTCCTATAATAAGTATTCAATTCAGCTATTTTCTATCATTATATAACACCACGAACAACGTCTAATCAGCCAAGATTTAAGTTATTTGATTCCGTTGAAAGATTAATCGTAACTTTACTAAAACTTCAATACTTCATTTGGGTACCTACTACAAGAGTTCTAACAATTCAACATGTTTACCATTGTGTTCTCCTATTAACAATGATCAATATAGGAGGGATACTGAATCTATCAATTTCTTCAAAAGGGCAAAGATTATACTTTTGATGAAGATTTCTATAATTTTCATTATCATTCACCTATTATGAGTATTTTCAACTTCAAGTCACTTAATCCTCATGTATTTCGAAATCATCAATAAAAAGACATGAATGTCACTGAAAACTTCATCATACTACTCAACATAATCATAAAGCCAGCATATAACTGTCTTAACAAGGGAATAACCTATGTTTAATCATCTCAAGCCTCCTAAATTATGGTGTTCAGTTCATTAAGTCATCAATGAAGCCTAATAATCTCATAAATGTGTTCATAACAATCCTAGAAACATGAACTCAAGGCTGGAGTAGCATCAACATATCTTATACGAAGAGAAACGGCGAAATAATTGGTAGAACTCAACACCGGATGCTTGAACACTAATCCAAGATGCCTATGATCTTCCCAACCAAGTTGAGAGGCTGATATAAGGAGTTTATAGGGCTGGGGAAGCTCTCAAGGGTGTAGAACTCGGACAAGGTAAGTAGAGGAAATGAAAGAGGGTTGATGTCTTTAAATAGAATACTATCCTTATTGTACGCTAGTCACACAACATTGTACGCTAGCTCCTTAACATACGCTAATATACTAAAATGGCGTACACTATCGATGTGTGTAGTTCATCGCCTCATTTCTCTTCTGTTTTGCTTATGTTGATAAAAAATACTTACGTACGTTACTTAATCGACTTAGCATACATTATTCTTATATTATAGCGTACGCTAATAGTCGTTGACCTGCCTTTTTAAAAATTATCCGGCTGCTGGTGGAAGATGGCCGACACCCAGGCTCCACACGCCGACCACGCTTATCTGATTCACACTACCCCTTACGTACACTAGGTAACAACATCAACGTACGTTAGATGTGCTAATTAGCATACGCTAGGTCTATATGTTAACATACACTAGTATCATGAGGGTAATGCATGAAGTATCAATTTTCACATAATACGACCATGAATACTAGAATACGGATAAGAGAAATCATACTTCAATTAATTATATTAGATAATCATACACCACATGATTCAAATACATATAAAAATACACAACAAATATCTGGGTATTACATGTGACACTTCACCAGAAATGTCGGTATGGATCAATCAAAGTTTTTCAGCAGCTCTTTCAAAAGTCCCTGTGAAGAGTAACTTACTCATTTTGCCTTGAAGGCAAGATTCACAAGTAGACCTGACAAACGGGCTGGGCCAGCCCAAATGGGTTGGGCTCCCAACGGGCGGGCTAATTTTGGGCTGGGCCAAAAAGGCCCAAGATTTTTTGGGCCGAAATATTGAGGCCCGTGGCCCATACCGGGCGGGTTTAGCCCAGCCCACGGGCCATGCATTTTTTCCAACTACAAATTCCAGCAGCATTCATCATTTCATCAAACATAAATTGAATTAACTCAATTTACACCGCTAGCATTCAACATTAACATAAATATTAAATATCTACTGCCATTTAAACAGATTTTGCTTTCATTCCAGATACAGAAACTATGAAAGGAGTTATGCCAAAATAAGTCACAATACAACGGCCATGAAAGGAGTTATGCCAAAATAAATCACAAATACAATACAGCATGTGAAAGTTTCACAAAATAAGTCACAATACAGCATGTGAAAGTTTCTTCCTTTTTCTCTCCAAACCAACAACACTACCGCAAATCCATTTCAATACTATTAGAACCATTTGATTCTTGCACCGCAACAAGGGGCACGGAGAGTAGTTCATCACTCGGTCCATCATCTGTATTCAATAGTAAAATATCAGTACAAACATCTAAACAAACAATCAACTTTAAATTGAAATAAGTTACAAATATAGCAAACCTTGAATTTGAAAGGACTATGTAAACATTACCAATATTTTAAAGTCAAGTACATATTAGAGATAACAACAAAGTGTACCGCTCAAAAAGTTTTTTCCACTCTTGGAGAATGTTGAACGGACATTTGTTAGAGATCATCTTCTCCTCTAAGTATAGTTCCAATTCCGTTCTTGTTGATGCATTGACTTGAATTTCCCTCACAAAATCCCACAAAAAAAATCATATAAAGTTACACTTTGGCCTTGACAAGTGGAGAAAGAAAATTGTCTAATAGAAATCATAACAGCATTATATTTATCAGTCTTTTATATGCAATATAAACATGAATGAATTAATAATAATACATGAATGAATTAACAAAAAATATATAAAAATAAATATGACTTAAACTAATCTAACATAAAGATTTTGTCTGACGAGCTAAATTGCACTTTCCTCTCTCTTTACTTTTCACGACGAGCTATCCGGTAATTGTGTGATATTGTCTGAACATTGCACTTCCGGATCAACCAAATCGATTGTTATATGATCCATAATGAATCTAAATACACAAAAATATAAAAATTTAGATGAATAAACAGAAAAGTAAGCAGGAGTGTCTTATAAATTTATAAACTGATGATTAAAGGACTGAATGATAAATAAAAAATTAAAAACTCAACTTACAGGAATGAAAAACTATATATATGTAAAGCTAGACAATCCAGACAACAAGTGAGAGATAAAAATCGATTAATTCTTGTTACAAAGACAAAATAACGCTTGGTGAAGGAGCAGATATGTGTTTTCGTAGGAGCAGATCTAATAAAACTAATTAGTGAATTTTAGAAATCTAATAAAATCGTAGGAGTAGATATTAATTCTTGTAATATTAGGCTTTAAACAAAAAATTAAATGAGTTTACAAAAGTAAAAATCACAAACCGAGCGACGAGGAGTTGATTGAACACCGCAGACGGATCAGGAACGGAGATCTGACCCTCACCCGAACCGACAACGAATCCTTGAGTGGCATATGCCGCCGCAAAAGGCTGTCGGCGACGACGACGACGATGAAGAAGAACGAAGATAATTTGCTAGCGAAAAAGGGGGATTTCGTCGGGGTTTTGAGGTGGACAAACAATGAGGAAGATGAGGAAATATGTAACTGGTGTTATGACTAGTAAAGAGGCGGCGATTACAAAAGAAAGGGAACCCTAGAGTGTTATGGCTCAGCTGTGTGACACACTGTGTGTCAGTTTGTCTAATTAAAAATAAAACACAATACACATTTTTCACGGGCTGTTGGGCGCCCGTGGGCCGGGCCTTCATGGGCTGGGCCAAAATTTGGGCGGGCCAAAAAGGCCCAAGTTTTAATGGGCTAAAAAAGTAAATCCCAAAGCCCAATTTTTAATGAATGGGCTGGATCGGCCCACGGGCCTGGGCCACTTTTGCCAGGTCTATTCACAAGTTGGATAGGGATCTGATCCCAATGGACCCATAAGCCCATCTTTATCCATTTTATGAACCTTGGTCTGACCAACATGACCAAGTCTAAGATACCACTTAAGTGCTTGGTTTGTTTCATCTATACCATGTTTCCTAGTTATAATGTTCACATTACTTTTATTCTTTATATTCAAATGGTATAAACCATTTAACAATGTAGCAGTACCAACCAATTTATTTCCAAAATAAATACGACAAGACCCATCTCCAATAAAGAAATGGAACCCCTTATGGTCTATGTGTAATATCCGCAATTTTCGATTTCCGGTAATTTCTTTTTTTCGGCGGAAGTCTGTTTTGACGACTCGCTCATGTCCGTTTCGTCATTCTGAGAATGATTAATTCTACACTTTTTGACATCCGAGTTCGTTTCGGTGTCGTTTTGTTGAGTTCCGTGCTTTTTAGCGACTTTTCCGCACTTGAGTTCGATTCTTGCGAATCTCGTCCAAATCGTTGTTTCGAGTTTCCCGCAAGTCCGTTTAACTTTGTTAGACGTGTTGTGAACTTCGGATTGGTTATTCGATCACGTATCGTGATTTCCGCGCTTTGGGCCATTTTGTAATTTCTTGAAAGTTACGGGTATCCGTATCTGTAATTGTTGTCTCGACCCGTTTCTTGGTCGCGTATGACTAATTATGGTATTACGCTTTCATTTCGAGTCGCTTATGTTGTCCGCGAACTTTTCGCCGTGTTCGTTCCGCACGCTGAATCGGTCGTCGAGCCACAGCGATGGCGGGATCGGCCGAACGGTGGCGGGATCGCCGGACGATTGCGGGCACCGGCCGGACGGTGCGGCAGAACCGCTTAGCGCACGCTTACGGCCGGAAGGCTGCGACGCTAACCGGCAGTGTAAGCGCCTGGCCGGTGGCTTAGCGACGCTATCGCCCGGGCAAAGTGGGGTTTCGAGGTTCTCGACTCGGCCAGATCGGCAGTAGCGCACGCCGCTGCCGGTCGTAGCGCACGCTAACCGGGTAGCGCACGCCGGGCCGACTAGCGTCGTTACTGGATAAGTTGGTTAGTCCAGTGGCTACTGGGCGGTTCGGCTAGCGCGCGCAGCTTCCGGCCGTAGCGCACGCTAGCGGGAGTCGGGTCGACAGGTTTGGTCGGCGGGGTTGGTTGGTGATGCCGGGTCGTGGGCCCTGGCCGAGGGTACTCGGCCGATACCGGCCGATAGCGCACGCTAGTCCGGGAAGGCTAGCGCACGCTAGTCCGCCCGATATAAATATGGCCGAGCATCACATTTCACTTCGTTTTCATTTCCTTCCTTCTCCGTCCGCGAATGGCGATTCATGGGCGACGAAGCCATGTTGTTTAACAACAAAACCATGAAGTTCGAGTCCATAACATCAATCAATCGTCCGTTATCATCCTTTGATCCAAATAATCAAGGTAATCTTCCTTAGAACCCTAATTTCGTGAATTTGGGGATTTTTGCAATTTCGTCCGATTCGTTCCGTGTTGTTGATTAATTCATGATGGGTATGATTAATCTTGGTAGTATTCTTGTGTTTAACATCATTTAATCCATTGTTCTTCGTCGAATCAAGTATATTTCTTGATTTCCTTCGAGTTGACTTTTGGGGGATTTGTCCCCGATCTCGTTTTCATCCATTTTCGATGGATCGATTATGGTTAAATGATGTTGTTAAACATATTCTATGGATTGTATATCCATATTTCAACTTCAATTCCGTTTAGTGATTTGATGGAGCGAATCGTGTTCTTGGCCGTTTTGGGGAAATCCTTGAACTTTCGTCATTCGTTCTTTGAATTCAACGGCTTTGAGTCGTGTTATGAAATTCATTTCATTGTTATTATTGTCCTTCGTAGTTTATGACGTGAGTTGGCGATCGGTGGAGTCGGCGGGTTCGTAATCGGTTCGTGTCAACCTACTTTGGTCGATTCTCCGCGTTGTTCTTATTCGAGGCAAGTACCTTGTCCATACTTTTCTTGTTTCGTGGATATGATGATTGGTGATCGTCTTGATTTGTTTGTTTGTTTGAAATGAGTTTTCAAAAGATTTGGTTAGCCTCGTTAAAGGCCCTCTTTCAAAACCGTGTGTGTTTTGTGATTGGTGTGGTTCGTGAATAACTATGTGAATTCTATGTATATGCTTGGTGTTCATGTTGCACTTGGTATTGTGTGTGGACGTATATTATTTCATTTCGGTGCGTTGTGGATTGACGTGGTGTTTTGCTAAGTGTTTGATGCCTCTGGGCGAATTGTTTGAATATCCTTGATGTGATATGTTATTTGTGTGAATGTGTGGATATGGTTGAAGGTCTACGGTGGCACATGGCATGTGATCATGTGGCCAGGATGCAACAAGTGATTGATCCAACTGTGAGAGCCTGAGATAATATACGGTGGCACATGGCATGTGATCATGTGGCCAGGATGCAACAAGCGATTGATCCAACCGTGAGATGTGTGTGATTTGTTTCGCTAGCCAGCTCGGGAGGGTCCTTCGAGGCCTCGGGTGGGATGTCGGTGGTATCGTCCCGGTCCTAGGCGATGCGCGTGCGTGATTATGTTTCGTTGATTTTACGTCCGTTGAGGACACGTGATGTTGGGCTCTGACCCTGTAAATTGTTGGTGATTTCCTATTTGCGAAAACAAAACATTTGGGCTGTGACCCTATTGATTTTTGGAAAGAGAAGGATTTCATAGTCCTAAATTGTTTTCTATTAAAACTCTCGATGGCATTTTAAACTGTTTTGTAAATTGTTCTCCTTATTTGCGATCTTTCGTTTTGGAAATGTTTACCCAAACTCTTGCCTCGGGAAGTACTTTTCTTTACGTTTGGATCTTTGAGGATTCCTGATTATTATTGTTCTTGGAACTTGTATTGTATGGCTCGTATTTTTGCACTTGTACTTGCACTAGCAAAACAGTGGAGTTTTGCTAACCCCCGAGTATTCGGGGGGTGGATGTCTATTTTTGCATTCAGGTTTTGGAGCATAGCACAGGGTCGGCACGAAGGATGATGAAAGATGAACGATACTAATCACACGAGGATCCGTTGCTGTCGTCTTGGTCTAGTTGTATTTTCTTTTCCGCTGCAGTATATTTTCCCGTTGTACGGGTGTGGTTGTATATTGACCCCTGCGTGGGCATGAGTTGTATTTGAGTTGTATGTATTTGTTGAAAGACCAAATCGGTCTACTGAGTCATTTTAGCCTTAAAGGCGAGGTTTAGATGTTTGATTTTAGTTATCAGCCTGGTAGATCCTCGAGGAGAGGGTCTACGGCGTGTAATATCCCTGAGCGGATTTGTGGGTGTTACATAAATGGTATCGGAGCTTAGGTTGTGGAAACCTAGGCTGTCGGGTCAGTGGTGTCTATTGAGTTTTTGTCTCGTCGGATTTTATCTGACTGGGTCGTGTCGCGACGCGTCGTCTGAGTTGGTTTGTTGTGATTAGTATCGTGGGGCGATCATCATCTTCGTGCGACCTGTGGATGTAAGTCTCCCTTCTTTGTGTTGTGCCTCGTGTGACACGAGCTATTTTTTTTATTATGAGTTAATTGACGGAATCTTCTTATGGATTTTGATTTCGTGATACGTGATTATTTGACTCCCATTTTTCGTTCATATGAGGAGTAGTGTTGCTGTCTTGTGCATGTTTGACTTTATTTCTTTTATCCGCTGCGTGAGTTCTTACAGAATGGCTTTCGGTATTTTACCGATCGAGTTTTATTTCAAAATCAATTCCCTTAACCGAGTTTTTGGCATTATGGCCTTGATCATTTTGGCGAAATTCTTATGACGGAATCTAGTATTTTGTAAATGGATTTTGTGAGTTTTTGAAATATTACCGTCATCGGCCTTTTTGGCGTTTTTGTGACTGGTTTTTAGCCTGGTGGGTTCCGCAGGACCCACGGCGTTATATTGTTCCTTGTAATTACACAAATTTTTGGGCATTCTAGCCCATTGAATTATTTTGAAAACCTTGAGTATCTTAGAAAATTAAAATTGGGACGTACTTTTAAAACGAATTATTTTCTTGCGGTGTTTTCAAGGTGTTTTCTAATGCCGCAATACATTTCAAAAATTTTCCGGTTGAGGACCAAAAATATTTTTGAGGTATTTTCAAATGCAGTTGCTTAGACCCAAGGGTCGAATATTTTTGAAAGTTTTTCACTAAAGGAAAGGTGTCCTCATTTTTGTTCAAACGCAAGATTATTTTCAAAGTCTCGATAAAGGTGTTTGTACTACTTTTTGTAAAATGATACTCAAGATCAACTGTTGTTTCCAAACTGTTTTCAAAAGGTGGTTCTCGTTTTTAAAACCTATCATTCTGCTTTGGACCGGAAATGCGTGTATGGTTTTCGAACTTTCGTTATGGTGTTAACCCCGAATTGTGATTGAATTGGTGGCGTGAGCGTCGAGCCATTCGCCACGCATATGTTTTGTTGGCCCTCTGTGAGAGGTGTGAACTGGTGTTTACTGTTTATCGCCTCGTGGTGATTTGCGTGTTGTCGCATTAGTGTGAGTTGTTAAAGCCTGGATTTTTGTGCGTTATACACATGGGTGATTGTTTCATGATGTTTGTGATTGTGTGCTGGCTGTCGTTCGGGATGTTGTAATCGTCGAACGATGTCGTTGTTGTGATTTTTGTATGCGTTGATATGCTATGCTGAGTTGGCATCTCCGGTATGTTGTTTTGCGGTGTTAGTTCCATTGTATCTAGCATTTGTATTTTCGGTATGCCGAGCCAAGGCGTTTCAACCGTGATGTGCCGGGGCATGCACGCGTAAATTGTCCTTCTCGTCAGTAACACATTTCAAGTGTGGACTCGAGGGACACCAAATTCAATTTTGCGAATCGGCTACCGAGACTTTCGGAGTTCGCGCTTCAGCACAGATATCAGAATCGGCTTTGAGAGGCCTTTGAAGGATGTTTCTGTTGATTGCCTGTTGTGTCGTCTCCTTGATTTTGTTGCTGTGAGTTTCGGGGACGACACTTCTTTTAGAAGAGGTCGAATATAATACCCGTATTATTTTTGGCTTCTATATTTTCTCTTTCTACAGTCTATCGATACACTCATGTTCGTTGATACTTTCTGAACTTGTCCTGTATTTCGGTTTCATCGTTCGAATGAACTGTGATCTTGTTTTGGGTTGATCTGGTATCGCTGTGACTTTTCCGAGTTCGGTTCGATTCTTGTGAACCTTGTTCGGAAGTGACATCATTTGGTTCTACTAGTTCTTTTATTCGAAGTGGATCGGATTTTGAACTTCTGTATATTCTACTTTGTCGACTCATTTATGTTTGTTGACAATCGTGAGCTTGTCCTGCCCCTTGATTTTGTTGATCGAACGAGTGTGGTATTGTTTCGGAATAACTCGTTTGTCGTTGTGACTTTTCAATCGCTATTCCCTTTCCTGTGGATCTTATGGGAATGCATGTCTTGTAGTTCTCACCAGATCATCCTGGGAGTTGTTGTTTGAATTTTACTATCCTTCGTGTTTCGGACATGATTGTTCGATTTTTGTTGTCTCGATCGTTTGTTTGTTTGTTCGGTTTTTGTCCTCGTTTCTTGATCGTTGAGCATTCAGGCTCCTTCCTAATTCCCTTAAGTTTGGGAAATTAGTCTCGTTTTTGATCTTTCAACCTTAGGCGGTGGAATTCCGTATTTGTTCAGCGTTTGGCTCGCGTTCTGATCAATGTACCGTTAGGTTGGTCAATCGTATTGATTTTTGTTCATTGTGTTTTGCGATTGTTCGGATAATTGACTTGATTGTATTATCCATTTGATGACGCTTGTCACTTGTTGGTTTTATTATATCCCTAACGGCGACGTTGTGTTGGTCGCCGTGAAGCGTGTTTACACGCCGTATACTCTTTTGCGTTGTTTGTAACATTTCGCCGTTGGGCGTTAGTTACGCATTCTTGTGTATCTCGTTGAGTTTTTATTGGCGGAATATTTCTTCTCCCTACTTGTTTTAAGTTTCGGGACGAAACTTCTTTTAAGGAGGGTAGAATGTAATATCCGCAATTTTCGATTTCCGGTAATTTCTTTTTTTCGGCGGAAGTCTATTTTGACGACTCGCTCATGTCCGTTTCGTCATTCTGAGAATGATTAATTCTACACTTTTTGACATCCGAGTTCGTTTCGGTGTCGTTTTGTTGAGTTCCGTGCTTTTTAGCGACTTTTCCGCACTTGAGTTCGATTCTTGCGAATCTCGTCCGAAACTGTTGTTTCGAGTTTCCCGCAAGTCCGTTTAACTTTGTTAGACGTGTTGTGAACTTCGGATTGGTTATTCGATCACGTATCGTGATTTCCCGGCGTTTTGGGCCATTTTGTAATTTCTTGAAAGTTACGGGTATCCGTATCTGTAATTGTTGTCTCGACCCGTTTCTTGGTCGCGTATGACTAATTATGGTATTACGCTTTCATTTCGAGTCGTTTATGTTGTCCGCGAACTTTTCGTCGTGTTCGTTCCTTACGTTTTCGGAAATAGGGTCGTCGAGCCCTGGCCGGCGGGACGGCCGGACAGTGGCGGGATCGCCGGACGATTGCGGCACCGCCGACGGTGCGGTGCAGAACCGGCGAGCGCACGCTTCTGGCCGGAAGGCCGCGACGCTAACCGGCAGTGTAGCGCCTGCCGCCGTGGCCTAGCGTCGCTTATCGGCACAGGCGATGGGTTTCGAGGTTGGACTCGGTCGGGATCGGCAGTAGCGCACGCCGCTTGTCGGTCGTAGCGCACGCTAACCGGCAGGGGTAGCGCACGCCCGGCCGACTAGCGTCGTTACTGGATAAGTTGGTTAGTCCGGGCTCTTGGGCCAGTCGGCTAGCGCGCGCAGCTTCCGGCCGTAGCGCACGCTAGCGGGAGTCGGTCCGAGGTTTGGTCGGCAGGTTGGTTGGTGATGCCGGTCGTGTGGCCCTGGCCGAGGGTACTCGCCGAGCACGCCGATAGCGCACGCTAGTCCGGGAAGGCTAGCGACGCTAGTCCGCCCGATATAAATATGGCCGATCACATTTCACGTCGTTTTCATTTCCTTCCTTATCCGTCCGCGAATGGCGATTCATGGGTGACGAAGCCATGTTGTTTAACAACAAAACCATGAAGTTCTGGAGTCCATAACATCAATCAATCGTCCGTTATCATCCTTTGATCCAGTGAATCAAGGTAATCTTCCTTAGAACCCTAATTTCGTGAATTTGGGGATTTTTGCAATTTCGTCCGATTCGTTCCGTGTTGTTGATTAATTCATGATGGGTATGATTAATCTTGGTAGTATTCTTGTGTTTAACATCATTTAATCCATTGTTCTTCGTCGAATCGAAGTATATTTCTTGATTTCCTTCGAGTTGACTTTTTGGGGGATTTGTCCCCGATCTCGTTTTTCATCCATTTTCGATGGATCGATTATGGTTAAATGATGTTGTTAAACATATTCTATGGATTGTATATCCATATTTCAACTTTGAATTCCGTTTCCGTGATTTTACGGAACGAATCGTGTTCTTGGCCGTTTTGGGGGAAATCCTTGAACTTTCGTCATTCGTTCTTTGAATTCAACGGCTTTGAGTCGTGTTATGAAATTCATTTCATTGTTATTATTGTCCTTCGTAGTTTATGACGTGAGTTGGCGATCGGTGGAGTCGGCGGGTTCGTAATCGGTTCGTGTCAACCTACTTTGGTCGATTCTCCGCGTTGTTCTTATTCGAGGCAAGTACCTTGTCCATACTTTTCTTGTTTCGTGGATATGATGATTGGTGATCGTCTTGATTTGTTTGTTAGTTTTCAAAAGATTTGGTTAGCCTCGTTAAAGGCCCTCTTTCAAAACCGTGTGTGTTTTGTGATTGGTGTGGTTCGTGAATAACTATGTGAATTCTATGTATATGCTTGGTGTTCATGTTGCACTTGGTATTGTGTGTGGACGTATATTAATTCATTTCGGTGCGTTGTGGATTGACGTGGTGTTTTGCTAAGTGTTTGATGCCTCTGGGCGAATTGTTTGAATATCCTTGATGTGATATGTTATTTGTGTGAATGTGTGGATATGGTGAAGGTCTACGGTGGCACATGGCATGTGATCATGTGGCCAGGATGCAACAAGTGATTGATCCAACCGTGAGGGCCTGAGATAATCTACGGTGGCACATGGCATGTGATCATGTGGCCAGGATGCAACAAGCGATTGATCCAACCCTGAGATGTGTGTGATTTGTTTCGCTAGCCAGCTCGGGAGGGTCCTTCGAGGCCTCGGGTGGGATGTCGGTGGTATCGTCCCGGTCCTAGGCGATGCGCGTGCGTGATTATGTTTCGTTGATTTTACGTCCGTTGAGGACACGTGATGTTGGGCTCTGACCCTGTAAATTGTTGGTGATTTCCTATTTGCGAAAACAAAACATTTGGGCTGTGACCCTATTGATTTTTGGAAAGAGAAGGATTTCATAGTCCTAAATTGTTTTCTATTAAAACTCTCGATGGCATTTTAAACTGTTTTGTAAATTGTTCCCCTTATTTGCGATCTTTCGTTTTGGAAATGTTTACCCAAACTCTTGCCTCGGGAAGTACTTTTCTTTACGTTTGGATCTTTGAGGATTCCTGATTATTATTGTTCTTGGAACTTGTATTGTATGGCTCGTATTTTTGCACTTGTACTTGCACTAGCAAAACAGTGGAGTTTTGCTAACCCCCGAGTATTCGGGGGGTGGATGTCTATTTTTGCATTCAGGTTTTGGAGCATAGCACAGGGTCGGCACGAAGGATGATGAAAGATGAACGATACTAATCACACGAGGATTCGTTGCTGTCGTCTTGGTCTAGTTGTATTTTCTTTTCCGCTGCAGTATATTTTCCCGTTGTACGGGTGTGGTTGTATATTGACCCTTGCGTGGGCATGAGTTGTATTTGAGTTGTATGTATTTGTTGAAAGACCAAATCGGTCTACTGAGTCATTTTAGCCTTAAAGGCGAGGTTTAGATGTTTGATTTTAGTTATCAGCCTGGTAGATCCTCGAGGAGAGGGTCTACGGCGTGTAATATCCCTGAGCGGATTTGGGGGTGTTACACTATGACCGAAATTGATACAATATTTTTATGCCCCTTGGGTAAACCACGTACATCATCTAATGTAATAATAAAGCCAGATTCTAAATCCAAAGTGATCCGATGTCAGTAGCCTCGACACTATGCCCGCTGCCGACTATCACCATCACTTCTCCATCTCCAAGCTTCCTACTTCACTCCAGATCATAATTCATTGTACATATATGAGAACTCACACTAGAATTAAGTATCCAAGAAGTAGAATAAACAGTTACAAAATAATTTGTTTCCAAAGCCAGTAGTTACGTACCTGAAGGCGCATTGCAGTCAAGTTTTGGACAGTGCCTCCTCCAGTGGCCTAGATTATCGCAGTTGAGGCATACATCTGTTACTCTTTGGAAATATTGAGGCTTTGACCTTATCTTTTTGTACCCCACATTTGGGCTTGAACTGCTTCCTGCCCCTTTTCTTATTGTTCTTGCACCTCCAAGGCCCTGGAAATAACATGTGCAGCTTCCTTCGGCTTAGTCTTCACCTGACACTGTGCCATACTCAGTTTGTTCATTATCTTAACCAAGTTACAAGCAATTTTATTGTAGTTGAAGTTCAAGACAAACTAAGAGGAGTCAAGAATTATTGTAGGATAAGGTTGGTCGGGAGAGAAGCATGCATCCTGAAATCAAAAGCCTCCAATCTCTCTATCATGGATATCATTTTGAGGATGTGGTCCCTAACTTTCTCACCTTCCTTCATTCGAGCACTAAACAATTGGTTTTATATCTTATACCGATTACTTCGACTATAATAGCTCAGTAAGATGTGCCAGAATCGCTCTTGAAGAGGTCATGTTCTCATAAGCCCTCTGAAGCTCATCGTTAATTGAGGCCATCATCAAAACTAAGGACCCTGACATCTTCTTTATTCCATTTTTCATGGACATCAACTTCTTCCTGATTAGCCCTGGTCCTTGTAGAATTCGGTGGTATGTCCGCCTTCAAGACGCAGCCTAACAACTCTATAATTGCGGAGTCAGTCCACAAAGTTAGGTCCAGTAAGAGTGTTATTTTCAAGTAAAATAGCGAGCGGGTTCATTGTCATTTTGAGAGTATTGTTTGTTTAACTGTAGAGAAAAATTTTAGATTCCTTAGTGATTGTTTAATTATGGTCAGAATTTAAGGACTTTATATATTCATTAACTCGACTCCCACTATTTTATTGGCATTATACACTCCCATATGGAATCTTAAAGTCATGGTTGAGTTCATAGTGGTGATCGGGTTCTTTATAAAGTTTAATAGAGGGCAACCCATTCGGTTTCTATTGTATAATTTTTTATAAAGTGGTGTCTAACACCAACCCATCTAATGGATGATTCGATCTTCTTTTACCCCATAGTTCACTTGCCCTCAACCCATACTGTTTATATGGCTCACTGAACTATCTAAGTTAAAACTGCCAACTTCTATCAGTATGAAAGTTGAATCTCAATCGGCAACCCATACGACTTCTAGGGGTTCGATTTTTCACATCCGAATGCATCTATTGCACTCTAGGAATTTATCGACCTTCCCTGAAATACTACTTGGAAGAATAGTATTTCAGTTTAGATTTCAATTTTCTATGAGTTTGACGGAGGGTAGGAAACCTCGTAACCTTTATAACTTAGTAGTGTGAGTATTACGTGATTATATGTTATACTTTGCACCTAAATCTGTTTATAAGTGCGATTTATCGGTTTGTTAGTTTGTCACCCCCAACATGCAGTTCATGGACCGTTCCTAAGTACCGAGTCATCATCGACCCAGTAAAATTACAAGTAATCAAATTACATGTCTTGAATCTTCTTCTTGGCGGTTCGTCCTCGACACTTTGTCATAGCTGATTTCTTACATCAATAAAAATTGCATCTTATACAATTTTTTCTAACATAATAAATTGGCTCAAAACAGCCTTTACAACTCCATCGAATAAAGATTCAAAACATGAACTACATCACCATCACAAAATAAATGCAATAAATACATTAAAGTAATGGCTTAAATATTTAATTTAATATTGAATCAATCAATATAAAATTAATATATCTATTTAGAATAATCCAATTAATTCACATAACCGATAATTTTAATTTATTCCAGACAAAAATAAATATTTTATTAAATTAATTCCATTAAAAATAAAATACCGTCTTTTTATTTTAGTCAAAATAAATCCAATTTAAAATGCAGGAAATTAATTTACCGAAACACAAAATGAAAATGGAGTCGGAAAAAATTTTCCGACCGCTGCCTACCGAGCGCAGGAAGCCTGCTGCCGGCAGCCCCGAGCTTCCAGGTCCGCCATTTTTTTGGCCATGAAAAATAAATTTTTAGACGAATAATTAAACATTAATATTAAAATAATTATGATTCTAAATTATAAGAATATTCAATCAAGCATTCCAAATGCGAATATCATTTATACAATCACATAGACCTCTCTCTGATACCACTGTTGGGATTCAGGGCCTAAACTTGAAGGCGCAGCGGAATAAAAAAAATTGATCCAATCAATAAACTGAACCCTTGAACAAGATTGATCAAGCATCGCATATAAGAAAATAATAATTCAAAGCATGGAATTAAAAATTATACACTTTTTTTTTTAAAAAAAAAACGAAATTTATTAGACGGAGCTGAAATGTGGGGGGACGAGGCCCACTACACGCCCAAAGAGTTTGAGGGAGGACGAGACCCTCTACACGCCCAAAATATAATTAAAACGACATGGAACTCGGCCCAACAAGCCTATTTGAATCTAACGTACGGAAACTCATTTTTGTCCATCCTAATCATACCACGAATCTGCTCGGATAGATCCGATGGGGTATAGAGTTGAAAGTTTCTGAACTTGTATCCTTCATTAGCCAAGTGGTCCGCAATGACATTCCCTTCCCGATAAATATGGGAAAACGAGACGTCCATAGAACGACGAAGAGCCGAGATTTTGTGACGGATGCTTTGGACTTGCCAATTACCGATGTTAGGCGAAGTAATAAGAGAAAGAGCAAAATCCGAGTCTATCTCCACCCAAACCTTAAGAATCTTCCTCTCAAAGCAAAGATCCAATGCTCTCCAAATAGCAAACAGTTCAGCAAAATTATTCGTGTGGGTGCCAATAAATTCATGAAATGCAAAAAGAGGGTCGCCCGCATCGTTCCTAGCGATCCCCCCAACAGCCGATTCGCCCGGGTTACCTTTCGATGCTCCATCCGTGTTGATTTTGGTAACCCCGGGGCTAGGTTTGGCCCATTTGACCAACGTAAGTTTTTTTTCTTTTTTTGTGATTACAATTACAAATAAAATTATTAATAAAATTGCAAGGGCAAACAAAGAGACCCAAGATATCGATTAGCGCCGGAGTGCCAAGCCACGCCCAAGGTTAAGGGCTCCTATGGCCTTTGATCATGAACAAGAAAGACCAGATGCGGTCACATACGCGTTGAGCCGTGAACGGAATCTTCTTAACCCGCATATCGTTCCTAGAACACCAAATAAACCATAAGATAAGAATCGGGATGATACGCAAAATGTGGACGTCACCGGACGCTTTATTAAACCAATTAGAGAGTACTAAATTAATAGAATTGCTTTGTAAATAGGGGATCCCCACAACGGTGCAAAAATTAGCCCAGACCGACGAAGCAACCGGCCCACTGAGAAACAGGTGGGGGAGGTCCTCCACACCTCCACAACAAAAACAACACATGTCGGTAAAAATGCCCCTGGATCTAAGGCCATCCGGGGTAGGGATCCATTTTTTAAAAAGCCTAACCATAAAGAAAGACACAGTCGGCGTAATAATAGGATTCCAGCAAAATTTTAAAATATTATTGGTATCGCTGCGTTGCCGAATCGCCTCCCACGCGCTCTTAAAAGAGAAACTCCCGTGGGAGGTGAGTTTCCAAAAAGCTTTACGATTATCCGGGGCAGCCTCCCCATGGGTGGGAAAGGACATAATATAGTCTCCAAGTTCCGGAGAAACCACGGAGAGTAATTTTGCCCGATTCCACCCGTGAGGAGTCCAAAATTGGGAGATGGAGGCCTTAGATCGGGGATTGGAGGCCCATTGGGACAACGGGCTGAAATCGCACCAATTATCATGCCAAAACAAAATATCACCATTCCCGATTGTCCAAAAAATCCATTTGTCAGCAACGTGACGAATGTCACAAATATTTTTCCACGTAGGAGAGTCAAACGGGTTGGTTTTAACCACCATCGGGTGGAGCCGTTTACAATATTTATCCATCATAAATTGGGACCAGATATTATGGGAGGTACGAAACCGCCACCAAAGTTTAATCTCTGAAGCTTTAATAATGTCCCTCAATCCCCTACATCTGAGGCCACCTTCCTCCTTGGGGTAACAAAGCTTAAGCCAAGACCCCCAATGGAGTCTCTTTCTATTGTCATTAGTTCCCCACAAAAATTTGTTGAAAAGGCGCTCGAAAAAAGTGATAACATTTTTAGGGGGGTTTAAGCACTTGAAGACAATAGAATGGGATCGAGCTCAGGGTGGTTTTAATAAGCTCAAGCCTACCACCCGAGGTTAGTAAGAGGTGATTCCACGACTGGAATCTAGAACACGTTTTGGAAATAAGGTCATTATACATGTCGAAAGGTTGATTCCCTTTCCAAAAAGGAACCCCCAAATAGCTAAATGGGAGGTTCGTTTCGGAGAATCCAGTCGTTTGTTTCACCATACGAACCAGCGGGTTGTTAGGTTTTGCAAAAATAAATGAACTTTTGGAATTATTGATTTTTTGGCCAGAGCTCGAGGTATAGTGGTCCAGACAGTTATTAAGCAAGATGAGGTTGTTGTAGGAAGCATTAGCAAAGATCAAAACATCATCGGCGTAGGCCAGATATGAAATCCTTACATTCTTCCTAATTTTGAAAAACATATCGGGGTGGTCGTAAAAAGTTTTATCCAGGAGTCTAGATAAATAATCCGAGGCAACCACAAAAAGGAGGGGGGATAAGGGATCACCTTGTCTGATACCCCTATCAGATTTGAAAAAGCCCACTGAGTTTCCGTTAACAAGAACCGAAAACCAACAATTAGAAATGCAGCGAAAAATCATGTCGGTCCACCCCTCCGAAAAACCAAAGGATTTTAAAACAGTTAAAAGAAAATTCCAATTGAGCCTATCATATGCCTTCTCCATATCCAATTTTACCAAAATGTTCGAGTCGGATATAGTGATATCGTGACAAACTTCGTGAGCCATTAAAATGTTGTCCGTTATAAGACGGCCCTTCACAAAGCCCGATTGAGCAGGGCTAAGAATTTTGGGGAGAAAACGACCCAGCCGCGAGCTGAGAATTTTTGAGATAATTTTGTAAGTAGTATTGCAAAGGCTAATCGGCCTAAAATCTTTCCACGCGTGGGGTGAGGAGCATTTGGGAATAAGGGATAAAGAAGTACATGTAAAAGATTTGGGCATGGGGTTTCCGGAGAAAAAATCCCACACTGCCTCACATACATCCTGCGCGATAATATCCCAACAATTCTGAAAAAAATAAAGCATTAAAACCATCCGGGCCTGCCACGCTGCCCGGGTCGATATTAAACACAGCACATTTAATTTCATCAACATCCGGCATCGCACATAAAATATCGTTATCATCAGAATTAATAAGGCAAGGGATAATGTCCGGTCTAAAAGGGGCAGGATTACCAGTATGACTTTTAAAAATATTAGAAAAATAATTAACGGCAGAATTATTAATACTAACAGGCTAAGTGATTAGACCGTTATCCATGATTTGAAATATGCGACTATTGCTTCTTTTAGATTTGACCAGATCGTGAAAAAATTTGGTATTTCTCTCCCCTTCAAGACACCATTTTAAATTAGTTTTTTGTTTCCAAAACTCTTCTTCCATAGCCATCGTGAGATTAAGAGTGGCTCTAGTTTTTTTTAAAAGAATATGATTGCTATCAAAAGGGTTGTTATCAAAATTGAGTTCGGCCTCCGAAACGAGCTCCCTGGCTTCGAAAACTTTAGAAAAAATGTCACCGAACTGAAATTTATTCCAGTCTTTGAGAGTGAGTTTAATCCTAGTGAGTTTATTAATGAGTTTAAACATCCCGGACGAACGAACCGGGATCTCCCAGGACTCTTTGATAACTTTAAAGAAATCATTGTACTTGACCCACATATTTTGAAAATGGAAAGAAGGTCTAGGTTTAAACATGTTGTTACCAACACTACACAAAATGGCAATGTGATCCGAATGAAGGCGAGATAGATGTTTCACACTCGAATCCGGGAAGGTATCAAATCAATCTGGAGAGTGTAAAATTCTATCTAGCCTTTGCCAAATGAAGTTACTGTACCAAGTAAAAGGCGTCCCAACAAAGCCAAAATCAACAAGATTGCAATCCAAAAGCGCATCATGGAAGTCTTCCATCTCCGAAAGGATAGGGGAAGCTCCACCTTTTTTTTCAGAAGGGTGTAAGACAATATTAAAATCTCCCCCCACCATCCAAGGGCCCTGATTATTACTAACCGCAAGAAGGTCATCCCAAAGAGCCCTCCTTTCAACCCTAGTATTTCTCCCATAAATAATGGTTAAATAATAGGGGATATGAGCAACGTTTGAAGTGACTTTAATGTGGAGTAAGTTATCAGTGTTTTTCAAGATTTGGAAATTATGCTGATTGTCAAAAAAAACCCAAATGTGGTTACTATGGTTTGTCGCAGCTGTCTCAAAGCCAAGGTATCTACAAAAATAGGTCGAATCAAGTGAAATTTTTGGCTCGATAAGGGCCAAAATATTCACTTGATGGTCTCGGCTAAGGTTTTTAACATTACGTTTTGCATCTTTCTTACCCATCCCCCTAACATTCCAAATAAGGGTGTTAATCATTAGAAATGTTAGGGGGTTTTGATTTCGAGCACTCCTCCTGCGCTCCGTGTTGGCGGAATCATCCGGGACAGGAACTTGAAGACCTTTGATTTAATGTTATATTGATCACAATTCCAAGTTGCCCAAGCACCGAAAGCACCATCCCTCTACGTATCACGCGCCGGAAGATGAGCGAAAAAATTTCTATCTACTTATTCTCGAAGAATATGGCTAGAAGTAGATAAAATTAGATTATATTTATTTTATAAGTACTCTATGTATTTTATAAATATTATTTTCCTCTCAAAATACACTTAGACCGCAAGTGTATAAAACTTGAAAAATTTCTCTCCTCTCATCTTTGTATGCTCACGGCCAATATACTATTTCCATGAGGAAGATGAGTTTCGTTTTGTAAACAAAACTCACATCACTACATGCCACAAGCCTCACATTAATAATACATCAAGTGTATAATTAAATATCTCACATTGACTATCAAACAATCTTAAAGACAAAAAGAAAATCACACACCATGTGTATGCAGGGAGGGGGAGGTCACTTTACAAATAAAAGGTTGGTTCATTTCGGTCCGTGAAATGGACCCTCTAGTTCAAGTCTTATAGATAAACCTTGGTATGTTTCAGTATTAATATAGTTAATTAATACAATTAATTATATTAAATATAAGGTATTTAATAAGTAATATGAATAAAACTAATTACCCGATAATTTATTTAATTCACGAGACCAATTTAATTTATCCAATAAATTAAATTAGACATCTAATGTCCAATTTTAACCAAGACATGATATGCTAAATTTCATCCGTCCTCTATTCCTGTGCCGCGACTTTGTAGGTTCGTCTCAGCTAGCATTGGGAGCATCCAAAGAGTTTAGCACCACCTAGCCAGTCCTGTGGCCTACACTGTAACCCAACTGAGAACGAATGATAGGGATCATTCCAAATCCTTTATGTTATGAATAATGTATACGTATAAACCATTCAATCATATATCCCGATCAAGTATTAAGATTACGGTGATGTCAAACCCTATTGTAACTTGACTATATGTATTTGTTAGTGCAAACCGAGATCACCGAGCTCTCGTGTACCAAATACAACTAGCTCTAAATGCTTTGGCCAAAGACTTATGATCTCATTTGCCATTAACCGCATAAGACATTTACATGTTCTCTTACAGGAGAAAGAATCATTGGTATTTAGTAGAGACTGCTACTTGCCCACCAAGTTGCACTTCAAGGTTGACCCCACCAGCCAGTGATTGGATCGCACTACTCTAGTGACTAACTTAATGTCACAAGTACATATCCTACTGGATCCTCAAGTGAAAGGTGAATACCTATCACAACCTTTCGATTCAGTCATTGACTATCTCAGAGTGAAATCCATGTGACTGAATCAAGATAGGTCGGGTCCGATTATACTAATCCCATTAGCATGCCGATAACGTGTGCTCTCACTAAACCTTAGTGAAGACTGGCACTCTCCATGTCAAAGTACATGTTATACAAGTCTTGTCTAAACTTAATGCCCAGTTAACTTTTATCGGCTTGCGAACTAGTTAAGCATTCGAGCCCTAAACACTTCCAGTGCCTATCTCCTTATTTTCATAAGGAGTTGAATGTTTGCCCACAAAATACAAGGACTATTATTCTATATGTCAAATCATGATGCCAATGATATACAATAATATAGTGATAATAAATGCCTTGTTCAATTGATGTTCATAATTACAATACAATGCTCTCATCTCTCATCCCTGAATGGCATTCGAGGGCATATTCCTAACACATTCTTTATCATAAATAGAACCGACATGCCCCAAGGCGAAGTGCTCGGTATGATATACCACTTCTCCAATAATTCTCCTAAATGATTCTTCAGTTCCTATATTTTCTAAAGGTGCCATGCGATAAGGCTCCTTAGAAATTGGAGACATTATGGCTCTAGATCAACAGAAAATTCTACCTCACTATTTAGTGGTAATCCTGGAAGATAGTTTGAGAATATATCTGGATACTCATTAGGAACCAAAATCGATGAAAGGTCGACTGCGACTTCTCCCGACTTTGTAGCATAGCACCAATAGGGCGTGCAACCCTTATTCAGGAGATTCATGATGGCGCTGATAAGAAATTCTTGCTTACCTAGTTTAAGACCCATTAAAAATGAATATTTGAAAACATCCTCGACCGTCATAGTGATAACCTTAGTGCGATAGTTCATAATAGCCCCGTGCCTATCAAACCAATCATCAACGAGACTCAAATCCTAGCTCTTGATGTCTACCACAATAAAATTCGATGACCATTCTCTACCCCCAACACTCATTGGATAATCTACAATCTCTCGGTTACTCATGATTCTATTCCAGCTAGGTAGTATCACAATGAAAGGCACACGAGTAGTCATACAATCTGTATTCAGACGGCATGCAAAATCTAAGGAGATGAAATAATGTGTAGCACCAGAATAAAAAAACATTTTATAGGCTGAGAAAGAAAATAAACAGTATATGTAGCCCCCATCGTGTCTAGATCATCAGGTCTACGTATCACATAAATCCGTGGATACGTCGAACCAGCACTAGAAGCTTCCCTTCTAGCGGGATTACCCCAACCTCGGCCCTCCAATAGCTCTGCTGAGATGGACCAGTAGACGGCTTATGATTCACACTCGACTCTATAGGTGCAAGAGAAGCAGCTAGAGTCCTAAATGTCTTGTCATCCTCAGTACAATAAAATGTCTTGTGCCCCATCCCGCAAGTGTTACATCTCAAGGGTGGAAGATTACGCTCGAGGTTGACGTGAACAGCACGATTGCAGTTAAAATACCTCACCCATGGGTTAGAGTCACTGGGAGCAGATAGAAAGATCATCCCGCCTCCAAATGATTAGGGCTGCTTCCCCATCGAACGATTAATGGACTAAGTTCTCTTAAAGTTACCACCCTTGCTATCAAAAAAGTTACCGATGGTTCTATGTTTCTTCTTCTCGGTAGCTATCTCAGTCGCCGAACTCAACAGATTGTAGGACATCACTTTATCTTGGTACTCTCAGCATAGTTTACAAGCAAACCCAGCGATGTAATGCCAAACATCTATTTTATCCGCATTTCAAAATGGTGGATCTTATTGCGCTCCTCACGCACCTGATTCTTCACATTGACCAACTTCTGGTTGTACTCAACTATCCCCTATAAATTTTGGATATCCTGTGGTTTAGCATAAAAAAGGCTCGAATGCTGCTCTTATATATTGGCCAAGGACAATACTCGCCTCCATATAAGATTTTCAAATTCATTCGACAAAGCAACACGATCTTGGGGCTTAACTGCCTACCACCAAGTCGCATCCTCTTTCGCGAGAAAGTACTGGGTAATGGACACTCTCCTCGCTTACGGATAACCAACTGCTTCATAAACCTTCTCTAACTTGAAAATCCAGCTCTCTCAACCGTCCAGATCGGTAGCACCAATAAACCATGGTGGATGCATACGAACTGCCACTTGGAGCCATTTATCTGCACCCGTATTAGACGCGTGATTTGTATTATTCTTCCAGACAACTTTATCGAGAGGTCCATCTAGTTAGCCACTTTTTGTAGAATGCTCGCAATGCCAATGTCCGTTGTTTCCTAAAGAGTTTCCTTGACCGATCGACTAGTCCTGATGACCTCTGCTGGCAGAGTTCGATAAGGTAGAGGTTGTCGAACCAGCATCAGAGCTGAAGGACATGGCCGCCCCACCGTATGCACCATGTCCCCGATTGCGTCCGTTTGACCGCATTCATGTTATAATACCCATATAATTGTTTATAATTGTTTGACGTGAGATAATCGACTATTGTTTAATTGTTATTTGAGAGTCTACCTGGAATTAATTTTCATTGTGATTATACCTTTTCGTCTATGTTAATTGTTAATGTAATTTTTAATTCACACTTGTCATTCTGTTAGCATGTGGGGAGTTATGTTTGATTTTTAATTCCAATCTTCAACTTGTGGGATTTTATACGGGAATTTTGGTAATTTGTTGATGTTGGTCCCAAAACTCTATGGACGGATAGCTCTCGTCCTGAATAGCCCAATAGAGAGTTAAATGTAGAAGCTTTTAGCAAGTACACTGTATGCATTTTTGTTAGGAAAAATCCGCCCTGTATTTTGATAATTGCCTCATACAACAAGTTCTTCAAAGTCAGCATTTCGGTCTAAGTATGGAAGCTGTTAGGAAACCTCATACAGCTTATCCATACAGTGAAATATCTTCCAGCAAAGTCAAGAGTCCTATCCTAGAGCGCATTCTTCAAGATACAACAAGAGATGAGAACGATTGGATACAGCAAACATGTTGTAGGTGTTTTACTTGGGAAAAGTAAAACACATATCAATAGGACTCAAGAAAACTTGAAACCATTGTGAAAGAAATATTGTTTATTCATAAATTATTCACGGTTAAAGTAGCATTATAATAGGACAATATTTAATGCGGGCGAAGAGACTACAGTCTGAAGAGCATTTAATGCTAGTCAGAAAGAATGTTTGAAGCATTAAATGTGAATCGCCTTTAATTTATAACGAATCTATTTCCAAGGTTATAAATAGCCCCAAGCAAGAGGACATTGCTCACACTTTACTTCGGGAAATATATCTGACGCTTAAACTCTGACAATCTGAATATCAGCTTAAAAGAGCAGTATATTTCCTTGAGCATATAGCTTCATCAAGAGAAGAAATATACAGAGCCCTCAACGCAAACAGCACACCTTACAGCAAAGGCTCATCAAGCATATAGCTGTTGTTTGACCTTGTTCTACCAAACCTTTTGTTGAGTTTAACTTAGCCCTGTGTGGACTAAGGCTTTGCTAGTTCTGACATGTGTGGGATGAATAGCATTGAAGATGAAGCTTCGATATATGTGAGAAGAAGTAAGTCAAAGAATCTAAGCTAATCTGTGTGAACGGCCCAAGCTACTATCGGCTGTATCAATATGTGTGAACGATACAGCGACGCATTTAGTTAAAGTCACACAGTTGTGTATGCCATGATTTTAATAAACATTTTACTCCTGTTTAGAGGACCAGTGGACATAGAGGGGTTTACCTCAAATCACTTAAATCTATTTGTATTTACATTCTGTCATTTATTGTTTTCTATCTACATGTGTGATTTAAGTATAAATATTGTAAAAACCCTGTACACACCAAGCAAACAAGAGATTACTTAGTTGCTGTATTTACAGCAACTTAACATTAGACTTTCTCTATTCTAATAACTTCGAAAAATATACAGCTTATTCAATCCACCGCTTCTATGTTGTTTAATGTATACTGTGTGGCCAACAATTTTAAAGATGTTATATACAACAAACTACTTAAGGTGATGCAGTCTAAATGCCTTCAACAACGGTACAAAGTTTATCAAACTGATGTTTTAGTAGAGTTTTATTTAGAGCATTGTTGTAATATATAAATGGATATGCATGACATAATAAATGGATCAACAAAAGATTTATAGTTCTTTGGAGGTGGGGTAATCCTTCTACATCCACTATGCGCCACAAAGGAGGAAGTTCGCTAGAATCAAGGCATACACAACTATATGAAACTAGGAATATATGCAAGTTTTATCGTTCACACAGATTGATACGCGCTTGAAGACATAGCAACACCATTCACACAGATTGGTGTTCAACTGGACTTAAGTCAATACTCTCCACACAGGTCAGTATTCAACTCCCAGTATCTAACACCACCCACATAGGTTGGTTATTAGTTGGCTTCATGACCTACACAAGATCGGACCCGATCAACACTTGAGAATATAAGTTTAATTGTCACCGAACAGATTTATGGACATTTAAGCTCTATCTCTAGAGTGAAGCCGTTCTGAGCTTGAGATACGGCATTTGAGCTCAGCTTGTATTTCTTGTCATATGGACATATATTGGACTTCTACGCGATTTCATCCCTGTAGACTTAAGCCGTTTGTTTTTCACGACTTATGGATGGTTGTTTTCTGGTAGGGTACTTCATCTTTATATAGCTGGTTGAAGGTGAGGTTCACCAATATGGCTGTTGAATGTTGGTGAGATTTCTGACGGCACTGAATCATGGCTTTATGGATATGGATGTTAGGAATATGCCATCGAATGCCACTCAAAGGATGAGAAAGTGAGAGCATTATATTGTAATTATGAACATAAATTAAATTAGACATTTATTATTGCTATATTATTATATACCGTTGGAATCATGATTTGGTATATAGAATAATAGTCCTTGCATTTGAGAGGAAACATTCCACTTTTTATGAAGATAAAGAGATAGGTATTGGAAATGTTTAGGGCTCGAATGCTTAACTGGTTCGTAAGATAAAACTTAATTGGATATTGAATTTAGACAAGGCTTGTATATCGTGTACTTTTTGACATGGAGAGTGCCTTTATCCACTAAGGGTTAGTGGGAGCAGACGTTATAGGTATCCTAATGGGATTTGTATACTCAAAATTGACCCACCTTGATTCAGTCATATGGATTCATTTTGGGACAGTCAATGACTAAACCAGAAGGTTGTTATAGGTATACGTGAACCTTTGACTGGAATATTCAGTAGGAGATGTATTTGTGACTTTAAGTTCATCACTAGAGTAGTTCGATCCAATCACTAGTTAGTGGGGTAAACCTCAAAGTGAAACTTAACGGGCAAGTATCAGTCTTTATTGAATACCAAGATAGGATTTTTTTCTCCTGTAAGTGAGGAGGTAAATCTCCTATGCAGTTAGTGGCAAATGCGATTATAAATATTTGAACAAAGCATTTAAAGCTGGTTATATTTGATACACAATAGCTCGGTGATCTCGGTTTACATTAAAAACTACATATAGTCAAGTCATAAGAGGATTTGACATTACTGTGACCCTAATACTTGATCGGAATATATGTTTGAAGGGTTTATACATATATGGTATTCATAAGGTAAAGGTTTTGGACTGATCTCTCTCATTCGTTCTCAGTTAGTTTACGGTGCAGGCCACGAGACTGGCTAGGTACTGCTAACATTCATAGGTCCTCCCAATACTAACTGAGACAAACCTACAGAGTCGCGATGTAAGAATTGACGACGGATTATATTTAGCTTGTTCTCTCTTAGTTATATATCTAATTTAAGTTATTGGATAAGTTAAATCGATCTCGGGAATTAAATAAATAGTTAAGTAATTATTATTCACATTACTTCATATTAATATTAAAATGTACCAATGTTTATCTATCGAACTAGATACATGATGGACCGTCTCACGGACCGAAACTAACTGACACTATTTTTCCTCCCTCTTGGCCTCCCCAAACACCACCATATTTTGGTGTATCATCTCATTTTGTCTCAAAGTGATATATCATGAGATATGTGTCATTATACATGGTGTATAAACAGTTATGGAGTTTTGTAATGAAGTGTGGAGTGAGTTGTTTTGTTGTTATAGAAATACTTCATCCTCCTCCACATATGGTGTATTGGCCGTGAGCATTAAGGAGGGGAGGAAAAATTTTATAAGTTTTTACACTTATATTCTAAGTGTGATTTTGAGAGAATTTCATTTACTAAAGCTTAGCTTGATTTTCTTCAACATTTAATCAAAGGTTCAAAGGTATGAATCCAAATTCATACTTCGTATATTTATATTCGTTTATACGATGCTTGACCGATTCTCTTAGGGGTTCGGCTTTATTTGGTTGGATCCACTTATTTTTCCATTGTGCACTTTTTTATTACCGAAACCCAATAGTGGTATCAGATAGAGGTCTATGCGGTCATATATATGATATTAGCATTTGCAATGCTTGATTGAATGTTTTTTTTGGAATCATAATTGTGTTAATTGTTAATGTTTAATTATTCGTCTAAAAATTTATTTTTCATTTATGTTACAATAAAAATCTATTTTTCTTTTTAAATATTGATTTATATGTGTTATATAAAAATTAAAAAAAATATTAGTTTTGGATTCGGGACGAAAAGACAAGCCATAAAAATGGCCGCACTCGGCGGCTATGAACTGCCGGGACTCTGTCGACAACAGCCGGCAGTGAGCTGCCTGCTCTCGGCAGGCAGTGGCCGAGAGGCAGTGACCCTCTCGGCCCTGTCGGGCCGCGGGCTTGACCCGGGCAACTTTTTCCGACTCTATTTTCATTTTTATGTTTGGTAAATTGATTTCCGCAAATTAAACTGGATTTAATTTGACTAAAATATAAATATAATATTTTATTTTTAAGGGAATTAATTTTATGAAATATTTATTTTCGTCTGGAAAAAATTAAAATTATCGGTTGTGTGAAATAATTGGATTAATTCTAATAGATAGACTAATTTTATAACGATTGGATCTATATTTAGATTAATCATTTATGCCATATTTTAATGTATTTATTGCATTATTATTGGAATGGTGATTTAGCTCATGGACATAGTTTTTGAATCTTTATTCAATGGGTTGTAAAGGCCATTTTTAGCCAATTTATTTTTATTTGTAAATTTGTATATGATGCGTTTTTTATTGATGTAATAAATTAGCTATGATGAAGAACCAAGGACGAATCGCCATGAAGACGAAGATTCAAGATATGTAATTTGATTACTTGTACTTTTATCGAGTCGATAATGACTCGGTACTTAGGAACGATCCATGAACTAACTGCATGTTGGTAGATTTAGGTTGTGGATGTTTTCATATTGTATGACAAACAAACAGACCGACAAACCGACAAACCGCATTTATAAACGGATTAATATGCAAAGTATAATATATAATCGCGCAATACTCCCACTTATAAATACTTCGGGTCATAATTAAACAATCACTAGCAAGTCTAAAATTATTCTCTGCAGTTAACAACAACTCTCTCAAAATGATAACGAACCCACTCGCAGTTTTACTTGAAAAGAACAATCTTATTGGACCCAACTTTGTGGAGTGGCTCCGCAATCTGAGGACAGTTCTCAATATGGAGACGTTGGGCTATGTATTGGAAGACGTTGATGCCCATGAGAAATGGTTTAAAGATGATATCAGTGTTTGAGGTTTCATGATGGCCTCAATGAACAATGAGCTTCGCGGGCCCATGAGAACATGGCCTCTTCAAGGGCAATTCTGGCACATCTTACTGAACTGTATAGCGAGCATAGTTGAACCACTCAATGTGAGATATCGAAGCAGTTGTTTGGTGCTTGGATGAAGGAAGGTGAGAAAGTTGGGGATCACATCCTCAAAATGATATCAATGATCGAGAGATTGAAGGCTCTTGATTTCAGGATGAATGCTTCTCTCCAGACCGACACCTTCTCTCAGTTTATAATGAATTTAAATTGGAACAAAATTGTTTGCAACTTAGCTGGGATAATAAACAAACTGAGTACGACACAGTCTTAGATGAAGACTAGGCCGAATGTGGCTGCTCTTGTAATTTCTTTGCACCTTGGAGGTCGAAGAATAATGAAAAGAAGGCCAATAAGCAGTTCAATCCAAAAGGTGGGGTATAGAAGAAAAAGGGCAAGGCCCCAATGTTTCCAAAGAGTAAGGTGTCCAAGAAGATAGATGCTTGCCTCAACTCTGGTGAGCTAGGCCACTAGAGGAGACACTGTCCAAAACTTGACCGCAATGCGCCTTAAGGTATGGAACTACTAGTTTTGGAAATGAATTGTTGTGTAACTGTTTATTCTACTTCTTGGATACTTGATTCTTCTGCGAATTCTCACATATGTACAATGAATCAAGATCTGTAATGAAGTAGGAAGCTTGTAGTTGGAGAAGTGATGATAACAGTCGACAACGGGCATAGTGTCAAGGCTACTGACACCGGATCACTTATGTTGGATTTAGAATCCATTTTTATTATTACTTTACACGTTATACTTGTTTTCCCCAAGGGGAACAAGAATATTATATCGATTTCGGTCATGGACCAGAAGGGATTTCATTTCTTTATTGGAGATGGGTCATGTCATATTTATTTAAAAATAACTTGGTTGGTACTGCTACATTAGTAAATGGTTTATACCATTTAAATATAAAGAACAAAACTACTGTGAGCACTATATGGTAGGGATGAAACAAACTAAACACTTAAGTGGCATTTTAGACTTGGTCATGTTGGTTAGACCAAGAATCATAAAATGGAGAAAGATGGGCTTACAGGCCCATTGGGATCGGATCTCTATCCAACTTGTGAATCTTGCTTCCGAGACAAAATAAGTAAGTTACCCTTCATAGGGGCTTTTGAAAGAGCTGCTGAAAAACTTGGATTGATCCACATGGACGTATGTGGCCCTTTTGAAGTGGCACGATGGCTTTAAGTATTTCATTACATTCGTTGATGACCATACTAGGTATGAATTCGTGTACTTGATGAAACATAAGTCCAAATACTTTGATAAATTCAAGGAATTTAAGGGCCTAGTTGAAAACCAAGTCGGTCATCATATTAGAACACTTCAATCGGACCGAGGTGGCGAGTACATGAGTATTGAGTTTGATGGGTTCTTAAAAGAAATAGGAATAGTGTTACAATTTAATCCTACAGGTACTCTCTAATTGAATGGCATGTTAAAAAGGAGTAACCGAACCTTGTTGGACATGGTTCGCTCCATGCTTAACTACACTAAGCTACCGATTTACCTGTGGGGTTACATGCTCCTTACTTTTGCATGTATCTTGAACAGATGTCTTTCCAAATCTGTTCGTAAGACTCCACATGAGATGTCGGAGGTAGGAAGCCAAGTCTTAATCATATTAGGATTTGCGGATGTCCTGCTAATGTCAAGAAGATTAAAGTAGAGAAATTGAAAGCTAGGTCTGTGAAGGGTCGTTTCGTAGGATATCCAGGGGATTCCATATGATATCTATTCTAAATGTACGAATATTATAAGATCATAATTTTCTTTACATGCATACTTCCTTGACGACGAGTTCATTCAGGAAGGAGATGTGTGTGGAAATATTTCTTTAGAAGAAATAAAAGAAACATCAAATGAGATACATGTACAAGATATTAGAATATAACCTTCTGAAATATAGACACAACCTCGCAGGTCTAATAGAGCTTCTCATTTACCCAAGAGGTACGGCTATCTGCATCAAGAGGAATTGGATCCTCGTGAGATGATAGAAAGTAGCTGTTAGGATAAAGATTTCTGTTTTGATAATCGCCAACATACAGCAAAGAAGTCAGAATATCGCTAAGTATGGAAGCTGTTAGGAATCTCCGTACAGCCCGTCTATACAGCAAGTGATCTTCTACATAATCTATCCTACAGTACTTGCATCATACAGCAGAAGAGATAATACGTTGGATACAGCAGTCAGACTGTAGGTGTTTTACTTAGGAAAAGTAAACCACAATACAACAGGACTGAACTGTAATATCCAGATTTATTTTTGAGTATTTCATCTGTATTTGAACCCTGTATCATTCGGAATTGTGATATCGATAATCGAAGTATGATATTTCTCGTATTTGTATCCTTGTGCACGAGTATGGAAACATGTAAATTTTCCCATGCAAATACGTGATAACGTACGTTAACTAGGAAGCCTAACGTACGTTATCTGTCTGTGTTAGCATACGCTACGAATGTAGCATAGCGTGCGTTAACCAGCCAATAATTGAGCTGGACAGCTAGCACATGCGCCAGCCGGACATGGGTCCCGATAAGATTCCCGCGGATGAACCTGGATACCTTTTTAAGTCAACGGGCATTAACGTACGCTAAGGATAGGATGTAGCGTACGCTAATAATATTGGTTACGTATGTAACATGGTCAGTGTAGCGTACGTAATTAGCTAACATACGTTATATGTGGAGGCTAACGTACGTTAAGGTCATAAAATTATAAATAAGACATCACCCCATTTCATTTCAGCTCGTTTATTTCACTTAGCCTTCGACATACTTCGTGCCCAGAGAGATCCCAGCCTCCTTAAACACATATAGACCACCTTTACTTGATCATTGAAGATTGAATATCACTTATGCTTGATCATTGGAGTGGAGAAGCATCTTGGATTGGCACACAAGCAACCGGAGTTGGATTTTTACCTATTATCTCGGTGTTTTCTTCATCTTAAGGTATGTTATACTATCTCCAACCTTGAATTCGTGATTCTTAAGGATATGAAGATCATACTATCAAGATATTAAGTTCCATTGATGAATTATTCAACCAAACATCATGTTTAGAAGTTGGAATGTTTATGCTTAAGATATCGTCGTTGAAAACATCATAGTTGGAACCCTATCACGTCAAATGATGAGAGAAATATTCTGAGGTTGATATTCCGTATTGAATAACGTTGCCATATTGATTGAAGACTTGGAGTAGATATCACTTTTGATTAAATGGACTTAAGAAAGAATCATCAAAGGTTGTATCATTTCTTATGAGTTGGAATTGTTAAGTTCATCTTTGAAACAAAGTCTGAATGTAATGATGATAATGGAATCGAGCGCATCAGCCTTAGATAACCGAACTTCGCATAAGAGTTGTAATCGAGATTGAATATGGTGTTGTGATGATATACATATCCTTGAATTCGAAGATGTTATAATCCGTAAGATTATTCATAATTGTATGGGCATGATATGTGTAACACCCCCAAGACGATCGGGGCATATTACAGCGCCGTGGATCCCACACTGTGGAATCCACGAGGCTAACGTACCAACAAGACATTCGACGACGACATAAAATTATCAATAAAACGACAATTCCAATAAAAGACTACGATCCGACAACTAGAATCCAACATCAATTCATTTCCCAAAACGGGAACACAACATTAACAATTTTGAAAAGGAAGTACTCGAGTACTTAAACCAATTTTATAATACAGAAATCCCAAAACAAGACATCAATAGTAAATGACAGAACTGAACACCAACAAATGACTATTGAACAGTATCATGCTTGCCCATCATCCTCATACGGCTCAAGTGCTCCCTTGTCCCCACGATCGATACCTGAAATACAAAAAGTATTTCCCCCATTTAAGGGGTTAGCGACAACTGTTAGTGCAAGTACAATCCATTTGAACTACATTCTAATCAGATGAATAAATGCGCCAAAAAGTCATTTTAGAAAACATTTTATATTCCGGAATATTTACAATGTACAATCAACAAACACATTATCTCCAACAAATCATAATTCAAAGTTAACCGTTGGTACGAGACTCATGGCCACCGTACCCCGCAGAGCCCCGTCGGACATCCCTATGTGGCTAACCACAGTTCGCGATACGCACACTCACGGCAATACGTATCCCTAGAGGCCCCGTCGGACCGTCCCTAGGTGAACACACATATCCATCCACAACAACCACGATACAGCCATAATTCAAATACTAGAACATGTAAACAAATGTAAAGTACTTGCCTTTGAGACATTCTTGAAGAGATGGAAGTGAAACACGACTACAAATGGTCCGGGTGGAAAACGACGGTTCCTAAACGAAGGATCAACGTAGTTCAGTCCCAACGGACAACAATACTCTATTGGAATACACCCATAACCCCGATTATAAACTACGATAATGAACGATCAATCGATACGGGCGAGGGTTTACGCAAAATCTCCCCGTATTGATAATTCACGGATTAAAATCAAGGAAAATGGATTTGGAATCACCCAATAATCACAATCGGTGAGGAATATCGTAACATAATCGAACAATTCGGAACTAATCTCTAGAATCCCGAAAAATCCCCAAATTCGACATAGTTAGGGTTCCTGAGGAATACCTTGAATTCGGCTGATGAAGGATGATTATGCTGATTATGATATGATAGCTCGATTCTACTGTGGAAGAATACGAAAGATTCCCGGATGGAAGTTGAAGGAATTCGCCCCTTTGTGTCGCCCGAAGAAGAAACGAGAGAAAAGGAATGAAAAACTGACATTCTGGACTGCCCGCTGATATATATAAAATATGAAGTTACCGCACGCTAGCTATCATATATAGCGCGCGCTAACGGGGCTGTAACCGATCCAGTAGCTACTGCTACCACTCGCTAGCGTACGCTAACAATAGCGAGTTAGCGTACGCTAACTGCACATCGGTAGCGCACGCAAGGTAACAGAAGTAGCGTGCGCTACCTACGCAGCAGCTTCGATCTGCCGCTCACATCAGCCAGACGTCGCCGAAGGTACAATACACGAAACGCACGACGAGGCCAGAATCCAGAAACATAAACACGAATCATACAAGATAACGGAGCTAAGCGCTGAAAGAAAATATAATTCCGATCACCGAAGGGTCCGAAATGCGACAACGAAAATGGGATTCCCTAAACTATTAAGAAATTACAAAAATGGCCCAAGTGACCGAAAATCACGAAACGACGTCGGATCAACGAACCGAAAGTCTCCACACGACCAACTCAATCATACGAACTTATACAAACCAAGAAACAATGAAAACGAACGAGTTTTACGAGAATCGAACGTTCATACGGCAAAACATGTCATAAAATGAAATCACGTGAAAACATCACCAAAACTCGTCCAAATGGAAAAACTCCAAGAATAAAGTAGATTCAAAATGTCGAAACGGTTACAAGCGATTCGATAAAAATAGACATACACCAAAAATAGAAACTACTAAAAATGGAAAGTTACGGATATTACATTCTCCCCCTCTAAAATAAAGTTTCGTCCCGAAACTTAAGAATCAAAAAGCTCGGGGTGCCTCGAACGCATATCCTCCTCTAACTCCCACGTCGCTTCTTATACTCCATGTCTCGACCATTGCACCTTAACCAAAGGAATGGTTTTGTGCCTTAACTGTTTGTCTCGACGCTCCAAAATCTTGACGGGCCTCTCTTCAAGCGTAACATCCTTCTCGATTTCCACGTCTCTGAAATCAATAATGTGGGACGGGTCGGAATGTACTTCCTCAACTGGGAAACGTGAAATACGCTATGAACATGACTCAGCGACGGAGGTAAAGCCAAACGGTATGCCAACTCACCGACTCTCTCCAATATCTCGAAAGGCCCAATATACCTCGGGCTGAGCTTCCCTTTTTTTCCAAAACGGAAAACTCCCTTCATCGGAGACACTCTCAACAGAACATGATCTCCCACCTCAAACTCCAAGGGTCGACGCCTATCATCCGCATAAGACTTTTGTTGACTCTGAGCAACCAACATTCTCTTTCTAATCAACTCAACTTTCTCCCTCATCTCTAACACAAGGTCTGGCTCGGTGCCAACTAGATCGCATGGCTCATCCCAACATATCGGCGATCGGCAACGTCGGCCATAAAGTGCCTCATACGGTGCCATCTTAATCGACGCGTGCCAGCTATTATTATAAGTAAACTCAATTAAGGCCAAATGCTCCTCCCAGTCACTACTCCAGTCTAACGCACACGCGCGCAACAAATCCTCGAACGTCTGAATGGTACGTTCGGACTGTCCATCGGTCTGGGGATGGAACGAAGTGCTCAAACGTAACTGTGTCCCCAATGCCTTATGTACCGCCTGCCAAAAATGCGATACAAATCGGCCATCTCTGTCTGAAATAATGGTCCTCGGCGTACCATGAAGTCTCACTATCTGTGCGATAAAAACACGAGCCAACTTTTCTGGACCCCAAGTATCCTTGATGCCCAGAAAATGTGCCGACTTAGTTAGTCGGTCTACAATCACCCACACCATATTCATACCAGTCTTCGTCCTCGGTAAACCCATGACAAAATCCATAGAGATATCCTACCACTTCCACTCCGGGATGGGAAGTGGTTTCAACAACCCGGTTGGCCGCTGATGCTCAATCTTGACTTGCTGACAAGTCAAACACAGCCACAAACTGAACTACCTCATTCTTCATGTCGTTCCACCAAAAATTTTTCCTCAGATCTTTATACATTTTACTCGAGCCCGGATGGACTGAGTAAGGTGGCGCATGAGACCTTCGCATAATACTCTGTCTCAATTCCGAGTCGTTCGGAACACACAACCGACCTCGGAATCTCAACACACCATCCTCATGAATAACAAATCTCGGGGCTTTCCCCTTCCCTACACTCTCTCGAAGCTGAATAAACATCGGGTCCTCCAACTGTCCCAATTTAATGTCATCGACCAGAGATGAAGAAATCTCAAGAGTACGCAACTGCCCGGAACTCTCTGGCGGCACAATCTCAATGCTCAACCTCATAAACTCTCGCTGAAGTCCCGTCTGGGCCGTAAGTAACTCAAGCGCCCGAAGTGATACTGATTTCCGGCTCAAGGCATCTGCCACCACATTTGCCTTACCCGGATGATATAGAATCTCGAGGTCGTAGTCCTTAATCAACTCCAACCATCTCCTCTGTCTCATATTAAGCTCTTTCTGTGTAAAAATATGCTTCAGGCTCTTGTGATCGGTGAAAATATGACACGACGAGCCATACAAGTAATGATGCCAGATCTTCAACGCAAATACAACTGCGGCCAACTCAAGATCGTGTATAGGGTAATTCAACTCGTACGGTTTCAGCTGACGGGAAGCATAGGCAATCGTCCTCCCGTGCTGCATAAGTACACATCCGAGCCCTTGGCCCGAAGCATCACTGAAAACTGAGAAACCCTCATTACCTCTCGGTAAGGACAAAACAAGAGTGGTCGTCAACCGCTTCTTCAACTCCTCAAAACTATTCTGTCTCTCATCGGTCCACACAAACTTCTCTGACTTCTGTAACAACTGAGTCAGCGGTCGAGCGAGCTTAGAGAACCCCTCGACGAATCTACGGTAATAACTGGCTAATCCCAGAAAACTGCGGACCTCTTTCACGTTCTTGGGCGGTGCCCAATCCAACACTGCCTCTACCTTATGTGGGTCCACACGAACACCCTCGGCTGAGATCACATGACCGAGAAACATAAGCTCCCGTAACCAAAACTCACACTTTGAGAACTTCGCAAAAAGATGCTGAGTTCTCAAAATATCTAATACGATATGCAAATGATGGGCGTGCTCCTCCTCGCTCCTCGAGTAAATCAGGATGTCATCAATAAAAACGACTACACACTTATCGAGGTACTTGATAAAGACTTTGTTCATAAGCTGCATGAACACGGCTGGGGCGTTGGTTAGCCCAAAAGGCATAACCACAAACTCGTAGTGACCGTATCTCGTCCGAAAGGCCGTCTTCGGAATATCAGAGTCCTTCACTCGGAGCTGATAATACCCCGATCTCAAATCAATCTTGGAGAGCACGGTTGCCCATTGCAACTGATCAAACAAGTCATCAATCCTCGGGAGCGGATACTTGTTTTTGATGGTCACTTTATTCAATTCTCGGTAGTCGATACACAAACGAAGTGACCCATCCTTCTTCTTCACAAACAGGACCGGTGCGCCCCAAGGTGAAGCGCTCGGTCGAATATACCCCATGTACAGCAACTCTCCCAAATGTTTCTTCACCTCCATCATCTCGGCAGGTGCCATACGGTATGGCGTCTTAGAAATCAGTGCTGCACCCGGCTCTAAATCGACGGTAAATTCAACTTCTCGGTCCGGCGGCAAAGCCGGCAACTCGTCTGGAAAGACGTCAGAATACTCACACACTATCGGAATAGACGAGAGCTCGACTCCCCCTTCCCCCGATCTCAAAGCGTAACACCAATACTCCGTGCAACCTCCCCGAAGAAGTCTCACCGCCCTCAAGGCGCTGATCAGTAATCTCTGGCTACTCCGCTTACGCCCCACAAAAGAATGCTCGGTACCGTCAACGGTTCTCGTTCTATAATTCATGATCGCCCCATGACGGTCCAGCCAATCCTCACCCAGAATCAAATCCTCATCCCTAATATCTACCGCAATCAGATTAGAAGGCCAATCTCTCCCCGCGATACTCACAGAAAAATCTCTAATCTCACGGTCCCCCACGATTCTATCCCCACTAGGAAGTTTAACAACAAAAGGCTCACAAGCAACTAGGCAATCAACATGCAGACGACGCACACAATCCATAGATATAAAAGAATGCATAGCACCAGAATCGAACAATACGGAAACGGGATGATCAAGGATGTGGACGGTACCTGTAGCCACCGTCGCGTCAGGATCTCCTGCTCGTCTCATCTCATACACTCGGGGCGGAACAAACCCCGCACTAGAAGCTCCCCCTCTAGAAGGCTGCCCACGTCCTCGACCTCTACCAAAACTCTGCTGCGGCTGAGGAACTGTCGGTGCTTGATTCACACTCGGCTCTCCCGCGGCTGGGGCTGATATCTGAGTAACTGGAGCACGAGCTGCATCCGTACAAAACTTAGCACGATGACCCATCCGACCACAAGCAAGACACTGAATCGGAGGCCTATCACACTCACTCATCATGTGGCCCGGACGACTACAGTTGAAGCACGTAGGACCACAAATGGAACCGGTATGAGCAGACCTAGAACCGTTTCCTCGCCCAACTGATGGCGACTGACTCACGAAGACTTGCGAACCAGACTGAGCCTTCGGATACCCTCCTAACTTGCCTCCCGAAAACTGACCGGAGGTCTTCTACTTCTTTCCTTCGGTTGCCATCTCTGTCGCAGAAAACGACATCTCATAAGCCATCGCTTTATTCTGATAATCTTTCAAAGTCGTGCACCCCAGACCAGACATGTAGTGGCGCACCCTTGGTTTCATCCACATATCAAAGTGGCGGATCTTATCAAGCTCATCTCGGAATTGGTTTCTCACATAATCCCGCTGTTGATTGTAGTCTTTGATAGCTTGAGAAATAGGAACATCTTGGGGCTTAGCCTCAAAGAAGGCTCGGATCCTCCCCTCTTTCACTGGCCATGGACAAAATTCATCTTCCATCAGATCCCGAAACTCTGCCCACGTGGCTGCCCGGTCACACGGTTTCACCGCTTGCCACCACGTTGTTGCCTCCTTGGCGAGGAAGTACTGAGCAATGGGTACTTTCCTCTCCTCGGAACAATTAGCAGCCTCAAATACTTTTTCCATCTCAAAAGGCCAACTCTCCCATCTGGAAGGGTCGAAAGCACCATCAAACTGCGGAGGACGCATACGAATCACGTCCTGAAGTAACTTGTCATTGTCGGATCCAGTAGGCGGAACTGGGTTGACATTAGCTTGGCCGACCAGAACGGCCTGAGTTAGCAGCGTCATCTGGTTCGCTACTTGTTGCAAAATATTAGCCACTCCAATATTCTCATTAGCATTACCGGAGCTAGCAGATTGGTCCTGTTGACCTCCGGAACTAGGGGGAACACTGTTCGACAAAGAAGGCATCGCCGAGTCAGTTCCCGAGTGATCGGACATGGCCGCCCCACCGGCTGCGCCATGTCCGCGTCCTCTACCAGCAGGAATTCTGAAGAAGTAATGGGTAAGTACAATTCAAACGCAAAATGCAACAAGATACTAAGACAGGAATAGAACAGAACGGTGAAACAAGTCAAGTTAGGAAAAACTTAGGAGCACCGGCGTACTGAGATGATGGCATGACAGTGATACTGTTCAAAAACGACACTCGACTAGACCCAAATAACCGACAGCCTAGGTATCCATAAACCTAAGCTCCGATACCATATTCTGTAACACCCCCAAGACGATCGGGGCATATTACAGTGTCGTGGACCCCACACTGTGGAATCCACCAGGCTAACGTACCAACAAGACATTCGACGACGACATACAATTATCAATAAAACGACAATTCAAATAAAAGACTATGATCCGACAACTAGAATCCAACATCAATTCATTTCCCAAAACGGGAACACAACATTAACAATTTTGAAAAGGAAGTACTCGAGTACATAAACCAATTTTATAATACAGAAATTCCAAAACAAGACATCAATAGTAAATGACAGAAATGAACACCAACAAATGACTACTGAACAGTATCATGCTTGCCCATCATCCTCATAGGCTCAAGTGCTCGCTTGTCCCCACGATCGATACCTGAAAAACAAAAAGTATTTCCCCCATTTAAGGGGTTAGCGACAACTGCTAGTGCAAGTACAATCCATTTGAACTACATTCTAATCAGATGAATAAATGCGCCAAAAAGTCATTTTAGAAAACATTTTATATTCCGGAATATTTACAATGTGCAATCACAAAACACATTATCTCCAACAAATCATAATTAAAAGTCAACCGTTGGTACGAGACTCACGGCCACCGTACCCCGCAGAGTCCCGTCGGACATCCCTGGGTGGCTAACCATAGTTCGCGATACGCATACTCACGGCAATATATATCCCTAGAGGCAACGTCGGACCGTCCCTAGGTGAACATACACATATCCATCCACAACAACCACGATACAGCCATAATTCAAATACTAGAACATATAAAAAAATGTAAAGTACTTGCCTTTGAGACATTCTTGAAGAAACGGAAGTGAAACACGACTACGAACGGTCCGGGTGGAAAACGACGGTTCCTAAACGAAGGATCAACATAGTTCAGTCCCAACGGACAACAATACTCTATTGGAATACACCCATAACCCCGATTATAAACTACGATAATGAACGATCAATCAATACGGGCAAGGGTTTACGCAAAATCTCCCCGTATTGATAATTCACGGATTAAAATCAAGGAAAATGGATTTGGAATCACCCAATAATCACAATCGGTTAGGAATATCGTAACATAATCGAATAATTCGGAACTAATATCTAGAATCCCGAAAAATCCCCAAATTCGACAAAGTTAGGGTTCCTGAGGAATACCTTGAATTCGGCTGATGAAGGATGATTATGTTGATTATGATATGATAGCTCGTTTCTACCGTGGAAGAATATGAAAGATTACCGGATAGAAGTTGAAGGAATTCGCCCCTTTGCATCGCCCGAAGAAGAAACAAGAGAAAAGGAATGAAAAACTGACATTCTGGACTGCCCGCTGATATATATAAAATGTGAAGTTAGCGCACGCTAGCTATCATATATAGCGCGCGCTAACGGGGCTGTAACCGGTCCAGTAGCTACTGCTACCACTCGCTAGCGCACGCTAACAATAGCGAGTTAGCGTACGCTAACTGCACATCGGTAGCGCAAGCAAGGTAACAGAAGTAGCGTGCGCTACCTATGCAGTAGTTCAGTACTGCTGCTCACATCAGCAGTACGCTGCTGTCGAAGGTACAATACACGAAACGCACGACAAGGCCAGAATCCAGAAACATAAACATGAAGCATACAAGACGACGGAGCTAAGCGCTGAAAGAAAATATAATTCCGATCACCGGAGGGTCCGAAATGCGACAACGAAAATGGGATTCCCTAAACTATTAAGAAATTACAAAAATGGCCCAAGTGACCGAAAATCACGAAACGACGTCGGATCAACTAACCGAAAGTCTCCACACGACCAACTGAATCATACGAACTTGTACAAACCAAGAAACAACGAAAATGAACGAGTTTTATGAGAATCGAACGTTCATACGGCAAAACATGTCATAAAATGAAATCACGTGAAAACATCACCAAAACTCGTCCAAATGGAAAAACTCCAAGAATAAAGTAGATTCAAAATGTCGAAACGGTTACAAGCAAGTCGATAAAAATAGACATACACCAAAAATGGAAACTGCTAAAAATGGAAAGTTATGGATATTACAATATGTATGGAGGTAACATACGTTAATCACTGAGGATTTCGTTAGCTTCATCACAATCAAGACAGTCGTCTGCTTAGTGAGAAACTGTCATGCATGTTTAGCGTACGCTAACCTATGTAGTTAACGTACGCTATCGGGCTTAGGGCTTGTTTACTTTTTACTTAATCAGTTTAATACTTAATCAGCTTAATCGATCAGATATATTTTGCTGTTTACTTTCAACTTAATGATCTTAATAATGTCTTTTTCATTAAGCAACTTTTGGGGTGTCCTTACCATTAAGCCAGAAATACTTCCCGAATATACCAAAATTACCCTCTCTAATAATAAAAGAATTGATTATATATAGTATAAATTATCATATAATCTTAATTATAATTGAGTATATATAGTATAAATTTAAAATATATATTAATATTATATATTTAAAATTCATAAAATATAAGCTATTTATTGATAAAAAAATTAATATAACTATATATATTAAATATAACTTAATATATTTATAAAAATATTGTCTGATTATTTAAATATACATGAAAATTATAATATGATTTACGAATATATATATATATTTATTAATTATAATATAAATTAAAATATATATTATTTTATATTATATAAATTGATTTTTTATATTGACTATTAAAAAAATTAATATAACTATATATATTAAAATATAACTTAATATATTTATAAATATATTGTCTGATTATTTACATATACCTAAAAATTATAATATGATTTTTGAATATATATTATTATATAAATTAAAATATATATTATGTTATATTATATAAATTGATTTTTTATATTGAATATTAAAAAAAATAATATAACTATATATTAAAATATAACTTAATATATTTATAAAACTATTGTCTAATTATTTAAATATATCTAAAAATTATAATATAATTTATGAATATATATTATAATATAAATTAAAATATATATTATCTTATATTATTTTAAATTGATTTTTTATATTGACTATTAAAAAAATTAATATAACTATATATATTAAAATATAACTTAATGTATTTATAAAAATATTGTCTGATTATTTAAATATACCTGAAAATTATAATATGATTTATGAATATATATTATAATATAAATTAAAATAAATATTATGTTATATTATTTAAATTAATTTTTTTATATTGACTATTAAAAATTTTATATAACTATATATATTAAAATATAACTTAATATATTTATAAAATATTGTCTATTTATTTAAATATACCTAAAAATTATAATATGATTTATGAATATATATTATAATATAAATTAAAATAAATATTATGTCATATAATTTAAATTGATTATATAAACTAAAATGCTCAATCCGTCCTTTATCAAAAAGGACTTAATTCATATTGAGGGTAAAATGGTCATTTCTGTCATTCAGATAGTTCATTCAGAAAAGAAAGAAACAACAAGATATTTTTTCAAATCAGACAGATTAATCCACTCAGACAGCTTAATCCATTCCGGTATTAATGGAAAAAAAAGTAAACAGCCCCTTAGTTAACGTACGCTACGTTTGGTACGTAACGTATGTTATATCATCAGACGAGTCAAGTCGACTGATCAGAGAGGAACTATCAATACATGGTTAGCGTACGCTAGACCTTGTCGTTTACGTACGCTAACGAGTAGGCTTAACGTACGCTACCAAAGGTACGTAACGTACGTTAAGCAAGTCAGACAGGTTACATTTTATGAACTTCCGACCGTAATTTGGATTGTTAGATGTTCGTACGACTTGAGATGAATTTTATATTATTTCTTTTGTTAAGGTTCGAGCTTAGCAACGTGATTGATCGAAGGGAGCGACCTTCGAGCGTTTTGATATTCATGGGAGTATTATTCTTGTCATCAAATCGAGGCAAGTACCTTAATTGTTCTATGTATTGATGTTATACATATTGTTGTGCATATATGTCGTTGTTGTATGTCCACCTCGTGTTGGTCCGACGGGATCATCGGGGGATCTATGCTAGCGGGCGCTGGATCATCGGACGGGTTTTTCCACCACGGGTTGGTCTGACGGGATCATCGTGGGTTCTAGGAAGTGAACGCTGGATCGTCGGAATTACCATGTGTATGTTGTGATATCATGTTGTGATTATTATATGTGTATGTTATTTATGAGTTTCTCGTATGAGGAGACTCATTGGTATTTTGTCATTCATGTTGTTATTATTCTTCGTGAGATGTTGAATAATATGTTGTGGTACTTGTACTAGCATCATTTTGCTAACCCCTTTATGTTCAGGATCCAAGAGAGCAGGGAAACAACCACTGGAGCTGAATGATGGCGAGGGTGCAGGGTGATGTTCCGGCCGGGTTTATTTGTCTGTTGATGGTGTTGTTTTAATAAGTACTCGAGTACGTCGTCGTTTATGATGATTTTGATTTGGTGATGTATTAATACTCTTCTTTTGGATATTTGTATCCTCAGTATTGGCCAGAACTGTTTGTATTTTACTTCAGTTTCTTTCATACATTGGTGTCTGTTATTGTCTTTTTAGTTCTTCAGCCTTGTAAATTCTTATGTAAAGGATTTACGGCGCTGTAATATTCCTGAATATATCCGAGGTGTTACAGAATATGGTATCGGAGCTAAGATTATGGATATCTTGGCCATTGGGTTAAAATTAGGGGTCATATATGTCTGTTGAGGTAATCGGCCGTGAATAACATCACTGTACTGCTTACGTCTTCGTGCGAGTGGTCGTTGTAAGTTCCTAAACTCTATCTCGTCCTTTGCATGTTATACTTCTTTATACTTGAACATTAGAACGATATTGTTTCATATATATTGAGTATTTATGCTTACAGTATGTTGAGAGGTGGACATGGACGTGGTCGCGGTCGCGAACGCCGAAGAAGGAATGATGAAAGAGAAGCGTCGCCTTCTAATCAGGCCAGTCATAGCTCAGGCGAGCCACAAAGATCTATTAATAATGAACCAGAACCTGCTGTGCCCGAAATCCTTCGTCAGGTGGTGAACCAGATGACTCAGTTCGCCCAGGTCGTAGACAGAATGCAGGTGGCAGTAGGGTTACAACAGGGAGATCGACAGCAAGGTATCCCAGACATGGGAAATCGAGGCGACCGATGGCTACAAGAGGTGGCGAAGATGCAACCACCTAAATTCGACGGTATTTCTAAGACTCCCACCTGGGATCATTGGTTGAAGGAATTGGAGAAAATTTTTGCCGGGATTAATTGCCCAGATGACCGGAGAGCCTCTATTGCTCAGTACTTCCTGATAGGGGAAGCATCTGAGTGGTGGGAAGCCATCCGGCCTATAGATCATGATGCTAACTAGACATAATTTAAATTGATGATGGAAGCTCAGTACTTCCCTCGTCCTATGAGGGAAGCCAAAGTTCGGGAATTTTTCTCTGCACAACCTTCAGATGTACCAGTATCTCAGGCAATTAAGACGTTTAACCAGCAGCTGGCATTTGTTCGACATCTGGTCAGAATAGATGCAGAAATGATGATCCATTTTGATATGAGAATGAAACCAAAAATCCATAGGTACATGTCCAGTTTGAATGTACCACTCTCCGTCAATACCAGGATAAAGCATTGGCGTATGAAATCAAGGAAGCAGCAATGGAGAAGTTTGCAGAATTCAAGAAGCAGAAAGTCTCCAGTAGTTTCACGGAGCACAAGAGTAGTGGGCCCCGCAAGGCCCAGTCATCCTTTTATTCTTTCAAGAAACCTCCGCACCCATATAAGAGCGGAAAGAACTTTGGAGCAGCATTATCCACGATGGATGTAACCAGGAAGTAGGGCTGGGATAGTTCGGTTTCTTGAAAAAAAAGCAAGGAACCGAAGTTCCAAATGTGTTATGTAATTCGGGTTCGGTTCCTGACTTTTTTCTCCAGGAACCGAATTTCTAGGAACCGAAGTAATTTTACCAAAAACCGAAAACCGAACCAAATTTACAACCCGAAATTTTCGAAATAACCGAAAACCCAAATTTTTTCACATTACTTGATTAATTTTCGAAATAACCGAACCAAATTTTTTCTACTTTAAATAACCGAAATTTTTAAATAACCTAAAACCCGAAATTTTCAAAATAACCTAAAACCCAAATTTTGTTCTTATTGTCACTAATTTCGGGTAGTACGGTTATTGAAATTTTAAAATTACAATAACCGAACCCGAACCCGAAATTTATTGCAGGACCCGAACCCGAAATTTATAAATAATTTTTTTCTTAAAACCCGAACCGAACCGAACCGAAATGTCAATTTCGGTTCGGATCTTCGGTTATTCGGGTCCAAAGTCCCAGCCCTACCAGGAAGTGCTTTAACTCTGCCCAGACGGGGCACTATCGACGAAATTGCCCCTTACCTGATGTGACTTGTTTTGATTTTGGTCGAGAGGGACATCGTTCGGTGTTCTGTGAAGAGGCGGCAAAGTCTTTTAGAGCCTGTACACCACAGACAGTTCATAAGGAAGCCAGTATCCAATAGACGCAACAAAGTGTTCAGATGCCTCAGAATTTTGGTCGCGGACGCAGCAGAGGACAGTGGGACCGAAAGGGGACATCGAGTGTTGGATCCGTTCCCCCACGTATGTATGAGATGAGGAGAACAGACGATCAGGATGCTGCTGTCGCATCAGGTACTGTTCAGATCCTTTCCCAGTCGGTTAACGTTTTATTCGATACAGGAGCTACGCATTCTTTTATATCCTTGTCTTGTGTAAATCATTTGAATATTTCTGGTATTCATAATTGTGAACCTTATGTTGTGGGTTTACCGAGTGGAAAGAGGATTGTTGGAAACTTAGAAACTAGAGATTTCCCTGTATCATTTGGAGGCAGAGAGTGGCCCTCGAATTTGATTGTGATAGAAATGCAAGGAGATGACCTGATACTCGGAGATGATTGGCTTAATCATATTGAGCTGTTGTAAACTACCGAAGGAGAAGTATATCAGTGATAGTTGATGATGGTTCCGAAATACTATTTGAAGGATGGAAACCAGGAAGCTCTGGAAATATTATCAAGGCGATGAAAGCTGTCAAATTGTTGAAATAGGGCTGTACCGGATACTGGTGCTACGCAATGAAGAAAGAAGATGGAAAAGTAGAACTCTCATCCAATCCTATTGTGAATGAATTTGCGGATGTGTTTCCTGACGAATTGCCTGGACTACCTCCACGACGGGATGTAGAATTCACCATCGAACTGGAACCAGGAGTTGCACCAATTTCTAAGGCGCCGTATCATATGGCACCTACTGAGATGTATAAATTGAAGAAGCAACTGGAGGAGTTACTGGACAAAGGCTATATCCAGCCAAGCGTTTTGCCCTGGGGAGCACCAGTTCTTTTTGTCCGGAAGAAGGATGGATCGCTTCGACTGTGTATTGACTATCGAGAGCTGAACAAGATGACGATTAAGAACAAGTATCCGTTGCCACAGATTGATGATTTGTTTGACCAGTTATAAGGATCAACCGTGTTTTCTAAGATCGATCTGAGGTCGGGATATCATCAGTTGAGGATTAAGGAATCCGATTTTCCAAAATCAGCGTTCAGAACTCGCTACGGACACTATGAGTTTGTAGTGATGCCGTTTGGTCTCACTAACGCACCTGCTATATTCATGCAATTGATGAACCGAGTGTTCATAGAGTATTTGGACAAATTTGTGGTTGTGTTCATTGATGACATTCTGGTGTATTCTAAGAGCCCGGCAGAGCATGCACAGCATTTGCAGATTGTTCTAGACCTTTTGAGAAACGAGCAATTATACGCCAAACTTTCTAAGTGTGAATTCTGGCTAAAGGAGGTTATGTTCCTCGGCCATGTGGTATCAGCTGAAGGAGTCCGAGTAGACCCTCAGAAAATCGAAGCAGTTATGGATTGGAAGCCTCCAAAGAACGTGAAAGAAGTCCAGAGTTTCTTAGGACTTGCTGGATATTATCGTCGGTTCATGGAAGGGTTTTCTAAAATTACCCTCCCCCTTACTCGACTACTGCAGAAAACTCAAAAGTTTGAGTGGAATGAGATGTGGCAGAAGAGCTTTGATGAATTGAAGAAGAGAGTGACGACGGCACCGATTTTAGCACTTCCACAGGGAACTGGAGGATTCATGGTTTACAGTGACGCTTCGAACCAAGGTCTTGGGTGTGTATTGATGCAAAATGAGAAGGTGATCGCCTATGATTCACGACAGCTGAAACCTTATGAAGTGAATTACCCAAACCATGATTTGGAACTGGCAACTGTAGTTTTTGCTTTGAAAATCTAGAGACATTACCTGTACGGGACTCACTGTCAAATCTTTACGGATCACAAGAGTCTTACATACATCTTCAGTCAGAAAGAGTTGAACATGCGGCAAAGGAGATGGCTGGAACTGATTAAGGACTACAACTTGGAGATTATTTATCATCCAAGAAAAGCAAATGTAGTGGCCGATGCACTCAGCCGCAAGCTTATTTCTATTCAGATGCTGGAGACTCTAACCTCCCAGTCCAGCATTCAACGAGAATTGATTCGCAAAGGAATTGAAGTATGGTTGCAAAGAGTCCAATGACAACTGTGTGTGATGGAAATAACTTCGTCGTTAACCGAAGAAATCAAATCTAAGCAAGTAGATGATCCTCTGATGATTCAGTTACGTGATGAAGTGATCAAGGGAAAGGCCCCAGGATTTGTAATTCATTATGATGGAGTATTGAGATTCCAGAGCCGACTTTGCGTTCCCGATATCGATGTCCTGAAGCAGACAACTATGAAGGAAGCTCACAGCATGCCCTATTCTATCCACCCGGGCACCAGCAAGATGTATAAGGACCTGAAGCAAAACTTCTGGTGGGGCAACATGAAGAAAGATGTAGCGGATTTGTCTCGAAATGTTTGATTTGTCAGCAAGTTAAGATCGAGCATCAACGACCTGCCGGAATGCTGAAGCCGCTCCTGATTCCTGAATGGAAATGGGAGGACATATCGATGGACTTATCACTAATATGCCGAGAACCAAGACAAAAATGAACATGATTTGGGTGATAGTTGATCGTCTAACCAAATCGGCTCATTTTCTAGGCATTAAGGACACGTGGGGACTCGAGAGGTTGGCACGAGTATTTATTTCAGAGATAGTTTGATTGCATGGTATGCCGAAGTCCATTATTTTTTACCGAGACGGACGTTTTGTGTCTCATTTTTGGAAAGCAGTTCATAAGGCTTTGGGAACCGAATTGAACTTCAGTACAGCTTATCACCCGCAGATAGACGGATAATCCGAGAGGACTATTCAAATGGTGGAAGACATGCTAAGGGCTTGTGCCTTAGATTGGTCAACTGATTGGGAAATTCATCTGCCGTTGATTGAATTCACTTACAACAATAGTTGGCATGCTTCCATTAAGATGGCACCGTTTGAGGCATTATATGGGAGGAGATGCAGATCGCCCCTATATTGGGATGATTCATCAGACTTGATCGGGACGGAACCGGAATTGACCGTACAGACACGAGAGAAGATAGCCTTGATTCGTGAAAGGTTGTTGACCGCCCAGAGTCGACAGAAATCTTATGCAGACGTACGCCGTCGCCCATTGGAGTTCAGTACTAGAGATCACATACTTTTAAAGGTTTCTCCTACTAGGGGAATATTTCGTTTCGGAAGAAAGGGGAAATTGAGTCCGAGATATATCGGACCGTTCGAAATTCTTGAGAGAGTCGGAGAGTTGGCTTACAGATTGGCATTACCGCCGTCATTGAGCCATGTTCATAATGTGTTCCACGTATCCCAGTTACGGAGATATATACCGGATCCTAGTCATGTCATTGATTACGGCGAGATCGAAGTCACTCAGGATGGCACGTTTGAAGAGAGACCGATCAGGATACTCGAGAGCCGAGTTAAGCAATTGAGGAACAAGCCAATCGTTTTGGTCAAGGTTCAGTGGTCGCGCCACGGAGTGGAAGAAGAGACTTGGGAGAGGGAAGATAGCATGAGGTCCAAATATCCAGAGTTATTTTCGTCTTGAGTTTTGGGACGAAACTCCTTTTTAGTAGGAGAGTATGTAATATCCGGATTTATTTTTGAGTATTTCATTTGTATTTGAACCCTGTATCATTCGGAATTGTGATATCGATAATCGAAGTATGATATTTCTCGTATTTGTATCCTTGTGAACGAGTATGGAAACATGTAAATTTTCCCATGCAAATACGTGATAATGTACGTTAACTAGGAAGCCTAACGTACGTTATCTGTCTGTGTTAGCGTACGCTACGAATGTAGCATAGCGTGCGTTAACCAACGAATAATTGAGCTAGGCGGCTAGCACATGCGCCAGCCGGACATGGGTCCGGATAAGATTCCTGCGGATGAACCTGGACACCTTTTTAAGTCAAAGGGCATTAACATACGCTAAGGATAGGATGTAGCATACGCTAATAATATTGGTTATGTACGTAGCATGGTCAGTGTAGCATACGTAATGAAGTTCAGATTGAGGACAGTTAACTATCAGTGACGATAGCGTACGCTTAGGATGTCAGTGTAGCGTACGCTAATTAGCTAACGTACGTTATATGTGGAGGCTAACGTACGTTAAGGTCAGAAAATTATAAATAAGACATCACCCCATTGAATTTCAGCTCATTTATTTCACTTAGCCTTCGACATACTTCGTGCCCAGAGAGATCCCAGCCTCCTTAAACACATATAGACCACCTTTACTTGATCATTGAAGATTGAATATCACTTATGCTTGATCATTGGAGTGGAGAAGCATCTTGGATTGGCACACAAGCAGCCGGAGTTGGATTTTTACCTATTGTCTCGGTGTTTTCTTCATCTTAAGGTATGTTATACTATCTCCAACCTTGAATTCGTGATTCTTAAGGATATGAAGATCATACTATCAAGATATTAAGTTCCATTGATGAATTATTCAACCAAACATCATGTTTAGAAGTTGGAATGTTTATGCTTAAGATATCGTCGTTGAAAACATCATAGTTGGAACCCTATCACGTCAAATGATGAGAGAAATATTCTGAGGTTGATATTCCGTATTGAATAACGTTGCCATATTGATTGAAGACTTTGAGTAAATATCACTTTTGATTAAACGGACTTAAGAAAGAATCATCGAAGGTTGTATCCTTTCTTATGAGTTGGAATTGTTAAGTTCATCTTTGAAACAAAGTCTGAATGTAATGATGATAATGGAATCGAGCGCATCAACCTTAGATAACCGAACTTCGCATAAGAGTTATAATCGAGATTGAATATGGTGTTGTGATGATATACGTATCCTTGAATTCGAAGATGTTATAATCCGTAAGATTATTTATAATTGTATGAGCATGATATGTATGGACATAACATACGTTAATCACAGAGGATTTTGTTAGCTTCATCACAATCGAGACAGCCGTCTGCCCAGTGAGAAACTGTCATGCATGTTTAGCGTATGCTAAACTATGTAGTTAACATACGCTATCGGGCTTAGTTAACGTACACTACGTTTGGTACGTAACGTACGTTATATCATCAGACGAGTCAAGTCGACTGATCAGAGAGGAACTGTCAATACATGGTTAGCGTACGCTAGACCTTGTCGTTTACGTACGCTAATGAGTAGGCTTAACGTACGCTACCAAAGGTACATAACGTACGTTAAGCAAGTCAGACAGGTTACATTTTATGAACTTCCTACCGTAATTTGGATTGTTAGATGTTCGTACGACTTGAGATGAATTCTATATTATTTCTTTTGTTAAGGTTCGAGCTTAGCAACGTGATTGATCAAAGGGAGCGACCTTCGAGCATTTTGATATTCGTGGGAGTATTATTCTTGTCATCGAATCGAGGCAAGTACCTTAATTGTTCTATGTATTGATGTTATACATATTGTTGTGCATATAGGTCGTTGATGTATGTCCACCTCGTGTTGGTCCGACGGGATCATCGGGGGATCTATGCTAGCGTGCGCTGGATCATCGGACGGGTTTTTCCACCACGGGTTGGCCTGACGGGATCATCGTGGGTTCTAGGCAGTGAACGCTAGATCGTCGGAATAACCATGTGTATGTTGTGATATCATATTGTGATTATCATATGTGTATGTTATTTATGAGTTTCTCGTAGGAGGAGACTCGTTGGTATTTTGTCATTCATGTTGTTATTATTCTTCGTGAGATGTTGAATAATATGTTGTGGTACTTGTACTAGCATCATTTTGCTAACCCCTTCGGGGGGAACATTTGTTTATGTTCAGGATCCAAGAGAGCAGGGAAACAACCACTGGAGCTGCATGACGACGAGGGTTCAGAGTGATGTTCCGACCGGGTTTATTTATCTGTTGATGGTGTTGTTTTAATAAGTACTCGAGTATGTCGTCGTTTTGTGATGATTTGGATTTGGTGATGTATTATTACTCTTCTTTTGGATATTTGTATCCTCAGTATTGGCCATAACTATTTGTATTTTATTTCAGTTGCTTTCATACGTTGTTGTCTGTTATTGTCTTTTTACTTCTTCAGCCTTGTAAATTCTTATGTAAAGGATTTACGGCGCTGTAATATTCCTGAATATATCGGGGGTGTTACATGAATGAAAAAGTTTTAAACCGTTGTGAGATAAACATTATTTATTCATAAAGTATTCATGGTTAAAGCAGCATTTATTGCTGATAGGACACCATTTAATGCAGTCGGAGAGAGACAAGTTTGAATGCCCTGAAGAGCATTTAATGCAAAGCCAAAAAGAATATCTGCAGCATTATATGCGATCTAGTTTAATTCAAACATTCAGTAGCTGTCAATCAGAGACGTCAACATCTCACCAACCAGCAACGGCTACATTTATAACGGATATATTTCCAAGGTTATAAATAGCCCCAAGCAAGAGGACATTGCTCACCCAATAAGACTGAGATTCTTCATTCTCGCACATACATCTGAAAGATTAGTCTAAGAATCTATATATTAAAGAGCAGTATATTTTGTGAGCATACAGCAGTATTCAAGGCAAGAAATATACTAAGTCCTCAATGCAAACAGCACAGCATACAGCGAACCCTCATCAAAGATATAGATGCTATTTGGATTCGTTCTACCTTTTACCGTTGAGATAATAATTAGCCCTGTGTGGATTAAAGTTCCTTGCGTATTCCGACCTGTGTGGGAAGAATAGCATTGAAAAATAAGCTTCGATCTGTGTGAGAAGAAACAAGTCGAAAGAGCTCAAACCATCGGTATTTCATGCTTTAATTACCTTGTACTGTGTGATTCTACAGTGTGATGTTGCTTTTTATATTATGTGATTTCATTTTAAGTGCTATTGCGATACAATTGTGTGATGTGAATAGAACGGAGGTGATGTACCTTGATGCCGTTGGACAATCATCGATGCGAATATGATGGTGGCCAATGTCTTGTTCCCCGATGAATTGTTGATGAGTGAAAAGGGTGGTCGCACCGAGATGGTTAAAATGTGATATATGACTAAGGTACTGAGTGGCTAACGTACACTATAAGATATGCATAACGTATGATAAATTCGTAACATTACGTACGTTAACATAACTTGGTTACGTACGTAAGGGCTGAGTTGGTCTTCCAATCAGAATCTTTCTTTTGACATGGATTGGGGTACTTTCGGCGGGCTAGATGACAAACGAATCAACTGCTCGTAGTGTACGCTAATTGCCAAACTTAACGTACGCTATGGTCGGGTGACTTACGTACGTTATGGCACCCTACGTATGTAATAGATGGGGGCATTCCAGGCAGTAGCCTCTGGACGGCCCTTACGCACGTTAAATGGAGGGCATTACGTACATAAGCCCTGTTACGTACGTAAAGCCTTGAGGCATAACGTACGTTATCGTGATCGAGTGTTATAAAATAACACTTCCTCATTCATTTCTCTCAACCTAAAACCTCTTGAGAAACATCCTTGAAGCTTTCTTCCGACCGTTACACGATTCTTGACCTCCCAAATCACTTGTATCAACATAGAGGAAGGGATTAATCAAGCTCTGGAGAAGATTATCTTGGTCAATCGATCCACTCTTCGTTCCTCCTCGTGGTTCTTCGTCGGATTGTCATCATTCCTCATTGTTCCTCCTCTATTAAAGTAAGACTATCAAACCTTGAGGTTATCTCTTTAATGTTGTCATTATGCCTATTGGATTACGGGTATTCGGGTAGCTTGCTAACTCTCGTAGACAATCTAATCGGACGAACTTGTAGTAATCAAACTATCATTGCACGTATATTTCATTTCCAAGCATCTCGTTATATTAATCGTATGCGATAATCCCCATCTCAATCAACCTTGGTAATGTAAAACTTGACGAATCAATTGTAGTAGAAATTGCGTAGGAATTCGTCACCGTATGTTAAACTAGTCGTAACCCACGTTTGCCATATGATTGTCAACGTTAAATTAACTAGGAGGAATCAATTCGATAGTATTATTATCATTGAGAATCAACCATTGAAATCATTGTGTAAAACGGTAACCCATCGATTGAAGTACTCAGAATAGAGAATTGAATTAGTAGTTATGGAGTTCAATTATGCTATGGTCGATTGTTGCTAACCAAAATGATGATTGGGGATAATCTTGTTGAGCAAATTGTTATAACAAACGTTAATCATAGAATTGAACGACATAATAATATGTATTGCTTGAAACTTAGAAGCACGATATTAATTTTGGCGAAATCGAACTAAATTAAGAATTCAGTTAGGGGAGGGAAGGGGAAACTAGTTTTATTCATCTTTATCCGTACGAGATTTTAATCGGGGATTACGTGATTAGGTTAAGTTTGATCGGTCGTGGGAGTCCAAGTATCATAAGGCACTTACCGTCGGACTAAAGGCAAGTAAAGTCTCGCTCGAGAAATGTTAATCTTGTGGCAAAGTTCGTAATACATGAATGTGCCATTGTGTGACGAATACCGACGATTGTCTTTCTCTAGAAAATGTGTTTTGAATGGGCCGATGTGTTGGGGATAAAACCTTAATGGTACCCGCGTGGAAATGTGTTGAGGGATAAGACCTAAGAAGGGCACCCACGTTCCGGGGTATTCCTATATGGAAACTTTCGTGACCCTTGGTTGTGACCTTGGGGTTTATGTGTTAAAAGGAGAAAGACATCGTCGGTTATACTACGAATTATCTTCTATCTGTTATGTGGCATGGTGTTGATAAATTGTGTATATCATTGCAACTTATTATTATTGATATTCATTCTCTGGCCCCGGTCTATCTGGCTTGATTCGTTGTGCCAGGTAATTTTGTTGAATATGTGCAGGACATTCCCAAGGGGTCCGGTCAGGCTTGAATGGTGTTGGGATAAAGTCTTGCCGCCGCATGATTAATTTCGAAACTTATGTTTATGTAATAATCGCACCTTGAATTATGTTCTTTCAAAACATTCCGTCTTACGTCATGTAACTGTGGACTCATTGTTTTTTAGTAATTTCTTTAAAATATTTTTTTCCCAAAATAGCCTTGTGGGTCCCGCTCGGGATTCACGGCACTGTAATGCCCCGAGAAATTTTGGGGGTGTTATAGAAAATGGTATCGGAGAGGTCGGTTCTGTTGTAAAAGATTTTGAAAAATTTCTCCTTATTTCCAGCCCAACACCCCAAGCGACCGTAACTCTTCATGGAATGCAAAGTAAGTAATGTGTGTGTTTTCTGTTTGGATACAATATTTAATTTACAAGAGATAACTGTGTGTTGAACTGGCCTTATATTAATATTGACTGTAATGGCACGCTGTGGAGCTAGGAGGATAGTAAACGAGGCTCAGGGTTCCGCCGTGACCCAGAATGAGAATAGGAACACTGCCGAGACCGTTTCGGCTGGGGACCAGCCGCCGCTAATTAATCAAAATGATCATGAGGCAGAACGCCAGAAATATAACCCTGGAGGCATGGACCCAGCCTTCATTCAGGCCCTCGCCCAAGCTATTGCCATGGGAATCGCTCAAGTCAACCAGGCAGAACGGGTATCAATGTCATCAATGTCGCTCAACCCAAACTGCTCGTGCACGAGACTTTTTCATTGCCAGACCACAGAATTTGCCAGTAGCGGAGATCATTCGGGCCTACCGTACCGAGCTAAGTTACGTCTCATAGATGGTTCCATCAGAAGATAAACGAATATGTCACCTTGCGTAGAGGTTGCCGGAAGATGTACAACGCTATGCCGCCGGATTCCACTGCACAACTCTGAGGGCGTATGAAGATGTAGTCACAGTATATGCCGGTACTGTTGTTAACACTGACACCGGACATAATTCGAAGAAGCAGAAGACATCTACTCAGTCAAGGAAAAACAACAAGACGAACTCGGGGTCCGTATCTTCTTTTAAGTCAGCAGTTTTGTACCAACAAAAGGGTGCATCCGATCGGCCTTACCGTAAAGACTGCTTCAATTGTGGCGTATATGGACATACCAAGGACCGGTGTCACAAGTCAGCTACCAAATGTTTCTCTTGTGGAAAGAGTGGACACATGTCTCGTTACTGTTGGCGAGCCAATACTGCACCGAACTCAGCTATCATCAGAGTCAACAAGGCTCTATGAAATCCCCTAGGGCACCTATCATTTCCAACTACCGAGCTCCATCCCACCAGACTCAACCACCACCTCATGGTGCCGGTCGAGGCCATAGGCGCAGTGGGGTCAATTCATCCTTTTCGGAGTCGTTACCGTCCCATGTATTTGAACTGAGGGCCACGGATGGTCAGTCCGCGCCAGCTATCTCAGGTACACTTCTCGTTAACGCCTGGCCTGTTCATGTACTATTTGATACTGGAGCCATGCATTCATTTATATATGTGGAATGTGTTGAATGTTAAATCTTGCTTATGTGCCTTGTGAATCCTTTACTGTTAAGCTACCCGAGGGTAGTAGAGTGGGCAGAAATCTAGAAGTTCGAGACTATCAGATTCGCATTAATGATCATCGTTGGACTGCAAATCATATGGTATTCCCGCTTGAGAATGAAGATATCATTTTAGGTATGGACTGGATGCCTTTGCACAGGACGATACTGGATACCTACCACTTGACTATTTCCATCATGGCTTACGACGGTACCACGCATGTTATCAAAGGTCGAGAACACTTCAGTACGAAAGGGTCTCTCAGTCTTCTTGCATCTGAAGTTTCCTGTAACTCTCGAGAAATGTACTATTGGTGTTATGTTCTACAAGAGGATACATCCCAATTTTTGGTCGTGAACATCCCAATGGTGAATGAATTTCTAGACGTCTTTCCCGATGAACTAACAGGGCTGCCGCCGCACCGAGAAGTTGATCTCTCCATTGAACTTGAGTCGGGGACGAGACCTATTTCAAAATCTCCTTATAGGATGGCACCGGCCAAGATGAAAGAATTGAAGATTCGGCTCAAAGATCTGCTGGAGAAGGGATTAATCCGCCCGAGCACCTCGCTGTGGGGCGCGCCAGTACTCTTTGTTAAAAAGAAGGACAACTCTCTACGCTGGTGCATTGACTACAGAGAACTAAACAAGGTTACTATCAAGAATCGTTATCCACTTCCCAGGATCGATGATCTCCTAGATCAATTACAGGGGCGACTGTGTTTTCGAAGATTGATCTACCGTCTGGATATCACCAATTGAGAATTCGGGAGGATGATATACCAAAGATTGCATTTCGATCGAGGTATGGACATTACGAGTATATCGTGGTATCGTTCGGTTTGACCAATGCCCCAGCTATTTTCATGGAGTTGATGAATAGAGTTTAAATCGATTTCCTCGATAAGTGAGTCGTGGTTTTTATTGACGACATCCTAATTTATTATCGAAGCCGAGAGGAATACAAAGAACATTTGAGGCAGGTACTGAGCGTGTTGAGGCAACACCAACTTTACGCAAAACTTTCCAAGTGTGAATTCTGGATGCCGGAAGTAATTTTCCTCGGACATGTTGTCTCAGTAGAAGGTTTTAAGCTCGATCCACAAAAGATCGAAACGATAATGAGTTGGGAACCGCCGAAGAATGTCAAGGAGGTAAGGCGTTTTCTAGGATTGGCGGGTTATTATCGAAGATTCTTGGAGGCTTTTTCCTGTATCGCTAGACCACTAACGAAACTACTAAGGAAAAGTACCAAGTTTGTATGGACTATGGACTGTCAGAAGAGCTTTGACGAGCTCAAGAGGAGGCTGACTACTGCTCCAGTGTTAGTGTTACCACAGGGAATGGAAGGATTCATTATATATACGAATGCATCTAAGCATGGACTGGGGTGTGTTTTCATGCCGAACGACAGAGTTATTGCATACGCATCCCGACAACTGAAGTCGTATGAAACGAATTACCCGACGCATGACTTAGAGCTAGCCGCAGTGGTACACGCCCTCAAGATTTGGAGGCACTATCTTTACGGAGTTACTTGCAAGATTTTCACGGACTGTAAGAGCTTGAAGTATATCTTCACCCATAGGGAATTAAACATGAGAAAGAGGCGCTGGTTGGAACTAATCAAATACTACGATGTGAAAATCTCATACCACCCAAGGAAGGCCAATGTCGTAGCCGATGCTCTTAGTCGGAAAACTACACAAGAAGTAATGTTATCCAACATAACAGTTCAACCCGAACTGCAGCAAGACATTAGGAGAAGCGGTACTGAAGTATGGGTACAACGCAGGCAAAGACAATTGTGCTCAACCAATATACACTCATCCTTACTAGACGAGATATGTCTAGCACAAATGGAGGATTCCAAACTACGTGCCATCGGTGGGAGGATCGAATGATGAGATGTTTCCGACTATAAGATCCAGAGGGACTTGGTGAGGTTCAAGAATAGGATCTGCATTCCACAAAATGACGAGCTAAAGCAAACTATACTGAGAGAAGAACACTCCACCCCCTACTTCATTCATCCGGGAGCGAGCAAAATGTACAAAGATCTGCGAAAGAGTTTTTGGTGGAAGAATATGAAATGGTGTGTGGCTAGATTCATCGCCCGATGTATGACGTGCCAACAAGTAAAAATTGAACACCGCATACCAGCTGGAATCATGCAATCCCTACCCATTCCGGAGTGGAAATGGGAAAGCATATCAATAGATTTCGTCACCAAGTTACCAACGGCGGTGGGAGGAAGGGACACCATCTGGGTTATCGTTGATCGGATAACAAAATAGGCACGTTTTATTCTAATTCAGGAAGCAACCGAAACATAACAGTTAGCCACTATTTTCATCAGGGAGATCATGAGGCTGCACGGCGTTCCCTCGTCCATCATATCGGATAGGGACACCAGGTACGTGTCCCATTTTTGGAAAGTCGTTCATAAAGCTATGGGGACCCAGTTGCATTTTAGCACATCCTATCACCCTCAGACGGATGGACAGACCGAGCGCACGATACATGTTGGGAGTATGCCCTCGAATTCCACTCAGAGGATGTTGAGTGAGGGCATTGTACTTGTTATTATGTAAATCATTAATATAAGGCAATGGATGTTTATTTATTTACTGGTAGTTAATGGCATTCCTAACTCGTAAATATACATATAGAAACTAGTCCGTGTATTTGAGAGCAAAACGTTCCACTCCTTATTGGATAAGGAGATCAGCACTGGAAAGGTTTATAGCTCAAATACTTAATCGTTCGCAAGTCGATGAAACTTGACTGGGCGTTAAGTTTATGTGAAGACTTGTATGACGTGTTCTTTGACAAGGAGAGTGCCTATCGAACACTAATGGTTAGTGGGAGCACACATTATAGGTATGCTAATTGGATTAGTATACTCGAACCGACTCACCCTCGATTCGTCACATGGATTTCACTTCGGGACAGTCAATGACGGAATCGTAAGGTTGTGATAGGTATTCGTGAACCTTCGACTTGAGGATTTAGTAGGGATGTGCTTGTGACGTCAATATTTTCATTAGAGTAGTTCGACCCTGTAAACCGGGAGGTGAGGGTCAACCTCGACGTGCGTCTTGACGGGCAAGTAGCAGGTCCTACTGAATACCAAGATAGATTCTTTCTCCCGTTAGTGAGCGGGTTATATGTCCTATGCGGTTATTGGCAGATGAGATCATAAGTCTTTGGCCAAAACATTGGAGCTAGTTGTATTGGATACACGAGAGCTCGATGATCTCGATTTGCATTAACGCATGCATAGCATCAAGTACAGATAGGGTTTGACTGACCGTGACCCTATAACTTGATCGGGACATTTGAAAGAAGGGTTTATACGTATACTGGTATTCACGACAAAATGATTCTTGAATGATCCCATCATTCTTTCTCAATTGGGGTTGACGACGGAATGAATCGAGCTTATTCTCTCACTATGAATATTAGATATTGGATATCTAATTTATTGGGACATTGGATGTTTAAATTGATTTATTGGATAAATTAATTTATGGCCTAATGAATTAAATAAATTACTGGGTGATTAATTTAATTCATGGATATAATTATTTCTTGGATAAATTAATTATGTTATTTTGTATTTGATATGTTTAATTAATTGAATTAATTAAATGATATAAATACATCAGAATGGAATCGGAGTTTATCTGTTTGGACTCACGGGAGTCCGAAACGAACCGAACTCGTCCGATTTCTACACGGGCCTCCCCCCATTTCCAGCAAACTTCCTTTTAGACTCTTGTCTCCATTCTTTAATGGATGATAATTGTATTGGTGGGGTTGATTCTCATTAGCATGAGTTGTTACATGTGGGGAGTTGAATAAAAAGGAAAAAGAAGACAATCACTCTACACACAATTGGTTTCCAACGTGAGAGAGAGAGTGAGAGAGAGAGAGAGAGAGAGAGAGAGAGAGAGAGAGAGAGAGAGAGAGAGAACTTTTCTCAAAGTCTTCATCATCTTCTCCAAGTCTTCTTCCATTTTTCTTCACAAGTTCTTGATTTTTCTTGGAGGAAAATTGAGAAATAAAAGAGAGAAAATGAGTTATACACTTAGAGTGCTATAATCACAATTAAAAGCATCATCACTTAGCTCTAGCCGTATCCTTAGAGGATATCAAGGTGATCATCGTTCTGATCGTTTCCCCAGCGCGTGACAAGTAGAGACGCGTATTTTCGGTGTTGGACCATCCAAGAGCTTGGAGCGGATTGGATCGTAAGGAAAGCAATCTAAAGCTTGGGGAATAGCTCAAGAGAATGACACCGTTTAATCAACGACTACAAGGGTATGTTTTCTCATATCCTTTGTGTTTCGTTTTAATATTCGTATATGTTGTGTCGAGATTTATACTTCTCAACAGGCGATCGACACAGAGACCGAGCGACCGAGCCAGAGCCAAATAAGACCAAGGCGGATTGGCCGATCGAAGATCCCAGGTCAAGTCCCAGTGCCGGGCGATCGACATCTAAGGCGATCGTCTCTTGGCACTTGGCGATCGACCCCTGGGGCCCCGCCAATGACGACCGCCTCATGCCACGCAAGTCCGGCATCCGTCTAGTCGGCGAAGGCAGAAGCTCAGGACAGAGACCCACGTGCAAATCCGGGAAAGGCACCACAGAACATGGATCATTGACCACAGCCTGTCAGCATCTTTTCACCTACCGACAGACCCGCCGAAAGGTGCACAGTGGGACCTCCCGGACAGAGACTCAGGACGCGTGCAGGCTCCTCATTGGACCGCACAGTTGGCTGCCAGCAGTAGCCGCAGACTTCAAGGCTGACAGCCCATGTGCTTAAAGACGATCGCCCCTTATTATATTACAAGGAAGGCGATCGCCCGTCAGAACAGGGAATCTCAGCTTCTATAAACAGAAGGCTGCCTACACTTGGAAAACTCTCTGCTTTTCCGGCAAAAAAAAACTCTCTGGCTTCTCATATAACTTGGCTTTCACTCTCTTGGAAAAAGTTATACACTTCAGACATCAGTTCATCTCTCACTCTCGGAACCTCTTAATCCTAAGACGGTCGGCAGAAACGAGAACAAGAACACACAAAGCTTCGCTCAAGAGCTAGATAACTAGGATCTTTTACACTCATTGTATTTGCATTCTTACATTAATATTTGTACTCAAATGTATTCTTATTAATAACATCTCGCGAGAGCATTCAAGCCCGGGCCTAACAAACCCGGCAAATCTTGTGTTATTTCCATTCCCTCGGACGTGCTCTCGCAATTTGCTGTTGCTCGACCATTCCAGCAATATTCATCTTCGGATAATATTTTAGGCAACAACAATTGGCACTAGAAGAAGGGGATCTACCCTCAATTTTTATTCCTACCGTCTCAAAGAACACTCACTGTTCTCCGGGGCATATACTTGAAGAGACACTCACTGCTCTTCAAAGAAAAGCTTTCGGAATCATGACTTCTGCCTCCACATCGAAGAAAGCCGCTGGCCGATCCGCCGGACGCCTCATTCCGATTCAATCCTAGCCCCGGCCTATGGCGGAGGGGAGCCGCGGCCACCCGAGACTCTCGATCCCGCCCCCGAGGGACGGCCCAAGCCTCTCACTCGATCAGTTCCAAACTTCGGAACAGATCAAAGAGGCCATGGCCATCCTTCAGGAGCGACGTAGAGCATTCGACGCGCCCGCTATAACCCCCTCGGCCAGCCACCGCGTGAGCAAGCAGAAGTTCAAGGGATTGCTGACCGAGCGATCGCCAGGGGGCCCCGATTCGTAAGAAAAGGCGTCCGCAAGGCAGGATACCTCCGTTTTCAGCTGCCTAGGCAGCGACCCATCTTGGCGACCGGGGCAGTCTGGCCCCAGCCACAAGATGACGGAGCCCGAGTCCGTCACTAGGAGTTCGGTGTACCCAACTTCCAGAAGGCAGGCCATCCATCTGGTTCCTCCTCGCCAGAGAGCCGAGATCGGCGATCGCGGAGTCAGGAGATCGGTACACGATTGCCTCGGCTCCTGCTCCGAAAGATGAACCACGAGCGACCATGCTACAGCGATGGCCGCGATGCAACGCCAGCTCGACGACATGAAGGTGCTCCTAGAAACTGGGGCAGGCGCCAATAGCAAGATCGCCGGGCCGGGCGAGCCACTCGCGGTCCATATCGAGCTCGCCCCCGTGCAGCGTAGGATCGCTCCTCCCAAAACACCTTTGTACGAGGGGAGGTCAGATCCCGAGACTCACCTGAGCAAGTTCCGGATCTACATGACTGGATGTGGGGCATCCGACGCGACCAGGTGCCAAATGTTCCCGCTAACACTGGGCGACCTGGCCCATAGGTGGTACATCACATTGCCGCCACGGTCCATCAGCTCCTTTGAACAACTGGCGAACAACTTCACATCATACTTCTCTACCAAGGTCGTTCGGCCAGAAGGTCCCCACCGCATGATGAAAATCAGGCAAGGGGAAGATGAGTCCGACGCAGACTACATCGATCGAGTAGATGAGATCATCCTCAACGGTGAGCCCGTAAGCGACGAGATCGCCCTCTACTCGGTCCTAAGGGGATTCGACAGTCTTTTGCCTATGTTCAGGAATCTTACGAAGGACATTCCCCCGACCTATGCGATCTTCCGCGCCAAGGCCGCAGACTTTCTGGCCAGGCAAAGGTTACTTTTCCACCTATGAATAACGCGATCGGCAACTGAACGACGATCATCAGTCTTCCAGCCTGATCGCCAGAATCAAGCAACATCTCCTAAACTGGAGGACTCGCCCGCCATCTGAAGTTCACCATCTAATGTGATGGACTAAGGCACGAGATCGCCTCCCCCGCACAACGTACACCGTCGAAGGTCGGCATCTACATGACGATCCGAGGTAGAAGAGTGCAGCCATGGTCCTGGTAGTCGATGGAACCGACTGCTTTGGCCATGCAAGGTTCCTTTGGGTTGAGATCGCTCGCCCTTCGTTTAAATACGAGGCGGGCGTAGCCGAAGGACTCTCCAAATAAATCAATGGACACGCTCACCCGCCCTCAAAGGTTCATCATCTAACTTGGTGGACCCGGACAATGCGACGCGTCCCTACCCCCGTCTCAACGTACACCTTCGAGGGTCGCCATCTTCATGGCGGGCCGAGGTGGAAGCAGAGCTAACAAGCCGCGGACGTGGAGTCGATTAATCCGACGACGCCCCGCGCAAGGACTCCTCCAGACCAAGACCGCACGCCCTTCGTTTAAATACGAGGCGAGGCGCAGCCTAACGGAGGACCCTCACAACAAAATGAGTCACGAGACAGACAATGTCGCTCGCGCATAAGACACGGTCATGGAGTCGGTCCATCGAACTCCGCGATTGTGCACGGTTCCTCAACGACGAAACAATCAGCTTTCTACGAGGGATCGGCCAAAATTGTTTATTGCAGGTACAAGACCGAAGATAGCTCGCCAATCGATCAGATCGCCCAAGTCCGAAACCAAAGTCCGCCAAACTACGGGTCGCCCGTCTTTATCCTCAACGATCGCCAGAACCACCTCACCCCATGTCTTCAACATCGGAGCAAGCTGGGGGGCAATTGTTGTGTCGAGATTTATACTTCTCAACAGGCGATCGACACAGAGACCGAGCCACCGAGCCAGAGCCAAATAAGACCAAGGCGGATTGGCCGATCGAAGATCCCAGGTCAAGTCCCAGTGCCGGGCGATCGACATCTAAGGCGATCGTCTCTTGGCACTTGGCGATCGACCCCTGGGGCCCCGCCAATGACGACCGCCTCATGCCATGCAAGTCTGGCATCCGTCTAGTCGGCGAAGGCCGAAGCTCAGGACAGAGACCCACATGCAGATCCAGGAAAGGCGCCGCAGAACATGGATCATTGGCAACAGCCTATCAGCATCTTTTCACCTACCGACAGACCCGCCGAAAGGTGCATAGTGAGACCTCCTGACAATGACTCAGACGCGTGCAGCTCCTCATCGATCGCACACTGCCGCCAAGAAGACCGCGGACTTCAAGGCAGACAGCCCATGTGCTTAAAGACGATCGCCCCTTATTATATTACAAGGAAGGCGATCGCCCGTCAGAACAGGGAATCTCAGCTCCTATAAATAGAAGGCTGCCTGCACTTGGAAAACTCTCTGCTTTTCCGGCAAAAACAACTCTCTGGATTCTCATATAACTTGGCTTTCACTCTCTTGGCAAAAGCTATACACTTCGGACATCAGTTCATCTCTCACTCTCGGAACCTCTTAATCCTAAGACGGTCGGCAGAAACGAGAACAAGGACACACAAAGCTTTGCTTAAGAGCTAGATAACTAGGATCTTTTACACTCATTGTATTTGCATCCTTACATTAATATTTGTACTCAAACGTATTCTTATTAATAACATCTCGCGAGAGCATTCAAGTCCGGGCCTAACAAACCCGGCAAATCTTGTGTTATTTCCATTCCCTCGGACGTGCTCTCGCAATTTGTTGTTGCTTGACCATTCCAGCAATATTCATCTTCGGATAATATTTTGGGCAACAACAGTATATACGTAGCTCGATCGATCCTCGTAGGGATTCGGATCCAATTAATTTTCATTTTACGGCTTCCACTGGGCCTTCGTTTTAGGTACCGAATCCCAACAGTGGTATCTGAGCATATGTCTTGCGATCGTATATATGATATTGGCATTTGGAATGCTTGATTAGATGGTGAATGATTTGGAATCATTTATAATCATAATTATAGTATATGTTTTTCGTTCGTAATAGTTGTATTTTTCGTAAGTTTATGTCTAAATATAAATCTTTAATTTCTGGGAAATATGATTTATATTGAAGATATGAATGTTGAAATATATTGATATTGGATATCTGGTCGAAAATGGAGCTCCGAATCATCGTCAGACGACTTTTTGAACAACGGGCAGGAAGCTGCCGGGCTGACCCGACCGTGTCAGGGGACACGGGCCGTGCCAGCCGGCCAGTCTCGGCAGACTATCGGGACGACCCGACCGTGTCAGGCGACACGGCCGTGTCTGGCCGGCAGGCTGTCGGGACAACCCGACCGTGTCATTTGACACGGCCAAGTCTGGCAGGATAGTCTAGGACACTGCCGACACGACCCGACCGTGTCAGGCGACACGGGCCGTGTTTGGCCGGCAGTGTCTCGGCCATGGCAGGCCAGTTTCGTCCCGGCTCAATTTTTTCGTGTATTCTTGAAAATTAATCTCCGGCATGTTAAATTGGATTTAATATGATTCAAATGATTTATGGTATTTCATTTTATAAGGAAAATTTGATTAATTGGAATATTTATGGGTGACCGAATTATTTGAACGTTTTTCATATTACCGATTGTGTGAATCGATTGGATCGATTCGAATTGTTTATATAGTATTTATTAGATGAATGCTTTTGAATGGGAATGTGGTTCATGGACTTAGTTTTGAATCGTTCGATTTTTATTCGATTGGGTTGTAAAGGCCGTTTGAGCCTATTTATTTTACTAGAATTATTTGTATCTAGGATGCAATTTTTCAATGTAAAATTTATATGTAATGACGAAGACCGGAGGAAGATCCGTTTTGAGAAGACGAAGATTCAAGACCTAAGACTTGTAATTAGATTATTAAGTTTTTTATTCTAGGAACGGTCCATGAACTATATGTTGGTAGCAACTAGGTTTTGAATGGTTGTTCATATTGTATGAATGCAGAAACGCGCTTAAATGGATTAATGTGCAAAGTGTAACATTAATCGCGAAAATTCTCCCATGACAAATTATTAAGTTTATAAGGTTTCAAGGTTTTTCTTCCCTCCATCGAGCTTTCGGGAAATTAAAATCCAAACCAGATGTGCTATGCTTCCGGGTTATCGGGGTAGTCGTTCGGGGAGGATGGATAAATTACTGGGAGCGCATTGGATGCCTTCGGTTGGAGCAAATTTTATCCCTAGAAACCTGATAGGTTGCCGGATAAGATTCAATTGTGAAACTGATTTGCATCGATGGTAGGTATAAACTTAACTTGTTCACGAACCATAAAAATCGTATATGTTGAGGGGAGTGAACAAGGGGAAAAAGAAGATCGAATCATCCATTATATGGGTTGGTGTTGGACACCACTTTATGAATATTAATAGACTAGAAACCTGTTCGGTTGCCCTCTATTAAGATTTATAAAGAACTCGATCGCCAATTTGAAGTAGAGCGAACCATACTTCCGGATTTCACATGGGAGTGTGTTATTCCGATAAAAATAGTGGGAGCTGGGTAACAAGAATAGAAAAGACCTTAATTCTATACTCAGATCATAATTGAACGAGTCACTAATTAATCTGTCGTACTTAAAGACATAACTCTCAATATGACAATGAATCCACTCGCAATTCTACTCGAAAAGAACACCTTGAACGGACCTAACTTTGTGGATTGTCTCCGCAATCTGATGATAGTCCTCAATATAGAGGCACTGGGATACGTCTTGGAAACGGACATTCCGGCGCCTCCGGTGCGGACAAGAGCCAATCAGGAAGAGATTGAAAACCACAAAAAGTGGGTTAAGGATGACGTAAAAGTCCATGCTTACATGATGGCTTCTATGTCTAATGAGCTTCAGAGAGCTTACGAGAAAATGACTTCTGCTAGGCAGATTCTATATCACTTAACCAAGCTTTATGGTGAGCACAGTCGAACTGCTAGATATGAGATATTCAAGCAACTATTCAGTGCAAGGATGAAGGAAGATGAGAAGGTTGGGGACCACGTCCTCAAAATGATATCCATGATCGAGAGATTGGAGGCTCTTGATTTTAAGATGGATACTTCTCTTCAAACCGACCTTATCCTACAGTCTCTCCCTGATTCCTTCTCACAGTTTGTTATGAACTTCAACTGCAATGAGATTGCATGTAACTTAGTTGGACTAATGAACAAACTCGTGACCGCTCAGTCTCAGATGAAGACTCCACGGATGAAGGAGTCTGCCCTTGTGATTTCCTATGGACCTCGGAGGTCTAAGAACAAGAAGAAAAAGACCAAGAAGCAGACGGGACCACAAGTCAAGGACTTAAAGGGAAAGGGCAAGGCCTCGATGGTTCCGAAGAGCAAGAAGGACGCTTGTCTCAAGTGCGGTGAGCTGGGCCACCGGGCTAGAGATTGTCCAATTCTTCATGGCACTTCAGGTACAGAAGTTTTAGTTTTGGAAACAAATTGTTCTGCTATTGTATTTTCTACTTCCTAGATACTGGATTCTGGTGCTAGTTCTCATATTTGTACCGTGAATCAGGATCTGGAACATAGTAGGAAGCTTGGAGATGGAGAAGTAATGATCACTGTCGGAAGCGGGCATAGTGTCGAAGCAACTGATAAGATCACTTCTTTTGGGTTTAGAATCCGGTTTTGTTTTGATTTTAGAAGATGTACTTGTTTTGCCCAAGGGACATAAAAACATTGTATCCATTCCGGTCATGGATCGGAAAGGCTTTTCATTTTTCATTGGTGATGGTTCCTGCAAAATTTATTTTAGAAATAAACTCGTGGGCACTGCTACATTGTTAAATGGATTATATTATCTAAACCTCAGTAACAAAGTCATTGTGAATACTATGACTAGGAAGCGTGGTGATGAAACCAATCAAGTTTTGAAATGGCATCTTAGACTTGATCATGTTGGTTAGACCAAGGTTTACAAAATGAAAAAAATATGGACTTATGGGTCCATTGGGATCGGATCCTTTCCTACTTGTGAATCTTGCCTTAAAGGCAAAATGACTAAGTCCCCCTTCACAAGGACTTTTGAAAGAGCCGCTGATAAACTAGGATTAATCCACACCGACGTATGTGGTGCTTTGGAAGCAGAACGTGACGGATATCAGTATTTCATTACATTTACAGATGATCATACTAGGTATGGTTATGTATACTTAATGAAACATAAATCCGAGGCCTTTGAGAAATTCCAGGAATTTAAGGCCCTAGTCGAGAAACAAACTGAAAATCATATCAAAGCACTTCGGTTGGACCGAGGTGGCGAGGATATGAGTATGGAGTTTGACAAGTTCCTGAAGGAACATGGAATAGTATCACAACTAACACCTCCATGCACTCCTCAGTTAAATGGTGTGTCAGAAAGAAGGAACCAGATCTTGTTGGACATGGTCCGTTCCATGCTGGGCTATACTGACTTACTGATTTACCTGTGGGGGTATGCACTCTGACTACTGCATATATCTTAAACAGATGTCTTTCCAAATCCGTTCCTAAAACTCCACATGAGATGTGGAGGGCAGGAAACCAAGTCTTAATCACATTAGGATTTGGGGGTATCCTGCCTATGTCAAGAAGACTAAAGTGGACAAAATGGAAGCGAGGTCCATGAGGAGACGTTTCATTGGATTCCCATCTGAGACGATGGGTTATCTATTCTACATGCCCAAAGATCGAAAGATCGTTATTGCTTTGCATGCACACTTACTAGAAGATGAGTTCATTCAGGAAGGCGGAGCAGGTAGAAATGTTTCTTTGGAAGAATATAATGAAACTCCTCAGGAGACACCTGTGCAAGAAATTGGAACCGAACCTTCTGTAACACAAGTACAACCACCTCGTAGGTCTAGTAGAGTGTCTCAAATTACCTGAGAGGTATAGTTTTATGCACTTGGAGGAACTGGGTTTCCGCGATGTTCCAGGTGATAAACAAGAGACCGACCCTCAACCAATGACCTAGCAATGGTGGATGTAGACTCCATAAAATGGACTGTAGCAGTCTTCATGTAGTTGGGACCTTCGTTTTGACGAGGCAGTCAAAGAGTTTGACTTCGTGCAAAATGAAGAGGAACCTTGTGTATACAAGAAGGTTAGTGGGGGCAAGATTGCATTCTTAGTACTATATGTGGATGATATTCTGCTAATAGGAAATGATGTGGGAATGCTCAGTTCTGTGAAAGCTTGGCTTTCGAGTAATTTCTCCATGAAAGACTTGGGAGAAGAGACCTATATTCTTGGTATTCGACTCTACCGGGATAGAGCGAGAGAACAATAGGTTTTTCCCAAGCCCTCTATATAGATAAGATCTTAAAGAGGGTTCCTTCCGATGCGAAATGGAATAAAATTCACGTTGAAGATGTGTCCTCATAGTGAGGAACAATGAAAGGAAATGAGTTATATACATATGCTCGGCAGTGGGTAGCCTTACATATGCTTTATTGTGTACGAGACCTAACATTGCGCATGATGGGAGCGTGGTAAGTAGGTTTCGGGCTAACCCAGTTCGGGAACATTTGACCGCCGTAAAAAACGTTCTCAAGTACTTTATAAGGACTAGAGATCTGGTTCTTATATATGGCGGTGGAGAACTGAATGTGATGGGATTCACTGTATTAGACTTCCAAGGACAGAAAGACGATTCTATGTCTACTTCTGGCTGCATTTACTTTTAATGGAGGAGCAGTATCTTGGCATAGTGCCAAGTATAGCGTGACTGCTGGTTCCACCTATTAGGCTGAGTATAAAGCGGCCTCGGAGACCTCCAAAGGAAGAATTAAGAAGTTACTGGGTAAACTTCACATGACACCTTGTACTACGCTGCCAGAGCGGTAGCACAGGCCTAGGAGTCGAGGTTTCATAATAGTACAAAATATATTGAGAGAGAGTATCATCTCGTAAGAGAATTTGTTCGCAAAGAGATACATTGTGCTGCATAGAGTAGATTCAGCCCACTACGTCGTTGATCCGCTGACCGAGCCGCATTCTCAGATTAGCTTGGAGCGTAATCTGGAGAACATGGGTATTAGATACCATAGTGTGTGGCATTGAGTGCAAGTGGGATATTGTTTGGAGTATGCCCTCGAATGCCACTCAGAGGATGTTGAGTGAGGGCATTATACTTGTTATTATGTAAATCATTAATATAAGGCAATGGATATTTCTTTATTTACTGGTAGTTACTGGCATTCCTAACTCGTAAATATATATATAGAAACTAGTCCGTATATTTGAGAGCAAAACATTCCACTCCTTATTGGATAAAGAGGTCGGCACTGGAAAGGTTTATAGCTCAAATACTTAATCGTTCGCAAGTCGATGAAACTTGACTGGGCGTTAAGTTTATGTGAAGACTTGTATGACGTGTTCTTTGACAAGGAGAGTGCTTGTCGAACACTAATGGTTAGTGGGAGCACACGTTATAGGTATGCTAATTGGATTAGTATACTCGAACCGACTCACCCTCGATTCATCACACGGATTTCACTTCGGGACAGTCAATGATGGAATCGAAAGGTTGTGATAGGTATTCGTGAACTTTCGACTTGAGGATTTAGTAGGGATGTGCTTATGACGTCAAGATTTTCATTAGAGTAGTTCGACCCTGTAAATCGGGAGGTGGGGGTCAACCTCGACGTGCGTCTTGATGGGCAGTAGCAGGTCCTACTGAATACCAAGATAGAATTCTTTCTCCCGTTAGTGAGCGGGTTATATGTCCTATGCGGTTATTGGCAGATGAGATCATAAGTCTTTGGCCAAAGCATTGGAGCTAGTTGTATTCGATACACGAGAGCTCGATGATCTCGATTTGCATTAATGCATGCATAGCATCAAGTACAGATAGGGTTTGACTAACCTTGACCCTATAACTTGATCGGGAAATTTGAAAGAAGGGTTTATACGTATACTGGTATTCACGACAGAATGGTTCTTGAATGATCCCATCATTCGTTCTCAGTTAGGGTACAGTGTAGGCCGCCAGGCTGGCTAGGTGGTGCTACTACTCTTTGGTTCCTCCCATTGTTGACTAAGAGGGACCTACCGAGTCGCGCAATAGGATTTACGACGGAATGAATCGAGCTTATTCTCTCATTATGAATATTAGATATTTGATATCTAATTTATTAGGACATTGAATATCTAAATTGATTTATTGGATAAATTAATTTACGGCCTAATGAGTTAAATAAATTACTAGGTGATTAATTTAAGTCATGGATATAATTATTTCTTGGAGAAATTAATTATGTTATTTTGTATTTGATATTTTTAATTAATTGGATTAATTAAATGATATAAATACACCAGAACAGAATCGGAGTTTATCTCTTTGGACTCACGGGAGTCCGAAACGAACCGAACTCGTCCGATTTCTACATGGTCCGCCCCTATTTCCATCCACCTTCCTTTTGGACTCTTGTCTCCATTCTTTAATGGATGATAATTGTATTCGTGGGGTCGATTCTCATTAGCATGAGTTGTTACATGTGGGGAGTTGAATAAAAAGAAAAAAGAATACAATCACTCTACACACAATTGGTTTCCAACGTGAGAGAGAGTGAGAGAGAGAGAGAAAAAACTTTTCTCAAAATCTTCATTATCTTCTCCAAGTCTTCTTCCATTTTTCTTCACAAGTTCTTGATTTTTCTTGGAGGAAAATTGAGAAATAAAAGAAAGAAAGTGAGTTATACACTTAGAGTGCTATAATCACAATTAAAAGTTTCATCACTTAGCTCTAGCTGTATCCTTAGATGATAGCAAGCTGATCGTCGTTCCGATCATTTGACCGGCTCGTGACAAGTAGAGACGCGGTGTTTTCGGCGTTGGATCATCTAAGAGCTTGGAGCGGATTGGATCGTAAGGAAAGCAATCTAAAGCTTGGGGAATAGCTCAAGAGAAGGACACTGTTTAATCAACGAATACAAGGGTATGTTTTCTCATATCCTTTGTGTTTCGTTTTAATATTCGTATATACGTAGCTCGATCGATCCTCATAGGGATTCGGATCGAATTAATTTTCGTTTTACTGCTTCCGCTGGGCCTTCGTTTTAGGCACCAAATCCCAACAATACAAACCTTAGAAGATATGTTGAGGGCATGTGTGCTCGATTGGGATAAAGATTGGGCTAGGCATTTGGGGTTGGTGGAGTTCTCGTACAACAACAGCTGGCATGCGAGCATAGGCATGGCACCATTTGAGGCCCTGTATGGACGAAGATGCAAGTCGCCATTATGCTGGGATGATGCTTCTGACACCGTGGTTACCAAGTTATATCTGATCCAGGAATCCATTACTAAGATCTCTATTGTTCGAAAACACATGCTCGCAGCACAGAGCCGACAGAAATCATATGCCGAAAACCAGCAGCGACCGTTGGAATTTGCAGTCGGGGATCATGTTTGGGTCAAAGTATCACCTATCCGAGGTATCCAATGTTTTGGTCAGAAGGGCAAGTTAAGCCCAAGGTTCATAAGCCCGTTCGAGATATTGGACTAGGTAGGGAAGCTTGCGTATCGATTACCCCTGCCGCTGCATCTGGATGGAGTGCATAACGTCTTTCACGTCTCTCAGTTAAGAAAGTATGTCTATGATCCGAGTCACAAACTCAATTTCGAAGAAGTGGAAATTTCCGACGATGCTACTTTTAGAGAGGTGCCGATTGCTATCTTGGATCGGTGTATGAAAACGTTGCGAAATAAAGTCATAGCCCTTGTAAAAGTTCAGTGGTCTCACCACGGCATGGAGGAAGCAACTTGGGAGACCGAGTCGATCATGAAGGAGAGTTATCCCAAGTTATTTTCTTAGTTTCGGGACGAAACTATTTTTAAGGGGGATGGTATGTAATACCATCAGTATTTCATGCTTTAATTACCTTGTACTATGTGATTTCTACAGGGTGATGTTTCTTTTTATATTATGTGATTTCATTTTAAGTGCTATTGCTATACAATTGTGTGATGTGAATAGAATGGAGGTGATGTACTTTGACGCCGTTGGACAATCATCGGTGCGAATATGACGGTGGCCAACGTCTTGTTCCCCGATGAATTGTTGATGAGTGAAAAGGGTGGTCATTCCGAGATGGTTAAAATGTGATATATGACTAAGGGACTGAGTGGCTAACGTACGCTATAAGATATGCATAACGTACGCTAAATTCGTAACATTACGTACGTTAACGTAACTTGGTTACGTACGTAAGGGCTGAGTTGGTCTTCCGACCATCTTTCTTTTGACACGGATTGGGGTACTTTCGGCGGGCTAGATGACAAACGAGTCAACTGCTCGTAGCATACACTAATTGCCAAACTTAACATACGCTATGGTCGGGTGACTTATGTACGTTATGGCACCCTACATACGTAAAAGATGGGGACATTCCAGGCAGTAGCCTCTGGACGGCCCTTACACACGTTAACTGGAGGGCATTACATACGTAAGCCCTGTTACGTACGTAAAGACTTGAGGCATAACGTACGTTATCGTGATCGAGTGTTATAAAATAACACTTCCTCCTTCATTTCCCTCAACCTAAAACCTCTTGAGAAACATCCTTGAAGCTTTCTTCTGACCCTTACACGATTCTTGACCTCCCAAATCACTTGTATCAACATAGCGGAAGGGATTACTCAAGATCCAAAGAAGATTATCTTGGTCAATCGATCCACTCTTCGTTCCTCCTCGTGGTTCTTCGTCAGATTGTCATCATTCCTCATTGTTCCTCCTCTATTAAGGTAAGACTATCAAACCTTGAGGCTATCTCTTCAATGTCGTCATTATGCCTATTGGATTACGGGTATTCGGGTAGTTTGCTAACTCTCGCAGACAATCTAATTGGACGAACTTATAGTAATCAAACTATCATTGCACGTATATTTCGTTTCCAAGCATCTTGTTATATTAATCGTATGCGATAATCCCCATCTCAATCAACCTTGGTAATGTAAAACTTGACGAATCAATTGTAGTAGAAATTGCGTCGGAATCCATCACCGTATGTTAAACTAGTCGTAACCCACGTTTGCCATATGATTATCAACGTTAAATTAACTAGGAGGAATCAATTCGATAGTATTATTGTCATTGAGAATCATCCATTGAAATCATTGTGTAAAACGGTAACCCACCGATCAAGTACTTAATAGAGAATCAATTAGTAGTTATGGAATTCACTTATGCTATGGTCGATTGTTGCTAACCGAAATGATGATTGGGGATAATCTTGTTAAGCAAATTGTTATAACAAATGTTAATCATAGAATTGAACGACATAATAATACGTATTGCTTGTAAACTTAGAAACACGATATTAATTTTGGCGAAATCGAACTAAATTAAGAATTCGGTTAGGAGAGGGAAGGGGAAACTAGTTTTATTCATCTTTATCCGTACGAGATGTTAATCAGGGATTACGTGATCAGGTTAAGCTCGATCGGTCGTGGGAGTCCAAGTTATCATAAGGCACCTACCGTCGGATTAAAGGCAAGTAAAGTCTTGCTCGAGAAATGTTAATCTTGTTGCAATGTTCGTAACATGAATGTGTCATTGTGTGATGAATACCGACGATTGTCTTTCTCTAGAAAATGTGTTAAGAATGGGCCGATGTGTTGGGGATAAAACCTGAATGGTACACGTGTGTAAATGTGTTGAGTGATAAGACCTAAGAAGGGCACCCACGTTCCAGGGTATTCCTGTGTGGATACTTCCGTGACCCTTGGTTGCGACATTGGGGTTTATGTGTTAGAAGGAGAAAGACAGCGTCGGTTATACTACGAATTATCTTCTATCTGTTATGTGGCATGGTGTTGATAAATTGTGTATATCATTGCAAATTGTTATTAGTGATATTCATTCTCTGACCCCGGTCTGTCTGGCATGATTCGTCGTGCCAGGTAATTTTGTTGAATATGTGCAGGACATTCCCGAGGGGTCCGGTCAGGCTTGAATGGTGTTGGGATAAAGTCTTGCTGCCGCATGATTAATTTATGATTTTCGAAACTTCTGTTTATGTAATAATCGCACCTTGAATTATGTTCTTTCAAAACATTCCGTCTTACGTCATGTAACCGTGGACTCATTGTTTTATAATAATTTCTTTATAATATCTATTTCCCAAAATAGCCTTGTTGGTCCCGCTTGGGATTCACGACACTGTAATGCCCCGAGAAATTTTGGGGGTGTTACACGATTACTCCTCATCATCGCTGCTAATAATCTCTATAATAGGAACATGGGGTCGCGGATCAATCCACGAAATAACATCATCATCGGACTCAATGTCCGCCATCATAACATCCTTATGTTCTCCGCGAGGTCCTTCTTTGAGCTCTCATCAGGAACTTCTTCTGGATCTTCCTCGGGATCCTCTTCAGGGTCTTCTTCAGTATCCTCCCCTGGGTCTTCTTCGGGATCCTCTTCTGGGTCTTCTTTGGGGTCTTCTTCTTCCGTAGAGTCCGAACTCCAATTTTCGGTTGGCATCACATCTCGAGCGTACATATCTAGTAAACGCCTGGCTACGAACTGGAAATCGTCTGTGGTCTCCCGCTCTTCTGGTGTTCTCTTATAGATTCCTGCCAAAGCTGGAAAATGAAATAACCCCAATCATCAGATAACTTTACCATTAGGTGGTTCAGCTATTGCGTGACAAAACCTTGTTTCCAGGACTGCAACCACTTGCTCAGCCTGTTGATGACATAATGCGGTGCATTTTTCGATAAATTCGGATCATCCCACAAATCATTGCGTACTAGAAGACGCGAATCAAACGTAGCAGGAATCCTGTTACGTGGTGTCATCCTATGTCTGACCATTCTAATAGTTCGCGCAAGTATATACATCATGTAAATAAATCGAAATGATGGATGCATGAATAATGATAGTTTTAAATTGAAATTTTGTACCGTGGACGGAGTGACAAAATGGCGATAGCTGAGGGCATATGATAAATAATGGGCCTAGAGGAAGGCAAAAACCAAACCTTCTCTCTGATACCACAATGTAACGCCCCGATTTTCCCAGTATATTTTTCTTTTGTGTCAGTCCTGATGAAAGTTATGGGCATATTTTTGTCATGATGTATGTTGTAGAAGGTGAATTATTGTTGGGTGATAAATTGTGTTTATATATATAGGTTTTAAAGTGCTTTAGTTGAATTAGGATTGTATATTAGGATATCATCAAGAAGTTTTTGATGAAGTGAAGAACTTGGAGAGAAGAACGATTAAAACAAGATTTCTTAATTATGGTTAATTTAGTTTAATCTTAGTTAGTTAAATTAAAACACAAGGCTAAATATAATTAATATAATAATAGTATAATAATAAATATAAAAATAGTAATTTGGTAATAATGATAATAATATCGGGAAATAATAGTGATAATAATAATAATATTAGTAATAATAAAACTAGTAATAATAATAATAATAATAATAACAATAATAGTAGTAGTGTTAGTATTATGCTTGAATAAATAATAACACTATTATTGATAATAATAATAAATAAGACTACTTGAAAATAACTGACAAGATGACTCAGGCTAGAATTTGTGATACGTCGAAATAAATTGGCTAAGACTTAACGAGATTAAATGGACCAAGTCTCATGACATGAAATTGGCGTGAAATAAACGTGAATGGATTAGGCATTGACTAATCCCATGAGTTTCTGAAAAGTAACTGACCATGCGTATAAATGAATGTTATAAACATGATTGAATTATGCATGAATTAATATTATAATAATATTAATTAAATGATTGCATATAAAAATAGCGGATATCACACATCTTCTTCACCATTATTGCATTAGAGCTCGACACATGGAGAGTATTTCGGGAATTATTATTCTCGTGTTGTGTCTTACCTAATACTGATTATACTATGTATCATATATGGTATGGATTTTAGATTCTTCTAAAGGTAGTAAGATTCTAATTGATGTCTTTCCTCGTAAGGAATCCTACGTATGAGAAGAGTTTCATTATAAAGCATATATAAAGGTCCGTCAATAGTGTTATCAATACCAGTGTCTACATCTTTTGCTACTACTGCTTTCTTTATTGTTTTTCCTGAAACAGATATCAATAATAAATAATAATGAATAATAAAATTAGATAATAACATCTGCAACAATAATAATAATAATTATTATTTATATTACAATAACAACAACAATTAAAATAATAATAATAAAATTATGTTAATGACAATAATTATATATAATATTATTGATAATATTAATATCAATAATAATACTCCTAGTAAGTAATGTATTAGAAAATAATATAAACAACAATAATAATTATTATTTATATTACAACAACAAAAACAATAATAATAATACTAAATAAATGATTATAATAATAATAATTAATAATTATAATATTGATTCTAAAGTTGAACTGAACTTAACTAAACTATACTGAATTGAATTGACGAGTTCATTACTAAATTTTATTTAATTAAAAATTGAATTAAACTGAACTATACTAAATAAGCCTAAAAATAGGGTCTTAGACTAGTAATTTAATAATCGGTGATATATGAGAGGTGAAGAACATCTTTATGGGATTTTCTACCGTCAAGTCAGAAAATCTTGGTCTGACATTAGGCCGGTACTAAAATTACATTTTTTTTTTCATATTTGTCGATTTCAGTTTGTATATTCTTCTTGTTAGAGTTGAATTGTGAGGGTTAAAAATCAATAAATATGAAAAAATATGTAATTTTAGTACCGATAATATAAGACTAAGTTTTCTTGATATGTCGATAAGAAAATACATCTTAATTATACTATAGAATTATTCATATTTATTGATTCTATTTTATATATTCTTCTTTTTGTGATTTACGCACCATCTTCTACACTGGAAAAGTGAAATAAGATTTTCGGGAATAAGGGTTTTTTGAGGTTGATAGATCGCCCCGCTTCGGGGCCTGGAATTTTTTGGATTTATTCTCGGCCGAGAACTTTGGCTAACTCTGGGATCTGTGGTTGTTCTTCTCCCGAACTGAACCGGGCTTTGGCAAGGGTTGAGTTTTGCCACCTGATCTGATTTTTAGTTCACTTTTGGGATTACCCGATCTGCAGCGATTCCGTTTTTCTGCTTTTCCTGCCATTTTCTGCTTTTCTGCTTTCCGTGTTTTGATTTTGGGTCTCGGTTTATGTCGAACTGGTCTCTGTTGGTCGGCGATTTGGGTTGTTTTTCTGATTTTTCTGTAAGATAATAGTGTGATTTTTAACTAACCCCTGAGCTTTGCCGTAACTTGCGCTTGCGCCACCCCAGGCTGCTGGTCATCTCTGGCCGGCGTATCGCCGGAAGAATAACTTTACACCGCGGCATTCATCCCTCTCCATCAATCTAACAGTAGTATTGCATTTTAGCTGTCTGTTTTGCAGGTTTCCCGTGCTGCTCTCAGGTGTCGTCGGCCTATCGATCGCCTTTTCCCTGTTCAGGAGTCGATCGGTCTTCAGCTTCCGCGGCTTCTCCCCCCTCGTCTCCAAGGCGTGTCGAAGTCCGGGAGCTGTACGGAGAGTCAACCTCTCTTTTGTTAGAGCAGCGTTCATCGAGAGTGAAGTAGCCAAATTCCGCTTAAGTAAGTCCCATGTGGATCAAGCCATGGGCTCAGGTATAGTCTCGAGCATTTTCGAATAATATGTTTTCCTTTGTATTTATCACACAAGATTCTGCTGTGCACTAAGCCGGGGGTCTTCACGGAAACAGCCTCCCTACCGTAATAAGTAGGGGCATGGTCTGCGTACATCTTACCCTCCCCAGACCCTGCTCTGAGCAGGATATACTGGGTATGTTTGGTTTGATTTGGTTTTGGTTTTTATGATTGAGCTTTGGGAAATGAAATTGATAAATATAAAAAAATATAAATCTGTTTGAGGAGAAAGCAAAAGAAGGCAAATCAATTGTATTCATAACACTGATAGAGGGGCCTTTATATAGGCATTACAATGAGAGTCCTTCCATACATCGGATTCCTAGATAAGGTAAGACATCTAATAGGATCCTACTACCTCTAGAAGGATCTAGAACCTTCCATCTATGTATCTACAATCAGTATTAGGTAAGACACATCACGGGAATAATAATTCCCGGAACACTCCCCCTGTGTCGAGCACTAATACAACAATGGTGCAGAAGATGTTGCCTTCGTAAAAACCTATTCCAAGCCAAAAACAAAACCCCATGGGAAAAATAAAGGCTTGATGAGGAAAAGATTGCAACGCACCAACATAACATATCATGTATACTCCCCCTGATGTATACATAACGACTCCCCCTGATGAGTACCTCAAATCATAGGAGTCAGATGCCAAGTTGCCCTCACAACTATACCAAGGAAAAACCCAGTGGGAAAAATACCTCTTGGTCTAAGTTGAACAGAAGCATCATTGTCTGGATGTTCTCATAGGTCGCCTCGTTAAAAACCTTACCAAGTGAAAACCCAATGGGAAAAACAAACCTTGGTCTAAGGACAAAAAGAGCGCGACACATCCAAAGTGCAGAGTCGCTAAAGACTTATCAAGTTTTCCAAAGTCTTGACCTCTATGCACCAAATCAGTCATAACTTCTTCGATTCAATAGGTATCAACGAGACTGTAAGAACTTATGAAAACTAGACACCCATAGCTTTTCATTCACATACAGTACGTAACCTAGATCGACCTGAACAGATCACAAAGCTCTTTCGAAGTTGACTCAGCAAATTACCGGACACATCCTGTCCTACTTTGCAACAATAGTCATATGTCACTCAACATGATGGATGTGATCAAATGGTTTGTTTCCTTGGAAAGTAGACACAAACCTTTCCAATGGTACCAATTTCACCATTTTCCATCAAGTGAGCTGCCTTGTAGGTCATATGGAAGATAGACCAACACATTCTGGGCAGATTCGGGTATCAGTGTTCAAGTGTCCTTTTTATCGAGATAGAGCGAGCTTCAAGCTTCTTGTCAATCACAGACATTGCGTGAGCGCATCCTAGGCCATCGTCACATTGGCTTTACCGGATTATTATGAATGAGTACATCGAGTCAAACATGAGTACATAATACCGTACTTTTCTTAAGACTGCATCATCACTTAAGTGAGCAAAGTCTTATTATGACTTCGACTAGTCATTGGGAATCATATAGGCATTACTTTATCGTCTCTTAGGGAAACTGTCCCTTAGATTGCCTTAAACCGATTGATGAATACGCATCATCAAGTGTCCCCAAGATCTTTTCATTCTTAACTTTGGATTTAGCGGAATCTCTTAGTCTCACAAGAGTACATCACTATAAACCCTTAGTTTTACACGCAAAAGCTTCATATCTCTTCCAAATCAAGTATATACTTAGTATGCGTTCCCGACAATCACTTGTCGACGCGCTCCGTGGTCAGGAGCCACTTGATTTGAGTCTGATCCACCACGAGATCTTTTTTATCACTTAACTTAGTTCCCCACTAAGATAAGATTTAACCACAAGCTGCACGTCAGTTTTTAGGAAACTATCTAACTGAAAAGATAGTGGATGTTATAACATCCATTACGATAGCACAACTAAGTTTCGTGTCATCGTAGTCGATTCCAGTGCGTTCATGAGAAACCTCGCGCCATGAGGTGAGTTTAACTCCTTCTCTCACTCGCTTTAACAAAGTATACGGATAGATCTTATCTTTGGAGTGTCGGCACCACTTCAACAAAGGGCTATCACTTTGTTTATACTCGAGTCGCATATGTTTCCATTTTAGGCCAAGGCTACATCGTTGTAGATTTTCAACGAAGTATGGTTCGATTAAACTCACATTCCACATCCTCATGAACCGGCTTTATTCATAGAGTACTCTTTATGGATTGGCATTCATTGAGGCGTCCCCCAATGATGACTATAATCCAGAATCACATGAGACGGATGAGTTTATTTGATCATATGATCAAGTTTCATGTACCAAGCTCGCCTACATTCTTAGCGAGAGTATTTATCGAACCAAGTGGCATCCCAATACTCTATGAGATCCATGGCCTAGTAACACCATCTACCACAATTTGTGATGTTACCATATCACCATTTATAGGTGACGAACGTCCATGACCGGACACAATCCTTGCAGACATGTTTGCAGCATGTATTTAATCTCGTCACTTTAGGGAACTTGGTGAGGCACAATAGGGACAAACTACGACAATTTCAAGTCGTTCTACTCGAACATGATCGTTCGCATCTCCCCCTAACGACGGGAAGACTGGCTCATCAAAGTGACTTACGAGATCGTCTGCCAAGGTACATTTTAAGCGGACTATGAGTGAAAGCGCATGTCATATTCATCATTTATAACCCGTCATAATGCGTTGTGGTGATGCACTTTGGCACATGAACATGTGGACGATAAAGGTTTTCAGTGTTAACACAATCCAGTTAACAAAATGCATACTGTTACACTCGTAACTAAGCATTTGAATGATGATAGGTATAGGTGAATATGACATGTTGACCTATGCTACATAGCCGTAGCTACTGGTCTTGAGAATTCAACAAAACCGCCACCATGCACCACCGGGATCGAACATAAACAAACGATTGAACCGATGATAGGCCGTTGGTTTTACCGAACCTCTAGTGCTTTCTTGAAGAGTTCACTCCCTTCACCAGCCCCAAACACCTCAAAATTTCGTGAGCATGTATAAACGGGTGTTTAGGGTTCCAAAACCATCAACCTTGTGGTCAAAAACCAGTCGAAATGACATCGAACTGGTCGTTCGGACGGCTGGTGGTATGTGAAGACTTCATTTAACTGGTTCACCTCCTTCCAAGTCTCCAAATGGCACCAAAATTTGTGAGAAGGTAGCCTTGGATGTTAGGAAGTACTCGTTAAAATTTCACTTTAAGACTTGGTCTAAAAAGTGGGTGAACCGACCTTTACAATGACTGGTCCGCAAGTTGGACAACCATAACTCAGGTTTCATCAACTTATCAATCATTGTCAAAGGAACAACATAACATATAAATGTTATTACTTGAGTACGACCATTTGTGAACACCATCATAGCATCATAAGCCACCCATGCTAATACTTATGATCATGTATGTATAAGGACTCGGTGAAAAGGGAGGACTCAGCACCATGCTTATGCGAGTCGCTACATTATTCTCTTTAGCATAGGAGGGTGTCGTCTCCTAATCGTGCCAAAGAATAGGCTTTAATCAATGAACATGGCTAAGAAGGATCATTGGGGGGGTCTTTAGCGTCACACATGTTTATGAAAACAAGACGCAGATGACATAAATATCATCATCGGTCATGAGCCCTGCTCACGACTCCACCAACGTACTTTGGTGTCTTTGATCCAACTAGTTTCTTTGTTCAAAGAAAATGATGTCCATGACAATATCGTGGTATATTGATCATCAAACTGTCCAAACTCTGGACTATTAAAGCCTAAATGTGTCAATGTCCCAATACATCTTCTGGTTACACAAACCGATGCAAGCCGGACCATATTGACTCATGAATATTTTTCTTTTCACATATCCAATACAAGTGATGCATAAGATTTTATTCTCACAAACCACAATGAGATGCTATGAGTGATACACATTGGCATATATATCATCGAGTCATAACATGGTTCAATTGTTACGGAACATATGTGACTAGAAAACGCCATTCGGCATTCAACAACTTGAGTATTATACCACTCATTGATTGTGATGACTTAGTCATCATAGTCATAATGGATTTATACACCGAAATCCAAAAATATCATGTTCCTTGAAAATAACTTAATACGCACTCAATTTTGCTTGCAAAATTTTACAATCATGAGCATAGCGAATACTCTAACAACATAGAGATTTTATACTTGATATGATCAAAATGATCTATCATATTGAGTGCATAACATGGCAAGGTTATATGCCTAAGGGGCAAAAATTACGACACAAGCATGGTTTAAAACTACCATGCACACGCTCGACCTTCTTATAAGGGTGCGTATTTTGGGATTCCCCAAGGAAACTGTTTTTCAACATTTGAAAGATGATAGTTTAGCGTACAACGCATACTAAAAACTGCATCATCTATGGCAAATTCGGCCAAAAAGAGGTTGAAAAATATGTGTCATAAGACCACTTGCAAATTCAAGATGGGAACCAAGTTGGTTGGGACAAAAGTTAGCACAATCGCTGGAAATAAAATTCCGCGCAGCTTGACCTTTGTTCACTAAAACAGCGATAACTCCCTTGTTAGGAAGGCTATGGACGAACGGTCAGATGTTCTGGAAACTAGACTTCCGTATCTTTCTATCCATATATTGTGCACCACACGGATCATTAAACTCAGATCACAGTGCATGTTTTAATTGGCTGCTTTAGTATTTCCCAAGTTTAGTGAGAAAACAAGGTTGAGACCATATCCAATGGCATAAGTGTTGATGCAAAACCATGACAATGACAGTCATAGGTGCGTTTAAACGCAGCAGGGTGTTCGCTTTCTTATCTCGACTAATGATCCTTTCGGTAACTCCAAGTTGGTAGACTTGCAAAGAAAGTAGGAATGTCGGTACAGCTAAGGCTGTTTAAAAACCACTGATTCCGTTTGAACTTTCAAAGCATAAACAAATACCAAGGAGGATGCGCCTAGTCATGATCAAAGTGTAGACAAAATCCACCAAAGTGCATCAATCAACCAAGTATTTTAATTCTCAATTTGCAAGTATATGTCATAAGAGCCATGTTATGTGGATACAACGCGGTGCATCATAATTAAGCATTTTGAACCATGAGACATAATGAATATACCATAACCAACTTGTCTTGACCATCCAATGAGATCGACTAAACATAGTCAAATGTATAAGGCACATACCTTTACAAATACTCGGAAAAGTATTCGGACCTATAGTCATACGAACTATAATCGAGGTCAACGAATTCATGTATTTACCGCAATATTCCATTGCTTTACATGTTAAAATTCATGAGAATTACTCGTACATTCTTTCATATATCTTATTGCAAGGAGACGGTGCATGACTACACCCACATGCAATATTTTATTTTAATAGGATGAAAGATGGAGTTTTCCAAGTATGGGATTGGGTCAAGACCAACGTGGTGGTCGCTCAATTCAACGTGACAATTTCGTCACAAATCGATTTTAACCACGACATATCCGTCGCAATCGATGTTTGTCCCATTTATACGTCACAAATTCGTGACTAATCATGAACAAGTCATAACTTTACCTTTACCGACAATGTTCGTTTTATTTAATTGTTGGTTTAAAATTGACAAAACGGCGACGTCAAATCGCACCCAAAACGTGGTGTATGCAACAACCACAAATATCGACTTTCAACAATTATCCGTGACTCCCCCAGGACCGTCACACAGTTTACTTCGACATATGAGAGTGATATCACCTCTCATTGTCTCATCCACCGCAAAGTAGCGTGGGAGATAAAGAACCCAAATACCCAATTTCCCAAAAAAAAATTCCCAAAAGAGAGGAATTGAAAAAAAAAAACGGGAACTTTAATAAAATCTTACGAGTACTTGGTTCCATATTTGCTTTGGTCCTTGAACGGGAGCTTCTCTCCATATGAGCAACATATTTCCGTGGGTACTCCGTTCTATATTTACTTTGATCCTTGAATAGGATAAATATGGCTTTTTCTCCATATTTTGCACATCATCATGAGCAATATATTTTCCTATATGCCACGTAAAGCATAAACATAGTTAGATTCATAAACATAAAAGTTAATGATAAATGAATCATGAATTAGGAAAATAGAGAGTTGAGAAAAGCCCGGATAGGGCTACTGGGCTCGATAATTCGGCCGGAAAAGGACTCGAGCGCAAGCGTCTGGCTTCGGTATTGGATGAGGTCGGATCTCCAAATTTCCTCGTAAAAATCTGCTTCGTGGCAGCAGATTCAGTAAACAATATTACTCGAATCCGATCTCCACCATTGAATATACAGATATTTGTGTTGGGAAGTTGCTGCCAAAATTTCACACCGATCCGACGGTTAACGAATCGGGAAATATGTTTTTCGTGATTTATACTGTGCGAAAATTTACGCGCTAAATTCCCGCTTTCGCTTTTTTTTTTGATTTTGATAGGTTTTGTCTCGATTGAACTAGGTTTTCAAACAATAATATCACGTGCATAAAACCATAGGAAAATCCGGCGGTGCTTCGATCGGATCGGGTCGCAGACTTTAGGCAACAATCATTGGACAAAAACGATCGAAAATGGGACTGCCGGCGGGTCGGGTCAAGAATCGGTCGGGTCGGGTCCATCAACAGCAGGCTGGGCAGCGGCGGCGGGCGATCTAGGTGGACGATCTGGCCACGGGTTGTGGTGCCGTCTTGAAGGTTTGATGGCGGACGGTTCGGTGCGACCTGGTGTCTGCACTGGCAGGCGAACTGGCCGTGGATGGCGTCCGACTTGGAGGTCGGAATAGGAGGCCGTCGGTGAGGTTAGGGTCGTAGTTCCGAGGTGGAGGACGGCCGTCTGAGAATTGGTTGGATTTTGACGGGCCGTGCTGCTTCGGGTTCGATCTGGAGCAGAAGGTGGTGTTGCTTGGACGATGATGATGTCGATCTGAAGTGAAGGGTTGGCGGTGGTCCGCAGCTGGTTTTCTGGCTTCGGCGGCGGCGATCGGGATTAGGGTTTCCGATTTTTTTTTTTTTTTTCGGGATTTCTGAATTTCGGACGAATTTTTCCTACTCAGTTGAGATACTACGTGCTGATAACGTGTTTGAGGAGAAAGCAAAAGACAACAAATCAATTGTATTCATAACACTGATAGATGGCCTTTATATAGGCATTACAATGAGAGTCCTTCCATACATAGGATTCCTAGATAAGGTAAGACATCTAATAGGATCCTACTACCTCTAGAAGGATCTAGAACCTTCCATCTATGTATCTACAATCAGTATTAGGTAAGACACATCACGAGAATAATAATTCCCGGAACAAAATCTTTTTTTTTTTAAACTAAACTAATCATAATTAAGAATTCTTCCAATCCATCGTCCTGCCATTCCCCTCACTCCATAAGACTCTCGATACTTATCCAACACAAATTCTAATGCTACTCAAATACTTAAAAACCTACCTATAAATATACTATTAATCCTACTGCAAAATTCTTTGCAAATCGATCAACATCTTGAAAAAAAAATACAACACAAAATACAATTCTCTTCCCGGACGATCGTTCCAGCGAATTTAGTTCTATGGAGGAATCAGTTCCAGCAGCAAATCCATTCTCCTTGCATATCTCATCTTCACCTGCGCTCCAAAACTCATCCCAACAAATAAAGTCTTCCCAAGAATTCTCAGTTGCAAATCACCACTCTGGAATCCTTCTACAAGAGGAGGTAATTTTATTTCTTTTTGTTTTATGATAATCTTTAGATAACCAGAATCCGAATTCATCATCCTGACTTGAACTCAAAACTCGGAGATGCCGTTAATGGCGAGCTTCAATCGCCACTGCCGTAATCGTCGGAGCCTTCACCTTGATTCTTCCGCACAACCGTTCTGACGGACACTCCCCTTTCCCGATTCGTGCAAAGTTCTTTGCGAGTATCTGTGAGTGTGTGTGTATGTGTTTTACTGTAGGGATAGGGGGACTGTGGAGGGAGAGATGGGCGACCCGACTAGAGAGGGAGAGATGGGCGACCCGACTAGAAAGAGAGAGATGGGCGACCCGACTAGAGAGGGAAATATGGGCGACCCAACTAGAGAGAGAGAGATGGGCAGATTTTGATTCTACATTTTCTTTCTAAGTTGGAGCGAGATGTTAGAGAGAGTGAGAAGTAGAGAGAGGGTCTACTGAGGTTAGAGACCTTCACACCAAAAAAACACACCAAAACACCAAATTTGGTGGGCCCAACACCAATAATAAAACCCTCAACTCCAACCATACTTCAAAAAAAACACCAAATTTGTGGACCCCACATTAAAATAACATATTTTATTTACTATTAACTATTTTTATTAATAACAATAATTATAATTTGTAAATATAATAATAAATAATCAGTAATTAATTTATTTAATGAAAACCGATAAAAATAAAAATGATAATTTTTTAATTAATAATACATTTAAATAAAATTACATCAATTGAAATAAAACAAATTAAACGAATTAAAATAAAAAAACGAATTAACAAAAACATATAAAATATTATTTCTTTAATGGTAATTATTATTTATAAATTAATTTTAAATAAAAAAACGAATTAACAAAAACATATAAAATATTAAGTTAGATTAATATTTATTAAAATTAATATCATAAATAATAATTAGATTATTTAAAACATAAAAAAAATTAAATAAATTATATTTTGTGGGCCCTTTTGTTTTTGGTGTGTCTACAGTGACCCACCATATTTGTTGGGTTTTGTTTTTGAAGAAACCAACACTGAAAAATATTTGCTGTTATGGTGTGTGGTTGTTCCACGTTTAATGCCCCAATTTGATTGCCTTAGATGTTATGGTGTGAAGGTGGGAGGAAGTTCCCGGAACAAAATCTTAATACTGCGTCACTCAAATTTTCCTGGCTGTCAACTGACGGTGGAATAGCCCATCTTTATTTTTTTTTATTTTTTTTTTTAATTGAACCCACGAAGCCCCGTCTTCATTTAGGGTTTAAGGGCTTAACTGTTCCACGCCGAATATATAGCTATAAGCCTCCGCTTCCGCTATCTAATTTCGTCTTCGGAAAAAACCCATGTATAAAATATTCGTCTTCCCTATTCAAAAGCCATGAAAAAACTGACCTTGACAACTCTTATTTTACAGTTTGAACATGGTGGGTTCCGTGCAGAATGAAGGAGCAATAGAAGAGGAGAAAGACGACCTTAAAATCCAACCTGTGACGGATTCCAAGAGGCTCCCGATACCGAACGAGCCACTCGACCTCTGCCAACCAGAGCTTGAAGAAGACTTTTTGTCTTATTGCAATTCTATTTTCGATTTTGACTCCAATGGCGGTGGGCTAATGGAAGGGAATCCCGGGATTTGTGGTGATCCAAATATGGCTGAATTGGGAGGCAACCCAGTTTATTCTGGCTCATATGTAGTAGATGAATTAGGTGCTTATAAGAAAGTTGAAGCCGAAGAGGATTTGGGTGGAAGCGAAGGATCTTTATTGGCTTTGGGGCAAGAAAAGGAAGAACCTGGGGTTGTTGAGAGGAGTGTTGAAGAGGGAAAATGTGAGCAAATAAATCTACAGGGGGTTTTGGGAGGCGATGGGGCTAACTCGGGTCAATTAGGGGGCTTGGGGTGTTTGATTGAAGAAAAGCTGGGAAAAGTAAGTTTGGGTGGTAATATAGGCATAGACTCGAGTAGTCGTAGTGGTGGTGGGTCGAATAGAATGGGTCATGGTATGAAGCTTGATGAAACTGTGAGTGATGAAGATGAGAGTTCGTCTTCATCGTCTTCTAGTAGTAGTGATTCGTCCTTTTCGTCTTCTAGTAGTGGTGAAGAGGAGGATGCGGAGGGTGGAGCGATGAGTGGTGAAAAGAAAGCCAAGGATGAGATATGCAGTGTTGAAGAAGAGACTGATGATATAGAAGAAGGTGAAATTATATTATCTGATACAGATGGTTTGGTTTCTTGGAGTGATCATGAAGATGCTGAAAGTGGACCCATCACATCTAAGAATGAACTCAAGGTAAGTGGCTGTGATTTATTAATATTAATAAATATATGGTACTACGTTTCTTTGTCTTAACACCTGTTATTGTTATAGATAGATCATCAATCCATGACTGCCATGTAAAACTACGAGTTGTGTCTCTTTTTTTCAATCAATTGTGCCTGGGTTAATTTTATCTAGTACGTGCTTTAAAGGAATCTGTATTTCCACTATTGAATGTTTGAGTTATTTTACTATGTACTGAAAGCTCGAACAGAAGCTAAAAAGGCAGTGCGAAATGCCCGATCAAAGGTCAATCAAGAATTATATGTAAGATTAGATACAAAAGAAGGGGAAAAAGATATCTATAAACTTGCTCGAATGAGAGAGAAGAAGACGCGAGATATTGGAAAAGTTAAATGTGTAAAAGATACTGACCAAAAAGTTTTGGTTCAAGATAAAGAGATAAAAGAGAGATGTAGGTCATACTTTGATACCCTATTCAGTGGCCATCAAGAACAAGATATTGGGAATTTAAATATCCCCTCAAGTATGGTTAACCGAGAGTTTAAGAGGAGAATTCAAAAGGGTGAAGTGACAATTGCATTGAAGAAGATGGGGTCAAAAAAAGCAGAAGGACCAGATGGTATACCTATTGAAGTTTGGAGGTGTTTGGGGGAGAGAGGGATCGAATGGGTAACTATGGTTTTCAATAAGATTTGGAGAAGCAATAAGATGCCATCAGCATGGAGGAAAAGTATTCTCGTCCCTTTGTATAAGAACAAAGGTGATGTTCAAGATTGTTCTAATTATCGCGGAATTAAACTAATGATTCATACCATGAAGTTGTGGGAACGAGTGATTGAACAAAGGATCAGGAAATGTGTGAAGATAACAGAAAATCAGTTTGGATTTATGCCTGGAAGATCGACCATGGAAGCAATTTATCTTATCCGGCAGTTGATGGAACATTATCGAGATAAAAAGAAAGATCTGCATATGGTTTTTATTGATTTAGAGAAGGCATATGATAAAGTACCAAGAGAAGTACTTTGGTGGGTCTTAGCAAAGAAGGGTGTATCGCGGAAATATATTGACATTATAAAGGACATGTATGAGGGAGTTAGTACAAGTGTACGTACTACTGTTAGGAGGACAGAAGAATTCCCTATTACGATTGGGGTGCATCAAGGATCTGCTCTGAGCCCTTTTCTCTTTGCCATAGTCATGGACGAATTGACAAGATAAATTCAAAATGACGTTCTCTGGTGTATGATGTTTGCAGATGATATTGTGTTGATTGATGAAACGAAGGTTGGAGTGCAACAGAAATTGGAACTTTGGAGGGATACTTTGGAAGCTCGAGGCTTTAGACTGAGCAGAAGTAAGACTGAATATATGGAGTGTATGTTTAGCGAAAACAGTGATAGAGAGGCGGGGATGATCACATTTGATGGGAAAGTTGTTCATGGATCCACTTTCTTTCGGTATCTTGGATCTATTATCCAAAATGATGGAGAGCTAGATGGCGATGTGGCTCACAGAATAAAGGCAGGGTGGTTGAAGTGGAAGAGTGCCACAGGGGTTTTATGTGATCCTGACATGCCTCATAGATTAAAGGGTAAATTTTACCGCACGGCAATTAGGCTGGCGCTGTTATATGGCACCGAGTGCTGGGATGTAAAATAGTGTCACGTTCAAAAGATGAATGCGGCGGAGATGCGTATGCTACGATGGATGTGTGGTCATACAAAAAAGGATCGGCTCAGAAATGAGGTGATTAGAGAGAAGGTAAGAGTTGCGTCTATAGAAGATAAGATGATGGAGAATCGATTACGATGGTTTGGTCATGTGAGAAGAAGACCTGTTGATGCCCCAGTGAGGAGGCTAGAAAGTTGGGGAACAAGTAATGTTGTGAAAGGTAGAGGAAGACCCAAGAAAACTTGAATAAAGATGATTGAAAATGATATGCGGTTTCTTGAAATTGGAGAAAGTATGGCGATGGAGAGGCAAATGTGGCGGGAAAAAATACGGATGGTGGATGGAATCTGATTCGTTTTTTTCTTATCTCTATTTTTATTCCTATTTTCATTTATTCCATGTTATCTTTTAATTTATTTTTCAGGATTTTTCATTTTTTTTTCTTTTTCTTCTCTTTTTTTAACATTCATTCTCTTTTTTTTTTATTTGCTTTTTTCTCTATTTTTTTCCTTCTTTTTTCCTTTTATGTTGTTTATGTAACGATTATTGACGGTTTCAAAGTTTGATTCATGTTAGCCGACCCCAAATCTTTTTGGGACTAAGGCTTAGATGTTGTTGTTGTACTGATATGCAAAGGAAAGAGGCAATGAAAACTGCATTTGATATCTGTTTTCACTTCATTCTCCAATGGGGAACTCACAGATTCAAAATTTCTTGATCAAATGAATTGTTGTTGGTTATTATATTGGAGCTACTGACATAAATCAAAATATCAGTCACCGACGGAAGGTGTTGAAGTTGATATCTACATTGATTACGAAGCTAAAAATTTTCATTTTGTGGTTCTTTATAGTGGAATTGAATCCTTTATTCTGGGGTGGTTCTGTTTTATGGTCATGCCATGGCACACACTCAAGACTGAATCCATATATCTCCTAGATTATAACCAGAGAAGTTCGATTCATTTTCATACAAAATAGACAGGGGTAAGGCTGCGTACATCCAAATAAATATCTCTATATGCTGTATTTAATCACTATACTGATCTTATATTTTTTTTTTTATGAATTACAACACTTTTTTTCCATTGTTTCCGATGGAGCCAAAGACTCCTTATTCTTTGGTTCTGGATTATAATGGAATAAAACAAAATGACTCACTAAATTGGCTGCACTTCTTTTTCTCATGAAGTACTAGTTGTTCCATGCAATTCTCGATGTGATTTTCATTTTGGATCATCCGGAAACAGCCTCTCTGTGTTAAGACATGGATAAGGCTGCGTACATTCGATCCCCCCTTACCCCGCTTTTTGCGGGAGCTGTTGAGGAATTGGGGTAATGTTGTTGTTGTTGTTGCTGCATGAATTACAACACTTTACAAAATACCACCTTATAGCTTCGGATGGAAAAATAAAATCAAAGCACTTAAGAGACCAGATATATATGTCAACATCAAATATTTTGTATGTAACTAATTGATTACCCGTTGCAAAATCTCTTATTGTTGCAGGTCTAGTGTCATAGATGATTTGATTTATCTCTTCCTATAACTTTTCAATGGTTTCATTCAAAATACGAAAATCTTTTACCATGTTTACCTTTATTTCCATTCCATTATCTGAATCTTAGGTGTTTTAACTACTATTTTCTGGGTTTCCGACTATATCATGGATAAGTCGTCGCCTTCCCAAAGAGGAAAAACCATGTTCAACTTAGGTATTTCATGTTTTCACATAATGGCTAGAGTGAAAATCTGGCCATTATTTAGGACATTGCTTTGTGGTAGAATCAGAATTTTAGTTAAGGGAGTAACCATCTGAAGATGGTAATATTTTTCATGGATTATGATTTGATTAATTTGAGTGGTGTGATGTACTCAGGTAAATTTAGTTTTATTTTTTTATTTGCTTCGGATCTATGACAAAGGAGATCTCTTAATTTGTTCTATCCTTTTCTATTGTGCAGTTTCTCCCTCCAGTTCCTTTCGTCAGTGTGACCTTGCAACCACATCACCAAACCCTTCCAGTTGGAGTGATTTTGTCGGTAAATTGTTTTATTTTTATATCCTTTTTCTTTTTCTTTTTTTTGGGTGGGGTGGGGGTGGGGTGGGGGGGTGGGACTGGAAAACAACATAGTTTATCCCTAAGCAGGAATAGTTGGCGAGCCCTTAGCTTACACTACCAGACCCATACAGAATTACAATATGTCATACGAAATATGATGCCTTTTTCCTTTGTTTGGCATTAGTAGTTCAAATGGAAGTCTCTTTAACCAATCGTAACTTGTCTAATTAATTTGCGGTTCTACTGTTAAGCAGATCATTGGTGCTCAAGTCATTGTAGAAGGGGTCGAGAGGCACAATCCTCTCAACGAGGGTTCGATTCTCTGGATTACGGAAAGTCGATCGCCACTAGGGGTAGTCGATGAAATATTTGGACCTGTCAAGAACCCGTACTATATTGTAAGATATAATTCAGAGGATGAAGTTCCGACTATAATTCAGCAAGGCACATTGGTCTCATTTGTTCAAGAGTTTGCAAACCATGTAATGAACGACAAGACTCTTTACCAAAAAGGTTACGATGCATCTGGTGAGAACGACGAAGAGCTTTCAGATGAGCTGGAATTTTCGGACGACGAGAAGGAGGCCGAGTATAGAAGGATGCTTAAAATGAAGAAAAGGGGAACACATGAATCGAAGCCCGGAACAAGGAGAAGGGAAAAAAGACAGCAGAAGAATCAAACTGCGAACTGGAACCGTAATCAAAACCCTGTTCCACAAACTCCATCAACTATTGACAAGACAACAGCTGATTCGGGCCTAGACAATTTCTCATGCTCTTCCGGGCATAGATATGACTTCGCTGGCAATCAGTTCATGGTCCCTCCATTTCCTCAGCCTCCTGGTTTTTCGCCTTGCTATTCGGGTCCTGGACAGGATTTGTCTGGTAATCAGACTATGGTCGTCCCCTCATTTCCGCACGGGGCACAGGCCCCTGGTTTTTCCCCTTGCTACTCGGGCCCTGGACAGGACTTTTCTGGTAATCAAACCACGGTGGTCCCCTCGTTTCCGCACGGGGCACAGGCCCCTGGTTTTGCCCCTTGCTACTCGGGCCCTGGACAGGACTTGTCTGGTAATCAAGCAGCCATGGCCTTTCCATTTCCGCTTGTGCCTCAGGTGCCTGGTTTTGCACCTACTAATGGATTTTGGAGTAGTAACGGGTTTCCACAGCAACAACAGGGTGTGGGCCTTCCGAATGGACTGCAACAACAGAGTGTGGGCCTTCTGAATGGACTGCCAGGGAATGGTATGCTTTGGATGCAACAAAATGGGCCTTTTCATTTACAAACACCTCCGCAAAAGGGCTTGGTATTACGACAGCAAATGAGCACGTTTCCTGGGTCGCCCTTAAACTTCAACGCATTGGGTGGGCAATCAAGTTTTGTTGGGGGACCCATGGTTAGGCCCTGGCCGACAAACCTGAATCTGAATACTGCATTAAATCAGCTTGGAATGCGTTTGCATGGATCTGTGCCTGTGCATGGGGACGGAGGAGAACAAGGTGGTCAGTCTCAGGGACCACAAAATAATTGTAATTCCCAGCAATCACCTGAGAGTGTGGATTTCAATCAAGGTCGTCGTGGTGGTGCAAGGAGAGGGCAACGCAGAGGAGGTCGTGGGTGTTTTGGTGGTGGGAGGGGCAAGTATCAAAGCCGTTAGTAGCTAAAGACAAATACATCAGTAGTTTATCTTGTTGGCTACAGGTTTCATTCTCTTTCTCAAGCATGTTTTGGTCTTGATATTTCTTTCTAATGGAGCAGGTGAATTTTTATAATTCAGGACGACATAGCAGTTGATAGCAATTGCAATAATATAACATCGAGACAATTAGCTTGGATGAATAATCCGCTACTTTGTAGACCCGGCCCATTGTGAACCTTGACAAAATTGGTTTCTGCTTTCACGTGACTCTTGTCTGCACAAATAATCAATTCTTGAGGGCTAATGGAATTATAATATTTGGGGTCATCACAAAGTATCATGCGCCTTACATTTAATATGGACTAATGGGAAATATATTTGGTTTCTTTCCCACCTGGAAATGCAAACCATGAATGAATGTAGCATGCACTATTATATGTTTTTAGATATCATGTCATACTAGATTTGTAAAAGAGGGTTGAAAATCTGACGAGTTGTGGCTGAAAATCATGTAAATTGTTGGCAATTTAGTATCGAATGCTGGATGTTAACGCGCTCATTGTAATCTCTAACTTTAGTTTTATTATATCTATCTCCAAACGTAAGTTTCAAACTCAAAATTATAAACCATGTCATGATTTTTATTGTAGTGTGGAACTTGTGGATCTTATAATTCTAATTCATATAAATTGTGATGATAATACTACTACTATGTTTGATACGAATCGGTCAACATCATCAAATACAAAAAGAAGATTATCCGACCAAGCTTGATTGAGTCGCAGGCATACATAAAATCCTCATGCAAAATAGATGGACAAATTACCAATTCTCGCGCGCACGACGACTTCGTAGCAGTTTTAGTATTTTGCCCATAACTTTCTCGTCCGAAATCCGATTCAGGTGATTCAAGTGGCCATGGAAAGCTAAGAAAGAGAGCTACAAATCTTATGAGACCATAGGATCAAATTCGGACCCATTGGATCCCAGAAATGACAAAACCGACAGCATCATATTTGGTCCAAGATCATGAAGATTTTTGTCTCTTCTAGTTTCAAGACTTCATTTTCAAAGTTCACTACAATACTTGGGTCCCTCCACACTTCAATAATTCGGCCAACCCAAGTGAATGGAAGCTTGATTTTTGTTGTCCTTGTCAAGTATCACATGTGATACGATATCTAATATTCCAATCGAAGATGCTCGATAAAAATCGACATCCACGACGATACAAATTCGCATGGTCATGCATCATTATACTTGGGAGAAAAGAACACGCGGATTGGAGTTACGTTGTTAATCGGGCCGAGTAACGTAAAACTCGGCGACGGAATCGGTCCGAAAGCATGAAAATTCGGCCATATCATGCTTGAAAGGGACTCATGATTTGTCAAGATGCATGAAGATATTTTTCCTTCCCCACCTCAATAAAAAATCGGCCCAAGCATGAGAATTTGATGAAGACTTTCATCAAATATCTCCTTCATGTCACCATCACCATAATACTTCCAAATGAAGATATTTCTCCTTCACACCATAGTACAAAACGTAAGAAACACAAGATTGGAAGAAGACTTTCCTCAAAACTTTCCTTCATGTCATTGTCCCTCATGTCATAGTCACCATAATAAATCCAAAAAGACTTGATATCATATCACCACAAAATCCTCATCATCCCTCCATGTTTCGGCCGATTTGAACAAAAGAATTTGATGAAGACTTTCATCAAATGTCTCCTTTATGTCATTATCCTTCATGTCCTAATCACCATGATAATTCCAAAAAGACTTGATATCATATCACCACAAAATCTTCATGAACCCTACATGATTCGGCCGATTTGAAGGAGTTGCTAGGAAGTTTCGTTTTCTCGTTTTGTTGTATTTTCTTACGGTTGGAAACTACTATATATAGTAGTACTTGTTGTATTTGTAAAGCATCTTGAATATTAATAACATTGTATTTCTTTGAAATATACGTTGAACGAGTTCAACAAAACTTTAGTTATTATTTCGACGCGTCTCGAATTATAACTTGATCGATTCTCAATAGGTCTTGAGGAGAGATTATCTTTATCGAGTTATAGGTCTAATTCGGTAAAACACATTCAAACCCATACACTATCCTACATCACTAGAAAACCGTATAAATTTGGTCACCACCTTGTACTTTTGGTTGATACTTTGATACTTTTCCAAACATAATAATCTTCCGTTGTATTTCATACGCATTACGTACACTTACATACGTAATTCGTATCATAAGTGTGACGAGCCCAAGGTCATCTCCTTGGGCGAGTTATTCAACGATTTTTTTTTTGTTGAGATTAGAGCAGTCGGAAGAAAACAAAGTTTCCCGTGGATTCGACCGTTGGATCGTCACGAAATTTTGACAAAGGTAAGCCAACTCATTGAACTACAGTCTGAACGGTGGAGATCAGATTCTTTGATCATCTTCTTGGTTCATTCTTCACGGATTTCTTGGAAAATTTTCTGTCCGATTTCTTGTCAAGAACTATCTCTTGATTCTTGTTATGGATTTCTCCGAGCTCGATTTCTTGATGACACTCCGTGACGCACTAAACAGCTTACCGGAGCAACGTATGCAAGAAAGACGCAGAGACGATGCCAACAATATTGATTTCTTGGCCGAATTCCGCAGCATACCGGAATTTCACGGAGATAGTAATCCAAATGCGTGCATAGATTGGCTCCATGCTTGTGAGGAGCACTCGGACTTCAAGGCTGCCCCGATCAACCGCCGCGTTTCGCTGGTGACAAAGCGCCTCCGCGGTAGCGCCGCCTTCAGTGGCAAAATCGAAATCCCTGTTCACAACAACGTAAGCCTAAAATTACAGATTGGCAAAAATTCAGAAAATATTTCAAGCAAAGGTTCAAAGCCACATCTTACCACCAGTCGTTGTTTCCCCACCACCAATCCTTCGACGCCCCGCCGCCAACCTTTGATCAAAGATTTTTTTTTTTATCGAAGAATTTCCAGCGAAGTTTTTTTTGACGAAGACGATGTCCCTACCACCATTTTCAATGAAGTAGACGAGACAGAGTTTTCAATGGAGCAATTCAACGAAGAAGACGAGTTGAGCCGTGTCTCCCTAGTCGACGAACCTAGATCTTGCTACTTTGATCATGGGCTAGTTGGTTGTGTTGGCCAAATTGACCAAAACGGACCAAATTATTTTAGTAACGCGAAACAAGATCACGGCCTTATGCTTTCTGAAACGGCTAATCTTGAAGATGAACTCTTTGTCACTGACGACTTTGATATGACAGAATTTCCTGCGGCATTTTTGATGACAAAGAAGACGATGGTTGGAGTCGAGCTGTCCTATCGGAGCAAAGTGGGTCGTATGACTTTGTTGCGGTACGAAATGAGCTTAGTGGGTTAAATTTTGATGAGTCATTATTCAAGGAGACCGATAATATTAAAATGGAAAGTGGATCGGGTTATGATGGACCACCAATATTTGATACAGAATCAGATGACAAAGAGGAGCCCATAATTGATCTCGAGCTTCCCATTTTTGAAGGTGAGCATGAACACATACGGGTGCTTAAGGAGACCCGAGATAATGGCGTGGTTGTGCAAAGCGAACTAATCGAACAAAGACCGCCTTGTTATATTCCACACAAGGTTGTTTCAATTATTGTCAAAGAACTGGAGGGTCCTAATCCATTTGTTCTTGTTGAACCAGTTCTTGACACCGACCAACGTGAAAGCAGCGTGGCTGCGTATAATCGGAAAATAGTAAGGGACGAATTTCTTATTGAAGGGAGTGAGGACGCGATTTGTGTTCACTTAGCACAGGAGTTGGAAATTACTCCGTTGAACCATAAATCATCTTTTCGGGATTCCATTAAGGGGAATGGAAGACTCCTAGGTATGTCGTTTGTTTCCATTTTGCATGTTGTCCTTTTGGATACGCAATCACAAGTTAAAGTCAACATTATGGACGAAAATTACATCTTCAAACCGGGAGGAGTGCAACCATATCCGGAGTATCAACCCTTCTTTCGGGCATTAGAATCAAGAATGAATCTTCTTGAAAAAGAAGGGAATGATGTGATTAAGACTGAGCATCCAATGAACTACATGTCAAGTCTTACAGCACAAAAAGTTCAAAATCTGGATTTGAGGTCAAATCCTTTGAAAGGGGGAGGGTATGATACGAATCGGTCAACATCATCAAATACAAAAAGAAGATTATCCGACCAAGCTTGATTGAGTCGCAGGCATACATAAAATCCTCATGCAAAATAGATGGACAAATTACCAATTCTCGCGCGCACGACGACTTCGTAGCAGTTTTAGTATTTTGCCCATAACTTTCTCGTCCGAAATCCGATTCAGGTGATTCAAGTGGCCATGGAAAGCTAAGAAAGAGAGCTACAAATCTTATGAGACCATAGGACCAAATTCGGACCCATTGGATCCCAGAAATGACAAAACCGACAGCATCATATTTGGTCCAAGATCATGAAGATTTTTGTCTCTTCTAGTTTCAAGACTTCATTTTCAAAGTCCACTACAATACTTGGGTCCCTCCACACTTCAATAATTCGGCCAACCCAAGTGAATGGAAGCTTGATTTTTGTTGTCCTTGTCAAGTATCACATGTGATACGATATCTAATATTCCAATCGAAGATGCTCCAATAAAAATCGACATCCACGACGATACAAATTCGCATGGTCATGCATCATTATACTTGGGAGAAAAGAACACGCGGATTGGAGTTACGTTGTTAATCGGAACCGGAGTAACGTAAAACTCGACGACGGAATCGGTCCGAAAGCATGAAAATTCGGCCATATCATGCTTGAAAGGGACTCATGATTTGTCAAGATGCATGAAGATATTTTTCCTTCCCCACCTCAATAAAAAATCGGCCCAAGCATGAGAATTTGATGAAGACTTTCATCAAATATCTCCTTCATGTCACCATCACCATAATACTTCCAAATGAAGATATTTCTCCTTCACACCATAGTACAAAACGTAAGAAACACACGATTGGAAGAAGACTTTCCTCAAAACTTTCCTTCATGTCATTGTCCCTCATGTCATAGTCACCATAATAAATCCAAAAAGACTTGATATCATATCACCACAAAATCCTCATCATCCCTCCATGTTTCGGCCGATTTGAACAAAAGAATTTGATGAAGACTTTCATCAAATGTCTCCTTTATGTCATTATCCTTCATGTCCTAATCACCATGATAATTCCAAAAAGACTTGATATCATATCACCACAAAATCCTCATGAACCCTACATGATTCGGCCGATTTGAAGGAGTTGCTAGGAAGTTTCGTTTTCTCGTTTTGTTGTATTTTCTTACGGTTGGAAACTACTATATATAGTAGTACTTGTTGTATTTGTAAAGCATCTTGAATATTAATAACATTGTATTTCTTTGAAATATACGTTGAACGAGTTCAACAAAACTTTAGTTATTATTTCGACGCGTCTCGAATTATAACTTGATCGATTCTCAATAGGTCTTGAGGAGAGATTATCTTTATCGAGTTATAGGTCTAATTCGGTAAAACACATTCAAACCCATACACTATCCTACATCACGGCCGAAAACCGTATAAATTTCGGTCACCACCTTGTACTTTTGGTTGATACTTTGATACTTTTCCAAACATAATAATCTTCCGTTGTATTTCATACGCATTACGTACACTTACATACGTAAATCGTATCAATGTTGCACAGGTGCGGGGGGCGGGTGCGGGTGCGGGTGCGGGCAGATACGGGTGCGGGGATACGGTTTTTTGAAAATGTTAGGGTGCGATACGGCAAGGATACGTCTGTTTATTTTATATTTTATTATACATAACACTTGTTAAATATAAAAAACAACAATTCAAATATCACCATAAAATCAATTCAAATACATAAAACAAGTCATACAAAAAATAATTCAAAATGGCTTTGAGGAGCGGAGCTTTCTGATGTTGTTCGTGAATGCTGCTAAAGGTAGAAGTAATTACTTATTAAATGATTTACTTTTTGTATTTTAGTTTGTTTGATTTACTTTTTAAAAATTACAAAAAAAAAAAGTAAAAAAAAAAAAACGCACCGGATACGCGTATCCTGTGCCAGGATACGCGAGTCCGAATTTCTTTTTTCTTTTTTGCACGGATTCGCCACGTGGCAAATCCCGTGCGAATCCCACGCGAATCGCACCTGCACCCGCATCCATGCAGTATCCGATACTGTATACTGCTTAATTTTGAAGAATCCGTGCATCATAGTACTACTACTACTAATAATAATAATAATAATAATAATAATGACAACAACAATGATAATTCACAAAGGTTGGTAAACACAAGTCTATAACCCTAGCAGGGACGACCTTTAGATGAGTAGGTAATGTTGTAATTTAACCATATATCGGGGGTGAGTTTGAGTACAATCCAAACTTGTACTATTATATTTGAATGCCAAAGTACCTAATGTGGGTTTTCTCTTAACAACAAAAGAAAATGATTGATAGTAATATCATATTTGAATGCCAAAGTACCTAATGTGGTGTTTTTTTTTTTTATGTAATGTGGCTTTTAACAACAATTTTTCTTTTGATTCAGCACTTGGGTAAACATTAATGCTTATTCATGCTCTTCGAACCAGAAGAATTTATTTTTAAGTGGAAGGAAAAGCTCCATATCCTCAAGGAATATATATTACTAAAAATGAACATCAGTCGGCACTTCACACCAAAAATTCAACACGAGCAGGAACAAAATATGAACCCGAAGTCCAGTAAGGAAAAACACCAACACAAGTCCTATATCAGATTGGCCGAAAATTATAAAATAGAAAATCTCAGGCAGATTAATGGGTAGTAGAACGATGAGCCAGCTTTAAGTAGTTCTCGATAAGTACTCCCTGCGAAAGATCAGTATAATATCCCTCTCCCACATCCATACCCTCTTCCCTGGCAATCCGCTCGACTTCTCTTTGAACCTTATCACCACCAACTTTACTCGTATCTAATAGATTGCAAGCCACCTCAATTACACCTTTACCATGAGCAAGAGCCATAGACTGCACAGATGGGAATTTGCCTCCTCTCCCGCTGACCATTTTTGCTATTTTTCGAACCACGGCCATGTCACTTGTGAATATTGGAACATTGTAGTTATCGACCCACTCAGTAGCTCCAACCACAATAAGGCCTTTTTTCGGGACAGCACGAGGAGGACCCTCGTCGGGGTTAAGTTGCAATGTTTCTGATTGGGGCCCATCGACCCATTGATTCCCAACGGCATTTGGTTTGAAATATCCAAGCTCCCTTCTGACCGAGTCGAGTGACCGCCTGTGATGGTGTGCTGCTCCGTATAAGAAGGTAGACACTGAAGGCTACATGTATAATAATTAGCAAAAAGAAAAAAAAAACGGTGGATGAGAAAATAGATGATGACGGACAATACTTGGCCAATGATCAATAGAAACAAGGAACATGGAACATAGCCACGTATGGCGACCCAGATCGTTCGTATCTGATCTCGGAACAAACGCGACCCAAAACGTTGGAGGTCGCAACCCAAATCGCCGGAAGTGACAACCCATAAGAACACACATGGTTCTTGTTCAGAATGAATCGATATTAGTCTCTATCATCGTATGATAGTAAATCGATCTTTGTCTCTGTCGTAGTTCAGTAGATGATGTTTGCAAAATGAAGAAGAACGGTTCTACCTGTGCTGCATATATTATGTATCGATATATGTATCTATCTATATTCAATAGTAACGGCTACTATAGCGTACCTAAATTTGGGCCCAGAACTTTAAAAGGCCCAATACAAATGTTTTTATATAAGTCAACTTTAATGGTTTGAAACACACCAGCCTGATAAACTGTTCTTTTCAGGTCCAATCATCATATTAATTGCATAATAATCAGTAAATTTATAATAAATACAAGCTAAACAATTTTGATAATAAATATGTATATTATTATTTAAACATGTATACTGTAACTGAATATATGTAACCAAGGTTGTTAAGTCGACAAGTCGAGCCCGAGTACCGTGTAATTGACTAGTCGACAAGTCGCCGACTAGTCGTAAATAGTCGACAATATCCTATTTAGAGTAATTATAATATATAATATAGGTAAACATACTTCAATTTCATAATTCAAATAAAAACTAAAAGATAATAAGTTCAAGTACCCAAAGTCAAACAAGTTTTGAGAAGTTTTGGGATATTTAAAAATGTCCGGATATCCCCCAATCAAGTGTTGTTTAAACCGATTAATTCCTCAATGACCCGCAAAGAATACATTTAACATGTTTATTGCCTTCGGGATTAGGATAATATGCATATTTCCATCCCAGATCGTTTGATCGACTAGCTTTTCTTTTAGGATCTTTAGCTAACTCTCTCCGAGAACTTTCAATTTCAATATTTTCATTCTCCATTGCTTATTTTTCTGCACAAAAACAAGCTATAATAAGTGAATATGCAGCCTGCCGTGGGCCAGAAAGTTTGTTGTGAAAACTGCTCAATGCAGTGCAGAATGCAAAAAAAAAACTGTGAAGAATGCAAAAATTGATTTTAAAAATAAAACCGAAAATTAATTATAAAAATAAAACCGAAATTAATTTTTAAAAATAAAACAAAAATTAATTTAAGAAATAAAACAGAAAAAATTGAAAAATAAAAATAAAAATGTATGTGTACTGGTGTATTGCTACGTGTTGGTGTATATATATAAACACTATGTATGTATATACACCCATTAAAGAAAAAGAGAAGAAGAGGGGATGAGAGAAGACAGGAGAGGAGAGAGAAGACTTACCGGAGGAGATGAGTCGCGATCTGTCGGCGCCGACTGTTGGAGTGAGAAGAGGAGAACACTCGGGTAGGTGGGTTATGTGATGAAAAGGTATGTCAATTAAAAACCATCTTTTTTTTTTAATTTCGGGTCGAGTAATTGGGCAAATTGCGGGTCCCGGTCGGGTCGGGTTCGGGTATAACCCATGGACGACTATTACAGAAGTCGGGCATCGACTTTTTCAGGCATGTCGACCTTTCGACTAGTCGTCGACGTGACAACCATGTATACAACAATTCCTTTTTAAAAAGGGTCATCGTACCCATACGTTCTGTCGTACCGGATTCACTAAAGATAATGTTCCGCGTATCCGATTTCGTACCCCGTTTCGAATCGAACCGCGTCCTATGTAACTATGAGCCAATCCCTGATCTTAAATTATTGTGCAAGTGATACGAATTCTCACTTGGGAGTCGAATTCGCTCTCGATACAGCGGAAGTCCTTTTGATGATCGGAAGCTATCGACAAGAAACTGTCGGGAACTGGTGACAGCAGCTCGCTACAGCAACAATACTGGTGAGTGATAAAGACGGTAATTCGATACAGCCACAAGACAGGAATTTGGTCCAAATGAAAAGACTCGAAACAGCACGTTTCGTTCGGGAGCGAATTTAAGACAGGAAACACGTTCGAAGGATCGAACAACACTTTATACGAAATATTGAACAAGTATCAAACTGTATCGAAAAATAAACAGAATATCGAAACAAGGTATAAACAGATATTTTATCAAATTAGACCTATAATTTGATAAAGTGATTTCTCCTCAAGACCTATTGAGAATCAATCAGATTAGTATTCGAAACGCGTCGAATAAAAACCAAGTTTTGATGAAAAACATTCACCAGGGAAAAACACAAAGTGTTCTCAATTCTTCAACATTCAATCCTTCTCTATTACAACTCTACTGCCACTATTTATAGGTAAAAGTGGCCTGACAAAATAACTTAAACTATTACAAGCTGTTCTTTAAAATAATGAAAGGATAATAAAAGGTTTTTCATGTCACTTGTTGACAAAAGTAAAAGTTGGGTCTTGTCTCCAAGTTGAAGTTTGACAGCCGCTTTTTCATATAACAAGTTGCCAAGAATCCTGCTGCCTTTATAATAAAGAAATGCTGAAAATTCTTTGTTTAGCTTACCACTTGGACCTTTTCCCCCTCCCAAGTTGCATTGCCTTAAGTTATTCCAATTCCGACTATCAAGGTAACTCCATGCCTCGTTTCTGTTTTCTCGCCTAAGTAGGTTGTAGTGCGATCGAGGTGTTTTACGTCAATTCTTACTTCATCTTCTTTGCTTGGAGTATTCGGCTTCGTATCATCCCCTCCCCCTTAAAGAGGAATTGTCCCGACTCGCAATCCCGTCATCATCAAGATAAGGAGAAAGATCACCTATGTTGAAAGTAGCATGCACTCCATAGTCGCCCGGAAGTTCTAATTTGTAAGCATTGTCGTTCACCTTCGCAACTATTTTAAATGGCCCCTCGGCTCGTGGCATTAACTTATTTTTACGCTTACTCGGGAATCGTTCCTTCCTCAAATGTAACCAAACTAAATCTCCAACCTCGAATAGTCTCGGCTTTCTTTGCTTGTTCGACTTCCTTTTGTACGCCTCATTTATTTCTTTGATTCGATCCCGCACCTGTTCGTGTAATTTCATCATTGATTTTAGTTTTGACTCCGCATCCTTATGCACCAATTCGTCACTTGGTAGTGGAATTAGATCTAGCGGTATGTAAGGATTCAGTCCGTAAACTACTTCAAATGGAGAGTGTGCAGTGGCATGAGTAGGAGATCGATTATAAGCAAACTCCGCATGTGCCAGTTTCAGATCCCAGTCCTTTTGTGTCTTGCTCACCAAGCCTGCAATGGCGTCCCAGTGTTCGATTCGTTACTTCAGTTTGTCCGTCGGTTTGAGGATGATGTGAAGTACTAAACAAAAGCTTGGTTCCCACCTTCCTCCATAATGTGTTCCAAAAGTAGCTTAGAAACTTTGAGTCTCGGTCCGAAACAATAGTTTTCGGAACTCCATGCAATCGCACCACCTCTCGAAAATACAAGTCAGCAACATTACTCGCATCATCGGTTTTGTGACAGGGAACAAAATGAGCCATCTTTGAAAAACGATCGACGACCACCATAATCGCATCCTTACCTCGTTGGGTTCGAGGCAAAGCCACAATGAAATCCATTGATACATCTTCCCATGGCCTCTCCGGAATCGGTAAAGGTGTGTAGACTCCTGGTTTGAACGAACTTTTCGCAACATGGCACGTCACACATTTACTGATTATATTATTAACATCCCCCTGCATCCTTGGCCAATAAAAATGTTCTTTAAGCACATCCAATGTCTTGGCTGAACCAAAGTGGCCAGCCAAACCTCCCCTATGAGCCTCTCGAACCAGCAATTCTCGAATCGTGTGCCTTGGTAGACAAAGACAATTTTCCTTAAAAAGAAATCCCTCCTGTATCGAAAATTCTCCCACCGGGCCATATTTGCACAGGGCGAAGGTTTCGCCAAAATCCGCATCACCTTCGTAATACTCCTTTACTGTATCGAACCCTAGCAAACGAACATCAAGAGTGGCTAGTAAGGCATAACGCCTAGACAATGCATCTGCCACAATATTGCTCTTGCCATCCTTATACTTTGATGAGAAGTGAAATGATTGTAAGAATTCCACCCACTTCGCATGACTGGGACTTAACTTGTGTTGCCCGTTAATGTACTTCAAAGATTCATGGTCCGAGTGTATGATGAAATGCTTTGGCCGAAGATAGTGACTCCAATGATCTAGGGCCCTCACAATCGCATAAAACTCCTTGTCGTAGGTACAATAATTCAGACGAGCACCGTTTAACTTCTCGGAAAAATAAGCAATAGGTCGTTTTCCCTGAATGAGAACCGCTCCAATGCCCACCCCGCTAGCATCACATTCGACCTCAAACGGTTGCGAAAAATCAGGTAATGCTAAGATGGGTGCTTCGCACAACTTCACCTTCAACTTTGCAAATGACTCCTGAGCAGCCCTGCTCCAATCAAACGTGCCCTTCTTCAAACATTCGGTTATTGGGCTTGCAATGGTACTGAAGTCTCGAATGAATCTTCGGTAAAATGAAGCTAGTCCATGGAACGATCTAACCTCCGTCACTGTAGTGGGAACCGGCCAGGACTTAATTGCTTCGATCTTCGCTTGATCGACCGACACTCCATTCTTTGAAACAACATAGCCAAGAAAGACTATACTTTCGACCAAAAATGAGCACTTCTCCTTTTTCCATACGACCGGTCTCTAAGGGTTTCGAAGACTTGCCTCAAGTGTTCGAAATGTTCTTGCAGTGATCGGCTGTAGATCAAAATATCATCTAAGTATACAACCACAAATTTCCCTAAAAATGGCTTAAGTACCTCATTCATCAAGCGCATGAAAGTACTCGGTGCATTTGTAAGACCGAACGGCATAACGGTCCATTCATACAACCCGTGTTTAGTTTTGAAGGCTGTCTTCCACTCATCTCCTTCTCGCATTCGAATCTGGTGATAACCACTTCGTAGATCAACTTTTGAAAAGATCACTGATCCGTGCAATTCATCCAACATGTCATCAAGCCTTGGAATCGGAAACCGATACTTGATGGTTATATTGTTCACAGCTCGACTGTCAATACACATCCTCCAAGATCCATCTTTCTTTGGAACCAGTAATACCGGAACCGCACAAGGACTTAGGCTTTCTCGAACATAACCACGATCCATCAGTTCCTCGATTTGGTTTTGCAATTCCTTCGTCTCCTCGGGATTACATCTATAGCGACTTTGTTAGGCAACGACACACCCGGTATGAGGTCGATCGATGTTCAATCCGCGGGTGGTGGTAAACCCGGTAATTCTTCGGAAAAACATCCGCAAATTCGCGTAATAAGGCATCCATCCTTTCGTTCCGCACAACTATGTCACCATTCCGTGTCTCCTTGAGAACCAACAAGTACACACACTTGCCATTATTAATAGCATGTTCCACCTCCCGTTCGCTAGCAAACATGGCGATTTTGGTTTTCACTCCTACTAGAACTCATAGAGTGAATAGCTTGCGGTGACATTGGTTTAAGCACAATCTTCTTGCCCTTATCCGTAACTCGTACTCATTGCTTCTTCCTCGGTGTAAAACGTCCTATCAAACATCCATGGTCTCCCAACAAGACATGGCATGCATCCATCGGGAGTACATCACATAATACATTGTCTTCATATGAACCCATGGCTAGTCGATCCTCACTTGTTTAGTTACCCTTATTTTGCTCCCATCATCGAGCCAATGCAAAGTGTAAGGTTTCGGGTGAGCCGTAGTGGTCGGCCGAGTTTAGTCACCATCTCGATGGAAGCGGCGTTGGTGCAACTCCCTCCATCAACGATCAAACTACACCATTTCTTTCCGATTTGACACTTTGTGTGAAATATTTGATTTATTTATTCGAATCATTCGATCTGACTTTGGCACATGTAGCGTTCGCGAACAAAGCCGTGTCATAGCTTGGGGCATCGTAAGTCTCGCATTCTTCTCCTTCTTCGTCCTTAATGTCGAAATCAAATACGTCACCAGTCTTTCTTCCTCGACCAACAACTCATCTCGGATCGTGTGACTTCTCTCGGTGTCACCACTCGTTTGTTTGGACAAGCATTTTGATAATGTCGAATCCTTGACATTTGAAACATCTCACTTTAGCCAAACTCGTCTCCTTGATGCGTAGGAATGCAGTCGCCTTAGCGGGAATCGCAACGAGGCAGGAGTCGATACGGTTGCCTTAACCGAACTAGATCCGACGCTTGGGTTTCCAAACTTATTTGGAAACTCGGGTTTATCTGACTTCATCACATTACGAGCTTCTAACTTCACACATAACCCACATAATGTATCGAAGTCCTCGTATGGATACGATTCCACCGAGTTAGCTATGCTTCGGTTTAAGCCACGCAAAAATCGCGACATCTTACGCTCTTCATTCTCCTCTATTTCTCCCATTAGAATTGATTCTCAAACTCCTCAATGTACTCACTAACATTCAACTTTCCTTGCATGAGATCTGCAATCTTCTGTACAAGGACAAGCGGTGTGATCTTTGGTACATATCTTTTGCGAAGTTTTCTTTTAACGAATCCCACGACGGATCTTTTCTTTCCCCGCACGAGCTCTTCGTGTTTTCACTCCTTCGTACCAAAGTGAAGCTCCTTTCCCCAACTTGAGAATGGCATACTTGCACCGCTTTCTCATCGTCGATGTCCTTAAACTCGAACATACGATCAATTTTTCGTTCCCATTCCGTAAACTTGAGTGTCTGTCCCTCCAACGAACTCGCGGCTCGTTCACCTTGAATTCTTCGACATGGCGTGAGGGTCGTTCATAGTCACCACGCCTAGGTTGCCAACGCCGGTCGCGTTGTTGCAGTACGTCACGCGGTCGTCACGAAGTTTTGCCAAGAAATCGGCGTCGTTGAGATCCATAATGCCAAAGATCAAGAACTTGGGCTCGATACCACTTATGATACGAATTCTCACTTGGGAGTCGAATTCGCTCTCGATCTGTGGAAGTCCTTTTGATGATCGGAAGCTATCGACAAGAAATCGGGGAATCGGTGACAAGACGCTACGGCAACAATAATGGTGAGTGATAAAGACGGTAGTCGATACGACCACAAGACAGAATTTGGTCCGAATGAAAAGACTCGAAACAAGACGTTTCGTTCGGAGCGAATTTAAGGCAGGAAACACGTTCGAAGGATCGAACAACACTTTATACGAAATATTGAACAAGTATCAAACTGTATCGAAAAATAAACAGAATATCGAAACAAGGTATAAACAGATGTTTTATCAAATTAGACCTATAATTTGATAAAGTGATTTCTCCTCAAAACCTATTGAGAATCAATCAGATTAGTATTCGAAACGCGTCGAATAAAAACCAAGTTTTGATGAAAAACATTCACCAGGGAAAAACACAAAGTGTTCTCAATTCTTCAACATTCAATCCTTCTCTATTACAACTCTACTGCCACTATTTATAGGTAAAAGTGGCCTGACAAAATAACTTAAACTATTACAAGCTGTTCTTTAAAATAATGAAAGGATAATAAAAGGTTCTTCATGTCACTTGTTGACAAAAGTAAAAGTTGGGTCTTGTCTCCAAGTTGAAGTTTGACAGCCGCTTTTTCATATAACAAGTTGCCAAGAATCCTGCTGCCTTTATAATAAAGAAATGCTGAAAATTCTTTGTTTAGCTTACCACTTGGACCTTTTCCCCCTCCCAAGTTGCATTGCCTTAAGTTATTCCAATTCCGACTATCAAGGTAACTCCATGCCTCGTTTCTGTTTTCTCGCCTAAGTAGGTTGTAGTGCGATCGAGGTGTTTTACGTCAATTCTTACTTCATCTTCTTTGCTTGGAGTATTCGGCTTCGTATCAGGAAGTGTTATGCAATCACCAAAAGGAATGATAAGAAAGTTTTAGCTCAAAAAAATATCAGATTTGACTTTGAGTGCATTCCAGCTTCTGCTTTATTAATTAGAATTGAAAAAGGGTCAGGTAATGCAACCTCCAATGCATTCGGTGCTTTCTTGTGAATTGCAGAAAACAAAAAGGAAAACAGGAAAAAACATTTAAGTATAGCCATAGTAATGGTTAAAACTCAGTAAATTAAATAGAAAGTTCACATTTAAACCTTGACCTTCTTCTTCATCCCATGAAGCTTACGACACCAATCTCCCGCACACATCAACATTTCAACGGTATTTGGCGCCAAGTAAAACACTTTTAAACTTCTTCATCGAACACGCTCTATTCATATAATCTATTTTCAGCTTCTGTTGGCAAAACACTACTGAATGAGTGAGTTCTGGTTCTCAACTACCTTCACTTTCACTTTAATAGAATCAATTCTTCCTAAATTAGAAGTGTACACTTCCATTATATATATATATATATATATATATATATATAGTGGCGTGTTTATGCGATCAATTTATTAGATGCGATCTTTCTGATCTTAATTTATGCATGAGTTTTGTACTAATTATGCATGAAATATATGCATTTCGTGCATCAAAATTTCAATGCATTAAAATATTAGATTATATTCATCAAATTTTTGTGAGAATTAATGCATTGAAATTTTGATGCACGATATGCATATATTTCATGCATTATTAGTACTAAACTCATGCTTAAATTAGATCAGTAAAATCTTTTAACAATATTAGACATGTGCCATATATATATATATATATATATATATATATATATATATATATGTATGTATGTATGTATGTATGTATGTATGTATGTATGTATGTACGTACGTATGTATGTGTGTGTGTGTGGCCAATGTTGAAGTAATACTACTACTTCCCGTTAAATACATAAGTCATTTGACTTTTTCAAAATTGGACTTTGACCATTTATTTGTTTTCAGATATTGTTCCGACTTCGGACAAATATAAAAGATATACACTTGCATTCATTTTCCAGAATATTTTCATAATTTCACTTTTTTGATATTATTTTCATGATATAATAATTAGAAAGTCATTCGGTCAGCCTCCAAAAACGAGAACGACTTGCATTATGAATCGGAGGGGGAGTACCTAGCAAGTAAATAGACAAGACGGAGGTTGGACCAAGAAGAAAACAAGAACGAAAACACAAGTGTTTCTGGTTTTTGACTTTAGAAGAGGTTTTTCCAGTATAGTTAGAAAACAAAATTTAAAAAGGGGAAGTACAAAGATTCAAGTCCTTCCTATACCCCATTGTATCTTTCTCAAGTGTTTTAATGTCGGAACTATTCAAGCCTCTATTTCCGACTTCATTCACTTAAAAGTTATTTCTTGATAGCTCGAATCTTAATGACAGATTTTGCAGCACTCTAAACTTTCCTTTTCAGTTTCCTAGGAATTTGCCAAATGCACAACCTTACAGCCATTCATATACAATTTTACAGCCATTATACTCCACTAAAGAAAACAGGCAAATTTCAAAACGCCCCCCCAACACATCCTACTGAATAATCAAGAATAACTGGACTACCATGGTCCTTCAGATTCAGAGACCAAGAACAAAATGATTGCATATTTCTCGAATCTTAATGACAGATTTTGCAGCACTCTAAACTTTCCTTTTCGGTTTTCTAGGAATTTACCAAATGCACAACCTTACAGCCATTCATGTACAATTTTACAGCCATTATACTCCACTAAAGAAAACAGGCAAATTTCAGACCGCCCCCCCCCCCCCCAACACATCCTACTGAATAATCAAGAATAACTGGACTACCATGGTCCTTCAGATTCAGAGACCAAGAATAAAATGATTGCATATTTCTCTGAACAATAAAAAAAGGGGAACTTTTGGCAAGAGAACAACCAACCTTGGAGCCTGGAGCCGACATCAGTAGCCAAAGATTTTGCAGCACCGGCAACTTGGTCCAGAGAAATGCCGGCCAAATGAAGAAAACATACATGATCCACAACACCGAGCCGAGGATGGGACCCACAGTGTCTTTCAAGATCAATCGTCTCAAAAGCAGCTTTCACCATTTCAAAAACGGCATCCTTCAAACAACCTATTTCTGAGACGACGAGTGTGTATCCAACTCTGTTGTAAATCACATCCTCAAACTTGTTGATAATGGGGGCGTCCGGAAAAAGCTTTGCTGCCCTTTCGATAGCTTCCAGGGCAGCCTTGTTTCTGCTTTCAGATATATACACCTTGCAGCAAGTTAGCATCTGCTTCAGCATTTTTTTCTTAATCGCTAAGCACTAAAATCCTCTTCAAAGCTGCAAAGAAAATAAAAAATAAAAACATAACTGAAGTTTAAGGGGAAAAAAAAAAGGATAAAAGGCCAGTTCACAACATTCTGATTGCCATAGCCCATTTAAAAAGAAAAAAAAAAATTATCCAGCTCTTAGCTGGTGCACTTTGAGAATTTCAAGTACTGTAAAAGAGGAATATACTATGACAAAATAATGCAATTCATCTATGGCGTATTGTCAGGGAAAACTTATACGATTGCAGGTTACAAAACCTAATTTTCTACCATCAGATTCATTGAAAATAATTTCAAAATGGAAAACACGAGAAAGCTGTATGGTAAAACATCTGGATGAAACCTTATGGCAAAAATCTGCATTTAAAAAAAAATGCTTAAATTCCGCAATGTATATAGTGTAAAAAACAGTTTATCAGCATACCCATCGATGTCATATCTTTCGGAAACCAGTTGTCTTATGCTTATCGCACTGTGCACCACAAATTCATTTCGATTCGTCGGGCAACATCAACTCGAGAAAACAAAGGGAAAAGATCAATTAAATCAACAGATGACCATGGCCAGGTAGGGCTGTCGAGCGGTTCGTTTTCGATTAATCGGATCGAAATTTTTGGTTAATCGGAACCATAAATGTCTAAAATAAGAATCGGATCATATAAATTTTCGATTAACTGGAACCGGACCGGTTATTTTCGGTTCTGGTTCGATTAACCACAAAAACTGTTTTTTTTTCAATTTAAAGAAATTAAAATAATATAATATAATTATAAAATATAAAAATATCTTTTCACAAAAACAGTCTGCTGTAGGTAGCGTTCTAATTTCAAATTTTAATTTACAAAATTAAAATATTATAATATAATTATAAAATATAAAAATATCTTTTCACAAAAACAGTCTGCTGTAGGTAGCGTTCTAATTTCAAATTTTAATTTACAAAATTAAAATAATATAATATAATTATAAAATAAAAAATAATATTTAATAAATATATTTTATAAAACCAATTTTCGATTCGGAACCGAATGGTTATCGGTTAGACCGAAAATCGAAAAAATGATACACAATAGAACCGAAAACCGGATCAATAACCGAAATTGCGGTTCTCGGTTAACCGTAACCGCGCGGTTCCGGTTCGATTCTGGTTCTAACCGAGAATCGGGAACCATTTAGACAGCCATATGGCCAGGGCTGGACGTAGGGATGTCAATGGGGCAGGGCGGATGCGGCGGTTGGTACCCCACACCCATCCCCGCCTAATATTTTCATATCCATCCCCGCCCCATCACCCATGACGAGTATAAAATCTAAACTCATCCCCATCCCAACGGGTACAATTTAAATCACATCTCCACCCCGCCACCTATTTTAATATCTCGAAGACCAACCATACCCGCCCCATCAATCCACCAAAAAAAAAACTAAGATTAAGAATAAATATACTGGATGTAAATCAAATTATATTTATGTGGAGATAAATCCACATACATTGATATAAATAATTTTGTTGCAATTTTAAACTGTCTTCAAATACAAGTCAAGTACATTTTAAAAAATTTCAAATACGAAAAGTCAAATGGAATGAAGTGCTACGGAAAAAAGTGTTAATTTAAATATTACGATTCATGAGAATCTAAAACTCTAAAACCACCCATCCATAATATTGCCTGCCTGCCGAAGTTGTTTGAGCCTGCATGGAAATCAAACAAATCAAATCAATAACTTCTCAATTAGTGAAATCTGTAAATGCTCAATTAGTGAAATCAATAACATAGTCAATTAGTGAACGATGTGGCTATTAAGGAGAGGTGGAATAGGTATTTTTTTGAACTTTTCAATGAGGCTAGGGGTAGTGACTCGGTGGTGCAAGGAGTTAGTCTATCTTTTGCCCGTTCGTTTAGTTCTTGTGAGAGCATCAGCAAGGAGGAAGTAAAGGGTGCCCTAATGAAAATGGGTAGAGCTAGGGTGGTAGGCCCGAATCAGATCCCTATTGAAGTTTGGTTTTGTCTGGGGGAAGTCGGAGTGCAGTGGCTAGCAGAGCTGTTCAACATCCTCCTCAGAGGTTCTAAGATGCCGACGGAGTGGAGGCATAGTATTGTCGTGCCGTTTTTCAAGAACAAAGGCGATGCCCAGAGTTGTAGTAACTATAGGGGTATTAAACTCCTCAGTCATACTATGAAACTTTGGGAAAGAGTGGTGGAATGCAGGGTTAGAAGAGAAGTTGAGATCTCAGAGAACCAATTTGGCTTCATGCCGGGGAGGTCAACGACTGAGGCCATTCATCTCGTCAGACGCCTTATGGAGAAGTTTAGAGAGCGGCATAAGGACCTCCATATGGTGTTCATAGATCTAGAGAAAGCTTATGATAGCATTCCGCGCGATGTTATTTGGAGGAGCCTAGTAGAGAGGAGGGTGTCGTTGCCGTTTGTTAGGGCAATCCAAGACATGTATTCCCTAGCTACGACGTGCGTTAGGACCCCAGCTGGTGACACCCAATATTTTTCGGTTGAGATAGGGCTACACCAGGGGTCGGCGCTAATCCCTCTTCTCTGCGCTCTGATCCTTGACGTCATTTCGCGGGGGATACAAGATGGCGTCCCGTGGTGCATGCTTTTTGCTGACGACATTGTGTTAGTGGCGAAGTCGAGGAGGGAGGTGAACTCTAAGATGGAGCTATGGAGGTCTAAGTTAGAATCCCAGGGCTTGTGTGTGAGCCGGTCTAAGACAGAGTATCTCTGGTGTAACTTTAGTGGTGAATCCAACGAGGAAGATGTAGAGGTAATGATTGCGGATCAGATCGTTCCCCGTACGGATAAGTTCAAATATTTGGGTTCGATCATTCAGAAGGAAGGTGAGTGTGAAGATGATGTCACTCATCGCATCAAGGCGGGGTGGCTAAGGTGGAGAGCAGCGACATGGGTCATGTGCGACAAGAAAGTCCCTCTAAAGTTGAAGGGTAAATTCTATAAAGCGACAATCCGACCTGCAATGTTGTATGGCTCTGAATGTTGGGCGATGAAGAAGTCGCTTGAGATCAAGTTGGAAGCGGCTGAAATGAGAATGTTACGCTGGTCGTGCGGTCGCACAATGTTAGATAGAATCTCGAACGGGGTCTTCAGGAATGCGCTAGAAGTGGCGCCCATTTCAGCGAAAGTTAGGGAAGGGAGATTGAGATGGTTTGGCCACGTCCGCAGGAGGCAGGCATCTGCTCCGGTGAGGAGGGTCGAGAGTTTAGTAGTTGTCGGGGAGAGGAGGAGAGGCAGACCGAGGAGGACGTGTGAGATTAGATTTGAAGGCCTTAAACCTTTCCGAGACCATGATTGTTGATAGGTGCGCTTGGAGGCGCCGGATCAGAGTTGTGGATTCTTTAGTTGGGAGTGGTGCTGTAGTTGAGAGCCTCAGGGTTGGGTTGTCTCGTTTAGCTTTGACCTAGAGCATTGCATTTTTACATTTATTGTATATTTTATCCTATTGCCTTTTGCATGTGGTGTATTTTTGACAGGGATCTGTGCGCGGAGTCAACCTCTCTTCTGTTTGAGCAGCGTTCATCGGGAGTGAAGTAGCCAAATTCCTCTTAGGTAAGTCCCATGTGGATTAAGCCATGGGCTCAGGTATAAGCACAAATTTAGTACATAATGCATATCTTGGTGAAGTTATGAGTGAGACTCACAAACTGGATAACACATTAATGGTACGATGAAAAGAGATTCGAACTTTAGTATGGTAGCTTGGTTATCCAGGGATGGTCGGTTGGTTGATCAGATAAGAGGAATATACTGCGTTTTGTAGATTCATGTACAGAATATGATTTTGGATCTTTGGATTTTGTAGAACCGGGGCATAGGTGCTATGTGGCTCTATTGGTGTGGTAGTAGCGTGATTTTGATATAGTGATTTTTTTACTTTTGAGCCACATTAATTAGTCGTTCATACTCCGTATAGGATAGGGTATGTTCGTCGGTTTGCGGCAGGTTGTTCATACGCCGAGGGGTATGTTCAACAGTTGGGCGTGTTTATTTGAGATCCACTGTATGTGATTTGTGTAACATTTTGAGAATTTTACCCTATCATATATCTGTCTTTGTGGTTCTGTGTTGATCGTGTTGGAACTTACCGTGCGAGGGTATTCTCAGTTATTCTTGATCATTCATTAGTAATATTGGAGTTTATCATGTTGATGATATTATCGGTTGTGTTTTGACCTTTGGTTGGTCGTATTGGAGTTTATCATGTCGATGAAATTCTCGGTTGAAGTATTGGTTGATCATTGTTATTGACCGTTTGAGTGTTCGGACTTTGTGTCGATGATTCGGGATTTGTTGCCATTGTTTTGGGTAGTTGTTTCACATATGTATCGTATATTATTCATTTAATCAGGATTGGCACTTCATTGTGTAATCAGACAGACAGGCTTTGACATGGATTGATTATTCCATAATTAAGTTATAACGACGCATTTTGTTGAATTCATGAAATTGTGATAGTAAGCGTGTTGAGGTGTTGAAGGGGAGTCATTTGCAAGCAATTACGGGAGATAATCGACTTCACGCATTTGTAAGTATACTATTTCGGTTATTCGCTTTTGGTAATGATTGATCGTTTTCGTGATGATTCTGGATATTTTGGTTGAACTGTTGTTTATGACGGATTGCAAGTTTCGAGGATGAAACTTATTTTAAGTGGGGCAGAATGAAATATCCTGAATTTCTACTATAGTTATTTAATGTTATTTTATCCGAGTTATACTACGCAGTGTGGAATCTGTACAGTAGGGATAAAATAAATGGAAGACTAAGACAGTTGTATTGGTATAATTGTCGTACTTGGTCGACAATTGCATTTAGGATATTGTGTATCAAGTGTATCATATAAGAATGCTATTGGAAGGAGTATATGTATTCAGCATGTTGTGCATACGTATTTGGTATGTCGAGACGACAGGCAAGAACAGTCGTAAATGGCCAAGTATAGAAGCCATAACACATGTTAAGCGTAAGAGCTTACGTACGTTAACATACAAGCATAATGTACGTTACGAAGAGTACATGACGTACGTTATGAGAGGAATCTGACATGATCCAGGATATGAGCGACGAGTGGGCTCTGTGTCGAAAACTTTCGGCGCGCATGTGGACAGGAGAGTCAACGAAGATGTTAACGTATGGTATGGATTGCTCATTACGTATGTTAAATGGACATACTACTGTAGCAAGTTAACTATGTGTTACGTACGCTATGTCATGAGGGTTACGTAAGTAAGCAATCGAACGAATTGAGACAGTAGCCTCTGGATTGTGATTACGTATGCTATCGAGGTCAGATAACGTACGTAATGGTTGTTACGTACGCTAGGAAGGTACATAGCGTACGTAATGTCTGAATTTTTATAAATATGGGACCTCTGTCATTTCATCATTTTGAGAGTTCATCTTCGTTTTTCGTCTCCCAACTTCCTCAGACCGATTTTGGCATCTCTAAGTTGATTGTGAACTTGAGAACACGGAATTGGAGCTTTGTTCATAGAGTTGATGATGATTCTTGGAAGGAGTTCGATTGTTCTTCATCGTAGTTCATCAATACAAGGTAATATTCATATCCCTCTGATTGTAGCTCGGTTTTTGGAAGGATATTTACTTGTTAGGAAGCATGTTGGTTTACCCCTCCATTTACTTTCGGATTTTGAAGTTGTTATTGATGCTTAATTCGTATGATGATGGTTAAGGTGGTATTATTGTGATTCTTGACGTTAAGTGAAGTGTATGTTGGAGAGTCTGATGATATACACATTGGATTATGTGGTTTTGTTGATTATGAATATGGTTTTGGATATACCGTCACTTAACAAATAATCATAAAAATAGCTCGTGTCACACGAGGCACAACACAAAGAAGGGAGACTTACATTCACAGGTCGCACGAAGATGATGATCGCCCACGATACTAATCACGACCAACAAACTCAGACGACGCGTCGCGACACGACTCAGTCAGACAAAATCCGACGAGACCAAACTCAATAGACACCACTGACCCGACAACCTAGGTTTCCACAACCTAAGCTCTGATACCATTTATGTAACACCCCCAATCCACTCAGGGATATTACACGCCGTAGACCCTCTCCTCGAGGATCTACCAGGCCGATAACTAAAATCAAACATCTAAACATCGCCTTTAAGGCTAAAATGACTTAGTAGACCGATTTGGTCTTTCAATAATAACATACAACTCAAATCCAAACACATACCCTCACAGGGGTCAAAATACAATAAACTCCCGTACAACGGGGAAAAGATACTGCAGCGGAAAAGAAAATACAACTAGACCAATACGACATCAACGGATCCTCGTGTGATTAGTATCATTCATCTTTCATCATCCTTCGTGCCGACCCTGTGTTATGCTCCAAAACCTGAATGCAAAAATAGACATCCACCCCCCCGAATACTCGGGGGTTAGCAAAACTCCACTGTTTTGCTAGTGCAAGTACAAGTGCAAAAATACGAGCCATATAATTCAAGTTCCAAGAATAACAATAACTAGGAATCCTCAAAGATTCAAATACACGAAACGAATACTTCCCGAGGCAAGAGTTTGAGTAAAACTTTCCAAATCCGAAAGATCACAAATAACGAGAATGATTTGCAAAATGGTTTAAAATACCCTCAGGAGTTTTAATAGAAAACAATTTAGGATTATCAAATCCTTCTCTTTCCAAAATCAACAGGGTCACAGCCCAAATGTTTTGTTTTCACATATAGAAAACCGACAACAATTCACAGGGCCAGAGCCCAACATCACGTGTCCTCGACGGACATAAAAGTCAACAAAACATAATCGCACACGCGCATCGCCTAGGACCAGGACGAAGCCACAAATCCCACTCGAGGCCTCGAAGGACCCTCCCGAGCTGGCTAGCGAAACAAATCACACACATGCATCGCCTAGGACAGGGACGAAGCCATAAATCCCACTCGAGGCCTCGAAGGACCCTCCCGAGCTAGCTAGCGAAACAAGTCACACACAAATCACAACCATAAGTTATACCGGCATCGGGCTAACAAGCCACGAACCTCGGAGTCCCCGCAAGACATACCCGATGATAACCCCACTAGTTATCCCGGCATCGGGCTAACAAGCCACGAACCTCGGAGTCCCCGCAAGACATACCCGGATTGGATAACCCTACGGTCTCGCCCGACCCATACTAGCAAGTATGGATCCCGGAGATTCAACAATCCTACCCGGAGGCACATCACGTATAACAAGCACACAACAATAATCGATTATGAAACGAAACAACATTAAGCATCGCAACCTCCTTTCAAAGGAGTAACAACTAACATCACATCATGTCAAACCGCAATACACTGAAATGAAGCCATATACGTACACACGCATTATCAAACACCACATCAACTCCAAACATATCCAAAGGATACACGTAGTCACTTACAACCCACACACTTACAAAACACACGCGTTTTGAAAGAGAGCCTTTAGCAAGGCTAATCGAATCTTTTGAAAATAATTTTCAAACAACCAAACAAACACATTTAGACGATCACCAATTATTATATCCACAAAACAAGAATTATATGGACAAGGTACTTGCCTCGAATAAGAACAACGCGGAGAATCGACCGAAGTAGGTTGGCCCGAACCGACTACGAACCCGCCGACTCCACCGATCACCAAATCACGTTCATAAACTACGAAGGACAATAACAATGATGAAACGAATTCCATAACACGACTCAAAGCCGTTGAATTCAAAGAACGAACGACGAATGTTCAAGTGTTTTCCCCAAAACGGCCAAGAACACGATTCGTCCCGACAAAACACGAAAACGGAAATCCAAGTTGAAATATGGATATACAATCCATAGAATATGTTTAACAACATCATTTAACCACAATCGATCCATCAAAAATGGATGAAAAACGAGATCGAGAACAAATCCCCCAAAAAGTCGATTTGAAGGAAATCAAGAAATATACTTCGATTCGACAAAGAACAATGGATTAAATGATGTTAAACACAAGAATACTACAAAGATTAATCATACCCATCATGAATTAATCAACAACACGGAACGAATCGGACGAAAATGCAAAAACCCCCAAATTCACGAAATTAGGGTTCTAAGGAAGATTACCTTGATTCGTTGGATCAAAGGATGATAACGGATGATTGATTGATGTTATAACCTAAAGAACTTTATGGATTTGTTGTTAAACAACATGGCTTTAAGATTCCCAAGACCACATCCGCGGAAGAGAAAGGAAAGATTGAGAAAAATGGCCAAAAACCCGTCTGCAGGGCCATAAATAGGCTGCACAGTGTGCCGCGGCCCAGCGGGAGTGTGCCGCGGCACAGGGCCAAATCTACCGGCAGTGACTCGGCAGTGTGCCGCGGCCCTGCCGGCATGTGCCGCGGCACAAGGTACAGTGTGCTCGGCCAAAAGCTGGGAATGAGAGTGACTTAGCTATTTCGACCATAACTCCCTCGTCCGGACTCAGATTGACTCACCGTTTGAACCATTGGAAAGCTAACTCGATGATTTATAATATTGCAAAGATTCAGAAATTTTGGAGTTTCCAAAAATTAATGGCGATCCAACAAAGTCGAACTCATACGTGGAAAAGTCGCTAAAGAATACGGAATTCAACAGAACGCCACCGAAACGAACTCGGATGACAAAAAGTGTAGAATTAATCATTCCCAGATGACGAAACAGTCATGAGCGAGTCGTCAAAACAGACTTCCGCCGAAAAAAAAGAAATTACCGGAAATCAAAATTACGGGTATTACACTCAACACTCGATATGTGTAACACTCGTAAGAATTAACCGAAAGTAGGGAAATTAGGCTTATGTAAACAAGAATAAAATGAAATTAAATTATCAAACTAGACCTATAGTTTGATAAGACAATCTCTCCTCAAGACCTATTGAGAATCGATTAAATTACAACTCGAAGACGCGTCGAATTATAATTAAGTTGTGCTGAAAATCATTCAACAATGAATACATACATGTATTTCGTTTTTTCAAGCTTCCAAAGTGTTTATTAAAGGTTGAGGATGAGGCTAATATATAGCCATTACAACTACAAATATGTTCAAACAAGATCAAGCTAAAAGACAAGCAAATAATAAACTAAACTATCAAGACTTTTGACAAAGATTGAAAACAACACATGCTTGGCTTCTTCCTTAGCATTTCGGCCGTGGGGTACTTGAAGGAGTGGACAAGATCTTTCTCATGTGATATCTTCTTGCAAGTCTTTGATAAGGATAGAAAATGAGAGCAACATCTTGGTGTCTTCTTCCTCCTTTATTTCGGCCGATTTGGGTGATGGTGACATGAGCTAAATCTTCTATCTTTGATCTTGATATGGTGGACTTTTGAAAAATGAAAGCAAAGTTGAAAGTAGTGGGTACAAAAGATCCTTCATGGATGCATGTCACAATCGGCCGAAATCTCCCCCAAATGGCCGATTTTGTATGCATGAACATGCATACGTATGCATGTTTTGATACGTCTAAGTTATCCCGGTTCCAATTATTAAGATCGTTCCCATTTCCGCATTTGTTTTCTCACCGAAGTACGTAGGTGCATGTGCATGCAACGTGGTATCGTCACCTACGTCAATTCTTACTTCGTTTGGAGACGTCACAATCGCATCACTATGAGAGACTGTTGGGTTACTCTAATCGGATTATGCCTTTGTCGTTCAGCCAGGTTAGGCCTTTTATTTCGTCTTCTCTTTCTCCTGCTGATGCGGTTCACATGGTTAGACCGGTGACTGCCGATGAGGTTCGGTCTGTATTCTTCGAGTTTGATAAGGACAAGGCCCCGGGCCCTGATGGTTTTAATGCTACTTTTTACCGTCGGGCTTGGCCGATTGTGGGGGTGAGATTTCGTTTGCTATTATTCATTTCTTTGCTACCGGGAAGTTTGTCAGGCAGATCAATTCTACGATCATTTCTCTTGTTCCGAAAGTAGCCTTGCCTAGGAGCATGTCGGATTTTAGACCGATATCTTGCTGCAACTTATTATATAAGGCTATTTCGAAAATTATTGTTCACCATATGCGTGATAGCTTGGATGCCTTGATTGACCCGGCTCAGACTACTTTTATTCCTGGGAGAAGGATTTTAGTGATAATATCCTTCTTGCCGAGGAACTTCTTCATGGTTATGGGCAGAGGGGGATGCCTAGACGGTGTGTGTGTTTAAAGTTGACCTTATGAAAGCTTATGACACTGTTGAGTGGGATTTTGTGCTGATTGCTCTGCAGTGTATGGGTTTCCATCAGTCGTTCATTGCCTGGATCAGGGAGTGCATCACCACTACTGCCTTTTCGGTATCCTTGAATGGTGATGCTGAGGGGATCTTTAGAGGTCGTAGGGGTCTTCGGCAGGGAGACCCCATATCCCCTTATCTCTTTGTTATTGTTATGGAGGTGCTTCATGGTATTATTACTCGTGAGATTGCTCAGACTCCGGGGTTTCGATACCACTGGAAGTGTGAGGCCACCCGTACTTTCATGCTCGCCTTTGCTGATGATCTCCTTCTTTTCTATAATCCAGATGAGGTCTCGATTGGTGTTCTTAAGAGGAGTATTGATATCTTTGATTCTATTTTGGGGTTGCGTGCTAACCCTGGGAAGAGTAATTTTTTTCGCTCGGCGAGTGCTTTGGAGCAGGGAGCTCAGGTTGAGCAGTTATTAGGATTCCAGATGGGCCAGCTCCCTGTGAGGTATTTAGGAGTCCCATTATCTTCATCGAAGCTCACAGTGGCTCAGTGCTCTTCTTTGCTTGATAGGATTGATGGTCGGGTGAATGACTGGGCTTGTAGATCTCTGTCCATGGCCGGTCGTTGTCAGCTTATTCGGTGTGTGTTATCTGCTCTTCACATTTATTGGGCCTGTATTTTTATCCTGCCTAAGGGCGTGCTTGCCCTTATTGAGAAGCGCTTAAGCCGTTTTCTTTGGAAAGGTTCTCGTGACTCTGGGCATGCTAAAGTGGCTTGGTCTAAGGTTTGCTTGCCTGTAGAGTGTGGTGGTCTTGGTATTACTCCGTTGAGGGTTCAGAATCAGGCCCTTATGTCCCGCCATATCTGGGCTCTCCTGGCTGGGTCTTCTCGTTCTGTTTGGGTTAGCTGGGTTCGTTTGTATAGAGTTCAGTAGTGTTCTTTTTGGGATATCCCTATCTCCACTGCGTCTTCTTGGTATTGGAAACAGCTGCTGAAGTTGTGTCCCCTTGTCATGGGAGCGTTTCAGTATTCTATTGGAGATGGCGCTTCATTCCGTTTATGGTCGGATCCTTGGCACTCTATGGGTTTGATTAGGCAATCTCTGCCTAGAGCGCCCCTTTGGACTGACATTGATGTGCATGCCCGTCTTGGCTCTGTTATTTCTGATGGTCAATGGGTTTGGCCTGTGGTTGATCGTCCTGGGTTCCAGCAAGTTGTTTCTGCCCTCCCTCCTATCTATGGAGGCCAGGATCGCATCTCTTGGAGACCGCATAGCTCAGGTTCCTATTCTTCCTCGTCCGCTCTTCGTTTCCTTAGAGCATATACTCCTTCTGTTCCGTGGGCCCCTCTGCTTCTTGGTCCCGGGAAGATTCCTAGGCACTCCTTCATATTATGGTTGGCTATTCAGGAGCGTCTGTCGACTATGGATAAGCCTTGGCTGCAGCATGAAGATGGTATTTGTGTCCTTTGTGGGATGGCGTTAGAGTCTCATTCTCACTTATTCTTCATGTGCCCTTACTCTAGTAGGTGTATCTCTATTGCTAGGAGGGAGGTAAAATTTTGTTGGCCTCACTCGGAGTGGAGTACAGGTATTCTTTGGGCGGCTAGGAGGTGGAGAGGAAAACATGTGGTTAACGTGGCTTACCCTATCTTTTTTAGCGGCATTGGTCTACTTACTCTGGCAGGAGCGAAATGAGCGGAGATTCTGTCAGAGGCGTCGTGATCCTCACACTGTTACCTTCCAGGGGATTGGTCTTGTTCGTGACATTATCTTTCAGCGTTGGCCGCCTCATTCATTATATGCGGTCACTGTTAGGCGTATTTGGAGGGTGGCTTGGTAGTTCCATTGTAATTTTTTTATTATTCTTCTGTTTCGTGCTGTTGGTGCACCTTCTGTATGGTTTCTGGGTACTGGCCTCCCTTGTTGGCCAATCTTTTTTATTTAATGCAATTGACTTTTCCCAAAAAAAAAAAGACTCAATCAAGAAAGAAAAGATTAATCGGAGCTGTTATAGCCAATTTTGAGTACAAAAGGCTCGAATCTAATCAATAAACCCGAGTTTTAATAGAGTTCTGACTCGAATGCATGTAACATGGAATCGCCTATTAACTAGACTTAATCAATAAGTAAAGGTTCAACCAGAGCTATTATAGCGAATCCTTGTTACAACAAGACTTAATCAAGAAGTAAACGATTAATCAGAGCTGTTATAGCCAATTCTTAGTACAAAATGCTCGAATCAAATCAATAAACCCGACTTTTCAAAGAGTTTCAACTCGAATGCATGTAACGTGGAATATCCTATTAACAAAACTAAATCAATAAGTAAAGGTCTAATCAGAGCTATTATAGCATGTCCTTGCAACAACAAGACTTAATCAAGAAAGAAAAGATTAATCGGAGCTGTTACAGTCAATTTTGAGTACAAAAGCCTCGAATCTAATCGATAAACCCGAGTTTTCATAGAGTTCCGACTCGAATACATGCAACGTGGTTTTATCTCCTATTAACAAGACTTAATCAAGAAATAAAGGCTTAATTGGATCTATTATATCCAATCTTTGCTACATAAGACTTAATAAGAAGTAAAATATTAATCAGAGCTGTTATAGCCAATTCTGAGTATAAAAGGCTCGAATCTAATAAAAAAGTCCGAGTTTTCAAAGAGTTCTGACTCGAATGCATGTAACGTGGAATCTCCTATTAACAAGACTTAATCAAGAAGTAAAGGTCTAATCAGAGCTATTATAGCAAATCCTTGCAACAACAAGACTTAATCAAGAAAGAAAATATTAACCGGAGCTGTTGCAGCCAATTCTGAGTACAAAAGGCTCGAATTTAATCAAAAAATCTGAGTTTTCATAGAGTTCCGACTCGAATGCATGTCACATGGAATCTCCTATTAACAAGACTTAATCAAGAAATAAAGGCATAATCAGAGCTATTATATCTAATTCTTGCTATAAGAAGACTTTAACATGAAGTAAAAGATTAATCGGAGCTGTTATAGCCAATTCTGAGTACAAGGCTCGAATCTAATTAATAAACCCGAGTTTTCATAGTGTTCCGACTCAAATGCATGTAACATGGTCTTATCTCCTATTAACAAGACTTATCAAGAAGTAAAGACTTAATCGGAGCTATTATAGCGAATCATTGCTACAACAAGACTTAATCAAGAAGTAAAAGATTAATCAGAGCTGTTATAGCCAATTCCGAGTACAAAAGGCTCGAATCTAATTAATAAACCCGAGTTTTCAAAGAGTTCTGACTCGAGTGCATGTAACGCGGAATCTCCTATTAACAAAATTAAATCAAGAAGTAAAGGTCTAATCAGAGCTATTATAGCGGATCCTTGCAACAACAAGACATAATCAAGAAGGAAAAGATTAATTGGAGATGTTATAGCCAATTTTGAGTACAAAAGCCTCGAATCTAATCAATAAACCCGAGTTTTCATAGAGTTCCAACTCGAATACATGCAACGTGGTTTTATCTCCTATTAACAAGACTTAATCAAGAAGTAAAGACTTAATTGGAGCTATTATATCCAATCTTTGCTACAATAAGACTTAATCAAGAAATAAAATATTAATCAGAGCTGTTATAGCCAATTCTGAGTACAAAAGGCTCGAATCTAATCAATAAACCCGAGTTTTCATAGAGTTCTGACTCGAATGCATGTAACGTGGAATCTCCTATTAACAAGACTTAATCAAGAAGTAAAGGTCTAATCAGAGCTATTAAAGCGAATCCTTGCACCTTCTGTTATGGTTGCTGGGTACTGGCCTGCCTTGTTGGATAATCTTATTTATTTTATGCAATTGACTTTTCCCAAAAAAAAAAGTGAATCCTTGCAACAACAAGACTTTATCAAGAAAAAAAGATTAATCGGAGCTGTTCTAGCCAATTCTGAGTACAAAAGGTGATACAGATTCTCTATCGATACAGCAGCAAGCTGTTTTGACGAGCGGAAACGAACAGCAAGAAACTGTCAGGAACTGATAACAATAGTTCGCTACAGCAATAACAATGGCTAGCGGTATGCGCGCGCGATAGGAAATGATGGCGGCAGCTCGATACAGCAACAAGACAGGAACTGGCCGAATGGAAATGATTCGAAACAGGCAACCTCCAAATAGCGGCACTCGAAACAGCAAGTTTCGATCGGATGCTAATTGAAAACAGGAAACAAGTTCGAACGATCGAACAGCACTTGATACGAAATCCCGAACAAGTGCAACCCTATATCGAAAACAAGAAGAATATCGAAACAGGACAGGAAACAGTTGTTTTATCGAACTAAACCTATAATTCGATAAAGTGATTTCTTCTCAAGACCTATTGAGAATCAATCTGATTAAGATTCGAAAACGCGTCGAATAATAATCAAAGTTTTGAAGGAAACTCGTCCAACACATAAATAATACACAAGGTATGTTGTTTTATCATTCAATCATCTGCCCTCATTACAACTCCATCGTCACTATTTATAGGCAAAAGTATCCTGACAAGATAATCTAAACTATTACAAGCTGATCTTAAAATAAAGAAAAGAAAATACAAGGTTCCCCACGTCACTTGCAAACAAGAGTAAAAGATGGGTCCTGTCTCCAAGGTGATAGCCGCCTTTCACATAGCATGTAGCCGAGATTCCTGCTGCTTTTATAATAAAGAAGGTGCTGAAATTCTTTTATTGTTTTGCTTTTACCACTTGGACCCTTTCCCCAAGATGCAATTTGCCCATGTTTAAATTACTCCAAGTCCGGTTATCAAGGTAACTCCGGGTCTCGTATCCCTTTTCTCGCCTAAGTATGTTGGAGTATGGTCGAGGTGTTTTACGTCAATCCTTACTTCGTCTTCTTCGCTTGGAGTAGTCGGTTTCGTATCATTCCCTCATTCTTTAAAAGGAATTGTCCTCAATTCCGCAATTCCATCTTCGTCGAGATAAGGAGATAGATCACCTATGTTGAAAGTAGCATGCACTCCATAATCACCCAGAAGTTCTAACTTGTAAGCATTATCGTTCACCTTCGCAACTATTTTAAATGGTCCCTCAGGTCGTGGCATCAACTTGTTCTTACTCTTACTCGGGAATCGTTCTTTCCTCAAATGCACCCAAACTAAATCCCCAACCTCGAATACTCTTGGTTTTCTTTGTTTGTTCGATTTTCTTTTGTACGTCTCATTTATCTCATTGATTCGGTTACGCACCTGTTCGTGTAATTTCATCATCGATTTTAGTTTTGACTCCGCATCCTTATGCACCAATTCGTCATTTGGTAATGGAATTAAATCTAGCGGTATGTAAGGATTCAGATCGTACACTACTTCGAATGGAGAACGCGCCGTGGCATGAGTAGGAGAACGGTTATAAGCAAACTCCGCATGTGCCAGTTTTAGATCCTAGTCCTTTTGTGTCTTGCCTACCAGGCCTCGCAACAGTGTTCCCAGGGTTCGATTAGTCACTTCAGTTTGCCCGTCGGTTTGAGGGTGGTGTGAAATGCTAAACAAGAGTTTTGCTCACACCTTCCTCCATAGGGTGTTCCAAAAGTAGCTGAGAAATTTGGAGTCTCGATCGGAAACAATAATCTTCGGAATCCCATGTTAACGTACCACCTCTCGAAAATATAAGTCGGCCACATTGCTTGCATCGTCTGTCTTGTGGCACGCTACAAAATGAGCCATTTTCGAAAAACGATCTACGACTACCATAATCGCATCCCTCCCTCGTTGAGTACGAGGTAAGGCCACAATAAAATCCATCGAGACATCTTCCCATGGCCTCTCCGGAATCGGTAAAGGTGTGTATATTCCTGGTTTGAACGAACTCTTCGCAACATGGCATGTCACACACTTACTAATTATGTTACTAACATCGCCCTGCATCTTTGGCCAATAAAAATGTTCCTTCAGCACATCTAATGTCTTAGTCGAACCAAAGTGGCCAGCCAAACCTCCCCCGTGAGCCTCCCGAACCAGCAATTCTCGAATCGTGTGCTTGGGTAGGCAAAGACGATTTCCCTTAAAAAAGAAGCCTTCCTGTATCGAAAATTCTCCCATCGGTCCAGATTTGCAAAGGGTGAAGGTCTCGCCAAAATCCGCATCGCCGTCGTAATATTCCTTCACTGTCTCGAATCCAAGCAAATGAACATCAAGAGTAGAGAGTAAGGCATAACGCCTAGACAATGCATCTGCTACAATATTGCTCTTGCCATCCTTATACTTTGATGAGAAGTGAAATGATTGTAAGAATTCCACCCACTTCGCATGCCTGGGACTTAACTTGTGTTGTCCGTTAATATACTTCAATGATTCATGGTCCGAATGTATGATGAAATGCTTCGGCCCAAGATAGTGACTCCAATGATCTAGAACCCTCACAATAGCATAAAACTCCTTGTCGTACGTACAATAATTGAGACGAGCACCGTTTAACTTTTCTGAAAAATAAGAAATAGGCCGCTTTCCTTGAATGAGAACCGCTCCAATGCCAACTCCACTAGCATCACATTCTACCTCAAACAGTTGCGAAAAATCGGGTAATGCTAAGACTGGTGCTTCGCACAACTTTGCCTTCAAATTTGCGAATGACTCCTGGGCAGCCCGGCTCCAATTAAACGTACCTTTCTTCAAACATTCGGTTATTGGGCATGCAATGGTGCTGAAATCTCGAATGAATCTTCGGTAAAATGAAGCCAGTCCGTGGAACGATCTAACTTCCGTCACTGTAGTGGGCACTGGCCAGGACTTAATGGCTTCGATCTTTGCTTGATCGACCGACACTCCATTCTTTGAAACAACATAGCCAAGAAAGACTATACTTTCGACCAAAAATGAGAACTTCTCCTTCTTTCCATACAACCTTTGGTCCCTAAGGGTTTCAAAGGCTTGTCTCAAGTGTCCGAAATGTTCTTGCAACGATCGGCTATAAATCAAAATATCTTCTAGATATACAACCACAAATTTCCCCAAGAATGGCTTAAGCACCTCATTCATCAAGCGCATGAAGGTACTTGACGCATTTGTAAGGCCGAACGGCATAATGGTCCATTCATACAGCCCGTGTTTAGTTTTGAAGGCCGTCTTCCACTCATCTCCTTCTCGCATCAGGATTTGGTGATAACCACTTCGTAGATCGACTTTTGAAAAGATCACGGATCCGTGTAATTCGTCCAACATGTCATCAAGCCTTGGAATCAGAAATCAATACTTGATGGTTATATTATTCACGGCTCGACTGTCAATACACATTCGCCAAGATCCGTCTTTCTTAGGAACCAGTAATACCGGAACCGCACAAGGGCTTAGGGTTTCTCGAACATACCCATGGTTCATTAGTTCTTCGATTTGGTTTTATAATTCCTTCGTCTCCTCGGGATTACATCTATAGGCAGCCTTGTTAGGGAGCGACGCACCCGGTATGAGGTCGATCTGATGTTCAATCCCACGAATAGGTGGCAAACCCGACGGTAATTCTTCGGGAAAAACATCCGCAAATTCGTGCAATAAGGCACCCATCCTTTCGTCGTTCCGCACAACCATGTTACCATTCTGTGTATCTTCCAGAATCAACAAGTACACGCACTCGCCATCATTAATAGCATGTTCCACATCCCGTTCGCTAGCAAACATGGCCAGTTTTGGGTTTTCACTCCGACTAGAACTCATAGAGTGAATAGCTTGAGGTGACATTGGTTTAAGCACAATCTTTTTGCCCTTATCCCGTAACTCGTACTCATTACTTCTTCCTTGGTGTAAAACATCCCTATCAAACATCCATGGCCTTCCCAAAAGTACATGGCATGCATCCATTGGGAGTACATCACATAATACGTTGTCTTCATATGAACCCATGGTTAGTCCAATCCTCACTTGTTCAGTCACCCTTATTTTGCTCCCATCATCGAGCCAATGCAAAGTGTAAGGTTTTGGGTGAGCCTTAGTAGTCAGCCCGAGTTTAGTCACCATCTCGCTGGAAGCTATGTTGGTGCAACTCCCTCCATCAATGATCAAACTACACCATTTTTTCCCGATCTGACACTTTGTGTGAAATATTTGATCCCGCTGTTCCGAATCATTCGAAACAGCTTTGGCTTGTAGAGTACGCAGAATTAAAGTTGTGTCATAGTTTAGAGCATCGTAAGTCTCATATTCTTCTCCTTCTTCGTCCTTCATGCTGAAATCAAATACATCACCCAGTCTCTCCTTTTCGTCCTCGACCAACAACTCGTCTGGGATCGTGACAGCTTCTCTTAGTGTCACCACTCGTTTGTTCGGACAAGCATTTTGATAATGTCCGAACCCTTGACATTTGAAACATCTTACTTTAGCCAAACTCGTCTCCTTCGGTACGTCCCTTCAGAATCGCAACAGGGACCGGAGTCGGTACAGTTGCCTTAGTAGTAGAACTAGAACCGACACTTGGGTTTCCAAATCTGGCTGGAAACTCGGGTTTATACAACTTCATCCTGTTTTGAGCTTCCAACTTTACACATAGACCACATAGTGTATCGCAGTCTTCATATGGGTATAATTCCACCGAGTAAGCTATGCTTCAGTTCAAACCACGCATGAATCGCGACATCTTCTGCTCCTCATTCTCCTCCTCTATTTCTCCCATTAAGGTCAGATTCTCAAATTCCTAAATGTATTCACTGACACTCAATTTTCCTTGCATGAGGTCTGCAATCTTCCTGTACAAGGACAGTCGATGCGACGTTGTTACATATCTCTTACGAAGTTTTCTTTTTAACGAATCCCATGAACGGATCTTTTCTTTCCCCGCACGGGTTCTTCGTGTTTTCACTACTTCGTACCAAAGCGAAGCGCTTTTCCCCAACTTGAGAATTGCATACTTGCACGGGTTCTCGTCGTCGATGTCTTTGAACTCGAACATACGATCAATTTTACGTTCCCATTCCAGGTAAACTTCAGGGTCTGTCCCGCCAACGAACTCTGGAAGCTCATTAACCTTGAACTCTTCGACATGGCGTGATGGTCGCTCATAGTCACCACGCCTAGGTTGCCAATGCTGGTCGCGTTGTTCTGGTATGTCACGAAATGCGTCGCAAAGTTTTCCCAAGAAATCAACGTCGTTGAGATCCATAATGCCAAAGATCAAGAGCCTGGGGCTCCGATACCACTTATGATATGGATTCTCTATCGATACAGCGGCAAGCTGTTTTGACGAGCGGAAGCGAAAAGAAGAAAGCTGTCGAATCGTAACAGCGATTCGCTACAGCAATAACACTGGCTAGCGGTATGCGCGCGCGATAGGAAATGATGGTGGCAGCTCGATACAACAACAAGATAGGAACTGGCTGAATGGAAATGATTCGAAACAGGCAACCTCCAAACAGCGACACTCAAAACAGCAAGTTTTGGTCAGATGCTAATTGAAAACAGGAAACAAGTTCGAACGATTGAACAGCACTTGATGCGACATCCCGAACAAGTGCAACCCTATATCGAAAACAAGAAGAATATCGAAACAGGACAGGAAACAGTTGTTTTATCGAACTAGACTTATAATTCGATAAAGTGATTTCTTCTCAAGACCTATTGAGAATCAATTAGATTAAGATTCGAAAACGCGTCGAATAATAATCAAAGTTTTGAAGGAAACTCGTCCAACACTTAAACAATACACAAGGTATGTTGTTTTAGGGTATTACTAAACACCGCCCTAAATTACTAGACACCGCCCTATAATATTACCTTTTTGTCCATTTCACAATCTTTAATTATTTCTACCCAACACACCAACACACAAGTTTTTCGAATTGAAATATAGAAACAATTTTTCATTTATTCTACAGAACACACAATCAAATATATATCATCAATATCATCGACAACTACGAAAATAGACGAGAATTCACACCTGGAGGTAATTTTTCGGAGAAAATGACGCAGGCGTCTGAATATTCCGCCTGTTCCATGGTACAGGCGTCCACAGATTCTGCCTATACCATGGTACATGCGTCTGCTACGGACGCTCCGTCCTAGGTCTAGGCGTCTAAACCAGGCGCCTGAACCATGGTCTGGACGTCCGATTCAGACGCCTGTGCCATGGCTAGATGTCCGATTCAGACGCCTGTATCGTGGCCAGACGTCCAACCCAGACGCCTCGGCCATGGTCCAGGCGCAATTTTTGGACGCCTGGACCCTTTTTTTGCATGATTTTAAATTTTAATAATAATATTATTGGTATTATTATTATTAACATTTTGTCAATTAAAAATTTCACGTTATATTGGAAGAATTTGAAGGTGACGGCATTGATTATAGTGGTTATTTTGTTAATGACGAAATATTCGCTAGTGATTGTGATGCGATTGGTTGGGCGAAAAAAATTGCTCTTCAAATTGGTTTCGAGTTGATCATTTCATCGTGCAAGAATAAAGGAAAGACAAAGCTATTGAGATGTAACCGCGGTGAACGGTAGAGAGGGGTATTAAGTGATTTGGATGTCGCTGTTCGAAAGGACACAAAGACGAAAGCATGCAAGTGTACATTTCAGATAAAGGCCGAACAATTACATGACTTGAGTGGTTGGATAATCAGACCGATCTCTGGGAGTAAGGGTATGCACAATCACTCATTTATTGTATATCCGGAGGGGCATCGTCAAATGAGTGGACTGAGTAAATCGGCCAAACAAGTTGTGATACGGAATTGAATAGTCCGAATAAAGAAACCGAAGCAAGGATCGACGTAAATGACCTTACTACACGCCATGCACGGACTACTACGTATTTAGGCGGGAAAACGGACATAAGACGTGGAGTCTCGGTCTCAGCCGTGGCATATAACACGGCCCGTGTCATGCTATGCCGGAAGGTCGACAATCGGCCGGAAAATGGACGAACTGCCGGAAAAATCACCACCTGCCGGAAAAATCACCACCTGCCGGAACTGGCCGATCGCTGCCGACCACCACCTGCCGGGCCGGCGATCACGCCGGCCGAACCCGGCCGTGTCATCCGACACGGCCGTGCAGATGTCTAGAAAGTGAAATCTCGCCGCCGACCGAACCGACCGTGTCGTCCGACACGGCCGTCTGCCGACACAACCCGACTGCCGAGCGACACGGCCGAGTCACACTCTTCCGGATAGTAAATTCCCATTGTCCGACCAACCCGACCGTGCAAAGCGACACGGTCGAGTCCTACCGAACATGTGCGCCCGCACATGCCGCCGCGGCCGTGCCGATCGGCACGGCCGTGTCAAACGGCCCGACAAACTCACATTATTGCTGATTTTTTTGTGTTTTTTTGTTGTTTTCCCTCCCCTCACATGTCATGATTAAACTTGCATGTTATGTGGGGTGACTTATAATCATTTTGTTGTGTAATTCCCCCTCCCTATCATTTGATTCATTTGTATTTTATTTGATGTTTTGTTTTTCATTTCAAGATCATGTGATCTTGTTTTATTCCTTAGTTGCTAAGAAGACTACCTTGCTATAAGTAGTCTTGTTCATGCTTTCATTAAGCACATTGTATGTTGAAGAAATAAGAATACACTTGTGTTTTCTTGGTGAATGCTTTTCATCGAAACCTTGATTATAATTCGACGCGTTTTCGAGTTTTAATCGAATCGATCCTCAATAGGTCTTGAGGAAAGATTATCTTATCAAACTATAGGTCTAGTTTGATAAATCATTCATATTGTTTTTGTTTATGTAAGCCGAATTGCCCTACTTTCGGTTATATCTTGCAAGTGTTACACATATACGAGTGTTGTGAGGTAACAAAATATATCCGCTGCATTTTCCGGCGAATTTACGTTCATCTTAATACGTAATTCGTATCATTAGGAAAGATTATCTTATCAAACTATAGGTCTAGTTTGATAAATCATTCATATTTTTTTTGTTTATGTAAGCCGAATTGCCCTACTTTCGGTTATATCTTACGAGTGTTACACATATACGAGTGTTGTGAGGTAACAAAATATATCCGCTGCATTTTCCGGCGAATTTACGTTCATCTTAATACGTAATTCGTATCATTAGTGGTATCGGAGCCCAGGGTCATCTCCTTGGGCGATTTTCTTCAACGATTTCTTGTGAAGAACTATATCTTGACTCTTGTTATGGATTTCTACGATCTCGATTTCTTGATGAAACTCTGTGACGCACTAAACGGCTTACCGGAGCAACGTATGCAAGCGAGACGCAGAGACGACGCCAACGATATTGATTTCTTGGCTAAATTCCGCAGCATACCGGAGTTTCACGGATCTAGTAATCCAGATGCGTGCATAGATTGGCTCCATGCTTGTGAGGAGCACGCGGACTTCAAGGCTGCCCCGATCAACCGCCGCGTTTCGCTGGTGACAAAGCGCCTCCGCGGTAGCGCCGCCTTCTGGTGGCAAAAATTGAAACAGTCCCGTTCACAACAACGTAAGCCTAAAATTACAGATTGGCAAAAATTCAGAAAATATTTCAAGCGAAGGTTCAAAGCCACATCTTACCACCAGTCGTTGTTTCCCCACCACCAATCCTTCGACCCCCCGCCACCAACCTTTGATCAAAGATTTTTTTTTCATCGAAGAATTTCAGTAAGTTTTTTTTGACGAAGACGATGTCCCTACCACCATTTTCAATGAAGTAGACGAGACAGAGTTTTCAACGGAGAAATTCAACGAAGAAGATGAGTTGAGCCGTGTCTCCCTAGTCGACGAACCTGGATCTTGCTACTTTCATCATGGGCCAGTTGGTTGTGTTGGCCAAATTGACCAAAACGGACCAAATTATTTTAATGGTGAGGAGCCTTTTGTGTCATGGAAATTGGGTCGGATTATGAAAGGCCACCGGTATTTGATGCAGAACCAGTTGACGAAGAGGAGTCCGTAATTGATCATGTGTTTCCCATTCTTGATGGTGAATTAGACGTGAAATCAATAATACTTCCCATTTTTGATGTTGTGCCCGACGACGATCCATATCTCGATGAAAGTTGTTTTGAAGACTTTTGTCCAATTTATGAGGCAGACTCCAATGAGGCGTTTCCAGTTTATGATACGGAGCACGAGGATGTTATGATTCCGGAATATCTATATCCCGAGCCTTACCAAGTGTTTGACATGAAAGACGACGACGAAGCGTTTTTCCCAGGGCTTGAAGTGGCATCCGATGAAGGGCGACCTATTATTACTGTCGTGCTTCCCATTTCAGATGTCCACTCATGTCATGATATCGGTATTACCTGGCGGAGTAATTATTATTATTTTATTAATAATGATAGTTATTTTGTTGGTGATTCTCGAGGGCCCCCCACTACCTATCGTCTCAAGATTTTGGGCCATGTACGTACTGCGGACATTTTCGAGAACAAGTACTTAGAAGCTTTAATTAATTATCTTGACGACGAAGGAAGTTCAGAATTGAGGACAATTCCCTTTAAAGGGGGAGGGGATGATACGGAATTAAACAGTCCGAATAAAGAAACTGAAGCAAGGATCGACGTAAATGACCTTACTACACGCCATGCACGGACTACTACGTATTTAGGCGGGAAAACGGACATAAGACGTGGAGTCTCGGTCTCAGCCGTGTCATATAACACGGCCCGTGTCATGCTATGCCGGAAGGTCGACAATCGGCCGGAAAATGGACGAACTGCCGGAAAAATCACCACCTGCCGGAACTGGCCGATCGCTGCCGACCACCACCTGCCGGAACTGGCCGATCACTGCCGACCGAACCCGGCCGTGTCATCCGACACGGCCCGTGCCGAGATGTCCTAGAAAGTGAAATCTCGCTGCCGACCGAACCCGACCGTGTCGTCCGACACGGCCCGTGCCGACACAACCCGACCGTGCCAGGCGACACGGCCGAGTCACACTCTTCCGGATAGTAAATTCCCGCTGTCCGACCAACCCGACCGTGCCAGGCGACACGGTCGAGTCCTGCCGAACATGTGCGCCCGCACATGCCGCCGCGGCCGTGCCGATCGGCACGGGCCGTGTCCGACAGCCAGCAAACTCACATTATTGCTGATTTTTTTGTGTGTTTTTGTTGTTTTCCCTCCCCTCACATGTCATGATTAAACTTGCATGTTATGTGGGGTGACTTATAATCATTTTGTTGTGTGATTCCCCCTCCCTATCATTTGATTCATTTGTATTTTATTTGATGTTTTGTTTTTCATTTCAAGATCATGTGATCTTGTTTTATTCCTTAGTTGCTAAGAAGACTACCTTGCTGTAAGTAGTCTTGTTCATACTTTCATTGAACATTGTATGTTGAAGAAATAAGAATACACTTGTGTTTTCTTGGTGAATTCTTTTCATCGAAACCTTGATTATAATTCGACGCGTTTTCGAGTTTTAATCGAATCGATCCTCAATAGGTCTTGAGGAAAGATTATCTTATCAAACTATAGGTCTAGTTTGATAAATCATTCATATTGTTTTTGTTTATGTAAGCCGAATTGCCCTACTTTCGGTTATATCTTACAAGTGTTACACATATACGAGTGTTGTGAGGTAACAAAATATATCCGCTGCATTTTCCGGCGAATTTACGTTCATCTTAATACGTAATTCGTATCAAGTTGTTCGTGAGATGAGTGCTGCTCAAGCCAAGCCGTGTGCCATCTTGGCGGCCATTCAGAATAAATTTCCCGAGGACAAACCGACTAGACGACATATCTATAATTATAGAGACCACTTGAGGAAGCGTGATTTTGAAGAAAGAGATGTCGTCGGTCAATTTCACCATTTGGCTGTGACGAATAACTACGTACATTGGGTGCAGGCCGACCCGGATACAAATGCTGTTACCCACGTGTTCATGGCACATCCAACATCAATCAACTTAATCCGGACCTACAGATGGTTCATTGGCATGGATTCTACCTACAAAACGAATAAGTATAAGATGCCATTTCTCGAGATAGTCAGGATGACTCCATGTAACAAGAACTTCCTAATCGCCTATGCAATTATGAAAGATGAGACCGAATCGAGCTATGCGTGGGTGTTGGAGAAGTTGAAAATTTTGCTTGGGTTTGATGTTCATCCGACGGCTATTGTTATGGATCGCGAGTTGGGATTGATGCGTCTTATTGGAGAGATATTTCCACAGAGTGCCCACTTGCTTTGCACATGGCATATTAATAAGGATGTTGAAGACAAGGTCTACAGAATTTGTGGAAAAGATAAAGAAATGGGCCAAAAGTTTAAAAATGGGAAATGGAAGAAAATCATGGAAGCGGCGACCGAAGAGGAATACGATCAAGCGGTGCAACTCATGAAGGATACATGGAGATGGAATCCTAAGGTGATATCCTAAGTTGAGGGTACATGGCTAAAATACAAGGATGCTAGGAGTATGCCCTCGAATGCCACTCAGAGGATGTTGAGTGAGGGCATTGTACTTGTTATTATGTAAATCATCAATATAAGGCAATGGATGTTTCTTTATTTACAGCTAGTTACTGGCATTCCTAACTCGTAAATATACATGTAGAAACTAGTCCGTGTATTTGAGAGCAAAATGTTCCACTCCTTATTGGATAAGGGGGTCGGCACTGGAAAGGTTTATTGCTCAAATACTTAATCGTTCGCAAGTCGATGAAACTTGATTGGGCGTTAACTTTATGTAAAGACTTGTATGACGTGTTCTTTGACAAGGAGAGTACCTGTCGAACACTAATGGTTAGTGGGAGCACACATTATAGGTATGCTAATTAGATTAGTATATTCGAACCGACTCACCCTCAATTCGTCATACGGGTTTCACTCCGGGACAGTCAATGACAGAATCAAAAGGTTGTGATAGGTATTCGTGAACCTTCGACTTCAGGATTTAGTAGGGATGTGCTTGTGACGTCAAAATTTTCATTAGAGTAGTTCGACCCTGTAAACCGGAAGGCGGGGGTCAACCTCGACGTGCATCTTGACGGGCAAGTAGCGTGTCCATCAATACCAAGAAAGAATTCTTTCTCCCGTTAGTGAGCGAGTTATATGTCCTATGCGGTTATTGGCAGATGAGATCATAAGTCTTTGGCCAAAGCATTGGAGCTAGTTGTATTGGATACACGAGAGCTTGATGATCTCGATTTGCATTAACGCATGCATAGCGTCAAGTACAGATAGGGTTTGACTGACCGTGACCCTATAACTTGATCGGGACATTCCAAAGAAGGGTTTATACGTTTACTGATATTCACGACAGAATGGTTCTTGAATGATCCCAATCATTCGTTCTCAGTCGGGGTACAGTCTAGGCCACCAGGCTGGCTAGGTGGTGCTACTACTCTTTGGTTCCTCCCATTGCTGACTGAGACGGACCTACCGAGTCGCGCATTAGGATTGACGACGGAATGAATCGAGGTTGTTCTGTCATTATAAATATTAGATATTGGATATCTAATTTATTGGACATTGGATGTCTAATTTATTTTGGGACATTGGATGTCTAAATTGATTTATTGGATAAATTAATTTACGGCCTAATGAATTAAATATATTACTGGATGATTAATTTAATTCATGAATATAATTATTTCTTGGAGAAATTAATTATGTTATAATGTATTTGATATGATTAATTAATTGTATTAATTAATTGATATAAATACATCGGAACAGAATCGGAGTTTATCTGTTTGGACTCACGGGAGTCCGAAACGAACCGAACTCATCCCGGCTCCTTCTAGATGGCCGCCCCATACCTAACCCCTTCCTTGGTCTTGGTCTTCTCCTTGTTAGGTGGAAGACATATGGCCACCAAGGGGACAATATCATATTAAATATGATATTAGGTGATTTGGTCTTCAAAGTGAGAAGAATAAAAAGAAGACAATCTCTCACCTCACACCAATTCAATTCCAACGTGAGTTGTGAGATTTTAAGAGAGAGAATTGTTTTCTCATATAGTCTTCCTTTTCTTCCTCATCTTCATCACAAGTTCTTGGTTTTTTCTTGGAGAAAACATCAAGACATAAAAGAGAGATTGTGAGTTATACACTTAGAGTGTTATAATTTCATATTGGAAGCTTCATCACTTAGCTCTAGCCGTATCCTCGGAGGATAGCAAGGTGATCGTCGTTCCGGTCGTTTCTCCAGCGCGTGGCAAGTAGAGACGCGGTGCTTTCGGCGTTGGATCGTTCAAGGGCTTGGAGCGGATTGAACTCGTAGAGATCAAACTAAAGCTTGGGGAATAGCTCAAGAGAAGGTTACCATTTAATCAACGGACTTCGAGGGTTAGTTTCTTACGACTCTTGCTTTTCGTTTATATATTCGTATATACGTAGCTCGATCGATCCTCGTAGGGTTTCAGATCGAATTAATTTTCGTTTTACCGCTTCCGGCCTTTATTTTAGGCACCGAATCCCAACAGTGGTATCGGAGCGTAGGTCTTGCGATCGTATATACTATATTAGCATTTGGAATGCTTGTTTAGATGGTGTATGATTTGGAATCATAATCGTATTAATCGTTGATTTTCTATTGTTCATCTAAAAATTAATTTTTCATGATTTTATGTTACAATATAAATCTATTTTTCTTTTGAGAAACTGATTTAAATGAGTAATATAAAGATTAGAAAAATATTATTTTTGGAATCGGGGCGAAAAAACGAGCCGAAAACGTAAACGGACCCGGCAGCTTGGAGCTGCCAGGCAGCCTTTGCCTCGCGATGCTGTATGGACGCGGCACAGCAACGAGCGAGTCCAGTCGGAAGGCTTCCAACCGTTCTCGGCACCTGTGCAGCCCCGATCGGCGGCCTCATGGCGTTGTCCGGGCTTGGCCGTGTTTTTCGACTCCGTTTTTTATATTTCGTTCGATAATTAATTTTCCACAAATTAAATTGGATTTAATTTGACTAAGATTTAATTATGGTAATTTTATTCTTAGGGGAATTAATTTAATGAAATATTTTCTCGTCTGGAACAAGTTAAAATTGACGGTTGTTTGAATTAATTGGATTAATTCATTTTGGATGGATTGTTTTATATTGATTGGATCAATATTCAAATTCATTATGAATGCCATTTATTTAATGTGTTGGATGCATTATTTTTTGAATGGTAATGTGGTTCATGGACCTAGTTTTTGAATCGTTCGGTTTTATTCGATTGGGTTGTAAAGGCCGTTTTGAGCCTATTTATTTTACTAGAAATATTTGTATCTAGGATGCAATTTTCAATGTAAAATTTATATGTAATGACGAAGACCGGAGGAAGATCCATTTCGAGAAGACAAAGATTCAAGACGAAGACTTGTAATTAGATTACGGAGTTTTTGTTTTCTAGGAACGGTCCATGAACCACATATTGGTAGCAACTAGGTTGTGAATGGTTGTTTCATATTGTATGAATGCCACAAACGCGCTTAAACGATTAATGTGCAAAGTGTAACGCTAATCGCGAAAATTCTCCCACGATAAATTATTAAGTTTATAAGGTTTCAAGGTTTTCCTTCCCTCCATCGAAGTTTTCGAAATTGAAATCCAAACCGGATGTGCTATGCTTCCGAGTTATCGGGGTAGTCGTTCGGGAGGACGGATAAATTACCGGAGCGCATCGATGCCTTCAGTTGGAGCAAATTTTATCCCTAGAAACCTGATAGGTTGCCGGATAAGATTCAATTGTTAAACTGATTTGCGTCGATGGTATAAACTTAACTTGTTCACGAACCATAGAAACCGTATAGGTTGAGGGGAGTGAACAAGGGGAAAAAGAAGATCGAATCATCCATTAGATGGGTTGGTGTTGGACTCCACTTTATGAAAATTAATAGACTAGAAACCTGTTCGGTTGCCCTCTATTAAGATTTATAAAGAACTCGATCACCACTATAAAGTAGAGCGACGATACTTCCAGATTTCACATGGGAGTGTGTTATTCCGATAAAAATAGTGGGAGCTGGGTAACAAGAATAGAAAAGACCTTAATTCTATACTCAGAACATAATTAAATGAGTCACTAATTAATCTATCGTACTTAATGCAGACTCAAATCTCAATATGACAATGAATCCACTCGCAATTCTTCTCGAAAAGAACACCTTAATGGGACCTAACTTTGTGGATTGGCTCCGCAATCTGATGATTGTCCTCAGTATAGAGGCACTGGGATACGTCTTGGAGACGGACATTCCGGCGCCTCCTGTGCGGACCCGAGCCAATCAGGAAGAGATTGAAAACCACGAAAAGTGGGTTAAGGATTGTTGTTGCCCAAAATATTTATCCGAAGATTAATACTGCTGGAAGACGGACAACAAACAAATGCGGGAGTACTTTCGAGAGAAGGTAAATAATACAAGATTTGCCGGGTTTGTTAGGCCCGGGCTTGAATGCTCTCGCGAGATGTTATTAATACAAATATTCGTGGATACAAGTATTAATTAGAGAAATCTAAATACAATGAGTGTAAAAAGACTCTGCTGATCCGGCTCTTGAGCGAAGCTCGGTGTTCTTCGTCCCGCCGGTGATCTGCTCGAGGAGAAAAGGCCGGGAGAAGTAAGACCGAAAGAAAGCTGTTGCCAAGAGTTGGATGTTTGCCAAGTGCAAGTATTGTTTCTGTATTGAGTGCTTGAATCGTGAGATTGCCGAGAGAAAATGCAAGTGCAGTGCCTTGCTTATATAGGGACAAATGAAGTCTTTGTTCTCTAGTGGCCGATCGCTCACGGCTATTAAAATAATCTGCCGATCGCCGGCCAATACTTTAATGGGGCGATCTCTGGGTCACAAAGCTAAAGTCCAAGGAAGATCTTGTTGTCATCCGAATAAAGTCCATTGCAGTGGCCGGGCGCCACTGGCGGTCAATAAGGAGCCATCACGTGTCCGAGTCGGCCAACATGTGGCCCTACCGACAAGCTTTCGCGACACTGTCGTGGTGGAGGGAATCTGATTGTGGTCAATGGCCCGGATTCGCGGATCTTGTCCCGGCCTTTGCACGTGGTGCGATCTTGAGGCTCGGCCTTTGCCGACTTGGATGGCCGTCGGTGGTGATCGACATGAGGTGGTCGTCCTGGATGGTCTTCGGAGGTCGTCATCGGCCGGTGGATGGAGGTCGCCAAGGGTCGGTCGCCAAGGGTAGGTCGCCAGTGCCGAGAGACGGTCGATCGCCAAGGGTCGGCCGCCGAGTCCGAGAGGCGATCGCCTTGATGTCGATCGCTCGGCACCGGATTCGCCCCAGGCCCTTCTTGGCCGCGCCTAGCATGTCCACGGGCTAAGGCTCGCCGCACAGTCGCCGATCGGCGAGCTTGCCTTGGTCGCTCGGCAGCCGACCTGGCTCGGCTCGTAAGTTTCGCCGCCGCCTCGGAGGCGATCGCCGGTCGGAAGGTGTTAGATCTTGACACAACAATTGCCCCGACTTGCTCCTATGTTGAAGACATGGGGCGAGGTGGTTCTTCTTGGTGATCGCGTCGCATGAGGACGGGCGACCTTCTTTGGTGACTTGGGACTCGGACTTGGGCTATCATGGTCGATTGGCTTAGCTATCTTTCGGTCTTGTACTGCAAAAACAACATTGGCCGATCCCCCGGAAACTTGGTGGTTTCGCTTGCTTGAGGAATCGTGCACGGTCGCGGAGATCGATGGACCGACCCCATGACCGTGTCTTAGTGCACAAAGACAATGAGTGCCTCGTGACTCACTTTATTATGAGGGTCCTCTGTTAGCCGCGCCTCGCCTTGTTTTTCAACGAAAGGCGTGCGGTCTCGGTCTAGAGGAGTCCTTGCGCGGGCGCGTCGGATGAATCAACTCCACGCCCGCGGCTTGTTAGCTCTGCTTCCACCTCGGCCACCATGGAGATGGCCGACCTCGACGGTGTACGTTGAGACGGGGTTGTGGAATGAGTCCACCGATTAATGTTGGAGGGCCCTCGACTACGCCGGCCTCGTATTTAAACGAAGGCGGGCGATCTCGGCGAAAGGACCTTGCATGACCGGGCGGCCGGTTCCATCGATCGCCTGTGGCCATGGCTTTATGATGTGCGGTGGGCGATCTTATGCCTTAGTCCGTCATGTTATATCTTTGTAGATGGCGATCGTGTCCGGCCGCCTGATGATGTTGCGATCGGCGGAAGATCGCGATCGTCGCTCGGCCGATCGCTTTATTCGTAGGTCGAACTTGGCGATCGGGCGCGGCTAGTCACTCATGTTAGAATGGATCGTAGGCGGGATCGAGTCCTCCGGCTCTGCGGGTAGTAGCGATCGGCCGGGTAGACGGAGGTCGTCGCGCGGGTGCCGATCGTTCTACTCCTAGGCCAAGAAGAAGCCTTTGCACAGACAGAAGTCTGCGGCTCTAGCCGGAAGGCTGCGTAGGTCGTCGGCGGGGTCTTCGTGAGATGCTGAACATAGGCGAGAGGCCCTGAAAACCTCCTAGGACAGCGTAGAGGGCGGTCTCATCGCTTACGGGCTCGCCGTTGAGGATGATCATGTCAACCCGGTCGATGTAGTCCGAGTCGGACTCCTGTTCTCCTTGCCTGACCCGCCACATGCGATGGGGACCTTCTGGACGAGCGGCCCTGGTGGCGAAGTATTCCGTGAAGACGTGCGCCAGCTCGTTAAAGGAGCCTATGGACCGAGGTGGCAATGAGGTGTACCACCGGTGGGCGAGGTCGTCTAGTGTCAGAGGGAACATTCGGCACCTGGTCGCGTCCGATGCCCCACACCCGGTCATGTAGATGTTGAACTTGTGCAGGTGTGCCTGGGGGTCCGATCGCCCTTGGTACACGGGTGTCTTAGGAGGGGCGATCGTGTGCTGCACCGGGGCGAGCTCGATGTCGATCGCGAGCGGCTCGCTCGGTGGGGTGATCGTCCTCACGGCGCCTGCCCCGGATTGCAGGAGCGCCTTCATGTCGTCGATCTGACGTTGCATTGCGGCGATCGCCGCGGCTCGGCTGCTTGCGGATCGGCTTTGGGAGTGGGGGCCGAGGCGATCGTGTACCGATCTCCGGACCCCGCTGCTGCCGACCTCGGGAATTTTGCGAGCGGGAGCCAGGCGGCTGGATCGCCTCGTGGGAGCCGGGTAGGCCGAGCTCCTGGTGACGGACACCAACTCCGTCGTCTCGTAGCTGGGGCCAGATCGCCCGGCCGCTGTGTCGGGCCGCGCCTGTGCGATCGAAGACAGACGCGCCCCGGCCGCCGAGCGCCTCTTCTTGCGGGCGAGAGCCTCCGGCACTTGTTCGGCCGGTAGTGCCTTAAGCTTCCGCTTGAACTTCCGGCGAGACCGGGGCGGTAGGCGGAGGCGCGTCGAGAGCGATCCGTCGCTCTGTAGGACGGCAAGGCCCCTTCGATCTGTTCCTTGGTTCGAACCGATCGAGCGAGAGGCTCGGGCCGCCTTCCGGGACGTGGTCGAGCGCCTCCGGCCGCGGCGGCTACCTTCCACCATCGGCCGGCTCGGGACGGAACAGGCAGGTCCGGCCGTCGGCTTTCTTCGACGCGGAGGCGGAAGACATGTTTTCTGAAGGATTTCTTTTGAAGCGCAGTGAGTGTCACTTCAAATATCTGCCCCGAGAACAGTGAGTGTTCTTCGGGACGGTAAGTGTAAAAAATCGAGGGTTGGATCCCCTTCCTCTAGCGCCAATTGTTGTTGCCCAAAATATTTATCCGAAGATTAATACTGCTGGAAGACGGTCAACAAACAAATGCGGGAGCACTTCCGAGAGAAGGTAAATAATACAAGATTTGCCGGGTTTGTTAGGCCCGGGCTTGAATGCTCTCGCGAGATGTTATTAATACAAATATTCGTGGATACAAGTATTAATTAGAGAAATCTAAATACAATGAGTGTAAAAAGACTCTGCTGATCCGGCTCTTGAGCGAAGCTCGGTGTTCTTCGTCCCGCCGGTGATCTGCTCGAGGAGAAAAGGCCGGGAGAAGTAAGACCGAAAGAAAGCTGTTGCCAAGAGTTGGATGTTTGCCAAGTGCAAGTATTGTTTCTGTATTGAGTGCTTGAATCGTGAGATTGCCGAGAGAAAATGCAAGTGCAGGCTGCCTTGCTTATATAGGGACAGCCGAGTCTTTGTTCTCTAGTGGCCGATCGCCTGCCGGCTATTAAAATAATCTGCCGATCGCCTGCCGGCCAATACTTTAATGGGGCGATCTCCTGGGCTGTCAGGCTAAAGTCCAAGGAAGATGCTGGCTGTCCGAATAAAGTCCATTGCGATGCATTTGGCGCCACTGGCGGTCCAATAAGGAGCCATCACGTGTCCGGAGTCAGTCAACATGTGGCCCTACCGACAAGCTTTCGGCGACCTGTCGGCTGGTGGAGGGAATCTGTCAGATTGTGGTCAATGGCCCGGGATTCGCGGATCTTGTCCCGGCCTTTGCACGTGGTGCCAGTCTTGAGGCTCGGCCTTTGCCGACTTGGATGGCCGTCGGTGGTGATCGACATGAGGTGGTCGTCCCTGGATGGTCTTCGGAGGTCGTCATCGGCCAGTGGATGGAGGTCGCCAAGGGTCGGTCGCCAAGGGTAGGTCGCCAGGTGCCGAGAGACGGTCGATCGCCAAGGGTCGGTCGCCGAGTACTGAGAGGCGATCGCCTTGATGTCGATCGCCTTGATGTCGATCGCTCGGCACCGGGATTCGCCCTGGGCCCTTCGGTTGGCCAGTCTAGCATGTCCACTGGGCTAAGGCTCGGTCGCCTGGTCGCCGATCGGCAGGCTTGCCTTGGTCGTTCGGCAGTGACTCGGTCGCTCGGCCTGTAAGTCGGTCGCTCGGCCTCGGAGGCGATCGCCGGTCGGAAGGTGTTAGATCTTGACACAACAAGGATGACGTGAAAGTCCGTGCTTATATGATGGCTTCCATGTCTAATGAGCTTCTGATACGAGATCGACATGGCCAACCGAAGAAAGACGACGTATATGACCATGCAACCATGCATACGGCCATGCACACACATGCACCTACACGACATGCAATTACTTCTTTGGACGAGACGACTAACACGAGACTTGAAGTAACCTTGAACATATTTTACGTATGCATGAAGAAATTACGAACCATGCACTCACCCACCTTCTTCATGCATTGAAACCGATGGTTTCCCTCCCTTGAATAAGTCACCTACATGGCAACAAAGTCGTCAAAGCATGATAATAATAATCATCAAGAATCAAACCAAAGTCTTCTAACATGATTAGTTATTTTATTTTGTTTCTTGTCTTTGGTGAAGATTTGCTCAAGATTGACTAGTCATGATCCGAAATTTACTAGTCGGAGAGAAAAAGGCGAAAAGCGGACAAAATTACCAATTCCCGCGCGTATGACTACTTCGTAGCAGTTTTGGTATTTTAATCATAACTCTCTCATACGAAGTCCGATTTAGGTGATTCAAGCGGCCATGGAAAGATAAAAGAAAGATCTATAAATCATCTGAAACGGTCCAAGGTCCAATTATGCTTCTATCAAGACACACGAACCGTTCAAATGTGCAGTGATTTTTATGGCCGAAAATTGACAAAGATTTGTGAAGATTTGGTGAAGACTTGAAGGAAGAAGATGCCAAGAAGTCCCTTTCATGATCAAGTTATTGTCAAGCCTTACAATATATCACATGAGGAGGATCTTGTCCACTCCTTCTTGGAAGCCCCACGGCCGATTTGTACAAGGAAGGAGCCAAAATGTTGTGATTTCTTGTCAAATTCTTTGTAGATAGTTTAATAAGTGCTTGTATTTTAACTAGATTTTGTGTGATTTTCGTTGGCCTCGTTAGGAGTCATTATGGCTATATAATAGCCTCACCCTCAACCCTTTGGAAGCATCTTGAAATTTATAAAACATTGTATTTCTCTTGAAATATACGTTGAACGAGTTCAACAAAACCTTGGTTATTATTTCGACGCGTCTCGAATTTTAACTTGATCAATTCTCAATAGGTCTTGAGGAGAGATTATCTTTATCGAGTTATAGGTCTAATTCGATAAAACACATTCAAATCCATACACTATCCTACCTCACGACCGAAAACCATATAATTTCGGCCACCACCTTTTATTTTTATCGTTACTTTGATACTTGTAAAAGCCGTGATAATCTTCCGTTGTATTTTATACATTTTACGTACACTTATATACGTAATTGGTGTCATAAGTGGTATCGGAGCCCAAGGTCATCTCCTTGGGCGATTTATTCAACGAATTTTTTTTGTTGAGATTAGCGCAGTCGGAAGAAAACAATGTTTCCCGTGGATTCGACCGTTGGATCGTCACGAAATTTTGACAAAGGTAAGACAACTCATTGAACTACAGTCTGAATGGTGGAGATCAGATTCTTTGATCATCTTCTTGGTTCATTCTTCACGGATTTCTTGGCAAATTTTCTGTCCGATTTCTTGATCATTAGAAGAGATGGACTTTTCCAATACCGAATTCTTGGTAAAGCTACGTGATGCTTTACATGACTTACCGGAACCTCAACAAGGAGGAGAAAGCCTGTGTTCCCCACGTCATACTAACGAGTTCGAGTTGAACGAACTTCCAAAGTTCATCGGAGGTACCGACCCCGAAATTTATTTGGAATGGGAACGTAAGATGGATTGCTTGTTCGAGTTTAAAGGTCTTGACGATGAGAAGCGTTGCAGATATGCAATTATCAAGTTGGTTAAAGGCGCTTCAGTTTGGTTCGAATTAAAGAAGAAGCAAAGGACTCGTGCTGGAAAAAACAAGATCCGTTCGTGGGAGTCGTTGAAAAGAAAACTTCGCAAGAGATACGTACCTTTCGGCTCGAGTTCGGCTCTCAAAATCGTAACAACATCAGCCCCCAACTCGGTTTCTAAAGCTCTCGACTTGCCTAATGAGACGAGTTTGCTGGAGGTGAGTTGTTTCATTGGCCAAGGGATCGATCATGTGAAAGATATTTGCCCGACTCTTGCTACCCGAGACGAGTTAATAGCCGAGGAAGAACAAGAAAGGCTAGGCGACATTCTCAAGTTTGATATAGAGGACGAAGGAGAAGAAGAATGTATAGTTTACGATGCTCCCGATTATGATACAGACTTAGTTCTTCGTACTTTAGAAACCAAATCGGTTTCAAATGATTTGGAGCATCAGGACGAGTTAACGAGTGAGGAACTCACAAGTATACTTTTTAGTTCTACACAACCGTCCGTTTCCCGAGCTACAGAAGATGAAGAGATTGAGGACAAGGCGATTGTTCCCCAAAATTTCTATGAGGTTATTTCTATTATTGATAAAAAATTGGAGGATCCCAATCCAATTGTTTTCGTTGATCCGGTTTGTCATACTACCAGTATTACATGCTTTTTACTTTGGGCGCTCACGTCTATTTTTCCTGTTTGATAAATAAATGTACTCCATTGCAATAAAACATATTCTGTATAATATGTTTGTACGGCATCGTATCTATTATTCGTGTATTGTGATGGCATGATGATTGACGAACTTTCAGTGACATACCTCGATGTCGTTAGGTAATTATCGGTGCGAATATGACGGTGGCCAACGTCTTGTTCCCCGAGAGATTTCCGGACGACATGGAGAGGGAGTCGTGTCATAATAAATTAATGAGATGATAATTTGACAAACAAAGCTCGCTACGTACGTTATACTCCGACCCATTACGTACGCTATGTCCGAGCCATTACGTACGTTATATGTTGGCCCTTACGCACGTAACAACGGTCTTCGGTCTTCGGACAGAATCTTCGTCCAGAGTACACGTGCCGACCAACTTTCGGCGTGATTGCGACAGCAAGTCAACGAGGTGTTACGTCGTAAACCCGTTTTCGTTACGCACGTAACGATGTGGGTGAATCGCTCCGGTGAGTTCCTTACGACGTTAAGTATTTTGCCATAACGTCGTAAAGCCTCTTACGTGCGTGTCGTGAGGCATAACGTACGTAAGGGCAACTTAAGTTTATAAAAGAACACCTTGTCTTTCATTTCTCCCGTCCCAAACATCATCCCTCTTCCTTGTACACTACTCTCCACCATCGTTGAACCAATTATAGCCTCCCAATTCAAGTGCTATCCTATTAGAGTGCGTTAATCAAGCTTCGGGGAAGGTCTTGAAGGTGTTATCTTCTCGTTCTCCTTCGTCCACCGCCGTTATTCATCATCTTTTGTCAATTAAGGTAAGTTTATTCAATCTTGAACTCATTTCAGTATTGTTTAGTAAGTTTTAGTAAACCCCGGATGCCTTGGGTAGCTTAGAACCCTCCGTAATAATCGAACCGGTATATAGCTATCGCAATTGTTAATCGATATCCATCAAAGCTTGAAATTGGAATGAATAATGGTAGAACTCATAATCATATTGCTAATCACCAACTTCTCGGAATCATCTTGAAGGATTTCATATATAACCATACTATCATGTTGAATAAAACCGTCAATGAATCCTTGATGAAGTTACCAACAATTTCTAGCTAAATAGATACCGAAACATGTTAAAATGATGGATTAATCGTTCTAGACTTGCATATTAAGACAACGATGAAATATTGGTGATTGTCGGTTATAATTAACTAGGAATGTTGTGTTAAAACACTATTGTTTGGCGGACGGATAACTTATAGAGAATGTTGCCGAACCTAAAGAACTTAATGGCACGCATTATGGAAAAAATGGAGAAATTCGATTCCGACATCATAAACAACTAGGATAGGGTTTTAACATACGGGAGGGGGAGGAACGTCGTTGATCATTATTAATATCACGAGATGTTAATCGACAAACATGTAATAGGTCGGATTTCCAAGTGCGATCGCTCGCCGTTGCCTTGTCCTAAATAACTCGCGTCGGATTTGAGGCAAGTGAATCTTGCTCGAGACTTTACGCCTTATAATTTTAGACATAGTAAATGTTACTATTGTGGAATGGTGCTATTACGATTATCTTGTCCGGAGTATTCCCGAGTAGATACTACCGTGACCCTTGGCCGCGGCCTTGGGAGTTTTCTTGTTGGACCGTGTTGCGGGATAAAACCTGAATGGTACCCACGTCCGGAGTATTCCTGTGTAGATACTTCCGTGACCCTTGGTTGCGACCTTGGGAGTTTATGTGCTGATAAAAAGGAATAACATGGAACATTCGGTGATAACTTTATTCCTGGAAATTATTAGATTTTACTTTTGAGTTAAGTTGGGATTGTTTCTGACCTAGGTTACTGGCACGACATGTCGTGCCAGGTAAATTTGTTGAATTTGTGCAGGACACCCCCGAAGGTTACGGCCAGGCGTGAGCTGTGTTGGAAGAAGGCCTGTTAATTTCTTAAATAAATTTGAACATTCCACGTTGTGTAATAACCGTATGTACGGACACTATTTGCATTTGTACCTTGGGATGTACGAATACTTTCTTAATTACTTCCGTATATTACCACTTTTAATAAAATATTTTAGAAACTTGCCTTGTGGGTCCCTCATGGGATCTACGGCCGTGGCGTCCGGTTCATTTTGGGGCGTTACGAGAAAATGGTATCGAGCCTAAACACTCACGTGGAAAGTTTTACCAAAAATATTTTGAAAACGTTTTGCCTTCAAAATCCAACACTCTGACGACCGTAACTCCTCGAGGGATGTCGAGGTAGAATACATGTAAATTCTTATGGATCAAGTATGATGTTTGGATTCGGTAAGGACTCAAAGAATGTTTGCATTAAACCAACTCGTTAGATTGAACGAACATCACCAATGGCACGTCGAGGAGCTAGAAGAAACGTAAATGACGCACAAGGTTCCGCTATGAACCAAGCAGGAGACGAAACACGGAGAAACTAACCCAAATGAAATCAACCTCCGCTGTTAATCGAACGAGCAGAAGCGAAAACCGTAACAACGGGGATTTGATCCACCTTTGTTCGGACTCTCGCCAGCCATTGCTATGGGAATCGCTCAGTCAACCGGCGAGCAGTACAGTCATTAACATAGAAGAAAACACCGGAAGGACCGTTGGTGGGAGAAATGTCAAGGCCGACCGCCATTATTCGACGGGTCGTGGATAAGCACGTGGACGATTGGATCTCGGAAATGGAGATCGCTTTCGAGGTGATCGGCTGCCCAGGAAACTGGAAAGTGCCACTCGGAATCAACCAGCTCCGTGACACCGCAGCCCGATGGTGGAGGACCTATAAGCCAGAGGACAGAATAGTCGGATGGCCCGAGTTTTCCAAACTATTGAGAGACGAGTACTATCCCCGATCAGTTCAGACTGCACGAGCGCGGAGCTTCTTCAGCGCAGGACCTCAGAATTTGCCAGTACCAGAAATCATTCGGGCATACAGGAACGAGCTAAGCTATGTCGCACAGATGGTTCCATCCGAAGACCAGCGAATTTGTCACCTTGCTCAACGGTTGCCGGAGGATGTTCAATGCTACGCGGCGGGGTTTCATTGCACCACGTTGAGGGCATATGAGGACGTGGTCACAGCATACGCCGGTACGGTTGTCAGTTCGGATGCCGGGCACAACCAAAAGAAGCAGAAGACATCAAATCAGTCCGGGAGCACCAGCAGAGTGAATTTGGGAATTGGGTTCCCCTCCAAATCATCAGCTTCGTCCCAACAGAAAGGAACATCCGACGGGCCTTCTCGCCGGAGCTGTTTCAATTGTGGCATAGCAGGGCATACCATGAGTCAGTGTCGTAAAGCATCGACAAAGTGTTTTTCATGCGGAAGAGGTGGGCACATGTCTCGCTACTGTTCTCGGATCAAACCTACTCCAAACCCAGCTCCTCAGAGTCAACAAGGTTCGGTACAGACATCCAGAGCGTCTGCCATGTCCGACTACCGATCTCCACCTCACCAGTCTCCTCTACACGGCGCCGGAAGAGGGCGTGGTCGCGGGGGAGGTACTGCACCCTCCTCGGGGACACTGCCGTCCCACATGTTCGAACTAAGGGCTACCGACGACCCGACCACTCCTGCTGTCTCAGGTACTCTCCTTATTAAATCTCAGCCTGTTCATGTACTGTTTGATACTGGAGCAACCCACTCGTTCATATCCGTAGAATGTGTTAACCGTTTACATCTCCCTTGTGTACCCTGTGAGTCCTTTACTGTTAAACTACCCGAGGCGGCGGGGTGGAGGGTAACTTGGAAGTTCGAAACTGTCCAGGTCGTATCAATAACTGGCCGATGACCAATCTCATGGTCTTTCCACTCCAAAACGAAGATGTGATCTTAGGTATGGACTGGATGACGGCACAAGACGGTATTGGATACCTATCGCCCGACCGCTTCTATCACGACCCATGACGGTGCCACTCACACGATTAGAGGCCGAGAGCACTTCAAAGACGAAAGGGTCCCTCGGTCTCCTTTCGGTAGCACCTCGTGATGATCGAGGAGCGTATTCGTGCTATATTCTTCAGAGGGCACGTCACAATTGTCGGTTGCTAATATTCCCTGTAGTGAATGAATTTCGGACATATTCCCGACGAACTACGGATTGCCACCACATAGGGAGGTCGATCTCTCAATCGAACTTGAGCCAGAACGACGCCTATCTCCAAGGCACCATACGGGATGGCACCACCAAATGAAGGAATCAAGTCACAACTCGAAGAATTGCTAAGGAAGGGGCTCATTCGTCGAGTACTTCGCCATGGGGTGCGCCAGTTCTTTTGTGAAGAAAAAGGACCGCTCTCTGCGCCTGTGTATCGATTACAAGGAACTTAATAAGGTCACTATTAAGAACCGTTACCCACTTCCAAGGATTGATGATTTACTGGACCAACCGCAAGGCGGCCGTGTTTTCAAAGATCGACTTACGTTCGGGATATCACCAATTAAGAATTCGAGAGGAGGATATTCCTAAGACCGCATTTCGATCGAGATATGGGCACTACGAGTACATGGTGGTGTCGTTTGGCACGACTAATGCTCCTACTGCTTTTATGGAATTAATGAACAGTGGTTACGTGAGTTTCTCGATAAATGTGTGGTGGTTTTCATTGACGATATTTTAATCTATTCCCGAAGCCGATGGGAGCTTGAGGAACACTTGAGGCAGGTGTTGAGTGTTTTAAGGCAACATCAACCGTATGCTAAACTTTCTAAATGCGAGTTCTGGATGCCAGAGGTGACCTTTTTGGGACATGTGATTTCAGCAGGAGGCGTTAAAGTAGACCCCCAGAAGATCGAGACAGTTATGAATTGGGAACCACCTAGGAATGTCAAAGAGGTGAGAAGTTTCCTGGGATTGGCGGGATATTATCGACGGTTTGTCGAGGCCTTCTCCTGTGTCGCTCAGCCATTAACAAATCTGCTTAGGAAGGACACCAAGTTTGTTTGGACAACGGATTGTCAGGAGAGCTTCGACAAGTCAAGAGGAAGCTTACTCGCCCCAAGTTGGTACTACCGCAGGGTGCGGAGGGATTCGTAATATGCACTGATGCGTCTAAGCACGGGTTAGGATGTGTGTTCATGCAGAATGACAGGGTTATCGCTTACGCCTCTCGTCAACTTAAACCTTATGAGGTGAACTACCCGACACATGACTTGGAACTAGCTGCAGTGGTCCACGCTCTTAAGATCTGGAGACATTACCTATATGGGGTTACCTATAAGATCTTTACGGACCACAAGAGTTTAAAGTATATTTTCACGCAGAAAGAGTTAAATATGAGACAGAGGCGTTGGCTGGAGCTAATCAAGGATTACGATGTGGAGATTCTATATCACCCTGGTAAGGCCAACGTCATGCAGCACCGAGTCGGAAAAATGCGCAGGAGGTGACACTATCTGGTTTGTGATGCAGTGGAGTTGCGGCAAGATCTCGGAGAAATGACATTGAAGTGTGGATACAACACCGCCGAGGACAGTTGAGCTCGATTGATATTCGCTCGTCCTTGCTGGACGAGATACGCCTAGCAGATGGAGGATCCGAACCGTGCGATCGGCGCAAAGGCCGAAGGAGGAGTTATTTCGGACTACAAGATCGAGGGGCTTAGTTAGATTCAAGAACCGGATTTGCATCCCACCTAATGACGAGCTTAAGCAAACTATACTTAAGGAAGCTCATTCTACTCCCTATTCGATACATCCCGGGCGAGCAAAATGTACAAGGACCTGCGAAAGAGTTTCGGTGGAAGAATATGAAGCAAGAGGTAGCAAGGTATGTCGCTCGATGTATCGAATGTCAACAGTGAAGATTGAACACCGTAGACCGGAATCATGCGGCCCTTACCCATTCCTAATGGAAATGGGAGAGCATATCAATGGACTTTGTCACCAAGTTACCGGTGACGGCGGGGAAAAGACACGATATGGGTTATTGTAGACCGATCGACAAAGTCGGCACACTTCATTCCAATTCAGAGGCCATCGGAACAGAGCAGTGGCTACCATCTTTGTTCGGGAAATCGTGAGTTTACTTGGCGTTCCCTCGGGGTTTATTTCGGATAGAGACACTAGATATGTGTCCCGCTTCGAAGAGGTCCACTGTGCCATGGGTACTCAACGCATTTCAAGATCGCCTATCATCCTCAAACGGATGGACAAACAGAACGCACCATACATGCACTGGAGGATATGTTGAGAGCATGTGTACTCGATTGGGGCAAGGATCAAGCTAAACACCTCTGCCTAGCGGAATTTTCGTACAACAACAGTGGCATGCAAGCATAGGCATGGCCCCCTTTGAGGCCCCGTATGGTAGAAAGTGCAAGTCTCCCTATGTTGGGACGATGCATCCGATGTCATCGCCACCGAGTTGGATCTAATCCAGAATCCATTAAGAAGATATCCATTGTTCGAAAACACATGTTGGCAGCACAGAGTCGCCAAAAGTCTTACGCTATGGACCGACAACGACCGTTGGAATTTATGGTTGGGGATCATGTTTGGGTTAAAGTATCGCCAATGCGGGGCATTCGACGCTTCGGCCAAAAGGGCAAGCTAAGCCCAAGATTTATTGGCCCGTTCGAAATACTGGACCGAGTCGGTAAACTCGCTTATCGGCTAGCATTACCGCCATCGTTAGACGGAGTGCATAATGTCTTCCACGTCTCCCAGCTGAGAAAGTACGTGTACGATCCTAGCCACAAGATCAACTTCGAGGAAGTAGAGATTTCCAATGATGCAACCTTTAGGGAAGTTCCAACCGCGATTTTGGATCGACGCGTAAAAACACTAAGGAACAAGAACATACCCCTTGTGAAGGTTCAGTGGTCGCACCACGGTACAGAAGAAGCGACTTGGGAGACCGAGGCGAGCATGAGAGAGAATCATCCCGAGTTATTTTCTTAGTTTCGGGACGAAACTATTTTAAGGGGGGTGGTATGTAATACTACCAGTATTACATGCTTTTTACTTTGGGCGCTCACGTCTATTTTTCCTGTTTGATAAATAAATGTACTCCATTGCAATAAAACATATTCTGTATAATATGGTTGTACGGCATCGTATCTATTATTCGTGTATTGTGATGGCATGATGATTGACGAACTTTCAGTGACATACCTCGATGTCGTTAGGTAATTATCGGTGCGAATATGACGGTGGCCAACGCCTTGTTCCCGAGAGATTTCGGACGACATGGAGAGGGAGTCGTGTCATAATAAATTAATGAGATGATAATTTGACAAACAAAGCGTCGCTTTACGTACGTTATACTCCGACCCATTACGTACGCTATGTCCGAGCCATTACGTCGTTATATGTTGGCCCTTACGTGCGTAACAACGGTCTTCGGTCTTGGACAGAATCTTCGTCCGGTAATGCAGCGTGCCGACCAACTTTCGGCGTGATTGCGACAGCAAGTCAACGAGGTGTTACGTCGTAAACCCGTTGCTACGCACGTAACGATGTGGGTGAATCGTTCGGTGAGTTCCTTACGACGTTAAGTATTTTGCCATAACGTCGTAAAGCCTCTTACGTCGTAATGCGTGAGGCATAACGTGCGTAAGGGCAACTTAAGTTTATAAAAGAACACCTTGTCTTTCATTTCTCCGTCCCAAACATCATCCCTCTTCCTTGTACACTACTCTCCACCATCGTTGAACCAATTCTAGCCTCCCAATTCAAGTGCTATCCTATTAGAGTGCGTTAATCAAGCTTCGGGAAGGTCTTGAAGGTGTTATCTTCTCGTTCTCCTTCGTCCACCGTCGTTATTCATCATCTTTTGTCAATTAAGGTAAGTTTATTCAATCTTGAACTCATTTCAGTATTGTTTAGTAAGTTTTATGAAAACCCGGATGCCTTGGGTAGCTTAGAACCCTCCGTAATAATCGAACCGGTATATAGCTATCGCAATTGTTAATCGATATCCATCAAAGCTTGAAATTGGAATGAATAATGGTAGAACTCATAATCATATTGCTAATCACCAACTTCTCGGAATCATCTTGAAGGATTTCATATATAACCATACTATCATGTTGAATAAAACCGTCAATGAATCCTTGATGAAGTTACCAACAATTTCTAGCTAAATAGATACCAAACATGTTAAAATGATGGATTAATCGTTCTAGACTTGCATTTTTAGACAACGATGTATTATTGGTGTTTGTCGGTTATAATTTACTAGGAATGTTGTGTTAATACACTTTTGTTTGGGACGGATAACTTATAGAGAATGTTGCCGAACCTAAAGAACTTAATGGAACGCATTATGGAAAAAAATGGAGAAATTCGATTCCGACATCATAAACAACTAGGATAGGGTTTTAACATACGGGAGGGGGAGGAACGTCGTTGATCATTATTAATATCACGAGATGTTAATCGACAAACATGTAATAGGTCGGATTTCCAAGTGCGATCGTTCAAGCCGTTGCCTTGTCCGGAAATAACTCGCGTCGGATTTGAGGCAAGTGAATCTTGCTCAGACTTTACGTCTTATAATTTTAGACATAGTAAATGTTACTATTGTGGAATGGTGCTATTACGATTATCTTGTCCGGAGTATTCCCGAGTAGATACTACCGTGACCCTTGGCCGCGGCCTTGGGAGTTTTCTTGTTGGACCGTGTTGCGGGATAAAACCTGAATGGTACCCACGTCTGGAGTATTCCTGTGTAGATACTTCCATGACCCTTGGTTGCGACCTTGGGAGTTTATGTGCTGATAAAAAGGAATAACATGGAACATTCGGTGATAACTTTATTCCTGGAAATTATTAGATTTTACTTTTGAGTTAAGTTGGGATTGTTTCTGACCTAGGTTACTGGCACGACATGTCGTGCCAGGTAAATTTGTTGAATTTGTGCAGGACACCCCCGAAGGTTACGGCCAGGCGTGAGCTGTGTTGGAAGAAGGCCTGTTAATTTCTTAAATAAATTTGAACATTCCACGTTGTGTAATAACCGTATGTACGGACACTATTTGCATTTGTACCTTGGGATGTACGAATACTTTCTTAATTACTTCTGTATATTACCACTTTTAATAAAATATTTTAGAAACTTGCCTTGTGGGTCCCTCATGGGATCTACGGCACTGTGGCGTCCCGGTTCATTTTGGGGGCGTTACACGGTTCCCGACACCGACCAATGTAAAAGCTATGTGGCTACATGTGACTGGAAAATAGTAAAAGATGAACTCATTGATGAAATGAATGAGGACAAGATTTGTGCCCACATGACGCCGGAAATGGAAATTATTCCGTTAAACCACAAATCTTTTTTTGGGGATTCCGTTAAGGGAAATGGTAGACACCTAGATACGTCGTTTGTTTTTATTTTGCAGGTTGGTCTTTTAAAAATGCAATCCCAAGCAAACGTCAACACATCCGATGAAAATTACATCTTCAACCCGGGAGGAGCACAACCCTATCCGGAATACCAACCGTCCTTGGACTTTAGATTCGAGGACGAATCTCTTTAAAGGAAGAGGGGATGATACGAGATCGACATGGCCAACCGAAGAAAGACGACGTATATGACCATGCAACCATGCATACGGCCATGCACACACATGCACCTACACAACATGCAATTACTTCTTTGGACGAGACGACTAACACGAGATTTGAAGTAACCTTGAACATATTTTACGTATGCATGAAGAAATTACGAACCATGCACTCACCCACCTTCTTCATTCATTGAAACCGATGGTTTCCCTCCCTTGAATAAGTCACCTACATGGCAACAAAGTCGTCAAAGCATGATAATAATAATCATCAAGAATCAAACCAAAGTCTTCTAACATGATTAGTTATTTTATTTTGTTTCTTGTCTTTGGTGAAGATTTGCTCAAGATTGACTAGTCATGATCCGAAATTTACTAGTCGGAGATAAAAAGGCGAAAAAGCGGACAAAATTACCAATTCCCGCGCGTATGACTACTTCGTAGCAGTTTTGGTATTTTAATCATAACTCTCTCATACGAAGTCCGATTTAGGTGATTCAAGCGGCCATGGAAAGATAAAATAAAGATCTATAAATTATGTGAAACGGTCCAAGGTCCAATTATGCTTCTATCAAGACACACGAACCGTTCAAATGTGCAGTGATTTTTATGGCCGAAAATTAACAAAGATTTGTGAAGATGTGGTGAAGACTTGAAGGAAAAAGATGCCAAGAAGTCCCTTTCATGATCAAGTCATTATCAAGCCTTACAATATATCACATGAGGAGGATCTTGTCCACTCCTTCTTGGAAGCCCCACGGCCGATTTGTACAAGGAAGGAGCCAAAATATTGTGATTTCTTGTCAAAGTCTTTGTAGATAGTTTAATAAGTGCTTGTATTTTAGCTAGATTTTGTGTGATTTTCGTTGGCCTTGTTAGGAGTCATTATGGCTATATAATAGCCTCACCCTCAACCCTTTGGAAGCATCTTGAAATTTATAAAACATTGTATTTCTCTTGAAATATACGTTGAACGAGTTCAACAAAACCTTGGTTATTATTTCGACGCGTCTCGAATTTTAACTTGATCAATTCTCAATAGGTCTTGAGGAGAGATTATCTTTATCGAATTATAGGTCTAATTCGATAAAACACATTCAAATCCATACACTATCCTACCTCACGGCCGAAAACCATATAATTTCGGCCACCACCTTTTATTTTTATCGTTACTTTGATACTTGTAAAAGCCGTGATAATCTTCCGTTGTATTTTATACGTTTTACGTACACTTATATACGTAATTCGTATCAGCTTCAGAGAGCTCATGAGAAAATGACTTCTGCTAGGCAGATTCTATCTCACTTAACCAAACTTTATGGTGAGCACAGCAGAACTGCTAGATATGAGATATCCAAGCAACTGTTCGGTGCAAGGATGAAGGAAGGTGAGAAGGCTGGGGAACACGTCCTCAAAATGATATCCATGATCGAGAGATTGGAGGCTCTTGATTTTAAAATGGATACATCTCTCCAAACCGACCTTATCCTACAGTCTCTCCCTGATTCCTTCTCACAGTTTGTTATGAACTTCAACTGCAATGAGATTGCATGTAATTTAGCTGGGCTAATGAACAAACTTGTGACCGCTCAGTCTCAGATGAAGACTCCACGGATGAAGCAGTCTGCTCTTGTGATTTCTTCTGGACCTCGGAGGTCTAAAAATAAGAAGAAAAAGACCAAGAAGCGGACTGGACCGCAAGCTAATGACCTTAAGGGAAAGGACAAGGCCCCGATGGTTCTGAAGAATAAGAAGAAGAAGGATGCTTGTCTCAAGTGCGGTGAGCTGGGCCACTGGGCTAGAGACTGTCCGATTCTTCATGGCACTTCAGGTACAAAATTTTTAGTTTTGGAAATAAATTGTTCTGCTACTGTATTTTCTACTTCTGAATCTTGGATTAAGTGCTAGTTCTCATATTTTTACCGTGAATCAGGATCTGGAACAAAGTAGGAAGCTTGGAGCTAGAGAAGTTATAATCACAGTCGGAAGCGGGCATAGTGTCGAGGCGACCGACATAGGATCACTTCTTTTGGGTTTAGAATCCGGCTTTGTTTTGACTTTAGAAGATGTACTTGTTTTGCCCAAGGGGCACAAAAACATTGTATCCATTCCGGTCATGGACCGAAAAGGCTTTTCATTTTCATTGGTGATGGTTCTGCAAAATTTATTTTAGAAATAAACTAGTGGGTACTGCTACATTGTTGAATGGATTGTATCATCTAAATCTCAAAGAACAAAGTAGTTGTGAATACTATGACTAGAAAAGGTGGTAGGGATGAAACCAATCAAGTTTTGAAATGGCATCTTAGACTTGGTCATGTTGGTCGGACCAAGGTTTACAAGATGGAAAAGATGGACTTATGGGTCCATTGGGATCGATCCCTTTCCTACTTGTGAATCTTGCCTTAAAGCAAAATGACTAAGTCCCCTCCACGGGGACATTTAAAAGAGCCACGATAAATCGGGATTAATCCATACCGACGTATGTGGTGCTTTGGAAGCAGCACGTGACGGATATAAATATTTCATTACGTTTACAGATGATCATACTAGGTATGGTTATGTATACTTAATGAAACATAAATCCGAGGCCTTTGAGAAATTCCAGGAATTCAAGGCCCTAGTCGAGAAACAAACTGGCAATCATATCAAAGCACTTCGGTCGGACCGAGGTGGCAGGTATATGAGTATGGAGTTTGACGAGTTCCTTAAGGAACATGGAATAGTTTCACAACTAACACCTCCAGGTACTCCTCAGTTAAATGGTGTGTCAGAAAGAAGGAACCGGACCTTGTTAAACATGGTCCGTTCCATGCTGGGCTATACTGAGTTACCAATTTACTTGTGGGGTATGCACTCCTGACTGCCGCTTATATCTTAAACAGATGTCCTTCCAAATTCGTTCCTAAAACTCCACATGAGATGTGGGAGGGAAGGAAACCAAGTCTTAATCATATTAGGATTTGGGGATGTCCCGCCTATGTCAAGAAGACTAAGGTGGAAAAGTTGGAAGCTAGGTCTGCGAAGCGACGTTTCATTGGATTCTCGTCTGGGACGATGGGATATCTATTCTACATGCCCGAAGATCGAAAGATCATTGTTGCTTTACAAGCACACTTCCTGGAAGATGAGTTCATTCAGGAAGGCAGAGCAGGTATAAGTATTTCTTTAGAAGAATACAATGAAACTCCTCGGGAGACACCTGTGCAAGAAACTGGTACCGAACTTTCTGAAACACAAGAATAACCACCTCGTAGGTCTAGTAGGGTGTCTCATTTACCTGAGAGGTATGGTCTTGTGCACTTAGAGGAGCTGGGTCTCCATGAGGTTCCAAGTGATAGCCAAGAGACCGACCCGACGACCTATGACCAAGCGATGGTGGATGTAGACTCCGCGAAATGGCGTGAAGCTATGGAAGCTGAGATAGACTCGATGCATGTCAATCAGGTCTGGACTCTAGTAGACCGCCCCAAGGGCATAGTGCCTATTGAGAACAAGTGGATCTACAAGAGAAAGACTGATGGTGATGGCAAGGTTGACGCCTATAAGGCCAGGCTTGTGGCAAAGGGTTATACCCAGAAGGAAGAGATCGATTACCATGATACCTTCTCGCCCGTAGCCATGATCAAGTCTATTCGCATGATGCTTGCCTGCCTACCACGATTATGAGATATGGCAAATGGATGTAAAGACGGCTTTCCTTAATGGATTCCTCGAGGAGGAAATCTATATGGAGCAGCCTAAAGGCTTTGTGTCCGAAGTCGATATTCAGAAAGTGTGCAAGCTTCAGCGTTCCACTTATGGACTGAAGCAAGCGTCGCGTAGTTGGAACCTTCGTTTTGACGAGGCGGTCAAAGAGTTTGACTTCGTGCAAAATGAAGAGGAACCTTGTGTATATAAGAAGGTTAGTGGGGGCAAGATTGCATTCTTAGTACTATATGTGGATGATATTCTGCTAATAGGAAATGATGTGGGAATGCTCAGTTCTGTGAAAGCTTGGCTTTCGAGTAATTTCTCCATGAAAGACTTGGGAGAAGCTACCTATATTCTTGGTATTCGACTCTACCGGGATAGAGCGAAGAGAACAATAGGTCTTTCCAAAGCCCTCTATATAGATAAAATCTTAAAGCGATTTAAGATGGATGATTCTAAAAGAGGGTTCCTACCGATGCGACATGGAATAAAACTCACCTTGAAGATGTGTCCTCAAAGTGCGGAACAACAAAAGGAAATGAGTAATATACCATATACTTAGGCCGTGGGTAGCCTTATGTATGCTATGTTTTGTACGAGACCTGACATTGCGCATGCAGTAAGCATGGTGAGTAGGTTTCAGGCAAACCCAGGTAGGGAACATTGGACTGCTGTAAAGAACGTTCTCAAGTACTTAAGAAGAACTAGAGATATGGTTCTTATGTATGGCGGTGGAGAATTGGATGTGGTGGGATACACTGATTCGGACTTCCAAGAACTGAAGGACGACTCGATGTCTACTTCTGGCTACATATTTACTCTTAATGGAGGAGCAGTATCTTGGCATAGCGCCAAGCAAAGCGCGGCCGATTCCACTGTCAGCCGAGTATCAAGCGGCCTCGGAGGCTTCCAAGGAAGGGTTACGGATTAAGAAGTTTCGGGAGAACTTCAAATGATACCATGTCTTTGAGTGCTGTTCATTTGTCTTTGCGACAACGACGGAGCTGTAGCGCAGGCCAAGGAGCCGAGGTTTCACAACAGCACCAAACATATTGAGAGGAAGTATCATCTCGTAAGAGAATTTGTTCGCAAGGGATACATTGTGCTACATAGAGCAGATTCGGCCGACAACGTCGCCGATCCACTGACCAAGCCACTTTCTCAGACTAGCTTGGAGCGTCATCTGGAGAACATGGGTATTAGGTACCATAGTGTGTGGCATTGAGTGCAAGTGGGAGATTGTTAGGAGTATGCCCTCGAATGCCACTCAGAGGATGTTGAGTGAGGGCATTGTACTTGTTATTATGTAAATCATCAATATAAGGCAATGGATGTTTCTTTATTTACTGGTAGTTACTGGCATTCCTAACTCGTAAATATACATATAGAAACTAGTCTGTGTATATGAGAGCAAAACGTTCCACTCCTTATTGGATAAGGGGGTCGGCACTGGAAAGGTTTATAGCTCAAATACTTAATCGTTCGCAAGTCGATGAAACTTGATTGGGCGTTAAGTTTATGTAAAGACTTGTATGACGTGTTCTTTGACAAGGAGAGTGCCTGTCGAACACTAATGGTTAGTGGGAGCACACGTTATAGGTATGCTAATTAGATTAGTATACTCGAACCGACTCACCCTCGATTCGTCACACGGATTTCACTCCGGGACAGTCAATGACAGAATCGAAAAGTTGTGATAGGTATTCATGAACCTTCGACTTGAGGATTTAGTAGGGATGTGCTTGTGACATCAAGATTTTCATTAGAGTAGTTCGACCCTATAAACCGGAAGGCGGGGGTCAACCTCGACGTGCATCTTGACGGGCAAGTAGCAGGTCCTACTGAATACCAAGATAGAATTCTTTCTCCCGTTAGTGAGCGGGTTATATGTCCTATGCGGTTATTGGCATACGAGATCATAAGTCTTTGGCCAAAGCATTGGAGCTAGTTGTATTGGATACACGAGAGCTCGATGATCTCGATTTGCATTAACGCATGCATAGCGTCAAGTACATATAGGGTTTGACTGACCGTGACCCAATAACTTAATCGGGACATTCCAAAGAAGGGTTTATACGTTTACTGGTATTCACGACAGAATGGTTCTTGAATGATCCCAATCATTCGTTCTCAGTCGGGGTACAGTGTAGGCCACCAGGCTGGCTAGGTGGTGCTACTACTCTTTGGTTCCTCCCATTGCTGACTGAGACGGACCTACCAAGTCGCGCATTAGGATTGACGACGGAATGAATCGAGCTTGTTCTCTCATTATAAATATTAGATATTGGATATCTAATTTATTGGACATTGGATGTCTAATTTATTTTGGGACATTGGATGTCTAAATTGATTTATTGGATAAATCAATTTACGGCCTAATGAATTAAATATATTACTGGGTGATTAATTTAATTTATGAATATAATTTTTTCTTGGAGAAATTAATTATATTATAATGTATTTGATATGATTAATTAATTGGATTAATTAATTGATATAAATACATCGAAACGGAATCGGAGTTTATCTGTTTGGACTCACGGGAGTTCGAAACGAACCGAACTCGTCCCGGCTCCTTCTAGATGGCCGCCCCATACCTAACCCCTCCCTTGGTCTTGGTCTTCTCCTTGTTAGGTGGAAGACATATGGCCACCAAGGGGACAATATCATATTAAATATGATATTAGGTGATTTGGTCTTCAAAGTGAGAAGAATAAAAAGAAGACAATCTCTCACCTCACACCAATTCAATTCCAACGTGAGTTGTGAGATTTTAAGAGAGAGAATTGTTTTCTCATATAGTCTTCCTTTTCTTCCTCATCTTCATCACAAGTTCTTGGTTTTTTCTTGGAGAAAACAGCAAGACATAAAAGAGAGATTGTGAGTTATACACTTAGAGTGTTATAATTTCATATTGGAAGCTTCATCACTTAGCTCTAGCCATCTCCTCGGAGGATAGCAAGGTGATCATCGTTCCGGTCATTTCTCCGGCGCGTGGCAAGTAGAGACGCGGTGCTTTCGGCGTTGTATCGTTCAAGGGCTTGGAGCGGATTGAACTCGTAGAGATCAAACTAAAGCTTGGGGAATAGCTCAAGAGAAGGTTACCATTTAATCAACGGACTTTGAGGGTTAGTTTCTTACGACTCTTGCTTTTCGTTTATATATTCGTATATACGTAGCTCGATCGATCCTCGTCGGGATTCGGATCGAATTAATTTTCGTTTTACCGCTTTCGCTGGGCCTTCGTTATAAGCACCGAATCCCAACAGTGGTATCGTAGAGTAGGTCTTGCGATCGTATATACGATATTAGCATTTGGAATGCTTGTCTAGATGGTGTATGATTTGGAATCATAATCGTATTAATCGTTGATTTTCTATTGTTCATCTAAAAATTAATTTTTCATGATTTTATGTTACAATATAAATCTATTTTTCTTTTGAGAAACTGATTTAAATGAGTAATATAAAGATTAGAAAAATATTATTTTTAGAATCGGAAAAAGCAGGCAACGTAAACGGACCGGCGGCTTGGAGTCGCCGAGGCACTACCTCATGATCTGCTGTATGGACCGTGGTCCGGCAAGGAGCGAGTCTGGTCGGCAGCGAGCTTCGGCCGTTCTCGGCACCCTATGCGAGGCCACGATCGGTAGCACTGGCGTGTCGAGCTTGGCCAGCAATGTTTTCCGACTCCGTTTTTTATATTTCGTTCGATAATTAATTTCCCAAAAATTAAATTTGATTTAATTTGACTAAGATTTAATTATGGTAATTTTATTCTTAGGGGAATTAATTTAATGAAATATTTTCTCGTCCGGAACAAGTTAAAATTGACGGTTGTTTGAATTAATTGGATTAATTTGTTTTGGATGGATTGTTTTATATTGATTGGATCAATATTCAGATTCATTATGAATGCCATTTATTTAATGTGTTGGAGGCATTAATTTTTGAATGGTGATGTGGTTCATGGACCTAGTTTTTGAATCGTTCGGTTTTATTCGATTGGGTTGTAAAGGCCGTTTTCTGCCTATTTATTTTACTAGAAATATTTGTATCTAGAATGCAATTTTCAATGTAAAATTTATATGTAATGACGAAGACCAGAGGAAGATCCATTTCGAGAAGACGAAGATTCAAGACGAAGACTTGTAATTAGATTACGAAGTTTTTATTTTCTAGGAACGGTCCATGAACCACATGTTGGTAGCAACTAGGTTGCGAATGGTTGTTTCATATTGTATGAATGCCACAAACGCGCTTAAACGATTAATGTGCAAAGTGTAACGCTAATCGCGAAAATTCTCCCACGATAAATTATTAAGTTTATAAGGTTTCAAGGTTTTCCTTCCCTCCATCGAGTTTTCGGGAAATTGAATTCCAAACCGGATGTGCTATGCTTCCGAGTTACCAGGGTAGTCGTTCGGGGAGGACGGATAAATTACCAGGAGCGCATTGGATGCCTTCGGTTGGAGCAAATTTTATCCCTAGAAACCTGATAGGTTGCCGGATAAGATTCAATTGTGAAACTGATTTGCGTCGATGGTATAAACTTAACTTGTTCACGAACCATAGAAACCGTATAGGTTGAGGGGAGTGAACAAGGGGAAAAAGAAGATCGAATCATCCATTAGATGGGTTGGTGTTGGACACCACTTTGTAAAAATTAATAGACTAGAAACCTGTTCGGTTGCCCTCTATTAAGATTTATAAAGAACTCGATCACCACTATGAAGTAGAGCGACGATACTTCCGGATTTCACATGGGAGTGTGTTATTCCGATAAAAATAGTGGGAGCTGGGTAACAAGAATAGAAAAGACCTTAATTCTATACTCAGAACATAATTAAATGAGTCACTAATTAATCTATCGTACTTAATGCAGACTCAAATCTCAATATGATAATGAATCCACTCGCAATTCTGATACGAATTAAGGTATGATATGTACGTAAATTCGCCGGAAAATGCAGCGGTTATATTTGTTTCCACACAACACTCGTTTTTGTGTAACACTCGTAAAATTCAACCGAAAGTAGGGCAATTCGGCTTTGCGAAAACACGAATAAAATGAAAGTAGATTATCAAACTAGACCTATAGTTTGATAAGACAATCTCTCCTCAAGACCTATTGAGAATTGATTAAATCACAACTCGAAAACGCGTCGAATTATAATCGAAGTGTGCTGAAAATCATTCAACTAGAATACATGTTATGTATTTCGTTTTTTCTTCATTCAAAGGTGATTACAAATGGTTGAGGATGAGGCTTATATATAGCCAATACAAGATCACACAAGATCAAATAAGATCAAGCTAAAAAACAAGCAAATAATAAACTAATCTACCAACTTTGACAAAGAGAAGAAAACACAACATGCTTGGTTTCTTCCTCTCATTTTCGGCCGTGGGGTAGCATCAAGGAGTAGATAACATCTTCTTCATGTGATATCTTTTTGTAAGACTTTGCTAAGGATAGGAAATGAAAGCAACATCTTGGCATCTTCTTAATGAAAGCAACATCTTGACATTTCTTCCTTGCATGTTCGGCCGATTTGGAGAAAGGTTGGAGTGAGCCAAATCTCTACCTTGATCTTATTATGGTGGACTTTGAACAAAATGAAAGCAAACTTTGAAAGTAGTGGGGACAAAATCTTTCATGAATCACACATCACAATCGGCCGAAATCTCCCCTAATATGGCCGATTTTGTATGCATGAACATGCATACGTGTGCATGTTTTGATACGTCTAAGTTATCCCGGTTCCGATTATTAAGATCGTTCCCATTTCCGCGGATGTTTTCTCACCAAAGTACGTAGGTGCATGTGCATGCAACTTGGTATCGTCACCTACGTCGATTCTTACTTCGCTTACTTCGTTTGGAGATGCCGTAATCGCATCATCCCCTCCCCCTTTGAAAGGAATTGACCTCAATTCAGTGATTCCCTCGTCGTCAAGGTAAGAAGATAGATCGCCCACGTTAAAAGTGGCGTGTACCCCATAGTCGCCCGGAAGTTCTACCTTATACGCATTGTCGTTCACTTTTCCCACGATTTTGTAAGGACCCTCGGCCCTCGGCATAAGTTTGTTCTTGCGTTTGCTCAGAAATCTCTCTTTTCTCAAGTGTACCCAAACCAAGTCGCCTACTTCGAATAGCCTCGGTTTTCTGTGATTGTTGGATTTCCGTTTATATTCATCATTCACCTCTTTGATTCGATCATGTATTTGTCCGTGCAATTTGATCATCGACTTAAGTTTCGACTCCGCATCTTTGTGTACCAACTCGTCTTTCGGCAATGGAATCAAGTCCAAGGGTATATAAGGATTTAACCCGTAAACGATTTTGAAAGGAGAATGTGCTGTAGCATGTGTAGGGGATCGGTTATAGGCAAATTCCGCATGAGCAAGTTTCACGTCCCAATCCTTTTGCGTTTTATTCACAAGTCCTCGCAACAACATTCCTAATGTTCGATTTGTGACCTCGGTTTGACCATCGGTTTGCGGATGGTGCGAAGTGCTAAATAAGAGTTTCGTTCCCACTTTCCTCCATAAAGTATTCCAAAAATAGCTAAGGAATTTAGAATCCCGATCCGACACAATAGTCTTCGGTACTCCATGTAAACGAACCACCTCTCGGAAGTATAAGTCGGCCACGTTACTTGCGTCGTCGGTTTTGTGGCAAGCCACGAAATGAGCCATCTTTGAGAACCGATCAACAACCACCATAATAGCATCTTTACCTCGTTGAGTACGGGGTAAAGCGACAATAAAGTCCATGGATACATCTTCCCACGGTCTTTCTGGAACCGGTAGAGGCATATATGATCCCGGTTTGAATGAACTCTTCGAGATGTGACATGTTACACATTTACTTAAAACATTGTAAACGTCTTTTAGCATTTTAGGCCAAAAGAAATGTTCTTTTAGTACTTCCAACGTTTTAGCCGTACCAAAATGTCCTGCTAAACCTCCTCCGTGAGCTTCTCGGACCAATAATTCCCGAACCGCCTGTTTTGGAACACAAAGTCTATTTCCTTTAAATAGGAAATCATCTTGTAACATGAATTCCCCGAACGGACCAGATTTGCAACGAGTAAAAATTTCTTCGAAATCTCCATCATTTTCATAACATTCCTTCAACATTTCGAAACCAAGTAACCGAACCTACAGAGTAGAAAGTAAGGCATACCTCCTAGATAACGCATCCGCAACGAAATTGCTTTTACCGTCTTTATACTTGGATGTAAAGTGAAATGATTGTAGGAATTCCACCCACTTGGCATGCCTCGGGCTCAGTTTATGTTGCCCGTTAATGTACTTCAATGATTCGTGATCCGAGTGTAGAATAAAATGCTTCGTCCATAAGTAATGACTCCAATGATCAAGGGCCCGTACGATAGCATAGAATTCTTTATCGTAAGTATAATAATTCAACCGAGCTCTGTTCAACTTCTCCGAAAAGTAAGCGATAGGTCGTTTACCTTGAATAAGAACCGCTCCAATTCCAACTCCGCTAGCGTCACACTCAACTTCGAATGGTTGAGAAAAATCGGGTAGTGTTAGAATCGGTGCTTCGCATAATTTGGCCTTTAACTTCTCGAAAGCTCCTTGGGCAGCCCCGTTCCATACAAATGGTCCTTTTTTTAAACACTCCGTTATCGGACTTGAAATGGTGCTGAAGTCTCGAATAAACCTCCGGTAAAAAGAAGCAAGTCCGTGAAATGATCTCACTTCCGTCACGGTCGTAGGGGTCGGCCAAGATTTAATTGCTTCGATTTTTGTTTGATCAACCGCCACTCCGTCCTTCGAAGCGACATAGCCAAGAAAGACTATACTTTCGATGAGGAACGAACACTTCTCTTTTTTTCCATACAATTTTCGGTCCCTCAAGGTTTCGAAGATTAGCCTTAAGTGTCCGAAATGTTCTTGTAGTGATTGACTATATATTAGAATGTCATCCAGATATACAACCACGAACTTCCCCAGAAATGGTTTAAGTACCTCGTTCATCAACCTCATGAAGGTACTAGGCGCATTTGTAAGACCGAAAGGCATAACGGTCCATTCGTATAATCCATTTTTCGTTTTGAAGGCCGTCTTCCACTCGTCACCCTCTCGCATTCGGATTTGATGATATCCGCTTCGTAAATCAACTTTGGAAAAGATCACCGAACCATGTAGTTCGTCTAACATATCATCAAGTCTCGGGATAGGGAACCGATACTTGATGGTGATATTGTTCACGGCCCGACTATCCACACACATCCGCCAAGAACCATCTTTCTTAGGGACAAGTAAGACCGGAACCGCACACGGACTCAAACTCTCCCGGACATATCCGCGGTCCAAAAGCTCCTCGACATGTCTTTGTAATTCCTTCGTCTCCTCAGGATTACATCTATACGCGGCTTTATTAGGAACTGGTGCTCCCGGTATAAGATTAATTTGGTGTTCGATACCGCGAATAGGTGGTAAACCCGACGGTAATTCTTCGGGAAAAACATCCTCAAATTCGCGTAACAACACATCTAGCTCTCCTCCGTTTTGTACTCCTATGTTCTCTTCCCTTGTCTCTTTAAACATCACCAAATATACTCGCTCCCCGTCATTAATGGCATGTTCCATTTGTCTTTCACTAGCAAGCATGATAAGTTTCGGTTTCTCCACTCGACTAGAACTCATCGAACGGATGGCTTGCGGGGACATCGGTTTGAGTACAATCTTCTTTCCTTTGTCTTGTAATTCATATTCATTATTCCGACCTCGATTTAAAACATCTCGGTCGAACATCCACGGTCGTCCCAAAAGCACGTGGCATGCGTCCATCGGGAGTACGTCACATAACACATCGTCTCCGTATGATCCCATAGTTAAGTTGATCCGTACTTGTCTCGTCACCTTCACCTTGCTTCCATCATGGAGCCAATATAAATCATATGGTCTCGGGTGAGCCATAGTAGTTAGCCCGAGCTTGGTGACCATCTCGTTTGATGCCACATTCGTGCAACTCCCTCCGTCTATTATCAAGCTACACCACTTTTCTCCGACTTTGCATTTGGAATGAAAAATCTGGTCTCTTTGTTCCGTATCACTTGGAATAATTTTGGTATGTAATGCTCGAAGCACTAAAGTAGTATCATATTCCAGAGCATCATAAGTCTCGCAATCCTCATTCTCTTCCTCGGCCTCCACGTTAAATACGTCACCAAGGCCTTCCTTCTCGTCCTCGACCAAAAATTCGTCTCGGACCGCAAGAGCTTCTCTTAAAGTGACCACCCGTTTATTTGGACATGCATTTTGATAGTGACCAAAGCCTTGACATTTAAAACATCGTACTTTAGCCAAGCTCGTTTCCTTGGAAACGTGAGGAACCTTTGGTGCCGGGGTAGGGACTTGAAAAGGTAAGGTAGTTTTCGTAGTAGAACTTGAGCCGGCACTTGCATTTCCGAATTTGTATGGGAATTCGGGTTTGGTAAACTTCAACTTGTTTTGAGCTTTAATTTTTATGCATAGTCCGCATAAAGTGTCAAAATCTTCGTATGGGTATAATTCCACCGTATTTGAAATGTTTCAGTTTAGGCCACGTAAGAAACGTGACATTCTTTGTTCTTGATTTTCTTCAAGTTCTCCCATTAAGGCCAAGCCTTCAAATTCGTCGATGTATTCTTCCATACTTAGTTTCCCTTGTACGAACTCCGCAATTTTTCGGTATAAGATTAACCGATGTGATGTCGGAACATATCTTTTACGTAGTTTTTTCTTCAAAGAATCCCAAGAACGGATTTTCTCTTTTCCCGCACGAGCTCGTTGTGTTTTCATACCCTCGAACCATAAGGAAGCGCCCTTCCCTAACTTGAGAATTGCATATTTGCAACGTTTCTCATCGTTAAGGTGTTTGAAGTCGAACATACGTTCAATCTTCCTCTCCCACTCCCAGTAAACTTCGGGATTAGTACCTCCGACAAATTCCGGAAGTTCATTAACTTTAAATTCATCCACATGACGCGGTGAATGTGCATCATATCCTCCTCTTCTTGCTTGAAAACGTGGTTCTTGCATGCTGTGTAGTGCTTCACGTAGTTTCTCCATGAAATCGTCGGAAAAATCCATGATAAGGTAGTTTTGGTAAGAAAATCGCCAAGAGAATTTCGCCAAGGAAGTAACCTTGGGCTCTGATACCACTTATGATACGAATTAACGTATGATATGTACGTAAATTCACCGGAAAATGCAGCGGTTATATTTGTTTCCTCACAACACTCGTTTTTGTGTAACACTCGTAAAATTCAACCGAAAGTAGGGCAATTCGGCTTTGCGAAAACACAAATAAAATGAAAGTAGATTATCAAACTAGACCTATAGTTTGATAAGAAAATCTCTCCTCAAGACCTATTGAGAATTGATTAAATTACAACTCGAAAACGCGTCGAATTATAATCGAAGTGTGCTGAAAATCATTCAACTAGAATACATGTGATGTATTTCGTTTTTTCTTCATTCAAAGGTGATTACAAATGGTTGAGGATGAGGCTTATATATAGCCAATACAAGATCACACAAGATCAAATAAGATCAAGCTAAAAAACAAGCAAATAATAAACTAATCTACCAACTTTGACAAAGAGAAGAAAACACAACATGCTTGGTTTCTTCCTCTCATTTTCGGCCGTGGGGTAGCATCAAGGAGTAGATAACATCTTCTTCATGTGATATCTTTTTGTAAGACTTTGCTAAGGATAGGAAATGAAAGCAACATCTTGGCATCTTCTTAATGAAAGCAACATCTTGACATTTCTTCCTTGCATGTTCGGCCGATTTGGAGAAAGGTTGGAGTGAGCCAAATCTCTACCTTGATCTTATTATGGTGGACTTTGAACAAAATGAAAGCAAACTTTGAAAGTAGTGGGGACAAAATCTTTCATGAATCACCCATCACAATCGGCCGAAATCTCCCCTAATATGGCCGATTTTGTATGCATGAACATGCATACGTGTGCATGTTTTGATACGTCTAAGTTATCCCGGTTCTGATTATTAAGATTGTTCCCATTTCCGCGGATGTTTTCTCACCAAAGTACGTAGGTGCATGTGCATGCAACTTAGTATCGTCACCTACGTCGATTCTTACTTCGCTTACTTCGTTTGGAGATGCCGTAATCGCATCAAATTCTGCTCGAAAAGAACACCTTAATGGGACCGAACTTTGTGGATTGGCTCCGCAATCTGATGATTGTCCTCAGTATAGAGGCACTGGGATATGTCTTGGAGACGGACATTCCGGCGCCACCTGTGCGGACCCGAGCCAATCAGGAAGAGATTGAAAACCACAAAAAGTGGGTTAAGGATGACGTGAAAGTCCGTGCTTATATGATGGCTTCCATGTCTAATGAGCTTCAGAGAGATCATGAGAAAATGACTTCTGCTAGGCAGATTCTATCTCACTTAACCGAAATTTATGGCGAGCACAACAGAATTGCTAGATATGAGATATCCAAGCAACTGTTCGGTGCAAGGATGAAGGAAGGTGAGAAGGTTGGGGAACACGTCCTCAAAATGAAATCTATGATCGAGAGATTGGAGGCTCTTGATTTTAAAATGGATACTTCTCTCCAAACGGACCTTATCCTACAGTCTCTCCCTGATTCCTTCTCACAGTTTGTTATGAACTTCAACTGCAATGAGATTGCATGTAATTTAGCTGGGCTAATGAACAAACTTGTGACCGCTCAGTCTCAGATGAAGACTCCGCGGATGAAGGAGTCTGCACTTGTGATTTCTTCTGGACCTCGGAGGTCTAAAAATAAGAAGAAAAAGACCAAGAAGCGGACTGGACCACAAGCTAATGACCTTAAGGGAAAGGACAAGGCCCCGATGGTTCTGAAGAACAAGAAGAAGAAGGATGCTTGTCTCTAGTGCGGTGAGCTGGGCCACTGGGCTAGAGACTGTCTGATTTTCATGGCACTTCAGGTACAGAACTTTTAGTTTCGGAAACAAATTGTTCTGCTACTATATTTTCTACTTCCTGGATACTGGATTCTGGTGCTAGTTCTCATATTTGTACCGTGAATCAGGATCTGGAACAAAGTAGGAAGCTTGGAGCTGGAGAAGTTATGATCACAGTCGGAAGCGGGCATAGTGTCGAGGCGACCGACATAGGATCACTTCTTTTGGGTTTAGAATCTCGCTTTGTTTTGACTTTAGAAGATGTACTTGTTTTGCCCAAGGGGCACAAAAATATTGTATCCATTCCGGTCATGGACCGAAAAGGCTTTTCATTTTTCATTGGTGATGGTTCCTGCAAAATTTATTTTAGAAATAAACTAGTGCGTACTACTACATTGTTGAATGGATTGTATCATCTAAATCTCAGCAACAAAGTAGTTGTGAATACTATGACTAGAAAACGTGGTAGGGATGAAACCAATCAAGTTTTGAAATGGCATCTTAGACTTGTTCATGTTGGTCAGACCAAGGTTTACAAGATGGAAAAAGATGGACTTATGGGTCCATTGGGATCAGATCCCTTTCCTACTTGTGAATCTTGCCTTAAAGGCAAAATGACTAAGTCCCCTTCACAGGACATTTGAAAGAGCCACCGATAAACCGGGATTAATCGATACCGACGTTTGTGGTGCTTTGGAAGCGGACGTGACGGATATCAATATTTCATTACGTTTCTGAGATGATCATACTAGGTATGGTTATGTATACTTAATGAAACATAAATCCGAGGCCTTTGAGAAATTCCAGAATTCAAGGCCCTAGTCGAAACAAGCGGTAATCATATCAAAGCACTTCGGTCGGACCGAGGTGACGAGTATATGAGTACGGAGTTTGACGAGTTCCTTAAGGAACAAGGAATAGTTTCACAACTAACACCTCCAGGTACTCCTCAGTTAAATGGTGTGTCAGAAAGAAGGAACCGGACCTTGTTAAACATGGTCCGTTCCATGCTGGGCTATACTGACTTACCAATTTACCTGTGGGGGTATGCACCCCTGACTGCCGCTTATATCTTAAACAGATGTCCTTCCAAATCCGTTCCTAACACTCCACATGAGATGTGGGAGGGAAGGAAACCAAGTCTTAATCATATTAGGATTTGGGGATGTCCCGCCTATGTCAAGAAGACTAAGGTGGAAAATTTGGAAGCTAGGTCTACGAAGGGGCGTTTCATTGGATTTCCGTCTGGGCCGATGGGATATCTATTCTACATGCCCGAAGATTGAAAGATCGTTGTTGCTTTACAAGCACACATCCTGGAAGATGAGTTCATTCAGGAAGGCGGAGCAGGTAGAAGTATTTCTTTAGAAGAATACAATGAAACTCCTCGGGAGACACCTGTGCAAGAAACTGGTACCGAACTTTCTGAAACACAAGAAAAACCACCTCGTAGGTCTAGTAGGGTGTCTCATTTACCTGAGAGGTATGGGCTTGTGCACTTGGAGGAGCTGGGTCTCCATGAAGTTCCAAGTGATAGCCAAGAGACCGACCCGACGACCTATGACCAAGCGATGGTGGATGTAGACTCCGCGAAATGGCGTGAAGCTATGGAAGCTGAGATAGACTCGATGCATGTCAATCAGGTCTGGACTCTAGTAGATCGCCCCAAGGGCATAGTGCCTATTGGGAACAAGTGGATCTACAAGAGAAAGACTGATGGTGATGGCAAGGTTGACGCCTATAAGGCCAGGCTTGTGGCAAAGGGTTATACCCAGAAGGAAGGGATCGATTACCACGATACCTTCTCGCCCGTAGCCATGATCAAGTCTATTTGCATGATGCTTGCTATAGCTGCCTACCACGATTATGAGATATGGCAAATGGACGTAAAGACGGCTTTCCTTAATGGATTCCTCGCGGAGGAAATCTATATGGAGCAGCCTAAAGGCTTTGTGTCCGAAGTCGATATTCAGAAAGTGTGCAAGCTTCAGCGTTCCATTTATGGACTGAAGCAAGCGTCGCGTAGTTGGAACCTTCGTTTTGACGAGGCGGTCAAAGAGTTTGACTTCATGCAAAATGAAGAGGAACCTTGTGTATACAAGAAGGTTAGTGGGAGCAAGATTGCATTCTTAGTACTATATGTGGATGATATTCTGCTAATAGGAAATGATGTGGGAATGCTCAGTTCTGTGAAAGCTTGGCTTTCGAGTAATTTCTCCATGAAAGACTTGGGAGAAGCTACCTATATTCTTGGTATTCGAGTGTGATGGCGTTCGATACCCAACAGTGTTACCAATACAGGAATTGTTGTGAATCGTGGTTGCGTGAAGCGGAAGTATAAGTTCTCGAGCGGAAGCAAACAACAAATAACAATAATGGTCAACACTTGATACAATGTACTTCAATTGACTCTTCAATACAAAGAAGACTTCGATACGGCACTTCGATACTGACTCTTCAATACAAGATGCCGATGCAGCTCTTCAATACAGCAGCACTTTGATACAGCGGCACTTCGATACATCCCTTCAATACAGCAGTACTTAGATGCAGACAGAACCGATGGCACTTCGATTCAGCGAGAGTCGATCGTATGTTGGTACAGCAATATTTGGACAGTACTCCGTTAAAGTAACAATGGAATTCACGTCGGTACGGTACTTCGGTACAACAACAATGGACTGTATTTCGGTACAACAGCAATGGACTATATTTTGATACAGCAACAATGGATACGGAAATAATGAAGGCACTTCAAACCCTTAGAATTAATTACTATAATCCCCTTAGAATCCTGTTCTAAAGAAACGTTTGGAATTATTCTAAGAACTCAAGTTTCTATGATTAAGACTTAACAATTTTATGATCTAAAATTGCAAGAATGTAGAAGTGAGAATTATAAGAATAATACTCAAGAAAAGGCGAGCAACAGCTCTGATTCTAGCATAAAGCCGAAATATGTTTTTGATTTCAAAAAGGTTGATCTCCTCCCTCGGTACCTAAAGGTCTCCTTTTATAGGAGAGTACAAAACAAACTATATTATCCCTGACATATTAAACTAAGGAAATAAAATCAAGTGTCCCTACTTTTTAAGACAATGCAGGGCTGCTTCACATGGACTGGATTAAAAGGGAATAAACTAACACAACTTAACTATAAAGTAAATAAAGGAATCTTGAAAAAGGTCTTGGTCTTCACAATTTCTCACGTTCACTTTGAAACTTCCACATGCTGAAGTTCCCTTTCCCAAGACAACACCAACATCACCTTCCTTGAAGCTTCCTCACGCCTAAGTCTAATTTCTAAGCTAGGATGGATTTTCCTTAATCATCAAGTCGACCTTCAGTTGTTCATCCTTTTTTTATAGAGTATTTCTCTTTTCGAGTTTTTTTATGATTTAACTCTTATTTTCAGGAAATACGACAAAGACGCCCTCATGCCATTATTTAAGCAATATCTGGGGTCCGCCCTCAAGCTTTCTGTTTTTAGCTATATCTGGGCTGCCCTCAAGCAAAGCTATATCTGGGCTTAGGATTTGAACAACTTTCGGGCCTTCTTGAATCTCAAGTAGATCCACTGTTGCACACTCACTAAACTTAGACATGATTTCCACTTCTAATTCGGGAAGCTTAAGGACAAGCTTGTTTTCTTCTTTTCTTTGGACGCGAATTCTTCTAGGTTCAGGGTCTTTATTCAGTGTACTCCAAGCAGCCTCAGTGTGAGGGTCTTCAAGAGAGGATTTGATCGAGGTCATACAGTAAACCTCTTGAGTAGGAACCGAGTTGTCTTCATAAGAGTTAATAACAGATAATAAGGTATCAGGTGAGGAACGTGCATTAAGTTTATTTTGTGAGGTGGTGCTAGTGTCACTCGTTCTCAACATTTCACTCGTTTGTTCTCTCAACTTCCTAGCACGTGCACGTGTGATAGGACCAGTAGGGTCCATGATGGTTCCAACCGTTCCTAACTCTCTTGGTAGCACAACCGTATTTGTATCATCCCCTCCCTCTTGAGAAGGATCTGTCCTCAGATCCGCGAGGTCACCTGTTTCAAACAAAGACAAATCAGAAACATTAAAAGTAGCAGATACATTGTATTCTCCTGGTAAGTCCAGTTTATAAGCATTATTATTTATCCTCTCCAAGATCATGAAAGGACCGTCTCCCCGTGGTAGCAACTTTGATCTCCTTTGTACAGGAAACCTTTCCTTCCTCATATGTATCCACACCCAGTCTCCAGGTTCGAATACCACTTCCTTTCTCCCTCGGTTGGCGCGCTCAATATACTGCTTAGTACGCCTTTCAATGTTAGCTCTTGCTTTCTCATGGAGTTGTTTAACTAGCTCGGCTTTCTTCTTCCCATCTGTACTAATTCTTTCAGTCACAGGCAAAGGCACAAGATCAAGTGGGGTCAAAGGGTTAAATCCATAAACAATCTCAAAAGGAGAAAATTGAGAAGCAGAATGCACTGTTCGATTATAAGCAAACTCAACATGTGGCAAACATTCTTCCCAAGTTTTAATGTTTGTTTTTATTATAACCCTTAACAAAGTAGAAAGAGTTCTATTTACTACTTCGGTTTGCCCATCAGTTTGTGGGTGACAAGTGGTAGAAAATAGAAGCTTTGTGCCTAATTTAGCCCATAAGGTTTTCCAAAAATAACTTAGGAATTTAGCATCACGATCAGAAACTATAGTCCTAGGCATTCCATGTAAACGAACGATCTCTCTAAAGAAAAGATTAGCCACGTGAGATGCATCATCAGTTTTGTGGCAAGCTATGAAATGTGCCATTTTTGAAAACCTATCAACCACGACAAATATAGAATCCCTCCCATACCGGTTTCTAGGCAATCCCAGCACGAAATCCATCGATATATCAGTCCAAGGAGTATTAGGAATGGGGAGTAGGGTGTACAAACCGTGGGGTTGAACTCTACTCTTAGCCATTTTACAATCGATACAGCAACCACAAATACGAATGACATCTCGTTTCATACCCGACCAGTAGAAATGTTCTTGCAAAACAGACAAGGTTTTATCAATGCCAAAATGACCCATCAACCCTCCCCCATGTGATTCGAGTAACAATAGCTCACGTATAGAGCTAGTAGGTATGCATAACTTATTTTCTCTAAACAGAAAACCATCACTCTTATAGTACTTATCTACTCCAGACTTCTCACAAGTAATGAAAATTTCGCCAAAATCAATGTCTTTCTCATACAGATTTTTAATCAATTCAAAACCAAGTATTTTCGAATCTAAAGCAGTCAGGAAGGTATACCTACGAGATAGAGCATCAGCAACGACGTTCTCTTTTCCCTGTTTGTACTTGATTACATACGGGAACGTCTCTATGAATTCCATCCATCGAGCATGCCTTCTATTCAACTTTTGTTGCCCCTTCAGATGCTTCAAGGACTCGTGATCAGTGTGCATCACGAACTCTTTGGGCCATAAGTAATGTTGCCAAGTTTCGAGTGCTTGAACCAAGGCACATAGTTCCTTGTCGTAAGTTGGATAGTTCAGCGAAGCTCCTCCCAACTTCTCACTGAAGTAGGCAATCGGCCTACCTTCTTGCATCAAAACAGCTCATATACCTGTACCGGACGCATCACACTCGATCTCAAAAGACTTAGCAAAATTCGGCAGGGCTAGCAGTGGAGCGTTCGTCAGTTTTTCTTTCAAAGCCTTGAAGGCCGTCTCTTGTTCCTGTTCCCACTTGAATCCAACATTCTTCTTGATTACCTCGGTCAAAGGGGCGGCTACAGTACTAAAGTTGGGCACAAACCGGCGATAGAAGCTTGCCAAGCCGTGGAAGCTTCGGACTTCGCTCACATTTTTGGGGCTGTCCCATTCTCTAATTGCCCTCACTTTCTCTTCATTGACCTGTATCCCCTGGGAACTAACAACGAAACCAAGGAAAGCCAATTTATCGGTGCCAAAGTTGCATTTTTGAATGTTAGCAAACAAGTGTTCCTTTCTAAGCACAAGCAACACCTCCTTCAAATGCTTGATATGTTCATTCAAACCTTTGCTATATATTAGGATATCATCAAAGTATACAACAACAAACTTCCCAACAAAAGCATGTAGAACATGATTCATTACCCTCATAAATGTACTTGGTGCGTTAGTGAGCCCAAATGGCATAACTAACCACTCATACAAACCATGTTTAGTTTTAAACGCCGTTTTCCACTCGTCTCCCTCTTTCATTCGAATCTGATGGTACCCACTTCTTAAATCAATTTTTGAAAACATTGTGGAACCATATAATTCATCTAACATGTCGTCAAGTCTAGGGATGGGATGTCGATACTTCACCGTAATGTTGTTTATTGCACGGCAGTCTACGCACATCCTCCACGAGCCATCTTTCTTTGGTACTAGCAATACCGGGACTGCACAAGAACTCATACTCTCTCTCACATGTCCCTATGTTAGTAGTTCATCCACTTGCCTTTGCATCTCTTTAGTCTCTTCGGGGTTACTTCGGTATGCAGGACGGTTTGGTATTGAGGATCCTGGAATAAAGTCGATACAGTGCTCGATGCCTCGAACGGGCGGCAACCCGGGTGGGGTCTCCTCAGGAAACACGTCTTCAAACTCCTGCAATAAAGAGACAATCAATGGGTCAGTAGTATCAGGAATTGATGGAATATTAAGCAATACGTCACGAAATAGTAATAGAACCACAGGCCGTTTTGCGAGCAAGGCCCGTTTAACTTCACTAGCCCTACAAAGGGCGATGGTTTTTATCCCTTTAGGGATCGCCGTGACTGTTTTCTTTTCCTTCTCCTTTTTTTCGCTTTCTCTCAGTGCTTGTTCTAATATCCTCTGATCTTCAAGGATTAGCTTAGGGGTCATAGGTGATAGGTTAAATTTCTTCTTTCCAAAAATGAAGGAATACTTGTTCGAAAACCCATCATGAGTAACTTTGCGGTCGTACTGCCATGGCCTTCCTAAAAGGATCTGGGTGGCATAGGGGCGACGTCGCCAACTACTTCGTCCTCATATCTACCTATTTTAAAGGGTACGGTGCATCTACTCACTACTTTCAGTTCCCCAGCATTATTCATCCACATCAACTTATATGGTTTAGGGTGTCTTTCGGTTTTAAGTTCTAGTTTCTGCACCAAGGTTGTACTAACGACATTGACACAACTACCCCCATCTATGATCATACTACAGAGGTTTTCCTTAATGTAGCACCTACACTGAAACAAGTTCTCCCTCTGGCTATCCTCATCTTCCACTACCTTAGCTGACAAGGACATTCTAAGCACTACATTAATCTTCCCTTCTAATATTTCTTCATTACATTCTTCTATCTCTTCTCCACTATCCTCATCCTTAATCTCTTCTTCTCCCTCACTTTCAGTCGCTATTTCCCCTGACTTAATGACTACAGCTCACTTGTTTGGGCAGTTTGGAGCTATGTGACCTATACCTTGACACCTATAGCATCATATCTCATGTGTCCTAGGTTGAGGTTTGGAACTTGAGGAAGGTTGGGGCTTAGTAGGCGGATTAGGGGCTGTCTGGACCCTAGTGACCGACGATTTTGGGTCTTCTTTATGGTTAGTGGGCTGTCTCGATTTCCATGGGATACTAGGAGTGGGGGTCTTCCTAGTTTGACGCCTCCGAACTTGGGTTTTTATTTTCCTAGCCGTATGCACCATTTCTTCTAAGTCATGCATAGTCATGAGCTCTAATTGGTCTCTAATTTCAACATTAAGTCTGGCTAAGAACCTAGTCATGGTACTATCGTGGTCCTCCTCTATACGACATCTAATCAGTCCTGTTTCTATTTCCTTATAGTAATCGTCTACTGATTTAGTCCCTTGCCTTAAAGTTTGGAGACTATACCTAAGGTCCCTCATGTAATAGCTAGGAACAAATCTTTCCTTCATCACTCGCTTCAGTTCTTCCCATTTATCTAGGGGTCTTTCCCCACGTCGATGCCTAAGTTGAACTACATGATCCCACCATACAAGGGCATACCCAGTGAACTCTACAGTGGCTATCTTAACCTTCTTAAGATCTGAAAAATTTCGACACTCAAATTGTCCCTTGACCTTCCTAACCCATTCAAAATAAGTTTCGGGATCAGATTTGCCTTCAAAAGATGGTATGGAGAACTTAACACTACTTAAGTTATCATCTACCCGTACTCGTTGTTCTCTAGGTTCTTGGCCGATCCTAGGCTGTCTATCATCCTCAAAGTACTCGTCATATTCATCTTCCGGATAGTATTCGGGTGGTGGAGGGGCTGCCCTAACTCTACCCCTTTCTCTACCTCTATACCGTGAATCCCTTCCTCCCATTGTGGGTTCTCTCTCTCGATTCTCCCTGTTTCTAATAGTAGGTTCGGGGGTTGGTGACGTTCTATGGGATTTCAGCTCTTCCCTCATTTCCAACATCATGTTTTCCATCCTTCGTATGTAGGATGTTAGGCCTTCGAGTTGGAATTGCACATCACAGAAGCTTTGGATTTTATTAGTAACTGGGTCGTCGCTTAAGACCTCTTCCTCATCTACGGGATCCTTCCCAGCTCGTCTAAGGGCTGGAGTTTCTCCATCCTTCGAGTTTCTTGATCCTGTCATCATGGTACTAAGTGATTCGAAACAGTAAGCAAATATCGAGTAGCTTACTTAAAACACAACAACTTAACTCCAATGTGAATCACAAAATTATTTATATATATATATATATATATATATATATATATATATATATATGCGAATAACGATAAGAGAGGAACGACAAAACCGTTCTCTGATACCAAATGATGGCGTTCGATACCCAACAGTGTTACCAATACAGGAATTGTTGTGAATCGTGGTTGCGTGAAGCGGAAGTATAAGTTCTCGAGCAGAAGCAAACAGCAAATAACAATAATGGTCAGCACTTCGGTACAGCGGTACTTCGAAACAGCTCTTCAATACAGCAGCACTTCGATACAGCGGCACTTCGATACAGCTCTTCAATACAAAGATTTGCCGATGCGGCTCTTCAATACAAAGAGACTTTGATACGGCGGCACTTCGATCTGACCCTTCAATACAAAGAAGATTGATGCACACGTAATCGATGGCACTTCGATTCAGCGAGAGTCGATCGTATGTTGGTACAAAGAATATTTGGACAAGACTCGTTAAAGTAACAATGGACTTCACGTCGGTACGGTACTTCGGTACAGCAACAATGGACTGTATTTTGGTACAGCAGTAGTGGACTATATTTTGATACAGCAACAATGGATACGGAAATAATGAAGGCACTTCAAACCCTTAGAATTAATTACTATAATCCCCTTAGAATCCTGTTCTAAAGAAACGTTTGGAATTATTCTAAGAACTCAAGTTTCTATGATTAAGACTTAACAATTTTATGAACTAAAATTGCAAGAATGTAGAAGTGAGAATTATAAGAATAATACTCAAGAAAAGACGAGCAACAGCTTTGATTCTAGCGTAAAGCCGAAATATGTTTATGATTTGAAAAAGGTTGATCTCCTCCCTCGGTACCTAAAGGTCTCCTTTTATAGGAGAGTACAAAACAAACTATATTATCCCTGACATATTAAACTAAGGAAATAAAATCAAGTGTCCCTACTTTTTAAGACAATGCAGGGCTGCTTCACATGGACTGGATTAAAAGGGAATAAACTAACACAACTTAACTATAAAGTAAATAAAAGAATCTTGAAAAAAGGTCTTGGTCTTCACAATTTCTCATGTTCACTTTGAAACTTCCACATGCTGAAGTTCCCTTTCCCAAGACAACACCAACATCACTTTCCTTGAAGCTTCCTCACGCCTAAGTCTAATTTCTAAGCTAGGATGAATTTTCCTTAATCATCAAGTCGACCTTCGGTTGTTCATCCTTTTTTTATAGAGTATTTCTCTTTTCGAGTTTTTTTATGATTTAACTCTCATTTTCAGGAAATACGACAAAGACGCCCTCATGCCATTATTTAGGCAATATCTGGGGTCCGCCCTCAAGCTTTCTGTTTTTAGCTATATCTGGGCTGCCCTCAAGCAAAGCTATATCTGGGCTTAGGATTTGAACAACTGTCGGGCCTTCTTGAATCTCAAGTAGATCCACCGTTGCACAGTCACTAAACTTAGACATGATTTCCACTTCTAATTCGGGCAGCTTAAGGACAAGCTTGTCTTCTTCTTTTCTTTGGACGCGAATTCTTCTAGGTTCAGGGTCTTTATTCAGTGTACTCCAAGTAGCCTCAGTGTGAGGGTCTTCAAGAGAGGATTTGATCGAGGTCATACAGTAAACCTCTTGAGTAGGAACCGAGTTGTCTTCATAAGAGTTAATAACATATAATAAGGTAACAGGTGAGGAACCTGCATTAAGTTTATTTTGTGAGGTGGTGCTAGTGTCACTCGTTCTCAACATTTCACTCGTTTGTTCTCTCAACTTCCTAGCACGTGCACGTTTGATAGGACCAGTGGGGTTCACGACGGTTCCAACCGTTCCTAACTCTCTTGGTAGCACAACCGTGTTTGTATCAGACTCTACCGGGATAGAGCGAAGAGAACAATAGGTCTTTCCGAAGCCCTCTATATAGATAAAATCTTAAAGCGATTTAAGATGGATGATTCTAAAAGAGGATTCCACCCACTTCGCATGCCTGGGACTTAACTTGTGTTGTCCGTTAATATACTTCAATGATTCATGGTCCGAATGTATGATGAAATGCTTCGGCCGAATATAGTGACTCCAATGATCTAGAGCCCTCACAATAGCATAAAACTCCTTGTCGTACGTACAATAATTGAGACGAGCACCGTTTAACTTTTCTGAAAAATAAGCAATAGGCCGCTTTCCTTGAATGAGAACCGCTCCAATGCCAACTCCGCTAGCATCACATTCTACCTCAAACGGTTGTGAAAAATCGGGTAATGCTAAGACTGGTGCTTCGCACAACTTTGCCTTCAAATTTGCGAATGACTCCTGGGCAGCCCGGCTCCAATTAAACGTACCTTTCTTCAAACATTCGGTTATTGGGCTTGCAATGGTGCTGAAATCTCGAATGAATCTTCGGTAAAATGAAGCCAGTCCGTGGAACGATCTAACTTCCGTCACTGTAGTGGGCACTGGCCAGGACTTAATGGCTTCGATCTTTGCTTGATCGACCGACACTCCATTCTTTGAAACAACATAGCCAAGAAAGACTATACTTTCGACCAAAAATGAGCACTTCTCCTCTTTCCATACAGCCTTTGGTCCCTAAGGGTTTCAAAGGCTTGTCTCAAGTGTCCGAAATGTTCTTGCAACGATCGGCTATAAATCAAAATATCGTCTAGATATACAACCACAAATTTCCCCAAGAATGGCTTAAGCACCTCATTCATCAAGCGCATGAAGGTACTTGGCGCATTTGTAAGGCCGAACGGCATAACGGTCCATTCATACAGCCCGTGTTTAGTTTTGAAGGCCGTCTTCCACTCATCTCCTTCTCGCATACGGATTGGGTGATAACCACTTCGTAGATCGACTTTTGAAAAGATCACGGATACATGTAATTCGTCCAACATGTCATCACGCCTCGGAATTGGAAATCGATACTTGATGGTTATATTATTCACGGCTCGACTGTCAATACACATTCGCCAAGATCCGAAATTCTTAGGAACCAGTAATACCGGAACCGCACAAGGGCTTAGGGTTTCTCGAGCATACCCATGGTTCATTAGTTCTTCGATTTGGTTTTGTAATTCCTTCGTCTCCTCGGGATTACATCTATAGGCAGCCTTGTTAGGGAGCGACGCACCCGGTATGAGGTCGATCTGATGTTCAATCCCACGAATAGGTGGCAAACCCGACGGTAATTCTTCGGGAAAAACATCCGCAAATTCGTGCAATAAGGCACCCATCCTTTCGTCGTTCCGCACAACCATGTTACCATTCTGTGTCTCTTTTAGAATCAACAAGTACACACACTTGCCATCATTAATATCATGTTCCACATCCCGTTCGCTAGCAAACATGGCCAGTTTTGGGTTTTCACTCCGACTAGAACTCATAGAGTGAATAGCTTGAGGTAACATTGGTTTAAGCACAATATTTTTGCCCTTATCCCGTAACTCGTACTCATTACTTCTTCCTTGGTGTAAAACGTCCCTATCAAACATCAATGGCCTTCCCAAAAGTACATGGCATGCATCCATTGGGAGTACATCACATAATACGTTGTCTTCATATGAACCCATGGTTAGTCCAATCCTCACTTGTTTAGTCACCCTTATTTTGCTCCCATCATCGAGCCAATGCAAAGTGTAAGGTTTCGGGTGAGCCGTAGTAGTCAGCCCGAGTTTAGTCACCATCACGCTGGAAGCTATGTTGGTGCAACTCCCTCCATCAATGATCAAACTACCCCATTTATTCCCGATCTGACACTTTGTGTGAAATATTTGATCCCGCTGTTCCGAATCATTCGAAACAGCTTTGGCTTGTAGAGTACGCAGAACTAAAGCCGTGTCATAGTTTAGAGCATCGTAAGTCTCATATTCTTCTCCTTCTTCGTCCTTCATGCTGAAATCAAATACATCACCCAGTCTCTCCTTTTTGTCCTCGACCAACAACTCGTCTCGGATTGTGACAGCTTCTCTTAGTGTCACCACTCGTTTGTTCGGATAAGCATTTTGATAATGTCCGAACCCTTGACATTTGAAACATCTTACTTTAGCCAAACTCGTCTCCTTCGGTACGTAGGGGCCCTTCGAAATCGCAACAGGGACCGGAGTCGGTACAGTTGCCTTAGTAATAGAACTAGAACCGACACTTGGGTTTCCAAATCTGGCTGGAAACTCGGGTTTATACAACTTCATCCTGTTTTGAGCTTCCAACTTTACACATAGCCCACATAGTGTATCGAAGTCTTTGTATGGGTATAATTCCACCGAGTAAGCTATGCTTCGGTTCAAACCGCGCATGAATCGCGACATCTTCTGCTCCTCATTCTCCTCCTCTATTTCTCCCATTAAGGTCAGATTCTCAAATTCCTCAATGTATTTACTGACACTCAATTTTCCTTGCATGAGGTCTGCAATCTTCCTGTACAAGGAAAGTCGATGCGACGTTGGTACATATCTCTTACGAAGTATTCTTTTTAACGAATCCCATGAACGGATCTTTTCTTTCCCCGCACCGGTTCTTCGCGTTTTCACTACTTCGTACCAAAGCGAAGCGCTTTTCCCCAACTTGAGAATTGCATACTTGCACTGTTTCTCGTCGTCGAGGTCTTTGAACTCGAACATACGATCAATTTTACATTCCCATTCTAGGTAAACTTTAGGGTCTGTCCTGCCAACGAACTCCGGAAGCTCATTAACCTTGAACTCTTCGACATGGCGTGAGGGTCGCTCATAGTCACCACGCCTAGGTTGCCAACGCTGGTTGCGTTGTTCTGGTATGTCACGCAATGCGTCGCGAAGTTTTGCCAAGAAATCAGCGTCGTTGAGATCCATAATGCCAAAGATCAAGAGCCTGGGGCTCCGATACCACTTATGATACGGATTCTCTATCGATACAGCGGCAAGCTGTTTTGACGAGCGGAAGCGAACAGCAAGAAACTGTCAGGAACTGATAACAACAGTTCGCTACAGCAATAACACTGGCTAGCGGTATGCGCACGCGATAGGAAATGATGGCGGCAGCTCGATACAGCAACAAGATAGGAACTGGACGAATGGAAATGATTCGAAACAAGCAACCTCCAAACAGCGACACTCGAAACAGCAAGTTTCGGTCGGATGCTAATTGAAAACAGGAAACAAGTTCGAACGATCGAACAGCACTTGATGCGACATCCCGAACAAGTGCAACCCTATATCGAAAACAAGAAGAATATCGAAACAGAACAGGAAACAGTTGTTTTATCGAACTAGACCTATAATTCGATAAAGTGATTTATTCTCAAGACCTATTGAGAATCAATCAGATTAAGATTCTAAAACGCGTCGAATAATAATCAAAGTTTTGAAGGAAACTCGTACAACACTTAAACAATACAAGGTATGTTGTTTTAGGGTATTACAAAACACCTCCCTAAATTACACCGCCCTATAATATTACCTTTTTGTCCATTTCACAATCTTTCATTATTTCTACCCAACACACCAACACACAAGTTTTTCGAATTGAAATCTAGAAATAATTTTTCATTTATTCTACAGAACACACAATCAAATATATATCGTCAATATCATCGACAACTGCGAAAATGGACGAGAATTCACACCTGGAGGTAATTTTTCGGAGAAAATGACGCAGGCGTCTGAATATTCCGCCTGTTCCATGGTACAGGCGTCCACAGATTCTACCTAGACCATGGTACAGGCGTCTGCTACGGACGCTCCGTCCTAGGTCTAGGCGTCTAAACCAGGCGCCTGAACCATGGTCTGGACGTCCGATTCAGACGCCTGTGCCATGGCTAGACGTCCGATTCAGACGCCTGTACCGTGGCCAGGCGTCCAAACCCAGACGCCTCGGCCATGGTCCAGGCGCAATTTTTGGACACCTGGACCCTTTTTTTGCGTGATTTTAAATTTTAATAATAATATTATTGGTATTATCATTATTAACATTATGTCAATTAAAAATTTCAGGCTATATTGGAAGAATTTGAAGGTGACGGCGTTGATTATAGTGGTTATTTTGTTAATGACGAAATATTCGCTAGTGATTGTGATGCGATTGGTTGGGCGAAAAAAATTGCTCTTCAAATTGGTTTCGAGTTGATCATTTCATCGTACTCTTAAAGGAAAGACAAAGCTATTGAGATGTAACCGCGGTGAACGGTACAGAGGGGTATTAAGAGATTTGGATGTCGCTGTTCGAAAGGACATAAAGACGAAAGCATGCAAGTGTACATTTCAGATAAAGGCCGAACAATTGCATGACTTGAGTGTTGGATAATCAGACCGATCTCTGGGAGTAAGGGTATGCACAATCACTCATTTATTGTATATCCGGAGGGGCATCGTAAAATGAGTGGACTGAGTAAATCGGCCAAACAAGTTGTTCGTGAGATGAGTGCTGCTCAAGCCAAGCCGTGTGCCATCTTGGCGGCCATTCAGAATAAATTTCCCGAGGACAAACCGACTAGACGACATATCTATAATTATAGAGACCACTTGAGGAAGCATGATTTTGAAGAAAGAGATGTCGTCGGTCAGTTTCACCATTTGGCTATGACGAATAACTACGTACATTGGACGCAGGCCGATCCGGATACAAATGTTGTTACCCACGTGTTCATGGCACATCCAACATCAATCAACTTAATCCGGACCTACAGATGGTTCATTGGCATGGATTCTACCTATAAAACGAATAAGTATAAGATGCCATTTCTCAAGATAGTCAGGATGACTCCATGTAACAAGAACTTCCTAATCGCCTATGCAATTATGAAAGATGAGACCGAATTGAGCTATGCGTGGGTGTTGGAGAAGTTGAAAATTTTGCTTGGGTTTGATGTTCATCCGACGGCTATTGTTATGGATCGCGAGTTGGGATTGATGCGTTTTATTGGAGAGATATTTCCACAGAGTGCCCACTTGCTTGCACATGGCATATTAATAAGGATGTTGAAGACAAGGTCTACAGAATTTGTGGAAAAGATAAAGAAATGGGCCTGTTGTTACCCAAAATATTATCCGGAGATAGTATTGCTGGAATGATCGAGTAACAAACAAATGCGAGAACACTTCCGTGAGAAAATAGATAACACAAGATTTGCCGGGGTTGTTAATCCCGGGCTTGAATGTTCTCGCGAGATGTTATTAATAAATATAATGTCGAGTACAAATATTAATGTTAGAATCTATTACAATGAGTGTAAATACTTCTAGTTATCTAGGCTGTAGAGTGCGTAGATTGCCGGAAGAACCAGATATGTAAATCTGTGAGTTCTTGCCTGAAATGTATGATAAATGTGTATGAATATCACTATGAATGTATAAGTGGTAGCGAAAAGAGTCTTTGATTCTCTTTCTGTGTATATTTTGCACTGTATTCACGGTAAAATCGTGTCCCTTTGGCCACTGCAGTGAGTTCTCTATTTATATGGGACAAGGTAGTTGGGACCCCTCAGGCGATCGCGGGCGACCGCCGTTTTCTATATTATAATAAGATGGCCGATCGTCCCGTCACGTGGGGCTGTTCCCTTAAAGTTTGGGGCTGCTGCTGGTGGCCAGCTGTGCGAGCCAATGGGAAGACAGCACGCGTCCTGGGTAGCTGTCCGGGGAGGACCCACTTTTGATACGATATCAACTATCCCAATCGAAGAGAAGTCAATAAAAATCGACATCAACGACGATACAAAGTTACACGCCCACGCATCATCATACTTGGGCGAGAAGAACACGCGAATTGGAGTTACGTTATTAATCGGAACTGGAGTTACGTAAACATGACAACGAAATTAACGGAATCGGTCCAAATCATGAGAGATTCGGCCGATTTAGTCCAAGATGCTTGAAGATTTTTATCAAACTCTATCTTGTCCAAGATCTTGAAGATATCCTCCCCCACATCTTTGAATTTTCGGCTAAAGCATGCATGAAGAGACTCACCAAAGTCTTCATATCTTACACAAAATCTTGAAGATCTCCTCCCCCACATCCTTGAAGTTTCGGCCGAAGCATGCTAGGAAGGAGACTTGTATTTTCGTTTTTTGCTTGTTTTTTTATTTCCTTATTTTGGTATACTACTATATATAGTAGTTCACTTGGTTGTTGTAAGCATCTTGAAAATTATAAACATTGTATTTCTCTTGAAATATACGTTGAACGAGTTCAACAAAACTTTGGTTATTATTTCGACGCGTCTCGAATTTTAACTTGATCAATTCTCAATAGGACTTGAGGAGAGATTATCTTTATCGAGTTATAGGTCTAATTCGATAAAACACATTCAAATCCATACACTATCCTACTTCACGGCCGAAACCACATAAATTCGGCTACCACCTTTTATTTTCGTTGTTACTTTGATACTTGTAAAAACCGTGATAATCTTCCGTTGTATTTTTATACGTTTTACGTATACTTATATACGTAATTCGTATCATAAGTGGTATCAGAGACATTTCATTTCACGGGTCTCGACGTTACTCAAGAAGATGGCATTCACCGATGACGAAATAGCCAAATTGCGTGACGTTCTTCGAGGCTTGCCGGAGCCCCGAATCCATGCACGACAAGGATACAACGCCATGTATGCACCACAACATGCGGATGAATTCAAGACAAGCGAACTTCCGGAGTTCGTAGGTGGCACCGATCCCGAGACTTATTTGGAGTGGGAAAGGAAAATTGAACGAATGTTTGAGTTCAAGGACCTCGATGACGAAAAACGATGCAAGTACGTGATTCTCAAACTTGGAAAGGGAGCTTCCCTTTGGTTTGAAAGAATGAAGACACAACGAGTTCGGGCCGGTAAGGAAAAGATACGTTCGTGGGATTCTCTAAAAAAGAAACTACGTAAGAGATATGTACCGGCTACATACAAGTTAAGTCTATATCGAAAAATTTCTGACCTCACACAAGGAAAGCTAAGTGTAGAAGAATACATCGAAGAGTTTGAAAACTTAACCTTGATGGGAGAACTTGAAGAGAGTGAAGAATTACGGATGTCCCGTTTCTTACGAGGCTTGAATAGAAACATTGCTAATTCCGTGGAACTCTACCCCTATTCCGACTTTGATACTTTGTGCGGACTTTGCATAAAGTTGAAAACTCAAAACAAGACAAAATTTTCAAAACCCGAATTCCCACCTAAATTCGGAAATACCAACTTTGGCACGAGTTCTAGCTCGTTTCCAAGAACGGCCACGGCAAGTCCACCTGTTACTACCATTCCAAAAACTCCTCTCACGCCGAAGGAAACAAGCTTATCTAAAGTTCGGTGTTTCAAATATCAAGGATTTGGACACTATCAAAGTGCTTGTCCAAATCGAAGAATAGTGACATTACGAGAAGCAATAGCCGTCCGAGAAGAATTAATAGCCGAAGAAGAAAGAATTGGAGACGTCTTTAACTTGGAAGCCGACGAAGAAGAAGAAGATTGCGAGGCATACGATGCCCCGAATTATGACACGAACCTCGTCCTTCGCATGTTACAAACGAAGGCGGCCCCGAGTGACATAGAACAACGAGATCAAATCTTTCACACGAAGTGTCGTGTCGGAGAGAAATGGTGTAGCTTGATCATTGACGGTGGAAGTTGTACGAATGTGGCGTCAAGCGAGATGGTTTCGAAGCTCGGACTAACCACTATGGCTCATCCAAGGCCGTATGCACTCCATTGGCTCGATGATGGAAATAAAGTGAGAGTATCAAGACAAGTGAAGGTCGGACTTACCATGGGTTCGTATGGTGATGATGTTATATGCGATGTACTACCGATGGACGCATGTCACGTGTTGTTGGGAAGACCTTGGTTATTTGATCGGGACGTACTACATCGAGGGAGGAGCAACGAGTATGAGTTACGAGACAAAGGTAAAAAAATTGTTCTTAAACCTATGTCACCTCAAGCTGTCCGAACAATGAATTCAAAAAAATCGAAGGACCGAAGCTCATGATGTTTGCAAACGAAAAGGAAGTCGAACACGCCATTGACGATGGCGAACGTGTTTATTTGATGATGATCAAGGAAACCCAAAACCTTGCTACAAATTCACAACACGAAGAAGAGATAGATACACTGTTGCACGAGTTCGCGAATGTCTTTCCCGAAGACTTGCCGGTGGGATTACCACCTATCCGCGGAATCGAACACCAAATTGATCTTATACCAGGAGCTCCATTACCGAACAAGGCGGCGTATCGTTGTAATCCCGAAGAAACCAAAGAGCTACAACGTCAAATTGAAGAGCTCATGAGTCACGGATATGTCCGAGAGAGTTTAAGTCCGTGTGCGGTTCCAGTCCTACTTGTACCAAAAAAAAGACGGATCATGGCGGATGTGCATTGACAGTAGAGTCGTGAATAACATCACCGTCAAGTATCGGTTCCCCATCCCGAGACTAGACGACATGTTAGACGAGTTGCATGGCTCGGTTATATTTTCAAAAGTTGATTTATGGAGCGGATACCATCAAATTCGCATGCGAGAGGGAGACGAATGGAAGACAACATTTAAAACGAAGAATGGACTTTACGAGTGGGTTGTGATGCCATTCGGCCTCACTAATGCCCCGAGCACTTTCATGAGATTAATGAACGAGGTTCTTAAACCTTTCTTGGGGAAGTTTGTTGTCGTGTACTTAGACGACATTTTAATCTACAGTCGATCCTTAGAGGAGCATCTTGAACACTTGCGGCACCTGTTTGAAACTCTAAGGAAACAGAAACTTTATGGAAAGCGGGAAAAGTGTACTTTCCTAGTCGAGAGTCTTGTCTTTCTCGGCTATATCATTTCTAAAGAAGGAGTTTCGGTGGATCAAGAGAAAATCACGGCAATCAAATCTTGGCCGACACCAAAAACTATCACGGAGGTACGATCATTTCATGGCCTCGCTTCGTTTTACCGAAGATTCATACGGGACTTTAGTACCATCTCTAGTCCGATCACGGAGTGTCTAAAAAAAGGTATGTTTGCATGGAAGGAGGCTGCCCAAAAGGCTTTTGAAAAATTAAAAGAAAAGTTATGTGAAGCACCGATTTTAATGTTACCCGATTTTTCACAACCATTTGAGGTGGAATGCGACGCTAGTGGAGTTGGAATCGGGGCAGTTCTTATTCAAGGAGGCCGCCCCATCGCCTATTTTTCAGAAAAGTTAAGTGGTGCTCGAGTTAATTATTGCACTTTCGACAAAGAGTTCTATGCTATCGTGAGAGCACTAGATCATTAGAGTCACTATTTACGTTCGAAACATTTCGTGTTACATTCGGATCACGAGTCGTTAAAATACATTAACGGGCAAAACAAGCTAAGTCCAAGACATGCAAAATGGGTGGAGTTTTTGCAATCTTTTCACTTTTCATCCTAATACAAAGACGGTAAGAGTAATATAGTGGCGGATGCACTATCAAGACATGCCTTACTTTCTATTCTAGACGTTCGTTTGTTGGGGTTCGAGACTTTGAAAAATCATTACATTGACGATTTGGATTTCGGAGAAATTTTCACCCGTTGTAAAGCAGGTCCGTACGAAGAATTTATTTTACAGGATGACTTTCTTTTCAAAGGTAATAAACTATGTGTGCCGAAGCATACGATTCGAGAATTACTAGTTTGGGAGGCGCACGGAGGAGGACTAGCCGGTCATTTCGGTTCGGCCAAAACCGTAGAAGTTCTAAAGGAGCATTTCTTTTGGCCAAAGATGTATGGTGACGTAAGCACGATCGTGAGTAAATGCGTCACTTGTCACATGATGAAAAGTTCGTTCAAGCCAAGTACATACATGCCATTGCCAATACCTTTGCGACCGTGGGAAGATGTCTCGATGGATTTTATTATTGCTTTACCTCGTACTCAACGGGGCAAAGACTCGATCATGGTTGTCGTCGACCGTTTTTCAAAGATGGCTCACTTTATAGCATGTCACAAAACCGATGATGCAAGCAATGTGGCGTACTTATATTTCCGAGAAGTAGTTCGTTTACACGGAGTTCCAAAAACTATCGTGTCGGATCGAGATTCTAAATTCCTCAGTTACTTTTGGAATACTTTATGGAGAAAGGTGGGAACTAAACTTCTATTCAGTACTTCACATCACCCACAAACCGACGGACAAACCGAAGTGACTAATCGAACCTTAGGAGCATTGTTGCGAGGATTGGTGAACAAAACACAAAAAGATTGGGACGTTAAACTTGCACATGCGGAATTCGCATACAACCGATCACCCGGTTTCGCCACGGCCCATTCACCTTTTGAAGTAGTGTACAGACTAAATCCACACATGCCATTGGATTTGATTCCCTTGCCGAGCGAAGAATTGGTTCACAAAGACGCAGAATCAAAACTCAAGTCAATGATGAAGTTACATGAAAGGGTACGAGATCGAATTAAAGAAGTGAATGAAATTTACAAACGGAAGTCGAACAAAAATAAAAAGTCGAGACTATTTGATATTGGCGACTTAGTTTGGATACATTTGAGGAAAGAACGATTCCCAAACAAACGCAAGAACAAATTAATGCCAAGAGCTGAAGGTCCGTACAAAATTAAGGGAAAAGTGAACGACAACGCTTACAAAGTAGAATTTCCAGGCGAATACGGAGTACACGCAACTTTCAACGTAGACGATCTCTCGCCTTCCTTGACAACGATGGCATTACGGAACTGAGGTCAATTCCTTTCAAAGAGGGAGGAAATGATACGATATCAACTATCCCAATCGAAGAGAAGTCAATAAAAATCGACATCAACGACGATACAAAGTTACACGCCCACGCATCATCATACTTGGGCGAGAAGAACACGCGAATTGGAGTTACGTTATTAATCGGAACTGGAGTTACGTAAACATGACGACGAAATTAACGGAATCGGTCCAAATCATGAGAGATTCGGCCGATTTAGTCCAAGATGCTTGAAGATTTTTATAAAACTCTATCTTGTCCAAGATCTTGAAGATCTCCTCCCCCACATCTTTGAATTTTCGGCCAAAGCATGCATGAAGAGACTCACCAAAGTCTTCATATCTTACACAAAATCTTGAAGATCTCCTCCCCCACATCCTTGAAGTTTCGGCCGAAGCATGCTAGGAAGGAGACTTGTATTTTCATTTTTTTCTTGTTTTTTATTTCCTTATTTTGGTATACTACTATATATAGTAGTTCCACTTGGTTGTTGTAAGCATCTTGAAAATTATAAACATTGTATTTCTCTTGAAATATACGTTGAACGAGTTCAACAAAACTTTGGTTATTATTTCGACGCGTCTCGAATTTTAACTTGATCAATTCTCAATAGGTCTTGAGGAGAGATTATCTTTATCGAGTTATAGGTCTAATTCGATAAAACACATTCAAATCCATACACTATCCTACTTCACGGCCGAAACCACATAAATTCGGCCACCACCTTTTATTTTCGTTGTTACTTTGATACTTGTAAAAACCATGATAATCTTCCATTGTATTTTTATACATTTTACGTACACTTATATACGTAATTCGTATAAACTTTGTACCTTTCGGAGGCCTTGTCGGTAGGTGTGGTAGGTGACAGGCTGGGGTCAAAGGTCCTATCTGTCGGCGCCCTTTGAAGATCCGCACGTGGGCCACCGTCCAAGATTCGGTCTTCGACGACTTTGACGGATGCTGGATCCATACGTGGCACGAGACGATCGCCACTGGTTCGCTCATTAAAGACGATCGCCAGATATCAAAAGACGATCGCTGGGTCCCAAAAGACGGTCGCCGTATTGTGCCGAACTCTGGGCGTTTGCCCAGAGTATGTCTTCTATGGTTGGCTTCTCTGATCGTGATGTCGATCGCCTATCGAGGCGTATTAATCGCCGTACAACAATTGCCCCCAGCTCGCCTCGATGTTGAAAACACGGGGTGAGGTGGCACTGTTGGCGATCGCCGATGTTTAGACGATCAGGCGATCTGCTTTCAACTTTGGACGATCTCTTTTTGTGCTGGGAGTAGCGGGAAATGAAGGCGGGCTCTCGAAACGTCGCAAGGACACGCGTCGCGCTACTGTTGGGGGAGTCCGACGGTTTGTTAGACTTTGTTGCCTGGCGTGCCCTCGAAAAGACGCGTCCGCGGGGTTCGAGGGCAGCATTTAATGCGTCCCCACTCTGACAGTTGCGATCCAGCCCTCGAGATTTCACCTATTTGCACTTAGACCCCCGCCTCCATCTATAAAAGGGCTAGGGCTTCTTCTCTTTCACTCTTTACGCGTCCTTGCATCCATAGCCGAAACTCTGCAAAAATTTCTGGAGCTTCTTGTGCCGATCTTATTCTTTTCTCTAGGTAAGAAAAATCAATCTTCTATCTCCCTCTTCTTTTCATAATATGTCGGGAGGATCCAAGACCTTCGAGGCCGGAAGTTCTTGTGCCGCCGCGGCTTCGCCTGACCGGGAGGAGATTCCCGTTGGAGTCGACATGGAAACGGCCGTTGAGGCCATTCGTGCGGGGATTGCACCCGCAGAACTCGAAGAGCTTTTCAACGAGGCCGCAGTGGCGAAGACGGCGGCGACGGCGGAGCAGGGGGGCTCGCCGGCGGATGAGGACGAACTGGAGCGGCTAACTTGGGAACGGCAGAGTGTTTTTGGCCCCGCCTATATGGCTTTTGCCAAGATTATGGAGGGGATCGCCGGACCCTGTCCGGAATTTGACTTCGAAGCCTACTCCGCCGCTCATCCTTATGAACATGTGAAGCAGACGGTTTTTTGGGCCGCCGACCCGTCTCCGTGGACTCTCGGAAAGATCCGGAGTACGGCGACCAAGAAAGACCTGAGCCGTTGGAGGGTAAAATATCACATCCCCTCTGACGTTTCCCTGCACGTGCCCTCGGAGAATGAACGTGCCGATCAATCGCCCGAGGATATGGTTGCCGTCAACGAGATGATTATGGAGGCCGGCCTGCGATTCCCTCTGCCATTCGCCGTCTCCTACTTGTTGATCGCCTGGAATTTGGCGCCGCTTCAATCGACAAATAACGCTTGTGTCATATGCACATTGACACTGTTTGGCGGTCATCGGTTGTTCCGCCTCCTTACTGCGCTGGAGATGAATTATCTGTTTAAACTGGCCGCGCAGAAAGGGTCGATCGGCGGCAATCATATCCAAGGCCGAATGGGGAGAGTGGTCCTCGGTGTGCCGAACAAGTCCCGAGGCGACCTGGCGAAGTGGTGCTGGGTCGGCGGAGCGTGGCGATCGGCATCGAGTGACAGGCCGAATAAGGAGTTGGAGATCCCCACCACTTTTCGGGAGAGGAATCCGAGTAAGGATTTTAACTCTCCCCTTGATTGAGCTTGTCTTGGACTGATCTAATTTTGTTTTCTTTTTGCAGGACCTCTTGTCCCCGCGATCGGCGATCTCCCTTTCAATTTCTTGATCATTTGGGAGCGGATTCGTGCCTTGCCGGATTCCTTCATTGATGTTCGTTCGCTTGGTAACGAACTTCATTGGTTGGGGGCTCGACTGTTTTGCTTCCCTCGTCACTTGAGAGTTCCGGGTACGAACTTAAGTGGTGCTTTCTTGCTTGGCGATCGTCTCCAGGAGATCGCAGTGTTTAAGTTGCTGTCTAACTTGTTTGTACTTATTCTTTGACAGAGGTTCATTTTCCCCGACTTGCCGAGCCACCACCAGAGATTGCCATGTCTAACCCAGGACTCATCGGTCGCCTTCACCTGGGTAAGAAGACTGGTCGCGTTCCTGCGACGACGCCTCGCCCTGCTCCGGTGATGAGGCATGCTGAGGTGCCGGTTGCCGAGCCGGTAGTTCAGGAAGAGGAACAACTTCAGCGCCGCAAGAGGCGGAGGTCGGAGGAGTCCCTGCCGATTACTGAGGCGGATGTGTCCATTCTTGAGCCTCCGGTTGCTGCGGCTCCTATATCTGCCATCCCGATGACGGAGAGATCAGGCCCTAGGCCCTCGGCGTCCGGCTCCCGGTCTTCGGGCGGCCCCACGAAGAAGGTGGCGATCGCTGAGGCGGAAACCTCTCGGGGCAAGCATTATTTTGGCCGCGATCCCGAGCTGTTCAACAGGTAAGAAAGGATCGAAATTTCCGAGTTAGGCATTTTGAGTGAGATATAGACTAACTCCCTTGTCATTTTTGGTTTGTGCTGCAGGGTCCGTCTTGCTGACCCGGACGTCGCTCCTATGGTGCTGGACTTCTTGTCGAGTAAGGCTCCGCAAAAGTCCCTCGACGTCCCTACTTACGTCCAGCAGGCTATCACCTCTCTGCCCAAGGCTTGGACGACCGATCTTGATGCGATCGCTCGTCGGCGATCTGGAGATACCATGCAGGCGACCATTGCCCTGGCTCTCCAGACGGCGACGATGGCCGTCCAAGCTGCTAGGGATTTTGAGGGGCGACCCTCCACTGCTCGTCTCCATAGCGACCTCGAGGCCGCCCGGAATAAAAACATTGAGTACGACAACCGGATCCAGTCTATGGAGAAGGAGTATGTGGAGACGACCAAAAAGGCTAAACAGGACGTCGACCGATTGAAGCAGGAGCTAAGCCGCTCCAAGGAGGCTGCCGACCGGTTCCGTGATCAGGAGAAGGAAACCCGCCGGAAGCATGCGGCTTCGCAGGAGGAGGTGGCCGGGCTGAAGGCGACGGTGGATCGGCTCAGCGGTGAGCTGGAGGCGGCGAAGAAGGAGCTGGAGAAGGCCAAGGGGGAGAATGCCGCCAAGGTGGTCGAGCTGGCGGAGGCTGAGAAGACGACCGTGGAGTTGAAGGGGCAGCTGAAGGTGATCGAGAACGATCCCTATCTCAATGTGGCACTCGTCGGCGAGTTCGCCTATTATCTGGCCTACGCCGATGCTGTCAGAGCCGCCAAGAATGTAGGGATCGAGATCGGTCCCTTGATGGAGAGCTTCAAAGCCTATGCGCTCGAGCACCCTCTGCACCCGGAGTTCTCTTTGCCGATCCTTGACCTTGTCGACTTTGGGATCGACTTGAGTTGGTATACTGGCAAACTCATTCATCCTGAGGCCGATGGGGGGGCCCAAGCCGATCCGCAACCTGAGGGCGATGACCAGCCGGCGGGGCCTTGAGAGATATTTTTGTTTTCCTTTGTAACTTGTACTTTTCTGCTTTCCTTTTGTAATGCCTTCAGGCCTCATAATGTACGACATCTTTGATATGAAAAATATTTCTTTTTCGCACTTTGTGTCTTCTCATGTACGATCGCCTTTGAATGTTTGCATGCGAATTTTAACAAGTATGTGTATGATTGCATCCGATGTCTTGTTCATCCGACCATTTTTTTGAATGTTGAATGCATTGATATGTTTTGAATCGAGATTCTTACTTGCAAATTTTGTCGAACAATATTGATCGTCCGGCTTGTGTTTTGAACGAAGCCGATCTTGTACGGCTCCTTCTGCCCGACCGAATTTAGGATTAGCTCCCCTATTCACTGCCCCCTTGTTTTTGTTTACTTATCGTAAGTAAGGGTACAAAAACAAGTTTGTTAGGCGAGCTATCTTCAGTTTTTCCGACTCTGAGGGATCGTTCACGGTCGCGAAGTTCGATGGACCGATCTCCACAACCGTGTCTTTGTATGCGAGGGACATTGCCCATCCCGCGACTCACTTTATTGTGAGGGTCCTCCGTTAGGCTGCGCCTACCTTGTATTTAAACGAAAGGCAGGCGATCTTGGTCTGGAGGAGTCCTTGCACGGGGCATCGTCGGTTTATTCGACTCCACGTCCGCGGCTTTGTAAGCACCTTTCTACCTCGGATCGGCACGTTAGATGACGACCCTCGACGGTATACGTTGTGATGGGGTAGGGACGCGTCACCTTGTCCGAGTACGTCATGTTAGATGACGTAATTTGAGGACGCGCGAACGTGTCTCCTGATCATTTAGGAGGGTCCTTTGGCTACGCCGACCTCATATTTAAACGAAGGGCGGGCGGTCTCAGCCCGAAGGAACCTTGCATGGGCGAAGCTGTCGGTTCCATCGGCCTCCAGGACCATGGCTGCATTGATCCTACCTCGGATCGTCATGATCAACGATCGTCGGCGGTATGCGATATGCCTGGTGGGGCGATCGCCAGAATAGATGGGATAGGAAAAATCTCATTATATTCCTTGTACATCAAGTACTGAAATTGAATACAAAATTTTCACTGGTAGTATTTTTTTAGATGCACGGCGTTCCAGGGATATTGATCCGGGGTACCGTCAGGATGTTCGAGTTCGTAGGCTCCCTTAGTTAGCCATTTAGATATCCTGAAAGGTCCTTCCCAGTTCGGACCAAAAACGCCTGTGTGGGTTTGGATCTTCTTGAGGACGAGATCGCCCACTTGAAACCTTCTTTCTTTGACCTTTGAATTGAAGAACTTCTCGGCTCTCCTTTTTTGGATTGTGTTCTTCATTTCTAAGGTCAGCCGTCGTTCTTCGAGCATGTCTAGGTCGATTCGTTGGGCCAAATCGTTGTCGGTCATCATCTCTTGTTCGGTTCGATGGCTGAGGATGGCGATCTCCGAAGGAATCACCGCTTCTGTTCTGAAGGCGAGGGCGAATGGGGTTTCGCTGGTTGAATTACGGGTCGTCGTTCGATAAGACCACAAAACGTCTGGAAGCTCGCTCGCCTATCGCCCTTGCCTGGATTCGAGTCGCGCTTTAATTGTGTGTTTGAGGATCTTGTTCACAGGCTCTACCTGTTCGTTCGTCTGAGGGTGATAGGGTGCTGAAAACAATCTTTTGATTCCCCATTTCTCACAGAATTGCATGACTTCTAAGCCGCCGAACTGCTTTCCGTTGTCGGAGATGATAGCTCGGGCATCAATGACCGGCATACGACGTTTCTCCGGATAAACTTGATCACTTGCTCTTGGCCGATCTTGTTGAGCGGTTCGGCCTCAGCCCATTTGGTGAAATAGTCGACCCCTACGATGGCGAATTTACAGCCCCCTGGAGCCGTCGGCAAGGGACCTATAAGGTCGATGCCCCATTGCGCAAATGGCCAAGGGCTATACATGGAGGTGAGCTGTTCGGGGGATAGTTTAATGTTGGGGCCCATTATCTGACACCTATGACACGATCTGGCATAGGCGATCGCATCCTTCTGAAGTGATGGCCAGAAAAAACCTTGCCTGGTTGTCTTATGGATGAGAGCTCGCCCGCCCGCATTGTTTCCGCAAATGCCGTCATGGATCTCGGCTAAAACGAGCCGACCTTCCTCCGGTGTAATACACTTGAGGAGAGGAAGGCTGAAGGCTCGCTTGTAAAGCCGGTCGTCCAATAGGGTATATCTGGTCGCACGGAGTTGGAGTTGGCGAGCTTTAACACGGTCGTCAGGGACCGTTTCGTCCTTTAAGTATTTGATGAACGGAGTCATCCAGTTCTCCTTGGCGACGGCAACCGTGGTAACCAGGCTTCTGTCGATCGCCGGCCTTGCTGACTTTGTGATTTGGATATTGGAGAAGTCGGCTGCCCCATCCGATGACGCTAGTTTGGAAAGGGCATCGGCCTGGGAGTTGTGCTCTCTCGGGATTTGTTCGATTAGCACTTCTTCAAATTTTGTGCACATTTCGGCGACCAGCTCTTGATATTTGACCATCTGTTCGCCGCGCGCCTCATATTATCCCTTGATTTGGTTCACGACCAAAAGGGAGTCCATGAAGATATGGAGGTGACGAACATCTAGGGCGAGGGCTAGATCGAGCCCGCCTACCAAGGCTTCGTATTCGGCTTCATTGTTGGTCGCACGAAAGCTGAAACGCACAGCATTAGTGAAACTTTGTCCGTCGGGACTGATGAGGACAATCCCTGCCCCTGCTCTCGAATTGGTCGCCGAGCCATCCACATATAACTTCCAGGCAGGTCGGCCGACCTGGGTTGGACTGTGAGGGAACGTTAGTTCCACCACGAAGTCCGCCAGAGCTTGGCCTTTGATCGCCGTGCGAGGAGCGTAAGTGATACCGTATTGGGCGATCTCCAGTGACCACTTAAGAAGTCGCCCGTTGGTGTCTGGTCGGTGTAGAACTTGTCTTAGAGGTAGAGTTGTCAGGACTTCCACTTGATGTTCGAAGAAATAAGCCCTTAGTTTACGGACACTCATGACAAGGGCGTAGGCGATCTTCTCCAATGGTGTATAACGTGTTTCAGCGTCATGGAGCGCTTGAATAACATAGTAGATCGGCAAGTGGGCTTGTCCCTCTGCTCGCACCAAAACGGCACTTAGTGCGACCTCCGAGGCTGCCAGGTAAAGGAATAGTTTCTCACCGGGGATCGGCTTTGCCAGGATCTGGGGGTTAGATAGATATTCTTTTATTCTGGCGAACGCTATCTGACTTTCCTTCGTCCATGCGAACTTCTTGTTCTTGATGGTCGCGAAGAAAGGCTTGCTTTTATCGCCGAGTCGAGATATGAAACGGTTGAGGGCGGCTAGACAACCTATGAGGCGTTGTACCTGTTTGATGTTTCGCGGCTCCTGCATGTCAAGGATCGCCTGTATCTTGGTGGGGTTCGCCTCGATCCCCCTTTGGCTCACAATGTGCCCCAGGAATTTCCTGGAGCCTACCCCGAAGTTGCATTTCTTGGGGTTCAGCTTCATGTTAAATTTTTCGAAGATGGCGAACGTCTCGGCGAGATCATTGAGGTGATCCTCTTTCTTGAGGCTTTTGACCACGATGTCGTCAATGTAGACCTCCATGGTCTTGCCGATCTGATTGGCGAACATTCTGTTGACTAGTCGCTGGTAGGTTGCCCCTGCGTTTTTCAAGCCGAACGGCATTCGGACCCAAAAGTATATGTCTTTTTCCGTGTGGAAAGATGTGTGTTTTATGTCTTTCTACGCCATTGGGATTTGATGATATCCGGCGAAGGCATCCATAAACGACATCATTTCGCAACCTACTGTGCTATCGACCAAGTGATCAATATGAGACATCGGAAAGTGATCTTTTGGACATGCCGCGTTGAGGTCGGTGAAGTCGATGCATAACATCCAGGAACCAGTTGGCTTCTTGACGAGTACCGCGTTGGCGACCCATTGTGGTTCGTCTGTAGCTACCCCGATTAATTTGTTGTCGAGTAATTTTTGGACTTCTACGTCGAGCGCCGCGTATTTTTCGGGACCGAATTTCCTACGTTTTTTGTGAACAAGCTTCATTGCCGGGTCGATATTTAGATAGTGGAAAGCGTGCTCAGGACTTATGCCGACCATATCTTGATGCGACCAGGCAAAGACTCCGATGTTCATACATAGGAAATTGATCAGATCCCCTTTTAGTTCGCGGTCGATGCTCGCGCCGATCTGTACTTCCCGTTCTGGATGATCTGGATCTATCATTATACTCTCCAACTCTTCGACGGGGACGGTCGCCTCTCGTTTCGAATGATTTCCGGACTCGATTCTTGGATCAATGTCGAGACTTGGCTCGAAACCGATCCTTGGCTCGATGTCGTCCGTTAATCGAACCGAGATGGCGTCCCCTGAGTCGGGTTGGTATGATGCGCTCGGCTCGTCGATCTCCATGGGTTGATCATCGATCGCTTCAATGTTACACATATTATGGGAAGTATTGAAAGCAGTAACAACATAGGAGTAATTCAAACATCTTTTTGCCATTAGCTGATCTCCTTTTACAGTACCGACCATCCCATCGGCAGTGGGGAATTTGATACAGTAAAAGAAAGACGAGGCGACCGCCTCAAAGGTTTCTACAAAGGGGCGACCTAGGAACCCATTATAGATGCTGGGCCTATCTATGATTACAAAGTTTAGGTTCCTAGTAATCCTAACCTTGGGATCGTAAAAGCATATTAGCTCGACAGAGAGCTTGATCTTTCCGTAGGCTTAGACTGTGTTGTCGCCGAACCCTTGGAGCACGGTGTCGAACGGCTTGATGAATTTGGTTAAGTTTCCGAGCTGGTCCAGGGCGGATTTGAATATGATGTTGCAGAAACTTCCATTGTCGACGAGCACGCGATCGACCATCTTCCCAAGGATACAAGCAGAGATCACCAGTGCATCCTCTTTGGGGCATTGCACTCCCTCCCTGTCCTTGTTGGAGAAGGTGATGAGTGCGTCTTTAGAAATGGTCGGCTCCGGAGGTACCACGGTATGGACCCCGGCGAACGCCCTCAGCTCGGCCTTTCGCTTCCTGTTTAACATGGTGGAAACCGGGGAAAGGCCCCCGAGGTTTCCATCTCCTGCTTGAAGCATGTTGATCCGACCGCCAGGGTTGATCGGAGGGACCGACTCATTAGAGTACTCCGGCTCATGCTCGATTCTGGCAATCGGATTGGAAGGAGTTCTTTCGTTTGGTCGGCGCTCGCGCCCTCTGGTCCTTTCCGTCCTAGGCTCTGGCTTGGTGATCAAATTGTCCAGTTTGCCTTTCTCAAACAGTCGCCAGAGTTGTCTGAGGAGGTCGCGGCATTGACTGGTGTTATGGCCAGGACTCTTGTGATATGCACAGAATTTGCTACAGTCTAGACGACCGTGGTCTCTTATCGGCTTTGGTTTGGAGAGCCACTCACGACCCTTGATTGCGTTGAAGATGTGGGCCGGAGATAAGTTGAGGTTGTGGAGAAGGTGGACCTCTACATCCTCGAAGGCTTTGAACTCGCCAGGCGGCTTGGCGACCGCCTTTCTGGGCTTGGCGACCGCCTTTTTCTGGACATGGGATGGCGCCTTTCCTTCTTCGGACGGTCCCTCGTCTAAGCAGAGGGAGAGCATCCTCTGCCTGGCCAAGAAGTCGGCGACTCTGACACAGAAGACCGAGTAGGTCGGGGGGATATCCTTTGTGAGGTGCCTGAACATGGGCGAGCATCCGTGGAATCCGCTCAGGACTGAGTGGAGAGCGAGCTCGTCGCTGATGGGCTCGCCGGTGAGGACTATCTCGTCTACCCGGTCGATGTAATCTTCATCTGGCTCGTCCTTCCCCTGCCTGATTTTCATCATGCGGTGGGGGCCTTCAGGGCGAGCGACTTTGGCGGCGAAGTACGACGTGAAGTCTTTCGCCAGCTTCTCAAAGCAGTTGATTAAGCGAGGTGGTAGTGAGATGTACCACCTGTGGGCGATGTCGCCCAGTGTTAATGAGAACATTCGACACTTGGTCGCATCTGATGCTCCACATCCGGTCATGTAGATCCGGAACTTGCTCACGTGGGTTTCCGGATCTGATCTCCCCTCGTATAGAGGTGTTTGTGGGGGATTGATCGTTGGTTGGACTGGGGTAGCACTGTTCTTCATCTTTATCAAAAATAGGTGACCCATCATAATCATGGATTTCAGGAAGTATGGTCGTGGGGATGTGGATTATGGTGGATGACAGGTGGTCCATCGTGGCGGCGGTCGTGTGGCATGGTGGTTGTGAGACATGGGAAACTGGATCTCGATCCGGTACTGCTGTACTAGCGACAATCAGGGCTGCCAAAACTGGGGAAGACGGCGGTGGCGGCACAGGTAAATTTTCGTCATCCCATTGACAAGAACTGTCAAAAACTCCATCAATGGCGGTAGCCAAGTGAGACCAGAAGAAATCAAATTCCCCCATTTTAGTTCCAGAATCGGTATGGCTAGAGTCAAGAGATAGTTCTTGATGCGAACACACTAGAAAATGCAAAGGAACTGATTCAAGTACCCGTTGGACCAATCACAAGGGCAAGAGCTAAAAGATTCAAAGACTCCATCAACGGTCTAGTTCAAATTATTTGGGAAAGAGAATTGGCTAAGAAACCAATCGAGACAGACGTCAAAAGCAAAGTACCTATCAATGTCATCAAGATACACGATCCGGGCATCATTATGGGATGAAGAATTTCGGCCCAAGTTCAAGCTACTAGCCGTTGGAATAAAGAAGAACAAAGAAGGAAGTTTCACAAAGTCTTCTACACATGATACAAAGTCTTGGTTCAAAGTCTTTCTACTTTTTGCTACTAAATCTTGGTGTATCTTCAAAGCCTTAAAGTGAAGATTTTGGTCATTATCACACTTCTCATAGCCGTTGCAAGCCTTCCTCAAGTCTTGGTGTATCTTCAAAAGTCTTGGCCATCATCATCACCATTTTAGTCTTCCACACATAATGATAATATTACTACATGTCTTGGTCTATTTATCAAAAGTCTTGGCCATCATCATGATACGAATTACGTATGTAAATGTACGAAAAGCGTATAAAATACAATGGAAGATTATTATGTCTTGACAAGTATCAATTTATCACTCAAAATTACAAGGTGGTGACCGAATTTGAATGGATTTCGGCCGTGAAGTAGTATGGTATGGATTTGGATGTGTTTTATCGAATTAGACCTATAACTCGATAAAGGTAATCTCTCCTCAAGACCTATTGAGAATTGATCAAGTTAAAATTCGAGACGCGTCGAAATAATAACTAAAGTTTTGTTGAACTCGTTCAACGTATATTTCAAAGAAATACAAGGTTTTTTGATATTCAAGATGATTACAAACACCAAATGAACTACTATATATATAGTAGTATACAAAGGATAAGGATACAAAAACAACAAGAAAAAAAAAACGAACTACCAAGCTTCCTCATGTTCGGCCGAGATGTGGTGTGGGGAAGGAAAGATTTTGGACAATCTTCAAGTATCTTGGACTATAGTATATGACTTTGACATGTAGAAAAGGACTTGATGAAAGTCTTCATCAATGGGGAAATTTCGGCCGATTTGTGGGGAGACTTTGATGATTTATTTAGGACATGATATCCTCATGGATCTTGTACTAGATAAGGTATGAAGGTGGGGACTTTATTGATGTCTTGGCCGATTTTCAAAGAAGGTGGGGAATGAGGATATCTTCATTATCTTGCGAAAGATATGAAGACAAATAAGGGTCTCTTTCAAGCATGATTTGGCCGAATTTCCATGCTTTTGGACCGATCCCGTCGTCAAGTTTTACGTTACTCCGGTTCCGATTAACAACGTAACTCCAATCCGCGTGTTCTTTTCTCCCAAGTATAATGATGCATGGCCATGCGAATTTGTATCGTCGTGGATGTCGATTTTTATTGGAGCTTCTTCGATTGGAATATTAGATATCGTATCATTCCCTACTTCTTTGAAAGGAATTGACCTCAATTCCGTAATGCCATCGTCGTCAAGGTAAGGCGAGAGATCACCTACGTTGAAAGTCGCGTGTACTCCGTAATCGCCCGGAAGTTCTACTTTGTAGGCGTTGTCGTTCACTTTTCCCATAATTTTGTACGGACCTTCGGCTCTCGGCAATAATTTGTTCTTGCGTTTGTTTGGGAATCGTTCTTTTCTCAAATGTAACCAAACTAAGTCGCCAACATCAAATAATCTCGCTTTTTTATTTTTGTTCGACTTCCATTTGTAAATTTCGTTAACTTCTTTAATCCGTTCTCCTACCTTTTCATGTAACTTCATCATTGACTTGAGTTTTGATTCTGCGTCTTTGTGAACCAATTCATCGCTCGGCAACGGAATCAAATCCAATGGCATGTGCGGATTTATTCCGTATACTACTTCAAAAGGTGAATGGGCCGTGGCGAAGCCGGGTGAGCGGTTGTATGCGAATTCCGCATGTGCAAGTTTAACGTCCCAATCCTTTTGTGTTTTATTCACCAACCCTCGCAATAATGCTCCCAAGGTTCGATTAGTCACTTCGGTTTGTCCATCGGTTTGTGGGTGATGCGAAGTGCTGAACAGGAGTTTAGTACCCACTTTTCTCCATAAAGTATTCCAGAAGTAACTCAGAAATTTAGAATCTCGATCCGACACGATAGTTTTTGGAACTCCGTGTAAACGAACTACTTCCCGGAAGTATAAGTCCGCCACATTGCTTGCATCATCGGTTTTGTGGCATGCTATAAAGTGAGCCATTTTCGAAAAACGGTCGACGACTACCATGATCGAGTCTTTGCCCCGTTGAGTACGAGGTAAAGCAACAATAAAATCCATCGAGACATCCTCCCATGGTCGTAAAGGTATTGGCAACGGCATGTATGTACTTGGCTTGAACGAACTTTTCATCATGTGACAAGTGACGCATTTACTCACGATTGTGCTCACGTCACCATACATCTTTGGCCAAAAAAAATGCTCTTTTAGCACCTCTACGGTCTTAGCCGAGCCGAAATGACCGGCTAGTCCTCCTCCGTGCGCCTCCCGAACTAGTAATTCCCGAATTGTGTGCCTCGGCACACATAATTTATTTCCTTTGAAAAGAAAGCCATCTTGTAAAACAAATTCTTCGTACGGGCCCGTTTTACAATGGGTGAAAGTTTCTCCGAAGTCCAAATCGTCACTGTAATGATCTTTCAAAGTATCGAACCCCAACAAACGAACATCTAGAATCGACAGTAAGGCATACCGTCTTGATAGTGCATCCGCCACTATATTACTTTTACCGTCTTTGTACTTGGATGAAAAGTGAAAAGATTGTAAAAATTCCACCCATTTTGCATGTCTCGGACTTAGCTTGCTTTGTCCGTTGATGTATTTCAACGATTCGTGATCCGAATGCAACACGAAATGTTTCGAACGTAAATAGTGACTCCAATGATCGAGTGCTCTCACGATAGCATAGAACTCCTTGTCGTAAGTACAATAATTAACTCGGGCGCCACTTAATTTCTCCGAAAAATAGGCGATGGGGCGGCCTCTTTGAATAAATCTTGCCCGATTCCAACTCCGCTAGCGTCGCATTCCACCTCAAATGGTTGTGAAAAATCGGGTAATGTCAAAATCGGTGCTTCACATAACTTTCCCTTTAATTTTTCAAAAGCCTTTTGGGCCGCCTCGTTCCATGCAAAGGTTCCTTTTTTAAGACACTCCGTGATCGGACTGGAGATGGTGCTAAAATCCCGGATGAATCGTCGGTAAAAAGAAGCTAGGCCATGAAATGATCGTACCTCCGTGATTGTTTTTGGTATCGGCCAAGACTTGATGGCCGCGATCTTCTCTTGGTCCACCGACACTCCTTCTTTAGAAACGACATAGCCGAGAAAGACAAGACTCTCGACTAGGAAAGTACACTTCTCCCGCTTTCCATAAAGTTTCTGTTCCCTTAGAGTTTCAAACACGTGCCGCAAATGTTCGAGATGCTCCTCTAAGGATCGACTGTAGATCAAAATGTCGTCTAAGTATACGACAACAAACTTTCCCAAGAAAGGTTTGAGAACTTCGTTCATCAACCTCATAAAAGTGCTCGGGGCATTAGTGAGGCCGAATGGCATCACAACCCATTCGTAAAGTCCATTTTTTGTTTTAAATGCCGTCTTCCATTCGTCTCCCTCTTGCATGCGAATTTGATGGTATCCGCTCCGTAAATCAACTTTTGAAAATATAACCGAGCCATGCAACTCGTCTAACATGTCGTCTAGTCTCGGGATGGGGAACCGATACTTGACGGTGATGTTATTCACGGATCTACTGTCAATACACATTCGCCATGATCCGTCTTTTTTTGGTACAAGTAGGACTGGAACCGCACACGGACTTAAACTTTCTCGGACATATCCGTGACTCATGAGTTCATCAATTTGACGTTGTAGTTCTTTGGTTTCTTCGGGATTACACCGATACGCCGCTTTGTTCGGTAATGGGGCTCCTGGTACAAGATCAATTTGGTGTTCGATTCCGCGGATAGGTGGTAATCCCACCGGCAAATCTTCGGGAAATACATCTGCGAACTCGTGTAACAGTGTATCTATCTCTCCTTCATGGTGTGATTTGGTAGCAAGGTTTCGGAATTCTTTGATCATCATCAAATAAACACGTTCGCTATCGTCAATGGCGTGTTCGACTTCTTTCTCGTTCGCAAGCATCGTAAGTTTCGGCCCTTCGATTTTTTTTGAACTCATTGTTCGGATAGCTTGAGGTGACATAGGTTTAAGAACAATTTTTTTACCTTTGTCACGTAACTCATACTCGTTGCTCCTCCCTCACGTCCCAATCAAATAACCAAGGTCTTCCCAATAATACGTGACATGCGTCCATCGGTAGTACATCGCATGTAATATCATCACCATACGAACCCATGGTGAGTCCGACCTTCACTTGTCTTGATACTTTCACCTTATTTCCATCATCGAGCCAATGGAGTGCATACGGCTTTGGATGAGCCGTGGTGATTAATCCGAGCTTTGAGACCATCTCGCTTGATGCCACGTTTGTACAACTTCCGCCGTCAATGATCAAGCTACACCATTTCTCTCCGACACGACACTTCGTGTGAAAGATTTGGTCTCGTTGTTCTATGTCACTCGGGGCCGCCTTCGTTTGTAACATGCGAAGGACGAGGTTCATGTCATAGTTTGGGGCATCGTATGCCTCGCAATCTTCTTCTTCTTCGTCGGCTTCCAAGTTAAAGACGTCTCCAATTCATTCTTCTTCGGCTAGTAATTCTTCTCGGGCGGCTATGGCTTCTCGTAACGTCACTATTCTCCGATTTGGACAAGCACTTTGATAGTGTCCAAATCCTTGACATTTGAAACACTGGACTTTAGATAGGCTTGTTTCTTTTGGTGTGATAGGAGTTTTTGGAATGGTAGTAACGGGTGGACTTGTGGTGCAGTTTTTGGAAACGAGCTAGAACTCGCGCCAAAGTTGGTATTTCCGTATTTAGATGGGAATTCGGGTTTAGAAATTTTTGTCTTGTTTTGATTTTCCAACTTTATGCAAAGTCCGCATAAAGTATCAAAGTCGGAATAGGGGTAGAGTTCCACGGAATTAGCAATATTTTTATTCAAACCTCGTAGGAAACGGGACATCCGTAATTCTTCGCTTTCTTCAAGTTCTCCCATCAAGGATAAGTTTTCAAACTCCTCGATGTACTCCTCGACACTTAGCTTTCCTTGCGTGAGGTCAGAAATTTTTCGATACAAGCTTAACTTGTGTGTAGCCGGGACATATCTTTTTCGTAGTTTCTTTTTAGAGAATCCACGAACGTATCTTCTCCTTTCCAAGACGAACTCTTTGTGTCTTCATTCGCTCAAACCAAAGGGAAGCTCCCTTTCCAAGTTTGAGAATCGCATACTTGCAACGTACCTCGTCATTGAGATCCTTGAACTCAAACATTCGTTCAATTTTCCTTTCCCACTCCAAATAAACCTCGGGATCGGTGCCGCCTACGAACTCCGGAAGTTCGCTTGTCTTGTATTCATCAGCATGTCGTGGTGCATGCATGGTGTCGTATCCTCGTCGTGCATGGATTAAGGCTCGGTAAGCCGCGAAGAACGTCAGGTAGTTGTGCTACTTCTTCATCGGTGAATGCCATCTTCTTGAGTAACGTCGAGAACCGTGAGACAAATGTCTCTGATACCACTTATGATACGAATTACGTATGTAAATGTACGTAAAGCGTATAAAATACAACGGAAGATTATTATGTCTTGACAAGTATCAATTTATCACTCAAAATTACAAGGTGGTGACCGAATTTGAATGGATTTCGGCCGTGAAGTAGTATGGTATGGATTTGGATGTGTTTTATCGAATTAGACCTATAACTCGATAAAGGTAATCTCTCCTCAAGACCTATTGAGAATTGATCAAGTTAAAATTCGAGACGCGTCGAAATAATAACTAAAGTTTTGTTCAACTCGTTCAACGTATATTTCAAAGAAATACAAGGTTTTTTGATATTCAAGATGATTACAAACACCAAATGAACTACTATATATATAGTAGTATACAAAGGATAGGGATACAAAAACAACAAGAAAAAAAAAACGAACTACCAAGCTTCCTCATGTTCGGCCGAGATGTGGTGTGGGGAAGGAAAGATTTTGGACAATCTTCAAGTATCTTGGACTATAGTATATGACTTTGACATGTAGAAAAGGACTTGATGAAAGTCTTCATCAATGGGAAAATTTCGGCCGATTTGTGGGGAGACTTTGATGATTTATTTAGGACATGATATCCTCATGGATCTTGTACTAGATAAGGTATGAAGGTGGGGACTTTATTTGATGTCTTGGCCGATTTTCAAAGAAGGTTGGGAAGGAGGATATCTTCATTATCTTGTGAAAGATATGAAGACAAATAAGGGTCTCTTTCAAGCATGATTTGGCCGAATTTCCATGCTTTTGGACCGATCCCGTCGTCAAGTTTTACGTTACTCCGGTTCCGATTAACAACGTAACTCCAATCCGCGTGTTCTTTTCTCCCAAGTATAATGATGCATGGCCATGCGAATTTGTATCGTCGTGGATGTCGATTTTTATTGGAGCTTCTTCGATTAGAATATTAGATATCGTATCACATCACCACCTCACTAGCCGTTGCAAGCTTCAAATCATGGTCAACACCATCATTTTGTTCTTCTCATTTAGTCTTAAACTTTCTTTTGGTGTTATCATTACTTAGTAGCTCCTCTCACCTATATAAGGAGCATTTTCGTTTTTTGTAAGCACACAATTTGAAAGACTCATAAATACTTTGTATTTGCATAAGTTTGATAACTTATTGTTTCGGTTTTGATATATATATAAAATAGCACTTCGTTTATCACCCGAAGTGTCGTTTTTCTCTTTGATTCCAAGGTTCGTCGAACGTATAATTGTTGGGTTCTAGTTATCTTGCTAGAGTTCGCCATTACACTTTTGTCGGGTTAAGGACCGTTTCATCCGCCAAAATTCATCCATCTCGGTTACGTTACTTGTCATCACTTACATTTCGAACATCATTCAAATCGCTTCCGCAAAATTGATCATCTTTCGGAGAGGATCTTATCATTTGGCATCGGAGACTTGGAGCCGTTCCAACATCATCTTAAGCATTCGGTTTTCATCACCATCCATACACGGTTTGATTCATTTTTTTTTTCTTTTACCATACTATATCATTCCCTCACTTCACATCTCCTACCACATACAACATATACTACATTCCTTATCTTCCTTCCCTATATTACCAAAATTTATCGTACCATATACACGAGTTCTTAGCCTTCCTACCTTCATAATATTTCAACCATACCTTACCCTCATACTACCTCTTAATCACGTGAACATCATGACCGAAGCCAAAGAAAATTCCCAAAAGTTCGACATAGCAACTATGATGGAGCAAATAGAGCAAATGTTTGATACTAAACTTAAAGCTCAACTTGAACCTATGCATGCACGCATGGAACAAATAGAGAACCCTCAATCTAGATGAACATTTCTCCCAAGGCGTGCCTTGCGAGTTAATGATGAATACTCGGATGAAGAGGATTTCGAAAGAAATCCAAGAAGACATCGACGAGGTAACAATGAGGATAATCGTCAAGATGGAAACTTGAGCAATATCAAACTCAACGTCCCTCCATTTCAAGGTAAGAGTGACCCCGAAGCATATCTTTATTGGGAAAGGAAAGTCGAACTCATGTTCGAATGTCATAACTACTCGAACCTAAAGAAAGTGAAGATGGCGGCCATTGAGTTCACCGATTACGCCATCATTTGGTGGGATCAAATGGTGAACAAGCGAAGACGATATCGTGAGCCTCCTATTGAGACGTGGGAAGAGATGAAGACATTGATGAGAAAACAGTTTGTACCAAACTATTACTATCGAGAACTCTACAACCGTTTACAAACGCTACGTCAAGGTACTAAAAGTGTTGAAGAATATTTCAAGGAAATGGAAATTTTGATTATCCGAGCTAACATTGAAGAAGACCAAGAGGCTACCATGGCGAGATTCTTATCAGGACTAAATCGTGAAATACAAAACATGGTGGAACTCCATCCTTATTTTGAAGTAGAAGAAATGGTGCACATGGCAATCAAAATCGAAAATCAACTCAAAAGAAGAGGTAACACTCGAACTACTCCTAATACATCTAATTGGAAAGCAACCCCAAATCATTATACTTCGAATAGAAAGAATCCTTCATGGAAATTTGAGGGGGGATCCTCTACGTCAAAACCCACGGCCGAAGCAAATGAACCAAAAAAGCAAGTTCAACCGAATCCCAATCTTAATCGTACTCGTGATATTCAATGCCATCGATGCCATGGAAGAGGACATTATGCAAATAATTGTCCAAATCAACAGGTAATGATCATACGACCTAACGGAGATATTGAGTCCGAGAGTGACAACGAGGACCATGTTCAGCCGAAGGACGGATCTGAGGATGAATTACCAACAGACATCACCTTAGTCGCTCGTAGAGCTTTAAGCATACAAGCGAAGGATGAAACGAACGAGCAACGGGAAAACCTATTCCATACACGATGTTACGTAAAGGATAAAGTTTGTAGCATGATTATAGACGGAGGGTCATGCACGAACGTCGCAAGCACCATAATGGTAGAAAAACTCGGACTACCTACTACAAAACATCCGAAACCATACAAACTACAATGGTTGAATAATAGTGGCGAAACTAAAGTCACTAAACAAGTTTTAGTAGCATTTCGGATCGGTAAGTATCATGACGAAATACTCTGTGATGTCGTACCAATGCAAGCCGGACATTTGTTACTAGGACGGCCCTGGCAATTCGATCGGCATGTAATGCACAATGGGTATACTAATAAGTACTCGTTCGATTTTAATTAACGCCAAATCACCCTTGCCCCTTTAACACCGCAAGAAGTCTACAATGACCAACTCAAAATACAAGAAGCGGACGATCTAAGAAGGAATGCCGAGATCAAAGGAAAGCAAAACGAAAGTTCTAAAATCAGCCTCTACGCTAAGGCGGGAGAAATAGAACGGGCAATAAAAGAGCATCAACCCATAATTGTAATCTTGTTTAGAGAGACACTACTAACGACTAACGAGCTTAAGAGCTCTTTACCCGATGTTGTTTCTTCTCTTTTATAGGAATACCAAGATATGTTTCCAGATGAGGCCCCACCCGGATTACCTCCAATTCGCGGTATCGAACATCAAATAGACTTCATTCCTGGAGCACAAATCCCGAACCGACCGGCGTATCAGGCTAATCTAGAAGAAACAAAAGAAATTCAGAGGCAAGTAACCGAACTCCTGAGCAAAGGCCATGTACGAGAGAGTTTAAGCCCCTGTGCTGTCCCCGTGTTGCTCGTACTGAAAAAATGATTCTACTTGGAGAATGTGTATTGATTGTCGAGCTATCAACAACATCACGGTAAAGTATCGACACCCCATTCCTCGTTTAGACGACATGTTAGATGAATTACATGGTTCTAGCATATTCTCTAAAATCGATCTTAAAAGTGGTTATCACCAAATACGAATGAAAGAAGGAGACGAATGGAAAACCGCGTTTAAAACTAAATACGGACTTTATGAATGGATGGTCATGCCATTCGGATTCACAAATGCTCCTAGTAATTTTATGCGCCTAATGAATCATATTTTTCGTGCTTACCTAGGAAAATTTGTGGTGGTATACTTTGATGATATACTAATCTATAGCAAAAACTTAGGCGAACACGTTAAGCATCTTCGAACGATAATGGAAATACTTAAGGAAGAAAAGTTGTATGTGCCAACCTAAGTAAATGCACTTTCTGCACGGACAAGTTAGTATTCTTGGGGTTTGTTGTTAGTGCGCAAGGAATTCAAGTAGACACGGAAAAGGTCAAGGCTATTCAAGAATGGACAAGTCCTAAAAATATTGGCGACGTAATAAGTTTTCACGGACTCGCTAGTTTTTATCGACGCTTTGTGCCTAATTTCAGCGCCCTAGCCGCACCAATGACCGAAATACTAAAGAAGAATGTAGGGTTTAAATGGGGAGAAGCGCAAGAAACGGCCTTTAAATTATTAAAAGAAAAGCTAACTAAGGCCCCGGTTTTATCACTTCCCAATTTCACTAAGTCATTTGAGATTGAATGTGACGCATCCGTAATAGGGATAGGAGCCGTGCTAATGCAAGAAGGGAAACCAATAGCTTACTTTAGTGACAAATTGGGTGGTCCCACACTTAATTATCCTACATATGACAAAGAACTCTACGCTTTGGTCAGAGCATTGAAAACATGGCAACATTATTTATGGCCAAAACAGTTCATAATCCATACGGACCACGAGTCTCTAAAACACTTAAAGGGACAACATAGCCTCAACAAAAGACATGCTAAGTGGATAGAATTTATTGAGACTTTTCCTTATGTCATCCGCTACAAAAAGGGTAAAGAAAATGTGGTCGCAGATGCTCTCTCTCGAAGGTATGCACTTATCTCCACTCTTGATGCTAAATTACTCGGGTTTGAACATATTAAAGAATTATATGCCAATGATCTTGATTTCGGGCAAGTTTACAAAACATGTGAACAAATGGCCCACGACCAATTCTACAAACATGAGGGTTATTTGTTTCGTGGAAATCGGTTATGTATTCCTGCTTGCTCGTTGCGAGAATTATTTGTGCATGAATCACATAGCGGTGGTTTAATGGGACACTTTGGTATATCAAAAACTTTAGCTATTCTACATGAACATTTTTATTGGCCACGTATGAAACGTGACGCCGAAAGAATTTGTAATCGTTGTATAACATGTAAACAAGCTAAATCAAAAGTGTTACCTAATGGAATGTATACTCCTTTACCTATCTCAACCGAACCTTGGGTGGATTTGTCAATGGATTTTGTCTTAGGTCTACCAAGAAGTAAAAATGGAAGGGATTCTGTTTTTGTAGTAGTTGATAGGTTTTCAAAAATGGCCCACTTCATTCCATGTCACAAGACTGATAATGCTTCACATGTCGCTAATCTATTCTTTAAAGAAATATTAAGGTTACATGGGATGCCTCGAACAATTGTTTCTGACAGAGATACTAAATTCTTAAGTTATTTTTGGAAAACCTTATGGGGAAAATTGGGCATAAAATTGCTATTTTCAACTACTTGCCATCCCCAGACGGACGGACAAACTGAAGTTGTTAATCGAACCTTATCTACTCTACTCAGATCAATTATCAAGAAGAATATTAAAACATGGGAAGAATGCCTACCCCACGTTGAATTTGCTTATAATCGATCAGTGCATTCGGCTACTAAATATTCACCATTTGAAATTGCGTATGGCTTTAATCCTCTAACTCCCTTGGATCTAATCCCTTTGCCTATTTCTGAGTTTGTTAATCTAGATGGTGCTAAAAAGGCTGAGTTTGTCAAGAAAATACACGAGCAGACACGCTTAAACATTGAACGAAGGACTGAGCAATATGCAAAACAAGCCAACAAAGGGCGCCAAAAGCTAATTTTTGAACCAGGAGATTGGGTTTGGTTACATATGCGAAAAGAAGGATTTCCTAAACAACGACGATCTAAGCTACTTCCGCGGGGAGATGGTCCTTTCCAAGTCCTGGAGCGCGTCAACGACAATGCCTACAAATTGGATTTGCCAGGTGAGTATAATGTCAGTGCTACTTTTAATGTGGCTGACTTAAGCTGTTTTGATGCAGGTGACGAAATGGATTTGAGGTCAAATCCTCTTCAAGAGGAGGGGAATGATGTGAACACACTAGAGAATGCAAAGGAACCGATTCAAGTACCCCTCAGACCAATCACAAGGGCAAGAGCTAAAAGATTCAAAGACTCCATCAACGGTCTAGTTCAAATTATTTGGGAAAGAGAATTGGCTAAGAAACCAATCGAGACAGACATCAAAAGCAAAGTACCTATCAATGTCATCAAGATACACGATCCAGGCATCATTATGGGATGAAGAATTTTGGCCCAAGTTCAAGCTACTAGCCGTTGGAATAAAGAAGAACAAAGAAGGAAGTTTCACAAAGTCTTCTACACATGATACAAAGCCTTGGTTCAAAGTCTTGCTACTTTTTGCTACTAAATCTTGGTGTATCTTCAAAGCCTTAAAGTGAAGATCTTGGTCATCATCACACTTCTCATAGCCGTTGCAAGCCTTCCTCAAGTCTTGGTGTATCTTCAAAAGTCTTGGCCATCATCATCACCATTTTAGTCTTCCACACATAATGATAATATTACTACAAGTCTTGGTCCATTTTTCAAAAGTCTTGGCCATCATCACCACCTCACTAGCCGTTGCAAGCTTCAAATCATGGTCAACACCATCATTTTGTTCTTCTTATTTAGTCGTAAACTTTCTTTTGGTGTTATCATTACTTAGTAGCTCCTCTAACCTATATAAGGAGCATTTTCGTTTTTTGTAAGCACACAATTTGAAAGACTCATAAATACTTTGTATTTGCATAAGTTTGATAACTTATTGTTTCGGTTTTGATATATATATATATAAAATAGCACTTCGTTTATCACCCGAAGTGTCGTTTTTCCCTTTGATTCCAAGGTTCGTCGAACGTATAATTGTTGGGTTCTAGTTATCTTGCTAGAGTTCGCCATTACACTTTTGTCGGGTTAAGGACCGTTTCATCCGCCAAAATTCATCCATCTCGGTTACGTTACTTGTCATCACTTACATTTCGAACATCATTCAAATCGCTTCCGCAAAATTGATCATCTTTCAGAGAGGATCTTATCAGTTCTTCACAAGAGCTCGTTGAATAAATCGCCCAAGTAGATGACCCTGGGCTCCGATACCACTTATGATACGAATTATCCGGGAGAGGCGGATACGTATCGTTCGAAGTGTTTGTATGAATATCGTAGCGGAAGTCTTTTTACGATTAGGGGTGTTTTTGGATGTATTTTGGATGTAATATCGAATATGACAAGGAAAATTCGAACAAATGGAAAATGGAAGTAATATCGAAAAAAGTGATAATATCGATCAAGAAGACTTGAACGATCAAGAACAAGGGTTTATCGAATTAGACCTATAACTCGATAAGGTGATTTCTTCCCAAGACCTATTGAGAATTAATCGGATTAATATTCGAAAACGCGTCGAATAAAAATCAAGTTTCGGTGAAAAGCATTCTGATACGGAATCATTTGATATGAATGAAGAAGACGAAGTAAGGATCGATATAAATGACCTTACTACACGCCACGCATGGACTACTATGTATTTAGGCGAGAAAACGGACATAAGACGTGGAGTATCGGTCTCAGCGGCCCGTGTCATGCTGTGCCGGAAGGTCGACATCCAACCTGCTGGAAAAATGTTCAATATGCCGGAAAATATCCAACCTGCCGGAAAATTCACCACCTGCCGGAAAAATCACCACCTGCCGGAACTGGCCGAGCACTGCCGACCGGACCCGACCGTGTCGTCCGACACGGCCCGTGCCGCACTCGTCCGGAAATGCCAAAGTGTCACGGGGCGCTTATACCCGACTACGTCCGCCTAACTCGTTCGAGCGTTGGTGCTAATGCGACGCAATCACGCCGAGGCGTTTTAGTGGCACAGCAAAATTGAAGATGAAAATCGATTTGTATTAATACAATGAACGATTACAATAGGCAACAATGATTACAAGCATACACGGATAGGAGGGTCTCAGCAATCTAGCCAATCCGTACTACAACTCTTCAGTACACTCTTCCCCCCTATAATAGGCTTAGAAAAATAAAGGCTAATGACAACAGTAGATATTGAAAAGCTGAACAAGCACAAACTAGCTATTACAACATTACTAGGAAAAATAAAGTAAAGCCCTACACTATAGATGATAACTTGAAGTGCGATGAGGCTCGACATCCCACAAAGCTGCAAGTGGGCCCATGAATGGCCGTTGATCAGGTAATACCGCCTGGGGTCGCGGGCGTCCCGTGACAGCACTCCCCCCTCTGAGTTGGTGACGTCCCCGGCGCCATAGATGTGAGATAAGCATCCAGTAGTGGTTGAAAAGCTTTAAGTGTTGTCGCCCTCTCCCAAGTGTTCTCCTCCATACTGCAGCCCTTCCATTTCACCAAATATTCTTTGTATAGCTTCTTTCTCGGCCCTGCATCATGGTGGTCGATAATAGCTTCGGCCACCCTCTTCCCCAAGTTGCGTAGTTTCAGTTGTGGACGGTTGGGCAGGTTGCGTGTGGTGTCCTCTTTGTCTGCTTGATATGGCTTGAGTTGGCTGACATGAAAGACATTATGAATGCGCCACCATTGGGGTAACTCAAGCTTGTAGGCTACATTTCCGACTCTTTTGAGGATGTTTAGGGGACCAATATATTTTTGCATTAGCCGTGAATATCTCCCCCGTGTTGCCCTGGAGGAACTCTGGTTCGGGACCTTCACCATTACCTTGTCACCCACACAGTATTCAACAAAGCGGCGTTTAAGATCAGCATATTTTTTCATCCGCTTTTGAGCCTTCTCCAGGTAGCCACGGGCCAAATCAAGATTTTGTTCCCATTCAAGGGAAAATGTTTGTGCCGAAGTAGGCCTGGCATTTTGTGGAACAGTATCAATATTGTGCGGGAGGAGTGGCTGCTGCCCATTACAAATTTCAAAAGCACTCTTATTGGTGGTAGAGCATTTTTGAGCATTGAAACACAGTTGAGCAACATCCAAAAGCTTCACCCAGTCCTTCTGATTAGTGCTCACAAAATGTCGAAGATATTCCTCCAACATTGAGTTAAATCTTTCAGTTTGGCCATCAGATTGTGGGTGGAAGCTAGAGCTCATATTCAACTTGGAGCCGAGTAGTTTGAAGAGCTCAGTCCAAAAGTTACTAGTAAACTGGGTGTCTCGGTCACTAACAATGTCCCTCGGCAGTCCCCAATACTTAACAATATGCTTGAAAAAAGAGCTGAGCTGTCTCTTCCGCCGAAACTGTCTTGGGTGCTGCTATGAATGTAGCATATTTGGAGAACCGGTCTACCACAACAATAATGTCATCAAGATCCCCAACTTTTGGTAGACTGGTGATATAATCCATTGAAACACTTTCCCAAGCCCTGACAGGAATGAGTAGTGGTTCCGGCAAGCCTGCCTTCTTTTGTCGATCAGGTTTATCTTGTTGGCACACCAAGCAGGTGCGGACAAACATCTCAATGTCGTCCCGCATTTGGGGCTAATAGTAAGCTCGTTGAACTAAGGCCACAGTGCGCTCCTCTCCTGGGTGGCCCGCCCAGAGAGTGTCGTGACATTCCGCAATAATAGTTTTCCTCATATCGCCGCCTATAGGTACATAGAGTCGTCTCCCCTTGGTCCATAAGAGGCCATCCCCTAGCTAAAATCTTCGTGTTGTACCCTGGCGGATAAGATTTACCAAACATTGAGCCGCTGCGTCGGCTCCCATTAGTTCTCGTATTCGATCTTTTAATGGAGTGGTCACCTGACTCGAGGAAAGTGCTGCTAGCACTTGTAGAACAGCCAGGTCGGATCTGCGGCTCAGGGCATCCGCCACCTGATTACTAGAACCGGCACGATACTAAATCACAAAGTTGAACTCGGACAATAGTTCCTGCCATCTCGCTTATTTTCCAGTAAGCTTTGGCTGGGACAGAAAGTGACTAACAGCAGTGTTGTCAGTTTTTACAATAAACGGCGACCCCAATAAGTAATGTCTCCAAAGTCGAAGGCAATGGACTACTGCTAAAAGCTCTTTCTCATGCACCGTGTAACGCCTCTCGACATCCTTAAGTTTCTTACTCTCGAAGGCAACAGGATGGCCATCTTGCACTAAAACTCCTCCTAGTGCAATATCTGAAGCATCCGTTTCAACCACAAAAGGTTTGGATAGATCCGGTAGTGCAAGGATCGGGTCTGTTAGGATGGCCTTCTTTAAGTTGTCGAAGGCATTTTGGCATTCCGGTGACCAATTCCAAACTTCCGTCTTTCTTGTCAAATCGGTTAGGGGTCTTGCTATTCCGGCATACCCCATCACAAATCTTCTATAGTAATTCGCCAACCCGAGAAATGACCGTACTTCATGTACATCGGTTGGTGGTTTCCATTCTTGAATTGCTCGTATTTTTCTCGGATCCATACGAATATTGCCACACTCAACGATATGACCCAAGAAACTGATCCGCTTCTGGGCAAATGAGCACTTCAACAGCTTAACATATAGTTCGTGCTCACAAAGCCTAGTAAGAACCATTCTCAAATGTTCCACATGTTCTTCCAAGGTTTGGCTGTATATAACAATATCATCCAGGTATACCACGACAAACTCGTCCAAGAACCCTTGGAGAACTTGATTCATCAAGGTGCTAAAAGTTGCTGGGGCGTTTGTTAGGCCAAAGGGCATGGCCAAGAATACGAAGGCCCCGTAACGTGTGACAATCGTCGTTTTTACCTCATCTCCCTCCTTGATGCGAACTTGCCAATAACCTGATCTCAGATCGATCTTTGTGTAGTACTCCGCTCCACCGAGTCGGTCGAAGCAATCTGCTACGAGCGGAATAGGATACACATTCTTCACCGTAATTTTATTTAGAGCACGATAATCACAACACAATCGCAGAGTTACGTCCGACTTTTTCTGAAAGAGAACGGGAGCTCCATACGGTGATTTCGCCGGTTGGATCATACCACATTCCAACATCTCTTTTAACTGCTTTCTGAGCTCCACAAGCTCAGGTTGCGACATACGATAAGGGGCTCGGGCAGGAGGTTTTGTGCCCGGCACCAACTCAATCTCATGATCGACCGCCCTCTTAGGTGGAAGCTTCCGAGGCAATTCGTCGGGCATAACATCTTCAAATTCGTTTAGGAGGTGCTTTAAAGCATCAGGGATAGGACCTGACAACTCCTCTACTTCGTCGAATTGCAAGGCGCACAGGAAGGACGGTTCCCCATGCCTGCATCCCTTCTTGAATTGTAATGCGGATAGGTTACTTTGCCCTTGGGTTGCGCTAATTGTTGGGATAATATGTGGTTTATCCCCCAAAACCAAGAGTGCATCAGCATACGGCATGACTAGGGTTTGAGTGTCACGCATGTACTCGAGCCCGAGTATTAATTTGTAGTCATCCATCTCCACAACAGATAGGTCGGCCCTACCTTCGAAGGCTCCTACCTTAATTCGAACAGCCTTGGCAATCCCCGCTATTGGTTTTGCCGGAGAGTTTACGGCTTTAACTCGACCCACTCCTTTCTCTAACAACAGTCCAAGTCTCTCCACTTCGGTGCTCGCCAGATAATTATGGGTGGCGCCCGAGTCTATCATAGCACGAATATTTTTCCCATTGATTTTAACATCAACAAACATTAATCCCTTCTTTCTCTTATCGGGACCACCTGTCGTGAGAGCAGGTACGGGTTTTCTAACTTTTGTCGGCACTCTTGCCTTAGCTGTCACCTGATGGGTTAACGAGTTGCACCATTGATTGATGGCACCAAGGTTTTCCTCATCTTCCGATCTTCCTTCATCATCTGGAACTTGCAACTCTTCTTTCGGTTGCGAACTCGATTCTGCGGCGCTTGTTAAGGCGCTCAAAAGTTGCCTCTTCGGACAATTACTGAGAAAATGAGGCCCATCACATAGGAAACATTTAACGATCCGTTGGGAAGGGGCCCTTGACCTTCTGTAGGTTTGCTACGATTCGTGCTCCCATATGAACTTCCTTGAGTATAGGTTTGCCGATCCCCTACACTCCGACTCAAGTTAGGTTTGAACGGTCTTGGCATTACACTTCGGGACGGTGCCATGTTTGTTGTTACGGGACGATCCTTTCGAGGTTCTGACGTGTAATCCATTAATCTTTCTGCCGCTCCCATGGCGGTACTGAGGTCTGTGACTCGTTGGCACAGAAGCTCCGTACGATCAAATGGTTTCAACCCTTCCAGGAACGTAAACAACCGGTCATTCTCCGACATATCGCTAATGTGTAACATATGTGTCGAAAATGCCTTCACGTAATCTCGAATAAGACCGGTGTGCTTCAAATCTCGCAAGGCCCTTCTTGCATTGTACTCGACATTCTCTGGGAAGAATTGTTGCCTGATGGCTTCTCGCAGTTGTTCCCAAGTTTCAATTCTTACTCGTTGAGCCTGAATGTCCGCATATTTGGTGCGCCACCACAATTTGGCATCATCGATCAAATACATTGTGGCGGTTGACACATTTCTCGCTTCGTCCAAAACATTAGCGGCATGGAAGTATTGTTCCATGTCGAATAAGAAGTTCTCAACTTCCTTGGCATCTCGGGTTCCACTATAGGAACTTGGTTCGGGGATCCGAATTCTCGTAATAGGTTCTTGAGCAACATGGGGTGTGTTGTTCACTGCTCTTTGATGCAATCCAATCTGGATACTCATTGCTTCCATCTCGCGTCTCATTTCAGCCGTATTGTTGGCTCCCATTGCTTCTGCAAGGGTTCGGCAGACTTCTCTGCATTCGCCCAACTGGGCTCGGAGGTCTTCATTCTCCGCCTCGAGGGTCTCGACCTTCTCCTCCAAGGTCTCGACAACATATTTCAATCTAGAGCACTCTTGCTCTAGATTATCGAATTGGGCTTTAGAGGCCTCGGCCTCTTTCTTCTTTCCGTCATCCTTTTTCTTGCCCTGCTTTCTAGGGACTTCCGTCTCGTTACCCGATTCCATTCTTTCGACCTTGACCGGTCTCCGATACCACCTGTTATGGGGCGCTTATAGTTTGTATATAATGTACGCGCACCGTGCGGCTAGTAGTCAATTTACCCGACTACGTCCGCCTAACTCGTTCGAGCGTTGGTGCTAATGCGACGCAATCACGCCGAGGCGCTTTAGTGGCACAGCAAAATTGAAGATGAAAATCGATTTGTATTAATACAATGAACAATTACAATAGGCAACAATGATTACAAGCATACACGGATAGGAGGGTCTCAGCAAACTAGCCAATTCGTACTACAACTCTTCAGTACACTCTTTCCCCCTATAATAGGCTTAGAAAAATAAAGGCTAATGACAACAGTAGATATTGAAAAGCTGAAAGCTATTACAACATTACTAGGAAAAATAAAGTAAAGCCCTACACTATAGATGATAACTTGAAGTGCGATGAGCCTCGGCATCCCACAAAGCTACAAGTGGGCCCATGAATGGCCGTTGATCAGGTAATACCGCCTGGGGTTGCGGGCATCCCGTGACACAAAGTCACTGCCCATTGGACTCGACCGTGTTGTCTGGCACGACCGAGTCGAACTCTTCCGGATAAGTCAAAACCCCCTGCCCAGACGCCCGACCGTGTTCCAGGACACGATCGGGCCCATGCCGAACGTCCTTGTCAAGCGCCGCGCCCGTGCCGAGTCACTGTCGGACGAGTCCCTGTCGGACGTCCCTGTCGCGCCGCGACCGTATCAAGCGGACACGGTCGAGTCACTGCCGACGTCCTTGTCAGCGCCGCGCCCGTGCCGAGTGTCCTTGTCGCGCCGCGGCCGTGTCAAGCGACACGGCCGAGTCCTGCCGGCAGATTTCATCGTTAAGTTTACCTTATTTTTTACTCATTTTAGGGATTGTGTTTCCCCTAAAATTAGGATTGTTGTTCCTTTTATATTTTATTTTGATTATTCAAAGATTTTATAAATCTTTGAATTATTTTCTTTTATTATAGGAAGACTTGAAGTCTCCTATATATAGGCTTGTGTAAGCATTGTAACATCCATTGTATATTTAAGAAATAAGAATACACTTGTGTTTTCTTGGTGAATACTTTTCATCGAAACCTTGATTATAATTCGACGCGTTTTCGAGTTTAATCGAATCAATTCTCAATAGGTCTTGAGGAAAGATTATCTTATCAAACTATAGGTCTAGTTTGATAAATCATTCATATTGTTCTTGTTTATGTAAGCCGAATTTCCCTACTTTCGGTTATATCTTACGAGTGTTACACATATTCGAGTGCTGTGAGGATCAATTATATTTCTGCTGCATTCCATACGAGTTTACGTCCATTTTCATACGTAATTCGTATCATTAGTGGCATCGGAGCCCAAGGTTACTTCCTTGGCGAATTTCTCTTGGCGATTTTCTTATCAAAACTATCTTATCATGGATTTTTCCGACGATTTCCTAGAGAAACTACGTGAGGCACTACACAGCATGCAAGAACCACGCTTTCAAGCAAGAAGAGGAGGATATGATGCATATTCACCGCATCATGTGGATGAATTTAAAGTTAATGAACTTCCGGAATTTGTCGGAGGTACTAATCCCGAAGTTTACTTGGAGTGGGAGAGGAAGATTGAACGTATGTTCGACTTCAAGCACCTTAATGATGAGAAATGTTGCAAATATGCAATTCTCAAGTTAGGGAAGGACGCTTCCTTATGGTTCGAGGGTATGAAAACACAACGAGCTCGTGCGGGAAAAGAGAAAATCCGTTCTTGGGATTCTTTGAAGAAAAAACTACGTAAAAGGTATGTCCCGACATCACATCGGTTAACCTTGTACCGAAAAATTACAGAGTTCGTACAAGGGAAACTAAGTGTGGAAGAATATATCGAAGAATTTGAAGGCTTGGTCTTAATGGGAGAACTTGAAGAAAATGAAGAACAAAGAATGTCACGTTTCTTACGTGGTCTAAACCGAAACATTGCAAATACAGTGGAATTATACCCATACGGAGATTTTGACACTTTATGCGCACTATGCATAAAAATTGAAGCTCAAAACAAGTTGAAGTTTACCAAACCCGAATTCCCATACAAATTCGGAAATACAAGTGCCGGCTCAAGTTCGACTACGAAACCTACCGTACCTTTTCAAGTCCCTACCCCGGCCCCGAAGGTTCCCCACGTTTCCAAGGAAACGAGCTTGGCTAAAGTACGATGTTTTAAATGTCAAGGCTTTGGTCACTATCAAAATGCATGTCCAAATAAACGGGTGGTCACTTTAAGAGAAGCTCTTGCGGTCCGAGACGAACTTTTAGTCGAGGACGAGAAGGAAGGCCTTGGTGACGTATTTAACATGGAGGCCGAGGAAGAGAATGAGGATTGCAAGACTTATGACGCTCCGGAATATGATACTACTTTAGTGCTTCGAGCACTACATACCAAAATCGTTCCAAGTGATACGGAGCAAAGAGACCAAATCTTACATTCCAAATGCAAAGTCGTAGAAAAGTGGTGTAGCTTGATAATAGACGGAGGGAGTTGCACGAATGTAGCATCAAACGAGATGGTCACCAAGCTCGGGTTAACTACTACGGCTCACCCGAGACCGTATGCTTTACATTGGCTCGATGATGGAAGCAAAGTGAAGGTGACGAGACAAGTACGGGTCAACTTAACGATGGGATCATACGGAGACGATGTGTTATGTGACGTACTCCCGATGGACGCATGCCACGTACTTTTGGGACGACCATGGATGTTCGACCGAGATGTTTTGCATCGAGGAAGGAGTAACGAATATGAATTACAAGATAAAGGCAAGAAGATTGTGCTTAAACCGATGGCACCCCAAGCCATTCGATCGATGAGTTCTAATCAAATGGAGAAACCGAAGCTTACCATGTTTGCTAGCGAGAAAGAGGTGAGACACGCTATTGACGATGGCGAGCGTGTGTATTTATTGATGATTAAAGAAACACGAGATATTGACGTAGTTGTGCAAGGCAAGAGAGACATCGATACCTTGCTACAAGAATTTGCGGATGTCTTTCCGGAAGACTTACCGCCGGGTTTACCACCCTTACGTGGGATTGAACACCAAGTCGACCTTGTACCGGGTGCATCACTCCCTAACAAGGCCGCCTATCGATGTAACCCCGAGGAGACAAAGGAGTTGCAAAAACAAATCGAGGAGCTAATGAATCGCGGGTACGTTCGAGAAAGTTTGAGCCCTTGTGCGGTTCCGGTTTTACTTGTTCCAAAGAAGGATGGGTCATGGCGGATGTGTATAGATAGTAGAGCCGTGAATAACATAACCATCAAATATCGATTCCCAATTCCGAGACTTGATGATATGTTGGACGAGTTGCATGGTTCGGTGATTTTTTCGAAGGTTGATTTGAGAAGCGGCTATCATCAAATTCGCATTCGGGAAGGAGATGAATGGAAAACGGCTTTCAAGACAAAACATGGATTATATGAATGGCTCGTCATGCCCTTTGGCCTTACAAACGCGCCAAGTACTTTCATGCGATTAATGAATGAGGTACTCAAGCCGTTTTTGAGAAAATTTGTCGTCGTATACTTGGACGACATCTTGATTTATAGTCGATCATTGCAAGAGCATACCGGGCACTTGAGGAAAGTCTTCGAGATCCTTAGGGATCAAAAACTTTATGGGAAAAAGGAGAAGTGTTCATTTCTAGTCGAGAGTGTAGCCTTTCTTGGCTACATCGTTTCTAAAGAAGGAGTGTCGGTTGATCAAACCAAGATCGAGGCGATTAAATCTTGGCCTACGCCCAAAACCATCACGGAAGTCCGATCCTTCCACGGACTTGCTTCATTTTATCGGAGGTTCATACGAGACTTAAGTACCATTTCTAGCCCGATAACGGAATGCTTAAAAAAAGGACCGTTTGTGTGGAACGGGGCTGCCCAAGGGGCGTTTGAAAAATTGAAGGCGAAAATGTGTGAAGCACCTATCTTGGCTTTACCCGACTTTTCACAACCTTTCGAGGTAGAATGTGACGCAAGTGGAGTGGGTATTGGGGCGGTCCTCGTCCAAGGGAGGCGACCAATTGCATACTTTTCGGAGAAATTGGGTGGGGCTCGACTCAACTATTGTACTTATGACAAGGAATTCTATGCCATTGTGAGAGCTCTTGACCATTGGAGCCATTACCTTCGGCCGAAACATTTCATCCTACATTCGGATCATGAGTCCTTGAAAATATTAATGGCCAACAAAAGTTGAGTCCGAGGCATGCTAAATGGGTGGAATTCTTGCAATCATTCCATTTTTCATCAAAATACAAAGATGGCTAGAGCAACGTTGTGGCGGATGCTTTATCTAGACGGTATGCCTTACTCTCTACTCTTGACATTCGATTGCTTGGGTTCGAAGCATTGAAGGAGTGTTATGATGGGGATGTGTATTTTGGTGAGGTTTTCATTCGGTGTAAATCTGGTCCATTTGGAGAGTTTACGTTGCAAGAAGGATTCCTTTTCAAAGGGAATCGCCTTTGTTTACCCAAACACCCGATTCGGGAATTGTTGGTTCGGGAAGCTCACGGTGGAGGCTTGGCCGGTCATTTTGGTTCGGCTAAAACATTGGAGGTACTTAAAGAGCATTTTCATTGGCCGAAGATGCAAGTGGATGTACACGACATAACTAATAAGTGTGTAACATGCCATATCGCTAAGAGCTCGTTCAAGCCGGGATGCCTTTGCCGATTCCGGAAAGACCGCGGGAAGATGTCTCAATGGACTTCATTGTTGCTTTACCTCGAACTCAACGAGGGAGAGATGCTATTATGGTTGTTGTAGACCGATTTTCGAAGATGGCTCACTTTGTGGCTTGCCACAAGACGGACGACGCAAGTAACGTCGCTGATTTATATTTCCGAGAAATCGTACGATTGCATGGGGTTCCAAAAACGATTGTTTCGGATCGGTACTCAAAATTCCTTAGCTATTTTTGGAACACCTTGTGGAGAAAGGTGGGGACCAAACTACTTTTTAGCACGTCACATCATCCACAAACGGACGGTCAAACCGAGGTAACCAATCGAACGTTGGGCACTTTACTACGTGGTCTTGTGAACAAGACACAAAAGGATTAGGACTTGAAACTTGCACATGCAGAGTTTGCTTATAATCGTTCTCCTACTCACGCCACAGCACACTCTCCGTTCGAAGTAGTTTACGGACTAAACCCGTATATGCCGTTAGATCTAATTCCATTGCCAAGTGACGAGTTAGTGCACAAGGATGCGGAATCAAAACTGAAATCGATGATGAAATTACACGAGCAAGTACGTAATCGAGTCAAGGAAATAAACGAGGCTTACAAAAGAAAGTCCAACAAACAAAGAAGGCCGAGATTGTTCGAAGTTGGTGATTTGGTTTGGTTCCACTTGAGAAAAGAGCGATTTCCAGGTAAACGTAAGAACAAATTAATGCCGCGAGCGGAGGGACCGTTTAAAGTAATCGCGAAAGTGAACGACAACGCTTACAAATTAGAACTTCCGGGAGATTATGGGATTCATGCAACCTTTAATGTTGGGGACCTCTCGCCTTACATCGATGATGACGAAATTTCAGAATTGAGGACAACTCCTTTTAAAGGAGGAGGAGATGATACGGAATCATTTGATATGAACGAAGAAGACGAAGTAAGGATCGATATAAATGACCTTACTACACGCCACGCACGAACTACTATGTATTTAGGCGAGAAAACGGACATAAGACGTGGAGTATCGGTCTCAGCGGCCCGTGTCATGCTGTGCCGGAAGGTCGACATCCAACCTGCCGGAAAAATGTTCAATATGCCGGAAAATATCCAACCTGCCGGAAAATTCACCACCTGCCGGAAAAATCACCACCTGCCGGAACTGGCCGAGCACTGCCGACCGGACCCGACCGTGTCGTCCGACACGGCCCGTGCCGCACTCGTCCGGAAATGCCAAAGTCACTGCCCATTGGACTCGACCGTGTTGTCTGGCACGGCCGAGTCGAACTCTTCCGGATAAGTCAAAACCCCCTGCCCAGACGCCCGACCGTGTTCCAGGACACGATCGGGCCCATGCCGAACGTCCTTGTCAAGCGCCACGCCCGTGCCGAGTCACTATCGGACGAGTCCCTGTCGTATGTCCCTGTCGCGCCGCGACCGTGTAAAGCGGACACGGTCGAGTCACTGCCGACGTCCTTGTCAGCGCCGCGCCCGTGCCGAGTGTCCTTGTCGCGCCGCGGCCGTGTCAAGCGACACGGCCGAGTCCTGCCGATAGATTTCACCTTTTTTTGTATTTTCTTTTGTTGTGTTTGTCTTTGCCTTGTTTTTTTACTCATTTTAGGGATTGTGTTTCCCCTAAAATTAGGATTGTTGTTCCTTTTATATTTTATTTTGATTATTCAAAGATTTTATAAATCTTTGAATTATTTTCTTTTATTATAGGAAGACTTGAAGTCGCCTATATATAGGCTTATGTAAGCATTGTAACATCTATTGTATGTTGAAGAAATAAGAATACACTTGTATTTTCTTCGTGAATGCTTTTCATCGAAACCTTGATTATAATTCGACGCGTTTTCGAGTTTTAATCGAATCAATTCTCAATAGGTCTTGAGGAAAGATTATCTTATCAAACTATAGGTCTAGTTTGATAAATCATTCATATTGTTCTTGTTTATGTAAGCCGAATTGCCCTACTTTCGGTTATATCTTACGAGTGTTACACATATTCGAGTGCTGTGAGGATCAATTATATTTCCGCTGCATTCCATACGAGTTTACGTCCATTTTCATACGTAATTCGTATCACATTCACCAAGAATAGAAGACACAATGTGTATTCTTATACTTCAACATTCATAATACTCTATCATTACAAGACTTATCAAAGCCTATTTATAGGAAAAAAACTAACTCTACCTATAACAATAAAAAAACAATTCAAAGATTATAAAATCTTTGAATAATCAAAACAAATCAACATAAAATACAAAAAGGGAACACAAATCAAATAAAAGGGAGGCACAATCCCTCAAATAAGTAAAGAAAGAAAAAGAGGACAAAAATACACAAAAGTGTATAAAATATGGGGCTGCCGGCAGGGACTCGACCGTGTCCCGTGACACGGCCGCGGCGCGGTCGACAGGCGCCGGCAGGGACTCGACACGGGCGCGGCGCTGACAAGGACGTTGGCAGTGACTCGACCGTGTCCGCTTGACACGGTCGCGGCGCGACAGGGACGTCCGACGGTGACTCGTCCGACAGTGACTCGGCGCGATAGGGACGTTCGGCGTGGACTCGATCGTGTCCTGGAACACGATCGGGCGTCTGGGCAGTGGGTTTCGGTAGTTGTGGGCGAGTAGGACTCGACCGTGTCTCCTGGCACGGTCGGGTTCGACTGACAGCGACCTTGGCTATTCCGGACGAGCATGACTCGACCATTCCGGACGACACGGTCGATTCCGGCCGGCAGTGCTCGGCATTTTCCGGCAGGCGTGACTTTTTCCGGCAGGCTGGATATTTTCCGGCCGGTTGGACATTTTCCGGCAAGTTGGACATTTTCCGTGCCGAGTCCTGCCAAACGTCCTTGTCACGCTGCACGGACGAGTCACTGTCGGACGAGTCGCTGTCGGAGGTCTCTGTTGCGCCGCGACCGTGTCAGTCGGACACGGTCGAGTCACTGCCGACCAGATGCGCGCCGCGACCGTGTCAAGCGACACACGGCCGTGTCCTAAGACCCGACCAACTTTTTTATTGCTGATTTTTGTGTGTTTTGTCTTCTCTTTTCCTTTCTTTACTCTTTTAGGGATTGTGTTCCCATGTTTTGTGATGTATGTTTCTTTTACTTATTTTATTTGATTTGTTTTGATTATTCAAAGTTTTTGTAATCTTTGAATTATTTTCTTTAACTTTTAGGTAGACTTGAGGTTTGCTATATATAGCTTGTATAAGCATTGTAAGAGGAAGAGTATTATGAATGTTGAAGTATAAGAATACACATTGTGTTTTCTATTATTGGTGAATGCTTTTCACCGAAACTTGATTTTTATTCGACGCGTTTTCGAATATTACTCCGATTGATTCTCAATAGGTCTTGGGAAGAAATCACCTTATCGAGTTATAGGTCTAATTCGATAAACCCTTGTTCTTGATCGTTCAAGTCTTCTTGATCGATATTATCACTTTTTCCGATATTACTTCCATTTTCCATTTGTTCGAATTTTCATTGCCAAATTCGATATTACTCCCACAAAATACATCCAAAAACAACCAAATCGTAAAAAGACTTCCGCTATCATACACTTACGTACACTCCGAACGATACGTATCCGCCTCTCCGGGATAATTCGTATCATAAGTGGTATCGGAGCCCAGGTCAGCTCCTTGGGCGATTTATTCAACAATTTCTTGTGAAGAACAATATCTTGATTCTTGTTATGGATTTCTCCGATCTCGATTTCTTGACGAAACTCTGTGACGCACTAAACGGCTTACCGGAGCAACGTATGCAAGCAAGACGCAGAGACAATGCCAACGATAGTGATTTCTTGGCTAAATTCCGCAGCATACCGGAGTTTCACGGATCTAGTAATCCAGATACGTGCATAGATTGGCTACATGCTTGTGAGGAGCATGCGGACATCAAGGCTGCCCAAGGGGCATTTGAAAAATTGAAGGCGAAAATGTGTGAAGCACCTATCTTGGCTTTACCCGACTTTTCACAACCTTTCGAGGTAGAATGTGATGCAAGTGAAGTGGGTATTGGGGCGGTCCTCGTCCAAGGGAGGCGACCAATTGCATACTTTTCGGAGAAATTGGGTGGGGCTCGACTCAACTATTGTACTTATGACAAGGAGTTCTATGCCATTGTGAGAGCTCTTGATCATTGGAGCCATTACCTTCGGCCGAAACATTTCATCCTACATTCGGATCATGAGTCCTTGAAATATATTAACGGCCAACAAAAGTTGAGTCCGAGGCATGCTAAATGGGTGGAATTCTTGCAATCATTCCACTTTTCATCAAAATACAAAGATGGCAAGAGCAACGTTGTGGCGGATGCTTGATGCGATTACGGCATCTCCAAACGAAGTAAGCGAAGTAAGAATCGACGTAGGTGACAATACCAAGTTGCATGCACATGCACCTACGTACTTTGGTGAGAAAACATCCGCGGAAATGGGAACGATCTTAATAATTGGAACCGGGATAACTTAGACGTATCAAAACATGCATACGTATGCATGTTCATTCATACAAAATCGACCATATTAGGGGGAAGATTTCGGCCGATTTGATGAAGGATCCATGAAGGATCTTTGTCCCCACTACTTTCAAAGTTTGTTTTCTTTTGTTCAAAGTCCACCATATCAAGATTGATGAAGATTTAGTTCATGTCACCATCTCCCCAAATCGGCCGAAATCAAGAAGGAAGAAGACACCAAGATATTGATCTCATTTTCTATCCTTATCAAAGACTTGCAAGAAGATATCACATGAGAAATATCTTGTCCACTACTTCTTGGTGTCCCACGGCCAAAATACTAAGGAAAGAGCCAAGCATGTGTTGTTTTATCTTTGTCAAAAGTCTTGATGACTTAGTTTATTACTTACTTGTATTTTAGCTAGATTTTTGTGATCTTGTTTGAACTTATTAGTAAGTTGTAAAGGCTATATAATAGCCTCATCCTCAACCTTGAATAAACCATCTTGAAGCTTGCAAAAACGAAATACATGTTATGTATTCTAGTTGAATGATTTTCAGCACACTTCGATTATAATTCGACGCGTTTTCGAGTTGTAATTTAATCAATTCTCAATAGGTCTTGAGGAGAGATTGTCTTATCAAACTATAGGTCTAGTTTGATAATCTACTTTCATTTTATTCGTGTTTTCGCAAAGCCAAATTGCCCTACTTTCGGTTAAATATTACGAGTGTTACACAAAAACGAGTGTTGTGAGGAAATAAAGATAACCGCTGCATTCTCCGGCGAATTTACGTACTTCTTAATACGTAATTCGTATCATAAGTGGCATCGGAGCCCAAGGTTACTTCCTTGGCGAAATTCTCTTGGCGATTTTTCTTATCAAAACTACCTTATCATGGATTTTTCCGACGATTTCATGGAGAAATTACGTGAAGCACTACACACCATGCAAGAACCACGTTTTCAAGCAAGAAGAGGAGTATATGACGCACATTCACCACGTCATGTGGACGAATTTAAAGTTAATGAACTTCTGGAATTTGTCGAAGGTACTAATCCCGAAGTTTACTTGGAGTGGGAGAGGAAGATTGAACGTATGTTCGACTTCAAACACCTTAACGATGAGAAACGTTGCAAATATGCAATTCTCAAGTTAGGGAAGGGCGCTTCCTTATGGTTCGAGGGTATGAAAGCACAACGAGCTCGTGCGGGAAAAGAGAAAATCCGTTCTTGGGATTCTTTGAAAAAAAACTACGTAAAAGGTATGTCCCGACATCACACCGGTTAACCTTATACCGAAAAATTGCGGAGTTCGTGCAAGGAAAACTAAGTGTGGAAGAATACATCGACGAATTTGAAGGCTTGGCCTTAATGGGAGAACTTGAAGAAAATCAAGAACAAAGAATGTCACGTTTCTTACGTGGCCTAAACCGAAACATTTCAAATATGGTGGAATTATACCCATACGGAGATTTTGACACTTTATGCGGACTATGCATAAAAATTGAAGCTCAAAACAAGTTGAAGTTTACCAAACCCGAATTCCCATACAAATTCGGAAATACAAGTGCTGGCTCAAGTTCTACTACGAAAACTACCGCACCTTTTCAAGTCCCTACCCCGGCACCAAAGGTTCCTCACGTTTCCAAGGAAACGAGCTTGGCTAAAGTACGATGTTTTAAATGTCAAGGCTTTGGTCACTATCAAAATGCATGTCCAAATAAACGGGTGGTCACTTTGAGAGAAGCTCTTGCGGTCCGAGACGAACTTTTAGTCGAGGACGAGAAGGAAGGCCTTGGTGACGTATTTAACGTGGAGGCCGAGGAAGAAAATGAAGATTTCGAGACTTATGACGCTCCGGAATATGATACTGCTTTAGTGCTTCGAGCATTACATACCAAAATTATTCCAAGTGGCACGGAACAAAGAGACCAAATTTTTCATTCCAAATGCAAAGTCGGAGAAAAGTGGTGTAGCTTGATAATAGACGGAGGGAGTTGCACGAATGTGGCATCAAACGAGATGGTCACCAAGCTCAGGCTAACTACTATGGCTCACCCGAGACCATATGCTTTACATTGGCTCGATGATGGAAGCAAGGTGAAGGTGACAAGACAAGTACGGGTCAACTTAACTATGGGATCATACGGAGACGATGTGTTATGTGACGTACTCCCGATGGACGCATGCCACGTGCTTTTGGGATGACCGTGGATGTTCGATCGAGATGTTTTACATCGAGGTCGAAGTAATGAATATGAATTACAAGACAAAGGAAAGAAGATTGTACTCAAACCGATGTCCCCGCAAGCCATCCGTTCGATGAGTTCTAGTCGAGTGGAGAAACCGAAACTTACCATGCTTGCTAGTGAAAGAGAAATGGAACATGCCATTAATGACGGGGAGCGAGTATACTTGGTGATGTTTAAAGAGACACGGGACGAGAACATAGGAGTACAAAATGACGGAGAGCTAGATGTGTTGTTACGCGAATTTGAGGATGTTTTTCCCGAAGAATTACCGTAGGGTTTACCACCTATTCGCGGTATCGAACACCAAATTGATCTTATACCGGGAGCACCACTTCCTAATAAAGCCGCATATAGATGTAATCCCGAGGAGATGAAGGAGTTACAACGACAAGTCGAAGAGCTTTTGGACCATGGATATGTCCGGGAGAGTTTGAGTCCGTGTGCGGTTCCGGTCTTACTTGTCCCTAAGAAAGACGGTTCTTGGCGGATGTGTGTGGATAGTCAGGCCGTGAACAATATCACCGTCAAGTATCGGTTCCCTATCCCGAGACTTGATGATATGTTAGACGAACTACATGGTTCGGTGATCTTTTCCAAAGTTGATTTACGAAGCGGATATCATCAAATCCGAATGCGAGAAGGTGACGAGTGGAAGACGGCCTTCAAAACGAAAAATGGATTATATGAATGGACTGTTATGCCTTTCGGTCTTACAAATGCGCCTAGTACCTTCATGAGGTTGATGAACGAGGCACTTAAACCATTTCTGGGGAAGTTCGTGGTTGTGTATTTGGATGACATTCTAATCTATAGTCAATCACTACAAGAACATTTCGGGCACTTAAGGCTAATCTTTGAAACCTTGAGGGACCGAAAATTGTATGGAAAATAAGAGAAGTGTTCGCTCCTAGTCGAAAGTATAGTCTTTCTCGCTATGTCGTTTCAAGGACGGAGTGGCGGTTGATCAAACAAAAATCGAAGCAATTAAATCTTGGCCGACCCTACGACCGTGACGGAAGTGAGATCATTTCACGGACTTGCTTCTTTTTACGGAGGTTTATTCGAGACTTCAGCACCATCTCAAGTCCGATAACGGAGTGTTTAAAAAAGGACCATTTGTATGGAACGGGCTGCCCAAGGAGCTTTCGAGAAGTTAAAGGCCAAGTTATGCGAAGCACCGATTCTAACACTACCCGATTTTTCTCAACCATTCGAAGTTGAGTGTGACGCTAGCGGAGTTGGAATTGGAGCGGTTCTTATTCAAGGTAAACGACCTATCGCTTACTTTTCGGAGAAGTTGAACGGAGCTCGGTTGAATTATTGTACTTACGATAAAGAATTCTATGCTATCGTATGGGCCCTTGATCATTGGAGTCATTACTTACGGACGAAGCATTTTATCCTACACTCGGATCACGAATCATTAAAGTACATTAACGGGCAACATAAACTGAGTCCGAGGCATGCCAAGTGGGTGGAATTCCTACAATCATTTCACTTTTCATCCAAGTACAAAGACGGTAAAAGCAATGTCGTTGCGGATGCTATCTAGGAGGTATGCCTTACTTTCTACTCCGGAGGTTCTTACTTGGTTTCGAAATATTAAAGGAATGCTATGAAAATGATGAGGATTTCGGAGAAATTTTTACTCGTTGCAAATCTGGTCCGTTCGGGGAGTTCATGTTACAAGATGATTTCCTATTTAAAGGAAATAGGCTTTGTGTTCCAAAACAAAGCGGTTCGGGAATTATTGGTCCTGAAGCTCACGGAGGTGGTTTAGCAGACATTTTGGCACGGCTAAAATGTTGGAAGTACTAAAAGAACATTTCTTTTGGCCTAAAATGCTAAAAGACGTTTACAATGTTTTAAGTAAATGTGTAACATGTCACATCTCGAAGAGTTCATTCAAACCGGATCATATATGCCTCTACCGGTTCCGTAAAGACCGTGGGAAGATGTATCCATGGACTTTATCGTCGCTTTACCCCGTACTCAACGAGGTAAAGATGCTATTATGGTGGTTGTTGATCGGTTCTCAAAGATGGCTCATTTCGTGGCTTGCCACAAAACCGACGACGCAAGCAACGTGGCCGACTTATACTTCCGAGAGGTGGTTCGTTTACATGGAGTACCGAAGACTATTGTGTCGGATCGGGATTCGAAATTCCTTAACTATTTTTGGAATACTTTATGGAGGAAAGTGGGAACGAAGCTCTTATTTAGCACTTCGCACCATCCGCAAACCGATGGTCAAACCGAGGTCACAAATCAAACATTAGGAACGTTGTTGCGAGGACTTGTGAATAAAACGCAAAAGGATTGGGACGTGAAGCTTGCTCATACGGAATTTGCCTATAACCGATCCCCTACACATGCTACGGCACATTCTCCTTTCGAAATCGTTTACGGGTTAAATCCTTATATACCCTTGGACTTGGTTCCATTGCCGAAAGACGAGTTGGTACACAAAGATGCGGAGTCGAAACTTAAGTCGATGATCAAATTGCACGGACAAATACATGATCGAATCAAAGAGGTGAATGATGAATACAAACGGAAATCCAACAATCACAGAAAACCGAGACTATTCGAAGTAGGCGACTTGGTTTGGGTACACTTAAGAAAAGAGAGATTTCCGAGCAAACGCAAGAACAAACTTATGCCGAGGGCCGAGGGGCCTTACAAAATCGTGGGAAAGGTGAACGACAATGCGTATAAAGTAGAACTTCCGGGCGACTATGGGGTGCACGCCACTTTTAATGTGGGCGATCTATCTTCTAACCTTGACGACGAGGGAATCACTGAATTGAGGTCAATTCCTTTCAAAGGGGGAGGGGATGATGCGATTACGGCATCTCCAAACGAAGTAAGCGAAGTAAGAATCGACGTAGGTGACGATACCAAGTTGCATGCACATGCACCTACGTACTTTGGTGAGAAAACATCCGCGGAAATGGGAACGATCTTAATAATTGGAACCGGGATAACTTAGACGTATCAAAACATGCATACGTATGCATGTTCATTCATACAAAATCGGCCATATTAGGGGGAAGATTTCGGCCGATTTGATGAAGGATCCATGAAGGATCTTTGTCCCCACTACTTTCAAAGTTTGTTTTCTTTTGTTTAAAGTCCACCATATCAAGATTGATGAAGATTTAGTTCATGTCACCATCTCCCCAAATCGGCCGAAATCAAGAAGGAAGAAGACACCAAGATATTGATCTCATTTTCTATCCTTATCAAAGACTTGCAAGAAGATATCACATGAGAAATATCTTGTCCACTACTTCTTGGTGTCCCACGGCCAAAATACTAAGGAAAGAGCCAAGCATGTGTTGTTTTATCTTTGTCAAAAGTCTTGATGACTTAGTTTATTACTTACTTGTATTTTAGCTAGATTTTTGTGATCTTGTTTGAACTTATTAGTAAGCTGTAAAGGCTATATAATAGCCTCATCCTCAACCTTGAATAAACCATCTTGAAGCTTGCAAAAACAAAATACATGTTATGTATTCTAGTTGAATGATTTTCAGCACACTTCGATTATAATTCGACGCGTTTTCGAGTTGTAATTTAATCAATTCTCAATAGGTCTTGAGGAGAGATTGTCTTATCAAACTATAGGTCTAGTTTGATAATCTACTTTCATTTTATTCGTGTTTTCGCAAAGCCGAATTGCCCTACTTTCGGTTAAATATTACGAGTGTTACACAAAAATGAGTGTTGTGAGGAAATAAAGATAACCGCTGCATTCTCCGGCGAATTTACGTACTTCTTAATACGTAATTCGTATCAATGCTTTATCGAGACGGTATGCCTTACTCTCTACTCTTGACATTCGGTTGCTTGGGTTCGAAGCATTGAAGGAGTGTTATGATGGGGATGTGGATTTTGGTGAGGTTTTCATTCGGTGTAAATCTGGTCCATTTGGAGAGTTTACGTTGCAAGAAGGATTCCTTTTCAAAGGGAATCGCCTTTGTTTACCCAAACACCCGATTCGGGAATTGTTGGTTCGGGAAGCTCACGGTGGAGGCTTGGCCGGTCATTTTGGTTCGGCTAAAACATTGGAGGTACTTAAAGAGCATTTTATGTTGGGATTCCTCAGAAAATAAACGCAGCGGAAGAATAAACAGAATCCCTAAGAGGATCGATCAAGTAACGTATATAAGAAAAGAAATACGAAGATCAAGGAATCAAAGTCTCATACCTTTGATGTCTCTGAAAAACCTTCGTATGATGATGATGATGATGAAGAGCCCTTCGTTCCAAACACCGAAAGCACGGTGCCTCTACTTCACACGCCGGAACTTGACCGAAAAATCAGCAAACTTCCTTTCTCTAAGAATGCGGCTAGGGAAGCTTGTAGGAATTTTTTCTCTCGATCTTTTCTACTAATAACTTGTCTCTAAGATCAAGTATATGCTGTAGAAAATTTTTCTCACTCTTGAAGCTCTCTCAAAAACGAAATATTCACTTGGGGAAGGAAGAAGGAGACTTTTATGATTAAAAGACTTTCTTTTTACAATAATTCCAAGCCTCACATGTAGAAGATGCTTTTAAAAGCATCTCTACTCCTCACATGATCCCACAAGTATATTATATAATGAGAGAGAGAGACAAAGTAGAGAGGAGGGGGGGCCCTATAGGGAATCTTCCAAAAAACGGGTCGAGTTAATTCGGCTCGTGTATTGGATGTTCGTCAAACGAATCCCCCGTGAATCGGATGTCCGTCAAACGAATCCGTTTTATTTCCAATGTGTTTATACTAATTAATTAATCCAATTAATTAGTTATATCAAACACAAATATACATTTCTCTAAGAAATATAATTTATGAATTAAAGTAATCACCGAGTAACTTACTTACAATTCATAAGACCGCTATTTGATTTATCCGATAAATCACTAATATCTAATATTATAAGAGAGATTATTAATTCATATTTATCCATCAATGATCCTATTACGCGACTCCGTAGGTTCGTCTCAGCCGACATTGGGAGGAATCAATGAGTGCGGGCAGCACTTAGCCAGCCTAGCGTGCCGCACTGTAAACCCCGACTGAGAACGAATGAACGAATCATTCCAGAACCATTATGTCATGAATACCATATACGTATAGACCCTTCATCAGATGTCCCGGTCAAATCTTCGGGTCACGGTAAAGTCAAACCCTACTGTTGACTAGACTCTATACATGTGTTAATACAAATCAAGACCGACTGATTAATAGTATATCTAATACGACTATATCAGAATGCTTTGGCCAAAGACTTATGATCTTATTCGCCATTAACCCTATAGGACATTCGCCTGCTCACTAACAGGAGATAGAATCCTTTCTTGGCATACAAGAAAGATCGCACTCGCCCGTATAGTCCGCACTTCGAGGTCGACTCAAGAATTAAGCAAATGAGTCTAACTACTCTAATGACAAACTAAACGTCACAGCACATCTTCTACGAACCTCAAGTCAAAGGTCCACGTATACTATCACAACCTTTCGATTCGTCATCGACTCTCCGAGAGTGAATACTGTGTGATCGAATCGAGTATGAGTCGTGTTCGAGTATACTGGTCCCACCAATATACTTATAACTATGCTATCAAGACGTGCACACGTCCTAGCATCAGTTATACAAGTCTTATTAAAACTTAATGTCCTGTTAAGTTTTATCGACTTGCGAACTAGTTAAGCATTCGACCTCTAAACACTTCTAGTGCCTATCTCCTTATCTCCATAAGAAGTAGAATGTTCACTCTCAAATGCAAGGACTATTATTTTATATACCAAATCACAATGCCAGTGATATACAATAATATAGAAATAATAATTGCCTTATTAAATATAATATTCATAATTACAATACAATTGCTCTCACTCTCTCATCCTCTGAGTGGCATTCGAGGGCATATATTCCTAACAATCTCCCACTTGCACTCAATGCCACAAACTATGGTATCTAATACCCATACTCTCTAGATGTCTCTCTAAGACCTTCTGAGATAGTGGCTTGGTAAGCGGATCAGCAACGTTATTTGCTGTGTCTACTCTCTGCAGTGTAACATTCCCATCCCGAACCATTTCTCTAACAAAATGATATTTTCTCGCAATATGTTTGGTGTTGTGGTGAGCCCTAGGCTTAGCCTCGTGCAATGCTCCGTCGTTGTCACAAAACAAAGGTCACGGGCTTCTGCATTAGGAACCACTTGAAGTTCCTCAATGAACTTCTTTATCCAAAAAGCTTCTTTAGCAGCCTCCGTGGCTGCCTGATATTCGGCTTGACATGTAGAGATAGCAGTCGAACTTTGCTTGGCACTTCTCCAAGAAACTGCCCCACCATTTAGCATAAAGATATACCCTAATGTGGACATCTGAGCATCCATGTCCCCCGAAAAATCTGAGTCTGTATAACCCATCACTCTTAGTTCTCCACCGCCGTATGTAAGAACCAAGTCTTTAGTCCTCCTTAGGTACTTAAGAATGTTCTTTATAGCGATCAATGTTCGCCTGGATTTGATCAAACCGACTTACTACGCTCACAAAGATAGGCAATGTCTGGTCTAGTGCAAATCATTGCATACATAAGGCTACCTACTGCCGAAGCATAAGGTACCTTGCTCATTTCCTTTCTATCTTCCTCACCTTGAGGACACATCTTTAAGGAAAGTTTTGCACCATGTTGCATAGGTAGAAACCCTCTTTTAGAATCTTCCATCTTAAATTGCTTCAGGATCTTTTCTATGTAGATGGCTTGGGAAAGACCTAACATTCTTTTCGCTCTATTCCGGTAGAGACGAATACCCAGAATATAGGTTGCTTCTCCCAAGTCTTTCATTGAGAACTCTTTAGAAAGCCAAGCTTTCATAGAACTGAGCATTCCTACGTCGTTTCCTATAAGTAGAATGTCATCTACATATAGTATTAAGAATGCAATTTTGCTCCCACTAACCTTCTTGTAAATACAGGGCTCTTCTTCGTTTTGGACAAAATCAAACTCTTTGACTGTCTCGTTAAAACGAAGATTCCAACTCCGTGAAGCTTGCTTCAGTCCATAAATGGCACGCTGAAGTTTGCATACTTTATGAATATTGGTTTGAGATATGAATCCCTTAGTCGCTCCATGTAAATCTCCTCCTCGAGGAATCCATTTAGAATCTGTTTTCACATCCATTTGCCATATTTCATAATCTAAGTGGGCCGCTATAGTAAGCATCATGCGAATAGACTTAATCATAGCAAAGTAGAAGGTCTCGAAGTAATCGATTCCTTCTCTTTGGGAATAACCCTTTGCCACAAGTCTGGCCTTATAGGTATCAACCTTGCCATCTCCATCAGTCTTTCTCTTATAGATCCATTTGTTTCCAATAGGCACTATGCCTTTAGGACGATCTACTAAAGTCCAGACCTGATTAGCATGCATTGAGTCTATCTCATCTTCCATAGCTTCTTGCCACTTGGTGGAGTCAACGTCTACCATTGCTTGGTCGTATGTAGAAGGATCATTCTCTTGACTACTTTCTGTCATCTCATGGACACCCAGTTCCTCTTGATGCAGATGGCCATACCTCTCAGGTATTTGAGAAATTCTACTAGACTTGCGAGGTTGTGTTTGTATTTCAGAAGGTTGGGTTCTAATATCTTGCATAGGTGTCTCATTTGGTGTTTCTTTTATTTCTTCCAAAGAAATATTTCTACCTGCCCCTCCTTTACGAATAAACCGATCTTCCAGAAGTGTGCTTGTATAGCAACGATGATCCTATGATCTTCGTGCATGTAGAATAGATATCCCATGGAATCCCCTGGATATCCTATGAAACGACCTTTCACAGACCTAGTTTCCAATTTCTCTACTTTAGTCTTCTTGACATAAGCAGGGCATCCCCAAATCCTAATGTGATTAAGACTTGGTTTTCTACCTCTCCACATCTCATGGGGAGTCTTAGGAACGGATTTGGAAGGACATATGTTCAAGATATGCACAGCAGTAAGGAGTGCGTAACCCCACAGATAAATCGGTAGATCAGTATAGTTAAGCATGGAGCGAACCATGTCCAACAAGGTTCGGTTCCTTCTTTCTGATACACCATTTAATTGTGGAGTAGCTGGAGGAGTGAATTGTGACACTATTCCTTGTTCTTTTAAGAACTCATCAAATTCGGTACTCATGTACTCACCACCCTGGTCTGACCGAAGAGTCTTAACACGGTTACATGTTTGATTTTCAACTAGGGCTTTAAATTCCTTGAATTTATCAAAAGCTTCAGACTTATGTTTCATTAAGTACACGAATCCATACCTGGTATGGCCATCAGTGAATGTAATGAAATATTGAGAACCGTCTCGTGCCACTTCAAAAGGGCCACAGACGTCGGTATGGATCAATCCAAGTTTTTCAAGACTCTTTCAAAAGTCCTCAAGGGTAACTTAGTCATTTTGCCTTGAAGACAAGATTCACAAGTTGGATAGGGATCTGATCCCAATGGACATGTAAGCCCATCTTTCTCCATTTTATGAACCTTGGTCTGACCGATATGACCAAGTCTAAGATGCCACTTAAGTGCTTGGTTCGTTTCATCCCTACCACGCTTCCTAGTTATAGTGTTCACAGTTGTTTTATTCTTTAAATTTAAATGGTATAAACCATTTAATAATGTAGCAGTACCAACCAATTTATTTCTGAAATAAATACGATAGGACCCATCTCCAATAAAGAAGTGAAATCCCTTTCGGTCCATGACCGGAATTGATACAATATTCTTGTGCCCCTTGGGCAAAACAAGTACATCATCTAAAGTAAGAATAAAACCAGATTCTAAATCCAACATAAGGGATCCGATATCAGAAGCCTCGACACTATGCCCACTTCCGACGGTGACCATCACCTCCTGATACGAAATTGAGTAGTCCAAATAAAGAAAACGAAGCACGGACCGACATAAATGGCTTTACGACATGTCCTGCACATACGACGACATTTTTAAGCGAGAAAACGGACATAAGACGTAAAAAGAATGTCCAACCTAACGGAAAATGTTCAACCGGCCGGAAAATATCCAGCCTGCCGGAAAAAGTCACGCCTGCCGGAAAATGCCGAGCACTGCCGGCCGGACTCAACCGTGTCGTCCGGAACGGTCGAGTCTTGCTCGTCCGGAACAGCCAAGGTTGCTGTCAGCCGAACCCAACCGTGCTAGGAGACACGGTCGAGTCCTACTCGCCCACAACTAACGGAACCCACTGCCCTGACGCCCGACCGTGTTCCAGGACACGATCGAGTCCTGCCAAACGTCCTTGTCACGCCGCACGGTCGAGTCGCTGCCGGTCCTTGTCGCGCCGCGCCCGTGCCGAGTCCTGCCAAACGTCCTTGTCACGCCGCACGGTCGAGTCACTGCCGGTCCTTGTCACGCCGCGCCCGTGCCGAGTCACTGTCAGACGTTGCTGTCGCGCCGCGACCGTGTCAAGCGGACACGGTCGAGTCCCTGCCGGCGCCTGTCGACCGCGCCGCGGCCGTGTCACGGGACACGGTCTTGTCCTACCGACAGCCCACTTATTTTATACACTTTTTTGTTTTTTTGACTTCTCTTTTCCTTTTTACTTATTTTAGGGATTATGTTTTCCCCATTTTATGATTTTATGTTCCTTGTTTGTATTTTATGTTAATTTGTTTGGATTATTCAAAGATTTTATAATCTTTGAATTGTTTTTTTTATTGTTATAGGTAGAGTTAGTTTTTTTCCTATAAATAGGCTTTGATTAGCCTTGTAATGAGAGATTGTATTATGAATTTGAATGTGAAAGAATACACTTTGGGTTTCTATCCTTGGTAAATGATTTTTACCGAAACTTGATTTTTATTCGACGCGTTTTTGAATATTAATCCGATTGATTCTCAATAGGTCTTGGGAAGAAATCACCTTATCGAGTTATAGGTCTAATTCGATAAACCCTTGTTCTTAATCGTTCAAGTCTTCTTGATCGATATTATCACCTTTTCCAATATTACTTCCATAAATTATATCCAAAAACACCATACTCGTAAAAAGACTTCCGCTATCATACACCTACATATACTCCGACCGATACGTATCCGCCTCTCCCGGAGAATTCGTATCACCTCCCCTGAATCCAGCTTCCTACTTCGTTCCAGATCCTGATTCATTGTACAAATGTGAGAACTCACACCGGAATCAAGTATCCAAGAAGTAGAATATACAGTTACAGAACAATTTGTTTCTAAAATCAGTAGTTCTGTACCTGAAGGCGCATTACGGTCAAGCTTTGGACAGTACCTCTTCCAGTGGCCTAGCTCACCGCAGTTGAGGCATACATCCGTTTTCTTGGCCCCCTTGCTCTTTTGAACCATTGGGGCCTTGCCCTTTCCCTTGTCGATCTTGGCTATTGGACCTAACTGCTTCTTGTTCTTTTTCTTCTTATTCTTGGACTTCCAAGTCCCAGAAGAAATCACAAGTGCAACTTCCTTTACCTTTGTCTTCATCTCGAGACAAGCGGTCGTCGGCTTGTTCATTAGCCGGCTAAGTTACATGCAATCTCATTGCGGTTGAATTTCGACAAATTGTGAAAAGGAGTCGAAGTGACTGCAGGATAAGGTCGGTTGGAGAGATGCATGCATCTCGAAAATCAAGAGCTTCCAATCTCTCAATCATCGAGATCATCTTGAGGACATGGTCCCCAACCCTCTCTCCTTCCTTCATCCCGCGCCGAATAATTGCTTTGATATCTCATATCTAGCGGTTCGCTATGCTCTCCATAGAGCTCGGCCAGTGCGCTAAGATAGCTCGTGAAGACGTCATCTTTTCATGGGCACGTTGAAGCTCATTGGTCATTGAGCCTAACATGTACCCTCGCACTCTTATGTCGCCTTTTACCCATTTCTCATGGGCATCGACATCTTCCCGATTGGCTCGGTTCTTGTAGGAGCCGGGATGTCCGCCTCCAAGACGTATCCCAAAGATTTCCATAGTTAGGACAATCCTCAAGTTCCAAAGCCACCCACATAGTTCGGACTACCAGACGTTCTTTTCAAGTAGTATAGCGAGTGGGTTCATTGTCATATTGAGAGTTTTGTTAATCAGAGAATAATTTGAGATTCGTTAGTGTTTGTTTAATTATGATCCGAGTAAAGAATTTAAGGACTTTCTTTATTCATAACTCGGCTCCCACTATTTTATCGGCATTTACACACTCCCATGTTAAATCCTAAGTCTTGGGTGACTTCATAGTGGTGATCGATTTCTTTACAAAGTTTAATAGAGGGCAACCCATACGGTTTATATTCTATTATTCTTTATAAAGTGGTGTCTAATACCAACCCATCTAATGGATGATTCGATCTTCTTTTACCCCTAGTTCACTTGCCCTCAACCCACTCGGTTTCTATGGCTCGCTGAACTATCTAAGTTTAAACCGTCAACTCCTATTAGTCTGACAATTGAATCTTACCCGGCAACCCATACGGTTTATAGGGGTTTGATTTGTCACAACTAAAGGCATCTAATGCACTCTAGGAATTTATCAACTTTCCGCAAAAATCTTACCCCGGCATACTCTAAGAATAATATTCCGGTTTAGATTTCAATTTTCCATGAGTTTGACGGAGGGTAGGAAACCTCGTAACCTTTATAACTTAGTGTTTGTAAGTGGGAGTATTAACGCGATTATATATTACACTTTGCACATTAATCCGTTTATAAGCGCGGTTTGTGGTTTGTCAATCATTCAAAATGAAAAACAATAAATAGCAACCTAGTTACTACCAACATATAGCTTATGGACTTTTTCGTAAGTATTGGGCCAAGCCAAATAAAGAAAGGAAAAATACAGTATTGATTCTTCGTCTTCTAGTCGGTCGTCTTCGGTCTTCGTCATAGCCATATGAATAATTACATCATTGAACAATACGTCCTACTATACATATTTTCTAGTAAAAATAAATAGGCTCAAAACGGCCTTTATAACCATATCGAATCGAACAAATCAACAACTAAGTCCACGAGTTATATCACCATCACATAAGGCATTCCATACAACATGTAACGGTAAATGAAATTAAATAATCAACTAATATATTAATCCAATTAATATAAAAATTAATCTATTTAATTTCTACAATATTAATCAAATTAATATTTATAATCGTCATTTTAATCCGTTCAAAGTAATCCGGCCAAAATAATATTCTCGTCTAATAATTTCCCTTAATAAAAAATATTCCAAATATTTTATTAAATCCAATTAAATCCAATTTAAATTTCAAAATTATTACAACGAAATATAAACACAAAAATGGAGTCCCGGAAAATCCAAAGATCGTGCCCACCCAATTCAAAATCGGGCCGAAAACCCAAGAACCGCCGGACCGAGTCACTCTCGGCCATCGCCGGCAGTGGCCGAGCTGCTACAAGAGCCTACCGAGTCACTCTCGGCCGGCCAAAGAAGCCCGAGCCGCCGGCTGCGTCTTCGTGCGGTATTCGTGTTTAACCCCCGTTTTTCTCATTTTTTCGACTCGCTTACAAAACGAAAAAGTTTCTTAACTTCATGAAGAACATATAAATCAACAAAAATCAAAATTTTCAGATTTATAATTCACATAAAATAGTCGAAACTTGACTTACTACGAATGATTAAATTTCTTCGATTATATCTATTATGATTCTAAATCATAAACATCATCAAATAACATTCAAAATGCAAAGATGATCGTATATACGATATATTTGACCTCGCTCCGATACCTCTGTTGGGATTCCTCAGAAAATAAACGAAGCGGAAGAATAAACGGAATCCCTAAGAGGATCGATCAAGTAACGTATATACGAAAAGAAATACGAAGATCAAGGAATCAAAGTCCCATACCTTTGATGTCTCTGAAAAACCTTCGTATGATGATGATGATGATGATGATGATGAAGAGCCCTTAGTTCCAAACACCGAAAGCACGGTGCCTCTACTTCACACGCCGGAACTTGACGGAAAAATCAACAAACTTCCTTTCTCTAAGAATGCGGCTATGGAAGCTTGTAGGAATTTTTTCTCTCAATCTTTTCTACTAATAACTTGTCTCTAAGATCAAGTATATGCTGTAGAAAATTTTTCTCACTCTTGAAGCTCTCTCAAAAACGAAATATTCACTTGGGGAAGGAAGAAGGAGACTTTTATGATTAAAAGACTTTCTTTTTACAATAATTCCAAGCCTCACATGTAGAAGATGCTTTTAAAAGCATCTCTACTCCTCACATGATCCCACAAGTATATTATATAATGAGAGAGAGACAAAGTAGAGAGGAGGGGGGGCCTTATAGGGAATCTTCCAAGAAACGGGTCGAGTTAATTCGGCTCGTGTATTGGATGTTCACAAACGAATCCTCGTGAATCGGATGTCCGTCAAACGAATCCGTTTTATTTCCAATGTGTTTATACTAATTAATTAATCCAATTAATTAGTTATATCAAACACAAATATACATTTCTCTAAGAAATATAATTTATGAATTAAAGTAATCACCGAGTAACTTACTTACAATTCATAAGACCGCTATTTGATTTATCCGATAAATAACTAATATCTAATATTATAAGAGAGATTATTAATTCATATTTATCCATCAATGATCCTATTGCGCGACTCCGTAGGTTCGTCTCAGCCGGCATTGGGAGGAATCAATTAGTGCGGGCAGCACTTAGCCAGCCTAGCGGGCCGCACTGTAAACCCCGACTGAGAACGAATGAACGAATCATTCCAGAACCATTATGTCATGAATACCATATACGTATAGACCCTTCATCAGATGTCCCGGTCAAATCTTCGGGTCACGGTAAAGTCAAACCCTACTGTTGACTAGACTCTATACATGTGTTAATACAAATCAAGACCGACTGATTAATAGTGTATCTAATACGACTATATCAGAATGCTTTGGCCAAAGACTTATGATCTTATTCGCCATTAACCGTATAGGACATTCGCCTGCTCACTAACAGGAGATAGAATCGTTTCTTGGCGTACAGTAAAGACTGCTACCTGCCCGTATAGTCCGCACTTCGAGGTCGACTCAGCAATTAAGCAAATGAGTCTAACTACTCTAATGACAAACTAAACATCACAGGCACATCTTCTACTGAACCCTCAAGTCAAAGGTCCACGTATACTATCACAACCTTTCGATTCGTCATCGACTCTCCGAGAGTGAATACCGTGTGACTGAATCGAGTATGAGTCGTTTTCGAGTATACTGGTCCCACCAATATACTTATAACTATGCTATCAAGACGTGCACACGTCCTAGCATCAATTATACAAGTCTTATTAAAACTTAATGTCCTGTTAAGTTTTATCGACTTGCGAACTTGATACGAATTACGTAAGTAATACGTATAGAATGCAACGGAAGATTAACAAGTATTAAAGTAACACTTGAATTTTACTAAGGATGGCCGAAATTTGATGGTGTTCGGCTGTGAGGTAGTGTAATGTACGGAGTTTGGTGTGTTTTATCGAACTAGACCTATAACTCGATAAAAGGTAATCTCTTCCCAAGACCTTTTGAGAATTGATCAAGTTAATATCTCGAGACGCGTCGAAACAATAACTAAAGTTTGTCGAACTCGTTCAACGTATATTTCAAAGGAAATACAAGGTTTATTATGATTCAAGATGATTACAAACACCAAATAAACTACCATATATATAGTAGGATAAGGATACAAAAACAACAAGAAAACAACAAAATGTAAGTCTCCATCCCTTAGCATGCTCGGCCGATTCTTCAAGGTGGGGAAAAGGAGGAGATCTTCTTGATTTGGCAAGATATGAAGACTTTTGATGATTTCCTTTTATCATGCTTGGCCGAAAATTTCAAGGGTGGGGAAGGGTATCTTCACACTTTTGAATAAGATAAAGTTTTGGTGACTTTGACATAAAAAAGATGCTTGACAAATCTTCATGCCTTGTGGACCAATCGGCCGATCCTCCATGTTTCGGACCGATTCGACGTTAATTCCGCCGCCATATTTACGTAACTCGGTTCCGATCAACAACGTAACTCCAATCCGATTAACATTTTCTCCTAAGTATAACGATGCATGGCCATGCGAATTTGCATCATCATGGATGTCGATTTTTATTGGAGTTTCTTCGCGGAATATTAGATATCGTATCATTCCCTCCGTCTTTGAAAGGAATTGACCTCAATTCCGCAATGCCATCGTCGTCAAGATAAGGTGAGAGATCACCTACGTTGAATGTCGTGTGTACTCCGTATTCGCCCGGAAGTTCGACTTTGTATGCGTTGTCGTTCACCTTTTCCACAATTTTGTACGGACCCTCGGCTCTCGGCATCAATTTGTTTTTCCGTTTGCTTGGGAATCTTTCTTTTCTCAAATGTATCCAAACTAAGTCGCCAACATCAAATAATCTCGCTTTTTTATTTTTGTTCGACTTCCGTTTGTAAATTTCATTCACTTCTTTAATCCGTTCCCGTATCTTTTCATGTAACTTCATCATTGATTTGAGTTTTGCTTCGGCGTCTTTGTGAACCAATTCGTTGCTCGGCAAGGGAATCAAGTCCAATGGCAAGTGCGGATTTAATCCGTATACCACTTCAAAAGGTGAATGGGCCGTGGCATAACCGGGTGATCGGTTGTATGCGAATTCCGCATGAGCAAGTTTAATGTCCCAATCCTTCTGTGTTTTATTTACCAACCCTCGCAATAATGCTCCCAAGGTTCGATTAGTTACCTCGGTCTGTCCGTCGGTTTGCGGGTGATGTGAAGTACTGAATACGAGTTTAGTACCTACTTTCCTCCATAAAGTATTCCAGAAGTAACTCAGAAATTTGGAATCTCGATCCGACACGATAGTTTTGGAACTCCGTGTAAACGAACTACTTCCCGGAAGTACAAGTCCGCCACATTGCTTGCATCATCGGTTTTGTGGCACGCGATAAAGTGAGCCATTTTCGAAAAACGGTCGACGACCACCATGATCGAGTCTTTGCCTCGTTGAGTACGAGGTAAAGCCACAATAAAATCCATCGAGACGTCCTCCCACGGTCGTAACGGTATTGGTAACGGCATGTATGTACTCGACTTGAACGAACTTTTCATCATGTGACAAGTTACGCATTTGCTCACGATTGTGCTTACGTCACCATACATCTTCGGCCAAAAGAAATGTTCTTTTAGCACCTCTACAGTCTTGGTCGAGCCGAAATGACCGGCTAATCCTCCTCCGTGCGCCTCCCGAACCAGCAATTCCCGAATTGTATGTCTCGGCACACATAATTTATTTCCTTTGAAAAGAAAGCCATCCTGTAAAACAAATTCCTCGTACGGGGCCGTTTTACAACGGTTAAAAATTTCCCCGAAGTCCAAATCGTCGTTGTAATGATCTTTCAAAGTCTCGAACCCCAACAAACGAACATCTAGCATTGACAGTAAGGCATACCGTCTCGATAGTGCATCCGCCACCACATTACTCTTCCCGTCTTTGTACTTGGATGAAAAGTGAAAAGATTGTAAAAATTCCACCCATTTTGCATGTCTCGGGCTTAGCTTACTTTGTCCGTTGATGTATTTCAACGACTCGTGATCCGAATGCAGCACGAAATGTTTTGAACGTAGATAATGACTCCAATGATCGAGTGCTCTTACGATAGCATAGAATTCCTTGTCGTAAGTACAATAATTCACTCGGGCGCCACTTAACTTCTCCGAAAAATAGGCGATGGGACGGCCTCTTTGAATAAGCACTGCCCCGATTCCAACTCCGCTAGCGTCGCATTCTACCTCAAACGGTTGTGAAAAATCGGGTAACGTCAAAATCGGCGCTTCACATAATTTCCCTTTAAATTTTCAAAAGCCTTTTGGGCCGCCTCGTTCCATGCAAAGGTTCCTTTTTCGACACTCCGTGATCGGATGGAGATAGTGCTAAAGTCCCGTATGAATCGTCGGTAAAAGAAGCGAGGCCATGAAATGACCGTACCTCCGTGATTGTCTTTGGGGTCGGCCACGACTTGATTGCCGCGATCTTCTCTTGGTCGACCAAAACTCCGTCTTTCAAACAACATAGCCGAGAAAGATAAGACTCTCGACTAGGAAAGTACACTTCTCCCGTTTTCCATAAAGTTTTTGTTCCCTTAGCGTCTCAAATACATACCGCAAATGTTCGAGATGTTCCTCTACGGACCGATCAGATCAAAATGTCGTCTAAGTACACGACAACAAACTTTCCCAAGAAAGGTTTAAGAACCTCGTTCATCAACCTCATAAAAGTGCTCGGGCGTTGGTGAGGCCGAATGGCATCACAACCCATTCGTAAAGTCCATTCTTTGTTTTAAACGCCGTTTTCCATTCGTCTCCCTCTCGCATGCGGATTTGATGGTATCCGCTCCGTAAATCAACTTTGGAAAATATAACCGAGCCATGTAACTCGTCCGGATGTCGTCTAGTCTCGGGATGGGGAACCGATACTTGACGGTGATGTTATTCACGGCTCTACTGTCAATACACATTCGCCATGTTCCGTCTTTTTTTGGTACAAGTAGAACTGGAACCGCACACGGACTCAAACTTTCTCGGACATATCCGTGATTCATGAGTTCATCAATTTGACGTTGTAGTTCTTTGGTTTCTTCGGGATTACAACGATACGCCGCTTTGTTCGGTAACGGAGCTCGGTATAAGATCAATTTGATGTTCAATTCCGCGGATAGGTGGTAATCCTACCGGCAAGTCTTGAAATACGTCCAAAACTCGTGTAATAGTGCATCTATCTCTTCCTCATGTTGCGATTTGGTGGCAAGATTTGGACCTCTTTGATCATCATCAAATAAACACGTTCGCCATCGTCAATGGCGTGTTCGACTTCTTTCTCATTTGCAAACATCGTAAGTTTCGGTCCTTGAATTTTTCGAACTCATCGTCCGGATAGCTTGAGGTGACATAGGTTTAAGAACAATTTTTTTACCTTTGTCACGTAACTCATACTCATTACTCCTCCCTCGATGTAGTACGTCCCGATCAAATAACCAAGGTCTTCCTAATAACACGTGACATGCGTCCATCGGTAGTACATCGCATGTAATATCATCGCCATACGAACCCATGGTGAGTCCGACCTTCACTTGCCTTGATACTTTCACCTTGTTTCCATCATCGAGCCAATGGAGTGCATACGGCTTCGGATGGGCCATGGTGATCAAGCCGAGTTTTGAGACCATCTCGCTCGATGCCACGTTTGTACAACTTCCACCGTCAATGATCAAGCTACACCATTTATCTCCGACACGACACTTCGTGTGGAAGATTTGATCTCGTTGTTCTTCGTCACTTGGGGCGGCCTTCGTTTGTAACATGCGAAGGACGAGGTTCGTGTCATAGTTCGGGGCATCGTATGCCTCGCATTCTTCTTCTTCCTCGTCAGCTTCTAAGTTAAAAACGTCTCCAACTCTTTCTTCTTCGGCTAGTAATTCCTCTCGAGCGGCTATGGCTTCTCGTAACGTCACAATCCTCCGATTTGGACAAGCACTTTGATAGTGTCCAAATCCTTGACATTTGAAACACCGGACTTTAGATAGGCTTGTTTCTTTTGGTGTGATAGGAGTTTTTGGGATGGTAGTAACGGGTTGGCTTGTGGTGACAGGTTTTGGAAACGAGCTAGAACTCGCGCCAAAGTTGGTATTTCCGTATTTAGGTGGGAATTCGGGTTTAGAGAGTTTTGTTTTGTTTTGATTTTCCAACTTTATGCAAAGCCCGCATAAAGTATCAAAGTCGGAATAGGGGTAGAGTTCCACGGAATTAGCAATATTTTTGTTCAAACCTCGTAGGAAACGGGACATCCGCAATTCTTCGCTTTCTTCGAGTTCTCCCATCAAGGATAAGTTTTCAAACTCCTCGATGTACTCCTCGACACTTAGTTTTCCTTGCGTGAGTTCAGAAATTTTACGATACAAGCTTAACTTGTGTGTAGTCGGGACATATCTCTTTCGTAGTTTCTTTTTTAGAGAATCCCACGAACGTATCTTCTCTTTTCCTAAGACGAACTCTTGGTGTCTTCATTCGCTCAAACCAAAGGGAAGCTCCCTTTCCAAGTTTGAGGATCGCATATTTGCAACGTACCTCGTCATTGAGATCCTTGAACTCAAACATTCGTTCAATTTTTCTTTCCCACTCCAAATAAACCTCGGGATCGGTGCCGCCTACGAACTCCGGAGTTCGCTTGTCTTGTATTCATCGGCATGTCGTGGTGCATGCATGGTGTCGTATCCTCGTCGTGCTTGGATTACGGGCTCGGTAAGCCACGAAGAACGTCACGTAGTTGTGCCACTTCTTCATCGGTGAATGCCATCTTCTTGAGTATCGTCGAGAATTGTGAGGCAAATGTCTACGATACCACTTATGATACGAATTACGTAAGTAATACGTATAGAATGCAACGGAAGATTAACAAGTATTAAAGTAACACTTGAATTTTACTAAGGATGGCCGAAATTTGATGGTGTTCGGCCGTGAGGTAGTGTAATGTACGGAGTTTGGTGTGTTTTATCGAACTAGACCTATAACTCGATAAAAGGTAATCTCTTCCCAAGACCTTTTGAGAATTGATCAAGTTAATATCTCGAGACGCGTCGAAACAATAACTAAAGTTTGTCGAACTCGTTCAACGTATATTTCAAAGGAAATACAAGGTTTATTATGATTCAAGATGATTACAAACACCAAATAAACTACCATATATATAGTAGGATAAGGATACAAAAACAACAAGAAAACAACAAAATGTAAGTCTCCATCCCTTAGCATGCTCGGCCGATTCTTCAAGGTGGGGAAAAGGAGGAGATCTTCTTGATTTGGCAAGATATGAAGACTTTTGATGATTTCCTTTTATCATGCTTGGCCGGAAATTTCAAGGGTGGGGAAGGGTATCTTCACACTTTTGAATAAGATAAAGTTTTGGTGACTTTGACATAAAAAAAAGATGCTTGACAAATCTTCATGCCTTGTGGACCAATCGGCCGATCCTCCATGTTTCGGACCGATTCTGACGTTAATTCCGTCGCCATATTTACGTAACTCCGGTTCCGATCAACAACGTAACTCCAATCCGATTAACATTTTCTCCTAAGTATAACGATGCATGGCCATGCGAATTTGCATCATCATGGATGTCGATTTTTATTGGAGTTTCTTCGTCTGGAATATTAGATATCGTATCAGAACTAGTTAAGCATTCGAGCTCTAAACACTTCTAGTGCCTATCTCCTTATCTCCATAAGAAGTAGAATGTTCACTCTCAAATGCAAGGACTATTATTTTATATACCAAATCACAATGCCAGTGATATACAATAATATAGAAATAATAATTGCCTTATTAAATATAATATTCATAATTACAATACAATTGCTCTCACTCTCTCATTCTCTGAGTGGCATTCGAGGGCATATATTCCTAACATTTTCATTGGCCGAAGATGCAAGTGGATGTACACGACATAATTAATAAATGTGTAACATGCCATATTTCTAAGAGCTCGTTCAAGCTGGGAGTATACATGCCTTTGCCGATTCCAGAAAGGTCGTGGGAAGATGTCTCAATGGATTTCATTATTGCTTTGCCTCGTACTCAACGAGGGAGAGATGCTATTATGGTTGTTGTAGACCGATTTTCGAAGATGGCTCACTTTGTGGCTTGCCACAAGACGGACGACACAAGTAACGTCGCTGATTTGTATTTTCGAGAAATCGTACGATTGCATGGGGTTCCAAAAACGATTGTTTCGGATCGGGACTCAAAATTTCTTAGTTATTTTTGGAACACCTTGTGGATAAAGGTGGGAACCAAACTACTTTTTAGCACGTCACTTCATCCACAAACGGACGGTCAAACCGAGGTAACCAATCGAACGTTGGGCACTTTACTACGTGGTCTTGTGAACAAGACACAAAAGGATTGGGACTTGAAACTTGCACATGCAGAGTTCGCTTATAATCGTTCTCCTACTCATGCCACGGCACACTATCCGTTCGAAGTAGTTTACGGACTAAACCCGTATATGCCGTTAGATCTAATTCCATTGCCAAGTGACGAGTTAGTGCACAAGAATGCGGAATCAAAACTGAAATCGATGATGAAATTACACGAGCAAGTACGTAATCGAATCAAGGAAATAAACGAGGCTTACAAAAGAAAGTCCAACAAACAAAGAAGGCCGAGATTGTTCGAAGTTGGTGATTTGGTTTGGTTGCACTTGAGGAAAGTTTATCTTACCAAACTATAGGTCTAGTTTGATAAATAATTCATATTGTGCTTGTTTACGTAAGCTGAATTGCCCTACTTTCGGTTATATCTTACGAGTGTTACACATATTCGAGTGTTGTGAGGATCAATTATATTTCCGCTGCATTCCATACGAGTATACGTCCATTTTCATACGTAATTCGTATCATTAGTGGTATCGGAGCCCGATCGACTCGTCCGACAGTGACTCGTCCGACAGTGACTCCTCCGACAGTGACTAGGCACGGGCGCGGCGCGACAAGGACCGGCAGTGACTCGATCGTGCGGCGTGACAAGGACGTTTGGCAGGACTCGACCGTGTCGTCTGGCACGGTCGGGTTGGTCGGACAGCGAGATCTCCTTATCCGGAAGAGTGTGACTCGACCGTGTCGGACGACACGGTCGGGTTCGGCCGACAGTCAGTTTCACAATTCTGGGACATCTCGGCACGGGCTGTGCCGGACGACACGGCCGAGTTCGGCCGGCAGTGCTCGGCATTTTCCGGCAGGTGCGATATTTTCCGGCAGGCTCGACATTTTCCGGCAGGCGACGACATTTTCCGGCAGGTTGTGTCATTTTCCGGCTTGTGTCCGTTTTCTCGCCTAAAAATGTTGTCGTACGTGCATGACGCGTTGTAAGGCCATTTACGTCGATCCTTGCTTCGTTTTCTTTATTCGGACTAGTCAATTCCGTATCATCCTCTCCCCCTTTAAAGGGAATTGTCCTCAATTCCGAACTTCCTTCGTCATCAAGATAATTAATTAAAGCCTCTAAGTACTTGATCTCGAAAATGTACGCAGTACGTACATGGCCCAAAATCTTGAGACGATAGGTAGTGGGGCCCTCGAGAATTACCAACAAAATAACTATCATTATTAATAAAATAATAATAATTACTCCGCCCGGTAATACCGATATCATGACATGAGTGGACATCTAAAATGGGACGCACGGTTAATTTCTCATCGGGTTCATCCTCCAGAATTGGAAACACTGATAATTCCACATCGGGTTCACCATCAAGAATGGGAAACACATGAGTTATTACGAATTCCTCTTCATCAACTGATTCCTCATCAAATACTGGTGGTCCGTCATAATCTGACTAACTCTCCGTTTCAATATTGTTGGGCTCCTCCAATAATAGCCCATCACAAAATATTTTACTAACCTCAATTTGGTAATCATCCAAGACAATAAGTCCATCACCAGAAACTGAGTCGGTATGAAATTTAGGCCCAAAATTGTCGTTTTCTTCTAACCGATTAGTTTTAGTACCAAGCTCAATTTTGTCTTCCACAACTTTAAAAGACCCGACTTGTGTCAAATGTTCATCTGACCATAATTCACTTGGCTCATCAATTCCGTTTTGGTCAATTTGGCCAACGCAATTAATTGGCCCATGTTCATAATAGCAAGATCCAAGTTCGTCAATTATGGAAACATGGCTCAACTCACTTTCTTCGTTGTATTGCGGCGTTGAAACCCCTGTCTCATCTACTCCATCGAAAACGGTGGTAGGGACATCGTCTTCATCGAAAAATGGCTTTGCTGGAAATTCTTCGATGGGGATAAACCTTAGATCGAAGGTTGGTGGCGGGGTGGCGCCGAACTTCTCCAATTTCCGGTGTGGTGCCGTTGGTGGATCGTGGCGGTGAGAATTTGTGGGGATGAATTTCCGAGTAAAGTGTTTTATGAATTTGTTCCAGTCTCTTAGTTTGGTTTAACTTGGTGTAAACGGCTGGTTTTCAATTTCTGCCACCAGGTCGAGGCGCGACCACGAAGGCGTTTTGTCGCCAACGAGACTCGGCAGTCTACTGGAATTGAATTGTGGTTGAAAAACTCCTCACAAACGTGGAGCCAATCAACACCTGCTTCTGGATCAGAATGTCCCATGAACTCCGGTATGCTGTGTAATGTGTCGCATAATATCGCCAAGAGATAAATATCGTTGAACTCCATTTGGTTGAAAGATCAAGAAACTTAACTGAATTAAGAAATTCAGGTGTGGTTTCCGATGACAAGAATCAAGAGTTATTTTCTTCGACAAGCAATCGTTGAATAAATCGCCCAAGGAGATGACCCTGGGCTCCGATACCACTTATGATACGAATTATCCCGGAGAGGTGGATACGTATCGTTTGGAGTATATGTAGGAATATCATAGCGGAAGTCTTTTTACGAGTATGGGATCTCCGGGAATGACCAAACAAATAACTATCATTATTAATGAAATATAATAATTATTATTCTGTGAGGCAAAATCTTTATCATCGTGGTTGAATTCATTGGATGCAATTTCAAGAACCAAGAAAATTGCCTCGGAATCACCTTTCACATCAAAACATTGGGAAGGCTCGTCTTTAAGCTCGGTATTATAAACAGGAACCACTGGGTAAATATAGCACTTTTCTTCATCTTTATCAAAAATAGGAGACACGGAATCAATTATGGGCTCCTCTTCGTTAACTGGTTCGGTATCAAATACCGGTGGCCCTTCATAATCCGGTCCGGTTTCCATGACACTAACAAGTTCCTCACCATTAAAATAAGTTGGTCCGTCTTGGTCAAATTGGCGAACACAACCAATTGGTCCATGCTCAAAATAGCAAGATCCATGTTCGTCAATTAGGGAAACACGGCTCAACTCATCTTCTTCGTTGTATGGCGCCGTTGAAACCTCTGTCTCGTCTACTTCATTAAAAATGACAGTAGGGACATCATCTTCATCGAGTTATAGATCTAATTCGATAAACCCTTGTTCTTGATCGTTCAAGTCTTCTTGATCAATATTATCACTTTTTCCCGATATTACTTCCATTTTCCATTTGTTCGAATTTTCATTGTCATATTCGATAATACTCCCACAAAATACATCCAAAAACACCCACAATCGTAAAAAGACTTCCGCTACGATATTCTTACGCACACTCCGAACGATACGTATCCATCTCCCCGGAGAAATTCGTATCATAAGTGGTATCGGAGCCCAGGGTCATCTCCTTGGGCGATTTATTCAACAATTTCTTGTGAAGAACTATATCTTGACTCTTGTTATGGATTTCTCCGATCTCGATTTCTTGATGAAACTCCGTGACGCACTAAACGGCTTACCGGAGCAACGTATGCAAGCAAGACGCAGAGACGACGCCAATGATATTGATTTCTTGGCTAAATTCCGCAGCATACCGGAGTTTCACAGATCTAGTAATCCAGATACGTGCATAGATTGGATACATGCTTGTGAGGAGCATGTGGACTTCAAGGATGCCCCGATCAACTGCCGCGTTTCGCTGGTGACAAAGCGCCTCCGCGGTAGCGCCGCCTCAGTGGCAAAATCAAACGATCCGTTCACAACAACGTAAGCCAAAAATCAAAGATTGGCAAAAATTCACAAAATATTTCAATCGAAGGTTCAAACCATACCACCATTCGTTGTTCCCCCACCACCAGTCCTTCGACGCCCCGCCGCCGACATTCGGTCAAAGGTTTTTCCCCATCAAGGAATTCCCAGCAGAATCCTTTTTCGATGAAAACTCTGTCTTGTCTACTTCATTGAAAATGACCGTAGGGACGTTGTCTTTATTTGGACTACTCAATTTCTTTATTTGGACTACTCAATATCGTTGATCGATATTATCAATTTTTCCGATATTACTTCCATTTTCCATTTGTTCGAATTTCCATTGCCATATTCGATATTACTCCCACAAAATACATCCAAAAACACCCATAATCGTAAAAAGACTTCCACTACGATATTCCTACATATACTCCAAACGATACGTATCCACCTTTCCGGGATAATTCGCATCATAAGTGGTATCGGAGCCCGGGGTCATCTCCTTGGGCGATTTATTCAACGATTGTTTGTCGAAGAAAATAACTCTTGATTCTTGTCATCGAAAACCACACCTGAATTTCTTAATTCAGTTAAGGTTCTTAATCTTTCAACCAAATAGAGTTCAACGATATTTATCTCTTGGCGATATTACGCGACGCATTACACAGCGTACCGGAGTTCATGTGACATTCCGATCCAGAAGCAGGTGTTGATTGGCTCCACGTTTGTGAGGAGTTTTTCAACCACAATTCAATTCCAGTAGACCGCCGAGTCTCGTTTGTAATATCCGGATTTATTACGGTGTATTTCATCTGTATTCAAACCCTGTATTATTCAGATTTTTGGTTTTGATTATTGGAGTATGATATTTCTTGCATTGATATCATTGTACATAAGTATAGAATCATGCAAAATTTCTCATGCAAACTCGTGATAGCGCACGCTAAGAATGTATCTTAACGCGCGCTATCGGGCTACTATTAGCGCACGCTATGCAGATAGGAGTTGCGTGCGCTAAGAACTCAATTATTGAGCGGGACGGCTAGCACATGCGCCAGCCGGGACATGGGTCCGGATAAGATTCCCGCGGACGAACCTGGACACTTCTGAAGTCAACTATTATTAGCGCACACTAAGGAAAGCTTAGTAGCGTGCGCTAACTTGTTAAAATGCAGAATATTATAAATAGGACAACAACCCGTTTTGGCTTACATTTTACTCGTCCATTCCGCATTCTTGAGAGGCCAGAGAGCTGTAATAATCCTCCTACACACTTAGAACTCATCTTGTTGGTGTTTATATATTGGTTATCACTTGGGAGTAATCATTGAAGTGGAATAACACCTTGGAGTGGCATACAACCAACCGGAGTCGGATTCTACCCTACGGTTCAGTGATTTTCATCATATTAAGGTATGTTCAACCTATCTCCAGACTTAAAGTTGGATTGTAAATAATTGGATGATCATAGTAACGAGATATTTATTTTCATAAGTGATTTGTCCAAAGTACATCATGTTTGGAATATTGAGATGAATAAGCCTTAAGTACCTTGATTATGATCATCATGATTCGAATATTATTACATTGAATATGTAAAAGAAGCTTCTATCATTGGTAATCCGAATCTAGTAGATGACTTCATAGCAATCTTGGACTTGACTTTAACATCATTATTGTTAGATAAATCTAAGGATTGATCATGGAAGGATTTATCTAGTATAGATGGAACGTTTAACAACTTCAGCATGATAATATTGATTGATATAGAGGTGTTGATATCAACCATTAAGCCTTTCGAATTGTCGTATGAAGATTTGTAGTCGAAATGGAATATGGTTTTATAATGGTATGCATATCCTCGAATCCGAAGTCGTTGCTATCCGTAAGATCATGCATAAACGTATGAACATGATATTCATGGAGGTAACATGAATTATCACGGAAGATTTCATTGTTTTGATCATGATGAGAACAGTTTACTGCCCAGCAGTAAACTGCCATGCATAGATAGCGCACGCTAAGCTATGAAGATTAACGTGCGCTATCGAACACGAGTTAGCGTACGCTACGTTTGGTACGTAACGTACGCTAAGACATCAGACGAGTCAGTCGACTGATCAGTGAAGTACTGACCATGCATAGTTAGCGTACGCTAGGCTTTGTTGTTTGCGTGCGCTATCGAGCAGACTTAACGCACGCTACACAGAGTACTTAGCGTGCGCTAAGCAGCTCAGGCAGATTTCATTTTATGAACTTTTGGCCGTAAATCGAATTGTTAAACATTCGTACGACATGAGATAAATCCTATATCATTTCTTTTGTTAAGGTTTGATCTTGTTGCGTGATTGATTGAGGAGGACGACCTTCGAGTGTTCGTTTTCGTGGAAGTATTGTTCTTGTCTTCAAATCGAGGCAAGTACCTTAATTGTTTTATGTATTGTTGTTATACATATTGTCGTGCATGTATGTCGTTATTGTATGTCCACCTCGTGTTGGTCCGACGGGATCATCGGGGGATCTATGCTAGTGTGCGCTAGATCATCGGACGGGTTTTTCCACCACGGGTTGGTCGGACGGGATCATCGTGGGTTCTAGGCAGTGAACGCTGGATCGACGGAATTACCATGTGTATGTTATGATATCATGTTGTGATTATCAGTTGTGTATATCATTTATGAGTTTCTCGTAGGAGAAGACTCGTTGGTATTTTGTCATTTACGTTATTATTCTTCGTGGGATATGAATAATATGTTGTGGTACTTGTACTAGCATCGTTGTGCTAACCCCTTCGGGGGTGAACATTTTGTTTATGTTCAGGATCCAGGAGAGCGGGAAAACAACCACTGGAGCTGCATGACGACGAGGGTGCAGAGTGATGTTTTGGCCGGGTTCATTTGTCTGTTGTTTATTGGTTATTTCAATAAGTACTCGAGTACGAAGTCATTTATGCTGAATTTGAATTTGGTGATGTATTATTAAGTTCCTGCTGAACAACTATACTTTCGATTTGGCCGTAACCGTTGTATCTTAATTCCGTTATTTCCATTCGTTAGTACCTTTTAATGTCTGTTCAATTCTTGACCTTGTAAATCCTTATGTAAAGGATTTACGGCTACTGTAATATTCCTGAATATATCGGGGTGTTACGAATATGGTATCGAGCTAAGATTATGGATATCTTGGCCGTTGGGTTAAAATAGGGTCATTTATGTCTTTTGAGGTAACCGGCCGTGAATGACATCACCGCACCGCCACGTCTTCATGCGAACGGTGGTTGTAAGCTCCTAAACTCTATCTCGTTCTTTACATGTTGTGTCTCTTTATACTCGAATATTAGAACGATGTTGTTTCTGTATATTGAGTATTTATGCTTACGGTATGTTGAGAGGCGGACGTGGACGTGGTCGCGGTCGTGGACGCGACGAAGAAATGTTGAAAGGGAAGCGTCGCCTTCTAATCGAGGCCGTCATAGCTCGTAGCCGCAACAATCTATTAATAACGAACCAGATCCTCGTGCAGAGATCCTTCGTCAAGTGGTGAACCAGATGACTCGGCCGCCCAAGTCGTGGACCGAATGCAAGTAGCGGTTGGACTACGGCAGGGAGAGAGACAGCAAGGGATCCCAGGACATGGGAAATCGAGGTGACCGGTGGGCGCAAGAGGTGGCGAAGATGCAACCACCCAAATTCGACGTATTTCGAGACTCCCACCAGGATCATTGGTTGAAAGAACTGGAGAAAATCTTTGTCGAATTAAGCGCCTGCAGACTGGAGAGCCTCTATCGCTCAATATTTTCTGATAGGGGAAGCGTCCGAATGGTGGGAAGCCATCCGGCCTGTAGACCATGATGCCGATTGGACAGAGTTTAGATTGATGATGGAAGCTCAGTATTGCCCTCGTCCTGTGAGGGAAGCCAAAATTCGGGAGTTTTTCTCCGCTCAGCCTTCTGATGTGCCAGTATCCCAGGCAATTAAGACGTTTAACCAGCAGCTGGCATTTGTTCGACATTTGGTCAGAACAGATGCAGAAATGATGATCCATTTCGATATGAGGATGAAACCAGAAATCCAGAGGTACATGTCCGGATTTGAATGTACCACACTCCGTCAATACCAGGATAAGGCGTTGGCGTATGAGATCAAGGAAGCAGCTATGGAGAAATTTTCGGAATCCAAGAAACAGAAAGTCTCTGGTACTTTTACAGAGCACAAGAACAGCGGGCCCCGTAAGGCCCAGTCATCCTTTCACTCTTTCAAGAAACCTCCGCACCCAGTTAGGAGCGGAAAGAACTTCGGAGCGACATCAACTATTACTGATATTACCAGGAAATGCTTTAACTGCGCCCAGACGGGGCACTATCGATGGAATTGCCCCCTTCCTGCCGTGACTTGTTTTGATTGTGGACGAGAGGGACATCGGGCAGTGTTTTGCGAAGAGGCTGCAAAGTCTTTTAGAGCCCGTACACCACAGCCAGTCCAGAAGGAAGCCAGTATCCAACAGACGCAGCAAAGTGTTCAGATGCCTCAGAATTTTGGCCGCGGACGAGGCAGAGGACAATGGGACCGAAAGGGGACATCGAGTGCCGGATCTGCTCCCCCACGTCTGTACGAGATGAGGAGGACAGACGATCAGGATGCTGCTATCGCATCAGGTACTGTCCATATCCTTTCCCAGCCAGTTAGCATTTTATTCGATACAGGAGCTACACATTCTTTTATATCTTTGTCTTGTGTAAATCGTTTGAATATTTCCGGTTTTCATACTTGTGAACCTTATGTTGTTGGTTTACCGAGTGGGGAGAGGATTGTCGGAAACTTAGAAACTAGAAATTTCCCTATATCATTTGGAGGCAGAGAGTGGCTCTCAAATCTGATCGTGATAGAAATGCAAGGAGACGACCTGATACTCGGAGACGATTGGCTTAATCGATATGGAGCAATTGTGAACTACCGAAGGAGGAATATCTCGCTGATCGCTGACGATGGTTCCGAAATATTGTTCGAGGGGTGGAAACCGGGAAGCTCAGGAAAATTGATCAAAGCGATGAAAGCTGTCAAATTGTTGAAACAGGGCTGTATCGGGTACTGGTGTTATGCAATGAAGAAAGAAGACGAAATTGTGGAACTTTCATCCATTCCTGTTGTGAACGAATTTCCAGATGTATTTCCTGACGAGTTACCTGGACTACCTCCACGAAGGGATGTGGAATTTACCATTGGTGGAACCCGGAGCTACACCAATTTCTAAGACGCCGTATCGTATGGCACCTACCGAGATGTACGAATCAAGAAGCGGTGGAGGAGTTCTTGGACAAGGGCTATATTCACCAAGCGTTTCACCCTCGGGAGCGCCAGTTCTTTTTGTCCGAAAGAAGGATGGGTCGCTCCGACTGTGTATTGACTATCGAGAGCTGAACAAGATGACGATTAAGAACAAGTATCCGTTGCCACGGATTGATGATCTGTTTGACCAGCTGCAAGGGGCAACAGTATTTTCTAAAATCGATCTGAGATCAGGATATCATCAGCTGAGGATTAAGGAATCTGATGTTCCGAAATCAGCGTTCAGAACTCGCTACGGACATTATGAGTTTGTAGTAATGCCGTTTGGTCTCACTAACGCACCTGCTGTATTTATGCAATTGATGAACCGTGTGTTCATTGAATTTTTGGATAAATTTGTGGTCGTGTTCATTGATGACATTCTGGTGTATTCTAAGAGCCCGGAAGAACATGCGCAGCATTTGCGGATTGTATTGGAACTTTTGAGAAACGAGCAATTGTACGCCAAACTTTCTAAGTGTGAATTCTGGCTAAAGGAAGTAATGTTCCTCGGCCATGTGGTGTCAGCTAAAGGAGTCCGAGTAGATCCTCAGAAGATCGAAGCAATTATGGATTGGAAGCCTCCAAAGAACGTGAAAGAAGTCCGAAGCTTCTTAGGACTTGCTGGATATTATCGTCGATTCGTGGAAGGGTTTTCTAAAATCTCCCGCCCACTTACTCGACTCCTGCAGAAAACTCAAAAGTTTGAGTGGAATGAGTTGTGTCAGGTTAGCTTTGATGAATTAAAGAAGAGATTGACGACGGCACCGATTCTATCACTTCCACAGGGAACTGGAGGATTTATAGTTTACAGTGATGCTTCGAACCAAGGACTCGGGTGCGTATTGATGCGAGAATGATAAGGTGATCGCTTATGCGTCACGACAGTGAAACCTTATGAAGTAAATTACCCAACACATGATTTGGAGCTAGCGGCGGTTTTTGCTTGATCGGAGGCATTATCTCGACGGACTCACCGGATCTTTACGGATCACAAGAGTCTCAAGTACATATTCAATGTCGGAAAAGAATTAAACATGCGGCAAAGAAGATGGTTAGAACTGATTAAGGACTATGACTTGGAGATTTTATATCATCCAGCAAAGCGAATGTAGTGGCCGATGCACTTAGCCGCAAGCCTGTTTCTATTCGGATCTGGAGACGCTGACCTCCCAACTTAGCCTTCAACGAGAGATGATTCGTAAAGGAATTGAAGTATGGTTACAAAGAGTCCAAGGACAACTGTGCGTGATGGAGATAACTTCATCATTAACCGAAGGAATCAAATCTAAACAGGCAGATGATCATCTGATTATTCTGTTAAGTGATGAAGTGATCAAAGGAAAGGACCCATAATTCATAATTCATGATGATGGAGTTTTTAGATTTCATAACAGACTCTGCGTTACCTATGTAGATGTTCTGAAACAGACGATTAAGAAGGAAGCTCACGATTCGCCCTATTCTATCCACCCGGGCACCAGTAAAATGTATAAGGACTTGAAGCAGAATTTCTGGTGGGGCAACATGAAGAAAGACGTAGCGGACTATGTTTCGAAATGCTTGACTTGTCAGCAGGTTAAGATCGAGCATCAACGGCCTGCCGGGATGTTGAAGCCGCTCCCAATTCTTGAATGGAAGTGGGAGGACATATCGATGGACTTTATCACTAATATGCCGAGAACCAAGACGGGAATGAACATGATTTGGGTGATAGTTGATCATTTAACCAAATCAGCACATTTCCTAGGCATTAAGGACATATGGGGACCAGAGAAATTGGCGCGAGTATTTATTTCAGAGATAGTTAGATTGCATGGTACGCCGAAAACCATTATTTCTGATCGAGACGGCCGTTTTGTGTCTCACTTTTGGAAGGCAGTTCATAAGGCCTTGGGGACTGAATTGAACTTCAGTACAGCTTATCACCCGCAAACTGAGGGACAATCCGAGAGGACCATTCAAACGGTGGAAGATATGCTGAGGGCTTGTGCCTTAGATTGGTCAAACGATTGGGAAGTTCATCTACCGTTGATTGAATTTACCTACAACAATAGTTGGCATGCTTCCCTTAAGATGACCCCGTTTGAGGCATTATACGGAAGGAGATGCAGATCGCCCCTATGCTGGGACGATTCGTCAGACTTGATCGGAACAGAACCAGAGTTGATCGTACAGACTCGAGAGAAGATAGCCTTGATTCGTGAAAGGCTGTTGACCGCCCAGAGTCACCAGAAATCCTACGCGGACGTACGCCGTCGCCCATTGGAGTTCAATACTGGAGACCATGTACTTTTGAAGGTTTCTCCTACTCGGGGAATCTTTCGTTTCGAAAGGAAAGGAAAGCTGAGTCCGAGATATATCGGACCATTTGAGATCCTCGAGAGAGTTGGGGAGTTGGCATACAGATTGGCATTGCCGCCGTCAATGTGCCATGTTCATAACGTGTTCCACGTATCCCAGTTACGGAGGTATATACCAGATCCCAGTTATATCATTGATTTCGGCGAGATCGAAATCGAGCAGGATGGGACGTTTGAAGAAAGACCGGTTAAGATACTCGAGAGTCGAGTTAAGCAACTGAGGAACAAACCAATCGTTTTGGTCAAAGTTCAATGGTCACGTCACGGAATGGAAGAAGCCACCTGGGAAACGGAAGCTGATATGAAGTCTAGATATCCCGAATTATTTTCATCTTGAGTTTCGGGACGAAACTCCTTTTTAGTAGGAGAGTATGTAATATCCAGATTTATTACGGTGTATTTCATCTGTATTCAAACCCTGTATTATTCGGATTTGTGGTTTTGATTATTGGAGTATGATATTTCTTGCATTGATATCATTGTACATAAGTATAGAATCATGCAAAATTTCTCATGCAAACTCGTGATAGCGCACGCTAAGAATGTATCTTAATGCGCGCTATCGGGCTACTATTAGCGCATGCTATGCAGATAGGAGTTGCGTGCGCTAAGAACTCAATTATTGAGCGGGATGGCTAGCACATGCGCCAGCCGGGACATGGGTCCGGATAAGATTCCCGCGGACGAACCTGGACAGTTCTGAAGTCAACTATTATTAGCGCACGCTAAGGAAAGCTTAGTAGCGTGCGCTAACTTGTTAAAATGCAGAATATTATAAATAGGACAACAACCCGTTTTGGCTTACATTTTACTCGTCCATTCCGCATTCTTGAGAGGCCAGAGAGCTGTAATAATCCTCCTACACACTTAGAACTCATCTTGTTGGTGTTTATATATTGGTTATCACTTGGGAGTAATCATTGAAGTGGAATAACACCTTGGAGTGGCATACAACCAACCGGAGTCGGATTCTACCCTACGGTTCAGTGATTTTCATCATAATAAGGTATGTTCAACCTATCTCCAGACTTAGAGTTGGATTCTAAAGAATTGGATGATCATAGTAACGAGATATTGATTTTCATAAGTGATTTGTCCAAAGTACATCATGTTTGGAATATTGAGATGAATAAGCCTTAAATACCTTGATTATGATCATCATGATTCGAATCTTATTACATTGAATATGTAAAAGAAGCTTCTATCATTGGTAATCTGAATCTAGTAGATGACTTCATAGCAATCTTGGACTTGACTTTAACATCATTATTGTTAGATAAATCTAAGGATTGATCATGGAAGGATTTATCTAGTATAGATGGAACGTTTAACAACTTCAGCATGATAATATTGATTGATATAGAGGTGTTGATATCAACCGTTAAGCCTTTCGAATTGTCGTATGAAGATTTGTAGTCGAAATGGAATATGGTTTTATAATGGTATGCATATCCTCGAATCCGAAGTCGTTGCTATCCGTAAGATCATGCATAAACGTATGAACATGATATTCATGGAGGTAACAAGAATTATCACGGAAGATTTCATTATTTTGATCATGATGAGAACAGTTTACTGCCCAGCAGTAAACTGCCATGCATAGATAGCGCACGCTAAGCTATGAAGATTAACGTGCGCTATCGAACACGAGTTAGCGTACGCTACGTTTGGTACGTAACGTACGCTAAGACATCGACGAAGTCGATCGATCGGTGAAATCGACCATGCATAGTTAGCGTACGCTAGGCTTTGTTGTTTGCGTGCGCTATCGAGCAGACTTAACGCACGCTACACAGAGTACTTAGCGTGCGCTAAACAGTTCAGGCAAATTTCATTTTATGAACTTTTGGCCGTAAATCGAATTGTTAAACATTCGTACGACGTGAGATAAATTTTATATCATTTCTTTTGTTAAGGTTTGATCTTGTTGCATGATTGATTGAGGAGGACGACCTTCGAGTATTCGTTTTCGTGGAAGTATTGTTCTTGTCTTCAAATCGAGGCAAGTACCTTAATTGTTTTATGTATTGTTGTTATACATATTGTCGTGCATGTATGTCGTTATTGTATGTCCACCTCGTGTTGGTCCGACGGGATCATCGGGGGATCTATGCTAGCGTGCGCTGGATCATCGGACGGGTTTTTCCACCACGGGTTGGTCTGACGGGATCATCGTGGGTTCTAGGCAGTGAACGCTAATGTGTATGTTATGATATCATGTTGTGATTATCAGTTGTGTATATCATTTATGAGTTTCTCGTAGGAGAAGACTCGTTGGTATTTTGTCATTTACGTTATTATTCTTCGTGAGATATGAATAATATGTTGTGGTACTTGTACTAGCATCATTGTGCTAACTCCTTCGGGGGTGAACATTTTGTTTATGTTCAGGATCCAGGAGAGCGGGAAAACAACCACTGGAGCTGCATGACGACGAGGGTGCAGAGTGATGTTTTGGCCGGGTTCATTTGTCTGTTGTTTATTGGTTATTTCAATAAGTACTCGAGTACGAAGTCATTTATGCTGAATTTGAATTTGGTGATGTATTATTAAGTTCCTGCTGAACAACTATACTTTCAGTATTTGGTGAGAACCGTTGTATCTTAATTCCGTTATTTCCATTCGTTAGTACCTTTTAATATCTGTTCAATTCTTCAGCCTTGTAAATCCTTATGTAAAGGATTTACGGCGCTGTAATATTCCTGAATATATCGGGGGTGTTACATCGTTAGCGACAAAACGCCTTCGTGGTCGCGCCTCGACCTGGTGGCAGAAATTGAAAACCAGCCGTTTACACCAAGGTAAACCCAAACTAAGAGACTGGAACAAATTCATAAAACACTTTACTCGGAAATTCATCCCCATAAATTCTCACCGCCACGATCCACCAACGGCACCACACCGAAAATTGGAGAAGTTCGGCGCCACCCCGCCACCAACCTTCGATCTAAGGTTTATCCCCATCGAAGATTTTCCAGCAAAGCCATTTTTCGATGAAGACGATGTCCCTACCACCATTTTCGATGGAGTAGATGAGACAGGGGTTTCAACGCCGCAATACAACGAAGAAAGTGAGTTGAGCCATGTTTCCATAATTGACGAACTTGGATCTTGCTATTATGAACATGGGCCAATTAATTGCGTTGGCCAAATTGACCGAAACGAATTGATGAGCCAAGTGAAATATGGTCAGATGAACATTTGACACAAGTCGGGTCTTTTAAAGTTGTGGAAGACAAAATTGAGCTTGGTACTAAAACTGATCGGTTAGAAGAAAACGACAATTTTGGGCCTAAATTTCATATCGACTCAGTTTCTGGTGATGGACTTATTGTCTTGGATGATTACCAAATTGAGGTTAGTAAAATATTTTGTGATGGGCTATTATTGGAGGAGCCCAACAATATTGAAACGGGGAGTTGGTCAGATTATGACGGACCGCCAGTATTTGATGAGGAACCAGTTGATGAAGAGGAATTCGTAATAAATCCTGTGTTTCCCATTCTTGATGGTGAAACCGATGTGGAATTATCGGTGTTTTCAATTCTGGAGGATGAACCCGATGTGAAATTAACCGTGCGTCCCATTTCAGATGTCCACTCATGTCATGATATCGGTATTATCGGGCGGAGTAATTATTACTATTTTATTAATAATGATAGTTATTTTGTTGGTGATTCTCGAGGGCCCCCCACTACCTATCGTCTCAAGATTTTGGGCCATGTACGCACTGCGGACATTTTCGAGATCAAATACTTAGAGGCTTTAATTAATTATCTTGATGACAAAGGAAGTTCGGAATTGAGGACAATTCCCTTTCAAGGGGGAGGGAATGATACGAAATTGAGTAGTCCAAATAAAGAAAATGAAGCACGGATCAACATAAATGGCCTTACGACACGTCCTGCACATACGACGACATTTTTAGGCGAGAAAACGGACATAAGACGTAAAAAGAATGTCCAACCTGCCGGAAAATGTCCAACCGGCCAGAAAATATCCAGCCTGCCGGAAAAAGTCACGCCTGCCGGAAAATGCCGAGCACTGCTGGCCGGACTCGACCGTGCCGTCCAGAACGGTCGAGTCTTGCTCGTCCGGAATATCCAAGGTCGCTGTCAGCCGAACCCGACCGTGCCAGGAGAAATGGTCGAGTCCTACTCACCCACAACTACCGAAACCCACTACCCAGATGCCCGACCGTGTTCCAGGACACGATCGAGTCCTGCCAAACGTCCTTGTCACGCCGCACGATCGAGTCGCTGCCGGTTCTTGTCGCGCCGCGCCAGTGCCGAGTCCTGCCAAACGTCCTTGTCACGCCGCACGGACGAGTCACTGTCGGACGAGTCGCTGTCGGACGTCTCTGTTGCGCCGCGACCGTGTCAGTCGGACACGGTCGAGTCACTGCCGACCAGATGCGCGCTGCGCCCGTGTCCAGCGACACGCCCCGTGTCCGGCAGCCAGCCAACTTTTTTTTATTGCTGATTTTTGTGTGTTTTGTCTTCTCTTTTCCTTTCTTTACTCTTTTAGGGATTGTGTTCCCATGTTTTGTGATGTATGTTTCTTTTTCTTATTTTATTTGATTTGTTTTGATTATTCAAAGATTTTGTAATCTTTGAATTATTTTCTTTAACTTTTAGGTAGACTTGAGGTTTGCTATATATACCTTGTATAAGCATTGTAAGAGGATATTGTATGATGAATGTTGAAGTATAAGAATACACATTGTGTTTTCTATCCTTGATAAATGATTTTTACCGAAACTTGATTTTTATTCGACGTGTTTTCGAGTATTAATCCGATTGATTCTCAATAGGTCTTGGGAAGAAATCACCTTATCGAGTTATAGGTCTAATTCGATAAACCCTTGTTCTTGATCGTTCAAGTCTTCTTGATCGATATTATCACTTTTTTCCGATATTACTTCCATTTTCCATTTGTTCGAATTTTCATTGCCATATTCGATATTACTCCCACAAAATACATCCAAAAACAACCAAATCGTAAAAAGACTTCCGCTATCATACACTTACGTACACTCCGACCGATACGTATCGGCCTCTCCGGGATAATTCGTATCATAAGCGTTTGGCAGGACTCGACCGTGTCGCCTGGCACGGTCGGGTTGGTCGGACAGCGAGATCTCCTTATCCGGAAGAGTGTGACTCGACCGTGTCGGACGACACGGTCGGGTTCGGCCGATCGATTTCACAGTGCAGGACATCTCGGCACGGGCCGTGCCGGACGACACGGCCGAGTTCGGCCGGCAGTGCTCGGCATTTTCCGGCAGGTGCGATATTTTCCGGCAGACTCGACATTTTCCAGCAGGCGACGACATTTTCCGGCAGGTTGTGTCATTTTCCAGCTTGTGTCCGTTTTCTCGCCAAAAAATGTTGCCATACGTGCATGACGCGTTGTAAGGCCATTTACGTCGATCCTTGCTTCGTTTTCTTTATTCGGACTAGTCAATTCCGTATCATCCCCTCCCCATTTAAAGGGAATTGTCCTCAAATCGGCATTGATCTCATCTCCAAAGGGATAAAAGAAAGTCACCAAACAGATAATAAGCCCAAAAATATCGAACGTTCGAGTGTGGCGCAGAAATTTGAGGTGATAAACGAATGGATATTTCAAAGGGCAACCGACAAAATAACTATCATGATTAACATAAAAATGATAATTATTTTGCGAGGTAAAGCCTTTATCGTCGTGGTTGAACTCACCGGATGCAATTTCAAGAATGAAGAAAATTGCCTCGTAATCGTCTTTCACATCAAAATATTGGAAAGGCTCGTCTTTAGGCTCGGTATCATAAATAGGAACCACTGGATAAATATAGCACTGTTCTTCATCTTTATCAAAAATAGGTGACCCATCATAATCATGGATTTCAGGAAGTATGGTCGTGGGGATGTGGATTATGGTGGATGACTGGTGGTCCATCGTGGCGGCGGTCGTGTGGCATGGTGGTTGTGAGACATGGGAAGCTGGATCTCGATCCGGTACTGCTGTACTAGCGACAATCAGGGCTGCCAAAACTGGGGAAGACGGCGGTGGCGACACAGGTAAATTTTCATCATCCCATTGACAAGAACTGTCAAAAACTCCATCAATGGCGGTAGCCAAGTGAGACCAGAAGAAATCAAATTCCTCCATTTTAGTTCCAGAATCGGTATGGCTAGAGTCAAGAGATAGTTCTTCACAAGAACTCGTTGAATAAATCGCCCAAGGAGATGACCCTGGTCTCCGATACCACTTATGATACGGCCCGAATGATACGAAATTGAGTAGTCCAAATAAAGAAAACGAAGCACGGATCAACATAAATGGCCTTACGACACGTCCTGCACATACGGCGACATTTTTAGGCGAGAAAACGGACATAAGACGTAAAAAGAATGTCTAACCTGCCGGAAAATGTCCAACCGGCCGGAAAATATCCAGCCTGCCGGAAAAAGTCACGCCTGCCAGAAAATGCCGAGCACTGCCGGCCAGACTCGACCGTGTCGTCCGGAACGGTCGAGTCTTGCTCGTCCGGAATATCCAAGGTCGCTGTCAGCCGAACCCGACCATGCCAGGAGACACGGTCGAGTCCTACTCACCCACAACTACCGAAACCCACTGCCCAGACGCCCGATCGTGTTCCAGGACACGATCGAGTCCTGCCAAATGTCCTCGTCACGCCGCACGGTCGAGTTGCTGCTGGTCCTTGTCGCGCCGCGCCAGTGCCGAGTCCTGCCAAACGTCCTTGTCACGCCGCACGGACGAGTCACTGTCGGACGAGTCGGCTCGGGACGTCTCATTGCGCGCGACCGTGTCGATCGGACACGGTCGAGTCATGCCGACGGATCTGTGCGCTGCGCCGTGTCAGCCGACACGCCCGTGTCCGGCGGCCCGGCCAACTTTTTTATTGCTGATTTTTGTGTGTTTTGTCTTCTCTTTTCCTTTCTTTACTCTTTTAGGGATTGTGTTCCCATGTTTTGTGATGTATGTTTCTTTTTCTTATTTTATTTGATTTGTTTTGATTATTCAAAGATTTTGTAATCTTTGAATTATTTTCTTTAACTTTTAGTTAGACTTGAGGTTTGCTATATATAGCTTGTATAAGCATTGTAAGAGGATATTGTATGATGAATGTTGAAGTATAAGAATACACATTGTGTTTTCTATCCTTGGTAAATGATTTTTACCGAAACTTGATTTTTATTCGACGCGTTTTCGAGTATTAATCCGATTGATTCTCAATAGGTCTTGGGAAGAAATCACCTTATCGAGTTATAGGTCTAATTCGATAAACCCTTGTTCTTGATCGTTCAAGTCTTCTTGATCGATATTATCACTTTTTTCGATATTACTTCCATTTTCCATTTGTTCGAATTTTCATTGCCATATTCGATATTACTCCCACAAAATACATCCAAAAACAACCAAATCGTAAAAAGACTTCCGCTATCATACACTTACGTACACTCCGACCGATACGTATCCGCCTCTCCGGGATAATTCGTATCATAAGCGTTTGGCAGGACTCGACCGTGTCGCCTGGCATGGTCGGGTTGGTCGGACAGCGAGATCTCCTTATCCGGAAGAGTGTGACTCGACCGTGTCGGAAGACACGGTCGGGTTCGGCCGACGATCGATTTCACAGTGCAGGACATCTCGGCACGGGCGTGCGGGCGACACTGGCGAGTTCGGCCGGTGCTCGGCATTTTCCGGCCAGTGCGATATTTTCGGCGGACTCGACATTTTCCGTGACGGCGACATTTTCCGGCAGGTTGTGTCATTTTCCGGCTTGTGTCCGTTTTCTCGCCAAAAAATGTTGTCGTACGTGCATGACGTGTTGTAAGGCCATTTACGTCGATCCTTGCTTCGTTTTCTTTATTCGGACTAGTCAATTCTGTATCATCCCATCCCCCTTTAAAGGGAATTGTCCTCAAATCGGCATTGATCTCATCTCCAAAGGGATAAAGGAAAGACACCAAACAGATAATAAGCCCAAAAATATCGGACGTTCGAGTGTGGGGCAGAACTTTGAGGTGATAAACGAATGGATATTTCAAAGGGCAACCGACAAAATAACTATCATGATTAACATAAAAATGATAATTATTTTGCGAGGCAAAGCCTTTATCGTCGTGGTTGAACTCACCGGATGCAATTTCAAGAATGAAGAAAATTGCCTCATAATCGTCTTTCACATCAAAATATTGGAAAGGCTCGTCTTTAGGCTCGGTATCATAAACAGGAACCACTGGATAAATATAGCACTGTTCTTCATCTTTATCAAAAATTGGTGACCCATCATAATCATGGATTTCAGGAAGTATGGTCGTGGGGATGTGGATTATGGTGGATGACTGGTGGTCCATCGTGGCGGCGGTCGTGTGGCATGGTGGTTGTGAGACATGGGAAGCTAGATCTCGATCCGGTACTGCTATACTAGCGACAATCAGTACGCCAAAATGGGAAGACGGCGGTGGCGGCACAGGTAAATTTTCGTCATCCCATTGACAAGAACTGTCAAAAACTCCATCAATGGCGGTAGCCAAGTGAGACCAGAAGAAATCAAATTCCTCCATTTTAGTTCCAGAATCGGTATGGCTAGAGTCAAAAGATAGTTCTTCACAAGAACTCGTTGAATAAATCGCCCAAGGAGATGACCCTGGTCTCCGATACCACTTATGATACGGCCCGAATGATACGAAATTGAGTAGTTTAAATAAAGAAAACGAAGCACGGATCGACATAAATGGCCTTACGACACGTCCTGCACATACGACGACATTTTTAGGCGAGAAAACGGACATAAGACGTAAAAAGAATGTCCAACCTGCCGGAAAATGTCCAACCGGCCGGAAAATATCCGACTGCCGGAAAAGTCACGCCTGCCGAAAATGCCGAGCACTGCCGGCCGGACTCGGCAAGTGTCGTCAGAGCGATCGAGTCTTGCTCGTCCGGAATATCGAGGTCATTTGTCGGTAGAACCCGACCGTGCCAGGAGACACGGTCGAGTCCTACTCACCCACAACTACCGAAATCCACTGCCCAGACGCCCGACCGTGTTGCAGGACACGATCGAGTCCTGCCAAACGTCATTGTCACGCCGCACGGTCGAGTCGCTGCCGGACCTTGTAGCGCCGCGCCCGTGCCGAGTCCTGCCAAACGTCTTTGTCACGCCGCACGGACGAGTCACTATCGTACGAGTCGCTGTCGGACGTCTCTGTTGCGCCGCGACCGTGTCAGTCGGACACGGTCGAGTCACTGCCGACCAGATGCGCGCTGCGCCCGTGTCCAGCGACACGACCTGTGTCCGGCAGCCAGCCAACTTTTTTTTATTGCTGATTTTTGTGTGTTTTGTCTTTTCTTTTCCTTTCTTTACTCTTTTACGGATTGTGTTCCCATGTTTTGTGATGTATGTTTCTTTTTCTTATTTTATTTGATTTGTTTTGATTATTCAAAGATTTTGTAATCTTTGAATTATTTTCTTTAACTTTTAGTTAGACTTGAGGTTTGCTATATATAGCTTGTATAAGCATTGTAAGAGGATATTGTATGATGAATGTTGAAGTATAAGAATACACATTGTGTTTTCTATCCTTGGTAAATGATTTTTACCGAAACTTGATTTTTATTCGACGCGTTTTCGAGTATTAATCCGATTGATTCTTAATAGGTCTTGGGAAGAAATCACCTTATCGAGTTATAGGTCTAATTCGATAAACCCTTGTTCTTGATCGTTCAAGTCTTCTTGATCGATATTATCACTTTTTCCGATATTACTTCCATTTTCCATTTTTCGAATTTTCATTGCCATATTCGATATTACTCCCACAAAATACATCCAAAAACAACCAAATCGTAAAAAGACTTCCGCTATCATACACTTACGTACACTCCGACCGATACGTATCCGCCTCTCCGGGATAATTCGTATCATAAGCATTTGGCAGGACTCGACCGTGTCGCCTGGCACGGTCGGGTTGGTCGGACAGCGAGATCTCCTTATCCGGAAGAGTGTGACTCGATCGTGTCGGATGACACGGTCGGGTTCGGCCGACAGCCAGTTTCACAATTCTGGGACATCTCGGCACGGGCTGTGCCGGACGACACGGCCGAGTTCGGCCGGCAGTGCTCGGCATTTTCCGGCAGGGGCGATATTTTTCGGCAGACTCGACATTTTCCGGCAGGCGACGACATTTTCCGGCAGGTTGTGTCATTTTCCGGCTTGTGTCCGTTTTCTCGCCAAAAAATGTTGTCGTACGTGCATGACGCGTTGTAAGGCCATTTACGTCGATCCTTGCTTCGTTTTGTTTATTCGGACTAGTCAATTCCGTATCATCCCCTCCTCCCCCTTTAAAGGGAATTGTCCTCAAATCGGCATTGATCTCATCTCCAAAGGGATAAAAGAAAGTCACCAAACAGATAATAAGCCCAAAAATATCGGACGTTCGAGTGTGGCACAGAACTTTGAGGTGATAAACGAATGGATATTTTAAAGGGCAACCGACAAAATAACTATCATGATTAACATAAAAATGATAATTATTTTGCGAGGCAAAGCCTTTATCGTCGTGGTTGAACTCACCGGATGCAATTTCAAGAATGAAGAAAATTGCCTCGTAATCGTCTTTCACATCAAAATATTGGAAAGGCTTGTCTTTAGGCTCGATATCATAAACAGGAACCACTGGATAAATATAGCACTGTTCTTCATCTTTATCAAAAATAGGTGACCCATCATAATCATGGATTTCAGGAAGTATGGTCGTGGGGATATGGATTATGGTGGATGACTGGTGGTCCATCGTGGCGGCGGTCGTGTGGCATGGTGGTTGTGAGACATGGGAAGCTGGATCTCGATCCGGTACTGCTGTACTAGCGACAATCAGGGCTGCCAAAACTGGGGAAGACGGCGGTGGCGGCACAGGTAAATTTTCGTCATCCCATTGACAATAACTGTCAAAAACTCCATCAATGGCGGTAGCCAAGTGAGACCAGAAGAAATCAAATTCCTCCATTTTAGTTCCAGAATCGCTATGGCTAGAGTCAAGAGATAGTTCTTCACAAGAACTCGTTGAATAAATCGCCCAAGGAGATGACCCTGGTCTCCGATACCACTTATGATACGGCCCGAATGATACGAAATTGAGTAGTCCAAATAAAGAAAACGAAGCACGGATCGACATAAATGGCCTTACGACACGTCCTGCACATACGACGACATTTTTAGGCGAGAAAACGGACATAAGACGTAAAAAGAATGTCCAACCTGCCGGAAAATGTCCAACCGGCCGGAAAATATCCAGCCTGCCGGAAAAAGTCACGCCTGCCGGAAAATGCCGAGCACTGCCGGCCGGACTCGACCGTGTCGTCCGGAACGATCGAGTCTTGCTCGTCCAGAATATCCAAGGTCGCTGTCAGCCGAACCCGACCGTGCCAGGAGACACGGTCGAGTCCTACTCACCCACAACTACCGAAACCCACTGCCCAGACGCCCGACCGTGTTCCAGGACACGATCGAGTCTTGCCAAACGTCCTTGTCACGCCGCAAGGTCGAGTCGCTGCCGGTCCTTGTCGCGCCGCGCCCGTGCCGAGTCCTGCCAAACGTCCTTGTCACGCCGCACGGACGAAGTCATCGTCGGGACGACTTCGGCGCCGGGCGTCTGCATTGCGCGCCGCGACCATGTCAGTCGGACACAGTCGAGTCACTGCCGACCAGATGCGCGCCGCTCCCGTGTCAAGCGACACGGCCCGTGTCCGGCAGCCAGCCAACTTTTTTTTATTGCTGATTTTTGTGTGTTTTGTCTTCTCTTTTCCTTTCTTTACTCTTTTAGGGATTGTGTTCCCATGTTTTGTGATGTATGTTTCTTTTTCTTATTTTATTTGATTTGTTTTGATTATTCAAAGATTTTGTAATCTTTGAATTATTTTCTTTAACTTTTAGGTAGACTTGAGGTTTGCTATATATAGCTTGTATAAGCATTGTAAGAGGATATTGTATGATGAATGTTGAAGTATAAGAATACACATTGTGTTTTCTATCCTTGGTAAATGATTTTTACCGAAACTTGATTTTTATTCGACGCGTTTTCGAGTATTAATCCGATTGATTCTCAATAGGTCTTGGGAAGAAAGTTTCCGATATTACTTCCATTTTCCATTTGTTCGAATATTCATTGCCATATTCGATATTACTCCCATAAAATACATCCAAAAACAACCAAATCGTAAAAAGACTTCCGCTATCATACACTAACGTACACTCCGACCGATACGTATCCGCCTCTCTGGGATAATTCGTATCATAAGTGGTATCGGAGCCCAGGGTCATCTCCTTGGGCGATTTGTTCAACGAGTTCTTGTGAAGAACTATCTCTTGTCTCTAGCCATACCGATTCTGGAACTAAAATGATGGAATTTGATTTCTTCTGGTCTCACTTGGCTACCGCCATTGATGGAGTTTTTGACAGTTCTTGTCAATGGGATGACGAAAATTTACCTATGCCGCCACCGCCGTCTTCCCCAGTTTTGGCAACCCTGATTGTCGCTAGTACAGCAGTACCGGATCGAGATCCAGCTTCCCATGTCTCACAACCACCATGCCACACGACCGCCGCCACGATGGACCACCAGTCATCCACCATAATCCACATCCCCACGACCATTGATACGAATTACGTATATAAGTGTACGTAAAACGTATAAGATACAACGGAAGATTATCACTGTTTCTACAAGTATCAAAGTAACAACGAAAATAAAAGGTGGTGGCCGAATTTAGATGTTTTCGGCCGTGAGGTAGGATAGTGTATGGATTTGAATGTGTTTTATCGAATTAGACCTATAACTCGATAAAGATAATCTCTCCTCAAGACCTATTAAGAATTGATCAAGTTATAATTCGAGACGCGTCGAAATAATAACCAAGGTTTTGTTGAACTCGTTCAACGTATATTTCAAGAGAAATACAATGTTTTATAAATTTCAAGATATCTTTCAAGGGCTGAAAATGTGGCTTATAAATAGCCATTACAAGATCACACAAAAATCAATTAAAATCAAACAAAGATTAAACAATTCTAACAAGACAACAAAAATCAACACCAAGCTTCCATCCTCCTTGATTTGGTTCGATTTATTGAAGTGTGGAGGGACCCAAAATCTTCTCCATTTGATCTTCTTGTAAGACTTTGAAAAATGTAGACATGAACTTGAAAAATGAAGGCATGGAAAATCTTCATCAATCTTGGACAAAATCTTCACAAATCTTCATCAATTTTCGGCCATAAAAATCACTGCACATTTGAACGGTTCGTGTGGCTTGATATAAGCATAATTGGACCTTGTACCGTTTCACATGATTTATAGATCTTTCTTTTATCTTTCCATGGCCGCTTGAATCACCTAAATCGGACTTCGTATGAGAGAGTTATGATTAAAATACCAAAACTGCTACGAAATAGTCATACGCGCGGGAATTGGTAATTTTGTCCGCTTTTCGCCTTTTTCACTCGGACTAGTAAATTTCGGATCATGACTAGTCAATCTTGAGCAAATCTTCACCAAAGACAAGAAACAAAATAAAATAACTAATCATGTTAGAAGACTTTGGTTTGATTCTTGATGATTATTATTATCATGCTTTGATGACTTTGTTGCAATGTAGGTGACTTATTCAAGGGAGGGGAACCATCGGTTTCAATGCATGAAGAAGGTGGATGAGTGCATGGTTCGTAATTTCTTCATGCATACGTAAAATATGTTCAAGGTTACTTCAAGTCTCGTATTAGTCGTCTCGTCCAAAGAAGTAAGTGCATGTCGTGTAGGTGCATGTGTGTGCATGGCCGTATGCATGGTTGCATGGTCGTCTCGTCGTCTTTCTTCGGTTGGCCATGTCGATCTCGTATCATCCCCTCTTCCTTTAAAGAGATTCGTCCTCGAATCTAAAATCCAAGGACGGTTGGTATTCCGGATAGGGTTGTGCTCCTCCCGGGTTGAAGATGTAATTTTCGTCGGATGTGTTGACGTTTGCTTGGGATTGCATTTTTAAAAGACCAACTGCAAAATAAAAACAAAGCAGCGTATCTAGGTGTCTACCATTTCCCTTAACGGAATCCCCAAAAAAAGATTTGTGGCTTAACGGAATAATTTCCTTTTCCGGCGTCATGTGGGCACAAATCTTGTCCTCATTCCTTTCATCAATGAGTTCGTCTTTTACTATTTTCCAGTCACATGTAGCCACATAGCTTTTACGTTGGTCGGTGTCGGGAACCGGATCAATGAGAACAATTGGATTGGGATCCTCCAATTTTTTAACAATAATAGAAATATCCTCATAGAAATTTTGGGGAACAATCGCCTTGTCCTCAATCTCTTCATCTTCTGTAGCTCGGGAAACGGACGGTTGTGTAGAACTAAAAAGTATACTTGTGAGTTCTTCACTCGTTAACTCGTCCTGATGCTCCAAATCATTTAAAACCGATTTGGTTTCTAAAGTACGAAGAACTAAGTCTGTATCATAATCGGGAGCATCATAAACTACACATTCTTCTTCTCCTTCGTCCTCTATATCAAACTTGAGAATGTCGCCTAGCCTTTCTTGTTCTTCCTCGGCTATTAACTCGTCTCGGGTAGCAAGAGTCGGGCAAACATCTTGCACATGATCAAACCTTTGGCCAATGAAACAACTCACCTCCAGCAAACTCGTCTCATTAGGCAAGTCGAGAGATTTAGAAACCGAGTTGGGGGCTGATGTTGTTACGATTTTGAGAGCCGAACTCGATCCGAAAGGTACGTATCTCTTGCGAAGTTTTCTTTTCAACGACTCCCACGAACGGATCTTGTTTTTTCGAGCACGAGTCCTTTGCTTCTTCTTTAATTCGAACCAAACTGAAGCGCCTTTAACCAACTTGATAATTGCATATCTGCAACGCTTCTCATCGTCAAGACCTTTAAACTCGAACAAGCGATCCATCTTACGTTCCCATTCCAAATAAATTTCGGGGTCGGTACCTCCGATGAACTTCGGAAGTTCGTTCAACTCGAACTCATTAGTATGGCATGGGGAACATAGGCCTTCTCCTCCTCGTCGAGGTTCCGGTAAGTCATGTAAAGCATCACGTAGCTTTACCAAGAATTCGGAGATGGTCATGTCCATCTCTTCTAATAATCAAGAAACTGAGCAGAAAATTTGCTAAGAAATCCGTGAAGAATGAACCAAGAAGATGATCAAAGAATCTGATCTCCACCGTTCAGACTGTAGTTCGATGAGTTGGCTTACCTTCTTCAAAATTTTGTGACGATCCAACGGTCGAATCCACGGGAAACTTTATTTTCTTCCGACTGCGCTAATCTCAACAAAAAAAAATCGTTGAATAAATCGCCCAAGGAGATGACCTTGGGCTCCGATACCACTTATGATACGAATTACGTATATAAGTGTACGTAAAACGTATAAGATACAACGGAAGATTATCACTGTTTCTACAAGTATCAAAGTAACAACGAAAATAAAAGGTGGTGGCCGAATTTAGATGGTTTCGGCCGTGAGGTAGGATAGTGTATGGATTTGAATGTGTTTTATCGAATTAGACCTATAACTCGATAAAGATAATCTCTCCTCAAGACCTATTGAGAATTGATCAAGTTATAATTCGAGACGCGTCGAAATAATAACCAAGGTTTTGTTGAACTCGTTCAACGTATATTTCAAGAGAAATACAATGTTTTATAAATTTCAAGATATCTTTCAAGGGCTGAAAATGTGGCTTATAAATAGCCATTACAAGATCACACAAAAATCAACTAAAATCAAACAAAGATTAAACAATTCTAACAAGACAACAAAAATCAACACCAAGCTTCCATCCTCCTTGATTTGGTTCGATTTATTGAAGTGTGGAGGGACCCAAAATCTTCTCCATTTGATCTTCTTGTAAGACTTTGAAAAATGTAGACATGAACTTGAAAAATGAAGGCATGGAAAATCTTCATCAATCTTGGACAAAATCTTCACAAATCTTCATCAATTTTCGGCCATAAAAATCACTGCACATTTGAACGGTTCGTGTGGCTTGATATAAGCATATTTGGACCTTGTACCGTTTCACATGATTTATAGATCTTTCTTTTATCTTTCCATGGCCGCTTGAATCACCTAAATCGGACTTCGTATGAGAGAGTTATGATTAAAATACCAAAACTGCTACGAAATAGTCATACGCGCGGGAATTGGTAATTTTGTCTGCTTTTCGCCTTTTTCACTCGGACTAGTAAATTTCGGATCATGACTAGTCAATCTTGAGCAAATCTTCACCAAAGACAAGAAACAAAATAAAATAACTAATCATGTTAGAAGACTTTGGTTTGATTCTTGATGATTATTATTATCATGCTTTGATGACTTTGTTGCCATGTAGGTGACTTATTCAAGGGAGGAGAACCATCGGTTTCAATGCATGAAGAAGGTGGATGAGTGCATGGTTCGTAATTTCTTCATGCATACGTAAAATATGTTCAAGGTTACTTCAAGTCTCGTATTAGTCGTCTCGTCCAAAGAAGTAAGTGCATGTCGTGTAGGTGCATGTGTGTGCATGGCCGTATGCATGGTTGCATGGTCGTCTACGTCGTCTTTCTTCGGTTGGCCATGTCGATCTCGTATCAACCATACTTCCTGAAATCCATTATTATGATGGGTCACCTATTTTTGATAAAGATGAAGAACATTGCTATATTTATCCAGTGGTTCCTGTTTATGATACCGAGCCTAAAGACGAGCCTTTCCAATATTTTGATGTGAAAGACGATTACGACGCAATTTTCTTCATTCTTGAAATTGCATCCGGTGAGTTCAACCACGACGATAAAGGCTTTGCCTCGCAAAATAATTATCATTTTTATGTTAATCATGATAGTTATTTTGTCGGTTGCCCTTTGAAATATCCATTCGTTTATTACCTCAAAGTTCTGCGCCACACTCGAACGTCCGATATTTTTGGGCTTATTATCTGTTTGGTGACTTTATTTTATCCCTTTGAAGATGAGATCAATGCCGATTCGAGGACGAATCGCTTTAAAGGGGGAGGGGATGATACGAAATTGAGTAGTCAAAATAAAGAAAACGAAGCATGGATCGACATAAATGGCCTTACGACAAGTCCTTCACATACGACGACATTTTTAGGCGAGAAAACGGACATATGACGTAAAAAGAATGTCCAACCTGCCGGAAAATGTCCAACCTGCCGGAAAATATCCAGCCTGCCGGAAAACGTCACGCCTGCCGGAAAATGTCGAGCACTGCCGGCCGGACTCGACCGTGTCGTCCGGAACGGTCGAGTCTTGCTCGTCCGGAACAGCCAAGGTCGCTGTCAGCCGAACCCGACCGTGCCAGGAGACACGGTCGAGTCCTACTCACCCACAACTACCGGAACCCACTGCCCTGACGCCCGACCATGTTCCAGGACACGATCGAGTCCTGCCAAACGTCCTTGTCGAGCTGCACGGTCGAGTCACTGCCGGTCCTTGTCGCGTCGCGCCCGTGCCGAGTCCTGCCAAACGTCCTTGTCACGCCGCACGGACGAGTCGCTGTCAGACGTCTCTGTTGCGCCGCGACCGTGTCAGTCGGACACGGTCGAGTCATTGCCGACCAGATGCGCGCCGCGCCCGTGTCAAGCGACACGGCCCGTGTCCGGCAGCCAGCCAACTTTTTTTTTGTGCTGATTTTTGTATGTTTTGTCTGCTCTTTTCCTTTCTTTACTCTTTTAGGGATTGTGTTCCCATGTTTTGTGATGTATGTTTCTTTTTCTTATTTTATTTGATTTGTTTTGATTATTCAAAGATTTTGTAATCTTTGAATTATTTTCTTTAACTTTTAGGTAGACTTGAGGTTTGCTATATATAGCTTGTATAAGCATTGTAAGAGGATATTGTATGATGAATGTTGAAGTATAAGAATACACATTGTGTTTTCTATCCTTGGTAAATGATTTTTACTGAAACTTAATTTTTATTCGACGCGCTTTCGAGTATTAATCCGATTGATTCTCAATAGGTCTTGGGAAGAAATCACCTTATCGAGTTATAGGTCTAATTCGATAAACCCTTGTTCTTGATCGTTAAAGTCTTCTTGATCGATATTATCACTTTTTCCGATATTACTTCCATTTTCCATTTGTTCGAATTTTCATTGCCATATTCGATATTACTCCCACAAAATACATCCAAAAACAACCAAATCGTAAAAAGACTTCCGCTATCATACACTTACGTACACTCCGACCGATACGTATCCGCCTCTCCGGGATAATTCGTATCATAAGTGGTATCGGAGCCCAGTGTCATGGGACGGGAGTTCCGAAGCCCGTGCGGCGTCCCAGGTGCCCTCACACCATGGGACCAGCCTATCCCTCATAACATGCCAACTGGTTTCGCCCTGCCATGGGCTCATCAGGAAGATGGCAGTAGCCCCCGACCAGTTGTGCCCTACCAGCAACGATCCCCTTCATAGTCAAGTCCTCGACTAGCGACAAGCTCTCCGGACTAAACCGGGTCGGCATGCCTGACTCGGCCAGACCGATGCATCTGGGCAAACAACGCCTTAATGCTAATGTCGCCCCCTTTACCCCGCTTGTGGCAAGCTAACCAGAAGGCACGCCTCATTTGGATGGTTAACACGGACACGACATATCGGGTCGTTACATCCTCCCCCACTCAAATCACAGCACGTCCTCGTGCTGGGGAAGAATGTTTCTTTCCGCACACTGTATTGCCTCACGCACACAAAACGATCGTGGCCAAACACATACGGCACCATCCCCAGATGGACAGGCTCTTCACTCGCGCACCTCGCGCTAGCCCGCAGTGCGCCACGCACATACCGCATCACCAATCGACATCAACCTTCACCCTACGCGCTTCCTGGCGTTAGTACCTCAGTTGAACGGCATTCCCTCGCCGCTGCATTTTTCCCGCATGTCGAGGTTCCCACAGTGGCCCACGATGATCCACGCTCATACACCCCGGTCACCGAAAGGTGGAGCTACCAAAAGTGCGCAATACAAGTGTGTCCACATTCCGGACCGTCTGATCTCACAAGCCTAGGACCACCTCTCATTCCGACATAGAATCGGTTCATGTTCTCCGCCTAGAAGCCTTGTCAGGAGCCGCACTTTGACCGTGCCCTCTTTGCACCGGCGTTCACTCCCCGCCCTGATCGGTTTCGGCAGAACTTGACCACACCCGAACCATGCCGTACTGAGAGAGGTTTTGGCTCCGATACCATGTGTCACGGGACGGGAGTTCCGAAGCCCGTGCGGCGTCCCAGGTGCCCTCACACCATGGGACCAGCCTATCCCTCATAACATGCCAACTGGTTTCGCCCTGCCATGGTGTCACAGGGCGTTTCCATCTTTATTGGAGTACCCGGGATTGCCCCGGAATTACGAAGGATCATGTTGGATAGTTGCCCTGCGACACGAATAAGGTTGGGGACGTGCGACAGTGGTCGGCGTCCGGAGTGTGTCCGTGCGCGAGTAGGACCTTGTGTCGTGGAGAAGAGGGCTTTAGGAAAAGAGTTTCGTAAAATGCTTGTAATGGGGAGTTCCTTGGAGTGTTGGGAAGATCTCCACCAAGTTTCACAGCTAGACGGTTCCGTTTGAGTAGTGAACGATGCTAAGGATCAAGATGCTGCAGTGCAGTGGCATTGTAGTAGTTTCAGAATATTGCAGAGGCAATTCCTCACTCCTTGAGTATCGGATGGTGCTGAAACTTTGAGGACTTATAGATAATGTCGTAAGCTACTGTACGGTTCAAGCGGATAAGGATTTGGAGTTCGTATGAGGGAGTTACACCCGATGTGCTTCCTCGGCCAATCAATGTCTAGTGCAATTACAAAGGAATATTTGTCTAAGCCTATTATAGGAGGGGACAGTCCTTAGATGGGCAATGGTGGGCAAGCGGCCAGTCTTCCTCGTGTTGTCAAGCACCAAGCGTGCAATCTTCCTAGAGGTAAGGGGGGCCTCTAGGGAGCCAACTCTAAGCATTTGAAGTGTGCGAGGAGTTCCCGAGCGAGTTGGAAATCGTTAGGGCGGCATAAGACCTATGTGGTCTGCGTTGGGCTTAAGGTTGGCATGGAGGCCTAGAGTTTGCTATGCTCCTAAGCGTCGTGCGGCCTAGCAACCCCCTTGCTAGTCAGCCTTAAACTCTCCGAATTTGGCTAAGTATGAAAGTTGGCACAACGAAAGAGAGGCAATGGGTTGAGGGAAAATTACTTCCACTAAGTAACAAAGAGTTTACAAAGTCTCTTACAAATGAATTCCCAAGGATGGCTGCAAATGAGCCCCAACTTTCCTATTTATACTACCTCCTATCTCTAGAATTTTCCTCCACCTCCTCATTTGGAGGCTTCTAGACCCTCCTACACTATTACAAGTTCTGGAGTATTCTATACATTACAAGTCTTTATACAATGTCTAGAAACATCTCCTAAGTCTCTTGACTCATCTAAGAGTCTCTAGCACCTTCCACATATTTCCGGGTACTTCTGGCTTGTTCGATCCGACCCGGCCCGCTCGGCCCGACTCGGCCCATCTGCATGTAACCCCACCCGATCCGGCCCGACCTTCCACACATGCCTTCGGATTAATCTTTGATGTTCTGGACCATCCCGGTCCGTTTCTGGAATGTTCCGAATATAACTTCCTCACAGTGGACTCCTCAGCTTTCCAATGTCCACTGCCCTCACAAGGCTTTATCCCGCTAAGCTTATTATAGGGGGAGGGTGCTCCGTGCATCCCTCGCGCGCACCCCTCGCGGGTGTCCGTCGCTCGTGTCCAAGTCTCGGCCCTCGGATGTGCCTCATCTCGTCATCTTGTCCCGCATAGTCCCGAAGCGGTGTGCCTGTCCGCTGCACGCGTCCGTTCGGTTCCCGGCGTGCCTTGTCTCGCCGCCCAGGTAGTCCCGCATCTGGCCTTGTCCCTCGGTCGGGCACTTTTGCCCGGATGGCCTGCTTGCTCGGCCATACATCCACGCATGCCGCGCCACACGGCTAAGTCCCTCAGTCGGTTGTGCCGCTCCACATGGCCTAGCTGTCCCGAACGTGCCCCGTGCACGTTGATCCGCTGAACCTCGCACCCCTCTGTGCGGGTCTGTCCGAGCACTCTGTCGGTCATTTCTCTTGGGGCGTGACACTCTCCCCCGCCTGTTCCATCGACGTCCTCGTCGACGTGTGCTGCCACTCGGTCCTTCGATGTACCGCATTGATCCCAGACAGTACATCGACATTTCCTCTTCAGTCAACTTCTTCTGAAATCGAAGTGTCGTCATCGCTGCGTAGGGAAGTTGCTCCACCGTCAATGGGATAGTGATGGGTTTGTTCGGACCCTTCACCCATAGTACCTTCACTTGTGGGAAAAAGGCAAAATCGTTCTTCTCCAGGAAGTCCATTCCCAAAATGAGGTCCCGATCATCCATCGTGGTGACCTTGAAGTGCACTCGGCCTTCCCAGTTTCCGAGCACGATTCGCACTCCGTTTGCTGCTCCTGTGACCGGTACTGCTGGTCCGTTGTTGGACTTCATCCAGCCCTTGCATGGTTGCACAAGTAGTCCCAACCTCTTGGCTTCGGCCTCAGTGATATAGTTGTAGTCGGCTCCCGTGTCGACCAAGGCCTTGATGGGTTGGTGGTTGATGGTTCCTTCCACGAACATCAACTTGCTTCCTCGCGGTCCCTCGCTGCCTGCACTGACGACAGAATTAAGTTGTTGAATCGTGCTTACCTGCTGCACGTCCCTCTGATCAATTATTGGCCCCTCGCATTCGGCCATGGCGTTGAGCTTCCCCATTTTCGGACAGTCCTTCATCCGATGGAGCGCCCCTGCGTTCACCCGAGTAATATGGCTTGTCCGCGTCGTGTTGCGGTCTCATCCCGAATCTTCCACGTGATGGTTGGGCTGGTTGTTGTACCGACGTGCGGGTGTCTCCCCCGCCGTTGGCTTGACCCTCAACTCGCGGCTCTTTTCTCTTCTCGAATTCGGCTAGGGACTCGGCCACTTTGATTGCCTCGTTGACAGATTTCACCTCGCGGCTTTGTACTCTGTCCCTGACCCAACTCGGTAGTCCATCCAGGAAGAAAAATAGTCGATCATCCTCGGTCATGTCCGGAATCTGTAGCATGATCGATGTAAAGTCCCGAACATAGTCCCGAATGGTAGTCTTATGCTTGAGCTCGCGGAGTTTCTTCCTTGCCTCATAGCATGTGTTCTCGGGATAGAATTGTGCCTTGAGTTCCGACACGAACTCGTCCCAAGTCCCAATCAGTTGGCAAGTTCCTTTCGTAACACCAGCCTGTCGATGACGCCACCACAGCGCTGCATCGTCGGCAAGATATAGTGCAGCCTGCCGTACTTTGGCCTTCTCGTCCATCAGTCCCAGACCATCAAAGTAAAGTTCCATTCGCCACAGGAACTCCTCGATTGACTTGGCATCTCTCTTGCCAATGAATTCCTTGGGTTTGGGGACCTCAACCCTTGGTCCCTCGAACCTCGCCCCGCCAAATATGTTGTTCCCGCTCGGCCCACCATTCGAGTTGGTGCCCGAGTTGCTTGCCCGACAGATTTTATCACAAAAATCTTCAAAACGTTTTGCACTTACCTCGCAAAACTCAGCATACTGCTTGCGCATCTCCATGATGCTCGCTGCCACATGATCCTCGATCGTTGCTAACTCCTTGCGCAACGAGAGTTGTTCCCTCTTGAAGGTCTCGAGCTGGCCCAACGTGTGCCCTTCCAGTTGGCCAACAGCTTTCTCGAGAGTACCCACGCGTTCCTCCGTGCTCAATTGGGTTTTAGTGATGCGCTGCCCAAGAGCTTCGATGTCGTCCTCGATGTCGGGTAGGCGGTGTGCTAAGGTGAGTATGATCTTTCGGATGCCTTCATCCTCAAGAAGTCGGCTTCGTGCCGGGTTCTCCTCGTGTTGCGGCGGCACCACACCGCGCGCCTTGCTCTTGCCACGCTTGGCTTTCCCTTCAGCTGGAACTTCTCCACGTCCCCGGACCTTGTCAGCCTCTGTGACTCGTCCGTCCTCCACATTGATGCTTGCCTCGATCTGTCCGTCGGCCATGATGCCTGCTGATCGTTAGCGTCGACTCCCACAGTCTTGCACACCTCCTGATACGAAATTGAGTAGTCCAAATAAAGGAGACGAAGCAAGGATCGACGTTAAAGGCCTTACAGCGCGCCGTGCACGTGCGACAACATTTTTAGGCGAGAAAACGGACATAAGACGTAAAAGGAATGTCCAACCTGCCGGAAAATGTCCAACCGGCCGGAAAATATCCAACCTGCCGGAAAATATCTCGCCTACTGGAAAATATCGCACCTGCCGGAAATGGCAGAGCGCCTGCCGACCGCGCCGCGGCCGTGTCACGGGACACGGTCGAGTCCTGCCGACAGCTCACATATTTTATACACTTTTGTGTATTTTTGACTTCTCTTTTCCTTTTTACATATTTTAGGGATTATGTTTTCCCCATTTTGTGATTTTATGTTCCTTGTTTGTATTTTATGTTGATTTGTTTGGATTATTCAAAGATTTTATAATCTTTGAATTATTTTCTTTTTTTGTTTGATTCCTTAGGCTAAGGCTTCACCTCCTATAAGTAGTCTTTGATTATCACTTGTAAGGATATATTGTATTATGAATTTGAATGTGAAAGAATACACTTTGTGTTTCTATCATTGGTAAATGATTTTTACCGAAACTTGATTTTTATTCGACGCGTTTTCGAATATTAATCCGATTGATTCTCAATAGGTCTTGGGAAGAAATCACCTTATCGAGTTATAGGTCTAATTCGATAAACTCTTGTTCTTGATCGTTCAAGTCTTCTTGATCGATATTATCACTTTTTCCGATATTACTTTCATTTTTCCTTTGTTCGAATTTTCATCGTCATATTCGATATCACATCACAAAATACATCCGAAAAACTCCATATTCGTAAAAAGCCTTCCGCTACGATATTCATACAAACACTCCGACCGATACGTATCCGCCTCTCCCCGGAGAATTCGTATCACCTCCTTATGTGGCTAACGATGGCTCTGATAACACTTGTCACGGGCTTAGAGTTTGCTATGCTCCTAAGCGTCGTGCGGCCTAGCAACCCCCTTGCTAGTCAGCCTTAAACTCTCCGAATTTGGCTAAGTATGAAAGTTGGCACAACGAAAGAGAGGCAATGGGTTGAGGGAAAATTACTTCCACTAAGTAACAAAGAGTTTACAAAGTCTCTTACAAATGAATTCCCAAGGATGGCTGCAAATGAGCCCCAACTTTCCTATTTATACTACCTCCTATCTCTAGAATTTTCCTCCACCTCCTCATTTGGAGGCTTCTAGACTCTCCTACACTATTACAAGTTCTGGAGTATTCTATACATTACAAGTCTTTATACAATGTCTAGAAACATCTCCTACATCTCTTGACTCATCTAAGAGTCTCTAGCACCTTCCACATATTTCCGGGCACTTCTGGCTTGTTCGATCCGACCCAGCCCGCTCGGCCCGACTCGGCCCGTCTCCATGTAACCCAACCCGATCCGGCCCGACCTTCCACACATGCCTCCGGATTAATCTTTGATGTTCTGGACCATCCCGGTCCGTTTCTGGAATGTTCCGAGTAAAACTTCCTCACAGTGGACTCCTCAGCTTTCCAATGTCCACTGCCCTCACAAGGCTTTATCCCGCTAAGCCTATTATAGGGGGAGGGTGCTCCGTGCATCCCTCGCGCGCTGCCCGCCCGCGCGCCCAGCGCCTCACGCGCACCCCTCGCGGGTGTCCGTCGCTCGTGTCCGAGTCTCGGCCCTCGGATGTGCCTCATCTCGTCATCTTGTCCCGCATAGTCCCGAAGCGGTGTGCCTGTCCGCTGCACGCGTCCGTTCGGTTCCCGGCGTGCCTTGTCTCGCCGCCCAGGTAGTCCCTCATCTGGCCGAATGGCCTTGTCCCTCGGTCGGGCACTTTGTTGCCCGGATGGCCTGCTTGCTCGGCCATACATCCACGCATGCCGCGCCATACGGCTAAGTCCCTCAGTCGGTTGTGCCGCTCCACACGGCCTAGCTGTCCCGAACGTGCCCCGTGCACGTTGATCCGCTGAACCTCGCACCCCTCTGTGCGGGTCTGTCCGAGCACTCTGTCGGTCATTTCTCTCGGGGCGTGACACTTAGTTGGTCGGAGGCAAAGGAAAGGCGGGTGCCTAGCGTTTTACGCAGCACAATGGACCAGTGCACGATATCTCTAATGTTGGTATTCTATGAAATCTCGTTGATGGTAGCCGGACGGAGACTCAGAAGTCTCCTAGGCGCACGGGTGATTCGTGATCCGCAGCATGAATTCTACGGCCTGAACCTCAGTGAGCCGCACCCCGTGACAAGTGGTATCGGAGCCTGGAATATCGCATCCAGGTTTCAGTTGAGCTTTGTTGAATATCTTGCTTCCCCTTGAGAACCGGATACCAAAATTGTGCCGAATTTTTCTTATTAGCCATTGTAGTGGCATTTCAGCGAAGGGCTTGCAGTGCGTTCTTACGTATTGTGGCAGAGTTGAGAATTAAGTTGGCAGTGGGACTTGAGCGAATGGTAGTACCTCGAGTTGGCTTTGCAATTGGGCGAATGGTAGTACCCTGGTTGTTTGGTTTTTGTCAGTGATGTTCGAAAGCTTTGTTCGGTGCGAGTTGTTGGCATTAGTGATTTTGACGAATGGTAGTACCCGGGTTACGACGTGTTTAATGACTATTTATTCACTGCAAGTACGGTTGGCATTTGGTGGATGTGAGGCGAACATCCTCATCGGTAAATTGCGGACGCGCGAGTAACGGTGTTGGTGCAATCCAATCAGAATCGGTGTTAACCTTTTTGCGGGCTTATTAGACATCTTGATCTCCTAGAAGGAGACATGCCGGTGAGCCGGGTGGTGTGCAGTAGCCACGTCTGCCAAGTTGCAGCCATGTTTGCGTAGCGCCGCATATTGAGAGGTGATTTGGGTTTGAGACCTATTTGTGCGAGAACTTCAGTGCGGAAATCCATCGTAGCACGTTTAGGTGCAAAATTTGGGCTGAATTTTAGTGCGCGCAAGCGTCATAGCACTTAAGGTGCATTGGTTACGTTGGTTACATGAGTTTGAATTGTATTGTTGCCCAAAATATTTATCCGAAGATTAAATACTGCTGGAAGACGGACAACAAACAACAATTTGCGGGAGCACTTCCGAGAGAATATGAATAAACACAAGATTTGCCGGGTTTGTTAGGCCCGGGCTTGAATGCTCTCGCGAGATTTTATTAATACAAATATTCGTGGATACAAGTATTAATGTGAGAAATCTAAATACAATGAGTGTAAAAAGACTCTGTTAATCCGGCTCTTGAGCGAAGCTCGGTGTTCTTCGTCCCTACCGATCGTCTGCTTGATGAGAGAGGCCGAGAGAAGTAAGTACCGAATGATAGCTGTTGCCAAGAGTTGGGGATAGCCAAGTGCTGTGTGAAATCTCGTGGGAATTGAAGTATTTCCGTGTGTTCTCAAGAATTTCGGATCAGTGTGCTGAAATCGCGATAATACAGAGAGTTTAGAGAGTCAGAATCTCGGTCCTTGGACAAGTGCTGGCAGCCTCTTATTTATAGGGGCAGAGGAGCTTTGTTTCCTAGCGGGCGATCGTCTTCCGGCCATTATAATAATGGGGCGATCGTCCTAAAGGTCACATGGGCAGTCTGCCTAAAGTCCAAGGCTACAGCCAGCAGCCAGCTGGGCGGTCCAATGAGGAGCCAGCACGCCTCCGGAGTCACTGTCACATGCGGTCCTACTGACAACTTTCGGCGGGCTTGTCAGTTGGTGGACGGATGCTGACAGGCTGTGGTCAACAATCCGTGAATTGCGGATCTTGTCTCGGCTCTGCACATGGGCTCAGTCCTGAGGTTCGGCCTTTGCCGACTGGATGACTATCGGCATGATGCGGTCGTCTCTAGCCAGTCGTTGAGGGTCGGCATCGACCGGTCACCAAGGGTCGGTCGGCAAGTGCCGAGAGATGATCGTCCGCTAGTCGGTCGCCAGGAGTCGATCGCCAAGTACCAAGAGACGATCGTATTTGATGTCGATCGCTCGGCACCGGGACTTGTCCTGGGACCTTCGGTCGGCCGATTTATCTTGGCTGCTGGGCTAAGGCTTGGTCGCCTGGTCGCTGGTCGCGATTCGCCTTGCCGCTCGCGTGGCTAGGTCGCCCGATCTCCGAGGCGATCGCCGGTCGGAGAGTATAATTCTCGACACAACAATTGCCCCCCAGCTTGCTCCGATGTTGAAGACATGGGGCGAGGTGGTTTTTGCTGGCGATCGTGTAAGATGAGGACGGGCGATCTTGTTGAGCAGACTTTAGATTCGGACTTGGGCTATCATGGTCAATTGGCTAGCTATCTTTCGGTCTTGTACCTGCAAAAAACAACATTGGCCGATCCCTCGTAGAAACTTGGTTGTTTCATCGCTGAGGAACCGTGCACAATCGCGGAGTTCGATGGACCGACCCCATGACCGTGTCTTGGTGCGCGAAGACATTGAGTGTCTCGTGACTCACTTTATTATGAGGGTCCTCTGTTAGGCTGCGCCTCGCCTCATATTTAAACGAAGGGCGTGCGGTCTCGGTCTAGAGGAGTCCTTGCATGGGGCAGCGTCGGATGATTCAACTCCACGCCCACGGCTTGTTAGCTCTGCTTCCACCTCGGCCCACCATGAAGATGGCGAACCTCGACGGTGTACGTTGAGACGGGGGTTGTGGCACGTGTCGCATTGTCCGGGTTCACCATGTTAGATGATGATCATTTGAGGGCAGGCGATCGTGTCCACTGATTAATTTTGGAGAGCTCTCAGACTACGTCGGCCTCGTATTTAAACGAAGGGCGGGCGATCTCGGCCCAAAGGGACCTTGCATGGCCGAAGCAGCCGGTTCCATCGACTACCAGGACCATGGCTTTATGATGTGTGGTGGAGGCGATCTCGTGCCTTAGTCCATTATGTTGGATGGTGAACTGTAGATGGCGATCGTGTCCTCCGGGTTTCTGATGTAACTTGATGATCGGCGATCAGGCTGGAAGACTGGTGATCGTCGCTCGGCTGCCGATCGTATTATTCATAGGTTGATAACGGCGATCGGGCGGGAGATCGTCGTTCGGGCGCCGATCGCGCTGCTCAGAGGCTAAGGAGAAACCTTTGCCTGGCCAGAAAGTCTGCGGCTCTTGCTCGGAAGGTCGCGTAGGTCGTGGGTTGGCTCTTCGTAAGATGCCTGAACATAGGCGAAAAGCCATTGAATCCTGCTAGGACCGTGTGGAGGGCGATCACATCGCTTACGGGCTCGCCGTTGAGGATGATCACGTCTACTCGGTCAATGTAGTCCGAGTCGGACTCTTCTTCTCCCTGCTTGATTTGCATCATGCGAAGGGGAACTTCCGACCGAGCGACCCTGGCGGCGAAGTACCCCGTGAAGACGTGCGCCAGCTGGTTAAAGGAGCCGATGGACCGAGGCGGTAGTGAGGTGTACCACCTGTTGGAGAGGTCGTCCAGCGTCATTGGGAACATTCGGCACCTGGTCGCGTATGATGCCCCACGCCCGGTCATGTAGATGTTGAACTTGCTCAAGTGCATTTCGGGGTCCGATCTACCCTCGTACAAAGGTGTTTGCGGAGGAGCGATCTTGTGCTGCACGGGGGCGAGCTCGATGTAGATCGCGAGCGGCTCGCTCGGCTCGGCGATCGTCTTCTTGGCGCCTGCCCCGGATTCCAGGAGCGCCTTCATGTCGTCGAGTTGACGTTGCATTGTGGCCATCGTCGTGGCTCGGTCGCTTGCGGATCGGCTCTGGGAGCGGGAGCCGAGGCGATCGTGTACCGATTTCCGGACTCCGCTGCTGCCGACCTCGGCTATTTGGCGAGGGGGAGCCAGACGGCTGGGCTGCCTTCTGGGAGTCGGGTAGGCCGAGCTCCTGGTGATGGACTCAAACTCCGTCGTCTCGTAGCTGGGGCCGGACTGCCCCGGTCGCCAAGATGGGTCACTGCCCGGGCGATCGAAGACAGAGGTGCCCCGGCTGGCGAGCGCCTCTCCTTGCGGATGAGTGCCTCCTGGCGATCACTTGGCCAGTAACACCTTGAGCTTCCGCTTGGACTTCCGGCGGACGGCCGAAGGGGTGATAGCGGGAGGCGCGTCGAGAGCACTCCGTCGCTCCTGTAGGACGGCCATGGCCTCTTCGATCTGTTCCTTGGTTCGGAACTGATCGAGCGAGAGGCTTGGGCCGCCGTCCAGGGACGGGATCGAGCGTCTCTGACCGCGGCGACTACCTTCCGCCATCGGCTGTGGCTCGGACTGAGACGGAATGAGGCATCTGGCGGGCTGGCCCGCGGCTTTCTTCGACGCGGAGGCGGAAGACATGATTTCTTGACAGATTTCTTTGAAGCGCAGTGAGTGTCACTTCAAGTATATGCCCCGAGAACAGTGAGTGTTCTTCGGGACGGTAGGAATAAAAATTTGAGGGTTAGATGTGATACGGAATCAATCGTGTCAAATGCAGAAGACAAAGTAAGGATCGACGTAATTGACCTTACAACACGCCATGCACAGATTACTACGTATTTAGGCGGGAAAACAGACATAAGACGTGGAGTCTCTATCTCAGCCGTGTCATATAACACGACCCGTGTCATGCTATGCCGGAAGGTCGACAATCGGTCGGAAAATGTCCAACCTACCGGAAAAATCACCACCTGCCGGAATTGGCCGATCACTGCCGACCGAACTCGGCCGTGTCGTCCGACACGGGCCGTCTTCGTCCGAATTGCCGGGTCATCGCCACAGGACTCGACCGTGTCGTTTGGCACGGCCGAGTCGAACTCTTCCAGATAAGCGAACCGACGCCCAGACGCCCGACCGTGTTCCAGACACGGTCGAGTCAATGCCGGCGCCGCGCGCCGTCTGAGTCACCGTCGGACGAGTCACTATCGGAAGGCCTCTTGGCCGCGACCGCGGCGGTCAGCAGACGGTCGAGTCGTCATCGCGGCCAGATGCGCGCCAGCCGTGCCGATCGGCCGTGTCCGAACCTGCATCAAAGAAATGACCATTATTGCTGATTTTTTTTTTATTTTTGTTGTTTTTCCTTCCCTCACATGTCATGATTAGACTTGCATGTTATGTGGGGTGTCTTATATTCATTTTGTTGTGTGATTCCCCCTCCCCTTGATTTGATTCCCTTGTATTTTATCTTGTTGTTTTGTTTTTCATTTCAAGATCATGTGATCTTGTTTTATTCCTTAGTTGCTAAGAAGACTACCATGCTATAAGTAGTCTTGTTCATGCTTTCATTGTATATGGTATGTTGAAGAAATAAGAATACACTTGTGTTTTCTTGGTGAATGCTTTTCATCGAAACCTTGATTATAATTCGACGTGTTTTCGAGTTTTAATCGAATCAATTCTCAATAGGTCTTGAGGAAAGATTATCTTATCAAACTATAGGTCTAGTTTGATAAATCATTCATATTGTTCTTGTTTATGTAAGCCGAATTGCCCTACTTTCGGTTATATCTTACGAGTGTTACACATATTCGAGTGTTGTGAGGATCAATTATATTTCCGTTGCAATTCATACGAGTTTACGTCCATTTTCATACGTAATTCGTATCATTAGTGGCATCGGAGACCAAGGTTACTTCCTTGGCGAATTTCTCTTGGCGATTTTTTTTTTATCAAAACTATCTTATCATGGATTTTTCCGACGATTTCATGGAGAAACTACATGAGGCACTACACAGCATGCAAGAACCACGTTTTCAAGCAAGAAGAGGAGGATATGATGCACATTCACCGCGTCATGGGGATGAATTTAAAGTTAATGAACTTCCGGAATTTGTCGGAGGTACTAATCCCGAAGTTTACTTGGAGTGGGAGAGGAAGATTGAACGTATGTTCGATTTCAAGCACCTTAACGATGAGAAACGTTGCAAACATGCAATTCTCAAGTTAGGGAAGGGCGCTTCCTTATGGTTCGAGGGTATGAAAACACAACGAGCTCGTGCGGGAAAAGAGAAAATCCGTTCTTGGGATTCTTTGAAGAAAAAACTACGTAAAAGGTATGTCCCGACATCACATCGGTTAACCTTGTACCGAAAAATTGCGGAGTTCGTACAAGGGAAACTAAGTGTGGAAGAATATATCGAAGAATTTGAAGGCTTGGCCTTGATGGGAGAACTGATACGGAATCAATCGTGTCAAATGCAGAAGACAAAGTAAGGATCGACGTAATTGACCTTACAACACGCCATGCACAGATTACTACGTATTTAGGCGGGAAAACGGACATAAGACGTGGAGTCTCGGTCTCAGCGGTGTCATATAACACGGCCCGTGTCATGCTATGCCGGAAGGTCGACAATCGGTCGGAAAATGGACGAACTGACGGAAAAACCACCACCGGCCGGAAAAATCACCACCTGCCGGAATTGGCCGATCACTACCGACCGAACTCGGCTGTGCGTCCGACACGGCCGTGCTGTACTCATTCGGAAATGCCGAAGTCACTGCCCACAGGACTCGACCGTGTCGTCTGGCACGGCCGAGTTGAACTCTTCCGGATAAGCGAGCCGAGGCGCGGGCCGGCCGTGTTCCGTGACACGGTCGAGTCAATGCCGGCGCCGCGCCCGTGCAGTCAGCATCGGACGAGTCACTATCGGAAGGCCTCTTCGCGCCGCGACTGTGTCAAGCGGACACGGTCGAGTCTCTGCCGGCCAGATGCGCGCCGCGGCCGTGCCGATCGGCACGGGCCGTGTCCGACAGACCAGCAAATGACCATTATTGCTGATTTTTTTATTTTTTGTTGTTTTTCCTTCCCTCACATGTCATGATTAGACTTGCATGTTATGTGGGGTGTCTTATATTCATTTTGTTGTGTGATTCCCCCTCCCCTTGATTTGATTCCCTTGTATTTTATCTTGTTGTTTTGTTTTTCATTTCAAGATCATGTGATCTTGTTTTATTCCTTAGTTGCTAAGAAGACTACCCTGCTATAAGTAGTCTTGTTCATGCTTTCATTATGTATTGTATGTTGAAGAAAATAAGAATATACTTGTGTTTTCTTGGTGAATGCTTTTCATCGAAACCTTGATTATAATTCGACGCGTTTTCGAGTTTTAATCGAATCGATTCTCAATAGGTCTTGAGGAAAGATTATCTTATCAAACTATAGGTCTAGTTTGATAAATCATTCATATTGTTCTTGTTTACGTAAGCCGAATTGCCCTACTTTCGGTTATATCTTACGAGTGTTACACATATTCGAGTGTTGTGAGGATCAATTATATTTCCGCTGCATTCCATACGAGTTTACGTCCATTCTCATACGTAATTCGTATCATTAGTGGCATCGGAGCCCAAGGTTACTTCCTTGGCGAATTTCTCTTGGCGATTTTCTTATCAAAACTATCTTATCATGGATTTTCCGACGATTTCATGGAGAAACTACGTGAGGCAATACACAGCATGCAAGAACCACGTTTTCAAGCAAGAAGAGGAGGATATGATGCACATTCACTGCGTCATGTGGATGAATTTAAAGTTAATGAACTTCCGGTATTTGTCGGAGGTACTAATCCCGAAGTTTACTTGGAGTGGGAGAGGAAGATTGAACGTATGTTCGACTTCAAGCACCTTAACGATGAGAAACGTTGCAAATATGCAATTCTCAAGTTAGGGAAGGGCGCTTCCTTATGGTTCGAGGGTATGAAAACACAACGAGCTCGTGCGGGAAAAGAGAAAATCCGTTCTTGGGATTGTGTAAAGAAAAAACTACGTAAAAGGTATGTCCCGACATCACATCGGTTAACCTTGTACCGAAAAATTGCGGAGTTTGTACAAGGGAAACTAAGTGTGGAAGAATATATCGAAGAATTTGAAGGCTTGGCCTTAATGGGAGAACTTGAAGAAAATGAAGAACAAAGAATCTCACGTTTCTTACGTGGTCTAAACCGAAACATTGCAAATACGGTGGAATTATACCCATATGGATATTTTGACACTTTATGCGGACTATGATAAAGATAGAAGCTCAAAACAAAGTGAAGTTTGCCAAAACCGAATTTACATCAAAGTTCGAGGATCCAAGTACCGGTTCAAGTTCAATTACCACAACGATACCGACTCCTATCTCTACTACCGTTTCTAAAACCCCCGGCGTACCGAAGGAAACAAGCCTAACCAAAGTAAGGTGTTTTAAATGCCAAGGATTTGGTCACTATCAAAATACTTGCCCTAACAAACGAGTTGTGACACTAAGAGAAGCCATCACGATCCGAGACGAGTTGCTAGTCGAGGACGAAGGAGAAAGACTAGGTGATTCCAATGTGGAGGAAGACGAGGGAGTTACGAGGCTCCAAACTATGATACAACATTGGTTCTTCGTACTTTACAAGTCAAACCCATTTCAAATGATTCGGAACAACGGGATCAAATTTTTCACACCAAGTGCCAAGTCGGGAACAAATGGTGTAGTGTGATCATCGATGGAGGAAGTTGTACCAACGTAGCGTCAAGGGAGATGGTGACGAAACTCGGACTCATCACTACTACTCACCCAAAACCATACGCATTACATTGGCTCGATGACGGGAGTAAAGTGAAAGTCTCGAAACAAGTACGGGTTGGTTTGACCATGGGTTCGTACGTCGACAACATATTATGCGATGTACTCCCGATGGATGTATGCCATGTACTCTTGGGACGACCATGGCTATTCGATAGAGATGTTTTACATCGAGGAAGAAGTAACGAGTACGAGTTACGGGATAAGGACAAGAGGATCGTGTTCAAACCAATGTCACTTCAATCTATGATCCCTAACCGAGGTGAGAAACCGAATCTAACCATGTTTTCTAGTGAGAGGGAAATTGAACTTGGTACTGAGATTGGCCGGTCAAAAGAAAACGACAACTTTGGGCCAAATTTTTATAACGACGCAATTTCTCGTAATGGACTTATTGTCGTGAATGATTACCAAATTGAGGAAAGTAAATTATTTTGTGATGGGCTATTATTGGAGGAGCCCAACAATATTGAAACGGAGAGTTGGTCAGATTATGACGGACCGCCAGCATTTGATGAGGAACCAGTTGATGAAGGAGAATTCGTAATAAATCCCGTTTTTCCCATTCTTGATGGTGAACCCGATGTGGAATTATCAGTGTTTCCAATTCTGGAGGATGAACCCGATGTGAAATTAACCGTGCGTCCCATTTCAGATGTCCGCTCATGTCATGATATCGGTATTACCGGGCAAAGTAATTATTATTATTTTATTAATAATGATAGTTATTTTATTGGTGATTTTCGAGGGGGCCCCACTACCTATCGTCTCAAGATTTTGGGCCATGTACGCACTGCGGACATTTTCGAGATCAAATACGTAGAGGTTTTAATTGATTATCTTGATGACGAAGGAAGTCCGGAATTGAGGACAATTCCTTTTAAAGAAGGAGGATATGATACGGAATCAATCGTGTCAAATGCAGAAGACAAAGTAAGGATCGACGTAATTGACCTTACAACACGCCATGCACAGATTACTACGTATTTAGGCGGGAAAACGGACATAAGACGTGGAGTCTCGGTCTCAGCCGTGTCATATAACACGGCCCGTGTCATGCTATGCCGGAAGATCGACAATCGGTCGGAAAATGGACGAACTGACGGAAAAACCACCACCGGCCGGAAAAATCACCACCTGCCGGAATTGGCCGATCCGCCGAGCCGAACTCGGCCGTGTCGTCGACACGGCCGTCTTGTACTCGTCCGAAATGCCGAAGTCACGCCACGGGAATCGGCCGTGTCGCCAGCACGTCCGAAGTCGAACTCTTCCGGATAAGCGAGCCATTGCCGGACGCCGACCGTGTTCGAGGACACGGTGAGTCAATCTTAGCGCCGCGCCATACGAATCAGCATCGGACGAGTCACTATCGGAAGGCCTCTTGGCGCCGCGGCCGTGTCAGCGGACACGGTCGAGTCCTGCCGGCAGAGATGCGCGCCGCAGCCCGTGCCCGTCGGCCGCAGGCCGTGTCAAACAGAACGACAAATGACCATTATTGCTAATTTTTTTATTTTTTGTTGTTTTTCCTTCCCTCACATGTCATGATTAGACTTGCATGTTATGTGGGGTGTCTTATATTCATTTTGTTGTGTGATTCCCCCTCCCCTTGATTTGATTCCCTTGTATTTTATCTTGTTGTTTTGTTTTTCATTTCAAGATCATGTGATCTTGTTTTATTCCTTAGTTGCTAAAAAGACTACCATGCTATAAGTAGTCTTGTTCATGCTTTCATTATGTATTGTATGTTGAAGAAAATAAGAATACACTTGTGTTTTCTTGGTGAATGCTTTTCATCGAAACCTTGATTATAATTCGACGCGTTTTCGAGTTTTAATCGAATCGATTCTCAATAGGTCTTGAGGAAAGATTATCTTATCAAACTATAGGTCTAGTTTGATAAATCATTCATATTGTTCTTGTTTACGTAAGCCGAATTGCCCTACTTTCGGTTATATCTTACGAGTGTTACACATATTCGAGTGTTGTGAGGATCAATTATATTTCCGCTGCATTCCATACGAGTTTACGTCCATTCTCATACGTAATTCGTATCAAGAACTTGAAGAAAATGAAGAACAAAGAATGTCACGTTTCTTATGTGGTCTAAACCGAAACATTGCAAATACGGTGGAATTATACCCATACAGAGATTTTGACACTTTATGCGGACTATGCATAAAGATAGAAGCTCAAAACAAAGTGAAGTTTGCCAAAACCGAATTTACATCAAAGTTCGAGGATCCAAGTACCGGTTCAAGTTCAATTACCACAACGATACCGACTCCTATCTCTACTACCGTTTCTAAAACCCCGTGCGCAGAGGAAACAAGCCTAACCAAAGTAAGGTGTTTTAAATGCCAAGGATTCGGTCACTATCAAAATACTTGCCCTAACAAACGAGTTGTGACACTAAGAGAAGCCATCACGATCCGAGACGAGTTGCTAGTCGAGGACGAAGGAGAAAGACTAGGTGATTCCAACGTGGAGGAAGACGAGGGAGAAGAATATGAAACTTACGAGGCTCCAAACTATGATACAACATTGGTTCTTCGTACTTTACAAGTCAAACCCATTTCAAATGATTCAGAACAACGGGATCAAATTTTTCACACCAAGTGTCAAGTCGGGAACAAATGGTGTAGTGTGATCATCGATGGAGGAAGTTGTACCAACGTAGCGTCAAGGGAGATGGTGACGAAACTCGGACTCATCACTACTACTCACCCAAAACCATACGCATTACATTGGCTCGATGACGGGAGTAAAGTGAAAGTCTCGAAACAAGTACGGGTCGGTTTGACCATGGGTTCGTACGTCGACAACATATTATGCGATGTACTCCCGATGGATGCATGCCATGTACTCTTGGGACGACCATGGCTATTCGATAGAGATGTTTTACATCGAGGAAGAAGTAACGAGTACGAGTTACGGGATAAGGACAAGAGGATCGTGTTGAAACCAATGTCACTTCAACCTATGATCCCTAACCGAGGTGAGAAACCGAATCTAACCATGTTTTCTAGTGAGAGGGAAATTAAACTTGGTACTGAGATTGGCCGGTCAAAAGAAAACGACAACTTTGGGCCAAATTTTTATAACAACGCAGTTTCTCGTAATGGACTTATTGTCTTGAATGATTACCAAATTGAGGAAAGTAAATTATTTTGTGATGGGCTATTATTGGAGGAGCCCAACAATATTGAAACGGAGAGTTGGTCAGATTATGACGGACCGCCAGCATTTGATGAGGAACCAGTTGATGAAGAGGAATCCGTAATAAATCCCGTTTTTCCCATTCTTGATGGTAAACCCGATGTGGAATTATCAGTGTTTCCAATTCCAGAGGATGAACCCGATGTGAAATTAACCGTACGTCCCATTTCAGATGTCCGCTCATGTCATGATATCGGTATTACCGGGCAATTATTATTATTTTATTAATAACGATAGTTATTTTATTGGTGATTCTCGAGGGGCCCCCACTACCTATCGTCTCAAGATTTTGGGCCATGTACGCACTGCGGACATTTTCGAGATCAAATACGTAGAGGTTTTAATTAATTATCTTGATGACGAAGGAAGTCCGGAATTGAGGACAATTCCTTTTAAAGAAGGAGGAGATGATACGGATCAAGCGTGTCAAATGCAGAAGACAAAGTAAGGATCGACGTAATTGACCTTACAACACGCCATGCACAGATTACTACGTATTTAGGCGGGAAAACGGACATAAGACGTGGAGTCTCTGTCTCAGCCGTGTCATATAACACGACCCGTGTCATGCTATGCCGGAAGGTCGAAAATCGGTCAGAAAATGTCCAACCTACCGGAAAAATCACCACCTGCCGAAAAAATCACCACCTGCCGGAATTGGTCGATCACTGCCGACCGAACTCGGCCGTGTCGTCCGACACGGCCGTGCTGTACTTGTCCGGAAATGCCGAAGTCACTGCCCACAGGACTCGACCGTGTCATCTGGCACGGCCGAGTCGAACTCTTCCGGATAAGCCAGAACCGACTACCCAGACGCCCGACCGTGTTCCAGGACACGGTCGAGTCAATGCCGAAGCGCCGCGCCGTACCAGTCACTCTCGGACGAGTCACTATCGGAAGGACTCTTCGCGCCGCGACCGTGTCAAGCGGACACGGTCGAGTCACTGCCGGCCAGATGCGCGCCGCGGCCGTGCCGATCGGCACGGGCCGTGTCCAACAGACCAGCAAATGACCATTATTGCTGATTTTTTTTATTTTTGTTGTTTTTCCTTCCCTCACATGTCATGATTAGACTTGCATGTTATGTGGGGTGTCTTATATTCATTTTGTTGTGTGATTCCCCCTCCCCTTGATTTGATTCCCTTGTATTTTATCTTGTTGTTTTGTTTTTCATTTCAAGATCATGTGATCTTGTTTTATTCCTTAGTTGCTAAGAAGACTACCATGCTATAAGTAGTCTTGTTCATGCTTTCATTGTATATGGTATGTTGAAGAAATAAGAATACACTTGTGTTTTCTTGGTGCATGCTTTTCATCGAAACCTTGATTATAATTCGACGCGTTTTCGAGTTTTAATCGAATCAATTCTCAATAGGTCTTGAGGAAAGATTATCTTATCAAACTATAGGTCTAGTTTGATAAATCATTCATATTGTTCTTGTTTATGTAAGCGGAATTGCCCTACTTTCGGTTATATCTTACGAGTGTTACACATATTCGGGTGTTGTGAGGATCAATTATATTTCCGCTGCAATCCATACGAGTTTACGTCCATTTTCATACGTAATTCGTATCAAAATGCCCCTCCCTCTAGCGCCAATTGTTGTTGCCCAAAATATTTATCCGAAGATTAAATACTGCTGGAAGACGGACAACAAACAACAATTTGCGGGAGCACTTCCGAGAGAATATGAATAAACACAAGATTTGCCGGGTTTGTTAGGCCCGGGCTTGAATGCTCTCGCGAGATGTTATTAATACAAATATTCGTGGATACAAGTATTAATGTGAGAAATCTAAATACAATGAGTGTAAAAAGACTCTGTTAATCCGGCTCTTGAGCGAAGCTCGGTGTTCTTCGTCCCTGCCGATCGTCTGCTTGATGAGAGAGGCCGAGAGAAGTAAGTACCGAATGATAGCTGTTGCCAAGAGTTGGGGATAGCCAAGTGCTGTGTGAAATCTCGTGGGAATTGAAGTATTTCCGTGTGTTCTCAAGAGTTTCGGATCAGTGTGCTGAAATCGCGATAATGCAGAGAGTTTAGAGAGTCAGAATCTCGGTCCTTGGACAAGTGCTGGCAGCCTCTTATTTATAGGGGCAGAGGAGCTTTGTTTCCTAGCGGGCGATCGTCTTCTGGCCATTATAATAATGGGGCGATCGTCCTAAAGGTCACATGGGCAGTCTGCCTACAGTCCAAGGCTACATCCGGCAGCCAGCTGGGCGGTCCAATGAGGAGCCAGCACGCGTCCGGAGTCACTGTCACATGCGGCCCTACTGACAACTTTCGGCGGGCTTGTCGGCTGGTGGACGGATGCTGACAGGCTGTGGTCAACGATCCGTAAATTGCGGATCTTGTCTCGGCTCTACACATGGGCTTAGTCCTGAGATTCGGCCTTTGCCGACTGGATGACTATCGGCATGATGCGGTCATCTTTAGCCAGTCGCTGAGGGTCGGCATCGATCGGTCACCAAGGGTCGGTCGGCAAGTGCCGAGAGATGATCGTCCGCTAGTCGGTCGCCAGGAGTCGATCGCCAACTACCGAGAGACGATCGTATTTGATGTCGATTGCTCGGCACCGGGACTTCTCCTGGGACCTTCGGTCGGTCGATTTATCTTGGCTGCTGGGCTAAGGCTTGGTCGCCTGGTCGCTGGTCGGTAGTTCTGCCTTGGCTGCTCCGCAGTGGCTAGGTCGCCCGATCTCCGAGGCGATCGCCGGTCGGAGAGTATAATTCTCGACACAACAAATTGTTATGCGCAAAGCGCTTTCGCACATGAGGTGCAATCGTAACACAGCCACCACGGAAGTTGCAAGAGTGGAGTGTTCAGTCTTCCTGGTTCGAGTCGGACAGATATGAGAATGGGCATGCTCCAAGTGTGGTGTTGCATGTCCCAGCAGTCTATGAGGGACAAGAGATGTGGGTCTGGCCTCCAACATGAGTGGGGGAGGGCCAGACTCTCGAGTCGAAATGGGCTGATTCGAGAATGATGTTCCTTAAGGGGATTCCAAAGCCTAGAGTATGGGCTATGTGGTTGAGGGATTTTCTGAAAGGGACTGAGTTATATGAAGCATTGGGCTCCTTGGTTACCGAAGAGGTGTGTCCATCTAGGACACACATGTGAGCGATTTCGAGATGGCTGTTCTTGGAAGTAATTTGGAAGCCAATAAATGGGAACTATTGGTCTAAGGATTTCTGATGGGAGCAAGCTGAATGAGGTGTACTCGTACAGAGTTCATAATCGTGCGTTGAGCAATAAGGCCAGATGGCCTGGGTTCGTGTCTTCGTCTGAGTCAGAGGACCAGCGAGACCAACCCGCGAGTTTTCGTCACGCCAGGCTGAAGGCCGGTGACGCGGTGTGCCGAGAGTTAGGCATCACCTTCGAGTGGTGGAGGGTGCGTTGATCACGCGCACAGCCTTCAAGCTCCTTGCCGTAGAAGTGCGGTGACCTGAGGGCCGAGAGTAGTGATCTGTGGGTAGCCGTGCAGTACTCTTTCGACTTGTGCTAGAGGGCACTTGTCTTATAGAGTTTCAGATTGGGTTTGGCTCGTCCTTGATAGAATTCGGAATCCATATTATGGGGTATGGTTAGTAAGGATTTTTGATAGGGCAGCGGCGGTGGTTTTTGAGCGGAGCGCAAGGCTCCTTTGGATGGGTTCTTGGTGTTAGTAAGCACTCTTAGAAGTATCATGTACTCCAGACGTTCAGGCAAATCGACCCGGTTTAATTCGGAGAACTTGTCGCTAGTCTCGGACTTGAAAATGAGGGAGTAGCTTGATTTGAGCTGGAGTGGCAATCTAAAACCATCGGTGGATTTTTCGTTATATCGAGGCATGGAGAGAATGATTCCTGCCAAGATATGAGTGGGTGTGCGCCGAAGAGAGGCAACATCCGGGAGGAGATGGAGGTAGAGTGTCGGGTTCGTTGCCCAAGTATTTTCATGATGAGATGGGCAGCGCATGTACATAGAGCAGGTTGTGTGTGCATGCGTTGACGGGGACGTCAACGGATCGAGAGGGGGAGGATGTCACAGGGCGCTTTCCATATTATTTGGAGTACCCGGGATTGCCCCAGAATTACGAAGGAACATGTTGGATAGTTGCCCTACGACACGAATAAGGTTGGGGACGTGCGAAAGTGGTCGGCGTCCGGAGTGTGTCCGTGCACGAGTAGGACCTTGTGTCGTGGAGCAGAGGGCTTTAGGAGAAGAGTTTCGTGAAATTCTTGTAATAGGGAGTTCCTTGGAGTGTTGGGAAGATCTCCACCAAGTTTCACAGCTAGACGGTTCCGTTTGAGTAGCGAACGATGCTAAGGATCAAGATGCTGCAGTGCAGTGGCATTGTAGTAGTTTCAGAATATTGCAGAGGCAATTCCTCACTCCTCGAGTATCGGATGGGGCTGAAACTTTGAGGACTTATAGATAATGTCGTAAGCTACTCTATGGTTCAAGCGGATAAGGATTTGGAGTTCGTATGTGGGAGTTACACCCGATGTGCTTCCTCGGCCAATCAATGTCTAGTGCAATTACAAGGGAATATTTGTCTAAGCCTATTATAGGGGGGACAGTCCTTAGATGGGCAATGGTGGGCAAGCGGCCAGTCTTCCTCATGCTGTTGAGCACCAAGCGTGCAATCTTCCTAGAGGTAAAGGGGGCCTCTAGGGAGCCAACTCTAAGCACTCGAAGTGTGCGAGGAGTTCCCGAGCGAGTTGGAAATCGTTAGGGCGGCGTAGGACCTATGTGGTCTGCGTTGGGCTTAAGGTTGGCATGGAGGCTCTAGTGTGACCGGAGGGATGCCGTCGGCCATATAACACTTCCTCTATGTCGATTGGGCAATCGAGGCACGCATTTAAATCATACGCCTCGTGAGCTTACTCGTAAGCATTAGCTATCGGTTCCGGCTATCTTTGCGGGGATCGTTGGCTTGTACATGTGGTTGCGAGACAACACCACATTGCGGATTGAAGGTAATATGTCGGTATGCGAAGTAGTCCCAAACGTCGTGAGGGGCAAATATCTATTGATGGCATGAATCTAAGCCAAGATCTAAAAGGAAGAAGAAGTCAAAAACGAACAATTCCGAGTTACACACACTCCAGGGGCGATTTTCACACACAAAACAGCTCCCGGCCCGACGGCGCGTGTGGGCGCGTGAGGAATCCCCTCCATCATCGGCCGACGGCCGATTGTTCGTCTCTCCGAGACGAACGTCCCCTCCAAATTTCACTTAATTACGACAACGTTTACCTGTGAAAATCTAGGTTGCAAATTCCGGCTGAAAACTACAATTTCGATGATCTTCGGTTGCATTTTCCGGCCACGTCCGTGGCGCAAACTCTTGGGCACCAACCGGAATAGACTCCTGTTGTAATTCCGGTCATTTCCCCTCTGGTCTCGTCGGCTGAATCGCGGTCTCCGGCCGGCGACGTTTCTTGGTCAACCGTTGACCGCGACCGCGTTTTCTCTTTTTCCGGCGTGCTCCGGCCTCCTCTCGGTAGCGGACCACTTTCATTGGATTCCTCTTGTCAAGCTGCTTCCGTTGCTTGCAATTTCGACCAGGTTCCGGCCACCTCAGATCCCGGCGAGATTTTCCGGCAACCTCAGATTCCGGCGAGATTTTCCGACGGGTATTCCTTAGGGTTCTTGAGAGCCGCTCTCCAGTAGTTTGGTTCCGGCAGTCATGGCCGATGAAGGCCGGTCGCCTCCGGCGAATGGGCAGCCACCGGACTTTGTTCATCCATCGTCGATTCCGACAATGATTTCTACGGAAGTCCTCATGTCATGCTTCCAACATATGATGTCATCTCTTTCCAACATTTCCTATTCGAAGACGCCTTCGGTCTCTCCATCATTCCCGGCTTCGGCGCCGCTCCATAATTCGGCCCCCCAGCTCGGTTCCCTCAAACAAGACGACCCAAGTTTGGGAAAAACTACGGGTCCCTCTCCTTCATCTTTCAAGGAAGCTCTGACAGGTAATCTTTCTAACTCGAGGAAAGATATTCATTTCTCAGATGATATTTATCGTAACTACTGTGATCCGGTGCGCAAAGGGGATTTCATATCTATTTCCTTAGATGAAAAAATTTACTCTGAAAGGGTTAAATACCTTCAAAATTCCTTAAATGGTCGGTTGTTGCAACCGAAAAACTCTAAGCCTTACTCTCTTGATCAACTGAAGGCTGAATTGCAAAATGCTTGGTCTATCTCCACGTCCTGGAAATTAATACCTTTGGGAAAAGGATACTTTAACGTTCAATTTAATAATTCGGAAGATAAAAATCGTGTTTTTAGCAAAACTTCATGGAACTTGGTCTCCGGATATTTTCGTTTATCCACTTGGGTTCCGGATTTCAACCCTTATAAAATTGCTACTTCTAAGGCACAAGTTTGGATCCGAATTTATGAGTTGCCGATTGAATACTGGCACCCTCAACTTATTTTTACAATTGCTAAGACTCTTGGCAACCCTCTGAAAATTGATGAACGTTCTCTGAATGGGGAAGTGGGTCATTTTGTTCGGGTCCTAATTGAAATTGACTTGAAAGACCATGTTCACAACAAAGTCATGGTTGAATGTTCGGGTCATTGCGTTTTCCCTTCTATTGGAGTTTTGCACTCATTGCTCAATCGTTGGTCACTCCAGCGATTCCTGTAGAAGTAAAAAATTGGCTCCGAACTCCAACTCTACGGCTCCTAGCGACCGCCAGAATCGTCAATCCAAATATGTTCGGAAACCATCCCCTACCCCTACTGTTAGGGTCAATAATTCAAACAACAATAATTGCTTCAATGTGCTTGATGTTGAACCAACAGAAGGTGATTCCAATAATGATCACCATCAGCTCGCCTTGACGGTTTTCCAGCCTTCAATAGAGCAAAATGATACCATTGTCCCCACTTCTGAGTTCTCCGCTGAACATGCCAACAATAACATGTTATCCCTTACCACTACGTCTTCCAGTCTGATAATAACAACACGTCAGTGTCTTCCAAGGGCATGATCTTGCCTAACCCTTCTTCATCCTCTCGTCATGAGCAATCGACTGACACGGTTGGGCCCCCTATTGTGTCTGCTGACCATGACAAAGATAAGAGCCATGCCATTGCTGCTAAGGCAGGAAAATCTATTGTTATTTCTCCTATCATTCCCTCAGAAAAACCACAAGCTCCGCTAAAACAAGCTAAAAGGGATGTTAAATTCCCAAAGACTGTGAAATTACTCCCTGCCAACTCCACGACAGCGAAAAATCTTAATTTGGCCGCTTCTAAACCTTGGCGAAATTCTTCTTAGGAAGAGGATCAGCAAAATAATCCGCCTGAAGCACGGATAAATGCCGTTTCTAAATGAATATCCTTTCCTGGAATATCAGGGGGATAAGGAAGCGGGTTGCTAGGGACCAGCTTCGTCACTATATCACGGTTTGTAAGCCGGATATTCTTTGTATCATCGAACCCTTCACTTCTTTTGCTCGTTCCGATCTTTCTCTCTGGCGTTCGGGTGGTCTTTCTCTTCTTCCGAGAATCAGCGAGGGAAGGACCACGACATTTGGGTGCTCGGCTCCCTCAACATATCTAATTGCCAAGTCATCCATGTCTCGATCGGGTTATCATCATGGACATCTCTTTTAATGGATGGGACTTTCGGGCGTCGTTGTTCATGGTGCTCGTAACTATATTGGTCGCAGGAATCTTTGGGAGGATATCCGAGCTTCCTTCACCCTAACCTTTTAGTCTTCGGAGATTTTAATGCCGTCATTGGGGCACATGAGCGTCGCATCTTCATGTTCCCAACGCTACTTCTTGTCGGGAGTTCATCAATTTATTGACGAGGCCTTGCTTGTCGGCATCCCTTTTCTTGGTCATCGGTTTACGGAGGCGGGGTTCATGATGATTATCATGTTGAGACCCGCATTGATCGATTTTTGGCCACCCCGATTTTATCGATCACCGGGTTTCCACAAAATATCATGTTTTCCCTAGGACTGCTCCGATCACCACCCGATCGGCTCACCTCCACTTTGGGTAATACTTCTTTTCCTGCACCTTTCCGTTTTCAACGTATGTGGACTACTGATAATTCATTTATTGATGTTATTCGAAACTCTTGGAATCTTAATTGTGGGAACCGATCTCCTTGGGACTTGGTTTTGTACAAGCTTAAAAGACTGCGTCGTACCCTCAAGCATTGGAATTTTTCGTCTTTTGGTGATATTTTCACTAAAAAAAGTCAGCTTTTGGATCAACTTGGTGACATTCAGTCTCTCATTGATGCGGATGGGTATACCGACGAGCTCTTCTGTCAGGAGGTCGAAACAACTGCGGCCTTGAACGACATCCTTAATAAAGAGAGTCTCTTCTTCCAACAAAGGAGTAGGACTAATTGGCTTAAGGATGGTGATCGGAATACTGCCTTTTTCCATCGGACAGTTAAGATGAGGAATAATCGTCTTCAGCTTTCCTCTCTCCTTATTGACGGTGATCTTTGTCGTGATCCGTCTACCATCTCGAACCACATTGTGAATTTTTATTAGCACCTTTTCGAAGGCCACCCGATTGCTACTAATTGGCCCACTGGTTTCTCTCTTCCTAAGGTTTCTCATCAGCATAACTCCATCCTTACTGTTATTCCCCATTCCGAGGAAATTTGTTCTACAGTTTTCGATATGGAGCCCCACAGTTCCCCTGGGCCTGACGGCTTTACTGGATTATTTTATCAGTTCTCTTGGGAGGTCATTGGTCCCGATATTGTTGCGGCTATTCGGCAATTTTTCATTGAGGGTGATCTTCCGACGGGTCTTAACTCTAGCTTAGTTGCTCTCATTCCTAAAGTCAAAGGGGCCATCTCTATTGAGCAATTCCGGCCTATTGTCTTAAGTAACTTTATCTTCAAGATTATTACTAAAATCCTCACGGCCAGACTTTCTAGTTTTATTCATGAGATCATCAGCCCCCATCAGTTTGGCTTTATTCCGGGTCGGCGTATCCACGATTGTATATCTATTGCTTCGGAATGCGTTAATTGTTTGAATCGCCGCGCGTTCGGCGGTAACATGGCTATTAAAATTGACATTCGTAAAGCTTTTGACACTCTCTCCTGGGAGTTCTTGTTGGATGTTCTTCACAGTTTTGGTTTTCACGACCAGTTTGTTGCTTGGGTTTCCACCATTCTTCACTCAGCGAAGCTTTCTATTCTTATAAATGGTGCTCCTACGGGTTACTTTGCGTGCAGTCAAGGGGTTCGGCAAGGTGATCCCATGTCTCCTCTTTTATTTTGTATTGCTGAGGAGATGCTCGGTCTCATGCTCTCCAATGCGGTTCGGACTACTCTCTTCAAGCCTATTTTTGCGGGCCGTAAGATTGTCTATCCTTCTCACCTTTTTTATGCGGATGATGCTATCGTGTTTGGTCGTGCCTCTACGGATAATGCCAATGCCATATCGAAGATTCTTGATGATTACTCAGCTATCTCGGGCCAGGCTATGAACCGTAATAAATCTAAGGTTTTTCGGTTCTCATGTTCCTATCCACACCAAACGGGTCATTCTGCGCACCCTTGGCATGCACGAGGGATCACTCCCTTTCAATTACCTCGGGGTTCCGTTATTCTGCGGCATACCCCGTCTCATCCATATTGCCCCGGTCGTTGACAAAATTATTAGTAAATTTTCTGCTTGGAAAGGATCCTCTCTCTCGATGGCTGGTCGTATTTGCTTAGTTAACTCTGTCATCATGAGCTCCTCCATTCACTCAATGATGATATATAGTTGGCCGATCAAATTGATAAACAAATTAGATTCGGCGGCTAGAAATTTTATTTGGTCGGGGGACATTAGTCACAAGAACGCATGTACTGTGGCCTGGAGTAGAGTTTGTTCCCCTTTAGAGGAGGGAGGGCTTGGGGTGAGGCATCTTCGTACGATGAATGAATCCTTTTGTTCCGTTTGGCACAGGTTATTCTGCAGAGGATTCCTTTTGTGGTCAATTCCTTCGTCAGAGGTTTCTCGAAGTAATTTGGATACTCGCAAGATTGTTTCTTCCTCTATATTCGGGGTTCGTAATCATATTCCCGTCTTCTTAACACTTCCAGTTGGGTTATTGGTAATGGTCAGAATATTAATTTTTGGTGGGACAACTGGCTGGGTTATATCATTGGTGATCGGTTGGGTATTCCTCAACATCTCAGAAGTACCTTCTCCGACACCATCAGCGATTTTTACTATGACGGACTCGCATCTTACCCTCGATTTCATGGAAAGGTGTCGTGATGTTGCTTTAGATGTCGTCTGTGCCCCCTCTGACTTTGAAGGAAAAGACGAGCGGGTTTGGGCTAAATCGGTGCATGGCAATGTTACCTCTCAAATCGCTTATTGGCACCTTCGCCACAACTTTCCTAAGGTGAGTGGGAAATGGATTTGGCACAGATTAATCCCGTTAAATCGTTCTCTCACGGTGCGGAAGGCTATTCACAACAGTGTCCTGCTTTTGATCTTCTTCGTTTAAGGGGTTTCATTGGTCCTTCGGTTTGCCTTTTCTGTCTCTCCGCCTGTGAATCGATTGACCATATTTTCACCGAGTGTGTTGTTATCCGGCAGTTCTGGGACTATATTGAGCGGGGCTTCTTAAACTCTTTAGAATTGAACGCTGGGTTCGGGCACTTCATCATTCGAGCTATGGATATCAGATTTAGTCAGCAGATCTCTACTCTCTGGAGATTCACTATTATTACTGCCGTCTGGGCTATCTGGCATATTCGCTGTGAGGTTTTATATAATGATGCTAAATTTTCTATCATGTCTCTTCGTTCTATAGTTTGGTCTCTTCTCAGAGAATGTAATAACTATGACATGGGCACCATGGATAACTCTATTTCTGATCTGGTTCGTCTTCGGGCTCTGGGTGTGGCTGGCCACGCGAGACCTCCGCTTTACCCTATTTATGTGAAATGGTATCCCCCCCAATTGGCTGGATGAAAGTTAACACTGATGGGATGGCTAAAGGCTGCCCAGGCTTGGGTGCTATTGGCCTTGTTTATCGGAATCGTCTGGGCCGGGTTTTTGGCACTCTCTCTGCGGCAATTGGTTGCTGTTTTGCCTTCCAAGCTGAGTTGGTCGCGGCTATTCATGCTATCGAGATTGCTTTTTATCATGGTTGGGATTATTTGTGGCTGGAGTCTGACTCTACTTATGTTGTGAGCATTCTCTCGGATCGTAGTTCGGCTGTTCCCTGGATCTACCGCAGTCATTTGAGGCGGATTTGGCGTATTATTGATGGCATGCACTTCAGGGTCTCTCATATCTATAGAGAAGGGAATCTTTGTGGCGATCGGGCTTTCTAAAAGATTGGTTTCTTACGAGTGGTCTAGCGAAGCGCCAGAGCCTCTCCGAGATCTTCTGTTGAGGGATATGTCTCCTATGTATTTTAGCCGACATTAGTTTTCTCGCAGCATAACGCTCGGGTACTCTTTTTCCCTATCGTAGGTTTTTCCCATTGGGTTTTTCTACGATAGGGTTTTAACGAGGCCTGCGGCTGCAACCCCATACATCTGGTATGGGGGTATAGGTCCTTTTATTATGTTTTCATAGATTGCTTTTGCATTTGTATTTTTCTCTCTATTTCTCTTGACTACCCGCTTGTGGGATTAGCTTGAGATTTTATTTTGTTGTCTTGGATGGCCCTCTCTTTGTAACTCTTTTCTGTTTCTCGTTTTTATAATAATATTGACCTTGATGAGTCAAAAAAAGCCAAGATCTAAAAGGTTGTCCGTCTCGGGTGAGGTACTCTCAAGGGCGCCAAGGTACTGCACCTAGGAAGTCCCGAGTGAGTGTCGAGCACGAGGAATTGCACTTCGGGCATGCGAGTGACCCTTAGTGCCGTGTGCCATTGCGGGTTAAGCTTGAAGGGTATGAGATACCGACCCTTAGTTGGTCGGAGGCAAAGGAAAGGCGGGTGCCTAGCGTTTTACGCAGCACAATGGACCAGTGCACGATATCTCTAATGTTGGTATTCTATGAAATTTCGTTGATGGTAGCCGGACGGAGACTTAGAAGTCTCCTAGGCGCACGGGTGATTCGTGATCCGCTGCACGAATTCGACGGCCTGAACCTCAGTGAGCCGCACCCCGTGACACATGGGATCATCAGGGAGACGGCAGTAGCCCCCGACCAGTTGTGCCCTACCAGCAACGATCCCCTTCATATTCAAGTCCTCGACTAGCGACAAGCTCTCCGGACTAAACCGGGTCGGCATGCCTGACTCGGCCAGACCGATGCATCTGGGCAAACAACGCCTTAACGCTAATGTCGCCCCCTTTACCCCGCTTGTGGCAAGCTAACCAGAAGGCACGCCTCATTTGGACGGTCAACACGGACACGACATATCGGGTTGTGACACCAGGGTCATCTCCTTGGGCGATTTGTTCAACGAGTTCTTATGAAGAACTATCTCTTGTCTCTAGCCATACCGATTCTGGAACTAAAATGGAGGAATTTGATTTCTTCTGGTCTCACTTGGCTACCGCCATTGATGTTTTTGACAGTTCTTGTCAATGGGATGACGAAAATTTACCTGTGCCGCCACCGCCGTCTTCCCCAGTTTTGGCAACCCTGATTGTCGCTAGTACAGCAGTACCAGATCGAGATCCAGCTTCCCATGTCTCACAACCACCATGCCACACGACCGCCGCCACGATGGACCACCAGTCATCCACCATAATCCACATCCCCACGACCATACTTCCTGAAATCCATGATTATGATGGGTCACCTATTTTTGATAAAGATGAAGAACAGTGCTATATTTATCCAGTGGTTCCTGTTTATGATACCGAGCCTTAAGACGAGCCTTTCCAATATTTTGATGTGAAAGACGATTACGAGGCAATTTTCTTCATTCTTGAAATTGCATCCGGTGAGTTCAACCACGACGATAAAGGCTTTGCCTCGCAAAATAATTATCATTTTTATGTTAATCATGATAGTTATTTTGTCGGTTGCCCTTTGAAATATCCATTCGTTTATCACCTCAAAGTTCTGCGCCACACTCGAACGTCCGATATTTTTGGGCTTATTATCTGTTTGGTGACTTTCTTTTATCCCTTTGGAGATGAGATCAATGCCGATTCGAGGACGAATCGCTTTAAAGGGGGAGGGGATGATACGAAATTGAGTAGTCCAAATAAAGAAAACGAAGCACGGATCGACATAAATGGCCTTACGACACGTCCTGCACATACGACGACATTTTTAGGCGAGAAAACGGACATATGACGTAAAAAGAATGTCCAACCTGCCGGAAAATGTCCAACCGGCCGGAAAATATCCAGCCTGCCGGAAAAAGTCATGCTTGCCGGAAAATGCCGAGCACTGCCGGCCGGACTCGACCGTGTCGTCCGGAACGGTCGAGTCTTGCTCGTCGAGCGACCCAAGGTCATGTCGGCCCAACCGGCCGTGCGGGAGACACGGTCGAGTCCTACTCGCCCACAACTACGGAACCCATCGCCTGACGCCCGACCGTGTTCCGTGACACGGCCGAGTCTGCAACGTCCTTGTCGCGCCCGCGGTCGAGTCATGCCGGTCCTTGTCGCGCCGCGCGCCGAGTCATCGGGCTTTGTCGACCGCGCCGCGGCCGTGTAACGGGACACGGTCGAGTCCCTGCCGGCAGCCCCATATTTTATACACTTTTTGTGTATTTTTGTCCTCTTTTTCTTTCTTTCCTTATTTGAGGGATTGTGTCTCCCTTTTATTTGATTTGTGTTCCCTTTTTGTATTTTATGTTGATTTTTTTTGATTATTCAAAGATTTTATAATCTTTGAATTGTTTTTTTTTATTGTTATAGGTAGAGTTAGTTTTTTTCCCCTATAAATAGGCTTTGATAAGTCTTGTAAATATAATGTATTATGAATGTTGAAGTATAAGAATACACATTGTGTTTTCTATTCTTGGTGAATGCTTTTCACCGAAACTTGATTTTTATTCGACGCGTTTTCGAATATTAATTCGTAAATGGTCGAGTCACTGCCGACCAGATGCGCGCCGCGCCCGTGTCAAGCGACACGGCCCGTATCCGCCAGCCAGCCAACTTTTTTTTATTGCTGATTTTTGTGTGTTTTGTCTTCTCTTTTCCTTTCTTTACTCTTTTAGGGATTGTGTTCCCATGTTTTGTGATGTATGTTTCTTTTTCTTATTTTATTTGATTTGTTTTGATTATTCAAAGATTTTGTAATCTTTGAATTATTTTCTTTAACTTTTAGGTAGATTTGAGGTTTGCTATATATAGCTTGTATAAGCATTGTAAGAGGATATTGTATGATGAATGTTGAAGTATAAGAATACACATTGTGTTTTCTATCCTTGGTAAATGATTTTTACCGAAACTTAATTTTTATTCGACGCGTTTTTGAGTATTAATCCGATTGATTCTCAATAGGTCTTGAGAAGAAATCACCTTATCGAATTATAGGTCTAATTCGATAAACCCTTGTTCTTAATCGTTCAAGTCTTCTTGATCGATATTATCACTTTTCCCGATATTACTTCCATTTTCCATTTGTTCGAATTTTCATCGTCATATTCGATATTACTCCCACAAAATACATCCAAAAACACCCTAATCGTAAAAAGACTTCCGCTACGACATTCATACGTACACTCCGAACGATACGTATCCACTTCTCCCCGGATAATTCATATCATAAGTGGTATCGGACGACGCAAGTAACGTCGTTGATTTGTATTTCCGAGAAATCGTACGATTGCATGGGGTTCCAAAAACGATTGTTTCGGATCGGGACTCAAAATTCCTTAGTTATTTTTGGAACACCTTGTGGAGAAAGGTGGGAACCAAACTACTTTTTAGCACGTCACATCATCCACAAACGGACGGTCAAACTGAGGTAACCAATCGAACGTTGGGCACTTTACTACGTGGTCTTGTGAACAAGACACAAAAGGATTGGGACTTGAAACTTGCACATGCAGAGTTCGCTTATAATCGTTCTCCTACTCATGCCACGGCACACTCTCCGTTCGAAGTAGTTTACGGACTAAACCCGTATATGCCGTTAGATCTAATTCCATTGCCAAGTGACGAGTTAGTGCACAAGGATGCGGAATCAAAACTGAAATCGATGATGAAATTACACGAGCAAGTACGTAATCGAATCAAGGAAATAAACGAGGCTTACAAAAGAAAGTCCAACAAACAAAGAAGGCCGAGATTGTTCGAAGTTGGTGATTTGGTTTGGTTGCACTTGAGGAAAGAGCGATTTCCAAGTAAACGTAAGAACAAATTAATGCCGCGAGCGGAGGGACCGTTTAAAGTAATCGCGAAAGTGAACGACAACGCTTACAAATTAGAACTTCCGGGAGATTATGGGATTCATGCAACCTTTAATGTTGGGGACCTCTCGTCTTACATCGATGATGACGGAATTTCGGAATTGAGGACAATTCCTTTTAAAGGAGGAGGAGATGATACGGAATCATTTGATATGAACGAAGAAGACGAAGTAAGGATCGATATAAATGACCTTACTACACACCGTGCACGGACTACTATGTATTTAGGCGAGAAAACGGACATAAGACGTGGAGTATCGGTCTCAGCAGCCCGTGTCATGCTATGCCAGAAGGTCGACATCCAACCTGCCGGAAAAATGTTCAATATGCCGGAAAATATCCAACCTGCCGGAAAATTCACTACCTGCCAGAAAAATCACCACCTGCCGGAACTGGCCGAGCACTGCCGACCGGACCCGACCGTGTCGCCCGACACGGCCCGTGCCGCACTCGTCCGGAAATGCCAAAGTCACTGCCCATTGGACTCGACTGTGTTGTCTGGCACGGTCGTGTCGAACTCTTCCGGATAAGCCAAAACCGACTGCCCAGACGACCCGATCGTGTTCCAGGACACGATCGGGCCCACGCCGAACGTCCTTGTCAGCGCCGCGCCCGTGCCGAGTCACTGTCGGATGAGTCCCTGTCGGACGTCCCTGTCACGCCGCGACCGTGTCAAGCGGACACGGTCGAGTCACTGCCGACATCCTTGTCGCGCCGCGGCCGTGTCAAGCGACACGGCCGAGTCCTGCCGGCAGATTTCACTTTTTTTTGTATTTTCTTTTGTGTGTTTGTCTTTGCCTTGTTTTTTACTCATTTTAGGGATTGTGTTTCCCCTAAAATTAGGATTGTTGTTCCTTTTATATTTTATTGTTGATTTGTTTTGATTATTCAAAGATTTTATAAATCTTTGAATTATTTTCTTTTATTATAGGAAGACTTGAAGTCTCCTATATATAGGCTTGTGTTAGCATTGTAAAAGCCATTGTATATTGAAGAAATAAGAATACACTTGTGTTTTCTTGGTGAATGCTTTTCATCGAAACCTTGATTATAATTCGACGCGTTTTCGAGTTTTAATCGAATCGATTCTCAATAGGTCTTGAGGAAAGATTATCTTATCAAACTATAGGTCTAGTTTGATAAATCATTCATATTGTTCTTGTTTACGTAAGCCGAATTTCCCTACTTTCGGTTATATCTTACGAGTGTTACACATATTCGAGTGTTGTGAGGATCAATTATATTTCTGCTGCATTCCATACGAGTTTACGTCCATTTTCATACGTAATTTGTATCATTAGAATGATACGGAATTGACTAGTCCGAATAAAGAAAACGAAGCAAGGATCGACGTAAATGGCCTTACAACGCGTCATGCACGTACGGCAACATTTTTAGGCGAGAAAACGGACACAAGCCGGAAAATGACACAACCTGCCGGAAAATGTCGTCGCCTGCTGGAAAATGTCGAGCCTTCCGGAAAATATCGCACCTGCCGGAAAATGCCGAGCACTGCCGGTCGAAGTCGGCCGTGTCGTCCGGCACGACCCGTGCCGAGATGTCCCAGAATTGTGAACTGACTGTCGGCCGAACTCGACCGTGTCGTCCAACACGTCGAGTCACACTCTTCCGGATAAGGAGATCTCGCTGTCCGACCAACCCGACCGTGCCAGGCGACATGGTCGAGTCCTGCCAAACGTCCTTGTCACGCCGCACGGTCGAGTCACTGCCGGTCCTTGTCGCGCCGCACCCGTGCCTAGTCACTGTCGGATGAGTCACCGCTTGACGAAGTCGCTCGGACGTCTCTGTCGCGCGCCGCGGCCGGGCTTCGGACACGGTCGAGTCACTGCCGACCAGATGCGCGCCGCGCCCGTGTCAAGCGACACGGCCCGTGTCCGGCAGCCAGCCAACTTTTTTTTATTGCTAATTTTTGTGTGTTTTGTCTTCTCTTTTCCTTTCTTTACTCTTTTAAGGATTGTGTTCCCATGTTTTGTGATGTATGTTTCTTTTTCTTATTTTATTTGATTTGTTTTGATTATTCAAAGATTTTTTAATCTTTGAATTATTTTTTTTAACTTTTAGGTAGACTTGATGATATGATCCTCTCCGAAAGATGATCAATTTTGCGGAAGCGATTTGAATGATGTTCGAAATGTAAGTGATGACAAGTAACGTAACCGAGATGGATGAATTTTGGCGGATGAAACGGTCCTTGACCCGACAAAAGTGCAATGGCGAACTCTAGAAAGATAACTAGAACCCAACAATTATACGTTCGACGAACCTTGGAATCAAAGGGAAAAACGACACTTTGGGTGATAAACGAAGTGCTATTTTATATATATCAAAACCGAAACAATAAGTTATCAAACTTATGCAAATACAAAGTATTTTTGAGTCTTTCAAATTGTGTCTTCTCACAAATCCGAAAATGCTCCTTATATAGGTAAAAGAGGAGCCTCTAAGTAATGATTACACCAAAAGAAGAATCTTAGAAAGTTTAAGACTAAAATGAAAAGAATAAAAATGATGATGATGGCCTTGACATGAGGAATGCTTGCAACGGCTAGGAGAGGTGTGATGATGGACAAGATCTTCACTTTTATTTTAAGACCTTGAAAATGCACCAAGACTTTGTAGCAAAAGAAACATCATGTGTAGAAGACTTGTGGAGGGCTGAAATTTTCTTCTTTGTTCTTCTTTATTCCAACGGCTAGTAGCTTTCATTTGGGCCGAAATTCTTCATCCCATAATGATGCCCGGATCGTGTATCTTGATGACATTGATAGGTACTTCGCTTTTGACGTCTGTCTCGATCGGTTTCTTAGCCAATTCTCTTTCCCAAATAATTTGAACTAGACCGTTGATGGAGTCTTTGAATCTTTTAGCTCTTGCCCTTGTGATTGGTCCGAGGGGTACTTGAATCGGTTCCTTTGCATTCTCTAGTGTGTTCGCATCATTCCCCTCCTCTTGAAGAGGATTTGACCTCAAATCCGTTTTGTCACCTGCATCAAAACAGCTTAAGTCAGCCACATTAAAAGTAGCACTGACATTATACTCACCTGGCAAATCCAATTTGTAGGCATTGTCGTTGACGCGCTCCAGGACTTGGAAAGGACCATCTCCCCGCGGAAGTAGCTTAGATCGTCGTTGTTTAGGAAATCTTTCCTTTCGCATATGTAACCAAACCCAATCTCCTGGTTCAAAAATTAGCTTTTGGCGCCCTTTGTTGGCTTGTTTTGCATATTGCTCAGTCCTTCTTTCAATGTTTAAGCGTGTCTGCTCGTGTATTTTCTTGACAAACTCAGCCTTTTTAGCACCATCTAGATTAACAAACTCAGAAATAGGCAAAGGAATTAGATCCAAGGGCGTTAGAGGATTAAAGCCATACACAATTTCAAACGGTGAATATTTAGTAGCCGAATGCACTGATCGATTATAAGCAAATTCAACGTGGGGTAGGCATTCTTCCCATGTTTTAATATTCTTCTTGATAATTGATCTGAGTAGAGTAGATAAGGTTCGATTAACAACTTCAGTTTGTCCGTCCGTCTGGGGATGGCAAGTAGTTGAAAATGAATTTTGTGCCCAATTTTCCCCATAAGGTTTTCCAAAAATAACTTAAGAATTTAGTATCTCTGTCAAACGATTGTTCGAGGCATCCCATGTAACCTTACTATTTCTTTAAAGAATAGATTAGCGACATGTGAAGCATCATCCTTGTGACATGGAATGAAGTGGGCCATTTTTGAAAACCTATCAACTACTACAAAACCGAATCCCTTCCATTTTTACTTCTTGGTAGACCTAAGACAAAATCCATTGACAAATCCACCCAAGGTTCGGTTGAGATAGGTAAAGGAGTATACATTCCATTAGGTAACACTTTTGATTTAGCTTGTTTACATGTTATACAACGATTACAAATTCTTTCGACGTCACGTTTCATACGTGGCCGATAAAAATGTTCATGCGAGAATAGCTAAAGTTTTTGATATACCAAAGTGTCCCATTAAACCACCGCTATGTGCTTCATGCACAAATAATTCTCGCAACGAGCAAGGTGAATACATAATCGATTCCCACGAAACAAATAACCCTCATGTTTGTAGAATTGGTCGTGGGCCATTTGTTCACATGTTTTGTAAACTTGACCGAAATCAAGATCATTGGCATATAATTCTTTAATATGTTCAAACCCGAGTAATTTAGCATCAAGAGTGGAGATAAGTGCATACCTTCGAGAGAGAGCATCTGCGACCACATTTTCTTTACCCTTTTTGTAGCGGATGACATAAGGAAAAGTCTCAATAAATTCTATCCACTTAGCATGTCTTTTGTTGAGGCTATGTTGTCCCTTTAAGTGTTTTAGAGATTCGTGATCCGTATGGATTACGAATCGCTTGCCATAAATAATGTTGCCAAGTTTTCAAAGCTCTGACCAAAGCGTAGAGTTCTTTGTCATATGTAGGATAATTAAGTGTGGGACCACCCAATTTCTCACTAAAGTAAGCTATTGGTTTCCCTTCTTGCATTAGCACGGCTCCTATCCCTGTTCCGGATGCGTCACATTCAATCTCAAAAGACTTAGTGAAATTGGGAAGTGATAAAACCGGGCCTTAGTTAGCTTTTCTTTTAATAATTTAAAGGCCGTTTCTTGCGCTTCTCCCCATTTAAACCCTACGTTCTTCTTTAGTATTTCGGTCATTGGTGCGGCTAGGGCGCTGAAATTAGGCACAAAGCGTCGATAAAAACTAGCGAGTCCGTGAAAACTTCTTACGTCGCCAATATTTTTAGGACTTGTCCATTCTTGAATAGCTTTGACCTTTTCCGTGTCTACTTGAATTCCTTGCGCACTAACAACAAACCCCAAGAATACTAACTTGTCTCGTGCGAAAGTGCATTTACTTAGGTTAGCATACAACTTTTCTTCCTTAAGTATTTCCATTACCGTCAAGATGCTTAACGTGTTCGCCTAAGTTTTTGCTATAGATTAGTATATCATCGAAGTATACCACCACAAATTTTCCTAGGTAAGCACGAAAAATATGGTTCATTAGGCGCATAAAAGTACTAGGAGCGTTTGGGAATCCGAATGGCATGACCATCCATTCATAAAGTCCGTATTTAGTTTTAAACGCGGTTTTCCATTCGTCTCCTTCTTTCATTCGTATTTGGTGATAGCCACTTTTAAGATCGATTTTAGAGAATATGCTAGAACCATGTAATTCATCTAACATGTCGTCTAAACGAGGAATGGGGTGTCGATACTTTACCGTGATGTTGTTGATAGCTCGACAATCAATACACATTCTCCAAGTAGAATCCTTTTTCGGTACGAGCAACACGGGGACGGCACAGGGGCTTAAACTCTCTCGTACATGACCTTTGCTCAGGAGTTCGGTTACTTGCCTCTGAATTTCTTTTGTTTCTTCTGGATTAGCCCGATACGCCGGTCGGTTTGGGATTTGTGCTCCCGGAATGAAGTCTATTTGATGTTCGATACCGCGAATTGGAGGTAATCCGGGTGGGGCCTCATCTGGAAAGATATCTTGGTATTCCTGTAAAAGAGAAGAAACAACATCGGGTAAAGAGCTCTTAAGCTCGTTAGTCGTTAGTAATGTCTCTCTAAACAAGATTACAATTACGGGTTGATGCTCTTTTATTGCCCGTTCTATTTCTCCCGCCTTAGCGTAGAGGCTGATTTTAGAACTTTCATTTTGTTTTCCTTTGATCTCGGCATTCCTTCTTAGATCGTCCGCTTCTTGCATTTTGAGTTGGTCCTTGTAGACTTCTTGCGGTGTTAAAGGGGCAAGGTTAATTTGGCGTTGATTAAAATCGAACGAGTACTTATTAGTATACCCATTGTGCATTACATGCCGATCGAATTGCCAGGGCCGTCCTAGCAACAAATGTCCGGCTTGCATTGGTACGACATCACAGAGTATTTCGTCATGATACTTACCGATCCGAAATGCTACTAAAACTTGTTTAGTGACTTTAGTTTCGCCACTATTATTCAACCATTGTAGTTTGTATGGTTTCGGATGTTTTGTAGTAGGTAGTCCGAGTTTTTCTACCATTATGGTGCTTGCGACATTCGTGCATGACCCTCCGTCTATAATCATGCTACAAACTTTATCCTTTACGTAACATCGTGTATGGAATAGGTTCTCCCGCTGCTCGTTCGTTTCATCCTTCGCTTGTATGCTTAAAGCTCTACGAGCGACTAAGGTGATGTCTGTTGGTAATTCATCCTCAGATCCGTCCTTCGGCTGAACATTGTCCTCATTGTCACTCTCGGACTCAATATCTCCGTTAGGTCGCATGATCATTACCCGTTGATTCGGACAATTATTTGCATAATGTCCTCTTCCATGGCATCGATGGCATTGAATATCACGAGTACGATTAAGATTGGGACTCGGTTGAACTTGCTTTTTTGGTTCATTTGCTTCGGCCGTGGGTTTTGACGTAGAGGGTCCCCCCTCAAATTTCCATGAAGGATTCTTTCCATTCGAAGTATAAGGATTTGGGGTTGCTTTCCAAGTAGAGGTATTAGGAGTAGTTCGAGTGTTACCTCTTCTTTTGAGTTGATTTTCGATTTTGATTGCCATGTGCACCATTTCTTCTACTTCAAAATAAGGATGGAGTTCCACCATGTTTTGTATTTCACGATTTAGTCCTGATAAGAATCTCGCCATGGTAGCCTCTTGGTCTTCTTCAATGTTAGCTCGGATAATCAAAATTTCCATTTCCTTGAAATATTCTTCAACACTTTTAGTACCTTGACGTAGCGTTTGTAAACGGTTGTAGAGTTCTAGATAGTAATAGTTTGGTACAAACCGTTTTCTCATCAATGTCTTCATCTCTTCCCACGTCTCAATAGGAGGCTCACGATATCGTCTTCGGTTGTTCACCATTTGATCCCACCAAATGATGGCATAATCGGTGAACTCAATAGCCGCCATCTTCACTTTCTTTAGGTTCGAGTAGTTATGACATTCGAACATGAGTTCGACTTTCCTTTCCCAATCAAGATATGCTTCGGGGTCACTCTTACCTTGAAATGGAGGGACGTTGAGTTTGATATTGCTCAAGTTTCCATCTTGACGATTATCCTCGTTGGCACTGTAGGTCACAAGTCGTCCAGAAACAAGTCTAGAGGGGGGGGGGGGGTGAATAGACTTGTTTAAACTCTTGAACTCTTTTTCTCGAAGAGTGAGTTTCTTCAGCTGATGATCAAACAAATGACTAGGAGTCGTTTGTTCTTGGATATGTGCGGAAGTCAGCTGATGACGAATATAAATTAACTTAATGAAACACTTTAACAATGGATGCAGCAGTTAGAGTATGATGCAGTAAAACAGTAAATAACACAGGCGGTTATAGTGGTCTCAGAGGTGGGGTAATCCTCTACTAATCCACTTTTCTCCAAACCAGTTGGAGATGAATTCACTATAATTGTCAACCAGTGATAAAGATTACAGTGATTCACTACACACTACAACAGCTTCCAACCAGTGGAATTCCGTGCCGTTGTACACACTTGACTGCCTTGCACCTCTTGATCCTCGATCCTCGGATGCCTTTACAGTCTGCTACTTCAACCAGTGAAGAACCCTTTACTCAAGATTTAAAGACAAGAGTGTTTGTCTTCTCCAACTAAAGAGCTTCCTTGAATATGAACTTTTGGATCTGCTCTTTTTCTCGATGCTATTTGATTGCTTAGGATTGCTTTGTTTGCTTTGATCGCTTAGAGTATATGTTCGCACCGGTGGTTTGCTCAGTTTCAAATCTTCGGGTATATATAGATCACGATCTCTGAGCTTCTTCCTTGTAGCCGTTGCAAATCTTTGAACAAATCCGTCCGTTGGAGAGAGACTTCATTGTTTAATCTTTTTTTAACGTTGCAAGGCTGGATTCCCATTATTTAATTTCATCTTCCGACCGTTGTGATGACTTCTGCATGTGAGCGCCGAATCTTTTGAATATAAAAGGATTAAAGTCTTCACGGTGGGTCAGGATGATTTAAATAAATCATATCTCTTGCGGGAATCACTCCAATTTGTCTCTTCACGTTGCATGTGAGCTTTCCGTAATATTTGACTTTTCAAAGCATGCTGACGTGGACTTGGGGTACTAGGCTGTAGTTGAGTAGACTGATGTGCAGCTTACTTCTCTGCAGGTAGGTCGTCTCGGCTGTATACTGTTTGAGACTTGTCTGATCAGGTGACTTCCCTGAGGTACCTCGGCTGCAGTCTGGTCAAACTACTCTTGACAATTTTTAGTTGACCAGGGCTACTCTGATTGGAGTCGGCTGTACTTCTCTGATAGACTAGACTGTACTTTAGTACTTAGCCGATTTTCAGCCTAACTAACTTTGGCCTACAGAAGACACTCATTTGGTTCTTCTTTACACTTTGCCAATTTTATACTTAACACAATTTGGCCTATGGAAGATACTTATTTGGTTCTTCCTTACATTTTGCCAATAAACATTTGATTTTAAATTAATGACATCATCAAAATCTAACAAGTATTCCTAACAAATTCCCCCTATTTTGATGATGGCAAAACTAAGTAAGAAATCAAATGACCAAGTCTGCACTTAAGTGCGAGACAAAACTGAAAACAGTCTAATATTGAGACAACTGGAAAATTGTCATTCAACAGACTGTTCATAAAATTTTCTGACTTTATCATAGAATTTATACAAGAATGTTTAAGTACAGAAAATAAATTACAGGTAAGAAAATTGGTTAAAATCATCTGCCTCTTCCTCTGCCTCTTCGAACAGGCTGTTTGGCAGGTCTGAATGGTTTGGCTCCAATGGGTCTTACCTTGACTGGAGCAAGGCCATACTTCCTCTTCACCACTAGAGCTGCGAAATCCTGCTCCTGCTGCGATCTGAATTTGTTTTCAAGGCAGACTCGCTTGATTTCCTCCTGTAGTTGTAGTTCATCAAGTTCACCATCCATGCGGATTGGTGCTTCTTCAGCTCTGAATTTAGGGATCATGGGAAAAGCTTTTTGATCTTTTGCATGCTTCTTTAGAACAGCCCAGAGCTTAGGATGAACTGCTTCCATCCAGTTTATGAAAATCTCCTGTGGGGAGAGTTTGTCATCTTGAAGTAGTTCCCAGACATAAAAATCTCTGATGAACTTCTTCCTAGCAGCTCCCCATATTTCAATAGCTTCAAGTGGGCAGAAATCTTCAACATACCATAGCTCCAGACCTTCCCACTCAAGAGTAGGTTCGAAGCCGCCTCTGGTCCTTCTGCGCTTCCCTTCAGGCTGGTCAGCCTTGTCTTCTGAATCTACAGGTTCCTTCCTCTTCAAGCTAGAGGGTCCTTCAAGCTGGGGGACATCCTGCTTTTTCTTACTTCTGAATTCTCTTCCTTCCCCCTGAATCCTCTCTTCCCCCTTTTTGCCAGCATCAATGAGGGTTATCAATTGTTGCTCCATGCGGCTCATCCAATCAGACATGCCAAAAGGCATTCTGTTGTTTGTAGGAGGAGGGGGCTGAGGGATCTGTCTCTGCAGTAAGGTGTCGATCTTGGCATTAATGGTTTGAAGGTCAGGAGTGACCTATGTTGATAGCAGCTCCCCAATGGTGTCTCTGACAATTTGCTTGATCAGCTCAGTCATGGTAGGTGATAACTGAGCTGATGGGGAGTGTTCTCCTGATCCTTCAGCAATGGAGCCACTAGACTGCAGGCTCCTGGCTGCAGCAGGTAAGTCAGATAGAGTCTTCTCCGGGGTCCCTGACCTGGAGTCCTCTGCCAGCTCAGCGTCTAGGCTGGTGTACCGGGGAGGTACAACAACCCTGTCTGCAGCTTCGTTGGTAGGCTCTGGCTCCTTCTCTGGCTCCTTTTCTCTTTCTTCTTCTTTCCCTTCTTCTTCTTCAGATTTCTCTTGTTCTTTCTCCTCATCTTTTTCTCTCTCTTCTCCAGATTTCTCTTTCTCCTCATCTTCTTCTTTTTCTTCTCCAGCCGCCACACCAGCTCCTCCTTCACCTCCATCATCATGATCATCATCATCATCCTTAGCATCATCTTTTTCCTTCTCTCCTTCATCATCATCATCATCCTCCTTATTTTCTTCTTCTTTTTCTTGCTCCACTTCTTCTCCTTCTTCTTCATCTTCTTCATCTTCCACTTCTTCTGTTTTTTCAATTTCCTCTGTCTCCTTTTCAACTGGTATGTTTTCTTCTTGTTCTTCTTTTGCTCCTTCATCCTCCTCAACCAAATTGATAATTTCATTCTCTTCATCAACTTCTTCTATCCTAATCTCCTTTTCTACTTTCTCCTCTTCCTCTTCTCCAAAAGTACCATCAAAAATACTTAGCATTATAGAGTGGATAAAATGGTCCATGTTTGTCTCAAAATGTGACATAAACCAGTTATCCTGGAGGAGTAAAGCCAAATCTGACTCTTTGCAAAAATTAGTCAGAACATCCTCCGTGGCTTGGGGGTATTCCCAACCACTAGTTTCAACAAAAATTTGAAAATTTGTAAAGGACATGGTTTTAAGAGTTTTCCACTCTTTAAAAATATTTACGAAGGAATGTTTTTCTGCTTGTGGCTTGACAAGCTGAAGTTGTTCTATGGAAAGATTAAAAGTGTTATTTTCCAAAAGATTGAATGAGTAGTCTGCTTCAGGGATAGATATAACAAGACCTGCTTCCTCTTCTTCGGTCATGTATACTGGAGGAGTAATGACAGGTACAATTCTTGTTTCGGTGTGCAGTGCAAGTCTGGTGAGCTGAGATCAACTGATGGATCGTATCTTTGCTCAGCCTCTCCTTCATCGAACTGCAGCTTCCTTGGCCTCTTTGGAGAGGGTTCGTGATGACCGCAGTTGGAAGGTCCTTCGGGCCTGGTCCTCTCTTGAAACGGATGGCGATTGAGTATCATCGGACTCATGCTCGGACTCATTGCAGCTCCGACCTCACCGCAGTTGGTCCGAGTCGATAGATCGTATCTTGGGCAAAAGCTTGAGTCCGTAAATCCTTCAATATCCGGGCCGCCTCCCTGACTCAACCTTTTTCTTATCATGGTCCATATGACCTAACCTCTTGTTTGGGTGGAAAGGGTCAATGTTTCCCTTGGCCACTCCAGTCTGCTCCAAGAACCAACTAAGATGCGTTCCGAACGCCAACTTAGTCTTGAACTTCTTCTCTCCCTCGAGCCATTCGACCTTGTTCACCTCGCGAACAAGTTGCCTAAAAATATAATCGGCCCAATCAACTTCCTCTCGCTGAATTAACGCACCCAACACCATGAATTTTGAGGATGATAGTTGGTCATAGCTTCCTGCCATTCCCATGACTATCTTATTTGTGATGTCCAAAGCGACTCGATAAACTCTTTTCAACTCATTTCTCTTAGCCGTAAACTTCAACTTCTCAGGGACATTTTCGAGCTTAATCGTCTTCCACGTTTCGGCGGGTGATTGTTTGAGCGCTTCGACCGCCAAACCGCGATGTTGCATCGCGAATACAGAGCGAATCTTCTCTGTATCTATGGTGACTGGTACTCCACCGACTGTGCTCTGAATCCCGTGCTGAATCAGGTAAGCGTTGCGGTAAAATTCAACCACATCTTCTTTGAACAAGTGTTGAGGGTTGATTTCGAGAAACGGGTAGATTCCGTTCAGTTTCATCGCCCGGATTAAGTCGAGCATATCAAAGTCCTCTAGATTCGCTTCCAGTAATCCTTCGAAATCGACGACCATGGAGAAGATGACCTGGTCCTTCATCGCCTTCAAGTTTGCTCCGTCAAAAGATGCCATTTCTGCAAAAAGATTTTAGGATTTAGTGTGTATTTTTCTCTGTGAGTTTTAGGGTTTCTGAAAGCGTAAAGAGGAAAGTGAAAGGGTTTTCTTCCTTATAAAGAAGATGAAGTGACGTTTGGATTAGTTTATTATAAGTTTAAACGGTGGTACGCCTTTTCATATTCTTTTGAATTTCAAATTTGAATCGGTGGCCCCATTTAAAATTTGACGGTTGATTCTGATTGGCCACCGTAGAGGTTAATTAAATAGGCGTGTGACGCGTGTATTTAAAATTGCCACTTGGCTTGTAAAATGTATTTTTAAATGCTATTTCTTAAGCCAAAATAATATTATAAATATGGCAGATAAAAATTAAAATTAGAGATCAGTTTAGAGAACTTAGCTGGTCTGATTCGTTGACTGTTGACCGCTCTGCTACAGGTGAGTTTGACCTCTCGCCTGGTGTTCTGTACAGCTAAGTTGCTTCGACTGGCCTTCGTCTTCTCGCCTGCATCAGCTTAGGCTGATTCTGGGGGGGTTTGTCCTTCCTTCAACTTGCTTCAGAACTAGATTCCCAATCTAGTAATCCAAGGTCTCTGCTCAGCTCTAGGAATCTTTCTTCCGCGGGGTTTGGTGAAGATGTCGGCTATTTGGTAGTCTCAGGCCGACTCTTTCAACTCTAACCCTTTTGTTAAGCACGTGGTCTCGAATGAAATGGTGCTTAACGTCAATGTGCTTTGTCCTTGAGTGCAAAACCGGATTGTTGGTTATTGCAATAGCACTATTGTTGTCACACCATATAGGAACTTTGGCAATAATATTGTAGTCCCTTAATTGTTGTCCGATCCATAGGATCTGCACAATGCCTACTGCAGCCTAGGTATTCGACTCAGAGTGGAGATAGAGTTAGAAACTCGCTTCTTGCTAAACCAGATATCACCTGGTTCCTAGGAATTGACACGTTCCACTAGTGCTCTTCCTATTGATTTTGCATCCGGCGAAATCCGCATCTGAGTACCCTGATAGCTCGAAGTTGTCATCTTTGGGGTACCATAGTCCAACATTAATGGTAGACTTTAGGTACTTGATTATTCTCTTGGCTGCATCTAGGTGTGATTGCTTCGGCTTGGACTGGAATCTTGCACACACTCCAACTGCATATGATATGTCCGGCACGCTGCGCTAGGTACGTAAGAGATCCGATGAGTCCTCTCGAGTGGGTTGAGTCTACCGATATTCCCGCCTGCCTCGCATCCGGTGAGTACTTGTGCTCATTGGAATTCTTGCGGGTTTGGCTGATTCCATTCCATATCTCTTGATGAGATCTCGGGTATACTTTGCCTGGTTGATGAAAATTCCCTTTTCCATCTGCTTAACTTGTAATCCGAGAAAGAAGTTAAGCTTTCCCATCATACTCATCTCGAATTCTCCTTGCATGAGGTTGGAGAATTTCTCACATAGTTCTGGATTGGTTGACCCGAATATGATGTCATCCACATAAATCAACTATTAGAATGTGGCCTTCGTGCTCCACTCTAAATAGGGTCTTGTCCACTTTTCCTTTGCAAAATCCATTTTTCTCAAGAAACACAGACAGTGTTTCATACCATGCTCTCGGTGCTTGCTTGAGTCCATACAGAGCTTTCAACAGCTTATAGACTTTGTCTCCTTTGACAAAACCTGGGGGTTGCTCTACATAGACTTCTTCTTCTAGAATTCCATTCAGAAACGCACTTTTCACATCCATTTGGTAGACTTCAAAATCCTTGAATGCAGCATATGCGAGGAATAGTCTGATGGCTTCTAATCTTGCAACAGGTGCATAAGTTTCATCAAAATCTATTCCCTCACATTGTGCATATCCTTTTGCTACGAGTCTGGCTTTATTCCTAACAACAGCTCCGTCTTCATCACTTTTGTTTTTATACACCCATTTGGTGCCAATAACTTTCTTGTGATTAGGTCTGTCTGTTAGTTCCCAAACTTTGTTTCTCTCCATCTGCTCCAATTCCTCTTGCATGGCATTAATCCATGAATAATCTTCCAAGGCTTGTTCTCAGCCTTGGGTTCAATTTGCGACATGAAACATGAGAACATCGCCATTCCTGCTGGTAGAGTTGACTGTCTTGTCTTGACTCCATCAGTCAACTTTCCGATTATTTGCTGAATTGGATGATCCTTGAGCCATTTGGGGATCTCGTCCTCTTCTGGGTTTGTTCCCCCTGTTGGATTGCTCTGGTGGTTGTCTGCATCTGCTGGATTCTGGTCTGCAACTGGATCAGCTACCGCCTTGTCATCTGCAGCTTGGTTCTGAACTGCAGATGAGTCTTTGTCAGCTCCGGCTGGGTCTTCTTCAGCAGCAACTGGATCAGATAGGTTTGGTGATCCTGTCTGATCTGCAGTTGGGTCTTCATCAGCTGCAGTTGGGTCATCAGGCTGATCTGCAGGTGAGTCCACCATTCCAGTGTCATGTACAATGACTTCTTCAAGGGTTGCTGACTTGAGCTTGTTCTCAATTTGCTCAAGTTGTTTCCTGTACTCAACAGTAGATTCATCAAAAACAACATGGGGTGTTTCCTCCACAACTAAGGTTCTTTTGTTGAAAACTCTATATGCCTTGCTTCTTTGGGAATATCCCATAAATAGACCATCATCGCTTTAGCATCAAAGGCATTTAGTGTGTTTTACCGTTGTTGTGGATGAAACACTTACAACCAAAAACATGAAAGTAAGCAAGAGGAGTTCTATTATTCCAAACCTCATAGGGAGTTTTGCCATGTCTCCCTACTATCATACTCCTGCTCAGGTGTGGCAGGTGTGTTGTGACTTCAGCCCGTAACCTGGGTAGGTCCGCTTCTGCAATCATGGACCTTGCTGCTTCCTTCAGGGTTCTGTTCCTTCTTTCAGCAACACCATTCTGTTGGGGCGTCCTGGCTGCAGAGAGCTCATGCTGGATCCCATTCTGATCGCTGAAATCAGTTATCGCCTTGTTGAGAAACTCTCCTCCTCTGTCTGATCTGATCTTGATTATGGAGAGGGATTTCTCATTCTGGATCCTTCTCAGCAGCTCAGGTAACTTGGTCAAGGTTTCACTTTTCTTGAATAGAAAAATGATCCAAGTGTACCTTGAATAGTCATCTACAATCACAAGAGCATGCTTTCTGCCGCTCAAAGTCCTTGGCTTGATAGGACCAAATAGATCCATGTGGAGTAGATCTAAGATCCTTGTTGTGAGCGTTGTGGGCTGCACTGGCTTGAACGACGCCTTGGTCTGCTTTCCCTTCTGACATGCATCACAGAGTGCTTCCTTCTTGAATGCTTCATTTGGAAGTCCTCTGACCAGCTTCTGAGAGCTAATCTTGTTGATGGCTTTGAAGTTCAGGTGACATAGTCTTTTGTGCCACAGCCATCCATTCTCAGCTACAGTCTTGGATAGAAAACAGGAGTTAGGTGTTCCTGTGTTCCAATCAATCATGTATACATCTCTTCTCCGGAAACCTTGTAGCTTTATCTCTCCAGATAAGATGTCTATCACCATACACTTCAAGATGGTGAAGACTACTAGATTCTTCTCGTCGCAGAACTGGCTTATGCTCAGGAGGTTGTATTTGAGACCTTTGACATAATGGACTTTGGATATTACAATGTTTCCTCGGTGCAGCTCTCCAAAGCCTTTTGTTTGTCCTCTAGAGCTATCTCCAAAAGTTACATCGGGACCTCTTTCTTTGATATATTTGGTCAGCATCTTCTTGTTCCCGGTCATGTGCCTTGAGCATCCAGAGTCTACAAACCACTCTTCACCTCCAAAATTTGAGCTTGAGGAGATGTGGTTGTAGTCCTTCCACCTTTTCTGCAATTAAACAAGCAGAGATTTAGGTACCCAAATTTGTGTGGGTCCTTTGGGGTTAGTGGGTTTCCTGGAGAATTGATTTCTCCTTGGATTATAGGAATTGTTATTATTATTATAACCCTTATACGGTGCCTGTGGTCGAGGTCTAAATCTCCTGGTTGGATTGTATACCGGATATTCCTCAAAATAGTGTGGGCCATTTCTAAATCTAGGCTGAGACCATTTGTTAAACCTTTGTGGTGTCCACACTTGTTCGTTTTGGTAATTTGGATAACCTTGAGGTTTCCATCTGCCCCTCCCATTATGAAATCTATTGTTAGGGAGTTGTTGGTAATAGTGGGCATGTTGTCTAGGCTGCTGCTTTTGCACATCGCCTAGTCGCTGTCTAGGTGGTCAGCAGTATAACCCGATTGCACCTAGACGTTTGACTTGGCCTCGCTTTTGAAAATTAGTTTATACGCAGGCTCAGCAGTCGAGACCATTGTTTCTCCCTTGATGAAAGTGGTTTTAGAACTAGAGGGAGTGTGGGGATCATATCCAAGGCCTGATCTGGAATATAATGGCCTCTTGTTAGTACACAATTCGTCCAGAGTTAACGACGCTTTCAGGGAGGTTATTTCCTGTGCCTGAGTTTTATTTATCTGTGCCAGCTTAGTGAACTCAGCTTTGGCATGAGCAAGTGCAGCTGACTTTTCTTTAAGTAAAATATTTAGCCGGTCTATCTCAGCTGTATTGGCACTTGCCTGGTTTTTAAAATCAGCTGTATTTGTCTCAGTCTTATTTAAATCTAGACTGAGTTTTTCAAAATCATTCTTCAGCTGCCTATTCTCATCTTGCAGCTTAGTCTTCTCTGCTGATACAGCTTGATGTGCAGATTTAAGTGTTTCAAAATCTTTGAACAACTGATTTACCGATTCATGTAAATCCATATCTTGCGACATGGCTGAGCTATTATTAGAACCGGTAGGTTTAGAGGTTACCTCTTCATCAGCCAAGTTTGCCATCAGGCAATCATATTCCTCGTCGTCATCAGAAAAGAAACCGCCGCTTGATTCGACACGCTCCTGGTCTTCTCCGATGAGAGCTTTTCTTCTGTCTTCCTTTCTGGCCACCTCCTTTTTGGTTTCATCCTTTTTGAGCTCGGGACAATCCATTTGGATGTGTCCTATCTTGTGGCAGTTGTAACATTCAACTTCAGACTTCCAAATTTTCCGGTTTCTTGGATTCTCCTTGTAGTTTTTCTTATACTTGGAGTAGTTCTTCCTGAAGATACTGAATCTTTGCATAATGAAAGCCATTTCCTCCTCAAAGTCTAGCGGATTTGGAGGTTTCACATCAGACAGACTCTTAGCAGGGGACTCGGCTGCAAATGCGATTCCCTTCTCTGCAGGCTCAGTTGAGGATGAGCTTGGAAGCTCGAACTCATAAGCCTTTAGATCAGAGAACAGCTCCTGAATCTTTATCTTATTCAGGTCTTTGGACTCTCTCATAGCTACAGCCTTCATGCTCCATTCGGGATTGAGCGATCTGAGGACCTTGAGTGCCATTTCCCTGTTGCCATATGTTTTGCCCAGGGAGTTGATTTCATTGATAATTTCGGTGAACCTTGTGTCCACTTGGTCTATTGATTCACCATTCTTCATTTTAAAGTTGTCAAACTTTTGGATAGCTATTGACAACTTGTTCTCCTTGATCAGCTCCGTTCCTTCACACATTAGAGCTAATGTGTCCCATATCTCTTTGGCATTCTTACAATTTTTGATCTTGACCATTGTGGATTTGTCAAGAGTTTGGTATAGCACATCTCTGGCCCTGTTGTCAAGATTGGCCAGCTTTCTCTCTTCGGGGGTCAGCTCCGTTCTCTTCTTAGGAATCTTTTCGGGCATCCCAGCTGCGATCTCCTCGGGTGTGTTGTCTTTCTCGAAAATGAATGGACCATCTTCAATGATGCACCACATGTCGTCATGGATTGAAGATAAGTGTGCCTGCATTCTTATCTTCCAGAGATCATACTCGTCAACAGAAAAGACAGGTAGTCTAGAGTGCATGTGTTCCATTATAACGTGAGAGATAAGATATATCTAGTAGATCCGTTCGTGAAAAAATATGAACCAACCTCTCTCGATACCACTTGTAGGTCACAAGTCGTCCGTAAACAAGTCTAGAGGGGGTGAATAGACTTGTTTAAACTCTTGAACTCTTTTTCTCGAAGAGTGAGTTTTTTCAGCTGATGATCAAACAAATGACTAGGAGTCGTTTGTTCTTGGATATGTGCGGAAGTCAGCTGATGACGAATATAAATTAACTTAATGAAACACTTTAACAATGGATGCAAAGAAGGTTAGAGTATGATGCGAGAAACAAGAATAACACAAAGCGGTTATAGTGGTCTCGAGGTGGGGTAATCCTCTACTAATCCACTTTTCTCCAAACCAGTTGGAGATGAATTCACTATAATTGTCAACCAAAGGATAAAGATTACGGTGATTCACTACACACTACAACACTTCCAACCGGTGGAATTCCGTGCCGTTGTACACACTTGATCGCCTTGCACCTCTTGATCCTCGATCCTCGGATGCCTTTACTGATGCTACTTCAACCAGTGAAGTACCCTTTACTCAAGATTTAAAGACAAGAGTGTTTGTCTTCTCCAACTAAAGAGCTTCCTTGAATATGAACTTTTGGATCTGCTCTTTTTCTCGATGCTATTTGATTGCTTAGGATTGCTTTGTTTGCTTTGATCGCTTAGAGTATATGTTCGCACCGGTGGTTTGCCTGGCCAAATCTTCGGGTATATATAGATCACGATCTCTGAGCTTCTTCCTTGTAGCCGTTGCAAATCTTTGAACAAATCCGTCCGTTGGAGAGAGACTTCATTGTTTAATCTTTTCTGAACGTTGCAAGGCTGGATTCCCATTATTTCATTTCATCTTCCGACCGTTGTGATGACTTCTGCATGTGAGCGCCGAATCTTTTGAATATAAAAGGATTAAAGTCTTCACGGTGGGTCAGGATGATTTAAATAAATCATATCTCTTGCGGGAATCACTCCAATTTGTCTCTTCACGTTGCATGTGAGCTTTCCGTAATATTTGACTTTTCAAAGCATGCTGACGTGGACTTGGGGTACTAGGCTGTAGTTGAGTAGACTGATGTGCAGCTTACTTCTCTGCAGGTAGGTCGTCTCGGCTGTATACTGTTTGAGACTTGTCTGATCAGGTGACTTCCCTGAGGTACCTCGGCTGCAGTCTGGTCAAACTACTCTTGACAATTTTTAGTTGACTGTGGCTACTCGATTGAGTCATTGTACTTCTCTGATAGACTAGACTGTACTTTAGTACTTAGCCGATTTTCAGCCTAACTAACTTTGGCCTACAGAAGACACTCATTTGGTTCTTCTTTACACTTTGCCAATTTTATACTTAACACAATTTGGCCTATGGAAGATACTTATTTGGTTCTTCCTTACATTTTGCCAATAAACATTTGATTTTAAATTAATGACATCATCAAAATCTAACAAGTATTCCTAACAGGCACCTCGTCGATGTCTTATTGGGTTTCTTTCGAAGTCCTCTTCATCCGAGTACTCATCATTGACTTGCAAGGTACGCCTTGGGAGAAATGTTCGTCTGGCTTGAGGATTCTCTATTTGTTCCATGCGTGCATGCATAGGTTCAAGTTGAGCTTTAAGTTTAGTATCAAACATTTGCTCTATTTGCTTCATCATAGTTGCCATGTCGAACTTTTGGGAATTTTCTTCGACTTCGGTCATGATGTTCACGTGATTAAGAGGTGGTATGAGAGTAAGGTATGGTCGAAATATTATGAAGATAGGAAGGCTAAGAACTCGTGTATATGGTACGATAAATTTTGGTAATAGGGTGAAGGAAGGTAAGGAAGATAGTAAAGGTGAAGGTATGATATATATATATATATATATATATATATGAAGTTGATATAGGATGATATAGTATGGTAGAGATGACGATAGATGAAATGAATCAAACCGTGTGTATGGATGGTGATGAAAACCGAATGGTGAAGATGATGTTGGAACGGCTCCAAGTCTCCGATGCCAAATGATATGATCCTCTCCGAAAGATGATCAATTTTGCGGAAGCGATTTGAATGATGTTCGAAATGTAAGTGATGACAAGTAACGTAACCGAGATGGATGAATTTTGGCGGATGAAACGGTCCTTGACCCGACAAAAGTGCAATGGCGAACTCTAGAAAGATAACTAGAACCCAACAATTATACGTTCGACGAACCTTGGAATCAAAGGAAAACGACACTTCGGGTGATAAACGAAGTGCTATTTTATATATATCAAAACCGAAACAATAAGTTATCAAACTTATGCAAATACAAAGTATTTTTGAGTCTTTCAAATTGTGTCTTCTCACAAATCCGAAAATGCTCCTTATATAGGTAAAAGAGGAGCCTCTAAGTAATGATTACACCAAAAGAAGAATCTTAGAAAGTTTAAGACTAAAATGAAAAGAATAAAAATGATGATGATGGCCTTGACATGAGGAATGCTTGCAACGGCTAGGAGAGGTGTGATGATGGACAAGATCTTCACTTTTATTTTAAGACCTTGAAAATGCACCAAGACTTTGTAGCAAAAGAAACATCATGTGTAGAAGACTTGTGGAGGGCTGAAATTTTCTTCTTTGTTCTTCTTTATTCCAACGGCTAGTAGCTTTCATTTGGGCCGAAATTCTTCATCCCATAATGATGCCCGGATCGTGTATCTTGATGACATTGATAGGTACTTCGCTTTTGACGTCTATCTCGATCGGTTTCTTAGCCAATTCTCTTTCCCAAATAATTTGAACTAGACCGTTGATGGAGTCTTTGAATCTTTTAGCTCTTGCCCTTGTGATTGGTCCGAGGGGTACTTGAATCGGTTCCTTTGCATTCTCTAGTGTGTTCGCATCACTTGAGGTTTGCTATATATTGCTTGTATAAGCATTGTAAGAGGATATTGTATGATGAATGTTGAAGTATAAGAATACACATTGTGTTTTCTATCCTTGGTAAATGATTTTTACCGAAACTTGATTTTTATTCGACGCGTTTTCGAGTATTAATCCGATTGATTCTCAATAGGTCTCGAGAAGAAATCACCTTATCGAATTATAGGTCTAATTCGATAAACCCTTGTTCTTAATCGTTCAAGTCTTCTTGATCGATATTATCACTTTTCCCGATATTACTTCCATTTTCCATTTGTTCGAATTTTCATCGTCATATTCGATATTACTCCCACAAAATACATCCAAAAACACCCTAATCGTAAAAAGACTTCCGCTACGACATTCATACGTACACTCCGAACAATACATATCCACTTCTCCCCGGATAATTCGTATCATAAGCGGTGAGTTCAACCACGATGATAAAGGCTTTGCCTCGCAAAATAATTATCATTTTTATGTTAATCATGATAGTTATTTTGTCGGTTGCCCTTTGAAATATCCATTCATTTATCACCTCCAAGTTCTGCGCCACACTCGAACGTCCGATATTTTTGGGCTTATTATCTGTTTGGTGACTTTCTTTTATCCCTTTGGAGATGAGATCAATGCCGATTCGAGGACGAATCGCTTTAAAGGGGGAGGGAATGATACGAAATTGAGTAGTCCAAATAAAGAAAACGAAGCACGGATCGACATAAATGGCCTTACGACACGTCCTGCACATACGACGACATTTTTAGGCGAGAAAACGGACATAAGACGTAAAAAGAATGTCCAACTCGCTGAAAATATCCACTGCCGGAAAAGTTACGCTGCGGAAGATGCCGAGCACGCGCCGGACTCGACTGCTGTCCGGAACGGTCGAGTCATGCTCGTCCGGAATAGCCAAGGTCGCTGTCATCCGAACCCGACCGTGCCAGGAGACACGGTCGAGTCCTACTCGCCCACAACTACCGAAACCCACTGCCCAGACGCCCGACCGTGTCCAGGACACGATCGAGTCCACGCCGAACGTCCCTATCGCGCCGAGTCACTGTCGGACGAGTCACTGTCGGACGTCCCTGTCGCGCCGCGACCGTGTCAAGCGGACACGGTCGAGTCACTGCCGACGTCCTTGTCAGCGCCGCGCCCGTGTCGAGTCCCTGCCGGCGCCTGTCGACCGCGCCGCGGCCGTGTCACGGGACACGGTCGAGTCCCTGCCGGCAGTGTAATATCCGTGTTTTCTATTTTCGGTAATTTCTATTTTTGGTGTATGTTCGTTTCGGACAACTCGCTTAGCACTGTTTTGGAATTCTGAATCTATTTTGTTCTTGGAGTTTTCCGTCTGGTCGAGTTTCGAGGATGTTTTTGCATAATTTCATTTTGAATTATACCTTGCCGCATGTGCGTTCGATTCTCGTAAAACTTGTTCGTTTACGTTGTTTCTCGACTCGTATAAGTTTGTATGGTTGAGTTGGTCGTGTTGGAACTTTCGGTTTGTTAATCCGACGTCGTATCGTGAATTCCGGATGTTTGGGGTCATTTTTATAATTCTGATTTATTTTGGGCATTCTGGTTGTTATTCGTTTATCCTGACCTCCGGACTGTCGGAGCCACGTGTGATTATGGCAATCATCCCATCAGTAGGAAATCTTCGTATACTCGTTAAGTATCTATTCTATCCGGTTGTCGTTGAGCTTTATTTTCTCACAACTGATGTTCAGAGGAGTTACGGCCGTAAACCCTCATGTTACGGCCGTAATGTTCGAGAGATACGGCCGTAAGTCCTTCACCGTACGGCCGTAAGCGGCTTCGTTTTTTCCTCGCATGAGACTCCGTAGCAACTTACGGGCGTATAATGTACCGATTACGGCCGTAAGAAATGTTACGGCCGTATCTGTTAGATCATACGGCCGTAAGTGCGCTTTCGTCGGTTTGCCCGCACCTATCCGTAGAACTTGTTACGGCCGTAAATGCATGTAATTACGGCCGTAATATCCACTAGTTACGGCCGTATGAATGAGGTGTTACGGCCGTAACACCGGTTTATAAACCGGCAGAGTCATTTTTTCCGTCATTTTCTCATTCCTCTTCTCTTCTTCGCGACAGGCGACTTCCAAGGCAAGGGTTCGTCGATTTTCACCCCAACACCGGTTGGAAAGTATAACTTAGCATCATATCATCACCACAACACCAAATCATCTATTGCTCGGCTTGAATCAAGGTATTATCCCCTAGAACCCTAGTATGAATTTGGAGAGGGTTTGGTGGTGATCTTGTCTTTAATCCGATTTAACCGATGTTGTTGTTAGATTTCGATAGTATACTCGTGATTCTTGGTTCCCTTGTTATTGGATGGGATGAAATCCCGCTATTACACCGTTGACCAATTTCAACTCCCTATGCCCTTTTGATGTTCGATGAATTGTCCCAACGGGTAGAACTAGGACGAATTTCTTCGTATTCGTATTGTTGAGATTGGTTGTATATCATTTTGTGTTAGGGACGAGTTTGGGAAGATTGTTCGGATCGGAACCTTTCCTTTCGCCGTTTTCTTCGCGTCGTGTCATCCAAGGCAAGTACATGTATTACATTCCGTTACGTGCATATGATTTTGATGCGAATGATGTAAATGGTGTTATTGAACGAATGTGATTGTTTCTCTTCCACCTAGGGATGGCGTGTGGCCTCGGGGCCGATACTAATGGGTACGGCCATGGAAATGGACTAGGGTGCGTGTGTTGATGTTCTTCCACCGGGACGGTTCGACGGGACCTCTGGGGCCGATACTAATGGGTACGGCCGCGGAAGTGGTTTCTCACCGGGACGGTCCGACGGGACCTCTGGGGACCGATACTAATGGGTACGGTCGCGAGTCACCAAGCGTGGATAATTGTGATGTGGAAAACTTGTTAATATACTGTTTTGGTGTTAATGTGATATTCCGGAATTTGACTTTCAAAAATGATTTTTCTAACGATTTATTTGCGTTGAATCGTGTATGTATATAACGTTGTGTAATTATGTACTTGCACTAGCTATTCGAATGCTAACCCCTTAAATGGGGGAAATGCGTCTTATGCATTTCAGGTACTGGTCGAGCTGAGGAGCTGGCACGGGATGCGCATGCGAAGGATGGGTTGGCATGATGATGTGGCTCGAGTCTGCATTTTTCTATTTTGTCATTGCATGTGTTGAGTACTGGAGATAGATTGTTTATTCTTAAACATGGTTTAAGTCCCCTGCGTGGGCAACGATTTGGTATTTAACTTATGTCTCATGTACTCCGTTAAAATGTTTTGGCCGAGGCCACAGCCTTATTTATTTTTTTGATGCATCTTTTGGGTTATCATTGTGGTTCATGTGTCGTGAGTTAGCCTGGTAGACCTCACGAGGGTTCTACGGCGTGTAATGTCCCATTTGTGAATTGGGATGTTACAATTATGGTATCAGAGCCTAGGTTTTGAATACCTAGGTGAAATTTGGGTCTCACTGCATCATTAGAGTCGGTTGTTGAGCCTAATATCATCGTGCTACCGCCCTTTTGTGCGACCCGTGGTCGTAAGTCTCCTCGAACTCTTATATCTCTCGTAATTCGTTTTCTTACTGCTCGGAATCGTGACTTGTGTTACCAACTTTGTGAATTGTCTGATCTTGTTCTTTTCTTATTTTCCTTCGATGTTGAGAGGTCGTGGTAGACCGGCTAGGGACGCGGCCGAGGCCGTGGTCGTGGTGCCGATAATGAGGAGGGCTCACTTTCCCGATCCTCTCGCGGACTCGGCCTCTCACTCGGTGCCGTCGGGTAATAATGCCGACGCTGGCTACCGTCAGACACGGCCAGCTTGGTAGCCCAACTTACTCGAGATAGCTCGGTGGTGGACGCTGTAATCCGCCCCGACACCGGAGGAGGAGGCTAGTAAGTGGCTTCGACGGTGACTAAGATGCACCCACCTCGTTTCTCCGGATCTTCCGACTCTGTTGGGAGAATTGGCTCTTCGGTTGTCCAGACCTTTGATGCCGTAGCTTGTCCCGAAGACAGAGGGTACATATTGCCCAGTACCTCCTGGATAAGGAAGGCTGCGGAATGGTGGGAGGCCGTTGCACCCGAGACCGTCGGGCCACTTGGGATGAGTTCGGGGCTGCTATGGAGGCGAATATTGTCCGCCGCTACCAAGGAGCGCAGACTGTGGAGTTCTTCACCGCTACACCTCGGGATGTGCCTATTTCTCGTGCCATCATTTCTTACAATCAGCTTGGGTTTCGTGAGGGACCAAGTGAGAACGGAGGCCGATAAAATCCGTTACTTCAATATGCGCATGAAGCCGCATATTAGACAGAGTATGGCGCCGCTCATGTGTGCCACTTTGAAGGAATACCAAGATCGCGCTCGCGATCGAGATGGTCATCCCTAATCGAGTCGGTTTCGGAAGCTAAGAAGCGTAAGACTACCGGTGGGTTCTCGGCCGGAAAAGGTGGTCGGGCCGAGGTCTCGTTCGCTCCTACACCCGGGAGGAGGCCGTTTCATCGGGCCGGTGGATCTTAGGGTAACTGCTCACCCAGTCTGTTGCACCTAGTGGGAGAGTCTGTTTTAATTGCAATCGGCCCGAGCACGTTGTGAAGGATTGCCCACTTCCGTTAGTTACTTGCTTCACTTGCGATGCAGACGGCATCGAGCGGCTCATTGTGAGAGGGCCACCAGTGGCCGCTAGATTTACGACTACCACCGCCGATCGTAGGATCACGGTTCACCGGCTACTCATGTTCCGCACGGTTCGAGTCGTGGTAGAGGTCGGAGTCAGGATCGCCAGCGGCCGAGTTCGGGCTCAATCCATCCCCGATTATATCGATGAGGCACACGGAGGAGGCAGACATTCCGGTGGCGTCAGTACCACTAAGATCCTTTCTCATCCAGTTTCGGTGCTTTTGATTCGGGTGCGACCCATTCCTTTATAGCTTCGGATTGTGTGAGTCGTATTGGTTTTGACTGCTTGTTTGAGTGTGAGCCGTTTGTAGTGGGTACGCCCAGCGGGGATCGTATGGTTGGGGACCGGGAAGTTAGGGATTGCCCAGTGAGGATCGGGAGCCGGTATTGGCCCTCGAATCTCATTGTTATAGACCTTAAGGGTGAGGATTTGATCCTCGGGGACGATTGGTTGGATCGTCATGGTGCTATCATGAACTATCGGACTCGTACCATCACGATAGTTGCCGAGGACGGCACCGAGCATACTCTCGTCGGCTGTAAGCCTGGTAGATCGGGGAGTGTGATTAGCGCCTTGAAGGCGATGAAACTTTTAAACCAAGGTTGTGTTGGCTACTGGTGTTTCGCTCTGCAGGCGGAAGATGGTGGGGTTGACATACCGTCGATTCCAGTCGTTAGCGAGTATTCCGATGTATTTCCGGATGACTTGCCGGGATTACCACCACAACGAGAGGTGGAGTTTCCTATTGACCTTGAGCCGAATGCGGCCCCTATTTCTCGAGCACCGCATATGGCACCGTCGGAGATGCTAGAGTTGAAGAATCAGTTGGGAGAGTTGTTAGATAAGGGGTATATTCGACCGAGCGCATCGCCTTGGGGTGCGCCTGTACTTTTTGTTAAGAAGAAGGATGGATCGCTTCGTTTATGCATCGACTATCGAGAATTAAACAAGCTAACCATCAAAAATAAATACCCTTTGCCCAGGATTGACGATTTGTTTGATCAGCTTCAGGGGCGACAGTCTTTTCGAAGATTGATTTGCGATCGGGCTACTACCATTGAGGATTCGGACGTCGATATTCCGAAAGCTGCCTTTCGGACGAGATATGGCCATTACGAGTTTGTGGTTATGCCTTTCGGGCTAACCAATGCCCCAGCAGTGTTCATGCAGTTGATGAACAAAGTTTTTATTGAGTATCTGGACAAATTCGTAGTCGTTTTTATCGACGATATTCTTATCTATTCACGGAGTCGGGAGGAGCACGCCTTACATCTCCGGATTGTATTAGACACTTTGAGGGCCGAGCAGTTGTACGCGAAGTTCTCTAAGTGTGAGTTTTGGCTCGAGGAAGTGATGTTCCTTGGGCATGTTATTTCAGCAGAGGGAGTTCGGGTAGATCCGCAGAAGATAGAGGCAGTGATGGCTTGGGAACCGCCTAAGAATGTGAAGGAGGTGAGGAGTTTTCTGGGTATTGCCGGCTATTACCGTAGATTCGTTGAGGGATTTTCTAAGATCGCCAGACCACTCACTCAATTGCTCCAAAACTCGAAGTTCGAGTGGACCGCAGACAGCGGTGACAGTTTTGACGAGTTAAAGAGACGTTTGACTACCGCACCCGTGTTAGCGTTGCCTCAGGGGAACGAGGATTTCGTAGTGTACAGTGATGCTTCTGGCCTTGGTCTAGGATGTGTTTTGATGCATAGAGACAGAGTGATTGCGTATGCGTCCCGCCAGTTGAAACCTTATGAGGTGAATTACCCCACACACGATTTGGAGTTAGCTGCGGTTGTTTTCGCCTTGAAGATCTGGAGACATTATCTCTATGGGTCGTCGTGTAAGATTTTTACAGATCACAAGAGTTTGAAGTATATCTTCAGTCAGAAAGAGTTAAATATGAGACAGCGTAGGTGGTTGGAGCTAATTAAAGATTACGACCTCGAGATACTTTACCATCCGGGTAAGGCTAACGTAGTGGCTGATGCGTTGAGCCGTAAGCCGATGATGTTACAGATGTTAGAGGTACTTACACCACAGAGTAGTATCCAGCGGGATCTTATTTGTCAGAATATTGAGGTTTGGGTTCAGAGGATTCAGGGCCAGTTACGTGCATTAGAGATCACTTCGTCCTTGACTGATGATATCAAGGCGAAACAGTATGATGATCCGTGTTTGGTCCAGTTGAGGGAGGATGTGAGGCGGGAAAGCCCTGGATTTGTGGTTCGGATGATGGAGTTACGAGATTTCGCGTACTATGTGTACCGAATGATATTGAGCCGAGACAAGATCTTGAGTGAAGCTCATACCACACCTACTCCATACATCCTGGTACGAATAAAATGTACAAGGATGTGAGGAGCAACTACCGGTGGAGTAATTTGAGGACAGACGTTAGCGAGTTTGTGTCGAAGTGTTTGACTCCGTGAGTTAAGATCGAGCATCGGCGACCGCAGGTTTTTGCGACCACTTCCTATCCCGAGTGGAAATGGGAGGATATTTCTATGGATTTCATTACTAATATGCCTAGGACTCGTAATGGAATGAACATGATTTGGGTTATTGTCGATCAGTGACCAAATCAGCTCACTTTCTGGGTATTAAGGACACTTGGGGCCCGGAGAGACTGGCGCGAGTATTTATTGCAGAGGTCGTGAGATTGCATGGGACTCCTAAGAGTATTGTTTCGGATCGTGATGGCCGGTTCGTATCACATTTTTGGCAGGCTGTTCATCGAGCTTTGGGTACTGAGTTGAGACTCGACATCTTATCACCCTCGATCGACGGGCGGTGAGCGGACGATCCAGACGTTAGAGGATATGTTGAGAGCGTGCCCTAGAATGGAAGGATGATTGGGAGTCGCACTTGCCGTTGATCGAGTTCACGTACAACAATAGTTGGCACGCCTCGATCAAAATGGCGCCATTTGAGGCGTTGTATGGGAGGAGGTGCAGATCGCCGTTGTGTTGGGACGATGCGTCCGAGCTGATTGGTACCGAGCCCGATATGGTAGTTGAGACGAGAGAGAAGATTACTCTGATTCGTGATAGATTGTTAACGGCCCAGTCGGCGAAGTCTTATGCCGACACGCGTCGCCGGCCGTTGGAGTTTGAGGTGGGAGATCATGTTTTGCTTAAGGTGTCGCCGACACGGGAGTTTACCGCCTAGGAAGGGTAAACTTAGTCCGAGGTTTATTGGGCCGTTTGAGATTTTAGAGAGAGTGGGAGAGCTTGCCTATCGGCTAGGCTTACCGCCGTCCCTGAGCCACGTTCATAACGTATTTCATGTTTCCCAGCTTAGGAGGTACGTATCGGACCCTAGCCATATTATCGATTTTGGAGAGATCGAATTGGGACCCGACCTTACCATCGAGGAGAGGCCGATTCAGATTTTAGAGCGTCGGGTGAAGCAACTTCGTCATAAAACCATCCCTCTGGTTAAAGTTCAATGGTCGAGACATGGGTCCGAGGAAGCCACATGGGAGACGGAGGAGAGTATGCAGTCGAGATACCCCGAGTTGTTCGCGTTGTAAGTTTCGGGACGAAACTTATTTTTAGGGGGAGATAATGTAATATCCGTGTTTTCTATTTTCGGTAATTTCTATTTTTGGTGTATGTTCGTTTCGGACAACTCGCTTAGCACTGTTTTGGAATTCTGAATCTATTTTGTTCTTGGAGTTTTCCGTCTGGTCGAGTTTCGAGGATGTTTTTGCATAATTTCATTTTGAATTATACCTTGCCGCATGTGCGTTCGATTCTCGTAAAACTTGTTCGTTTCGTTGTTTCTCGACTCGTATAAGTTTGTATGGTTGAGTTGGTCGTGTTGGAACTTTCGGTTTGTTAATCCGACGTCGTATCGTGAATTCCGGATGTTTGGGGTCATTTTTATAATTCTGATTTATTTTGGGCATTCTGGTTGTTATTCGTTTATCCTGACCTCCGGACTGTCGGAGCCACGTGTGATTATGGCAATCATCCCATCAGTAGGAAATCTTCGTATACTCGTTAAGTATCTATTCTATCCGGTTGTCGTTGAGCTTTATTTTCTCACAACTGATGTTCAGAAAGGTGTTACGGCCGTAAACCCTCATGTTACGGCCGTAATGTTCGAGAGATACGGCCGTAAGTCCTTCACCGTACGGCCGTAAGCCAGCTTCGTTTTTTTTCCCTGCATGAGACTCCAGTAGCAACTTACGGGCGTATAATGTACCGATTACGACCGTAAGAAATGTTACGGCCGTATCTCTTAGATCATACGGCCGTAAGTGCGCTTCGTGGTTTTGCCTGCACCTATCCGTAGAACTTGTTACGGCCAGAATGCATGTAATTACGGCCGTAATATCCACTAGTTACGGCCGTATGAATGAGGTGTTACGGCCGTAACACACCGGTTTATAAACCGGGCAGAGTCATTTTTTCCCGTCATTTTCTCATTCCTCTTCTCTTCTTCGCGACGGCGACTTCCAAGGCAAGGGTTCGTGATTTTCACCCCAACACCGGTTGGAAAGTATAACTTAGCATCATATCATCACCACAACACCAAATCATCTATTGCTCGGCTTGAATCAAGGTATTATCCCCTAGAACCCTAGTATGAATTTGGAGAGGGTTTGGTGGTGATCTTGTCTTTAATCCGATTTAACCGATGTTGTTGTTAGATTTCGATAGTATACTCGTGATTCTTGGTTCCCTTGTTATTGGATGGGATGAAATCCCGCTATTACACCGTTGACCAATTTCAACTCCCTATGCCCTTTGATGTTCGATGAATTGTCCCAACGGTAGAACTAGGACGAATTTCTTCGTATTCGTATTGTTGAGATTGGTTGTATATCATTTTGTGTTAGGGACGAGTTTGGGAAGATTGTTCGGATCGGAACCTTTCCTTTTCGCCGCTTTTCTTCGCGTCGTGTCATCCAAGGCAAGTACATGTATTACATTCCGTTACGTGCATATGATTTTGATGCGAATGATGTAAATGGTGTTATTGAACGAATGTGATTGTTTCTCTTCCACAGGGATGGCGTGTGGCCTCTGGGGCCGATACTAATGGGTACGGCCATGGAAATGGATCAGGTGCGTGTGTTGATGTTCTTCCACCGGGACGGTTCGACGGACTCTCGGGGCCGATACTAATGGGTACGGCCGCGAAGTGGTTTCTCACAGGGACGGTCCGACGGACCTCCGGGACCGATACTAATGGGTACGGCCGCGAGTCACCAAGCGTGGATAATTGTGATGTGGAAAACTTGTTAATATCTTGTTTTGGTGTTAATGTGATATTCGAATTTGACTTTCAAAATGATTTTTCTAACGATTTAATTGCGTTGAATCGTGTATGTATATAACGTTGTGTAATTATGTACTTGCACTAGCTATTCGAATGCTAACCCCTTAAATGGGGAAATGCGTCTTATGCATTTCGTCTTGGTCGAGCTGAGGAGCTGGCACGGGATGCGCATGCGAAGGATGGGTTGGCATGATGATGTGGCTCGAGTCTGCATTTTTCTATTTTGTCATTGCATGTGTTGAGTACTGGAGATAGATTGTTTATTCTTAAACATGGTTTAAGTCCCCTGCGTGGGCAACGATTTGGTATTTAACTTATGTCTCATGTACTCCGTTAAAATGTTTTGGCCGAGGCCACGGCCTTATTTATTTTTTTGATGCATCTTTTGGGTTATCATTGTGGTTCATGTGTCGTGAGTTAGCCTGGTAGACCTCACGAGGGTTCTACGGCGTGTAATGTCCCATTTGTGAATTGGGATGTTACAGGCAGCCCCATATTTTATACACTTTTGTGTATTTTTGCCCTCTTTTTCTTTCTTTACTTATTTGAGGGATTGTGTCTCCCTTTTATTTGATTTGTGTTCCCTTTTTGTATTTTATGTTTGTTGTTGCCCAAAATATTTATCCGAAGATTAAATACTGCTGCAAGACGGACAACAAACAACAATTTGCGGGAGCACTTCCGAGAGAATATGAATAAACACAAGATTTGCCGGGTTTGTTAGGCCCGGGCTTGAATGCTCTCGCGAGATGTTATTAATACAAATATTCGTGGATACAAGTATTAATGTGAGAAATCTAGATACAATGAATGTAAAAAGACTCTGTTAATCCGGCTCTTGAGCGAAGCTCGATGTTCTTCGTCCCTGCCGATCGTCTGCTTGATGAGAGAGGCCGGGGGAAGTAAGTACCGAAAGATAGCTGTTGCCAAGAGTTGGACAAAGCCAAGTGCTGTGTATTGATTCTGTATGCTGAAATCGCGATAATGCAGAGTGTTTAGAGAGTCAGAATCTCGGTCCCTTGGACAAGTGCTGGCAGCCTCTTATTTATAGGGGCAGAGGAGCTTTGTTTCCTAGCGGGCGATCGTCTTCCGGCCATTAGAATAATGGGGCGATCGTCCTAAAGGTCACATGGGCAGTCTGCCTAAAGTCCAAGGCTACAGCCGGCAGCCAGCTGGGCGGTCCAATGAGGAGCCAGCACGCGTCCGGAGTCACTGTCACATGCGGCCCTACTGACAACTTTCGGCGGGCCTGTCGGCTGGTGGACGGATGCTGATAGGCTGTGGTCAATGATCCGTGATATGCGGATCTTGTCTCGGCTCTTGCACGTGGTGTCTGTCCCGAGGCTCGGCCTTTGCCGACTGGATGTCTATCGGCATGAAGCGGTCGTCTCTAGCTGGTCACTGAGGTCGGCATCGGCCAGTCGCTGATGGTCGACATCGGTCGGTCGACAAGTACGGGAGATGATCGTCCGCTAGTCGGTCGCCAGGATTCGGTCGCCGAGTACCGAGAGACGATCGTATTTGATGTCGATCGCTCGGCACCGGGATTTGTCCTGGGACCTTCGGTTGGCCGATTTATCTTGACTGCTGGGCTAAGGCTAGGCCGCCTGGTCGCTGGTCGGCAGTTCTGCCTCGGCTGCTCGGCAGTGGCTAGGTCGCCCGATCTCCGAGGCGATCGCCGGTCGGAGAGTGTAATTCTCGACACAACAATTGCCCCCCAGCTTGCTCCGATGTTGAAGACACGGGGCGAGGTGATTCTTGCTGGCGATCGTGTAAGATGAATACGGGCGATCCGTTGAGCTGACTTAGGATTTGGACTTGGGCTATCATGGTCGATTGGCTAGCTATCTTTCGGTCTTGTACCTGCAAAAAACAACATTGGCCGATCCCTCGTAGAAACTTGGTTGTTTCGTCGCTGAGGAACAGTGCACAGTCGTGGAGTTCGATGGACCGACCCCATGACCGTGTCTTGGTGCGCGAAGACATTGAGTGTCTCGTGACTCACTTTATTATGGGGGTCCTCTGTTAGGCTGCGCCTCGCCTCGTATTTAAACGAAGGGCGTGCGGTCTCGGTCTAGAGGAGTCCTTGCGCGGGGCAGCGTCGGATGAATCAACTCCACGCCCGCGGCTTGTTTAGCTCTGCTTCCACCTCGGCCCACCATGGAGATAGCGCACCTCGATGGTGTACGTTGAGACGGGGGTAGTGGCACGTGTCGCTTTGTCCGGGTTCACCAAGTTAGATGATAATCCTTGAGGGCGGGCGATCGTGTCCACTGATTAATTTTGGAGATCCCTCAGACTACGCCGGCCTCGTATTTAAACGAAGGGCGGGCGATCTCGGCCGAAAGGGACCTTGCATGGTCGAAGCAGCCGGTTCCATCGACTACCAGGACCATGGCTTTATGATGTGCGGTGGAGGCGATCGCGAGCCTTAGTCCATCATGTTAAATGGTGGACTGTAGATGGCGAGCGAGTCCTCCGGTTCTGTTGGTGTAGCTTGATAATGGCGATCGGGCAGGAAGACTGGAGGTCGTCGCTCGGGTGCCGATCGCACTACTCCTAGGCTAAGAAGAAGCCTTTGCCTGGCCAGGAAATCTGCGGCTTTAGCTCGGAAGACCGCGTAGGTCGAGGGCTGGTCCTTCGTAAGATGCCTGAACATAGGCGAAAGACCATGGAATCCTGCTAGGACTACGTGGAGGGCGATCTCATCGCTTACGGGCTCGCCGTTGAGGATGATCTCGTCTACCCGGTCGATGTAGTCCGAGTCGGATTCTTCTTTCCCTTGCTTGATTCTCAGCATGCGATGGGGACCTTCCGGTCGAGCGACCTTGGCGGCGAAGTACTCTGTGAAGACGTTCACCAATTCGTTAAAGGAGCCAATGGACTGAGGTGGCAATGAGGTGTACCACCTGTGGGCGAGGTCGTCCAGCGTCATAGGGAACATTCGGCACCTGGTCGCGTCAGATGCCCCACACCTGGTCATGTAGATGTTGAACTTGGTCAGGTGCATTTCGGGGTCCGATCGCCCTTCGTACAAGGGTGTTTGCGGGGGAGCGATCTTGTGCTGCACGGGGGCGAGCTCGATGTCGATCGCGAGCGGCTCGCTTGGCTCGGCGATCGCCTTCATGGCGCCTGCCCTGGATTGCAGGAGCGCCTTCATGTCATCGAGCTGACATTGCATCGCAGCCATTGCCGTGGCTCGGTTGCTTGCTGATCGGCTTTGGGAGCGGGAGCCGAGGCGATCGTGTACCGATCTCCGGACTCCACTGCTGCCGAGCTCGGCTATTTGGCGAGGGGGAGCCAGACGGCTAGGCTTCCTTCTGGGAGTCGGGTAGGCCGAGCTCCTGGTGACGGACTCAAACTCGCTGCCTCGTAGCCGGGCCGGATCGCCCGGTCGCCAAGACGGGTCACTGCCCAGGCGATTGAAAACAGAGGTGCCCCGGCTGGCGAGCGCCTCTTCTTGCGGACGAGAGCCTTCTGGCGATCGCTCGGCCAGTAACACCTTGAGCTTCCGCTTGGACTTCCGGCGGATGGCCGAGGGGGTGATGGCGGGAGGCGCGTCGAGAGCATTCCGTCGCTCCTGAAGGACGGCTATGGCCTCCTCGATCTGTTCCGCGGTTCGGAACTGATCGAGCGAGAGGCTTGGGCCGCCGTCCAGGGACGGGATCGAGCATCTCTGACCGCGGCGGCTACCTTACACCATCGGCTGTGGCTCGGACTGGGATGGAACGAGGCTTCTGGCCGGCTGGCCAGTGGCTTTCTTCGACGCGGAGGCGGAAGACATGATTTCTGAAAGATTTCTTTGAAGCGCAGTGAGTGTCACTTCAACTATATGCCCCGAGAACAGTGAGTGTTCTTCGAGACGGTAGGAATAAAAATTTGAGGGTTAGAGCCCCTTCTTCTAGTGCCAATTGTTGTTGCCCAAAATATTTATCCGAAGATTAAATACTGCTGGAAGACGGACAACAAACAACAATTTGCGGGAGTACTTCCGAGAGAATATGAATAAACACAAGATTTGCCAGGTTTGTTAGGCCCGAGCTTGAATGCTCTCGCGAGATGTTATTAATACAAATATTCGTGGATACAAGTATTAATGTGAGAAATCTAGATACAATGAGTGTAAAAAGACTCTATTAATCCGGCTCTTGAGCGAAGCTCGATGTTCTTTGTCCCTGCCGATCGTCTGCTTGATGAGAGAGGCCGGGAGAAGTAAGTACCGAAAGATAGCTGTTGCCAAGAGTTGGAGAAATCCAAGTGCTGTGTATTGATTCTGTATGCTGAAATCGCGGTAATGCAGATTGTTTAGAGAGTCAGAATCTCGGTCCCTTGGACAAGTGCTGGCAGCCTCTTATTTATAGGGGCAGAGGAGCTTTGTTCCCTAGCGGGCGATCGTCTTCCGGCCATTAGAATAATGGGGCGATCGTCCTAAAGGTCACATGGGCAGTCTGCCTAAAGTCCAAGGCTACAGCCGGCAGCCAGCTGGGCGGTCCAATGATGAGCCAGCACGCGTCCGGAGTCACTGTCACATGCGGCCCTCCTGACAACTTTCGGCGGGCCTGTCGTCTGGTGGATGGATGCTGACAGGCTGTGGTCAATGATCCGTGATATGCGGATCTTGTCTCGGCTCTTGCACGTGGTGTCTGTCCCGAGGCTCGGCCTTTGCCGACTAGATGGCTATCGGCATGAAGCGGTCGTCTCTAGCTGGTTACTAAGGGTCGGCATCGGCCAGTCGCTGATGGTCGACATCGGTCGGTCGACAAGTACGGGAGATGATCGTCCGCTAGTCGGTCGCCAGGAGTCGGTTGCCGAGTACCGAGAGACGATCGTATTTGATGTCGATCGCTCGGCACCGAGATTTGTCCTCGGACCTTCGGTTGGCCGATTTATCTTGACTGGTGGGCTAAGGCTAGGCCGCCTGGTTGCTGGTCGGCAGTTCTGCCTCGGCTGCTCGGCAGTGGCTAGGTCGCCCGATCTCCGAGGCGATCGCCGGTCGGAGAGTGTAATTCTCGACACAACAATGTTGATTTGTTTTGATTATTCAAAGATTTTATAATCTTTGAATTGTTTTTTTATTGTTATAGGTAGAGTTAGTTTTTTTCCTATAAATAGGCTTTGATAAGTCTTGTAATGATAGAGTATTATGAATGTTGAAGTATAAGAATACACATTGTGTCTTCTATTCTTGGTGAATGCTTTTCACCGAAACTTGATTTTTATTCGACGCGTTTTCGAATATTAATCCGATTGATTCTCAATAGGTCTTGGGAAGAAATCACCTTATCGAGTTATAGGTCTAATTCGATAAACCCTTGTTCTTGATCGTTCAAGTCTTATTGATCGATATTATCACTTTTTCCGATATTACTTCCATTTTCCATTTGTTCGAATTTTCCTTGTCATATTCGATATTACATCCAAAATACATCCAAAAACACCCCTAATCGTAAAAAGACTTCCGTTACGATATTCATACAAACACTCTGAACGATACATATCCGCCTCTCCCGGATAATTCGTATCATTCATCGACTAGACGCGATCCTAGTGGTTTGGAGTATAGCCAAAGGGGTCGTGGCTGTTCCCGCTCATCCAGTGGTCGTGGCCACAGCTCTTCTGCATCAGTCCACAATGCCTCTTCACCGGGTATGAAAAAATTTATTAATACTCATGATATGCTTTTTAAGTTTGATATTATTACGATAATATGTAATATATTGAATATGTGTTTGCAGATGCACACCACCAAGTGGAGATTGGTAACTATCACCATATCGATAAGATACCGGGAAATATTTTGCCATTTGTTGAAGGTTATCTCGATGTCCCCGGAGACAGTAATTGTTGATTTTGTGTTATCGCCGACTACATATTTGGCGACCAAGACAAATGGCGTATTGTACGTGTATGCATTGTAAATGAAATTATGGCTAACTGTACACTCTACCAATCGATCTACTATGATGGGATTGAACCTGAGGTTCGACGTATTACATGCGATGGTGGTGCGTGTGGATTGGATCATTGGATGGCTGTTGCTGAAGATTTATTCCCTATTGCTACTATTTTCAATGCCGCCGTCATACTATTCAGATTCGGAAACGGTAGATCTTTATTTTCATGTCTCATTGTGCTGCCATTGAAAGCACCATCAACGACAACACGGCCTAGCCAAGAGATTGTCATTTGTCATTTAGGAGATACGTACAAACATTTTATTCGTCTAGATTTAATGCCTAATTTTCCTGTACCGCCCATAGTGACTAACTGGTTTAGATTCCATGATAGTAGTGTTGGTGGCTGGGAGAATTTGTATACGAGCAGGACAGAAAAATGGAATAGATTAGCCGGTATGATGTAAAAATGAATTTGTTGTATGTTCCTTAATTATTAAAATTTTCGTTTTTGTTGATCTTTATAGTTGATAGTTGATTTTCTTTTTTGTTGATCGTGATAGTTGACAGAAAAATTTTCATTTTTGTAAGTTGATACGAATCCTGTATCGAGACGAAGCGGAAGCAGAATTTTGCGAAAAGCTAAACAACAATCTATCAACTGGACTCGAAACAGTAACCTTCCTTCGCTACAGCAATAATGAACCGCAACAGGCAACTATTAACATCAACCACCCTTCGCTACAGCAGTAGCGAACAACAACAATCACGACTAAACAGCGACTACCCTTTCGCTACAGCAGTAGCGAACAACAACAATCAGCAGCTAGACAGCGGCCGGTCAAACGGGAAACAACAGCAACACAGAATCGCCAACAACTGTATCGAACAGCGAGTTGCGATAGAATGCGGAGGAAACAGGAATCACGCTCGGCATCTGGACAACAACTTCGAACAAGTCAATTTCAACGTATGATGATAGATATGCTAGGTACCACACTAAGTCACGGATCTCGATTTGTATAAATAGCAACAAGAGAACAGGTATGAATCCCGATCAAATATGAATTTTGCGATTCAACGAGATGGAAGCAAATCCCACGAACAAGAAACTGGATAATACTCCGATGAACAACACCACGAATGACTCCAAAGATTCTGTCCAAACAAGAACAGTTTCCGATCGGACGAACAGAAAAACAATAAAAGATTTTAACGAGTTAGACCTATAAATCATCAAAGATGATCTCTTCTCAAGACCTATTGAGAATTGATCGGATTATAGTTCGAAATCGCGTCGAACGATAATCAAGAATTTGTGTTTGAGAAACGTCAAACAAATAAAACTCAAAGAGAGCAAAATATCAAGTGTATTCAATAATCCAAATCGGCCGAGCTATATGATGTATATATAGCCGCCAAACCCTAGTGACATAAATAAAGGTTACTCCCTAAAACGCCCTTAAACAAGTTTGGGCTACTACTGATTAAGGAAAATAACAACGCTAATCAATATGGGCTGCACATGTCGCAACCTTTATTAAATAAATAATACAAAAAAAAACAATGATAAACTACGTTATTCCGAGCCCGACCACCAAAGTCACTCCAAGCCTCGTGCCTATCTTCTCGCCCAAGTATGTAGCATGGTCGCTTACGTCGATCATCACCTCGTCTTCTTCTCTTGGACTTGTCAACCCCGTATCATCCGCTCCCCCTTTAAAAGGAATTGTCCTCAATTCTGCAATCCCGTCGTCATCACGATAAGGAGAGAGATCTCCTACATTAAAAGTAGCGTGCACCCCATAATCCCCCAGAAGTTCTACCTTGTATGCATTGTCGGTCACCTTTGCAACTACTTTAAATGGTCCCTCAGCTCGCGGCATCAACTTGTTCTTACGCTTACTCGGAAATCACTCCTTTCTCAAATGCACCCAAACCAAATCGCCAACTTCGAATAATTTCGGTTTTCTATGCTTGCTCGACTTTCTTTTGTAATTTTCATTTATCTCCTTTATTCGGTTACGTACTTGACCGTGTAATTTCGTCATTGACTTCAGCTTCGACTCCGCATCCTTATGTACCAACTCGTCACTCGGTAATGGAATTAGATCTAACGGCATATAAGGATTCAGTCCGTAAACTACTTCAAATGGAGAGTGTGCCGTGGCATGAGTAGGAGAGCGATTATATGCAAACTCGGCATGTGCGAGCTTTAAATCCTAATCTTTTTGTGTCTTGCTCACAAGACCACGTAATAAAGTGCCCAAAGTTCGATTGGTTACTTCAGTTTGGCCGTCGGTTTGAGAATGATGCGAAGTACTAAACAAAAGCTTGGTTCCCACCTTTCTCCACAATGTGTTCCAAAAGTAGCTCAGAAACTTCGAGTCCCGGTCCGAAACAATAGTCTTCGGAACGCCATGTAAATGTACCACCTCTCGGAAATACAAATCAGCAACATTACTCGCATCATCGGTTTTGTGACAAGCAACAAAATAAGCCATCTTCGAAAAGCGATCGAAAACAACCATAATTGCATCCTTACCTCGTTGGGTTCGAGGCAAAGCAACAATAAAATCCATCGAGACATCCTCCCACGGCCTTTCCGGAGTCGGTAGAGGCATATACTCGCCCGGCTTGAATGAGCTCTTCGCCATATGACACGTTACACACTTGCCAATGATGTCAGCCACGTCCCCTTGCATCTTCGGCCAATAAAAATGTTCCTGGAGCACCCCCATGGTCTTAGCCGTGCCAAAGTGACCAGCCAAGCCCCCTCCATGAGCTTCACGAACCAACAATTCCCGAACGGCATGCTTGGGTAAACAAAGTCGATTCCCTTTAAAGAGAAACCCCTCCTGTATCACAAACTCTCCAAACGAACCAGATTTACAACGGCCAAAAATCTCTCCAAAATCCACATCGTCAACATAATAATCTTTCAATGTTTCGAACCCCAACAAGCGAACATCAAGGGTAGAGATTAAAGCATACCTCCTAGACAGCGCATCAGCCACCACATTGCTCTTACCGTCCTTATACTTCGATGAAAAGTGAAACGATTGTAAGAACTCCACCCACTTGGCATGTCTCGGACTCAACTTCTGCTGCCCATTAATATACTTCAAAGATTCATAGTCCGAATGCAGAATAAAATGATTCGGCCGAAGGTAATGACTCCAATGATCAAGAGCTCTCACTATGGCATAGAACTCCTTGTCATAAGTACAATAGTTGAGTCGAGCCCCACTCAATTTCTCCGAAAAGTATGCAATAGGCCGCTTGCCTTGAATGATGACCGCCCCAATACCAACTCCACTAGCATCACACTCCACCTCGAACGGCTGGGCAAAATCGGGTAATGCCAAGATAGGTGCTTCACATAACCTTGCCTTCAACCTTTCAAACGCCCCTTGGGCCGCCCTGCTCCACACAAACAGACCCTTCTTCAAACACTCCGTTATCGGACTCGTTATGGTGCTGAAATCTCGAATAAACCTCCGATAAAAAGAGGCAAGACCGTGGAATGATCTAACTTCAGTTACGGTTTTAGGAGTAGGCCACGACTTAATAGCTTCAATGTTACCTTGATCAACCGAGACTCCATCCTTCGAAACAACATAGCCAAGAAAAGTTATGCTCTCGACGAGAAACGCACACTTTTCTTTCTTCCCATAAAGCCTTTGAGACCTAAGAGTCTCGAATACTTGCCGTAGATGTCTGAGATGCTCCTCCACCAACCGACTATAAACCAAAATATCATCCAAATAAACAACCACAAATCTGCCCAAAAATACCTTAAGTACTTCGTTCATCAAACGCATGAAAGTACTCGGGGCATTTGTAAGTCCAAATGGCATGACGGTCCACTCATACAACCCATGTTTAGTTTTGAAAGCCGTCTTCCATTCATCTCCCTCTCGCATACGAATCTGGTGATAGCCACTTCGCAAATCTACTTTAGAAAAGACCATCGAGCCATGTAGCTCGTCCAGCATATCATCAAGTCTTGGCATCGGGAATCGATACTTGATCGTTATATTATTCACGGCCCGGCTATCGATACACATTCGCCAAGTAGAACCGGAACCGCATATGGACTTAAACTTTCTCGAACATACCCGTGGCTCATTAGTTCTTCAATTTGCTTCTGAAGTTCCTTTGTTTCCTCGGGGTTACACCTATAGGCAGCCTTATTCGGAAGAGGTGCACCCGGTATAAGGTCGATTTGATGCTCAATTCCACAAATTGGCGGCAAACCCGACGGCAATTCTTCAGGGAAGACGTCCGCGAACTCATGTAATAAGTCGGCCACTGTATCCTCGTCTTTCGCTACCACGAAATCATCTCGAGTCTCCTTTATCACCAGCATCTAAACACGCTCACCACTCTCCATAGCGTGTTCAACTTCCCTCTCGCTAGCGAACATTGTCAGGTTCGTCTTTTCTCCTCGTTTGGCACTCATGGAACGAACAGCTTGAGGTGACATCGGCTTCAACACAATCTTCTTTCCCTTATCTCGCAACTCGTATTCGTTACTCCTACCCCAATGCAAAACATCCCTATCAAATAACCAAGGGCGTCCCAAAAGTACGTGACAAGCATCCATCGGAATCACAACAAATAATATCTCATCACGATATGAACCCATTGCCAATCCGATCCGAACTTGCTTCGAAACCCTCACCTTACTTCTGTCATCAAGCCAATGTAAAGCATATGGTTTAGGATGAGCTGTGGTGGTTAGCCCAAGCTTCGTCACCATTTCACTCGAAGCTACGTTGGTGCAACTCTCTCCGTCAATAATCAAACTACACCACTTATCTCCAACTTGACACTTCGTATGGAATATTTGGTCCTGTTGTTCTGAATCGCTCGGAACCGACTAGGCTTGCAAAGTGCGAAGGACCAAGGTTGTATCGTAATTCGGAGCATCGTAAGCCTCACAATCTCCTTCTTCTTCACCTCCTGAATCAAATACATCGCCCAACCTTTCTACTTCTTCATCGTCTAACAATTCCTCTCGGGCCGCGAGAGCTTCTCTCAACGTCACGACTCGCATATTCGGACAAGCATTTTGATAATGGCCAAAACCTTGACATTTAAAACAGCGCACCTTCGATAGACTCCTCTCTTTATTCGCGCTGGGAGCCTTAGGAACTGGATTAGGGGTTGAAGTCGGCACTGTTTTGGTAGCCGAACCAGAGCCGCTACTCGCGGTTCCGAATTTTGAGGGGAACTCAGGTTTAGTCCATCCGCTTGACTTGTTTTGCTCCATATTCAAATCTCCAACCCTCGTTCTATTTTGATCCTCAACCTTCAAACACAACCCGCACAAGGTGTCAAAATCGGCATACGGATACAACTCCACCAAATTAGCTATGTTTCGATTTAAGCTGCACAGAAAACGTGCCATCTTCTGTTCTTCGTACTCCTCCAATTCCCCCATCAAAGCCAAATTCTCGAACTCATCAATATATACACTAACACTCATCTTTCCTTGCACGCAGTCGGCAATCTTGCGATATAGGGTCAGACTATGTGACGTGGGGACATATCTCTTGCGAAGTTTCCATTTCAAAGAATCCCACGAATTAATCTTCGTTTTTCCATCACGAGCTCTTTTTGATTTGACCCCTTCGAACCAAAGAGAAGCGCCTTTACTTAGTTTGAGGATCGCATATTTACACCTTTTCTCATCATCAAGGTCCTTGAAATCGAACATGCGATCGATTTGCCGTTTCCACTCCAAGTATGCTTCTGGATCGGTGCCCCCAACGAACTCTGGAAGTTCCTTCACCTTGAACTCGTCGGACTGACGCGCAGGATGATCGTAATCTCCTCGTCTCGGGTGCCAGCGTTGATCACGTTGCTCCGGCAAGTCCCGTAGCGCGTCGCGCAGTTTCCTCAAAAAATCATCATTGAACTCCATCCTGCTGAAGGATCAAGGATCTCAACTGAATTAAGAAATTCAGGTGTGTGGCTCTGATACCACTAATGATATGAATCCTGTATCGAGACGAAGTGGAAGCAGAATTTTGCGAAAAGCTAAACAACAATCTATCAACTGGACTCGAAACAGTAACCTTCCTTCGCTACAGCAATAATGAACCACAACAGGCAACTATTAACAGCAACCACCCTTCGCTACAGCAGTAGCGAACAGCAACAATCACGACTAAACAGCGACTACCCTTTCGCTACAGCAGTAGCGAACAACAACAATCAGCAGCTAGACAGCGGCAGGTCAAACGGGAAACAACAGCAATACAGAATCGCCAACAACTGTATCGAACATCGAGTTGCGATAGAATGTGGAGGAAACAGGAATCACGCTCGGCCTCTGGACAGCAACTTCAAACAAGTCAATTTCAACGTATGATGTATATGCTAGGTACCACACTAAGTCACGGATCTCAATTTGTATAAATAGCAAAAAGAGAATAGGTATGAATCCCGATCAAATATGAATTTTGCGATTCAACGAGATGGAAGCAAATCCCACAAACAAGAAACTGCATAATACTCCGATGAACAACACCACGAACGACTCCAAAGATTCTATCCAAACAAGAACAGTTTCCGATCGGACGAACAGAAAAACAATAAAAGATTTAATGAGTTAGACCTATAACTCATCAAAGATGATCTCTTCTCAAGACCTATTGAGAATTGATCGGATTATAGTTCGAAATCGCGTCGAACGATAATCAAGAATGTGTGTTTGAGACACGTCAAACAAATAAAACTCAAAGAGAGCAAAATATCAAGTGTATTCAATAATCCAAATCGGCCGAGCTATATGATGTATATATAGCCGCCAAACCCTAGTGACATAAATAAAGGTTACTCCCTAAAACGCCCTTAAACAAGTTTGGGCTACTACTAATTAAGGAAAATAACAACGCTAATCAATATGGGCTGCACATGTCGCACCCTTTATTAAATAAATAATACAAAAAAAAACAATGATAAACTACGTTATTCCGAGCCCGACCACCAAAGTCACTCCAAGCCTCGTGCCTATCTTCTCGCCCAAGTATGTAGCATGGTCGCTTACGTCGATGATCACCTCGTCTTCTTCTCTTGGACTTGTCAACCCCGTATCATAAGCAGAAGAGAAAAAAACAAACAAAAGTACAGTGCCAAATGCAAAACGAAAGTGCCAATCAATATACAAAATACAAAAAAAAACGAAAGTGCCAATCAAAATACCGTCTTACACAACAAAACAAACAAAATACAAAATTATACGAATTCTCACTTGTGATGCGAATTCGCTATCGCTACAGTGGAAGGCCTTTTGACGGGCGGAAGCTATCGGCAAGAAACTATCGAGAATTGATGACAATAGTTCGCCACAGCGGTAATACAGGCTAGCGGCACGCACTCGCGACAGGAATATATGACGGCAACTCGATACAGCAACAAGACAGGAACTTGACAAAAGTAAAGACTTGATGCAGCCCACTTCCAAACAGCAACACTCGAAACAGCACGTTTCAGGTGGGCACGAATTCAACAGGAAACAAGTTCAAGGATCGAACAACACTTTATGCGAAATATCAGACAAGTATACAACTGTATCGAAAAACAAATAGAATATCGAAACAAGATATAAACAGATGTTTTTATCAAATTAGACCTATAATTTGATAAGGTGATTTCTCTTCAAGACCTATTGAGAATCAATCAGATTAATACTCGAAACATGTCGAATAAAAACCAAGTTTTGATGAAAAGCATTCACGAGGGAAAAACACAAAGTGTTCTTATTTCTTCAACATTCAATTCTTCTCTCAGTACAACTCTGCTGCCACTATTTATAGGCAAAAGTGGCCTGACAAAATAACTTAAACTATTACAAGCTGTTCTTTAAAATAATGAAAAGATAATAAAAAGGTTCCTCATGTCACTTGTTGACAAAAGTAAAAGCTGGGTCTCTATCTCCAAGTTGCTTGCTGACAGCCGCCTTTTGCCAAGAATCCTGTGATGCGAATTATCCCGGAAAGGCGGATACGTATCGTTCGGAGTGTATGTAGGAATGTCGTAGCGGAAGTCTTTTTACGAGTATGGGTGTTTTTGGATGTATTTTGTGATGTAATATCGAATATGGCAATGAAAATTCGAACAAATGGAAAATAGAAGTAATATCGGGAAAAGTAATAATATCGATCAAGAAGACTTGAACGATCAAGAACAAGGGTTTATCGAATTAGACCTATAATTCGATAAGGTGATTTCTTCTCAAGACCTATTGAGAATCGATCGGATTAATACTCGAAGACGCGTCGAATAAAAATCAAGTTTCGGTAAAAATCATTTACCAATGATAGAAACACAAAGTGTATTCTTTCTCATTCAAATTCATAATACTCTCCCTTTAGAAATGATAATCAACTCCTACTTATAGGAGGTGAAGTCTCCCACTACTAAGGAAACAAACAAAAAAATAAAATAATTCAAAGATTTATAAAATCTTTGAATAATCAAAACAAATCAAATAAAATACATACAAGAAACATAAATCACAAAATGGGGGAAACATAATCCCTAAAATAAGTAAAAAGGAAAAGAGAAGTCAAAAATACACAAAAGTGTATAAAATATGTGGGCTGCCGGCAGGGACTCGACCGTGTCCCGTGACACGGCCGCGGCGCGGTCGACAGGCGCCGGCAGGGACTCGACACGGGCGCGGTGCTGATAAGGACGTCGGTAGTGACTCGACCGTGTCCGCTTGACACGGGCGCGGCGCGACAGGGACGTCTGACAGTGACTCGGCACGGGCGCGGCGCGACAGGGACCGGCAGTGACTCGACCGTGCGGCGTGACAAGGACGTTTGGCAGGACTCGACCGTGTCGCCTGGCACGGTCGGGTTGGTCGGACAGCGAGATCTCCTTATCCGGAAGAGTGTGACTCGACCGTGTCGGAAGACACGGTCAGGTTCGGCCGACAGTCAGTTTCACAATTCTGGGACATCTTGGCACGGGCCGTGCCGGACGACACGGCCGAGTTCGGCCGGCAGTGCTCGGCATTTTCCAGCAGGTGCGATATTTTCCGGTAGGCTCGACATTTTCCGGCAGGCGACGATATTTTCCGGCAGGTTGTGTCATTTTCCGGCTTGTGTCTGTTTTCTCGCCTAAAAATATCGTCGGACGTGCATGACGCGTTGTAAGGCCGTTTATTTTGATCCTTGCTCCGTCTTCTTCATTTTGACTGGTTAATTTCGTATCATCCCCTCCCTCTTTAAAGGGAATTGTCCTCAATTCCGAAATCCCTTCGTCATCAAGATAATTCACTAAAGCCTCTACGTATTTGATCTCGAAAATATCCGCAATGCGTACATGGCCCAAAATCTTGAGACGATAAGTAGTATGGGATCTCCGGGAATTACCAAACAAATAACTATCATTATTAATGAAATAATAATAATTATTATTATGTGAGGCAAAATCTTTATCATCGTGGTTGAACTCATTGGATGCAATTTCAAGAACCAAGAAAATTGCCTCGGAATCACCTTTCACATCAAAATATTGGGAAGGCTCGTCTTTAGGCTCGGTATCATAAACAGGAATCACTAGGTAAATATAGCACCGTTCTTTATCTTTATCAAAAATAGGTGGTCCATCATAATTATGGATTTCATGAAGCATGGTCGTGTGGCATGGTGGTTGTGAGACATGGGGAGCTGGATCTTGATCCGGTACTGCTGTTATAGCGACAATCAGGGCTGCCAAGACTGGGGAAGATGGCGGTGGCGGCATAGGTAAATTGTCGTCATCCCATTACAAGAACTGTCAAAAACTCCATCAATGGCGGTAGCCAAGTGAGGCCAGAAGAAATCAAATTCCTCCATTTTAGTTCCAGAATCGGTATGGCTAGAATCAAGTTCCTCACCATTAACATAAGTTGGTCTGTCTTGGTCAAATTGGCCAGCACAACCAACTAGTCCATGCTCAAAATAGCAAGATCCAGGTTCGTCAACTAGGGAAACATGGCTCAATTCATCTTCTCCGTTGAATTGCGCCATTGAAAACTATGTCTCATCTACTTCATTAAAAATGGTGGTAGGGACATCGTCTTTATCGAAAAATGGCCTTGCTGGAAATTCTTCGATGGGGATAAACCTTAGATCGAAGGTCGGTGGCGGGGCGTCGAAGGATTGGTGGTAAGATGGTGATTTGAACCTTCGATTGAAATATTTTTTGAATTTAAGCCAATCTTGGATTTTAGGCTTACGTTGTTGTGAACGGGACTGTTTCAATTTTTGCCACCAGACGGCGGTGCTACCGCGGAGGCGCCTTGCCACCAACGAAATGCGGCGGTTGATCGTGGAAGCCTTGAAGTCCGAGTGCTCCTCACATGCACGGAGCCAATCTATGCACTCATCTGGATTACTATCTCCATGAAATTCCGGTATACTGCGGAATTTGGCCAAGAAATCAATATCGTTGGCAACGTCTCTGCGTCTTTCTTGCATACGTTGCTCCGGTAAGCCGTTTAGTGCGTCACGGAGTTTCATCAAGAAATCTAGATCGGAGAAATCCATAACACGAATCAAGAGATAGTTCTTCACAAGAAATCGTTGAAGAAATCGCCCAAGGAGATGATCCTGGGCTCCGATACCACTTATGATGCGAATTATCCCGGAAAGGCGGATACGTATCGTTCGGAGTGTATGTAGGAATATCGTAGCGGAAGTCTTTTTACGAGTATGGGTGTTTTTGGATGTATTTTGTGATGTAATATCGAATATGGCAATGAAAATTCGAACAAATGGAAAATGGAAGTAATATCGGGAAAAGTGATAATATCGATCAAGAAGACTTGAACGATCAAGAACAAGGGTTTATCGAATTAGACCTATAATTCGATAAGGTGATTTATTCTCAAGACCTATTGAGAATCGATCGGATTAATACTCGAAGACGCGTCGAATAAAAATCAAGTTTTGGTAAAAATCATTTATCAATGATAGAAACACAAAGTGTATTCTTTCTCATTCAAATTCATACTACTCTCCCTTTACAAATGATAATCAACTCCTACTTATAGGAGGTGAAGTCTCCCACTACTAAGGAAACAAACAAAAAAATAAAATAATTCAAAGATTTATAAAATCTTTGAATAATCAAAACAAATCAAATAAAATACATACAAGAAACATAAATCACAAAATGGGGGAAACATAATCCCTAAAATAAGTAAAAAGGAAAAGAGAAGTCAAAAATACACAAAAGTGTATAAAATATGTGGGTTGCCGGCAGGGACTCGACCGTGTCCCGTGACACGGCCGCGGCGCGGTCGACAGGCGTCGGTAGGGACTCGACACTGGCGCGGCACTGACAAGGACGTTGGCAGTGACTCGACCGTGTCCGCTTGACACGGGCGCGGCGCGACAGGGACGTCTGACAGTGACTCGGCACGGGCGCGGCGCGACAGGGACCGGTAGTGACTCGACCGTGCGGCGTGACAAGGACGTTTGGCAGGACTCGACCGTGTCGCCTGGCACGGTCGGGTTGGTCGGACAGCGAGATCTCCTTATCCGGAAGAGTGTGACTCGACCGTGTCGGACGACACGGTCCGGTTCGGCCGACAGTCAGTTTCACAATTCTGGGACATCTTGGCACGGGCCGTGCCGGACGACACGGCCGAGTTCGGCCGGTAGTGCTCGGCATTTTCCAGCAGGTGCGATATTTTTCGGCAGGCTCGACATTTTCCGGCAGGCGATGATATTTTCCGGCAGGTTGTGTCATTTTCCGGCTTGTATCCATTTTCTCGCCTAAAAATGTCGCCGGACGTGCATGACGCGTTGTAAGGCCGTTTATTTTGATCCTTGCTCCGTCTTCTTCATTTTGACTGGTTAATTTGGTATCATCCTGTTGCTTTTGTAAGACAAAGTTGAACATTCTTTTATTATTTAGTTGTCACTTGAACCTCTTTCCCTCCCCAAGATGCAAGTTGTCTTTTGTTTAAGTTATTCCAATTCCGACTATCAAGGTAACTCCATGCCTCGTATCTGTTTTCTCGCCCAAGTACGTTGGAGTATGGTCGAGGTGTTTTACGTCAATTCTTACTTCGTCTTCTTCGCTTGGAGTAGTCAGTTTCGTATCATTCCCTCCTTCTTTAAAAGGAATTGTCCTCAATTCCGCAATCCCATCGTCATCAAGGTAAGGAGATAGATCGCCTATGTTGAAAGTAGCATGCATTCGATAATCACCCGGAAAATGGTCCCTCAGCTCGTGGCATTAACTTGTTCTTACGCTTACTCGGGAATCGTTCCTTCCTCAAATGTACCCAAACTAAATCTCCAACCTCGAGTAGTCTCGGCTTTCTTTGCTTGTTCGACTTCCTTTTGTACGTCTCGTTTATTTTCTTGATTCGATCCCGCACCTGTTCGTGTAATTTCATCATTGATTTTAGTTTTGACTCCGCATCCTTATGCACCAATTCGTCACTTGGTAGTGGAATTAGATCCAGCGGTATGTAAGGATTCATCCCGTAAACTACTTCAAATGGAGAATGCGCTGTGGCATGAGTAGGAGAACGGTTGTAAGCAAACTCCGCATGCGCGAGCTTCAAATCGCAATCCTTTTGTGTCTTGCTTACTAAGCCTCGCAACAGCATTCCCAGTGTTCAGTTAGTCACTTCAGTTTGTCCGTTTGTTTGAGGATGATTCGAAGTACTAAACAAAAGCTTGGTTCCCAGCTTCCTCCACAATGTGTTCTAGAGGTAACTCAGAAACAATAGTTTTCGGAACTCCATGTAATCGCACCACCTCCCGGAAATACAAGTCAGCAACATTACTCGCATCATCGGTTTTGTGACAAGGAACAAAATGAGCCATCTTTGAAAAACGATCGACAACAACCCTGATCGCATCCTTTCCTCGTTGGGTTCGAGGCAAAGCAACGATGAAATCCATCGAGACATCTTCCCATGGCCTCTCCGGAATCGGTAAAGGTGTGTATATTCCTGGTTTGAACGAACTCTTCGCAATATGGAATGTCACGCACTTACTGATTATATTATGGATATCCCCCTGCATCTTTGGCCAATAAAAATGTTCTTTAAGCACATCCAATGTTTTGGTCGAACCAAAGTGGCCAGCCAAACCCCCTCCGTGAGCCTCTCGAACCAGCAATTCTCGAATCGTGTGCCTGGGTAGGCAAAGACGATTCCCCTTAAAAAGGAAGCCCTCCTGTATCGAAAATTCTCCCATCGGCCCAGATTTGCAAAGGGCAAAGGTCTCGCCAAAATCTGCATCACCTTCGTAATACTCCTTTATTGTATCGAATCCAAGCAAACGAACATCAAGAGTGGCGAGTAAGGCATAACGCCTAGACAATGCATCTGCTACAACATTGCTCTTGCCATCCTTATACTTTGATGAGAAGTGAAACGATTGTAAGAATTCCACCCACTTCGCATGCCTTGGACTCAACTTGTGTTGCCCGTTGATATACTTCAAAGATTCATGGTCCGAGTGTATGATAAAATGCTTTGGCCGAAAATAGTGACTCCAATGATCTAGAGCCCTCACAATAGCATAAAACTTCTTGTCATACGTACAATAATTGAGACGAGCACCGTTTAACTTTTCTGAAAAATAAGCGATAGGTCGCTTTCCTTGAATGAGAACTGCTCCAATGCCAACTCCACTAGCATCACATTCTACCTCGAACGGTTGCGAAAAATCGGGTAGTGCTAAGATTGGTGCTTCGCACAACTTTGCCTTCAAATTAGCGAACGACTCCTGAGCAGCCCGGCTCTAATTAAACGTTCCCTTCTTCAAACACTCAGTTATCGGACTCGTTATGGTGCTGAAATCTCGAATAAACCTCCGATAAAAGGAGGCAAGACCGTGGAACGATCTAACTTCAGTTACGGTTTTAGGAGTAGGCCACGACTTAATAGCTTCAATTTTACCCTGATCAACCGACACTCCATCCTTCGAGACAACATAGCCAAGAAAAGTTATGCTCTCGACGAGGGACACACACTTTTCTTTCTTTCCATACAGCCTCTGAGACCTAAGAGTCTCGAATACTTGCGATAGATGTCTGAGATGCTCCTCCACCGATCGACTATAAACCAAAATATCATCTAAATAAACAACCACAAATCTGCCCAAAAATGGTTTAAGTACCTCATTCATCAAGCGCATGAAAGTACTCGGTGCATTTGTAAGGCCGAACGGCATAACGGTCCATTCATACAGCCCATGTTTAGTTTTGAAGGCTGTCTTCCACTCATCCCCTTCCCGCATCCGAATTTGGTGATAACCACTTCGTAGATCAATTTTTGAAAAGATCACTGATCCGTGTAATTCGTCCAACCTATCATCAAGCCTCGGAATTAGAAATCGATACTTGATGGTTATGTTGTTCACAGCTCGACTGTCAATACACATTCGCCAAGAACCATCCTTCTTAGGAACAAGTAGGACCGGAACCGTACATGGACTTAAACTTTCTCGAACATACTCGTGGCTCATCAGTTCTTCAATTTGCTTCTGAAGTTCCTTCATTTCCTTGGGATTACACCTATAGGCAGCTTTATTCGGAAGAGGTGCACCTGGTATAAGGTCGATTTGATGCTCAATTCCACGAATTGGCGGCAAACCTGATGGCAACTCTTCAGGGAAGACGTCCGCGAAGTCATGTAATAAGTTGGCCACTGTATCCTCGTATTTCGCCGGAACGAAATCATCTTGAGTCTCTTTTATCACCAGCATGTAAACATGCTCGCCACTTTCCATAGCGTGTTCAACTTCTCTCTCGCTCGCGAACATGGTGAGGTTCAGTTTTTCCCCTCGTTTGGCACTTATGGACCGGATAGCTTGGGGTGACATCGGTTTTAATACGATCTTCTTTCCCTTATCTCGCAACTCGTATTCGTTGCTCCTACCCCGATGCAAAACATCCCTATCAAATAACCAAGGGCGTCCCAAAAGCATGTGACAAGCATCCATTGGAATCACATCACACAATATCTCATCGTGATATGAACCCATTGCTAATCCGACCCGAACTTGCTTCGAAACCCTTACCTTACTTCCGTCATCAAGCCAATGTAAAGCATATGGCTTAGGGTGAGTTGTGGTGATTAGTCTAAGCTTCGTCACCATTTCACTTGAAGCCACATTGGTGCAACTCCCTCCGTCGATAATTAAACTACACCACTTATCTCCAACTTGACACTTTGTATGGAATATTTGATCCCGCTGTTCTGACTCGTTCGGAACCAACTTGGCTTGCAGAGTGCGAAGGACCAAGGCTGTATCGTAATTCGGAGCATCGTAAGTCTCGTATTCTTCTCCTTCTTCGTCCTTCATGTCGAAATCAAATACGTCACCCAGTCTTTCTTCCTCAACCAACAACTCGTCTCGGATCGTGACAGCTTCCCTTAGTGTCACCACTCGCTGGTTTGGACAAGCATTTTGATAATGTCCGAATCCTTGACATTTGAAACATCTCACTTTAGCCAAACTCGTCTCCTTCGGTACGTAGGGTACAGTTGCCTTAGCCGGAATCGCAACAGGAACCGGAGTCGGTACAGTTGCCTTAGCAGCTGAACTAGACCCGACGCTTGGGTTTCCAAATTTGACTGGAAACTCGGGTTTATACATCTTCATTTTGTTTTGAGCTTCTAGCTTCACACATAACCCACATAACATATCGAAGTCCTCGTATGGATACAGTTCCACCGAGTTAGCTATGCTTCGGTTTAGGCCTCGCAAGAATCGCGACATTTTCTGCTCCTCATTCTCCTCTATCTCTCCCATTAAGGTTAGATTCTCAAACTCCTCAATGTACTCACTGACATTTGACTTTCCTTGCATGAGATCTGCAATCTTCCTGTACAAGGACAACCGGTGTGATGTTGGCACATATCTTTTATGAAGTTTTCTTTTTAACGAATCCCACGAACGGATCTTATCCTTTCCCGCACGAGCTCTTCGTGTTTTTACTCCTTCGTACCAAAGTGAAGCTCCTTTCCCCAACTTGAGAATTGCATACTTACACCTTTTCTCATCGTCGAGATCTTTAAACTCGAACATACGATCAATTTTTCGTTCCCATTCCAGGTAAACTTCAGGGTCTGTCCCTCCAACGAACTCCGGAAGCTCATTTACCTTGAACTCTTCGACATGGCGTGAGGGTCGTTCATAGTCACCACGCCTAGGTTGCCAACGCTGGTCGCGTTGTTCTGGTACGTCACGCAATGCGTCACGAAGTTTTGCCAAGAAGTCAGTGTCGTTGAGATCCATAATGCCAAAGATCAAGAACTTGGGCTCCGATGCCACTTATGATACGAATTCTCACTTGTGATGCGAATTTGCTATCGCTACAGCGGAAGGCCTTTTGACAAATTGGTTAGACCCATGTGTTATAATGTTAAATCGTTAGTAGGGTACTTGGTTGGAGATTAGGCATTTTACATTTTGTGATGAGGCCAACCCTCATGCACTTTCTTTGTATTTTTCCTTTATTTATGCAATTGACCATTAACCCCTAAAAAAAAGGCCTTTTGACGGGCGGAAGCTATCGGCAAGAAACTGTCGGGAATTGATGACAACAGTTCGCCACAACGGTAATACAGGCTAGCGGCACGCACTCGTGACAGTAATATATGACAGCAACTCGATACAGCAACAAGACAGGAACTTGACAAAAGTAAAGACTTGATGCATCCTACTTCCAAACAGCAACACTCGAAACAGCACGTTTCGGGTGGGCACGAATTCAATAGGAAACAAGTTCAAGGATCGAACAACACTTTATGCAAAATATCAGACAAGTATACAACTGTATCGAAAAACAAACAGAATATCGTAACAAGATATAAACAGATGTTTTTATCAAATTAGACCTATAATTTGATAAGGTGATTTCTCCTCAAGACCTATTGAGAATCAATCAGATTAATACTCGAAACGCGTCGAATAAAAACCAAGTTTTGATGAAAAGCATTCACCAGGGAAAAACACAAAGTGTTCTTATTTCTTCAACATTCAATTCTTCTCTCATTACAACTCTACTGCCACTATTTATAGGCAAAAGTGGCCTGACAAAATAACTTAAACTATTACAAGCTGTTCTTTAAAATAATGAAAAGATAATAAAAAGGTTCCTCATGTCACTTGTTGACAAAAGTAAAAGCTGGGTCTTTGTCTCCAAGTTGCTTGCTGACAGCCGCCTTTTGCCAAGAATCCTGCTGTTTTTGTAAGACAAAGCTGAACATTCTTTTATTGTTTAGTTGTCACTTGAACCTCTTTCCCTCCCCAAGATGCAAGTTGTCTTTTGTTTAAGTTATTCCAATTCCGACTATCAAGGTAACTCCATGCCTCGTATCTGTTTTCTCGCCCAAGTACGTTGGAGTATGGTCGAGGTGTTTTACGTCAATTCTTACTTCGTCTTCTTCGCTTGGAGTAGTCGGTTTTGTATCATAAAATACAAAATCAGTTGGCCAAATGCCAATCCCTCATGTACTCCTCAAGCATCGTCGTCGCTTCTTCCGCCTGGTATGGGGGAAGGTGTCTGATACAGTGCTGGGTAATACCGGCCAATCGACTCACCCACTGTACAAAATATAGACAATATAATACAATGAGTAATGTATGATGAAATCAAGCAAAGTGCAAAGTTAAAGAACATACGTAATCGCTGCTGGAACGAGAAGGGATCACTGATCCAGGTGCTGCACAGTCGTTCAGTAGCTGAGGGTGCGAATACCGATAATACCACTCAATGTAATCATCGGCGCATGCAGCCTGATCATGAGTAGCAGCCTGATAGTCAGTGAGAGGAAGCCTGTATGCGCCCGGAAACATCATCCAAGCATCAGATGACATCCGAATGGGATAGTCAACTCGGTACAATCTACTCGACCATGCCCGAACCACTTTCTCCGGTCTGGTGATCGGGAAAGGGATGGTCTGCACATAACCGAGCTGCCGTAATGCCCAACCAGGCATGTATGTCTCGATATTATCCCGATATCGTAGCCATCCAATGAATGTGGTCCTCGGGACATCCCTCACCAGATCAGGGCCATAAGGCAACCACCGTATCTGCGTATATGTAATCAACAAATTATACAAGTTATTTTTAAATGAATTGTGAGATTGTTAGAAGGAATCGTTATACCTCTGCGGCTATCAACTGATCAATGCGGCGATGCAAAGACTGGAGTCGGTGCTCGTCTTTACCCTCGGGCTGGACACTCCATGTAGAAGCTCGAGGCTGCGTGGAGTCAATAATCATACGCTCTCTATGAGGTCGAAAGCAAGGAAAATACTCATAAATCCAAGCCTGAACGAGGGTAAGACATCCACAAATACCCATGGAGTCGCCGCGACTAGTGATACCGAGCTGACGGTACATGAAAGCCAATGCGGCCGAACCCCATGAATACTGACCGGTCGTATCCATACCGTCCCTCACCTCCAATATGCAGGACGGCCTAATCCGGTTACCACTCTTGTCAACAAACAAGGTGGATCTAAATAACAACCACATCCAAGCTACGGCCTGGGTGCCCTCCACTCGACCTCGATCGTGGCATGACCTGAAAATCATGTCCATAACTACGCCGCCACCCCCCCAGTGAGTACTCAGTAGCTCCAACTGCGATACTCCAAGAACCTCCATCACATCCACCTGCAACTGTGTAGATGTGCTATCGGCATCAACCAATCGCCCCTCGATAGGAATGCGAAGGATCTGCCACACATCATGTAACATGATGGTCATCTCTCCGAATGGAATGTGAAAAGAGTTCGTATCGGGCTGCCACCGCTCAACGAACGCAGAAGTCAACGGGGAGTCAATATGTCTGAACATGGCGTCCGTCAGGTGGGATAACCCAGTCCCACTGATCCGACTCACTAAAGAGGGTGACATCACTGAGCGCCACTAACTCAAGCTCTAACAAGCAGCAGTCCTGGTGTGACACTTCAGCAAACCTCTCATATCTTCAGTCCAGATATGCGCGGCGACATGCCCACCGAAACTCAGGATAACGCTGCCGTCGATAGGGCCACCAGGCATCTCCTCAGTAACCATCCAATATGTGTCATCCTTTGCCCTACGTCGTTTACTACTGGTAGACCCAAAAGTGACAAACCTCCCCCCACTCCCCTTCCGAACCCGACACGAAAAGGAAGAAGAATCATCACCGCCCTCCTGATCGTCGGACTCATCGTGCGAATAATACTCGCTCGAATCCTCAGTAACAAAATCAGTATAAGGTACGTCCTCGAATCCCCTACCCTCTGCCTCCCGCTGTCTACGAACGGAAGCATCAACACCACGAGCTCTGGTGTGACGCGTTCCAGAACCCATCAACTCTGTGACTAGCGGCATAGATTTGCCCGCTCCTTCTCTCATCTGCGTTTAGCAAACAATACAACTAATAAGTAATAATCATACAAACAATACACATTATTAATTATTAATTGAAAATTTTATTTTTTCTGAAAAAATGACTGGGGCGTCCGGCCAGGACGCCTGAACCAAGGCAGGGGCATTTGGTCTGGACGCCACGACCATGGTTCAAGCGTCCGTCACAGACGCCTACTCCAGCGGCTAGGCGTCCGATCTGGACGCCTTTGCACGGTTTGGACGTCCGACTTGGACGTCTATACCACTGGTTGCGCGTCTGCCCTGGACGCCTGCGCCATGGACAGGCGGAATCGGCGGACGCCTATGCCATGGCCAGGCATCATCGTCGGACGCCTGTGACAAAATAACGGTCGTGGCCTCTGTCGTGCACTCCGACACGGCGGCCGCGGCCAAAGAACCAGTAAAAGGGAAAAAATTAGTTATCGGAGCTTTTCCTTTTCCAGTCATGGCGGTGGACGGCGGCTGTGCGGCGGTGGTGTGGCGGCGGTGTGGCTGTGGCTGGTGGGGTCTTTACGATAGGTCGAGAGAGAAAAGTATTAAGAAATTAGGATTACAAATCTGCTTAATATGAATTAAGGGCAAAAAGGTAATATTATAGGGCGGTGTCTAGTAATTTAGGGCGGTGTCTAGTAATCCAGTTGTTTTATCATTCAATCATCTGCCCTCATTACAACTCCATCGTCACTATTTATAGGCAAAAGTATCCTGACAAAATAATCTAAACTATTACAAGCTGGTCTTAAAATAAGGAAAAGAAAATACAAGGTTCTCGACGTCACTTGCAAACAAGAGTAAAAGATGGGTTTTGTCTCCAAGGTGATAGCCGCCTTTCACATAGCATGTAGCCGAGATTCCTGCTGCTTTTATAATAAAGAATGTGCTGAAATTTTTTTATTGTTTTGCTTTTACCACTTGGACCCTTTCCCCAAGATGCAATTTGCCCATGTTTAAATTACTCCAAGTCCGATTATCAAGGTAACTCCGGGTCTCGTATCCGTTTTCTCGCCTAAGTATATTGGAGTATGGTCGAGGTGTTTTACGTCAATCCTTACTTCGTCTTCTTCGCTTGGAGTAGTCGGTTTCGAATCAAAAGGCTCGAATCTAATCAATCAACCTGAGTTTTCATAGAGTTCCGACTCAAATGCATGGAACATGGAATCTCATATTGACAAGACTTAATGATGCAAAATCACGATTGGAATATGTATGTGATCTCGATCGGAATAGATATGTATATAGCGGAAGTAAAATTCACGGATGAAAAGAAAAAACAAGTGGAATATGGTAAATCGAACGTATGAATATGGACGTAATATAGTAACAATATCGATCAAGAAAAACTTAAACGATCAAGAATAAGAGGTAGAATTTGTCAAGCTAGACCTATAAGTTGACAAGGGTGATTTCTTCTCAAGACCTATTGAGAATCGATCAGATTAAGACTCGAAAACGCGTCGAATATTAATCAAAATTTTGTAGGAAATCGTCCAACACATAAGTAATACAAAAGTATTTTTATTGATTCAAATCATGATCCTTCCCATACAATCCATAGATGGCTATTTATAACTAAGATACAAGTAGGTAGGATTGTAAAATTTTGAAAAGAAAGACAACAAGAAAAATGTCACCCTCCATGAAAAAAGTCACGACCCAAAAGAAGACAGGGGGGCGAAAATCTCTTCAAAAGATATCCTTGGGGACCAAAGATATCATGTTAAAATACTTTGACAAGGAAGACAAATTTTAATATAAATAAATGGGATAAAATCTTCATGCATCTTGAACAAAAATCTTCATGCAATGTGGGATATGGAGTAGGGGGCTGATTTTTCTTCACTTCTTCTTCAAATGGTGGGGCCAAAATCCTTATGCTAGATATACTTGAGGACTAAGGAGATCAAATGATATCATGCTTCAAGACTTCTATGTTTGTAGGCATGCTAGAGAAGACTAAAAGAACAGACTTGGTGAAAGGAGTCCACGGCCGAGATCTCCTTCAAATGCATGGTGATGCAATATTGACATATCCAAACGAAGAAAACGAAGTAAGAATTGACATAAGTAACGATACAACATTGTATGCACATGCACCTACGTACTTCGGTGAGAAAACGGACACAAAACGAGGAGTAACAAGTTGCCAAGTCTCGATCGTGTCATGCTGTGCCGGAAGTCCTTGGTACACTGCCGGCCAAATTAGGCCGTGTCGTCCGACACGGCCCGTGCCGTGATACGAAGCCAACTACTCCAAGCGAAGAAGATGAAGTAAGAATTGACGTAAAACACCTCGACCACACTACAACCTACTTAGGCGAGAAAACAGAAACGAGGCACGGAGTTACCTTGATAGTCGGAATTGGAGTAACTTAAACAAAAGACAAATAGCATCTTGGGGAGGGAAAAAGGATCAAGTGGCAACTAAACAAATAAAAGGATGTTCAGCTTTCTTGGCAAAAAGGGCGGCTGTCAGCAAACAACTTAGAGACAAAGACCCAGCTTTTACTTTTGTCAACAAGTGACCTGAAGAACCTTTTATTATCCTTTCATTATTTTAAAGAACAGCTTGTAATAGTTTAAGTTATTTTGTCAGGCCACTTTTGCCTATAAATAGTGGCAGTAGAGTTGTAATGGAAAATTATTGAATGTTGAAGAATTAAGAACACTTTGTGTTTTCCCTGGTGAATGCTTTTCATCAAAACTTGGTTTTTATTCGACGCGTTTCGAATATTAATCTGATTGATTCTCAATAGGTCTTGAGGAGAAATCACTTTATCAAATTATAGGTCTAATTTGATAAAACAGCTGTTTATACCTTGTTTCGATATTCTGTTTATTTTTCGATACAGTTTTATACTTGTTCAATATTTCGTATAAAGTGTTGTTCGATCCTTCAAACGTGTTTCCTGTCTTAAATTCGCTTGAGCAAGCGTCTTTGTTCGAGTCTTTTCATTTGGACCAAATTCCTGTCTTGTGGCTGTATCGAATTACCGCCTTCATCACTCGTCAGTATTGTTGCTGTAGCGAGCTGTTGTCACCAGTTTCCGACAGTTTCTTGTCGATAGCTTCCGTTCATCAAAAAGCCTTCCGCTGTATCGATAGCGAATTCGCATCCCAGTTGCCTTAACCGCTGAACTAGATCCGACGCTTGGGTTTCCAAATTTGACTGGAAACTCAGGTTTATACATCTTCATCCTGTTCTGAGCTTCTAACTTCACACATAACCCACATAATGTATCGAAGTCATCGTATGGATACAGTTCCACCGAGTTAGCTATGCTTCGGTTTAAGCCACGCAAGAATCGCGACATCTTCTGCTCCTCATTCTCCTCTATCTCTCCCATTAAGGTTAGGTTCTCAAACTCCTCAATGTACTCACTGACATTTAACTTGCCTTGCATGAGATCCGCAATCTTCCTGTACAAGGATAACCGGTGTGATGCTGGTACATATCTTTTACGAAGTTTTCCTTTTAATGAATCCCACGAACGGATCTTTTCCTTCCCCGCACGAGTTCTTCGTGCTTTTACTCCTTCGTACCAAAGTGAAGCTCCTTTCCCCAACTTGAGAATTGCATACTTACACCTTTTTTCATCGTCGAGGTCTTTAAACTCGAACATACGATCAATTTTTCGTTCCCATTCTAGGTAAACTTCAGGGTCGGTCCCTCCAACGAACTCTGGAAGCTCGTTCACCTTGAACTCTTCGACATGGCGTGAGGGTCGTTCATAGTCACCACGCCTAGGTTGCCAATGCTGGTCGCGTTGTTCTGGTACGTCACGCAATGCATCACGAAGTTTTGCCAAGAAATCAGCGTCGTTGAGATCCATAATGTCAAAGATCAAGAACTTGGGTCTCTGATACCACTTATGATACGAATTCTCACTTGTGATGCGAATTCGGTATCGATACAGCGGAAGACTTTTTGAAGCGCGGAAGCTATCGGCCTAAAGCGTCGGGAACCGATGACGATTCGCTGTATCTCAGACTAGCGGCACGTACTCGCTACAGGAATGTATGATGTAATTCGATACAGCCACAAGACAGGAATTTGGCCAACTGGAAAATGACTCGAAACAGGTCACCTCCAAACAGCGACACTCGAAACAGCACGTTTCGAACGGAAGCAAAGTTAAAACAGGAAACAAGTTCAAAGGATTGAACAACACTTTATACGAAATATTGAACAAGTATAAAACTGTATCGAAAAATAAACAGAATATCGAAACAAGGTATAAACAGATGTTTTATCAAATTAGACCTATAATTTGATAAAGTGATTTCTCCTCAAGACCTATTGAGAATCAATCAGATTAATACTCGAAACGCGTCGAATAAAAACCAAGTTTTGATGAAAAGCATTCACCAGGGAAAAACACAAAGTGTTCTTAATTCTTCAACATTCAATAATCTTCCATTACAACTCTACTGCCACTATTTATAGGCAAAAGTGGCCTGACAAAATAACTTAAACTATTACAAGCTGTTCTTAAAATAATGAAAGGATAATAAAAGGTTCTTTAGGTCACTTGTTGACAAAAGTAAAAGCTGGGTCTTTGTCTCCAAGTTGTTTGCTGACAGCCGCTTTTTCCTTCAACATGTTGCCAAGAATCCTGCTGCCCTTCTTAATAAAATATGTTGAAACTATTTTATTCTCTTACCACTTGGGCCCCCTTCCCCCAAGACTACCTTTTGTTTAAGTTATTTCAATTCCGATTATCAAGGTAACTCCGTATCTCCTATCTGTTTTCTCGCCCAAGTACGTTGGAGTATGGTCGAGATGTTTTATGTCAATTCTTACTTCGTCTTCTTCGCTTGGATACATTATGTGGGTTATGTGTGAAGTTAGAAGCTCAGAACAGGATGAAGCTGTACAAACCCGAGTTTCCATTCAAATTTGGAAACCCAAGCGTCGGATCTAGTTCAGCTGTTAAGGCATCTGACTCGATTCGTGTTGCGAATCCGGCTAAAGCGCGTACCTACGCATCAAGGAGACAAGTTTGGTTAAAGTGAGATGTTTCAAATGTCAAGGATTCGGGCATTATCAAAATGCTTGTCCAAACAAACGAGTGGTGACACTCAGGGAAGCTGTCACGATCCGAGATGAGTTGTTGGTCGAGGAAGAAAGACTGGGTGACGTATTTGATTTCGACATTAAGGACGAAGAAGGAGAAGAATGCGAGACTTACGATGCTCCAAGCTATGACACGGCTTTAGTTCTGCGAACGCTACAGGCCAAAGCTGTATCGAATGATTCGGAACAGCGAAATCAAATATTTCACACGAAGTGTCAAATTGGAAAGAAATGGTGTAGTTTGATCGTTGATGGAGGGAGTTGCACCAACGTCGCTTCCAGCGAGATGGTGACTAAACTCGGGCTGACCACTACGGCTCACCCGAAACCTTACACTTTGCATTGGCTCGATGATGGGAGCAAAATAAGGGTAACTAAACAAGTGAGGATTGGACTAGCCATGGGTTCATATGAAGACAACGTATTATGTGATGTACTCCCGATGGATGCATGCCATGTACTGTTGGGGAGACCGTGGATGTTTGATAGGGACGTTTTACACCGAGGAAGAAGCAATGAGTACGAGTTACGGGATAAGGGCAAGAAGATTGTGCTTAAACCAATGTCACCGCAAGCTATTCACTCTATGAGTTCTAGTAGGAGTGAAAAACCAAAACTGGCCATGTTTGCTAGCGAACGGGAGGTGGAACATGCTATTAATGATGGCAAATGCGTGTACTTATTGGTTTTGAAGGAGACACGGGATGGTAACATGGTTGTACGAAATGAAAGGATGGATGCCTTATTGCAAGAATTTGCGGATGTTTTTCCCGAGGAATTACCGTCGGGTTTGCCACCTATTCGGGGGATTGAACATCAGATCGACCTCATACCGGGTGTGTCGCTCCCTAACAAAGCTGCCTATAGATGTAATCCCGAGGAGACAAAGGAATTACAAAACCAAATCGAAGAACTGATGGATCGTGGGTACGTTCGAGAAAGCCTAAGTCCTTGTGTGGTTCCGGTATTACTGGTTCCAAAGAAAGACGGATCCTGGAGGATGTGTATTGACAGTCGAGCGGTGAACAATATAACCATCAAGTATCGATTTCCGATTCCGAGGCTTGATGACATGTTGGACGAATTACACGGATTAGTGATCTTTTCAAAAGTTGATCTACGAAGTGGTTATCACCAAATTCGGATGCGGGAAGGAGATGAGTGGAAGACAGCCTTCAAAACAAAACACGGGCTGTATAAATGGACCGTTATGCCGTTCGGTCTTACAAATGCACCGAGTACTTTCATGCGCTTGATGAATGAGCCGATCGTTGCAAGAACATTTCGAACACTTGAGGCAAGTCTTCGAAACCCTTAGAGACCAGAAGCTGTATGGAAAAAGGGAGAAGTGCTCATTTTTGGTCGAAAGTATAGTCTTTCTTGGCTATATTGTTTCAAAGAATGGAGTGTCGGTCGATCAAGCGAAGATCGAAGCAATTAAGTCCTGGCCGGTTCCCACTACAGTGACGGAGGTTAGATCGTTCCATGGACTAGCTTCATTTTACCGAAGATTCATTCGAGACTTCAGTACCATTGCAAGCCCAATAACCGAATGTTTGAAGAAGGGCACGTTTAATTGGAGCCGGGATGCTCAGGAGTCATTTGCAAAGTTGAAGGCGAAGTTGTGCGAAGCACCAATCTTAGCATTACCCGATTTTTCGCAACCGTTTGAGGTAGAATGTGATGCTAGCGGAGTGGGCATTGGAGCGGTTCTCATTCAGGGAAAGCGACCTATTGCTTATTTTTATGAGAAGTTAAACGGTGCTCGTCTGAATTATTGTACCTACGACAAGGAGTTTTATGCGATTGTGAGGGCCCTAGAACATTGGAGTCACTATCTTCGGCCAAAGCATTTTATCATACACTCGGACCATGAATCTTTGAAGTACATTAACGGGCAACACAAGTTAAGTCCCAGGCATGCGAAGTGGGTGGAATTCTTACAATCATTTCACTTCTCATCGAAGTATAAGGATGGCAAGAGCAATATTGTGGCAGATGCATTGTCTAGGCGTTATGCCTTACTCGCCACTCTTGATGTTCGTTTGCTTGGATTCTATACAGTGAAGGAGTATTACGAAGGTGATGCGGATTTTGGCGAAACCTTCGCCCTGTGCAAACCTGGCCCAGTGGGAGAATTTTCGATACAGGAGGGCTTTCTTTTTAAGGGGAATCGTCTTTGTCTACCAAGGCACACGATTCGAGAATTGCTGGTTCGAGAGGCCCATGGGGGAGGTTTGGCTGGCCATTTCGGTTCGGCCAAGACATTGGATGTACTTAAAGAACATTTTTATTGGCCAAGGATGCAAGGGGATGTTAATAATATAATCAGTAAATGTGTGACGTGCCATGGTGCGAAGAGTTCGTTCAAACCAGGAGTCTACACACCTTTACCGATTCCGGAGAAGCCATGGGAAGATGTCTCAATGGATTTCATTGTGGCTTTGCCTTGCACCCAACGAGGTAAGGATGCGATTATGGTGGTTGTCGATCGTTTTTCAAAAATGGCTCATTTTGTTCCTTGTCACAAAACCGATGATGCGAGTAATGTTGCTGACTTGTATTTTCGAGAGGTGGTGCGATTACATGGAGTTCCGAAAACTATTGTTTCGGACCGGGACTCAAAGTTTCTAAGCTACTTTTGGAACACCTTGTGGAGAAAGGTGGGAACAAAGCTTTTATTTAGTACTTCGCATCATCCTCAAACCGACGGACAAACTGAAGTAACGAATCGAACACTGGGGACGCTGTTGCGAGGCTTGGTGAGCAAAACACAAAAGGACTGAGATCTGAAACTGGCACATGCGGAGTTTGCTTATAATCGATCTCCTACTCATGCCACGGCACACTCTCCATTTGAAGTAGTTTACGGGCTGAATCCTTACATGCCGCTAGATCTAATTCCACTACCAAGCAACGAATTGGTGCATAAGGATGCAGAGTCAAAACTAAAATCAATGATGAAATTGCACGAGCAGGTGCGGGATCGAATCAAGGAAATAAACGAGGCATACAAAAGGAAGTCGAGTAAGCAAAGAAAGCCGAGACTATTCGAGGTTGGAGATTTAGTTTGGTTACATTTGAGGAAGGAACGATTCCCGAGTAAGCGTAAGAACAAGCTAATGCCACGAGCTGAGGGACCATTTAAAATAATTGCGAAGGTGAATGACAATGCTTACAAGTTGGAACTTCCGGGTGATTACGGAGTGCATGCTACTTTCAACATAGGTGATCTATCCCCTTACCTTGACGACGACGGGATTGCGGAATTGAGGACAATTCCTTTTAAAGAAGGAGGGAATGATACGAAGCCGACTACTCCAAGCGAAGAAGATGAAGTAAGAATTGACGTAAAACACCTCGACCACACTACAACCTACTTAGGCGAGAAAACAGAAATGAGGCACGGAGTTACCTTGATAGTCGGAATTGGAGTAACTTAAAAAAAAAAGACAAATAGCATCTTGGGGAGGGAAAAAGGATCAAGTGGCAACTAAACAAATAAAAGGATGTTCAGTTTTCTTGGCAAAAAGGGCGGCTGTCAGCAAACAACTTGGAGACAAAGACCCAGCTTTTACTTTTGTCAACAAGTGACCTGAAGAACCTTTTATTATCCTTTCATTATTTTAATGAACAGCTTGTAATAGTTTTAGTTATTTTGTCAGGCCACTTTTGCCTATAAATAGTGGCAGTAGAGTTGTAATGGAAAATTATTGAATGTTGAAGAATTAAGAACACTTTGTGTTTTCCCTGGTGAATGCTTTTCATCAAAACTTGGTTTTTATTCGACGCGTTTCGAATATTAATCTGATTGATTCTCAATAGGTCTTGAGGAGAAATCACTTTATCAAATTATAGGTCTAATTTGATAAAAACAGCTGTTTATACCTTGTTTCGATATTCTGTTTATTTTTCGATACAGTTTTATACTTGTTCAATATTTCATGTAAAGTGTTGTTCGATCCTTCAAACGTGTTTCCTGTCTTAAATTCGCTTCCGAACGAAACGTGCTGTTTCGAGTCTTTTCATTTGGACCAAATTCCTGTCTTGTGGTTGTATCGAATTACCGCCTTCATCACTCGTCGATTATTATTCTTTGTAGCGATTTGTCACCGATTCAGCAGTTTCTTGTCGATAGCTTCCGTTCATCAAAAAGCCTTCCGCTGTATCGATAGCGAATTCGCATCCCAAGTGAGAATTCGTATCATGCCGAGATGTCCCGGATATGTGAAACGGACTGCCCGCCGGACTCGACCGTGTCCCGAGACACGGCCGAGTCGAACTCTTCCGGAAATTGCCGACAGACTGCCTGCCCAACCCGACCATGTCCCAAGACACGGTCGAGTCCTACTCGCCCAGAACGCCGAAAATGACTGCCCAGACACCCGACCGTGTTCCAGGCGACATGGTCGAGTCACTGCCGACCAGGACGCGCGCGCCGCGGCTGTGTCAAGCGACACGGCCCGTGTCCAGCAGCCGACCAACTTATTTTATTGTTGATTTTTGTGTGTTTTGTTGTTTTCCCTTCCCTCACATGTCATGATTAGACTTACATGTTATGTGGGGTGACTTATTACTATGTTTATTATGTGATTCCCTCCCATTTGTTTGATTCCGTCCTTATTTTTATTTTGATGTTTGGTTGTCATGTCAAGATCATGTAATCTTTGATTCCTTAGTTGGTTAGAAGGCTACATCTCCTATAAGTAGCCTTTGAATAGCTTTGTAGAAGTATTGTATGTTGAAGAAAAAGAATACACTTTGTGTTTTCACCATTGTTGAATGCTTTTCATCAAACCTTTGATTTTTATCGATGCGTTTTCGAGTATTAATCTGATTGATTCTCAATAGGTCTTGAGAAGAAATCACCTTATCAAACTATAGGTCTAGTTTGATAATCATCATCACATTGTTCTTACTTACACGACCGAATTGCCCTACTTTCCGTTATTTCTTACGAGCTTTACACATATTCAAATGTTGTGAGGATCAACAATATTTCCGCTGCATTACATGCGAGTTTACGTCCATTTTTATACGTAATTCGTATCACATGGAGATTTACGTACCCATGTCGATGATTCTATGTTATTCCGAGTCCGATCACCAAAGTCCTTGTATCCATTTTCTCGCCCAAGTATGTAGCGTATGTGCATGGCGGGTTGCATGGTTGCTTACGTCGATCCTCACTTCATCTTCTTCATTTAAAATAGTCGTTTTCGTATCATTATTCGGAATAGTCATTTTTGTATCACTTAATCAATAAGTAAAGATTTAATCGGAGCTATTATAGTGAATCCTTGCTACAACAAGACTTAATCAAGATTAATTGAAGCTGTTATAGCTTCTTAGTATAAAAGGCTCGAACCTAATCACTAAACTCGAGTTTTCATAGAGTTCCAACTCGAATGCATGTAACGTGGTCTTATCTCCTATTAGAAAGAATTATCAAGAAGTAAAGATTAACCGGATCTGTTATAGCCAATTCTGAGTACAAAAAGGCTCGAATCTAATCAATAAACCCAAGTTTCATAGAGTTCCAACTCGAATGCATGTAACATAGAATCTCCTATTAATAAGACTTATTAAGAAGTAAAGACTTAATCGGAGCTATTATAGCAAATCCTTGCTACAACAAGACTTAATCAAAAAGTAAAAGATCAGAGCTGTTATAGCCAATTCTGAGTACAAAAGGCTCGAATCTAATAAACAAATCCGAGGTTTCAAAGAGTTCCCACTCGAATGCATGTAACATGGAATCTATTATTAACAAGACTCAATCAAGAAGTAAAGGTCTAATCAAAGCTATTATAGCAAATCCTTGCAACAACAAGACTTAATCAAGAAAGTAAATATTAATCGGATTTGTTATAGCCAATTCTGAGTACAAAGGGCACGAATCTAATCAATAAACCCGAGTTGTCATAGAGTTTCAACTTGAATGCATGTAACGTGGTCGTATCTCCAATTAACAAGACTTAATCAAGAATTAAAGGCTTAATCAGAGCTATTATATCCAATTCTTGCTATAACAAGACTTAATCAAGAAGTAAAAGATTTATCGGAGCTGTTATAGCCAATTCTGAGTATAAAATGCTCGAATCTAATCAATAAACCTGAGTTTTCATAGAGTTCCGACTCGAATGCATGTCACATGGAATCTCCTATTAACAAGACTTAATCAAGAAGTAAATGCTTAATCAGAGCTATTATATCCAACTCTTGCTATAAGAAGACTTAAACATGAAGTAAAAGATTAATCGGAGCTGTTATAGCCAATTCTGAGTATAAAAGGCTCGAATCTAATCAATAAACCAGAGTTTTCATAGAGTTCCGACTCGAATGCATGTAATATGGAATCTACTATAAACAAGACTTAATCAAGAAGTAAAGGTCTAACCAGAGCTATTATAGCGAATCCTTGCAACAAAAAGACTTGATCAAGAAAGAAAAATTAATCGGAGCTGTTATAGCCAATTCTAAATACAAAAGACTCGGATCTAATCAATAAACCCGAGTTTTCATAGAGTTCCAACTCGAATGCATGTAATGTGGTCTTATCTCCTATTAGCAAGACTTAATCAAGAAGTAAAGGCTCAATCGGAGCTACTATACCCAATCCTTGCTACAACAGGACTTAATTAGGAAGTAAAAGATTAATCGGAGCTGTTATAGCCAATTCTGAGTACAAAAGGCTGAATCTAATTAATAAACCTGAGTTTTCATAGAGTTCCGACTCGAATGCATGTAACGTGGAATCTCCTATTAACAAGACTTAATCAAGAGTAAATGCTTATCGGAGCTATTATATCCAATTTTTGCTACAACATGACTTAATCAAGAAGTAAAGATTAATCAGAGCGGTTATATCCAATTCTGAGTACAAAAGGCTCGAATCGGATACGAATTCGCTCTTGATGCGAATTCGCTATCGACATGGCAGGAAGTTGTTTTGACGAGCAGAAGCTATCGGCAAGAAACTGTCGGGAATTGACAACAACAGTTCGCTACAGCAACAATACTGACGATTAGTATGTGCGCGCGATGAAGACGGTAATTCGATACAGCCACAAGGTAGGAACTTAGCCAAATGTAAAAGACTTGAAACAGGCCACCTCCAAACAGCGACACTTGAAATAGCACATTTTGGACGGAAGTGAATTTGAAACAGGAAACAAGTTTGAAGGCTCGAACAACACTTTATGCGAAATATCGAACAAGTATGAAACTGTATCGAAAACAAACAGAATATCGAAATAGGATTAGAAACAGTTGTTTTATCGAATTAGACCTATAATTCGATAAAGTGATTTCTCCTCAAGACCTATTGAGAATCAATCAGATTAAGATTCGAAAACGCGTCGAATAATAATCAAAGTTTGAAGGAAACTCATCCCACACTTAAACAATAAACAAGGTATGTTGTTTTTATCATTCAATAATCCATCCTTCATTACAACTCCATCAACCCTATTTATAGGCAAAAGTAGTCTGCCAAGATAAACTAAACTAATACAAGCTGTTCTTAAAATAATGAAAAGATAAGTAAAAGGTTTTCCATGTCACTTGCAAACAAAAGTAAAAGCTGGGCCTTGTCTCCAAGTTGAAAGTTGACAGCCGCCTTTTGCCTAGAATCCTGCTGCTTTTGTAAGAAAATGCTGAACATTCTTTTATTGTTTAGTTGCCACTTGAACCTCTTCCCCTCCCCAAGATGCAAGTTGTCTTTTGTTTAAGTTACTCCAATTCCAATTATCAAGGTAACTCCGTGCCTCATTTCTGTTTTCTCGCCCAAGTACGTTGGAGTATGGTCGAGATGTTTTACGTCAATTCTTACTTCGTCTTCTTTGCTTGGAGTAGTTGGTTTCGTATCATCCCCTCCTTCTTTAAAAGGAATTTTCCTCAATTCCGCAATCCCATCGTCGTTAAGGTAAGGAGATAGATCGCCTATGTTGAAAGTAGCATGTACTCCATAATTGATACGATATCATCTATTCCAATCGAAGAAGAGACAATAAAAATCAACATCAACAATGATACAAATTTGCATGGCCATGCATCATCATACTTGGGCGAAAAGAACACGCGGATTGGAGTTGCGTTATTAATCGGAACTAGAGTAACGTAAAACATGACGACGAAATCGGTCCAAAGCATGGAAATTTCGGCCAAATCATGCTTGAAAGGGACCCTTTCTTGTCTTCATATCTTTCACAAGATATTGAAGAAATCTCTTCATCCCCACCTCCTTTGAATCGGCCGAAAATTGCTAACATGGTGGAGACTTTCATCAAACTTTTTCCTTCATGTCAACATCACCAAATATAGTCCAAGATAGTTGAAGATATCATATCCAAACAAGTCATCCTCCTCCCCACAAATCGGCCGAAATGTGATCACTTGATGAAGACTTTCATCAAGTCTTTTTCTACATGTCAAAGTCACCCTAATAAGTCCAAGATGCTTGATATCATATCTTGTCCAAAATCTTCATGATCCCTTCCCCACCTTGAAGAATCGGCCGAAGTGATAAGAGATGGAGACTTGTATTTTCATTTTTTTTCTTGTTCTTTATTTCCTTATCCCTTGTACAACTACTATATATAGTAGTTCATTTGGTGATTGTAATATATCTTGAAAATTAATAAACCTTGTATTTCTTTGAAATATACGTTGAACGAGTTCAACAAAACTTTGGTTATTGTTTCGACGCGTCTCGAAGTTTTAACTTGATCAATTCTCAATAGGCCTTGAGAAGAGATTATCTTTATCGAGTTATAGGTCTAGTTCGATAAAAACACATCCAAATCCATATACCACACTACTTCACGGCCGAAACCACTTAAATTCGGCCACCACCTTGTAATTTTTGATTGATACTTTGATACTTGTCAAGACGTAATAATCTTCCGTTGTATTTCATACGCATTACGCACACTTACATACGTAATTCGTATCATAAGTGGTATCAGAGCCATTTGTCTCACGGTTCTCGACGTTACTCAAAAAGATGGCATTCACCGATGAAGAAGTAGCACAACTACGTGACGTTCTTCGCGGCTTACCGGAGCCCCGAATCCATGCACGACGAGGATACGACACCATGCATGCACCACGACATGCTGATGAATACAAGACAAGCGAACTTCCGGAGTTCGTAGGCGGCACCGATCCCGAGGCTTATTTGGAGTGGGAAAGGAAAATTGAACGAATGTTTGAGTTCAAGGATCTCGATGACGAGGTACGATGCAAGTACGCGATTCTCAAACTTGGAAAGGGAGCTTCCCTTTGGTTTGAACGAATGAAGACACAACGAGTTCGTGCCGGTAAGGAAAAGATACGTTCGTGGAATTCTCTAAAAAAGAAACTACGAAAGAGATATGTCCCGGCTACACACAAGTTGAGTTTGTATCGAAAAATTTCTGACCTCACGCAAAGAAAGCTAAGTGTAGAGGAGTACATCGAGGAGTTTGAAAACTTATCCTTGATGGGAGAACTTGAAGAAAGCGAAGAATTACGGATGTCCCGTTTCCTACGAGGTTTGAATAAAAACATTGCTAATTCTGTGGAACTCTACCCCTATTCCGACTTTGATACTTTATGCGGACTTTGCATAAAGTTGGAGACTCAAAACAAGACAAAATTTTCTAAACCCGAATTCCCACCTAAATTCGGAAATACCAACTTTGGCACGAGTTCTAGCTCGTTTCCAAAAACTGTCACAACAAGTCCACCCGTTACCACCATCCCAAAAACTCCTATCACACCAAAAGAAACAAGTTTGTCTAAAGTTCGGTGTTTCAAATGTTAAGGATTTGGACATTATCAAAGTGCTTGTCCGAATCGGAGAATAGTGACGTTACGAGAAGCCATAGCCGTCCGAGAAGAATTACTAGCCGAAGAAGAAAGAATTGGAGACGTCTTTAACTTGGAAGCCGACGAAGAAGAAGAAGATTGCAAGGCATACGATGCCCCGAACTATGACACGAACCTCGTCCTTCGCATGTTACAAACGAAGGTGGCCCCGAGTGACATAGAACAACGAGATCAAATCTTTCACACGAAGTGTCGTGTCGGAGATAAATGGTGTAGCTTGATCATTGACGGTGGAAGTTGTACAAACGTGGCATCAAGCGAGATGGTCTCGAAGCTCGGACTAATCACTACGGCTCATCCAAAGCCGTATGCACTCCATTGGCTCGATGATGGAAATAAGGTGAAAGTATCAAGACAAGTGAAGGTCGGACTCACCATGGGTTCGTATGGAGATGATATTACATGCGATGTACTACCATGTTGTATTTCATACGCATTACGCACACTTACATACGTAATTCGTATCAATAATCACCCGGAAATTCTAACTTGTAAGCATTGTCGTTCACCTTCGCAACTATTCTAAATGGTCCCTCAGCTCGTGGCATTAACTTGTTCTTACGCTTACTCGGGAATCTTTCTTTCCTCAAATGTACCCAAACTAAATCTCCAACCTCGAATAATCTCGTTTTTCTTTGCTTGTTCGACTTCCTTTTGTACGTCTCGTTCACCTCCTCGATTCGTTCACACACCTGTTCGTGTAATTTCATCATTGATTTCAGCTTTGACTCCGCATCCTTATGCACCAATTCATCACTCGGTAATGGAATTAAGTCTAGTGGTATGTAAGGATTTAGGCCGTAAACTACTTCGAATGGAGAATGCGTTGTGGCATGAGTAGGAGAACGGTTGTAAGAAAACTCCGCATGCGCGAGCTTTAAATCCCAATCCTTTTGCGTCTTGCTTACTAAGCCTCGCAACAGTGTTCCCAGTGTTCGGTTAGTCACTTCAGTTTGTCCGTGATACGAATTACGTATGAAAATGGACGTAAACTCGTATGTAATGCAGCAGAAATATAATTGATCCTCACAACACTCGAATATGTGTAACACTCGTAAGATATAACCGAAAGTAGGGCAATTCGGCTTACGTAAACAAGAACAATATGAATGATTTATCAAACTAGACCTATAGTTTGATAAGATAATCTTTCCTCAAGACCTATTGAGAATCGATTGGATTAAAACTCGAAAACGCGTCGAATTATAATCAAGATTTCGATGAAAAGCATTCACCAAGAAAACACAAGTGTATTCTTATTTCTTCAACATACAATGTTTCATACAAGCATGAACAAGACTACTTATAGAATTGTAGTCTTCTAAACAACTAAGGGATGAAAACAAGATCACATGATCTTGAAATGAAAAACAAAACATCAAGATAAAATACAAAGGAATCAAATCAAAGGGAGGGAATCACACAATAAACATAGTTGCAAGTCACCCCATATAACATGTAAATCTAATCATGACATGTGAGGGGAGGGAAAACAACAAAAAACACAAAAAATCAGCAATAATGGGAGTTTGTTACCTGTCGGACACGGGCCGTGCCGATTGGCACGGCCGCGGCGGCATGTGCGGGCGCACATGTTCGGCAGGACTCGACCGTGTCGCCTGGCACGGTCGGGTTGGTCGGACAGCGAGAAATCACTATCCGGAAGAGTGTGACTCGGTCGTGTCGCCTGACACGGTCGGGTTGGTCGGGCAGCGAGATTTCACTATCCGGGACATCTCGGCATGGGCCGTGTCGGAGGACACGGTCGGGTTCGATCAGCAGTGAGATTTCACTATCCGGGACATCTCGGCACGGGCCGTGTCGGACGACACGGCCGGGTTCGGTCGGCAGCGCTCGGCCAGTTCTGGCAGGTGGTGATTTTTCCGGCAGGTGGTGATTTTTCTGGCAGTTTGGACATTTTCCGGCCGATTGTCGACCTTCCGGCATAGCATGATACGGGCCGTGTCATATGACACGGCCGAGACCGAGACTCCACGTCTTATGTCCATTTTCTCGGCTAAATACGTAGTGATCTGTGCATGGCGTGTTGTAAGGTCATTTACGTCGATCCTTACTTCGTCTTCTGCATTTGACACGATTGATTCCGTATCATCCCCTCCTTCTTTAAAAGGAATTGTCCTCAATTCCAAAATTCCGTCATCATCGATGTAAGGCGAAAGGTCCCCAACATTAAAGGTTGCATGGATCCCATAATCTCCCGGAAGTTCTAATTTGTATGCGTTGTCGTTCACCTTTGCGATCACTTTAAACGGTCCCTCCGCTCGCGGCATTAATTTGTTCTTACGTTTATTTGGAAATCGCTCTTTCCTCAAATGCAACCAAAGCAAATCACCAACTTCGAACAATCTCGGCCTTCTTTGTTTGTTCGACTTTCTTTTGTAAGCCTCGTTTATTTCCTTGATTCGATTACGTACTTGCTCGTGTAATTTCATCATCGATTTCAGTTTTGATTCCGCATCCTTGTGCACTAACTCGTCACTTGGCAATGGAATTAGATCTAACGACATATACGGGTTTAGTCCGTAAACTACTTCGAACGGAGAGTGTGTCGTGGCATAAGTAGGAGAATGATTATAAGCGAACTCTGCATGTGCAAGTTTCAAGTCCCAATCCTTTTGTGTCTTGTTCACAAGACCACGTAGTAAAGTGCCCAACGTTCGATTGGTAACCTCGGTTTGACCGTCCGTTTGTGGATGATGTGACGTGCTAAAAAGTAGTTTGGTCCCCACCTTTCTCCACAAGGTGTTCCAAAAATAACTAAGGAATTTTGAGTCCCGATCCGAAACAATCGTTTTTGAAACCCCATGCAATCGTACGATTTCTCGGAAATAAAAATCAGCGACGTTACTTGCGTCGTCCGTCTTGTGGCAAGCCACAAAGTGAGCCATATTCGAAAATCGGTCTACAACAACCATAATAGCATCTCTCCCTCTATGAGTACGAGGCAAAGCAACAATGAAATCCATTGAGACATCTTCCCACGGTGTAACACCCCCAAAACCGACCGGGAATATTACAGCGCCGTGGGCCCCATATTGGAACCCACAAGGCTAAAATCATTTTCACAAACGTTTAAAAATGCCAGAAGGCCCTTTCAAAGTACACACACACGCAGCGGATAAAAATGCAGTTCAAAGAATACCGAAAGCCATTTTAAATATACACACGCAGCGGATAAAAACACAATTAATTACATTTGCAGCAGAATTAGAAAACCAGAAAAGAATACACAATCCCAACAATCACGCCATAGCCAGTATCACCGGAAAGCTCACCCCTTCACGACCGCTACTAGCTCGAACTCCGAGTACCTAAAAATAAAGCCCACGACGGGGTCAGCCATAATACTCAACAATGATAACGATCACATCACAAAAACAATACATATCAATGTGTTTACAAGGTAAGAATAATTCCAATGTAATCTCATCGAAGTAACCTTACCAACCTGTCACAACCATAACAATCAATTCTTACCATATCCCACGTCTCGTGTCCTTAAGTAATGAACGAATTCAAATGTAATCACCTGTACTGTATCCGAAACACTACCAGAATTCCAAACATAAACATATCTCGAGTATAGAATAATCTGGCCAAGTTCAAATTTCATTGGGGTCGCACAATCGGATCCCAATCCTGATAAAACAAATATCACATGGCACACCAGTAATCCAACTGTTCCGAGACAATAGCAAGTCCCGAATATCAATGCAAAGCATGAATGTTGACACAATCAATAATGATAAACAATTAATGCATCACAACAAAAATATCAATGACATGATATTTCCACACAAGATCGACAAAGGATCAACCACGAACGAGAATACCATGATGTGGTAACTCCAACAAGATCAATGAAGAATCAATAACTGAGAATACCGACAATACGGCAAATCCCAACAAGATCAATAAAAGTTCAACGACCGAGAATACCGACGACACGGTAAGGATCAATGAAGAATCAATAACCGAGAATACCGACGACACGGTAAGGATTAATGAAGAATCAATAGCAAGATCAAAAGAGTCGACAACCAGAAATACCAACGGTACGATAAACTCCAATAAGATCAATAAAGGGTCAACAACTGAGAATACTGACGACACAGTAAACTCTAGCAAGATCAATAAGGACCAACAACCGGGAATACCAACGATACTGTAAACTCCAACAGAGCAATGAGGAATCGACAACCGAGAATACCGACGATACGGTAAACTCCAATAACATCAATCAAGGACTAATAACCAAGAATACCAACGGTGAGACAACTCCCAAACGGAATCAATAAGGATGAATAACGAACAAGATTACCAATGACAGTGGAAACTCCAAACGAGATTAATAAAGGATCGGTAACAAACAAGTTAATCATCGATAAGGTAACTCCAAACGAGATCATAAAAGGATCAACGGGGACAGATACACGAGAGAATAAAATCGTCAACCATATACAAATCATATATATGGGATTTCAAAGACAACCCGAATATCGAACAGATCCAATTATACATGGAGTGTGAACGACCAAGCAATAAGACTCAAGATGGACGTCACGATACGCTCGATCCGGATATGTGTCCGTGTACAAGCCAACCACGGTATTGATCAGATACTCGTCTGGTCTCGTGATACGAATTATCCGGGGAGAGGTGGATACGTATCGGTCGGAGTATATGTAAGTGTATGATAGCGGAAGGCTTTTACGAATATGGAGTTTTTCGGATGTATTTTGTATGTGAATAATATCGGATATAACAATAAAAAAATATCGAACAAGAAGATGATACGAATTACGTACGTAATGCGTATGAAATACAACGGAAGATTATTATGTCTTGACGATTATCAAAGTGTCACTCGAAAAATACAAGGGGTGGCCGAACTTAAATGGATTTCGGCCGTGAGGTAGTAGTGTATACGGATTTGGATGTGTTTTATCGAACTAGACCTATAACTCGATAAAAGTAATCTCTTCCCAAGACCTATTGAGAATTGATCAAGTTAAAATCTCGAGACGCGTCGAAATAATAACCAAGGTTTTGTTGAACTCGTTCAACGTATATTTCAAAGAAATACAAGGTTTTTTTTACTTTCAAGATTCAAGATTTTTGTTACAACTACAACGAGCACTACTATATATAGTAGTTTCCAACCGAAAGAAAATACAACAAAACGAGAAAAGGAAACTTCCTAGCACTAACATTTCGGCCGAAAATCAAAGGTGAGATATCAAGTATCTTGGTGTTATTAGGTGAAAGAGACATGAAGCAAACTTGGTCTTGATGGTGACATGAAGTAGAACAAAATATCATTCCTTTCATGCATCATTTCGGCCGAACTTGTGAGGATGATTTGGTGTAGATTTGATGAAGATATCTTGATGGTGACATGAAGAGCATGCTTGAAGAAAGTCTTCCTCAATCTCTTGATATGGCCGATTTTTGTGGGGGAAGGAGATCATGGTGAGTTTTGGTTTTATTAGGTGATGGTGACTTGATGTAAGTCTTAGGTGATGGTGACTTGATGAAAGTCTTTCTCAAGGTGGGGAATATGGCCGATTTTCAAATAAGGTGGGGAAGGAGGTGATCTTCACTTATCTTGTGAAAGATATGAAGACAAAGGGTCCCTTTCAAGCATGTTTAGGTGATGGTGACTTGATGAAGATCCTTTGATGAAAGTCTTCACAAATCTTGTGTCTTTGGCCGTTTGTTATTTCTGGGGTCCAATGGGTCCGAATTTGATCCTATGATCTCATAAGATTTGTAGCTCTCTTTCTTAGCTTTCCATGGCCACTTGAATCACCTGAATCGGATTTCGGACGAGAAAGTTATGGGCAAAATACTAAAACTGCTACGAAGTAGTCGTGCGCGCGAGAATTGGTAATTTGTATTTGATGATGTTGACCGATTCGTATCATACCCTCTCTCTTTAAAGGGAATTGTCCTCAATTCCGAACTCCCTTCGTCACCAAGATAATTAACTAAAGCCTCTAAGTATTTGATCTCGAAGATGTCCGCAGTACGTACATGACCCAAAATCTTGAGACGATAGGTAGTGGGGCCCCCTCGAGAATCACCAACAAAATAACTATCATTATTAATAAAATAATAATAATTACTCCGCCAGGTAATACAGATATCATGACATGAGTGGATATCTGAAATGGGACGCACGGTTATCTCCACATCGGGTTCCTCCTCCAGAATTGGAAACACTGATAATTCCATATCGGGTTCACCATCAAAAATGGCAAATACAGAATTTATTGTGGAGCCCTCTTCATCAACTGGTTCCTCATCAAATGTTGGCGGTCCGTCGCAATCTGACCAACTCTCCGTTTCAAAATTATTCGGCTCCCTGAATAATGGCTCATCACAAAATAGTTTACTAACCTCAATTTGGTAATCATCCAAGACCATAAGTCCATCACCAGAAACTGAGTCGATATGAAATTTAGGCCCAAAATTGTCATTTTCTTCTGACCGATCAACTTTAGTACCAAGCTCAATTTTGTCTTCCACAACTTTAAAAGGTTCCATTTGTGTGAATAATTCCTTCGACCCATCAATTCCGTTTTGGTCAATTTGACCAACACAACTGATTGGTTCATGCTCGTAATAGCAAGTTCCAAGTTCATCGATTAGAAACATGGCTCATCTCACTTTCTTCATTGTATTGCTCCGTTGAAAACTCTGTCTCGTCTACTTCATTAAAAATGACCGTAGGGACATTGTCTTCATCGAAAAAAATTCATTGGGAATTCCTTGATGGAGGAAGACCTTAGATCGAATGCCGGTGGTGGGGCGTCGAAGGATTGGTGGTAAGATGGGGATTTGAACCTTCGATTGAATTTTTTTGAATTTAAGCCAATCTTGGATTTTAGGCTTACGTTGTTGTGAACGGATCTTTTGATTTTGCCACCAAAGGCGGCGCTACCGCGGGCGCCTTGCCACCAACGCTTGGCGGTTGATCGGGCAGCCTTGAAGTCCGAGTGCTCCTCACAAGCACGAAGCCAATCTATGCACGCATTTGGATTACTATCTCCGTGAAATTCCGGTATGCTGCGGAATTGGGCCAAGAAATCAATATTGTTGGCATCGTCTCTGCGTCTTTCTTGCATACGTTGCTCCGGTAAGCCGTTTAGTGCGTCACGGAGTGTCATCAAGAAATCGAGCTCGGAGAAATCCATAATAAGAATCAAGAGATAGTTCTTGACAAGAAATCGGACAGAAAATTTTCCAAGAAATCCGTGAAGAATGAACCAAGAAGATTATCAAAGAATCTGATCTCCACCGTTCAGACTGTAGTTCAAGAAGTTGGCTTACCTTTGTCAAAATTTCGTGATGATCCAACGGTCGAATCCACGGGAAACCTTGTTTTCTTCCGACTGCACTAATCTGCCAAAGTTATGCGAAAATTCTTCTAACCGTGAAGAACAACTCAAGAAGGTGACTAAATACTTCAAAAAAAAAAAAAAATTCGGTGAATATAGTTGATCGCCCAAGGAGATGACCTTGGGCTCCGATACCACTTATGATACGAATTATCCGGGGAGAGGTGGATACGTATCGGTCGGAGTATATGTAAGTGTATGATAGCGGAAGGCTTTTACGAATATGGAGTTTTTCGGATGTATTTTGTATGTGAATAATAACGGATATAACAATAAAAAAATATCGAACAAGAAGATGATACGAATTACGTACGTAATGCGTATGAAATACAACGGAAGATTATTATGTCTTGACGATTATCAAAGTGTCACTCGAAAAATACAAGGGGTGGCCGAACTTAAATGGATTTCGGCCGTGAGGTAGTAGTGTATACGGATTTGGATGTGTTTTATCGAACTAGACCTATAACTCGATAAAAGTAATCTCTTCCCAAGACCTATTGAGAATTGATCAAGTTAAAATCTCGAGACGTCGAAATAATAACCAAGGTTTTGTTGAACTCGTTCAACGTATATTTCAAAGAAATACAAGGTTTTTTTTACTTTCAAGATTCAAGATTTTTGTTACAACTACAACGAGCACTACTATATATAGTAGTTTCCAACCGAAAGAAAATACAACAAAACGAGAAAAGGAAACTTCCTAGCACTAACATTTCGGCCGAAAATCAAAGGTGAGATATCAAGTATCTTGGTGTTATTAGGTGAAAGAGACATGAAGCAAACTTGGTCTTGATGGTGACATGAAGTAGAACAAAATATCATTCCTTTCATGCATCATTTCGGCCGAACTTGTGAGGATGATTTGGTGTAGATTTGATGAAGATATCTTGATGGTGACATGAAGAGCATGCTTGAATAAAGTCTTCCTCAATCTCTTGATATGGCCGATTTTTGTGGGGGAAGGAGATCATGGTGAGTTTTGGTTTTATTAGGTGATGGTGACTTGATGTAAGTCTTAGGTGATGGTGACTTGATGAAAGTCTTTCTCAAGGTGGAGAATATGGCCGATTTTCAAATAAGGTGGGGAACGAGGTGATCTTCACTTATCTTGTGAAAGATATGAAGACAAAGGGTCCCTTTCAAGCATGTTTAGGTGATGGTGACTTGATGAAGATCCTTTGATGAAAGTCTTCACAAATCTTGTGTCTTTGGCCGTTTGTTATTTCTGGGGTCCAATGGGTCCGAATTTGATCCTATGATCTCATAAGATTTGTAGCTCTCTTTCTTAGCTTTCCATGGCCACTTGAATCACCTGAATCGGATTTCGGACGAGAAAGTTATGGGCAAAATACTAAAACTGCTACGAAGTAGTCGTGCGCGCGAGAATTGGTAATTTGTATTTGATGATGTTGACCGATTCGTATCATCTCGTACCTAATCAGCCTCACGAAGTACGTCTCGTGTGCACGGTTCAATATGAGGTCGATACCAACACATGCTACACGTGCCCGTCCCGAAAATCCTACACATGAACGATCAGAACGTATCTGACTCCAGATATGCCACGATACAACATGACAACAAATCTCAAAGAATCGCATATCCATCGAGGATCCGAAGACTTCCCAAAAGAGCAACAGTAACTCGATCATGAAAGACCGACACGACCACAATGTCGTATTTTCATCAGACAACAGTCCACGTCATGCTCAATAATGCATATAATATTAACACATAAACCCCAAGGCAACAGCCAAGGGTCACGGAAGCATCTCACAGGAATACCCCGGAACATAGGTGCCATATATGTCTTATCCCCTAACACAGTTCATGCAATTACAAAATACCCAAAGGTCGCAACCAAGGGTCACGAAAGTATCCACACAGGAATACCCCAGAACATAGGTGCCACATAGGTCTTATCCCCTAACACATCGGCCCAACAGATCACTGCTCAAAGTAAGAGCACATTACAAAACGTAACAAACAATGGTGCACACTCACCGCATGAAATATCAACACACACATGCAATAATGCAACATGATGATTATCATAATCTAACAATATTAATTTACCTCAAGTTGGAGACGCTAACCTTTCCACGACCAACCGCCCTGAACGAATACATGGTTTATCCGACAATCCAAAATGAAATACAGTCCATAACAATACATATCAATGTGTTTACAAGGTAAGAATAATTCCAATGTAATCTCACCGAAGTAACCTTACCAACCTGTCACAACCATAACAATCGATTCTTACCATATCCCACGCCTCGTGTCCTTAAGTAATGAACGAATTCAAATGTAATCACCTGTACTGTATCCGAAACACTACCAGAATTCCAAACATAAACATATCTCGAGTATAGAATAATCTGGCCAAGTTCAATTCTGCTGGCTGGGTCGCACAATCGGATCCCAATCCTGATAAAACAAATATCACATGGCACACCAGTAATCCAACTGTTCCGAGACAATAACAAGTCCTGAATATCAATGCAAAGCATGAATGTTGACACAATCAATAATGATAAACAAAGAATGCATCACAATGAAAATATCAATGACATGATATTTCCACACAAGATCGACAAAGGATCAACCACGAACGAGAATACCATGATGTGGTAACTCCAACAAGATCAATGAAGAATCAATAACTGAGAATACCGACAATACGGCAAATCCCAACAAGATCAATAAAAGTTCAACGACCGAGAATACCGACAACACGGTAAGGATCAACGAAGAATCAATAACCGAGAATACCGATGACACGGTAAGGATTAATGAAGAATCAATAGCAAGATCAAAAGAGTCGACAACCAGAAATACCAACGGTACGATAAACTCCAATAAGATCAATAAAGGGTCAACAACCGAGAATACTGACGACACAGTAAACTCTAGCAAGATCAATAAGGACCAACAACCGGGAATACCAACGATACGGTAAATTCCAACAGAGCAATGAGGAATCGACAACCGAGAATACCGACGACACGGTAAACTCCAATAACATCAATCAAGGACTAATAACCAAGAATACCAACGGTGAGACAACTCCCAAACGGAATCAATAAGGATCAATAACGAACAAGATTACCAATGACAGGGGAAACTCCAAACGAGATTAATAAAGGATCGGTAATAAACAAGTTAACCATCGATAAGGTAACTCCAAACGAGATCATAAAAGGATCAACGGGGACAGATACACGAGAGAATAAAATCGTCAACCATATACAAATCATATATATGGGATTTCAAAGACAACCCGAATATCGAACAGATCCAATTATACATGGAGTGTGAACGACCAAGCAATAAGACTCAAGAGGGACGTCACGATATGCTCGATCCGGATATGTGTCCGTGTACAAGCCAACCACGGTATTGATCAGATACTCGTCTGGTCTCGTACCTAATCAGCCTCACGAAGTACGTCTCGTGTGCACGGTTCAATATGAGGTCGAAACCAACACATGCTACACGTGCCCGTCCCAAAAATCCTACACATGAACGATCAGAACGTATCTGACTCCATATATGCCACGATACAACTTGACAACAAATCTCAAAGAATCGCATATCCATCGAGGATCAGAAGACTTCCCAAAAGAGCAACAGTAACTCGATCATGAAAGACCGACACGACCACAATGTCGTATTTTCATCAAACAACAGTCCACGTCATGCTCAACAATGCATATACTATTAACACATAAACCCCAAGGCAGCAGCCAAGGGTCATGGAAGAGTCTCACAGGAATACCCCGGAACATAGGTGCCATATAGGTCTTATCCCCTAACACAGTTCATGCAATTACAAAATACCCCAAGGTCGCAACCAAGGGTCACGAAAGTATCCACACAGGAATACCCCAGAACATAGTTGCCACATAGGTCTTATCCCCTAACACATCGGCCCAACAAATCACTGCTCAAAGTAAGAGCACATTACAAAACGTAACAAACAATGGTGCACACTCACCGCATGAAATATCAACACACACATGCAATAATGCAACATGATGATTATCATAATCTAACAATATTAATTTACCTCAAGTTGGAGACGCTAACCTTTCCACGACTAACCGCCCTGAATGAATACATGGTTTATCCGACAATCCAAAATGAAATACAGTCCATAACAATACATATCAATGTGTTATAAGGTAAGAATAATTCCAATGTAATCTCACCGAAGTAACCTTACCAACCTGTCACAACCATAACTGATACGAAGCCGAATACTCCAAGCGAAGAAGATGAAGTAAGAATTGACGTAAAACACCTCGATCGCACTACAACCTACTTAGGCGAGAAAACAGAAACGAGGCACGGAGTTACCTTGATAGTCGAATTGGAATAACTTAAGGCAAATTGCAACTTGGGAGGGGGAAAAGGTCCAAGTGGTAGCTAAACAAAGAATTTTCAGCATTTCTTTATTATAAAGGCAGCAGGATTCTTGGCAACTTGTTATATGAAAAAGCGGCTGTCAAACTTCAACTTGGAGACAAGACCCAACTTTTACTTTTGTCAACAAGTGACATGAAGAACCTTTTATTATCCTTTCATTATTTTAAAGAACAGCTTGTAATAGTTTAAGTTATTTTGTCAGGCCACTTTTGCCTATAAATAGTGGCAGTAGAGTTGTAATGAGAGATTATTGAATGTTGAAGAATTGAGAACACTTTGTGTTTTTCCCTGGTGAATGCTTTTCATCAAAACTTGGTTTTTATTCGACGCGTTTCGAATACTAATCTGATTGATTCTCAATAGGTCTTGAGGAGAAATCACTTTATCAAATTATAGGTCTAATTTGATAAAACCTCTGTTTATACCCTGTTTCGATATTCTGTTTATTTTTCGATACAGTTTTATACTTGTTCAATATTTCGGATAAAGTGTTGTTCTATCCTTTGAACTTATTCCCTGCTTTAACTTCGTTTCCGTCCAAAACGTCTTTGTTTGAGTGTCATTGTTTGGAGGTGGCACTTTCGAGTCATTTTCCGATTGGCCAAATTCCTATCTTGTTCTTTATGTGCGGTTGTCACGATTCCGACAGTTTCTTGCCAATAGCTTCCGTTCATCAAAAAAGACTTCCGCTGTATCGATAGCGAATTCGACTCCCAAGTGAGAATTCGTATCATAAGTGGTATCAGAGACCAAGTTCTTGATCTTTGGCATTATGGATCTCAACGACGCTGATTTCTTGGCAAAACTTCGTGGCGCCGCGTGGCGTACTGCAACAACGCGACCAGCGTTGGCAACCTAGGCGTGGTGACTATGAACGACCCTCACGCCATGTCGAAGAGTTCAAGGTGAACGAGCTTCCAGAGTTCGTTGGAGGGACCGACCCTGAAGTTTACCTGGAATGGGAACGAAAAATTGATCGTATGTTCGAATTTAAAGACCTTGACGATGAGAAAAGGTGTAAGTATGCAATTCTCAAGTTGGGGAAAGGAGCTTCACTTTGGTACGAAGGAGTGAAAACACGAAGAGCTCGTACGGGGAAAGAAAAGATCCGTTCGTGGGATTCGTTAAAAAGAAAACTTCGCAAAGATATGTACCAAAGATCACACCGGTTATCCTTGTACAGGAAGATAGCAGATCTCATGCAAGGAAAGTTAAATGTCAGTGAGTACATTGAGGAGTTTGAGAATCTAACCTTAATGGGAGAGATAGAGGAGAATGAGGAACAGAAGATGTCGCGATTCTTGCGTGGTTTAAACCGAAGCATAGCTAACTCGGTGGAACTGTATCCATACGAGGACTTCGATACATTATGCGGGTTATGTGTGAAGTTAGAAGCTCAGAACAGGATGAAGATGTATAAACCTGAGTTTCCAGTCAAATTTGGAAACCCAAGCGTCGGATCTAGTTCAGCGGTTAAGGCAACTGTACCGACTCCGGTTCCTGTTGCGACTCCTGCTAAGGCGACTGTACCCTACGTACCGAAGGAGACGAGTTTGGCTAAAGTGAGATGTTTCAAATGTCAAGGGTTCGGGCATTATCAAAATGCTTGTCCAAACAAACGAGTGGTGACACTCAGGGAAGCTGTCACGATCCGAGATGAGTTGTTGGTCGAGGAAGAAAGACTGGGTGACGTATTTAATTTCGACATTAAGGACGAAGAAGGAGAAGAATGCGAGACTTACGATGCCCCAAGCTATGACACGGCTTTAGTTCTGCGAACGCTACAGGCCAAGGCTGTATCGAATGATTCGGAACAGCGAAATCAAATATTTCACACGAAGTGTCAAATTGGAAAGAAATGGTGTAGTTTGATCGTTGATGGAGGGAGTTGCACCAACGTCGCTTCCAGCGAGATGGTGACTAAACTCGGGCTGACCACTACGGCTCACCCGAAACCTTACACTTTGCATTGGCTCGATGATGGGAGCAAAATAAGGGTAACTAAACAAGTGAGAATTGGACTAGCCATGGGTTCATATGAAGACGACGTATTATGTGATGTACTCCCGATGGATGCATGCCATGTACTGTTGGGAAGACCACGGATGTTTGATAGGGACGTTTTACACCGAGGAAGAAGCAATGAGTACGAGTTACGGGATAAGGGCAAGAAGATTGTGCTTAAACCAATGTCACCGCAAGCTATTCACTCTATGAGTTCTAGTAGGAGTGAAAAACCAAAACTGGCCATGTTTGCTAGCGAACGGGAGGTGGAACATGCTATTAATGATGGCAAGTGTGTGTACTTGTTGGTTCTGAAGGAGACACGGAATGGTAACATAGTTGTGCGGAACGAAAGGATGGATGCCTTATTACGCGAATTTGCGGATGTTTTTCCCGAAGAATTACCGTCGGGTTTACCACCAATTCGCGGGATTGAACATCAGATCGACCTCATACCGGGTGTGTCGTTGCCTAACAAAGCTGCCTATAGATGTAATCCCGAGGAAACAAAGGAATTACAAAACCAAATCGAAGAACTGATGGATCGTGGATACGTTCGAGAAAGCCTAAGCCCTTGTGTGGTTCCGGTATTACTGGTTCCTAAGAAAGACGGATCTTGGAGGATGTGTATTGACAGTCGAGCAGTGAACAATATAACCATCAAGTATCGATTTCCGATTCCTAGGCTTGATGACATGTTGGACGAATTACACGGATCAGTAATCTTTTCAAAAGTTGATCTACGAAGTGGTTATCACCAAATTCGGATGCGGGAAGGAGATGAGTGGAAGACAGCCTTCAAAACAAAACACGGGTTGTATGAATGGACCGTTATGCCGTTCGGTCTTACAAATGCACCAAGTACTTTCATGCGCTTGATGAATGAGGTACTTAAGCCATTTTTAGGGAAATTTGTGGTTGTATACTTAGATGATATTTTGATCTACAGCCGATCGTTGCAAGAACATTTCGAACACTTGAGGCAAGTCTTCGAAACCCTTAGAGACCAGAAGTTGTATGGAAAAAAGGAGAAGTGCTCATTTTTGGTCGAAAGTATAGTCTTTCTTGGCTATGTTGTTTCAAAGAATGGAGTGTCGGTCGATCAAGCGAAGATCGAAGCAATTAAGTCCTGGCCGGTTCCCACTACAGTGACGGAGGTTAGATCGTTCCATGGACTAACTTCATTTTACCAAAGATTCATTCGAGACTTCAGTACCATTGCAAGCCCAACAACCGAATGTTTGAAGAAGGGCACGTTTAATTGGAGCAGGGCTGCTCAGGAGTCATTTGCAAATTTGAAGGCGAAGTTGTGCGAAGCACCAATCTTAGCATTACCCGATTTTTCGCAACCGTTTGAGGTGGAATGTGATGCTAGCGGAGTGGGCATTGGAGCGGTTCTCATTCAGGGAAAACGACCTATTGCTTATTTTTCCGAGAAGTTAAATGGTGCTCGTCTGAATTATTGTACCTACGACAAGGAGTTTTATGCGATTGTGAGGGCCCTAGATCATTGGAGTCACTATCTTCGGCCAAAGCATTTCATCATACATTCGGACCATGAATCCTTGAAGTATATTAACGGACAACACAAGTTAAGTCCCAGGCATGCGAAGTGGGTGGAATTCTTACAATCATTTCACTTCTCATCGAAGTATAAGGATGGCAAGAGCAATATTGTGGCAGATGCGTTGTCTAGGCGTTATGCCTTACTCGCCACTCTTGATGTTCGTTTGCTAGGGTTCGATACAGTAAAAGAGTATTACGAAGGTGATGCGGATTTTGGCGAAACCTTCGCCCGGTGCAAACCAGGCTCGGTGGGAGAATTTTCGTCTGGGAGGGCTTTCTTTTAAGGGAAATCGTCTTTGTCTACCTGTGCACACGATTCGCGAATTGCGATTCGAGAGGCTCATGGGGAGGTTTGGTGGCCACTTGGTTCGGCAAGACATTGGATGTACTTAAAGAACATTTTTATTGGCCAAGGATGCAAGGGATGTTAATAATATAATCGGTAAATGTGTGACGTGCCATGTTGCGAAGAGTTCGTTCAAACCAGAGTCTACACACCTTTACCGATCCGGAGAGGCCATGGGAAGATGTATCAATGGATTTCATTGTGGCTTTACCTCGAACCCAAAGAGGTAAGGATGCGATCATGGTTGTTGTCGTTTGTTTTTAAAAGATGGCTCATTTTGTTCCTTGTCACAAAACCGATGATGCGAGTAATGTTCTTTGAATTGTATTTTCGAGAGGTGGTGCGATTACATGGAATTCGAAAACTATTGTTTCGGACCGACTCAAAGTTTCTAAGCTACTTTTGGAACACGTTATGGAGGAAGGTGGGAACCAAGCTTTTGTTTAGTACTTCACATCATCCTCAAACCGACGGACAAACCAAGTAACGAATCGAACATTGGGGACGCTGTTGCGAGGCTTGGTGAGCAAGACACAAAAGGAGGATCTCAATCGCACATGCGGAGTTTGCTTATAATCGATCTCCTACTCATGCCACCGCACACTCTCCATTTGAAGTAGTTTACGGGTTGAATCCTTACATGCCGCTAGATCTAATTCCACTACCAAGGGACGGGTGGTGCATAAGGATGCGGAGTCAAAACTAAAATCAATGATGAAGTTACGAGCAGTGCGGGATCGAATCAAGGAAATAAACGAGGCGTACAAAAGGAAGTCGAACAAGCAAAGAAAGCCGAGACTATTCGAGGTTGGAGATTTAGTTTGGTTACATTTGAGGAAGGAACGATTCCGAGTAAGCGTAAGAATAAGTTAATGCCACGAGCCGAGGGCCATTTAAAATAGTTGCGAAGATGAACGACAATGCTTACAAATTAGAACTTAGGCGACTATGGAGTGCATGCTACTTTCAACATAGGTGATCTTTCTCCTTATCTTGATGATGACGGGATTGCACTGAGGACAATTCATCTTAAAGGGGAGGGGATGATACGGCCGAATACTCAAGCGAAGAAGATGAAGTAAGAATTGACGTAAAACACCTCGATCGCACTACAACCTACTTAGGCGAGAAAACGAAACGAGGCACGGAGTTACCTTGATAGTCGGAATTGGAATAACTTAAGGCAAATTGCAACTTGGGAGGAAAAAGGTCCAAGTGGTAGCTAAACAAAGAATTTTCAGCATTTCTTTATTATAAAGCGGCGGGATTCTTGGCAACTTGTTATATGAAAAAGCGGTGTCAAACTTCAACTTGGAGACAAGACCTAACTTTTACTTTTGTCAACAAGAGACATGAAGAACCTTTTATTATACATACATTATTTTAAAGAAACGACTTGTAATAGTTTAAGTTATTTTGTCGTGCCACTTTTGCCTATAAATAGTGGCGAGAGTTGTAATGAGAGATTATTGAATGTTGAAGAATTGAGAACACTTTGTGTTTTCCACAGTGAATGCTTTTCATCAAAACTTGGTTTTTATTCGACGCGTTTCGAATACTAATCTGATTGATTCTCAATAGGTCTTGAGGAGAAATCACTTTATCAAATTATAGGTCTAATTTGATAAAACCTCTGTTTATACCCTGTTTCGATATTCTGTTTATTTTTCGATACAGTTTTATACTTGTTCAATATTTCGGATAAAGTGTTGTTCTATCCTTTGAACTTATTCCCTGCTTTAACTTCGTTTCCGTCCAAAACGTGCTGTTTCGAGTGTCGCTGTTTGGAGGTGGCCTGTTTCGAGTCATTTTCCAGTTGGCCAAATTCCTATCTTGTTGCTGTAGCGAGCGGTTGTCACCAGTTCCCGACAGTTTCTTGCCAATAGCTTCCGTTCATCAAAAAAGACTTCCGCTGTATCGATAGCGAATTCGACTCCCAAGTGAGAATTCGTATCAATAACAATCGATTCTTACCATATCCCACGCCTCGTGTCCTTAAGTAATGAACGAATTCAAATGTAATCACCTGTACTGTATCCGAAACACTACCAGAATTCCAAACATAAACATATCTCGAGTATAGAATAATCTGGCCAAGTTCAATTCTGCTGGCTGGGTCGCACAATCGGATCCCAATCCTGATAAAACAAATATCACATGGCACACCAGTAATCCAACTGTTCCGAGACAATAGCAAGTCCTGAATATCAATGCAAAGCATGAATGTTGACACAATCAATAATGATAAACAATTAATGCATCACAATGAAAATATCAATGACATGATATTTCCACACAAGATCGACAAAGGATCAACCACGAACGAGAATACCATGATGTGGTAACTCCAACAAGATCAATGAAGAATCAATAACTGAGAATACCGACAATACGGCAAATCCCAACAAGATCAATAAAAGTTCAACGACCGAGAATACCGACGACACGGTAAGGATCAACGAAGAATCAATAACCGAGAATACCGATGACACTGTAAGGATTAATGAAGAATCAATAGCAAGATCAAAAGAGTCGACAACCAGAAATACCAACGGTACGATAAACTCCAATAAGATCAATAAAGGGTCAACAACTGAGAATACTGACGACACAGTAAACTCTAGCAAGATCAATAAGGACCAACAACCGGGAATACCAACGATACGGTAAATTCCAACAGAGCAATGAGGAATCGACAACCGAGAATACCGACGACACGGTAAACTCCAATAACATCAATCAAGGACTAATAACCAAGAATACCAACGGTGAGACAACTCCCAAACGGAATCAATAAGGATCAATAACGAACAAGATTACCAATGACAGGGGAAACTCCAAACGAGATTAATAAAGGATCGGTAATAAACAAGTTAACCATCGATAAGGTAACTCCAAACGAGATCATAAAAGGATCAACGGGGACAGATACACGAGAGAATAAAATCGTCAACCATATACAAATCATATATATGGGATTTCAAAGACAACCCGAATATCGAACAGATCCAATTATACATGGAGTGTGAACGACCAAGCAATAAGACTCAAGATGGACGTCACGATACGCTCGATCCGGATATGTGTCCGTGTACAAGCCAACCACGGTATTGATCAGATACTCGTCTGGTCTCGTACCTAATCAGCCTCACGAAGTACATCTCGTGTGCACGGTTCAATATGAGGTCGAAACCAACACATGCTACACGTGTCCGTCCCGAAAATCCTACACATGAACGATCAGAACGTATCTGACTCCAGATATGCCACGATACAACATGACAACAAATCTCAAAGAATCGCATATCCATCGAGGATCAGAAGACTTCCCAAAAGAGCAACAGTAACTCGATCATGAAAGACCGACACGACCACAATGTCGTATTTTCATCAGACAACAGTCCACGTCATGCTCAACAATGCATATAATATTAACACATAAACCCCAAGGCAGCAGCCAAGGGTCATGGAAGAATCTCACAGGAATACCCCGGAACATAGGTGCCATATAGGTCTTATCCCCTAACACAGTTCATGCAATTACAAAATACCCCAAGGTCGCAACCAAGGGTCACGAAAGTATCCACACAGGAATACCCCAGAACATAGGTGCCACATAGGTCTTATCCCCTAACACATCGGCCCAACAGATCACTGCTCAAAGTAAGAGCACATTACAAAACGTAACAAACAATGGTGCACACTTACCGCATGAAATATCAACACACACATGCAATAATGCAACATGATGATTATCATAATCTAACAATATTAATTTACCTCAAGTTGGAGACGCTAACCTTTCCACGACCAACCGCCCTGAACGAATACATGGTTTATCCGACAATCCAAAATGAAATACAGTCCATAACAATACATATCAATGTGTTTACAAGGTAAGAATAATTCCAATGTAATCTCACCGAAGTAACCTTACCAACCTGTCACAACCATAACAATCGATTCTTACCATATCCCACGCCTCGTGTCCTTAAGTAATGAACGAATTCAAATGTAATCACCTGTACTGTATCCGAAACACTACCATAATTCCAAACATAAACACATCTCGAGTATAGAATAATCTGGCCAAGTTCAATTCTGCTGGCTGGGTCGCACAATCGGATCCCAATCCTGATAAAACAAATATCACATCGCACACCAGTAATCCAACTGTTCCGAGACAATAGCAAGTCCTGAATATCAATGCAAAGCATGAATGTTGACACAATCAATAATGATAAACAATTAATGCATCACAATGAAAATATCAATGACATGATATTTCCACACAAGATCGACAAAGGATCAACCACGAACGAGAATACCATGATGTGGTAACTCCAACAAGATCAATGAAGAATCAATAACTGAGAATACCGACAATACGGAAAATCCCAACAAGATCAATAAAAGTTCAACGACCGAGAATACCGACGACACGGTAAGGATCAACGAAGAATCAATAACCGAGAATACCGATGACACGGTAAGGATTAATGAAGAATCAATAGCAAGATCAAAAGAGTCGACAACCAGAAATACCAACGGTACGATAAACTCCAATAAGATCAATAAAAGGTCAACAACTGAGAATACTGACGACACAGTAAACTCTAGCAAGATCAATAAGGACCAACAACCGAGAATACCAACGATATGGTAAATTCCAACAGAGCAATGAGGAATCGACAACCGAGAATACCGACGACACGGTAAACTCCAATAACATCAATCAAGGACTAATAACCAAGAATACCAACGGTGAGACAACTCCCAAACGGAATCAATAAGGATCAATAACGAACAAGATTACCAATGACAGGGGAAACTCCAAACGAGATTAATAAAGGATCGGTAACAAACAAGTTAACCATCGATAAGGTAACTCCAAACGAGATCATAAAAGGATCAACGGGGACAGATACACGAGAGAATAAAATCGTCAACCATATACAAATCATATATATGGGATTTCAAAGACAACCCGAATATCGAACAGATCCAATTATACATGGAGTGTGAACGACCAAGCAATAAGACTCAAGATGGACGTCACGATACGCTCGATCCGGATATGTGTCCGTGTACAAGCCAACCACGGTATTGATCAGATACTCGTCTGGTCTCGTACCTAATCAGCCTCACGAAGTACGTCTCGTGTGCACGGTTCAATATGAGGTCGAAACCAACACATGCTACACGTGCCCGTCCCGAAAATCCTACACATGAACGATCAGAACGTATCTGACTCCAGATATGCCACGATACAACATGACAACAAATCTCAAAGAATCGCATATCCATCGAGGATCAGAAGACTTCCCAAAAGAGCAAAAGTAACTCGATCATGAAAGACCGACACGACCCCAATGTCGTATTTTCATCAGACAACAGTCCACGTCATGCTCAACAATGCATATAATATTAACACATAAACCCCAAGGCAGCAGCCAAGAGTCACGGAAGCATCTCACAGGAATACCCCGGAACATAGGTGCTATATAGGTCTTATCCCCTAACACAGTTCATGCAATTACAAAATACCCCAAGGTCGCAACCAAGGGTCACGAAAGTATCCACACAGGAATACCCCGGAACATAGGTGCCACATAGGTCTTATCCCCTAACACATCGGCCCAACAGATCACTGCTCACAGTAAGAGCACATTACAAAACGTAACAAACAATGGTGCACACTCACCGCATGAAATATCAACACACACATACAATAATGCAACATGATGATTATCATAATCTAACAATATTAATTTACCTCAAGTTGGAGACGCTAACCTTTCCACGACCAACCGCCCTGAACGAATACATGGTTTATCCGACAATCCAAAATGAAATACAGTCCATAACTAATACCAAACCACCATCCCGAGTTCAATATCGACACGATAAGTAACCTTGATATCCAACTTCTCATGCAATAGACCAAATTATAATTCACGTTCCCATTTCCACTAGACATCCTTAAAATCATATACATTATGATTTATCTTAGTCCAAAAATACCATACATACCACCATTCCGACAATTCATATATTCCATAATACCATTGCTATATGAATCATAATTGAAATGAAAATGAAATCATTTATTAACATTATGAACTGAGCAAGCATGACTTGCCTCGATACCAATTCGACGAAGCCTCTATCAATCCCGCCGTCTCCGTCTACAAGCTCCGCAGCCCCAGCTCGTCCGCAGCACAACGGTTAACTTCAACGATCAGTAAATGCAACCTAATGCAATAATCAATTAACGATACGTTCAATAACAATCAACCACTGAAATGACCAACTAATCAAACTCGATGGTTCAACGATATCTCGATCATACGAAACCAACCCATGTCAACTCTTAACAATACGAACACAAGCCCAAATTCGGTGTTCAATAATCCCAACAATGTTTTCAACATATAGTTCATATAACCGCAAGAATCGTAACAACAAAATCATAATCATCTTCATACGAATCCTTCTTCAACGATAACATCAAAATCCGAATTCAATGGGAGGATTATCAAACATACCTCTAGAAGATGAAATACACAAGTAATCACTTGTTTTGAATAGCACGGTGCGAAGAAATCGACAAAAGGGAAGGGTACCGATTCAACTTCCTTCAAAAGTTCATTCCTAAATCACAATAATATCAATTCAATCACCATTCATACGAAAATGTATAGAATTTCCCAAGTTCTACTCATTGAGGCATTTCATCGAACACTTTGAAGGCATAGTCCAATTCAATCGATTATTCAGAGAAATACTCGAATTTGTTCCACAAAACTTCAAGAGTATTGAATGATTACGAGTATACAATCAAGTTCTATCAATAATCTGAATCAAAACGAAGCAAATCGGCCAAAACACCAAGAAATCTCAAGAACATCCAAAAACCAAAAGTTCATGTGTTCTTACCTTCGATCCGGGTGGAGGATGATGTTAATCCATGATTCCAACTTCCAAAACATGTTATAAGTTGATTCTACCCAAAACCATCATATTTGCTGAAGAAATCGCGGAAGGAACGAAGAAAAACGAAGAAATGAGCAGATGACTCGGTCCAGGCCTTATATAGGCCGAGACCTGCCGGCCAGTTACGTACGTAACCGGCGGGTCCTTACGTACGTAGCCGGCCGTGGCCTACTGATACGAATTCTCGATGGGTATGCGAATTCGCTATCGATACAGCGGAAGACTTCTTTGACGAGCGGAAGCTATCGACAAGAAACTGTCGGGAACTGGTGACAACAGCTCGCTACAGCAACAATACTGACGAGTGATGAAGGCGGTAATTCGATACAGCAACAGGATGGGAATTTGGCCAACTGGAAAATGACTCGAAACAGCACGTTTCGTTCAGAAACGGATTTAAGACAGGAAACACGTTCGAAGGATCGAACAACACTTTATACGAAATATTGAACAAGTATAAAACTGTATCGAAAAAATAAACAGAATATCGAAACAAGATATAAACAGATGTTTTATCAAATTAGACCTATAATTTGATAAAGTGATTTCTCCTCAAGACCTATTGAGAGTCAATCAGATTAGTATTTGAAACGCGTCGAATAAAAACCAAGTTTTGATGAAAAGCATTCACCACGGAAAAACACAAAGTGTTCTCAATTCTTCAACATTCAATCCTCATTCATTACACTCTACTGCCACTATTTATAGGCAAAAGCAGCCTGACACGATAACTTAAACTAATACAAGCTGAGCTTAGAATAATAAAAGATAATAAAAAGGTTCCTCATGTCACTTGTGGACAAAAGTAAAAGTTGGGTCTTGTCTCCAAGTTGAAGTTTGACAGCCGCCTTTTTTGCCCAGAATCCTGCTGCTTTATAAGAAGATGCTGAATATTCTTTATTTGTTTAGTTACCACTTGAATCTCTTCCCCCTCCCATGTTGCAACTAGCCTTATGTTATTCCAATTCCGACAATCAAGGTAACTCCGTACCTCGTATCCGTTTTTTCGCCCAAGAAGTACGTTGGAGTGCGATCGAGGTATTTTACGTCAATTCTTACTTCATCTTCTTGGAGTATTCGGCTTCGTATCATCCCCTCCCCCTTTAAGAGGAATTGTCCTCAATTCTGCAATCCCGTCATCATCAAGATAAGGAGAAAGGTCACCTATGTTGAAAGTAGCATGCACTCCATAGTCGCCCGGAAGTTCTAATTTGTAAGCATTGTCGTTCACCTTCGCAACTATTTTAAATGGCCCCTCGGCTCGTGGCATTAACTTATTCTTACGCTTACTCGGGAATCGTTCCTTCCTCAAATATAACCAAACTAAATCTCCAACCTCGAATAGTCTCGGCTTTCTTTGCTTGTTCGACTTCCTTTTGTATGCCTCGTTTATTTCTTTGATTCGATCCCGCACCTGTTCGTGTAGTTTCATCATTGATTTTAGTTTTGACTCCGCATCCTTATGCACCAATTCGTCACTTGGTAGTGGAATTAGATCTAACGGCATGTAAGGATTCAGTCCGTAAACTACTTCAAATGGAGAGTGTGCAGTGGCATGAGTAGGAGATCGATTATAAGCAAACTCCGCATGTGCCAGTTTCAGATCCCAGTCCTTTTGTGTTTTGCTCACCAAGCCTCGCAACAGCGTCCCCAGTGTTCGATTCGTTACTTCAGTTTGTCCGTCGGTTTGAGGATGATGTGAAGTACTAAACAAAAGCTTGGTTCCCACCTTCCTCCATAATGTGTTCCAAAAGTAGCTCAGAAACTTCGAGTCCCTGTCTGAAACAATAGTTTTTGGAACTCCATGTAATCGCACTACCTCCCGGAAATACAAGTCAGCAACATTACTCGCATCATCGGTTTTGTGACAAGGAACAAAATGAGCCATTTTTGAAAAACGATCGACAACCACCATAATTGCATCCTTACCTCGTTGGGTTCGAGGCAAAGCCACAATGAAATCCATGGATACATCTTCCCATGGCCTCTCCGAAATCGGTAAAGGTGTGTAGACTCCTGGTTTGAACGAACTCTTCGCAACATGGCACGTCACACATTTACTAATTATATTATTAACATCCCCCTGCATCCTTGGCCAATAAAAATGTTCCTTAAGCACTTCTAATGTCTTGGCCGAACCGAAGTGGCCAGCCAAACCTCCCCCATGAGCTTCTCGAATCAGCAATTCGCGAATCGTGTGCCTGGGTAGACAAAGACGATTTCCTTTAAAAAGAAAGCCCTCCTGTATCGAAAATTCTCCCACCGGGCCAGATTTGCACAGGGCGAAGGTTTCGCCAAAATCCGCATCACCTTCGTAATACTCCTTTACAGATCGAACCCTAGCAAACGAACATCAAGAGTGGCGAGTAAGGCATAACGCCTAGACAATGCATCTGCCACAATATTGCTCTTGCCATCCTTATACTTCGATGAGAAGTGAAATGATTGTAAGAATTCCACCCACTTCGCATGCCTGGGACTTAACTTGTGTTGTCCGTTAATATACTTCAAAGATTCATGGTCCGAGTGTATGATAAAATGCTTTGGTCGAAGATAGTGACTCCAATGATCTAGAGCCCTCACAATAGCATAAAACTCTTTGTCGTACGTACAATAATTAAGACGAGCACCATTTAACTTCTCGGAAAAATAAGCAATAGGTCGCTTTCCCTGAATGAGAACCGCTCCAATGCCCACTCCGCTAGCATCACACTCTACCTCAAATGGTTGCGAAAAATCAGGTAACGCTAAGATTGGTGCTTCGCACAACTTCGCCTTCAAATTTGTAAATGACTCCTGAGCAGCCCTGCTCCAATTAAACGTGCCCTTCTTCAAACATTCGGTTATTGGGCTTGCAATGGTACTGAAGTCTCGAATGAATCTTCGGTAAAATGAAGCCAATCCGTGGAACGATCTAACCTCCGTCACTGTAGTGGGAACTGGCCAGGACTTAATTGCTTCGATCTTCGCTTGATCGACCGACACTCCATTCTTTGAAACAACATAGCCAAGAAAGACTATACTTTCGACCAAAAATGAGCACTTCTCCTTTTTCCATACACTGGTCTCTAAGGGTTTCGAAGACTTGCCTCAAGTGTTCGAAATGTTCTTGCAGCGATCGGCTGTAGATCAAAATATCATCTAAGTATACAACCACAAATTTCTCTAAAAATGGCTTAAGTACCTCATTCATCAAGCGCATGAAAGTACTCGGTGCATTTGTAAGACCGAATGGCATAACGGTCCATTCATACAGCCCGTGTTTAGTTTTGAAGGCTGTCTTCCACTCATCTCCTTCTCGCATTCGAATTTGGTGATAACCACTTCGTAGATCAACTTTTGAAAAGATCACTGATCCGTGTAATTCGTCCAACATGTCATCAAGCCTCGGAATCGGAAATCAATACTTGATGGTTATATTGTTCACAGCTCGACTGTCAATACACATCCTCCAAGATCCGTCCTTCTTTGGAACCAGTAATACCGGAACCGCACAAGGGCTTAGGCTTTCTCGAACATAACCTCGATCCATCAGTTCTTCGATCTGGTTTTGTAATTCCTTTGTCTCCTCGGGATTACATCTATAGGCAGCTTTGTTAGGCAACGACACACCCGGTATGAGGTCGATCTGATGTTCAATCCCGCGAATTGGTGGTAAACCCGACGGTAGTTCTTCGGGAAAAACATCCGCAAATTCGCGTAATAAGGCATCCATCCTTTCGTTCCGCACAACTATGTCACCATTCCGTGTCTCCTTCAGAACCAACAGGTACACACACTTGCCATCATTAATAGCATGTTCCACCTCCCGTTCGCTAGCAAACATGGCCAATTTTGGTTTTTCACTCCTACTAGAACTCATAGAGTGAATAGCTTGTGGCGACATTGGTTTAAGCACAATCTTCTTGCCCTTATCCCGTAACTCGTACTCATTGCTTCTTCCTCGGTGTAAAACGTCCCTATCAAACATCCATGGTCTCCCCAACAGTATATGGCATGCATCCATTGGGAGTACATCACATAATACGTTGTCTTCATATGAACCCATGGCTAGTCCAATCCTCACTTGTTTAGTTACCCTTATTTTGCTCCCATCATCGAGCCAATGCAAAGTGTAAGGTTTCGGGTGAGCCGTAGTGGTCAGCTCGAGTTTAGTCACCATCTCGCTGGAAGCGACGTTGGTGCAACTCCCTCCATCAACGATCAAACTACACCATTTCTTTCCAATTTGACACTTTGTGTGAAATATTTGATTCCGCTGTTCCGAATCATTCGATACAGCTTTGGCCTGTAGCGTTCGCAGAACTAAAGCCGTGTCATAGCTTGGAGCATCGTAAGTCTCGCATTCCTCTCCTTCTTCATCCTTAATGTCGAAATCAAATACGTCACCCAGTCTTTCTTCCTCAACCAATAACTCATCTCGGATCGTGATGCCTTCCCCGAAGGCCACCACTCGTTTGTTAGGACAAGCATTTTGATAATGTCCGAACCCTTGACATTTGAAACATCTCACTTTATCCAAACTCGTCTCCTTCGGTACGTAGGGTACAGTCGCCTTAGCCGGATTCGCAACACGAACTGGAGTCGGTACAGTTGCCTTAACAGCTGAACTAGATCCGACGCTTGGGTTTCCAAATTTGACTGGAAACTCAGGTTTATACATCTTCATCCTGTTCTGAGCTTCTAACTTCAGACATAACCCACATAATGTATCGAAGTCCTCGTATGGATACAGTTCCACCGAGTTAGCTATGCTTCGGTTTAAGCCACGCAAGAATCGCGACATCTTCTGTTCCTCATTCTCCTCTATCTCTCCCATTAAGGTTAGGTTCTCAAACTCCTCAATGTACTCACTGATATTTAACTTGCCTTGCATGAGATCCGCAATCTTCCTGTATAAGGATAACCGGTGTGATGTTGGCACATATCTCTTACGAAGTTTTCTTTTTAACGAATCCCACGAACGGATCTTTTCCTTCCCCGCACGAGCTCTTCGTGTTTTAATTCCTTCGTACCAAAGTGAAGCTCCTTTCCCCAACTTGAGAATTGCATACTTACACCTTTTCTCATCGTCAAGGTCTTTAAATTCGAACATACAATCAATTTTTCGTTCCCATTCCAGGTAAACTTCAGGATCGGTCCCTCCAACGAACTCTGGAAGCTCGTTCACCTTGAACTCTTCGACATGGCGTGAGGGTCGTTCATAGTCACCACGCCTGGGTTGCCAACGCTGGTCGCGCTGTTCTGGTACGTCACGTAATGCGTCACGAAGTTTTGCCAAGAAATCAGCGTCGTTGAGATCCATAATGCCAAAGATCAAGAACCTGGGCTCCGATGCCACTTATGATACGAATTCTCGATGGGTATGCGAATTCGCTATCGATACAGCGGAAGACTTCTTTGACGAGCGGAAGCTATCGACAAGAAACTGTCGAATCGGTGACAATACCGCTACAAAGAACAATACTGACGAGTGATGAAGGCGGTAATTCGATACAGCAACAGGATGGGAATTTGGCCAACTGGAAAATGACTCGAAACAGCACGTTTCGTTCGGAAACGGATTTAAGACAGGAAACACGTTCGAAGGATCGAACAACACTTTATACGAAATATTGAACAAGTATAAAATCGTATCGAAAAAATAAATGTAATATCGAAACAAGATATAAACAGATGTTTTATCAAATTAGACCTATAATTTGATAAAGTGATTTCTCCTCAAGACCTATTGAGAATCAATCGATTAGTATTCAAACGCGTCGAATAAAAACCAAGTTTTGATGAAAAGCATTCACTGTGGAAAACACAAAGTGTTCTCAATTCTTCAACATTCAATCCTCATTCATTACACTCTCGCCACTATTTATAGGCAAAAGCAATTGACACGATAACTTAAACTAATACAAGCCGAGCTTAGAATAATAAAAGATAATAAAAAGGTTCCTCATGTCACTTGTGGACAAAAGTAAAAGTTGGGTCTTGTCTCCAAGTTGAAGTTTGACCGCCTTTTTGCCCGTAATCCGCCGCTTTATAAGAAGATGCTGAATATTCTTTATTTGTTTAGTTACCACTTGAATCTCTTCCCCCTCCCATGTTGCAACTAGCCTTAAGTTATTCCAATTCCGACAATCAAGGTAACTCCGTACCTCGTATCCGTTTTTTCGCCCAAGAAGTACGTTGGAGTGCGATCGAGGTATTTTACGTCAATTCTTACTTCATCTTCTTCGCTTGGAGTATTCGGCTTCGTATCACCTACCTCACTGTCCAGTTCGTTCGGCAACCTTACGTACGTAACCGGCAGCTCCCTTACGTACGTAATCGGCCATTACGGCCGTAACCGGCCACTGCCTACGTACGTAATCGGCCAGTCCTAGCCCCCAGCGAGTCACTGCCGACCATGCTCGGCCATCCCAACGAGTCACGGCCGGCCATGCTCGGCCATCCAGGTCATCTCAGCCACGACTCGGCCAGCCGCCCCGTAACGTACGTAACACTTAATCCGTTGCGTACGTAATACGTACGTTGACTTGCTACAGTATTATAATCGTATTACGTACGTAATACACCCTGTATAACGTACGTAACTCCATCCCACTCACCTGTCCACATCCGCGCCGAAAGTTGCCGACACCGGGCCCAACTGTCCGATTCCTCTTGTTACGTACGTAATACCTTACTCATAACGTACGTAACACGTACCACTTAGCGTACGTTATCTCAAAGTCTTAACGTACGCTAACAAATCCATACTTAGCCATTTCCCCCCTGTCTGTCGTCTCAATAAACCGAACACATACACGCGACATACCGAATACATATACTCATTCCGATAACATTTCCATACGATACATCTGATGCACGAGATCCTCAATTACAACTGTCGACCAAGTACGGCAATCATACAAATACTCATACGGTATATCCGACATCGAAAAATACACCAAGCATGTAATATTCTAGAATTAAAAATAACCTCGATAGATATACTGGCACGACTGTCACAGTTCCTAAAATTATTTGTCCATACTGTATCGGTCCCACTCTGTACAGTACAACACAGATAAAATAATGCGAAAAATTCATAGTGAAATTCTAGGATATTACACACGGCCTTTCCGGAATCGGCAAAGGCATGTATACTCCCGGCTTGAACGAGCTCTTAGCAATATGGCATGTTACACACTTATTAATTATGTCGTGTACATCCACTTGCATCTTCGGCCAATGAAAATGCTCTGTAAGTACCTCCAATGTTTTAGCCGAACCAAAATAACCGGCCAAGCCTCCACCGTGAGCTTCCCGAACCAACAATTCCCGAATCGGGTGTTTGGGTAAACAAAGGCGATTCCCTTTGAAAAGGAATCCTTCTTGCAACGTAAACTCTCCAAATGGGCCAGATTTACACCGAATGAAAACCTCACCAAAATCCACATCCCCATCATAACACTCCTTCAACGCTTCGAACCCAAGCAACCGAATGTCAAGAGTAGAGAGTAATGCATACCGTCTAGATAAAGCATCAGCCACAACGTTGCTCTTGCCATCTTTGTATTTCGATGAAAAGTGGAATGATTGCAAGAATTCTACCCATTTAGCATGTCTCGGACTCAACTTTTGTTGGCCGTTAATATATTTCAAGGACTCATGATCCGAATGTAGGATGAAATGCTTCGGCCAAAGGTAATGGCTCCAATGATCAAGAGCTCTCACAATGGCATAGAACTCCTTGTCATAAGTACAATAGTTGAGTCGACCCCACCCAATTTCTCCGAAAAGTATGCAATTGGTCGCCTCCCTTGGACGAGGACTGCCCCAATACCCACTCCACTTGCGTCACATTCTACCTCGAAAGGTTGTGAAAAGTCGGGTAAAGCCAAGATAGGTGCTTCACACATTTTCGCCTTTAATTTTTTAAACGCCCCTTGGGTAGCCCCGTTCCACACAAACGGTCCTTTTTTTAAGCATTCCGTTATCGGGCTAGAAATGGTACTAAAGTCTCGTATGAACCTCCGATAAAATGAAGCAAGTCCGTGAAAGGATCGGACTTCCGTGATGGTCTTGGGGGTAGGCCAAGATTTTATCGCCTCGATCTTGGTTTGATCAACCGACACTCCTTCTTTAGAAACGATGTAGCCAAGAAAGGCTACACTCTCGACTAGAAACGAACACTTCTCCTTTTTTCCATAAAGTTTTTGATCCCTAAGGATCTCGAAGACTTTCCTCAAGTGCCCGGTATGCTCTTGCAATGATCGACTATAAATCAAGATGTCGTCCAAGTATACGACGACAAACTTTCCCAAAAATGGCTTAAGTACCTCATTCATTAATCGCATGAAAGTACTTGGCGCATTTGTAAGGCCAAAGGGCATGACGAGCCATTCATATAATCCATGTTTTGTCTTGAAAGCCGTCTTCCATTCGTCTCCTTACCGCATGCGAATTTGATGATAGCCGCTTCTCAAATCAACCTTCGAAAAAATCACCGAACCATGCAATTCGTCCAACATGTCATCAAGTCTCGGAATTGGGAATCGATATTTGATGGTTATGTTATTCACGGCTCTACTATCTATACACATCCGCCATGACCCATCCTTCTTTGGAACAAGTAAAACCGGAACCGCACAAGGGCTCAAACTTTCTCGAACGTACCCGCGGTTCATTAGCTCCTCGATTTGTTTTTGCAACTCCTTTGTCTCCTCGGGGTTACATCGATAGACGGCCTTGTTAGGGAGTGATGCACCCGGTACAAGGTCGACTTGGTGTTCAATCCCACGTAAGGGTGGTAAACCTGGCGGTAAGTCTTCCGGGAAGACATCCGCAAATTCTCGTAGCAAGGTATCGATATCTCTCTTGTCTTGCACGATCACGTCAACATCTCGTGTTTCTTTAATCATCAATAAGTACACACGCTCGCCATCGTCAATAGCGTATCTCACTTCTTTCTCACTAGCAAACATAGTAAGCTTCGGTTTCTCCATTTGATTAGAACTCATCGATCGAATGGCTTGGGGTGCCATCGATTTAAGCACAATCTTTTTGCCTTTATCCTGTAACTCATATTCGTTACTCCTTCCTTGATGTAAAACGTCTCTATCAAATAGCCACGGTCGTCCCAAAAGTATGTGGCATGCATCCATCGGGAGTACATCACATAGTACGTTGTCACCATACGATCCCATAGTTAATCCGACCCGTACTTGTTTCGAAACTTTCACCTTATTCCCATCATCGAGCCAATGTAACGCGTATGATTTCGGATGAGTAGTAGTGACGAGTCCGAGCTTCCCCACCATCTCACTTGAAACAACATTTGTACAACTTCCTCCATCGATTATCAAACTACACCACTTGTCTTTAATTTGACACTTGGTGTGGAATATTTGACCTCGTTGTTCCGTGTCCCTCGAAACCGTCTTGACTAGTAAAGTGCGAAGGACTAGACTCGTGTCATAGTCCGGAGCATTGTAAGCCTCGCACTCCTCTTCTTCTTCTTCGGTGTTTACGTCAAACACGTCACTGAGTCTTTCTTCTTCGTCCTCGGCCAATAGTTCTTCCCGGACCTCAAGAGCCTCTCTTAGTGTCACCACCCGTTTGTTCGGACATGCATTTTGGTAATGGCCGAATCCTTGACACTTGAAACATCGTACCTTCGCCAAACTTATTTCCTTGGGTACGTAGGGAGCCTTAGGTGCCGTGACAGGGCCATGACTTGGCGTGGTGTTTTTCGTACCCGAACTTGAACCGGCACTTGGATTCCCGAACTTGGAAGGAAATTCGGGCCTTAAAAACTTCAATTTATTTTGGGCTTCTATCTTCACACATAATCCACATAAAGTGTCGAAATCTTCATATGGGTATAACTCCACCGTGTTGTCTATGTTTTTGTTTAAGCCACGTAAAAAACGTGACATCTTTTGCTCTTCGTTTTCTTCTAGCTCTCCCATCAAGACCAAACTTTCGAATTCTTCAATATATTCACCGACACTTAGTTTGCCTTGCATGAAATCGGCAATCTTCCGGTATAAGGTTAACCGGTGTGATGTTGGCACATACCTCTTACGAAGTTTTCTTTTTAAAGAATCCCACGAACGGATTTTTGCTTTTCCCTCCCGAGTTCTTCGCGTCTTTACTCCTTCGAACCAAAGAGAAGCACCCTTCCCTAACTTGAGAATTGCATATTTGCAACGTTTCTCGTCGTTAAGGTCTTTGAATTCGAACATGCGTTCAATTTTCCGTTCCCACTCCAAATAGGCTTCGGGGTCGGTACCTCCAACGAACTCCGGAAGTTCGTTTACTTTAAACTCATCCGCATGGTGTATTTGACATGCGTCATCTCCGCGTCTTGCTTGCATACGTGGTTCCGGTAGACCGCTTAGTGCGTCCCGGAGTTTCATCAAGAAATCGGGATCGGAGAAATCCATAACAAGATTCAAGAGATAGTTTTGAACAAGAAATCTTCAATAAAATTGCCAAGGAAATAGCCTTGAGCTCCGATACCACTAATGATACGAATTACGTATGAAAATGGACGTAAACTCGTATGTAATGCAGCGGAAATATAATTGATCCTCACAACACTCGAATATGTGTAACACTCGTAAGATATAACCGAAAGTAGGGCAATTCGGCTTACGTAAACAAGAACAATATGAATGATTTATCAAACTAGACCTATAGTTTGATAAGATAATCTTTCCTCAAGACCTATTGAGAATCGATTGGATTAAAACTCGAAAACGCGTCGAATTATAATCAAGATTTCGATGAAAAGCATTCACCAAGAAAACACAAGTGTATTCTTATTTCTTCAACATACAATGTTTCATACAAGCATGAACAAGACTACTTATAGAAGTTAGTCTTCTAAACAACTAAGGGATGAAAACAAGATCACATGATCTTGAAATGAAAAACAAAACATCAAGATAAAATACAAAGGAATCAAATCAAAGGGAGGGAATCACACAATAAACATAGTTTCAAGTCACCCCACATAACATGTAAGTCTAATCATGGCATGTGAGGGGAGGGAAAACAACAAAAAACACAAAAAATCAGCAATAATGGGAGTTTGCTGTCTGTCGGACACGGGCCGTGCCGATTGGCAGCGCTCGGCTAGTTCCGGCAGGTGGTGATTTTTCCAGCAGTTTGGACATTTTCCGACCGATTGTCGACCTTCCGGCATAGCATGATACGGGCCGTGTCATATGACACGGCCGAGACCGAGACTCCACGTCTTATGTCCGTTTTCTCGCCTAAATACGTAGTGATCTGTGCATGGCGTGTTGTAAGGTCATTTACGTCGATCCTTACTTCATCTTCTGCATTTGCCACGATTGATTCCGTATCAGTCCGTCTATTTGAGGATGATGCGAAGTACTAAACAAAAGCTTGGTTCCCACCTTCCTCCACAATGTGTTCCAAAAGTAGCTTAGCAACTTCGAGTCCCTGTCCGACACAATAGTTTTTGGGACTCCATGTAATCGTACCACCTCTCAAACATACAAGTCAGCAACATTACTCGCATCATCGGTTTTGTGACAAGCAACAAAATGAGCCATCTTTGAAAAACGATCGACAACAACCATAATCGCATCCTTTCCTCATTGGGTTCGAGACAAAGCAACGATGAAATCCATCGAGACATCTTCCCATGGCCTCTCTGGCATCGGTAAAGGTATGTAGACTCCTGGTTTGAACGAACTCTTCGCAACATGGCACGTCACACTTTTACTAATTATATTATTAACATCCCCCTGCATCCTGGCCAGTAAAAATGTTCCTTAAGCACATCTAATGTCTTGGCCAAACCAAAGTGGCGAGCCAATCCTCCCCCGTGAGCTTCTCGAACCAGCAATTCCCGAACCGTGTGCTTGGGTAGGCAAAGACGATTTCCCTTAAAAAGGAAGCCTTCCTGTATCGAAAAATCTCCCATCGGGCCAGATTTGCAAAGGGCAAAGGTCACGCCAAAATCCGCATCACCGTCGTAATACTCCTTTACTGTCTCGAATCCAAGCAAACGAACGTCAAGAGTAGAGAGTAAGGCATAACGCCTAGACAATGCATCTGCTACAACATTGCTCTTTCCATCCTTATACTTTGATGCGAAGTGAAACGATTGTAAGAATTCCACCCACTTCGCATGCCTGGGACTCAACTTGTGTTGCCCGTTAATATACTTCAAAGATTCATGGTCCGAGTGTATGATAAAATGCTTTGGCCGAAGATACTTACTCCAATGATCTAGAGCCCTCACAATAGCATAAAACTCCTTGTCGTATGTACAATAATTGAGACGAGCACCGTTTAACTTCTCTGAAATATAAGCAATAGGTCGCTTTCCCTGAATGAGAACCGCTCCAATACCAACTCCGCTAGCATCACATTCTACTTCGAACGGTTGCGAAAAAACGGGTAATGCTAAGATTGGTGCTTCGCACAACTTCGCCTTCAAATTTGCAAATGACTCCTGAGCAGCTCGGCTCCAATTAAACGTACCCTTCTTCAAACATTCGGTTATTAGGCTTGCAATGGTACTGAAATCTCGAATGAATCTTCGGTAAAATGAAGCCAGTCCGTGGAACGATCTAACTTCCGTCACTGTAGTGGGAACTGGCCAGGACTTAATTGCTTCAATCTTTGCTTGATCGACCGACACTCCATCCTTCGAAACAATATAGCCAAGAAAGACTATACTTTCGACCAAAAATGAGCACTTCTCCTTTTTTCCATACAACTTCTGGTTTCTAAGGGTTTCGAAGACATGTCTCAAGTGTTCAAAATGTTCTTGCAATGATTGGCTGTAGATCAGAATATCATCTAAGTATACGACCACAAAATTTCCCTAAGAATGGATTAAGTACCTCATTCATCAAGTGCATGAAAGTACTCGGCGCATTTGTAAGGCCGAACGGCATAACGGTCCATTCATACAGTCCGTGTTTAGTTTTGAAGGCCGTCTTCCACTCATCTCCTTCTCTCATCCGGATTTGGTGATAACCACTTCGTAAGTCAATTTTAGAATAGACCACCGAGCCATGTAGCTCGTCTAACATATCATTAAGCCTTGGTATCGGGAATCGATACTTGATCGTTATGTTATTTATGGCCCTGCTATCGATACACATCCGCCAAGAACCATCCTTCTTAGGAACAAGTAGGACCGGAACCGCACATGGACTTAAACTTTCTCGAACATACCCGTGGCTCATTAGTTCCTCAATCTGCTTCTGAAGTTCCTTCGTTTCCTCGGGATTACACCTATAGGCAGCCTTATTCGGAAGGAGTGCTCCTGGTATAAGGTCGATTTGATGCTCAATTCCACGAATTGGCGGCAAACCTGATACGAATTACGTAAGTAATACGTATAGAATGCAACGGAAGATTAACAAGTATTAAAGTAACACTTGAATTTTACTAAGGATGGCCGAAATTTGATGGTGTTCGGCCGTGAGGTAGTGTGATGTACGGAGTTTGGTGTGTTTTATCGAACTAGACCTATAACTCGATAAAAGGTAATCTCTTCCCAAGACCTTTTGAGAATTGATCAAGTTAATATCTCGAGATGCGTCGAAACAATAACTAAAGTTTGTCGAACTCGTTCAACGTATATTTCAAAGGAAATACAAGGTTTATTATGATTCAAGATGATTACAAACACCAAATAAACTACCATATATATAGTAGGATAAGGATACAAAAACAACAAGAAAACAACAAAATGTAAGTCTCCATCCCTTAGCATGCTCGGCCGATTCTTCAAGGTGGGGAAAAGGAGGAGATCTTCTTGATTTGGCAAGATATGAAGACTTTTGATGATTTCCTTTCATCATGCTTGGCCGAAAATTTCAAGGGTGGGGAAGGGTATCTTCACACTTTTGAATAAGATAAAGTTTTGGTGACTTTGACATAAAAAAAGATGCTTGACAAATCTTCATGCCTTGTGGACCAATCGGCCGATCCTCCATGTTTCGGACCGATTCTGACGTTAATTCCGTCGCCATATTTACGTAACTCCGGTTCCGATCAACAACGTAACTCCAATCCGATTAACATTTTCTCCTAAGTATAACGATGCATGGCCATGCGAATTTGCATCATCATGGATGTCGATTTTTATTGGAGTTTCTTCGTCTGGAATATTAGATATCGTATCATTCCCTCCGTCTTTGAAAGGAATTGACCTCAATTCCGCAATGCCATCGTCGTCAAGATATGGTGAGAGATCACCTATGTTGAATGTCGCGTGTACTCCGTATTCGCCCGGAAGTTCGACTTTGTATGCGTTGTCGTTCACCTTTTCCACAATTTTGTACGGACCCTCGGCTCTCGGCATCAATTTGTTTTTCCGTTTGCTTGGGAATCTTTCTTTTCTCAAATGTATCCAAACTAAGTCGCCAACATCAAATAATCTCGCTTTTTTATTTTTGTTCGACTTCCGTTTGTAAATTTCATTCACTTCTTTAATCCGTTCCCGTATCTTTTCATGTAACTTCATCATTGATTTGAGTTTTGCTTCGGCGTCTTTGTGAACCAATTCGTTGCTCGGCAAGGGAATCAAGTCCAATGGCAAGTGCGGATTTAATCCGTATACCACTTCAAAAGGTGAATGGGCCGTGGCATAACTGGGTGATCGGTTGTATGCGAATTCCGCATGAGCAAGTTTAATGTCCCAATCTTTCTGTGTTTTATTTACCAACCCTCGCAATAATGCTCCCAAGGTTCGATTAGTTACCTCGGTCTGTCCGTCGGTTTGCGGGTGATGTGAAGTACTGAATAGGAGTTTAGTACCTACTTTCCTCCATAAAGTATTCCAGAAGTAACTCAGAAATTTGGAATCTCGATCCGACACGATAGTTTTTGGAACTCCGTGTAAACGAACTACTTCCCGGAAGTACAAGTCTGCCACATTGCTTGCATCATCGGTGTTGTGGCACGCGATAAAGTGAGCCATTTTCGAAAAACGGTTGACGACCACCATGATCGAGTCTTTGCCTCGTTGAGTACGAGGTAAAGCCACAATAAAATCCATCGAGACGTCCTCCCACGGTCGTAACCGTATTGGTAACGGCATGTATGTACTCGACTTGAACGAACTTTTCATCATGTGACAAGTTACGCATTTGCTCACGATTGTGCTTACGTCACCATACATCTTCGGCCAAAATAAATGTTCTTTTAGCACCTCTACAGTCTTGGTCGAGCCGAAATGACCGGCTAATCCTCCTCCGTGCGCCTCCCGAACCAAAGAATTCAATTGTATGTCTCGCACACATAATTTATTTCCTTTGAAAAGAAAGCCATCCTGTAAAACAAATTCCTCAGACGGGCCGTTTTACAACGGTTAAAAATTTCCCGAAGTCCAAATCGTCGTTGTAATGATCTTTCAAAGTCTCGAACCCCAACAAACGAACATCTAGCATTGATGAAGGCATACCGTCTCGATAGTGCATCCGCCACCACATTACTCTTCCGTCTTTGTACTTGGATGAAAGGTGAAAAGATTGTAAAAATTCCACCCATTTTGCATGTCTCGGGCTTAGCTTACTTTGTCCGTTGATGTATTTCAACGACTCGTGATCCGAATGCAGCACGAAATGTTTTGAACGTAGATAATGACTCCAATGATCGAGTGCTCTTACGATAGCATAGAACTCCTTGTCGTAAGTACAATAATTCACTCGGGCGCCACTTAACTTCTCCGAAAAATAGGCGATGGGACGGCCTCTTTGAATAAGCACCGCCCGATTCCAACTCCGCTAGCGTCGCATTCTACCTCAAACGGTTGTGAAAAATCGGGTAACGTTAAAATCGGCGCTTCACATAATTTCCCTTTAAATTTTCAAAAGCCTTTTGGGCCGCCTCGTTCCATGCAAAGGTTCCTTTTTCGACACTCCGTGATCGGATGGAGATAGTGCTAAAGTCCCGTATGAATCGTAAAAAAGAAGCGAGGCCATGAAATGACCGTACCTCCGTGATTGTCTTTGGGGTCGGCCACGACTTGATTGCCGCGATCTTCTCTTGGTCGACCGAAACTCCGTCTTTCGAAACAACATAGCCGAGAAAGATAAGACTCTCGACTAGGAAAGTACACTTCTCCCGTTTTCCATAAAGTTTTTGTTCCCTTAGCGTCTCAAATACATACCGCAAATGTTCGAGATGTTCCTCTACGGACTGATCAGTAGATCAAAATGTCGTCCAAGTACACGACAACAAACTTTCCCAAGAAAGGTTTAAGAACCTTGTTCATCAACCTCATAAAAGTGCTCGGGGCGTTGGTGAGGCCGAATGGCATCACAACCCATTCGTAAAGTCCATTCTTTGTTTTAAACGCCGTTTTCCATTCGTCTCCCTCTTGCATGCGGATTTGATGGTATCCGCTCCGTAAATCAACTTTGGAAAATATAACCGAGCCATGTAACTCGTCCAGCATGTCGTCTAGTCTCGGGATGGGGAACCGATACTTGACGGTGATGTTATTCACGGCTCTACTGTCAATACACATTCGCCATGTTCCGTCTTTTTTGGTACAAGTAGAACTGGAACCGCACACGGACTCAAACTTTCTCGGACATATCCGTGATTCATGAGTTCATCAATTTGACGTTGTAGTTCTTTGGTTTCTTCGGGATTACAACGATACGCCGCTTTGTTCGGTAACGGAGCTCCCGGTATAAGATCAATTTGATGTTCAATTCCGCGGATAGGTGGTAATCCTACCGGCAAGTCTTCGGGAAATACGTCCGAAAACTCGTGTAATAGTGCATCTATCTCTTCCTCATGTTGCGATTTGGTGGCAAGATTTCGGACCTCTTTGATCATCATCAAATAAACACGTTCGCCATCGTCAATGGCGTGTTCGACTTCTTTCTCGTTTGCAAACATCGTAAGTTTCGGTCCTTCGACTTTTTTCGAACTCATCGTCCGGATAGCTTGAGGTGACATAGGTTTAAGAACAATTTTTTTACCTTTGTCACGTAACTCATACTCATCACTCCTCCCTCGATGTAGTACGTCCCGATCAAATAACCAAGGTCTTCCTAATAACACGTGACATGCATCCATCGGTAGTACATCGCATGTAATATCATCGCCATACGAACCCATGGTGAGTCCGACCTTCACTTGCCTTGATACTTTCACCTTGTTTCCATCATCGAGCCAATGGAGTGCATACGGCTTCGGATGGGCCGTGGTGATCAAGCCGAGTTTTGAGACCATCTCGCTCGATGCCACGTTTGTACAACTTCCACCGTCAATGATCAAGCTACACCATTTATCTCCGACACGACACTTCGTGTGGAAGATTTGATCTCGTTGTTCTTCGTCACTTGGGGCGGCCTTCGTTTGTAACATGCGAAGGACGAGGTTCGTGTCATAGTTCGGGGCATCGTATGCCTCGCATTCTTCTTCTTCCTCGTCAGCTTCTAAGTTAAAAACATCTCCAACTCTTTCTTCTTCGGCTAGTAATTCCTCTCGGGCGGCTATGGCTTCTCGTAACGTCACAATCCTCCGATTTGGACAAGCACTTTGATAGTGTCCAAATCCTTGACATTTGAAACACCGGACTTTAGATAGGCTTGTTTCTTTTGGTGTGATAGGAGTTTTTGGGATGGTAGTAGCAGGTTGGCTTGTGGTGACAGGTTTTGGAAACGAGCTAGAACTCGCGCCAAAGTTGGTATTTCCGTATTTAGGTGGGAATTCGGGTTTAGAGAGTTTTGTTTTGTTTTGATTTTCCAACTTTATGCAAAGTCCGCATAAAGTATCAAAGTCGGAATAGGGGTAGAGTTCCACGGAATTAGCAATGTTTTTGTTCAAACCTCGTAGGAAACGGGACATCCGCAATTCTTCGCTTTCTTCGAGTTCTCCCATCAAGGATAAGTTTTCAAACTCCTCGATGTACTCCTCGACACTTAGTTTTCCTTGCGTGAGTTCAGAAATTTTACGATACAAGCTTAACTTGTGTGTAGTCGGGACATATCTCTTTCGTAGTTTCTTTTTTAGAGAATCCCACGAACGTATCTTCTCTTTTCCGGCACGAACTCTTTGTGTCTTCATTCGCTCAAACCAAAGGGAAGCTCCCTTTCCAAGTTTGAGGATCGCATATTTGCAACGTACCTCGTCATTGAGATCCTTGAACTCAAACATTCGTTCAATTTTTCTTTCCCACTCCAAATAAACCTCGGGATTGGTGCCGCCTACGAACTCCGGGAGTTCGCTTGTCTTGTATTCATCAGCATGTCGTGGTGCATTCATGGTGTCGTATCCTCGTCGTGCTTGGATTCTGGGCTCCGGTAAGCCACGAAGAACGTCACGTAGTTGTGCCACTTCTTCATCGGTGAATGCCATCTTCTTGAGTATCGTCGAGAATTGTGAGGCAAATGTCTCTGGTACCACTTATGATACGAATTACGTAAGTAATACGTATAGAATGCAACGGAAGATTAACAAGTATTAAAGTAACACTTGAATTTTACTAAGGATGGCCGAAATTTGATGGTGTTCGGCCGTGAGGTAGTGTGATGTACGGAGTTTGGTGTGTTTTATCGAACTAGACCTATAACTCGATAAAAGGTAATATCTTCCCAAGACCTTTTGAGAATTGATCAAGTTAATATCTCGAGACGCGTCGAAACAATAACTAAAGTTTGTCGAACTCGTTCAACGTATATTTCAAAGGAAATACAAGGTTTATTATGATTCAAGATGATTACAAACACCAAATAAACTACCATATATATAGTAGGATAAGGATACAAAAACAACAAGAAAACAACAAAATGTAAGTCTCCATCCCTTAGCATGCTCGGCCGATTCTTCAAGGTGGGGAAAAGGAGGAGATCTTCTTGATTTGGCAAGATATGAAGACTTTTGATGATTTCCTTTCATCATGCTTGGCCGAAAATTTCAAGGGTGGGGAAGGGTATCTTCACACTTTTGAATAAGATAAAGTTTTGGTGACTTTGACATAAAAAAAAGATGCTTGACAAATCTTCATGCCTTGTGGACCAATCGGCCGATCCTCCATGTTTCGGACCGATTCTGACGTTAATTCCGTCGCCATATTTACGTAACTCCGGTTCCGATCAACAACGTAACTCCAATCCGATTAACATTTTCTCCTAAGTATAACGATGCATGGCCATGCGAATTTGCATCATCATGGATGTCGATTTTTATTGGAGTTTCTTCGTCTGGAATATTAGATATCGTATCAAAACCCGACGGCAACTCTTCAGGGAAGACGTCCGCGAACTCATATAATAAGTCGGCCACTGTATCCTCATTTTTTGCTATCGCGAAATCATCTCGAGTCTCCTTTATCACCAGCATGTAAACACGCTCGCCACTTTCCATAGCGTGTTCAACTTCCCTCTCGCTCGCGAACATGGTGAGGTTCGGTTTTTCCCCTCGTTTGGCACTCATGGACTGGATAGCTTGGGGTGACATCGGCTTCAACACGATCTTCTTTCCCTTATCTCGCAACTCGTATTCGTTGTCCTTCCCCGATGCAAAACATCCCTATCAAATAACCAAGGGCGTCCCAAAAGCACGTGACAAGCATCCATTGGAATCACATCACACAATATCTCATCGTGATACGAACCCATTGCTAATCCGACCAGAACTTGCTTCGAAACCCTCACCTTACTTCCGTCATCAAGCCAATGTAAAGCATATGGCTTTGGGTGAGTTGTGGGGGTTAGTCCAAGCTTTGTCACCATTTCAATCGAAGCTACGTTGGTGCAACTCCCTCCGTCGATAATTAAACTACACCATTTCTCTCCAACTTGACACTTCGTATGGAATATTTGGTCCCGTTGTTCTGACTTGCTTGGAACCGACTTGGCTTGCAAGGTGCGAAGGACCAAGGCTGTATCGTAATTCGGAGCATCGTAAGCCTCACATTCTTCCCCTTCTTCGCCCTCCATGTTGAAATCAAATACATCACCTAGTCTTTCTTTTTCGTCCTCAACCAACAATTCGTCTCGGATCGTGACAGCTTCCCTTAGTGTCACCACTCGCTTGTTCGGACAAGCATTTTGATAATGTCCGAATCCTTGACATTTGAAACATCTCACTTTAGCCAAACTCATCTCCTTCGGTACGTAGGGTACAGTTGCCTTAGCAGCAATCGCGACAGGAACCGGATTCGGTACAGTTGCCTTAGCAGCTGAACTAGACCCGACGCTTGGGTTTCCAAATTTGACTGGAAACTCGGGTTTATACATCTTCATCCTATTTTGAGCTTCCAACTTCACACATAGACCACACAATGTATCGAAGTCCTCGTATGGATACAGTTCCACCGAGTTAGCTATGCTTCGGTTTAGGCCACGCAAGAATCACGACATTTCCTGCTACTCATTCTCCTCTATCTCTCTCATTATGGTTAGATTCTCAAACTCCTCAATGTACTCACTGACATTTAACTTTCCTTGCATGAGATCTGCAATCTTCCTGTACAAGGATAATCGATGTGATGTTGGTACATATCTTTTACGAAGTTTTCTTTTTAATGAATCCCACGAACGGATCTTATCTTTTCCCGCACGGGTTCTTCGCATTTTCATTCCTTCGTACCAAAGTGAAGCTCCTTTTCCCAACTTGAGAATTGCATACTTACACCTTTTCTCATCGTCAAGGTCTTTAAACTCGAACATACGATCAATTTTTTGTTCCCATTCCAGGTAAACTTCAGGATCTGTTCCGCCAACGAACTCTGAAAGTTCGTTCACCTTGAACTCTTCGACATGGCGTGAGGGTCGTTCATAGTCACCATGCCTAGGTTGCCAACGCTGGTTGTGTTGTTCTGGTACGTCACGGAATGCGTCACGAAGTTTTGCCAAGAAGTCAGCGTCGTTGAGATCCATAATGCCCAAGATCACGAACTTGGGCTCCGATGCCACTTATGATACGAATTCGCTCTTGATGCGAATTCGCTATCGACACAGCAGGAAATTGTTTTGACGAGCGGAAGCTATCGGCAAGAAACTGTCGGGAATTGACAACAACAGTTCGCTACAGCAACAATACTGACGAGTAGTATGCGTGCGCGACGAAGATGGTAATTCGATACAGCCACAAGGTAGGAACTTAGCCAAATGTAAAAGACTTGAAACAGACCACCTCCAAACAACAACACTCGAAACAGCACGTTTTGGACGGAAGCGAATTTGAAACAGGAAACAAGTTTGAAGGCTCGAACAACACTTTATGCGAAATATCGAACAAGTATGAAACTGTATCGAAAACAAACAGAATATCAAAACAGGATAGAAACAGTTGTTTTATCGAATTAGGCCTATAATTCGATAAAGTGATTTCTCCTCTAGACCTATTAAGAATCAATCAGATTAAGATTCGAAAATGCGTCGAATAATAATCAAAGCTTGAAGGAAACTCGTCCCACACTTAAACAATACACAAGGTATGTTGTTTTTATCATTCAATAATCCATCCTTCATTACAACTCCATCAACCCTATTTATAGGCAAAAGTAGTCTGCCAAGATAAACTAAACTAATACAAGTTGTTCTTAAAATAATGAAAAGATAAGTAAAAGGTTTCCCATGTCACTTGCAAACAAAAGTAAAAGCTGGGCCTTGTCTCCAAGTTGAAAGTTGACAGCCGCCTTTTGCCAAGAATCCTGCTGCTTTTGTAAGAAAATGTTGAACATTCTTTTATTGTTTAGTTGCCACTTGAACCTCTTCCCCTCCCCAAGATGCAAGTTGTCTTTTGTTTAAGTTACTCCAATTCTAATTATCAAGGTAACTCTGTGCCTCGTTTCTGTTTTCTCACCCAAGTACGTTGGAGTATGGTCGAGATGTTTTTACGTCAATTCTTACTTCGTCTTCTTTGCTTGGAGTAGTTGGTTTCGTATCAGAATATAATCAATAAATCCGAGTTTTCAAAGAGTTCCGACTTGAATGCATGTAACGTGGAATATCTTATTAACAAGACTTAATTAAGAAGTAAAGGTCTAATCAGATCTATTATAGCAAATCGTTGCAATAACAAGACTTAATCAAGAAAGAAAAGATTAACCGGCACTATTATAGCCAATTCTAAGTACAAAAGGCTCGAATCTAATCAATATACCTGAGTTTTCATAGAGTTTCAACTCGAATGCATGTAATGTGGTCTTATCTCATATTAACAATACTTAATCAAGAAGTAAAGGCTTAATCAGAGCTATTATATCCAATTCTTGCTATAAGAAGACTTAAACATGAAGTAAAAGATTAATCAGAGCTGTTATAGCCAATTCTGAGTACAAAAGGCTCGAATATAATCAATAAACCCGAGTTTTCAAAGAGTTCTGACTCGAATGCATGTAACGTGTAATCTCCTATTAACAAGACTTAATCAAGAAGTAAAGGTCTAATCAGAGCTATTATAGCAAATTCTGAGTACAAAAGGCTCGAATCTAATCAATAAACCCGAGTTTTCATAGAGTTTCAACTCGAATGCGTGTAACGTGGTCTTATGTCCTACTAACAAGATTAATCAAGAAGTAAAGGCTTAATCAGAGCTATTATATCCAATTCGTGCTATAACAAACTTAATCAAGAAGCTAAAGATTAATCGGAGCTGTTATAGCTAATTCTCAGTACAAAAGGCTCGAATCTAATCAATAAACCCGAGTTTTCATAGAGTTCTGACTCGAATGCATGCAACATGAAATCTCCTATTAACAAGATGATACGAATTATCCCGGAGAAGTGGATACGTATCGGTCGGAGTGTATGTACGTGTATGATAGCGGAAGGCTTTTTACGAGTATGGGTGTTTTTGGATGTATTTTGTGGGAGTAATATCGAATATGACAAGGAAAATTCGAACAAATAAAAAAATGGAAGTAATATCGGAAAAGGTGATAATATCGATCAAAGTGATTCGATCAAACAAGAACAAAGGTTTATCGAATTAGACCTATAATTCTATAAGGTGATTTCTTCTCAAGACCTATTGAGAATCAATCGGATTAATACTCGAAAACGCGTCGAATAAAAATCAAGTTTCGGTAAATATCATTTACTAATGATAGAAACACAAAGTGTATTCTTTCACATTCAAATTCATAATACAATTATTACAAGGCTAATCAACTCCTACTTATAGGAGGTGAAGTCTTACAACTAAGGAATCAAACAAAAAAATAAAATAATTCAAAGATTACAAAATCTTTGAATAATCAAAACAAATCAAATAAAATACAAACAAGAAACATAAATCACAAAATGGGGGAAACATAATCCCTAAAATAAGTAAAAAGGAAAAGAGAAGTCAAAAATACACAAAAGTGTATAAAATAAGGGGGCTGTCGGCAGGGACTCGACCGTGTCCCGTGACAAGACTGCGGCACGGTCGACAGGCGCCGGCAGGGACTCGACCATGTCTACTTGACACGGTCGCGGCGCGACAACGACGTCCGACAGTGACTCGTCCGACAGTGACCTGGCACGGGCGCGGCGCGACAGGGACGTTCGGCAATGACTCGACCGTGTCCGCTTGACACGGTTGCGGTGCGACAGGGACGTTCGGCATTGACTCGACCGTATCCTGGAACATGGTCGGGCGACTGGGCAGTCGGTTTTGGCTTATCAGGAAGAGTTCGACTCGGCCGTGTCTCGGGACACGGAAGAGTTCGACTCGACCGTGTCTCGGGACACGGAAGAGTTCGACTCGGCCGTGTCTCGGGACACGGTCGAGTCTGGCCGGCAGTCAGTTTCACAATTCTGGGACATCTCGGCACGGGCCGTGCCGGACGACACGGGCCATGCCGGACGACACAGGCCGTGCCGGACGACACGGCCGAGTTCGGCCGGCAGTGCTCGGCATTTTTCGGCAGGTGCGATATTTTCCGGCAGGCTCGACATTTTCCGGCAGGCGACGACATTTTCCGGCAGGTTGTGTGATACGAGATCAACATGGCCAACCGAAGAAAGATGACGTAGACAACCATGCAACCATGCATACGTCCATGCACACATATGCACCTACACGACATGCACTTACTTCTTTGGACGAGACGACTAATACGAGACTTGAAGTAACCTTGAACATATTTTACGTATGCATGAAGAAATTACGAACCATGCACTCATCCACCTTCTTCATGCATTGAAACTGATGGTTTCCCTCCCTTGAATAAGTCACCTACATGGCAACAAAGTCGTCAAAGCATGATAATAATAATCATCAAGAATCAAACCAAAATCTTCTAACATGATTAGTTATTTTATTTTGTTTCTTGTCTTTAGAGAAGATTTGCTCAAGATTTGTCCTTGATACAAAATTGACTAGTCATGATCCGAAATTTACTAGTCCGAGTGAAAAAGGCAAAAAGCGGACAAAATTACCAATTCCCGCGCGTATGACTACTTCGTAGTAGTTTTGGTATTTTAATCATAACTCTCTCATACGAAGTCCGATATAGGTGATTCAAGCGGCCATGGAAAGACAAAAGAAATTTCTATAAATCATGTGAAACGGTACAAGGTCCAATTATGCTTCTATCAAGCCACACGAACTGTTAAAATGTGCAGTGGTGTTTATGGCCGAAAATTATTATCCAAACTTGATAAAAAGAAGATGCCAAGAAGTCCCTTTGATGATCAAGTTCTTGTCAAAGTCTTGCAAAAGATATCACATGAGAAAGATGATTATCTCATCCCTTCAAAGGAGGAAGAATCCATGCATGATTTGCTTTCAATCTTTGTCAAAGTCTTTGATAGTTTAGTTTATTATTTACTTGTCTTTTAGCTTGATCTGGTGTGATGTTGTTTGATCTTATTAGTAGTTGTAATGGCTATATATTAGCCTCATATTCATCATTTGAAATCAACTTTGGAAGCTTGAAAAAACGAAATACATTGTACATGTATACTTGTTGAATGATTTTCAGCACAACTTGATTATAATTCGACGCGTCTTCGAGTTGTAATTTTAATCGATTCTCAATAGGTCTTGAGGAGAGATTGCTTTATCAAACTATAGGTCTAGTTTGATAATTTACTTTCATTATTATCTTATTTACGTAAGCCGAATTGCCCTACTTTCGGTTAATTCTTACGAGTGTTACACATATCGAGTGTTTTGAGGTAACAAAATATATCTGCTGCATTTTCTGGCGAATTTACGTTCATCTTAACACGTAATTCGTATCATAAGTGGTATCGGAGCCCAAGGTCATCTCCTTGGGCGATTTATTCAACGAATTTTTAGTTGAAGTATTTAGTCACCTTGGGTTGTTCTTCACGGTTAGAAGAATTTTCGCATAACATTGGCAGATTAGCGCAGTCGGAAGAAAATAAAGTTTTCCGTGGATTCGACCGTTGGATCGTCACGAAATTTTGACAAAGGTAAGCCAACTCATTGAAGTACAGTATGAACGGTGGAGATCAGATTCTTTGATCATCTTCTTGGTTCATTCTTCACGGCTTTCTTGGCAAATTTTCTGTTCGATTTCTTGATCATTAGAAGAGATGGACTTTTCCAATACCGAATTCTTGGTAAAGCTACGTGATGCTTTACATGACTTACCGGAACCTAGACGAGGAGGAGAAGGCCTGTGTTCCCCACGCCATACTAACGAGTTCGAATTGAACGAACTTCCGAAGTTCATCGGAGGTACCGATCCCGAAATTTATTTGGAATGGGAACGTAAGATGGATCGCTTGTTCGAGTTTAAAGGTCTTAACGATGAGAAGCGTTGCAAATATGCAATTATCAAGTTGATTAAAGACGCTTCAGTTTGGTTTGAATGTAAGAAGAAGCAAAGGACTCGTGCTGGAAAAAAACAAGATCCGTTCGTGAGAGTCGTTGAAAAGAAAACTTCGCAAGAGATACGTACCTTTTGGCTCGAGTTCGGCTCTCAAAATCGTAACAACATCAGCCCCCAACTCGGTTTCTAAAACTCTCGACTTGCCTAATGAGACGAGTTTTCTGGAGGTGAGTTGTTTCATTGGCCGATCATGTGCAAGATGTTTGCCCGACTCTTGCTACCCGAGACGAGTTAATAGCCGAGGAAGAACAAGAAAGGCTAGGCGACATTCTCAAGTTTGATGTAGAGGACGAAGGAGAAGAAGAATGTGTAGTTTACGATGCTCCCGATTATGATACAGACTTAGTTCTTCGTACTTTAGAAATCAAATCGGTTTCAAATGATTTGGAGCATCAGGACGAGTTAACCAGTGAGGAACTCACAAGTATACTTTTTAGTTCTACACAACCGTCCGTTTCCCAAGCTACAGAAGATGAAGAGATTGAGGACAAGGCGATTGTTCCCCAAAATTTCTATGAGGTTATTTCTATTATTGTTAAAAAATTGGAGGATCCCAATCCAATTGTTCTCATTGATCCGGTTCCCGACACCGACCAACGTAAAAGCTATGTGGCTACATTTGACTGGAAAATAGTAAAAGACGAACTCATTGATGAAAGGAATGAGGACAAGATTTGTGCCTACATGACACCGGAAATAGAAATTATTCCGTTAAACCACAAATCTTTTTTTGGGGATTCCATTAAGAGAAATGGTAGACACCCAGATACGTCGTTTGTTTTTATTTTGCAGGTTGGTCTTTTAAAAATGCAATCCCAAGCAAACGTCAACACATCCGATGAAAATTACATCTTCAACCCGGGAGGAGCACAACCCTATCCGGAATACCAACCGTCCTTGGACTTTAGATTCGAGGACGAATCTCTTTAAAGGAATAGGGGATGATACGAGATCAACATGGCCAACCGAAGAAAGATGACGTAGACGACCATGCAACCATGCATACGGCCATGCACACACATGCACCTACACGACATGCACTTACTTCTTTGGACGAGACGACTAATACGAGACTTGAAGTAACCTTGAACATATTTTATATATGCATGAAGAAATTACGAACCATGCACTCATCCACCTTCTTCATGCATTGAAACTGATGGTTCCCCTTCCTTGAATAAGTCACCTACATGGCAACAAAGTCGTCAAACCATGATAATAATAATCATCAAGAGTCAAACCAAAGTCTTCTAACATGATTAGTTATTTTATTTTGTTTCTTGTCTTTAGTGAAGATTTGCTCAAGATTTGTCCTTGATACGAAATTGACTAGCCATGATCCGAAATTTACTAGTCCAAGTGAAAAAGGCAAAAAGCGGACAAAATTACCAATTCCCGCGCGTATGACTACTTCGTAGCAGTTTTGGTATTTTAATCATAACTCTCTCATACGAAGTCCGATTTAGGTGATTCAAGCGGCCATGGAAAGACAAAAGAAAGATCTATAAATCATGTGAAACGTTCCAAGGTCCAATTATGCTTCTATCAATCCACACGAACCGTTAAAATTTGCAGTGGTGTTTATGGCCGAAAATTATTATCCAAACTTGATAAAAAGAAGATGCCAAGAAGTCCCTTTCATGATCAAGTCCTTGTCAAAGTCTTGCAAAAGATATCACATGAGAAAGATGATTATCTCATCCCTTCAAAGGAGGAAGAAGCCATGCATGATGTTGCTTTCAATCTTTGTCAAAGTCTTTGATAGTTTAGTTTATTATTTACTTGTCTTTTAGTCTGATCTTGTGTGATCTTATTTGATCTTATTAGTAGTTGTAATGGCTATATATTAGCCTCATATTCATCATTTGAAATCAACTTTGGAAGCTTGAAAAAACAAAATACATTGTACATGTATACTTGTTGAATGATTTTCAGCACAACTTGATTATAATTCGACGCGTCTTCGAGTTGTAATTTTAATCGATTCTCAATAGGTCTTGAGGAGAGATTGCTTTATCAAACTATAGGTCTAGTTTAATAATTTACTTTCATTATTATCTTGTTTACGTTAGCCGAGTTGCCCTACTTTCGGTTAATTCTTACGAGTGTTACACATATCGAGTGTTTTGAGGTAACAAAATATATCTGCTGCATTTTCCGGCGAATTTACGTTCATCTTAACACGTAATTCGTATCATAAGTGGTATCGGAGCCCAAGGTCATCTCCTTGGGCGATTTATTCAACGAATTTTTAGTTGAAGTATTTAGTCACCTTCTTGGGTTGTTCTTCACGGTTAGAAGAATTTTCGCATAACATTGGCAGATTAGCGCAGTCGGAAGAAAATAAAGTTTCCCGTGGATTTGACCGTTGGATCGTCACGAATTTTTGACAAAGGTAAGCCAACTCATTGAACTACAATCTGAACGGTGGAGATCAGATTCGTTGATCAGCTTCTTGGTTTATTCTTCACGGATTTCTTGGCAAATTTTCTGTTCGATTTCTTGATCATTAGAAGAGATGGACTTTTCCAATACCGAATTCTTGGTAAAGCTACGTGATGCTTTACATGACTTACCGGAACCTCGACGAGGATGAGAAGGCCTGTGTTCCCCACGCCATACTAACGAGTTCGAATTGAACGAACTTCCGAAGTTCATCGGAGGTACCGATCCTGAAATTTATTTGGAATGGGAACGTAAGATGGATCGCTTGTTCGAGTTTAAAGGTCTTAACGATGAGAAGCGTTGCAAATATGCAATTATCAAGTTGGTTAAAGACGCTTCAGTTTGGTTCGAATGTAAGAAGAAGCAAAGGACTCGTGCTGGAAAAAAACAAGATCCGTTCGTGGGAGTCGTTGAAAGGAAAACTTCGCAAGAGATACGTACCTTTCGGCTCGAGTTCGGCTCTCAAAATCGTAACAACATCAGCCCCCAACTCGATTTCTAAAACTCTCGACTTGCCTAATGAGACGAGTTTTCTGGAGGTGAGTTGTTTCATTGGCCAAGGGTTCGATCATGTGCAAGATGTTTGCCCGACTCTTGCTACCCGAGACGAGTTAATAGCCGAGGAAGAACAAGAAAGGCTAGGCGACATTCTCAAGTTTGATATAGAGGACGAAGGAGAAGAAGAATGTGTAGTTTACGATGCTCCCGATTATGATACAGACTTAGTTCTTCGTACTTTAGAAACCAAATCGGTTTCAAATGATTTGGAGCATCAGGACGAGTTAACGCGTGAGGAACTCACAAGTATACTTTTTAGTTCTACACAACCGTCCGTTTCCCGAGCTACAGAAGATGAAGAGATTGAGGACAAGGCGATTGTTCCCCAAAATTTCTATGAGGTTATTTCTATTATTGTTAAAAAATTAGAGGATCCCAATCCAATTGTTCTCATTGATCCGGTTCCCGACACCGACCAACGTAAAAGCTATATGGCTATATGTGACTGGAAAATAGTAAAAGACGAACTCATTGATGAAAGGAATGAGGACAAGATTTGTGCCCACATGACGCCGGAAATGGAAATTATTCCGTTAAACCACAAATCTTTTTTTGGGGATTCCGTTAAGGGAAATGGTAGACCGGTGTGATGTTGGCACATACCTCTTACGAAGTTTTCTTTTTAAAGAATCTCACGAACGGATTTTTGCTTTTCCCTCCCGAGTTCTTCGCGTCTTTACTCCTTCGAACCAAAGAGAAGCACCCTTCCCTAACTTGAGAATTGCATATTTGCAAAGTTTCTCGTCGTTAAGGTCTTTGAATTCGAACATGCGTTCAATTTTCCGTTCCCACTCCAAATAAGCTTCGGGATCAGTACCTCCAACGAACACCGGAAGTTCTTTTACTTTAAACTCGTCCGCATGGTGTATTTGACGTGCGTCATCCCCGCGTCTTGCTTGCATACGTGGTTCCGGTAGACCGCTTAGTGCGTTTCGGAGTTTCATCAAGAAATCGAGATCGGAGAAATCCATAACAAGAGTCAAGAGATAGTTCTTCACAAGAAATCGTTGAAGAAATCGCCCAAGGAGATGAACTTGGGCTCCGATACCACTTATGATACGAATTATCCCGGAGAAGTGGATACGTATCGGTCGGAGTGTACGTACGTGTATGATAGCGGAAGGCTTTTTACGAGTATGGGTGTTTTTGGATGTATTTTGTGGGAGTAATATCGAATATGACAAGCAAAATTCGAACAAATAAAAAAATGGAAGTAATATCGGAAAAGGTGATAATATCGATCAAAGTGATTCGATCGAACAAGAACAAAGGTTTATCGAATTAGACCTATAATTCGATAAGGTGATTTATTCTCAAGACCTATTGAGAATCAATCGGATTAATACTCGAAAACCCGTCGAATAAAAATCAAGTTTCGGTAAAAATCATTTACCAATGATAGAAACACAAAGTATATTCTTTCACATTCAAATTCATAATACAATTATTACAAGGCTAATCAACTCCTACTTATAGGAGGTGAAGTCTTACAACTAAGGAATCAAACAAAAAAATAAAATAATTCAAAGATTACAAAATCTTTGAATAATCAAAACAAATCAAATAAAATACAAACAAGAAACATAAATCACAAAATGAGGGAAACATAATCCCTAAAATAAGTAAAAAGGAAAAGAGAAGTCAAAAATACACAAAAGTGTATAAAATAAGGGGGCTGTCGGTAGGGACTCGACCGTGTCCCGTGACACGACCGCAGCGCGGTCGACAGGCGCCAGCAGGGACTCGACCGTGTCCGCTTGACTGATACGAGATCGACATGGCCAACCGACGAAAGACGACGTAGACGACCATGCAACCATGCATACGGCCATGCACACACATGCACCTACACGACATGCACTTACTTCTTTGGACGAGACGACTAATACGAGACTTGAAGTAACCTTGAACATATTTTACGTATGCATGAAGAAATTACGAACCATGCACTCATCCACCTTCTTCATGCATTGAAACCGATGGTTCCCCTCCCTTGAATAAGTCACCTACATGGCAACAAAGTCATCAAAGCATGATAATAATAATCATCAAGAATCAAACCAAAGTCTTCTAACATGATTAGTTATTTTATTTTGTTTCTTGTCTTTGGTGAAGATTTGCTCAAGATTGACTAGTCATGATCCGAAATTTACTAGTCCGAGTGAAAAAGGCGAAAAGCGGACAAAATTACCAATTCCCGCGCGTGTGACTATTTCGTAGCAGTTTTGGTATTTTAATCATAACTCTCTCATACGAAGTCCGATTTAGGTGATTCAAGCGGCCATGGAAAGATAAAAGAAAGATCTATAAATCATGTGAAATGGTACAAGGTCCAATTATGCTTATATCAAGCCACACGAACCGTTCAAATGTGCAGTGATTTTTATGGCCGAAAATTGATGAAGATTTGTGAAGATTTTGTCCAAGATTGATGAAGATTTTCCATGCCTTCATTTTTCAAGTTCATGTCTACATTTTTCAAAGTCTTACAAGAAGATCAAATGGAGAAGATTTTGGGTCCCTCCACACTTCAATAAATCGAACCAAATCAAGGAGGATGGAAGCTTGGTGTTGATTTTTGTTGTCTTGTTAGAATTGTTTAATCTTTGTTTGATTTTAGTTGATTTTTGTGTGATCTTGTAATGGCTATTTATAAGCCACATTTTCAGCCCTTGAAAGATATCTTGAAAGTTATAAACATTGTATTTCTCTTGAAATATACGTTGAACGAGTTCAACAAAACCTTGGTTATTATTTCGACGCGTCTCGAATTATAACTTGATCAATTCTCAATAGGTCTTGAGGAGAGATTATCTTTATCGAGTTATAGGTCTAATTCGATAAAACACATTCAAACCCAAACACTACCCTACCTCACGGCCGAAACCACATAAATTCGGCCACCACCTTTTATTTTCATTATTACTTTGATACTTGTAAAAACCGTGATAATCTTCCGTTGTATTTTATACGTTTTACGTACACTTATGACACGTCTTCCAACAAAATAACTATCATTATTAATAAAATAATAATAATTACTCCGCCAGGTAATACCGATATCATGACATGAGTGGATATCTGAAATGGGACGCACGGTTAACTCCACATCGAGTTCCTCCTCCAGAATTGGAAACACTGATTTCTCGGGTTCATCATCAAAAATGGAAAACACAGAATTTATTACGGTGGGAACCATAGGATTTATTACGGATTCCTCTTCATCAATTGGTTCCTCATCAAATGTTGGCGGTCCGTCATAATCTAACCAACACTCCGTTTCAATATTGCTGTGCTCCTCCAATAATGTCTCATCAAAAATTAATCCACTAAGCTCGTTTCGTACCGCAACAAAGTCACACGAACCACTTTGCTCCGATAGGGTAGTTCGACTCCAACCATCATCTTCTTTGTCATCAAAAAATGCCGCAGGAAATTCTGTCATATCAAAGTCGTCAGTGACAAAGAGTTCATCTTCAAAATTAGCCGTTTCAGAAAGCATAAGGCCGTGATCCTGTTTCGCGTTACTAAAATAATTTGGTCCGTTTTGGTCAATTTGACCAACACAACCAACTAGCCCATGATCAAAGTAGCAAGATCTAGGTTCGTCGACTAGGGAGACATGGCTCAACTCATCTTCTTCGTTGAATTGCTCCGTTGAAAACTCTGTCTCGTCTACTTCTTTGAAAATGACCGTAGGGACATTGTCTTCATCGAAAAAAGATTCTGTTGGGAATTCCTTGATGGAGGAAGACCTTAGATCGAATGCCGGTGGTGGGGCGTCGAAGGATTGGTGGTAAGATGGGGATTTGAACCTTCGATTGAAATATTTTTTGAATTTAAGCCAATCTTGGATTTTAGGCTTACGTTGTTGTGAACGGGACTGTTTCAGTTTTTGCCACCAAACGGCGGCGCTACCGCGGAGGCGCCTTGCCACCAACGAAACGCGGCGGTTGATCGGGGCAGCCTTGAAGTCCGAGTGCTCCTCACAAGCACGAAGCCAATCTATGCACGCATTTGGATTACTATCTCCGTGAAATTCCGGTATGCTGCGGAATTTGGCCAAGAAATCAATATCGTTGGCATCGTCTCTGCGTCTTTCTTGCATACGTCGCTCCGGTAAGCCGTTTAGTGCGTCACGGAGTTTCATCAAGAAATCGAGCTCGGAGAAATCCATAACAAGAATCAAGAGATAGTTCTTGACAAGAAATCGGACAGAAAATTTTCCAAGAAATCCGTGAAGAATGAACCAAGAAGATGATCAAATAATCTGATCTCCACCGTTCAGACTGTAGTTCAAGAAGTTGGCTTACCTTTGTCAAAATTTCGTAATGATCCAACGGTCGAATCCACGGGAAACTTTGTTTTCTTCCGACTGCTCTAATCTCAACAAAAAAAATTCGTTGAATAAATCGCCCAAGGAGATGACCTTGGGCTCCGATACCACTTATCATGTTAGAAGACTTTGGTTTGATTCTTGATGATTATTATTATTATGCTTTGATGACTTTGTTGCCATGTAGGTGACTTATTCAAGGGAGGGGAACCATCGGTTTCAATGCATGAAGAAGGTGGATGAGTGCATGGTTCGTAATTTCTTCATGCATACGTAAAATATGTTCAAGGTTACTTCAAGTCTCGTATTAGTCGTCTCGTCCAAAGAAGTAAGTGCATGTCGTGTAGGTGCATGTGTGTGCATGGCCGTATGCATGGTTGCATGGTCGTCTATGTCGTCTTTCTTCGGTTGGCCATGTCGATCTCGTATCATCCCCTCTTCCTTTAAAGAGATTCGTCCTCGAATCTAAAATCCAAGGACGGTTGGTATTCCGGATAGGGTTGTACTCCTCCCGGGTTGAAGATGTAATTTTCGTCGGATGTGTTGACGTTTGCTTGGGATTGCATTTTTAAAAGAACAACCTGCAAAATAAAAACAAACGACGTATCTGGGTGTCTACCATTTCCCTTAACGGAATCCCCAAAAAAAGATTTGTGGTTTAACGGAATAATTTCCATTTTCGGCGTCATGTGGGCACAAATCTTGTCCTCATTCCTTTCATCAATGAGTTCGTCTTTTACTATTTTCCAGTCACATGTAGCCACATAGCTTTTACGTTGGTCGGTGTCAGGAACCGGATCAATGAGAACAATTGGATTGGGATCCTCCAATTTTTTAACAATAATAGAAATATCCTCATAGAAATTTTGGGGAACAATCGCCTTGTCCTCAATCTCTTCATCTTCTGTAGCTCGGGAAACGGACGGTTGTGTAGAACTAAAAAGTATACTTGTGAGTCCCCCACTCGTTAACTCGTCCTGATGCTCCAAATCATTTGAAACCGATTTGGTTTCTAAAGTACGAAGAACTAAGTCTGTATCATAATCGGGAGCATCGTAAACTACACATTCTTCTTCTCCTTCGTCCTCTATATCAAACTTGAGAATGTCGCCTAGCCTTTCTTGTTCTTCCTCGGCTATTAACTCGTCTCGGGTAGCAAGAGTCGAGCAAACATCTTGCACATGATCGAACCTTTGGCCAATGATACAACTCACCTCCAGCAAACTCGTCTCATTAGGCAAGTCGAGAGATTTAGAAACCGAGTTGGGGGCTGATTTTGTTACGATTTTGAGAGCCGAACTCGAGCCGAAAGGTACGTATCTCTTGCGAAGTTTTCTTTTCAACGACTCCCACGAACGGATTTTGTTTTTTCCAGCACGAGTCCTTTGCTTCTTCTTTAATTCGAACCAAACTGAAGCGCCTTTAACCAACTTGATAATTGCATATCTGCAACGCTTCTCATCGTCAAGACCTTTAAACTCGAACAAGCGATCCATCTTACGTTCCCATTCCAAATAAATTTCGGGGTCGGTACCTCCGATGAACTTCGGAAGTTCGTTCAACTCGAACTCGTTAGTATGGCATGGGGAACATAGGCCTTCTCCTCCTCGTCGAGGTTCCGGTAAGTCATGTAAAGCATCACGTAGCTTTACCAAGAATTCGGAGATGGTCATGTCCATCTCTTCTAATGATCAAGAAACTGAGCAGAAAATTTGCTAAGAAATCCGTGAAGAATGAACCAAAAAGATGATCAAAGAATCTGATCTCCACCGTTCAGACTGTAGTTCGATGAGTTGGCTTACCTTTGTCAAAATTTTGTGACGATCCAACGGTCGAATCCACGGGAAACTTTATTTTCTTCCGACTGCGCCAATCTGCCAATGTTATGCGAAAATTCTTCTAACCGTGAAGAACAACCCAAGAAGGTGACTAAATACTTCAACTAAAAATTCGTTGAATAAATCGCCCAAGGAGATGACCTTAGGCTCCGATACCACTTATGATACGAATTACGTATATAAGTGTACGTAAAACGTATAAAATTACAACGGAAGATTATCACGGTTTTTACAAGTATCAAAGTAATAATGAAAATAAAAGGTGGTGGCCGAATTTATGTGGTTTCGGCCGTGAGGTAGGGTAGTGTTTGGGTTTGAATGTGTTTTATCGAATTAGACCTATAACTCGATAAAGATAATCTCTCCTCAAGACCTATTGAGAATTGATCAAGTTATAATTCGAGACGCGTCGAAATAATAACCAAGGTTTTGTTGAACTCGTTCAACGTATATTTCAAGAGAAATACAATGTTTATAACTTTCAAGATATCTTTCAAGGGCTGAAAATGTGGCTTATAAATAGCCATTACAAGATCACACAAAAATCAACTAAAATCAAACAAAGATTAAACAATTCTAACAAGACAACAAAAATCAACACCAAGCTTCCATCCTCCTTGATTTGGTTCGATTTATTGAAGTGTGGAGGGACCCAAAATCTTCTCCATTTGATCTTCTTGTAAGACTTTGAAAAATGTAGACATGAACTTGAAAAATGAAGGCATGAAAAATCTTCATCAATCTTGGACAAAATCTTCACAAATCTTCATCAATTTTCGGCCATAAAAATCACTGCACATTTGAACGGTTCGTGTGGCTTGATATAAGCATAATTGGACCTTGTACCGTTTCACATGATTTATAGATCTTTCTTTTATCTTTCCATGGCCGCTTGAATCACCTAAATCGGACTTCGTATGAGAGAGTTATGATTAAAATACCAAAACTGCTACGAAATAGTCATACGCGCGGGAATTGGTAATTTTGTCCGCTTTTCGCCTTTTTCACTCGGACTAGTAAATTTCGGATCATGACTAGTCAATCTTGAGCAAATCTTCACCAAAGACAAGAAACAAAATAAAATAACTAATCATGTTAGAAGACTTTGGTTTGATTCTTGATGATTATTATTATCATGCTTTGATGACTTTGTTGCCATGTAGGTGACTTATTCAAGGGAGGGGAACCATCGGTTTCAATGCATGAAGAAGGTGGATGAGTGCATGGTTCGTAATTTCTTCATGCATACGTAAAATATGTTCAAGGTTACTTCAAGTCTCGTATTAGTCGTCTCGTCCAAAGAAGTAAGTGCATGTCGTGTAGGTGCATGTGTGTGCATGGCCGTATGCATGGTTGCATGGTCGTCTACGTCGTCTTTCTTCGGTTGGCCATGTCGATCTCGTATCATTCACAGTCGCGGCGCGACAATGACGTCCGACAGTGACTCGTCCGAGAGTGACCCGGCACGGGCGCGGCGCGACAGGGACGTTCGGCAATGACTCGACCGTGTCCGCTTGACACGGTCGCAGCACGACAGGGACGTTCGGCATTGACTCGACCGTGTCCTGGAACACGGTCGGGCGAGTGGGCAGTCGGTTTTGGCTTATCCGGAAGAGTTCGACTCGGCCGTGTCTCGGGACACGGTCGAGTCTGGCCGGCAGTCAGTTTCACAATTCTGGGACATCTCGGCACGGGCCGTGCCAGACGACACGACCGAGTTCGGCCGGCAGTGCTCGGCATTTTTCGGCAGGCTCGACATTTTCCAGCAGGCGACGACATTTTCCGGCAGGTTGTGTCATTTTCTGGCTTGTGTCCATTTTCTCGCCTAAAAATGTTGCCGTACGTGCATGACGCGTTGTAAGGCCATTTACGTCGATCCTTGCTTCGTTTTCTTTATTTGGACTAGTCAATTCCGTATCACAAGACTTAATCAAGAAGTAAAGGTCTAACCAGAGCTATTATAGCGTATCCTTGCAACAAAAAGACTTAATCAAGAAAGAAAAGATTAATCGGAGCTGTTATAGCCAATTCTGAATACAAAAGACCCGGATCTAATCAATAAACCCGAGTTTTCATAGAGTTCCAACTAGAATGCATGTAACGTGGTCTTACCTCTTATTAGCAAGAATTAATCAAGAAGTAAAGGCTCAATCGGAGCTACTATACCCAATCCTTGCTACAACAAGACTTAATTAGGAAGTAAAACATTAGACGGAGCTGTTATAGCCAATTTTGAGTACAAAAGGCTCGAATCTAATTAATAAACCAGAGTTTTCATAGAGTTCCGACTCGAATGCATGTAACGTGGAATCTCCTATTAACAAGACTTAATCAAGAAGTAAATGCTTAATCGGAGCTATTATATCCAATCATAGCTACAACAAGACTTAATTAGGAAGTAAAAGATTAATCGGAGCTGTTATGGCAAATTCTGAGTACAAAAAGCTCGAAGGGTGGAGAGAATACGGTGTATTATGAGCTTCTCTCAGTATAGCCTATTTAAGCTTTGCGTCTTGGAACATGAAAATCACGTTAGGATTATGGTCATGTTATACGCGGTCTTATGCTTTATAATGTTAATAAACCCGAGTTTTCATAGAGTTCCGACTCGAATGCATGTAATGTGGTATTATCTTCTTTTAACAAGACTTATCAAGAAGTAAAGACTTAATCGGAGCTATTATAGCAAATCCTTGATACAACAAGACTTAATCAAGAAGTAAAAGATTAATCAGAGCTGTTATAGCCAATTCTGAGTAAAAAAGGCTCGAATTTAATAAATAAACCCGAGTTTTCATAGAGTTCCGACTCGGATGCATGTAACGTGGTCTTATCTTATATTAACAAGACTTATCAAGAAGTAAAGACTTAATTGGAGCTATTATAGCAAATCATTGCTACAACAAGACTTGATCAAGAAGTAAAAGATTAATCAGAGCTGTTATAGCAAATTCTGAGTATAAAAGGCTCGAATCTAATCAATAAGCCCGAGTTTTCATAGAGTTTCCACTCGAATGCATGTAACCTGGATTTATCTCCTATTAACAAAACTAAATCAATAAGTAAAGGTCTAATCAGAGCTATTATAGCGGGTCCTTGCAACAACAAGACTTAATCAAGAAAGAAAAGATTAATCGGAGCTGTTACAGCCAATTTTGAGTAGAAAAGCCTCGAATCTAATCGATAAACCTGAGTTTTCATATAGTTCCGACTCGAATACATGCAACATGGTTTTATATCTATTAACAAGACTTAATCAAGAAGTAAAGGCTTAATTGGAGCTATTATATCCAATCTTCGCTACATAAGACTTAATAAGAAGTAAAAGATTAATCAGAGCTGTTATAGCCAATTCTGTGTACAAAAGGCTCGAATCCAATAAAAAAATGCGAGGTTTCAAAGAGTTCCGACTCGAATGCATGTAACGTGGAATCTATTATTAACAAGACTCAATCAAGAAGTAAAGGTCTAATCAAAGCTATTATAGCAAATCCTTGCAACAACAAGACTTAATCAAGAAAGAAAATATTAATCGGATCTGTTTTAGCCAATTCTGAGTACAAAGGGCTCGAATCTAATCAATAAACCCGAGTTGTCATAGAGTTTCAACTTGAATGCATGTAACGTGGTCGTATCTCCAACTAACAAGACTTAATCAAGAAGTAAAGGCTTAATCAGAGCTATTATATCCAATTCTTGCTATAACAAGACTTAATCAAGAAGTAAAAGATTAATCGGAGCTGTTATAGCCAATTCTGAGTATAAAAATCTCGAATCTAATCAATAAACCTGAGTTTTCATAGAGTTCCGACACGAATGCATATCACATGGAATCTCCTATTAACAAGATTTAATCAAGAAGTAAAGGTCTAACCAGAGCTATTATAGTGAATCCTTGCAATAAAAAGGCTTAATCAAGAAAGAAAAGATTAATCGGAGCTGTTATAGCCAATTCTGAATACAAAAGACTCGGATCTAATCAATAAACCCGAGTTTTCATAGAGTTCCGACTCGAATGCATGTAACGTGGTCTTATCTCCTATTAGCAAGACTTAATCAAGAAGTAAAGGCTCAATCGGAGCTACTATACCTAATCCTTGCTACAACAAGACTTAATTAGGAAGTAAAAGATTAGTCAGAGCTGTTATAGCCAATTCTGAGTACAAAAGGCTCGAATCTAATTAATAAACCTGAGTTTTCATAGAGTTCCGACTCGAATGCATGTAACGTGGAATCTCCTATTAACAAGACTTAATCAAGAGTAAATGCTTGTCGGAGCTATTATATCCAATTTTTGCTACAACATGACTTAATCAAGAAGTAAAGATTAATCAGAGCGGTCATATCCAATTCTGAGTACAAAAGGCTCGAATCTAATCAATAAATCCGAGTTTTCAAAGAGTTCCGACTCGAATGCATGTAACATGGAATATCTTATTAACAAGACTTAATCAAGAAGTAAAGGTCTAATCAGATCTATTATAGCAAATCGTTGCAACAACAAGACTTAATCAAGAAAGAAAAGATTAATCGGCGCTGTTATAGCCAATTCTAAGTACAAAAGGCTCGAATCTAATCAATATACCCGAGTTTTCATAGAGTTTCAACTCGAATGCATGTAACGTGGTCTTATCTCCTATTAACAATACTTAATCAAGTAAAGGTTTAATCAGAGCTATTATATCCAATTCTTGCTATAAGAAGACTTAAACATGAAGTAAAAGATTAATCAGAGCTGTTATAGCCAATTCTGAGTACAAAAGGCTCGAATATAATCAATAAACCCGAGTTTTCAAAGAGTTCTGACTCGAATGCATGTAACATGTAATCTCCTATTAACAAGACTTAATCAAGAAGTAAAGGTCTAATCAGAGCTATTATAGCAAATTCTGAGTACAAAAGGCTCGAATCTAATCAATAAACCCGAGTTTTCATAGTGTTTCAACTCGAATGCGTGTAACGTGGTCCTATCTCCTACTAACAAGACTTTTTTTTTTAAAGACAACATCAGCTGTTGTATTAGTGCGAAAATCAAGCCGAGGGTGGACGAGGCCCTCTACACGCCCGAAAGATTGAGGGAGGACAAACCCCTCTACAAGTCCCAAAAAGAAACGCACATGAAAATAAGAGGAGCCGACCCTCAAACAAGGCTAGAGTTGCTTGGGATCACCCAAAATTACTGGATTATACATAAATTTTTCTACTCCTAATATACGGGTAAGCAGTTTTATCAAGTTTAATGAGACCGCAGATTTTCCTATTAATATTGGAGATATCATGGAGATGAAAGTCTTGACGATTACACCCTTGATTCGCTAATAAATCGGCGACGACATTGCCCTCCCGAAAAATAGGAGAGAAATGAATTTCCAATTTCTCCATGAAAGCACGAATTTTAAAAATGAGACCTTGGAGTTGCCAGTGGCACGAGGATGAATGCTCGATCAAATGAAGCGCAACCTTCGAATCTACTTCCACCCACACTTTGACAAAGTTGTGATCAAAACAAAAATCGAGCCCTCTCCAAATAGCATAGATTTCCACGAAATTATTAGTTTGGACCCCAAGATATTCCGAAAACATGAGGAGAGGATGGCCAAGATGATCCCTAACAACCCCCCCCCACCCCCGCGGCCGCATCGCTCGGGCTGCCCTTTGCGGCACCGTCCGTATTCAGTTTCCACCAGCCCATGTTAGGCCTCATCCATCGAACCGTCATGATTTTGTAGCGCGGGCCCGGGCTTGGAATGACACCCACATAGTTGGCAATTCTATCCGCTCCCTTCCAAAATTGTCTTTTAATTTTTCCATGACATTTGAGATTGGTTAAGTAATTCCAAATACGCTTACACACAAGTTTCAACGTAAAAGGAATATTATCAACCCTCTTATCATTCCTACAACACCAAATAAATCAAAAAATGAGAATCGGAATGATGTGAAAAATGTGGATAGTTCCCTTGGCTTTACCAAACCAATTGGCAATGATAAGATTGAAATTAGATGAGAAGAGGGCTTTGATCCTTGCAATATTATGGAAAAACTTCCAAACCTCTTTAGCAATCGGGCCATTTAAAAAAAGGTGGGAAAGGTTTTCAACACCATTACAACAATAGCAGGAGTTTGAGGCAATAATACCCTACGAAGGAGACCATCCAGAGTTGGGATCCATTTATTAAGGACCTTGACCATAAATAAAGAGATGGTCGGTGTGATATATGGATTCCAACAAAATCGAAGGATATTATTCGAAGGTTTTCTATTGCGAACTAAATCCCAAGCACTTTTGAAAGTAAACTTCCCATTAGGAGATAAAGTCCAAGAAGGTCTATTTTCATAGGGGGAAGTAGGTAAGGAGCAAATATAGTCACAAATGCCCATCGGGAGTTTGCGATAAATTTTCGTTGTATCCCACTCCCCATTATTCCAATAAAAACCAATTTTATCTTTGGACTTAATATGGTAAAAGTTGGTGAGGGGGCTGAATTCACACCAATTGTCATGCCAAAAAGACACATCATCATTACCACTATGCCAAAAAAAATTATCATTCGCGATCGATCTAATTCCACAAAGGTTTTTCCAACTCGGAGAACTTTTAGGATTAAATTTGATAACCATGGGGTGGAGCCGAGAGCAATATTTTTTAAGTAATAAGTTCGACCAAATATTATTAGATGTTCTAAACCTCCACCACATTTTAATTTGGGCAGCCCGGATAATGTCATTAAGATCCCGACATCCAAGACCCCCCCTCATCCGTTGGGTAGCAAAGACGATTCCAAGCAGCCCAATGCAACTTCTGTTTATTGTCATTGGATCTCCATAGAAATTTGTTGAACAATCTTTCTATGTAATTTATGACATTAGCAGGAGGTTTGAGCACTTGTAAGCTAAATAAAGCAATAGAGTTTAGAACTGATTTAATTAGTTCCAAGCGCCCCCCGTCGAGAGCAAGTGATGGTTCCAAGTAATCATTTTATTTTTAATTTTAGAAAGGAGGGGGCTGTACATCTCAAAATTTTGAAACCCTTTCCACATAGGAAGCCCAAGATACAAAATCGGTAAATCGACTTTATTAAATCCCGAAATTCTTTGCACCCAACTAACAACTTGAGGGGTCGGATTATTCATAATGAAATTACTCTTGTGGTTGTTGATCTTTTGACTGGAAACATTTTCATAATGGGTAATGCAATTGTTGAAAATATGAAGACTTTTTTTGGAAACATTAAGGAAAATGAGAATACCATCGGCATACGCAAGATGCGTGATCTTCACTTTTTTCTTAATTTTGTAGTACATTGAAGAATTGTTGGAAAACATTTGATCAATACTCCGAGTGAAGTAATCTGCGGCAAGTACAAAAATGAGAGGGGAGAGTGGGTCTTCTTGCCGAATACCTCTCTCGCTTTTAAAACACCAATAGGGCTACCCGTTCATAAAGACCGAGAACCAACAATTAGAAATACACGACTTGATAAAATTAATCCAAACATTGGAAAAACCAAAGCTAGACATAACTTGGAATATAAAATTCCAATTTATCCTATCATATGCTTTTTCCATATCCAATTTAATTATAGTATTAGTAATCGATTGGGAAATATCATGAGTAACCTCGTGAGCTGTTAAGATATTATCCGTAATATTCCTACCTTTGATGAAACCTGACTGGGCCGGATTAATAATGGATGGTAGAATTTTGGCAAGTCTTTTGCTAAGAATTTTCGAGATGATTTTGTAGGAAGTGTTACAAAGACTAACCGGGCGAAAGTCTTTCCAAGATCGAGGATTATTATTTTTGGGGATTAGTGTGATGGTGGTGGTAGTGAAAGCCCGAGGCATCGGAGATCCACCAAAGAAATCCAAAAAAGCTTCCACAACATCCCGACACACTATATCCCAACAAATTTGAAATTTTTTTGCATTAAACCCGTCCGGTCCGGCAACACTATCCCCATCCATGTTGAAAATACAATCTTTAATTTCATCAAGAGTTGGAATACTACAAATACTATCGTTAATCTCATTTGAAATATTGTTAGGCACCACCCGAGGATGGATATCTTCTAAAAACGGGTTTTGCTCCGCAAAACAACTGGAGAAATAAGAAACCGCAGAGTTACCAATCTCCTCGGGATTAGTGATACTACGACCATTATCCCAAATCGAATGAATACAATTTTTTTGTCTTTTCTTTTTCACAACCGAGTGAAAAAATTTACTATTCCTCTCCCCATCGATCATCCATTTCACATTAGATTTTTGTTTCCAAAAATCTTCTTCCATGGATAGGACCAAGGTAAGCTTGGCGTTCATTTTTTTTAGGTGGATGAAATTGATTATGGAGGGGTCCCGATCAAAATCTTTTTCGGCCACTTCCACCGCATATTGGGCCTGATCAATTTTAGTAAAAATATTGCCAAATTCTAGTTTATTCCATTCCTTGAGAGTGTGTTTTAACCTTGAGAGTTTCTCCATAAGTTTAAACATCCCTCGAATATTGGTATGTAGATCCCATGATTCCTTCACCGTAGATATGAAACAATGGTGTTTAGTCCACATATTTTGAAATCTGAAGGAAGCCTTGGGTTTAGAAATATTATTACTAAATTGACATAACATGGAGTTATGGTCCGATTTGTATTTAGGAAGATGCCGAATAGACATGAAAGGAAAAGCTGAATACCATTCCGGTGATAGAAGGATTTTGTCCAGTCTTTGCCAAACACCATCACTATACCAAGTGTAGGGGGTGCCCACATATCCACCGTCAGTCAAGTCGCAATTCAACAAAGCATCGTTGAATTCCTCCATGTCTGACTGGATTGGGATGGCCCCCCCTTTTTTTTTTTCCTCCGGTTGGAGGATAATGTTGAAATTTTCCCCTACCATCCAAGGAATTTGGCTTTGACTAACGGAGAGAAGATCATCCCACAGGTCCCTTTTCTCAATTTTGGTATTCCTACCGTAAACAATAGTTAACAGGAAAGGGTTGGGGAGGGAGTCACAGACAACTTCCACATGAAGCAATTGCTCCTTATTTTGTAAAATATTAATTTGGATACCAGATTCGAAAAAAATCCATATGTGGTTACTAATATTTGCACAAACATTAGAAAACCCAAATCGTTTAAGAAAAAAATTGGAGTCCAGATTCACTTTTGGTTCAATGAGCGCCAAAATATTAAATTTGTGTTTTCTTTTAAGTAATCTAATTTTGTTTTGGGCAGGTTTGTTCCCAATACCTCTAATATTCCAAAAAAGTGTACTAATCATTGATGTATAGCACTACTCTTAGTCCTCCTCTTTGGAAAATTATTAGTTTGGGTTTTATTTTTGGTGAGCCCCCGCTTATCAGAAATAATTTTTCCCTTCCGAGTATTCATTCTGATAAGCTTATTCTTACCAAACTCAGAACATCCGTCATTGTTATCCGAGAGGGACTGCTCCTGAAACGAATTTTTGGAGTTTGTGGACATGTCCGATCCTCCTCCTGTATCAAATTCAAAATCATCATTAGATTCAGAAGAATGTTCATAGTTCACCACATCACACATCTCTAAAGAGGAGTCCATGCTGGAGATCCTGACATCAAAAAGAGATATACAATCAGCATTATCATGTATATCGATAATCGGGGGTTTAAATACAATTAAATCTGTTATGTTGCCCTCCACAATATTATCAACCTCGGCTGAAATACCCGAGGGCTCAGCAGAAACCATTTTTCCGGGGGATGATTTGCCTTGTTTAGAGACCTCTGATTTTTCTATAGGCAAAACAATAGGTTTAAGAGATGGTTTTTTAGGCAGATTTGATTCAAGCTGGTTAATCAAGGTATCAGGAGCCTGGTTGGGAATGGTTTTCTGGCCATCAAATTCATTACTCCTACTGTTAAGATTGGCCTCTTCCTGTATCACAGCAAGGGTTTGGAATTTGTTATGAGAGTCAAGTTTGGCCAAGTCATTATTGGAGTTATTAAGGTTGGTAGTACTATTAGTGCCTGAGACATTTTTGGACTTACCAACCAAAACAAAACCATCATTATCCTGAGTAATTTGGTTAGGGAGGACATTTTTACCCAGATTTTTATGACTGAAAATAGTAGGTTTCAATGTTGGATTTTTAATGTAACAATCAGCAATATCATGGCCAATGTGTTTGCAATGTTGGCAATATTTGGGTATTTTTTCAAATTCTATATCATATTCAGTTTTAATATCCCCAACCTGAAGACTGATTTTTTTTGTCGGTTGTTTTTCCAGATTAATAATAACACACAGTCTAGCAAAATTCATTTTGGTCCGGTTAAGTGTGAAATCATCAACCTTCACAAAAGTGCCAACCAAGCTAGCTATAGTTTTAAGAGATCGTAAATCAAACCATTGTGAGGGTAAAGCATGAATTTTGAACCATACAGGCACTAAAGTCGGTTCATGTTTGAAATCGAAAGTTGGTGACCATTGAAACAACCTCATGGGAAAACCAGCAACATTATATTCTCGTTTCATCCACAGTTTGTCACAAAGAGCTTTATTAACAAGACTTAATCAAGAAGTAGAAGCTTAATCCGAGCTATTGATACGAATTATCCCGGGAGATGCGGATACGTATCGGTCGGAGTGTTTGTAAGTGTATGATAGCGGAAGGCTTTTATGAATATGGTGATTCGAGTGTATGAATATGGATGAAATATCGGATATGACGAGGAAAATTCGAACAAATGGAAAATGGAAGTAATATCGGGAAAATGATAATATCGATCAAGAAAACTTGAACGATCAAGAACAAAGGTTTATCGAATTAGACCTATAACTCGATAAGGTGATTTCTTCTCAAGACCTATTGAGAATCAATCGGATTAATACTCGAAAACACGTCGAATAAAAATCAAGTTTCGGTAAAAATCATTTACCAATGATAGAAACACAAAGTGTTTTCTTTCTCATTCAACATTCATAATACTCTCTTTGTTACAATGCTTACCCAAGCCTATATATAGGAGACTTCAAGTCTTCTTATAATAAGAGAAAATAATTCAAAGATTTATAAAATCTTTGAATAATCAAAATAAAACATAAAAGGAACAACAATCCTAATTTTAGGGGAAACACAATCCCTAAAATGAGTAAAAAAACAAGGCAAAGACAAACACACAAAAGAAAATACAAAAAGGTGAAATGTGCCGGCGGGACTCGGCCGTGTCGCACGACACGCGCGGCGCGACAAGGGCGATCGGCATGGGCGCTGCGGCCCCGGCGATGACTCGGCCGTGTACGCCCGGCGGTCGTGGCGCCGAGGACTCGTCCGACAGTGACCGGCACGCGGCGCCGACAAGGATGTTCGGCGTGGGTCGATCGTGTCTGGAACACGGTCGGGCCGTCAGCGATAGGTTACGGCTTATCCGGCATAGTTCGACTCGGCCGTGCGGACAACACGGTCGAGTCTTGTGGCGATGACATGCGTTTACGGGCCGAGTGCGGCACGGGCGTGTCGGACGACACGGTCGGTCCGTGGCGGTGCTCGGCGATTCGTGGTGGTGATTTTCCGGCCGGTTGTGAATTTTCGGCAGTGGCGACATTTTACGGCATGTTGTGTCATTTTCCGGCTTGTGTCCGTTTTCGCCTAAAAATGTTGCCGTACGTGCATGCCGCGTTGTAAGGCCATTAACGCCGATCCTTGCTTCGTTTTCTTTATTTGGACTAGTCAATTCCGTATCATCCCCTCCCCCTTTAAAGGGAATTGTCCTCAATTCCGAACTTCCTTCGTTGTCAAGATAATTAATTAAAGATTCTAAGTACTTGATCTCGAAAATGTCCGCAGTACGTACATGGCCCAAAATCTTGAGACGATAGGTAGTGGGGGGCCCTCGAGAATCACCAACAAAATAACTATCATTATTAATAAAATAATAATAATTACTCCGCCAGGTAATACCGATATCATGACATGAGTGGACATCTGAAATGGGAAGCACGACAGTAATAATAGGTCGCCCTTCATCGGATGCCACTTCAAGCCCTGGGAAAAACGCTTCGTCGTCGTCTTTCATGTCAAACACTTGGTAAGGCTCGGGATATAGATGTTCCGGAATCATAACATCCTCGTGCTCCGTATCATAAACTGGAAACGCCTCATTGGAGTCTGCCTCATAAATTGGACAAAAGTCTTCAAAACAACTTTCATCGAGATATGGATCGTCGTCGGGCACAACATCAAAAATGGGAAGTATTATTGATTTCACGTCTAATTCACCATCAAGAATGGGAAACACATGATCAATTACGGACTCCTCTTCGTCAACTGGTTCTGCATCAAATACCGGTGGCCCTTCATAATCCGACCCAATTTCCATGACACAAAAAGGCTCCTCACCATTAAAATAATTTGGTCCGTTATGGTCAATTTGGCCAACACAACCAACTGACCCATGTTCAAAGTAGCAAGATCCAGGTTCGTCGACTAGGGAGACACGGCTCAACTCATCTTCTTCGTTGAATTACTCCGTTGAAAACTCTGTCTTGTCTACTTCATTAAACATGGTGGTAGGGACATCGTCTTCGTCAAAAAAAACTTCACTGGAAATTCTTCGATAAAAAAAAAATCTTTGATCAAAGGTTGGCGGAGGGGCGTCGAAGGATTGGTGGTGGGGAAACAACGACTGGTGGTAAGATGTGGCTTTGAACCTTCGCTTGAAATATTTTCTGAATTTTTGCCAATCTGTAATTTTAGGCTTACGTTGTTGTGAGCAGGGATTTGTTTCAATTTTTGCCACTGTAAGGCGGCGCTACCGCGGAGGCGCTTTGTCACCGTGGCTCACGGCGGTTGATCGGGTCAGCCTTGAAGTCCGAGTGCTCCTCACAAGCATGGAGCCAATCTATGCACGCATCTGGATTACTATCTCCGTGAAATTCCGGTATGCTGCGGAATTTGGCCAAGAAATCAATATCGTTGGCATCGTATCTACGTCTTTCTTGCATACGTTGCTCCGGTAAGCCGTTTAGTGCGTCACGGAGTTTCATCAAGAAATCGAGCTCGGAGAAATCCATAACAAGAATCAAGAGATAGTTCTTGATAAGAAATCGGACAGAAAATTTGCCAAGAAATCCGTGAAGAATGAACCAAGAAGATGATCAAAGAATCTGATCTCCACCGTTCAGACTGTAGTTCAATGAGTTGGCTTACCTTTGTCAAAATTTCGTGACGATCCAACGGTCGAATCCACGGGAAAGTTTGTTTTCTTCCGACTGCTCTAATCTCAACAAAAAAATTCGTTGAATAAATCGCCCAAGGAGATGACCTTGGGCTCCGATACCACTTATGATACGAATTATCCCGGGAGATGCGGATACGTATCGGTCGGAGTGTTTGTAAGTGTATGATAGCTGAAGGATTTTATGAATATGGTGATTCGAGTGTATGAATATGGATGAAATATCGGATATGACGAGGAAAATTCGAACAAATGGAAAATGGAAGTAATATCGGGAAAATGATAATATCGATCAAGAAAACTTGAACGATCAAGAACAAAGGTTTATCGAATTAGACCTATAACTCGATAAGGTGATTTCTTCTCAAGACCTATTGAGAATCAATCGGATTAATACTCAGCAACGTCGAATAAAAATCAAGTTTCGGTAAAAATCATTTACCAATGATAGAAACACAAAGTGTTTTCTTTCTCATTCAACATTCATAATACTCTCTTTGTTACAATGCTTACCCAAGCCTATATATAGGAGACTTCAAGTCTTCCTATAATAAGAGAAAATAATTCAAAGATTTATAAAATCTTTGAATAATCAAAATAAAACATAAAAGGAACAACAATCCTAATTTTAGGGGAAACACAATCCCTAAAATGAGTAAAAAACAAGGCAAAAACAAACACACAAAAGAAAATACAAAAAAAAGGTGAAATCTGCCAGCAGGACTCGGCCGTGTCACCTGACCCGGCCGCGGCGCGACAAGGACAGTCGGCACGGGAGCGGCTGTCGGCGATGACTCGGCCGTGTCACGCTGACACGGTCGCGGCGCGACAGGGACATCCGACAGGGACTCGTCCGACAGTGACCCGGCACGGGCGCGGCGCTGACAAGGACGTTCGGCGTGGGTCCCATCGTGTCCTGGAACACGGTCGGGCCGTCTGGCAGTAGGTTCTGGCTTATCACGCATAGTTCGACTCGACCGTGCCAGACAACACGGTCGAGTCCGTGGCGCGATGACATGCGTTTACGGACGAGTGCGGCACGGGCCGTGTCGGACGACACGGTCGGGTCCGACCGGCAGTGCTCGGCCAGTTCCGGCAGGTGGTGATTTTTCCGGCCGGTTGTGAATTTTCCGGCAGGTGACGACATTTTCCGGCAGGTTGTGTCATTTTCCGGCTTGTGTCCGTTTTCTCGCCTAAAAATGTTGCCGTACGTGCATGCCGCGTTGTAAGGCCATTTACGCCGATCCTTGCTTCGTTTTCTTTATTTGGACTAGTCAATTCCGTATCAGCTATTATATCCAATTCTTGTTATAACAAGACTTAATCAAGAAGCAAAAGATTAATCGGAGCTGTTATAGCCAATTCTCAGTACAAAAGGCTCGAATCTAATCAATAAACCCGAGTTTTCATAGAGTTCTGACTCGAATGCATGCAACATGGAATCTCCTATTAACAAGACTTAATCAAGAAGTAATGATACAAATTAATGTATAAGTCGGACGTAAATTCGCCGGAAAATGCAGCGTATATATCTTTTACCTCACAACACTCGTATATGTGTATCACTCGTATGAATTAATCGAAAGTAGGGCAATTCGACTTACCTAAACAAGATAATATGTAAGTAAATTATCAAACTAGATCTATAGTTTGATAAGACAATCTCTCCTCAAGACCTATTAAGAATTGATTAAATTACAACTCGAAGACGCGTCGAATTATAATCAAGGTGTGCTAAAAATCATTCAACAAGATTACATAACATGTATTTCATTTTTCATAAGCTTCAAAGTGTTTATTAAAGGTTGAGGATGAGGCTAATATATAGCCATTACAACTACTAATAAGTTCAAACAAGATCACACAAAATCAAGCTAAAAGACAAGCAAATAATAAACTCTATTATTAGTTTCTTTTATGAGGCTTGGTAGTTCCATTGTAACTCTTTTATTAGTTTTACATTTCGTCTTTGTTGGTGCACCTTACGTATTGGTTCTTTAGTGCTTTGCCTTGTTGGCCAATCTTTTTATTTAATGCAATTGACTTTTCCCAAAAAAAAAGACAAGCAAATAATAAACTAAACTATCAAGACTTTTGACAAAGATTGAAAACAACACATGCTTGGCTTCTTCCTCCTTCATTTCGGCCGTGGGGTACTTGAAGGGATGAGATAATCATCTTTCTCATGTGATATCTTTGTAAGATAAGGACTTGAACATGAAAGGGACTTCTTGGCAACTTCTTCTCCATGTGGTTCGGCCGATTTATCTTCAAAGGAGTGGAGTGAATCAAATCTCTATCCTTGATCTTGATATGGTGGACTTTGAAAATGAAAGCAAATATTAAAGTAGTGGGGACAAAATATCCTTCATGGATGCATGTCACAATCGGCCGAAATCTTCCCCAAATAGCCGATTTTGTATGCATGAACATGCATACGTATGCATGTTTTGATACGTCTAAGTTATCCCGGTTCCGATTATTAAGATCGTTCCCATTTCCGCATTTATTTTCTCACCGAAGTACGTAGGTGCATGTGCATACAACGTGGTATCATCACCTACGTCAATTCTTACTTCGCTTACTTCGTTTGGAGACGTCATAATCGCATCATCCCCTCCCCCTTTGGAAGGAATTGACCTCAATTCAGTGATTCCCTCGTCGTCAAGGTAAGCAGATAGATCGCCCATGTTAAAAGTGGCGTGTACCCCATAATCGCCCGGAAGTTCTACTTTATACGCATTGTCGTTCACTTTACCCACGATTTTGTAATGTCCCTCGGCCCTCGGCATAAGCTTGTTCTTGCGTTTGTTAGGAAATCTCTCTTTTCTTAAGTGTACCCAAACCAAGTCGCCTACTTCGAATAGTCTCGGTTTTCTATGATTGTTGGATTTCCGTTTGTATGCGTCATTCACCTCTTTGATTCGATCATGTATTTGTCCGTGCAACTTGATCATCGATTTAAGTTTCGATTCCGCATCTTTGTGTACCAACTCGTCCTTCGGCAATGGAATCAAGTCTAAGGGTAGATAAGGATTTAACCCGTAAACGACTTCAAAAGGAGAATGTGCCGTAGCATGTGTAGGGGATCGGTTATAGGCAAATTCCGCATGAGCAAGTTTCACGTCCCAATCTTTGTACCTACTTTCCTCCATAAAGTATTCCAAAAATAGCTAAGGAATTTCGAATCCCGATCCGACACAATAGTCTTCAGAACTCCATGTAAACGAACCACCTCTCGGAAGTATAAGTCGGCCACATTGCTTGCGTCGTCGGTTTTGTGGCAAGCCACGAAATGAGCCATTTTTGAGAACCGATCAACAACCACCATAATAGCATCTTTACCTCATTGAGTACGGGGTAAAGCGACGATAAAATCCATTGACACATCTTCCCACGGTCTTTCTGGAACCGGTAGAGGCATATGCGATCCCGGTTTGAACGAACTCTTTGAGATGTGACATGTTACGCATTTACTTAAAACATTGTAAATGTCTTTTAGCATTTTAGGCCAAAAGAAATGTTATTTTGGTACTTCAAATGTTTTAGCCGTGCCAAAATGTCCTGCTAAACCTCCTCCGTGAGCCTCCCGGACCAATAATTCCCGAACCGCCTGTTTTGGAACACAAAGCCTATTCCCTTTAAATAGGAAATCATCTTGTAACATGAACTCCCCGAACGGACCAGATTTGCAACTAGTAAAAATTTCTTCAAAATCCGCATCATTTTCATAACACTCCTTCAACATTTCGAAGCCAAGTAACCGAACCTCCAGAGTAGAAAGTAAAGCATACCTCCTAGATAACGCATCCGCAACGACATTGCTTTTACCGTCTTTGTACTTGGATGAAAAGTGAAATATGATTGTAGGAATTCCACCCACTTGGCATGCTTCAGACTCAGTTTATGTTGTCCGTTAATGTACTTCAATGATTCGTGGTCCGATTGTAGAATAAAATGCTTCGTCCGTAAGTAATGACTCCAATGATCAAGGGCCCGTACGATAGCATAGAATTCTTTATCGTTAGTACAATAATTCAACTGAGCTACGTTCAACTTCTCCGAAAAGTAAGCAATAGGTCTTTTACCTTGAATAAGAACCGCTCCAATTCCAACTCCGCTAGCATCACATTCAACTTCGAATGGTTGAGTAAAATCGGGTAGTGTTAGAATCGGTGCTTCACATAATTTGGCCTTTAACTTCTCGAAAGCTCCTTGGGCAGCCCCGTTCAATACAAATGGTCCCTTTTTTAAACACTCCGTTATCGGACTTGAAATGATGCTAAAGTCTCGAATAAACCTCCGGTAAAAAGAAGCAAGTCCGTGAAATGATCTCACTTCCGTCACGGTCGTAGGGGTCGGCCAAGACTCAATTGCTTCGATTTTTGTTTGATCAACCGCCACCCCATCCTTCGAGACGACATAGCCAAGAAAGACTATACTTTCGACTAGGAACGAACACTTCTCTTTTTTCCATACAATTTTCGGTCCTTCAAGGTTTCGAAGATTAGCCTTAAGTGCCCGAAATGTTCTTGTAGTGATTGACTATAGATTAGAATGTCATCCAGATATACAACCATGAACTTCCCCAGAAATGGTTTAAGCACTTCGTTCAACAATCTCATGAAGGTACTGGGCGCATTTGTAAGACCGAATGGCATAACGGTCCATTCATATAATCCATTTTTCGTTTTGAAGGCCGTCTTCCACTCGTCACCTTCTCGCATTCGGATTTGATGATATCCACTTCGTAAATCAACTTTTGAAAAGATCACCGAACCATGTAGTTCGTCTAACATGTCATCAAGTCTCGGGATAGGGAACCGATACTTGACAGTGATATTGTTCACGGCCCGACTATCCACACACATCCGCCAAGAACCATATTTCTTAGGGACAAGTAAGACCAGAACCGCACACGGACTCAAACTCTCCCGGACATACCCATGGTCCAAAAGCTCTTCGACTTGTCTTTGTAACTCCTTCGTCTCCTCGGGATTACATCTATAAGCGGCTTTATTAGGAAGTGGTGCTCCCGGTATAAGATCGATTTGGTGTTCGATACCGCGAATAGGTGGTAAACCCGACGGTAATTCTTCGGGAAAAACATCCTCAAATTCGTGTAACAACACATCTAACTCTCCTCCGTTTTGTACTCCCATGTTCTCGTCCCGTGTCTCTTTAAACATCACCAAATATACTCGTTCCCCGTCATTAATGGCATGTTTCATTTCTCTTTCGCTGGCAAGCATGGTAAATTTTGGTTTCTCCACTCGACTAGAATTCATCGAACGGACAGCTTGTGGGGACATTGGTTTGAGCACAATCTTTTTTTCTTTGTCTTGTAATTCATATTCATTACTCCGACCTCGATGTAAAACATCTCGGCCGAACATCCATGGTCGTCCCAAAAGTATGTGGCATGCGTCGATCGGGAGTACGTCACATAACACATCGTCTCCGTATGATCCCATAGTTAAGTTGACCCGTACTTGTCTTGACACCTTCACTTTACTTTCGTCATCGAGCCAGTGTAAAGCATACGGTCTCGGGTGAGCCGTAGTAGTTAGCCCGAGTTCGATAACCATTTCGTTTGAAGCTACATTCGTGCAACTCCCTCCGTCTATTATCAAGCTACACCACTTTTCTCCAACTTTGCATTTGGAATGAAAAATTTGGTCTCTTTGCTCCGTATCACTTGGAATGATTTTGGTATGTAGTGCTCGAAGCACTAAAGCAGTATCATATTCCAGAGCGTCATAAGTCTCGCAATCCTCATTCTCTTCCTCGGCCTCCATGTTAAATACGTCACCAAGGCCTTCCTTCTCGTCCTCGACTAAAAGTTCATCTCGGACCGCAAGAGCTTCTCTTAAAGTGACCACCCGTTTATTTGGACATGCATTTTGATAGTGACCAAAGCCTTGACATTTAAAACATCGTACTTTAGCTAAGCTCGTTTCCTTGGAAACGTGAGGAACCTTCGGGGCTGGGGTATGGACTTGAAAAGGTACGGTAGGTTTTGTAGTAGAACTTGAGCCGGCACTTGCATTTCCGAATTTGTATGGGAATTTGGGTTTGGTATACTTCAACTTGTTTTGAGCTTCTATTTTTATGCATAGTCCGCATAAAGTGTCAAAATCTCCGTATGGGTATAATTCTACCGTATTTGCAATGTTTCGATTTAGGCAACGTAAGAAACGTGATATTCTTTGTTCTTCATTTTCTTCGAGCAGAGTCAACCTCTCTTCGGTTAGAGCAGCGTTCATCGAGAGTGCAGTTGCCAAAGTCCCCTTAGATAAGTCTCATGTGAATTAAACCATGGGCTCAGGTATGGTCGTGAGATTTTTCGTATCATATGCTTTTTTATATATACCACTCTATACTTAGTTGTGCACTAAGCTGGGGGTCTTCACGGAAACAGCCTCCCTACCGTAAAAAGTAGGGGCATGGTCTGCGTATATCTTACCCTCCACAGACCCTGCTCTGAGCGGGATATACTGGGTATGTTTGGTTTGGTTTTTGGTTTTTCTTCGAGTTCTCCTATTAAGGCCAATCCTTCAAATTCTTCGATATATTCTTCCACACTTAATTTCCCTTGTATGAACTCCGCAATTTTTCGGTATAAGGTTAACCGATGTGATGTCGGAGCATACCTTTTACGTAGTTTTTTTCTTCAAAGAATCCCAAGACCGGATTTTCTCTTTTCCCGCACGAGCTCGTTGTGTTTTCACACCCTCGAACCATAAGGAAGCGCCCTTCCCAAACTTGAGAATCGCATATTTGCAACGTTTCTCATCGTTAAGGTGCTTGAAGTCGAACATACGTTCAATCTTCCTCTCCCACTCTAAGTAAACTTCGGGATTAGTACCTCCGACAAATTCTGGAAGTTCATTTACTTTGAATTCATCCACATGACGCGGTGAATGTGCGTCATAGCCTCATCTTCTAGCTTGAAAACGTGGTTCTTGTAAGTTTTGTAGTGCTTCACGTAGTTTCTCCATGAAATCGTCGGAAAAATCCATGATAAGATAGTTTTGACAAGAAAATCGCCAAGAGAATTTCGCCAAGGAAATAACCTTGGGCTCCGATGCCACTAATGATACGAATTAACATATAAGTCGGACATAAATTCGCCGGAAAATGCAGCGGATATATCTTTTACCTCACAAAACTCGTATATGTGTAACACTCGTATGAATTAACCGAAAGTAGGGCAATTCGGCTTACGTAAACAAGATAATATGTAAGTAAATTATCAAACTAGACCTATAGTTTGATAAGACAATCTCTCCTCAAGACCTATTGAGAATTGATTAAATTACAACTCGAAGACGCGTCGAATTATAATCAAGGTGTGCTGAAAATCATTCAACAAGAATACATAACATGTATTTCGTTTTTCATAAGCTTCAAAGTGTTTATTAAAGATTGAGGATGAGGCTAATATATAGCCATTACAACTACTAATAAGTTCAAACAAGATCACACAAAATCAAGCTAAAAGACAAGCAAATAATAAACCAAACTATCAAGACTTTTGACAAAGATTGAAAACAACACATGCTTGGCTTCTTCCTCCTTCATTTCGGCCGTGGGGTACTTGAAGGGATGAGATAATCATATTTCTCATGTGATATCTTTGTAAGATAAGGACTTGAACATGAAAGGGACTTCTTGGCATCTTCTTCTCCATGTGGTTTGGCCGATTTGTCTTCAAAGGAGTGGAGTGAATCAAATCTCTATCCTTGATCTTGATATGGTGGACTTTGAAAATGAAAGCAAATATTAAAGTAGTAGGGACAAAAGATCCTTCATGGATGCATGTCACAATCGGCCGAAATCTTTCCCAAATGGCCGATTTTGTATGCATGAATATGCATACGTATGTATGTTTTGATACGTCTAAGTTATCCCGGTTACGATTATAAAGATCGTTCCCATTTCCGCATTTGTTTTCTCACCGAAGTACGTAGGTGCATGTGCATGCAATGTGGTATCGTCACATACGTCAATTCTTACTTCGCTTACTTCATTTGGAGACGTCATAATCGCATCAAGTAAAGGTCTAACCAGACCTATTATAGCGAATCCTTGCAACAAAAAGACTTAATCAAGAAAGAAAAGATTAATCGGAGCTGTTATAGCCAATTCTGAATATAAAAGACTCGGATCTAATCAATAAACCCGAGTTTTCATAGAGTTCCGACTGGAATGCATGTAACGTGGTCTGATACGAATTACGTATAAAGAAGGACGTAAATTCGCCGGTAATGCAGCGGAAATATTTTTGATCCTCACAACACTCGAATATATGTAACGCTCGTTAGAAAAATAACTGAAAGTAGGGCAATTCGGCTTACGTAAACAAGAACAATATGAAAGTGATTTATCAAACTAGACCTATAGTTTGATAAGGCAATCTTTCCTCAAGACCTATTAAGAATCGATTAGATTAAAATTCGAAAACGCGTCGAATGATAACCGGTTTTTGAATGAACTTGTCAAACAAGTGGATAATACAAAGTATTATTAATTTTCAGATTCCAGCCCGTTTACAATGCTCAACCGTGAGTCTTTAAATGGGAAAAACGAAAAAGACAAGAAAATATTACAAAATAAAATAACTAAACAAGTTAGAAGACTTAAGGACAAATCTTGAGCAAATCTTCACCAAAGACAAGAAACAAATAAAATAACTAATCATGTTAGAAGACTTTGGTTTGATTCTTGATGATTATTATTATCATGCTTTGACGACTTTGTTGCCATGTAGGTGACTTATTCAAGGGAGGGGAACCATCGGTTTCAATGCATGAAGAAGGTGGATGAGTGCATGGTTCGTAATTTCTTCATGCATACGTAAAATATGTTCAAGGTTACTACAAGTCTCGTATTAGCCGTCTCGTCCAAAGAAGTAAGTGCATGTTGTGTAGGTGCATATGTGTGCATGGCCGTATGCATGGTTGCATGGTCGTCTACGTCGTCTTTCTTCGGTTGGCCATGTCGATCTCGTATTATCCCCTCTTCCTTTAAAGAGATTCGCTCTCGAATCTAAAGTCCAAGGACGGTTGGTATTCCGGATAGGGTTGTGCTCCTCCCAGGTTGAAGATGTAATTTTCATTGGATGTGTTGACGTTTGCTTGGGATTGCATTTTTAAAAGACCAAACTGCAAAATAAAAACAAACGACGTATCTGGGTGTCTACCATTTCCCTTAACGGAATCCCCAAAAAAAGATTTGTGGTTTAACGGAATAATTTCCATTTCCGGCGTCATGTGGGCACAAATCTTGCCCTCATTCCTTTCATCAATGAGTTCGTTTTTTACTATTTTCCAGTCACATGTAGCCACATAGCTTTTACGTTGGTAGGTGTCGGGAACCGGATCAATGAGAACAATTGGATTGGGATCCTCCAATTTTTAACAATAATAGAAATAACCTCATAGAAATTTTGGGGAACAATCGCCTTGTCCTCAATCTCTTCATCTTCTGTAGCTCGGGAAACGGACGGTTGTGTAAAACTAAAAAGTATACTTGTGAGTTCCTCACTCGTTAACTCGTCGTGATGCTCCAAATCATTTGAAACCAATTTGGTTTCTAAAGTACGAAGAACTAAGTCTGTATCATAATCAGGAGCATCGTAAACTACACATTCTTCTTCTCCTTCGTACTCTATATCAAACTTGAGAATGTCGCCTAGCCTTTCTTGTTCTTCCTCGGCTATTAACTCGTCTTGGGTAGCAAGAGTCGGGCAAACATCTTGCACATGATCGAACCCTTGGCCAATGAAACAACTCACCTCCAGCAAACTCGTCTCATTAGGCAAGTCGATAGCTTTAGAAACCAAGTTGGGGGCTGATGTTGTTACGATTTTGAGAGCCGAACTCGAGCCGAAAGGTACGTATCTCTTGCGAAGTTTTCTTTTCAACGACTCCCACGAACGGATCTTGTTTTTTCCAGCACGAGTCCTTTGCTTCTTCTTACATTCGAACCAAACTGAAGTACCTTTAACCAACTTGATAATTGCATATTTGCAACGCTTCTCATCATTAAGACCTTTAAACTCGAACAAGCGATCCATCTTACGTTCCCATTCCAAATAAATTTCGGGATCGGTACCTCCGATGAACTTCAGAAGTTCGTTCAACTCGAACTCATTAGTATGACATGGGGAACACAGGCCTTCTCCTCCTCGTTGAGATTCTGGTAAGTCATGTAAAGCATCACGTAGCTTTACCAAGAATTCGGTATTGGAAAAGTCCATCTCTTCTAATGATCAAGAAATCGAATAGAAAATTTGCCAAGAAAGCCGTGAAGAATGAACCAAGAAGTTGATCAAAGAATCTGATCTCCACCATTAAGACTGTAGTTCAATGAGTTGGCTTACCTTTGTCAAAATTTCGTGACGATCCAACGGTCGAATCCACATGAAACTTTATTTTCTTCCGACTGCGCTAATCTGCCAATGTTATGCGAAAATTCTTCTAACCGTGAAGAACAACCCAACAAGGTGACTAAATACTTCAACTAAAAATTCGTTGAATAAATCGCCCAAGGAGATGACCTTGGGCTCCGATACCACTTATGATATGAATTACGTATAAAGAAGGACGTAAATTCGCCGGTAATGCAGCGGAAATATTTTTGATCCTCTGATACGAATTACGTATGAAAATGGACGTAAACTCGTATGAAATGCAGCGGAAATATAATTGATCCTCTCAACACTCGAATATGTGTAACACTCGTAATATATAACCGAAAGTAGGGCAATTCGGTTTACGTAAACAAGAACAATATGAATGATTTATCAAACTAGACCTATAGTTTGATAAGATAATCTTTCCTCAAGACCTATTGAGAATCGATTCGATTAAAACTTGAAAACGCGTCGAATTATAATCAAGGTCTCGATGAAAAGCATTCACCAAGAAAACACAAGTGTATTCTTATTTCTTCAACATACAATATCCATAATGAAAGCATCAACAAGACTACTTATAGCATGGTAGTCTTCTTAGCAACTAAGGCATCAAACAAGATCACATGATCTTGAAATGAAAAACAAAACAACAAGATAAAATACAAGGGAATCAAATCAAAGGGAGGGGGAATCACACAACAAAATGAATATAAGACACCCCACATAACATGCAAGTCTAATCATGACATGTGAGGGGAGGAAAAACAACAAAAAATATAAAAAATCAGCAATAATGGCATTTCTTTGATGCTGCCGGACACGGCCGTGCCGATCGGCACGGCAGCGGCATGTGCGGGCGCACATGTTCGGCGGGACTCGGCCGTGTCGCCCGGCACGGTCGGGTTGGTCTGACAAATGGGTGTACTATCCGGAAGAGTGTGACTCGGCCGTGTCGCTGCACGGTCGGGTTGTGTCGGCAGGCCGTGTCGGGCGACACGGTCGGGTTGGTCGGCGGCGAGATTTCATTATCCAGACACCTCGGCACGGGCCGTGTCGGATGACGGCACGGCGGTCAGCGTGTCGGCGATTCGGCCGGTTGATCGGCGGTGATCGGCGATTCCGTGGTGGTGAATTTTCCGGCGGTGGTGATTTTTTTTTTAGGGAAAAGTCAATTGCATAAATAAAATAAGAGTGGCCAAAAAGGTGACGATACCCGACAACCATATAGAATGGTGCACCAAACAACGTAACAAAGAGCAAAAGTAGGAAAACAAAGCCTACGAACAAATGGCTACAAAAGCTACAAAGCCTAGAAAGTTACAAACAAAAGAGGAACTACCAAGCTATCCTCCAAATACGACGAAGAGCCACAGTAGATAGAGAACAAGCGGGCCATCTATGAGAGATAATATCACGAACAAGACCTATCCCCTGGAAAGTAACCGAATGAGGATCTGATACGAATCGGTCAACATCATCAAATACAAAAAAGAAGATTATCCAACCAAGCTTGGTTGAGTCACAGGCATACATAAAATCCTCATGCAAAATATATGGACAAATTACCAATTCTCATGCGCGACGACTTGTACTTGAGTTTTAGTATTTTGCCCATAACTTTCTCGTCCGAAATCCGATTCAGGTGATTCAAGTGGCCATGGAAAGCTAAGAAAGAGAGCTACAAATCTTATGAAGACCATAGGACCAAATTCGGACCCATTGGATCCCAGAAATGACAAAACCGACAGCATCATATTTGGTCCAAGATCATGAAGATTTTTGTCTCTTCTAGTTTCAAGACTTGATACGATATCTAATATTCCAATCGAAGAAGCTCCAATAAAAATCGACGTCCATGACGATACGCATGTCCATGCATCATTATACCTGGGAGAAAAGAATACGCGGATTGGAGTTACGTTGTTAATCGGAACAGGAGTAACGTAAAACTCAACGACGGAATCGGTCCGAAAGCATGTAAATTCGGCCAAGACATGCTTGAAAGGGACCTCACTTGACTTCATATCTTTAACAAGATAATGAAGTTATTCTCCTTCCCCACCATGATGACAAACGGCCAAAAACACAAGATTGGAAGAAGACTTTCATCCTTCATGTCACTTTCCCTCATGTCATAGTCACCCTAATAATTCCAAAGGGGCTTGATATCATAATCCACCATGATACCTCACGTAAGAAACATAAAGATTAGATGAAGACTTTCATCCTTCATGTCACTTTCCCTCATGTCATAGTCACCCTAATAATTCCAAAGGGGCTTGATATCATAATCCTCCTAATCACTCCTTGAAAAAGCTCGGCCGATTTGAAGCTTGCAAGGGAGGATATTTGGTGAAGATTTTCTTCATGTCACCATCACCATAATAAGTCCAAGATTCATCAAGGATTTCTTCATGTCATAATCACCATAATCAAACCAAGATCTTGATATCTCCTCCTTAGATATTTCGGCCAAATGGAAGCATGTTAGGAAGTTTCATTTCTCGTTTTGTTGTATTTTCTTACGGTTGGAAACTACTATATATAGTAGTACTTGTAACATTTGTAGAAAAGCTGAAAGTAAAAAAACCTTGTATTTCTTTGACATATACGTTGAACGAGTTCAACAAAACCTTGGTTATTATTTCGACGCGTCTCGAGATTTTAACTTGATCAATTCTCAATAGGTCTTGGGAAGAGATTACTTTTATCGAGTTATAGGTCTAGTTCGATAAAACACATCCAAATCCATATACACTACTACCTCACGGCCGAAATCCATTTAAGTTCGGCCACCCCTTGTATTTTCGAGTGACACTTTGATAATCGTCAAGACATAATAATCTTCCGTTGTATTTCATACTCATTACGTACGTAATCCGTATCATCTTCTTGTTCGATATTTTTTTATTGTTATATCCGATATTATTCACATACAAAATACATCCGAAAAACTCCATATTCGTAAAAGCCTTCCGCTATCATACACTTACATATACTCCGAACGATACGTATCCACCTCTCCCCGGGTAATTCGTATCAGGATCTCGACGGCTCTGGCCAAACCTCCTCTCGTTCCTCTCCTGCCAAATCAAATAGACCAACGCAGCAAGAAGAATACGGTAAGCCACGTTGACCACGTGCTTACCTCTCCACCTCCTAGCAGCCCACAATACCCCCGAGCTCCACACAGAGTGAGGCCAACGAAAGCGGACGGCCCTCCTAGCAATAGAAATACACCTCCTAGAATAAGGGCACTGAAAGAATAGGTGGGAGTGCGTCTCTACCGCCATACCACAAAGGACACAAATCCCATCAATATGCTGAAGCCAAGGCTTATCCATAGTCGATAACCGCTCCTGAATAGCCAACCAGAGGATGAAAGAGTGCCTCGGGATCTTTCCCGGTCCGTGCAAGAGCGGACCCCAAGGAACAGGGAGCGAATAACCTCTGAGGAACCGAAGAGCAGAAGAGGATGAAAAAATTCCCGAACTAAGCGGTCTCCATGAAACGCAATCCTGACCCCCATTAATATGTGGCAAAGCAGAAGTAATCTGCAAAAGCTCGGGCTTATCCACCACCGGCCACTCCCAAGAACCCTCAACAATAACCGAATCAAGCCTAGCACCCACGTCGATGCCGGACCACAGAGGAGCTCTAGGAACAGAATGCCTAATCACACCCATAGAATGCCAGGGGTCCGACCACAAGAAGAAGGATGAGCCATTTCCAATGGAATACTGAAATGCTCCCATAACAAGGGGGCCTTGATTTGAAGCCGCCAATACCAAGTCAAGCCGGAGAAACACTAAGATCCCGAAATAACAACTGCTGCAACCTAAAAGTCCGAACCCAATTAACCAGACGGAGCGATTAGAGCCCGTGAGAAGAGCCCCGGATATGACGAGCCATCGAGCCCGATTACGGAGCCTCAACGGAATGATACCACGGCCCCCACAATCCACTTCCAAGCAAACCTTAGCCTGCACCACCTTGGCCAGGCCCGAATCATGAGAACCTCGCCGGAGGAACCGCCTGATACGTTTCTCAATCAAAGAGAGAACGCCCTTAGGCAAAATAAAACTACCACCCAATAAATATGTAAAGAAGATAAGACGGAGCGAATAAGTGGCACCGACTGCCATGGAAAGAGCGACTAGCCACGAACTCAGACGACCATCAATCGAATCAATCAAAGGGGAACACATAGCAATTGTCAGCTTCGAAGAAATCAAGGGAACTCCCAAATACCTCACAGGAAGCTGACTTAGCTGAAACCCTAACAACTACTGGAACTAGACCCCCTGCACCTGAGCACTAGCTGAAAGAAAGATATTACTCTTACTCGGGTTGGCTCGTAGGCCAGAAAGGGAAGCAAAGATCTCAATACTTTTCTTAAGAACACCGACAGAGACAACATCAGGATTACAGAAAAGGAGAAGGTCATCGGCAAAAACAAGCATGAAGGTGCGTGTAGCCATACACTTCCAGTGGAATCTGAACCCCGGAGTCTGAGCGATCTCATGGGCGATAATACCATGGAGGACCTCCATAACAATAACAAACAGATACGGAGAGATAGGGTCACCCTGCCTCAGCCCCCTACGGCCCCTAGAGATACCCTCAGCATCCCCATTCAAGGAGATCGAGTAAGCCAGAGTGGTGATACACTCCCTGACCCAAGCAATAAACGTCTGGTGGAACCCCATACATTGCAGAGCAATCAAAACAAAATCCCATTCAAGAGTGTCGTAAGCTTTCATAAGATCAACCTTAAAGACACACCGACTCGGCATCCCTCTTTGCCCATAACCATGAAGAAGCTCCTGGGCGAGAAGGATATTATCACTAATCCTTCTCCCCGGAATAAAAGCTGTCTGAGCTGGATCAATCAAGGAATCAAGGCTATCACGCATACGATGGACCATAATCTTAGAAATAGCCTTATATAAAAGGTTACAACAAGAAATCGGTCTAAAGTCAGACATGCTCCTCGGCAAAGCAACTTTAGGAACAAGAGATATTAGGGTAGTATTGATCTGCTTAACGAATTGACCCGAGGAGAAAAAATGTTTAATAGCGTAAGTAATCTCACCCCCAACAATCGGCCAGGCTCGTCGATAAAAAGCGGCATTAAACCCATCGGGGCACTGGGCGAATTCATATCGAACCCAAAGAAAAGCGAGCGAACCTCCTCATGAAACCGGTCTGATCATATGTAACGCAACATCAGGAGGAAGAGAAGAAGAGACAAAGGGTCTCACCTGATTGTACGAGATAGGCTGAACCCGATCCGAAGAACCCAATAACCTCTCATAGAACCCAACTACCTCATCCCGAATGAGTACATGATCTGACAGATCAATGCCATCCTCAGAAACCAGCCTAAAAATCCGCGAACGAGCCCTCCTAGAGGCAACCCTCCGGAAGAAGAAAGCAGAACACTGGTCCCCATCCTTGAGCCACGCTAGCTTGGCCGTTACTGAGCGAGGACTGCTCTGGGAAAGCAATGAAAGAGAACACCCACACTGCAACACCCTTCTAAGCGTAGCAGAGTCTGACAAAGGAAACTCTCTAAGGATAGACTGGGCTGCAGAAAGGAAAGCTGACGCTGAAGCCACATTAATAGCCAAGTCCCCTTTCCTCTTCCTCATAGCGCGAAAAACATGCTTAAGGGCATCTAACTTCCGGCAAATCGCAAAGAAGGGGGCTCCCACAATAAGATGATGCCAAATACCAAAGACAGCAGGCAGAAAGTCATCAGAATCTGCCAGAAAATTATCAAACCTGAACATCTTACCCCTACGACGGGTCAAGCTACCAATACCAAAGATAAGCGGGCTATGATCAGAGGTCCGAGGCAAATCGCAAGTATAGGAGTAGTCAGAATGAGAAATAAACCACTGCGGATTACCCAGGACTCTATCTAACCGTTTCCACAAGGATCTAGGAGAAGGGCTCTTATTATGCCAAGAGAACCAGGAGCCCAACATCGGAAGCGTCTCTAGATCAGCAAACTGACAGAACTCCCTGAACTCCAACATAGGGAGCTCATCATCATGATGAGTCACCTCTCCACCTAAGATCTCGCTACAATCCAAAACAGCATTAAAGTGATTTTTCCGGCAGTTCGTCCATTTTCCGGCCGATTGTCGACCTTCCGTCATAGCATGACACGGGTCGTGTTATATGACACGGCTGAGACCGAGACTCCACGTCTTATGTCCGTTTTCCCGCCTAAATACGTAGTAATCTGTGCATGGCGTGTTGTAAGGTCATTTACGTCGATCCTTACTTTGTCTTCTGCATTTGACACGATTGATTCCGTATCATCTCCTCCTTCTTTAAAAGGAATTGTCCTCAATTCCGGACTTCCCTCGTCATCAAGATAATTAATTAAAACCTCTATGTATTTGATCTCGAAAATGTCCGCAGTGCGTACATGGCCCAAAATCTTGAGACGATAGGTAGTGGGCCCCCCTCGAGAATCACCAATAAAATAACTATCATTATTAATAAAATAATAATAATTACTTTGCCCGGTAATACCGATATCATGACATGAGCGGAAATTGGAAATGGGATGCACGGTTAATTTCAAATCGGGTTCATCCTCCAGAATTGGAAACACTGATAATTCCACATCGGGTTCACCATCAAGAATGGGAACAAAAGGATTTATTACGGATTCCTCTTCATAAACTGGTTCCTCATCAAATGCTGGCGGTCCGTCATAATCTGACCAACTCTCCGTTTCAATATTGTTGGGCTCCTCCAATAATAGCCCATCACAAAATAATTTACTTTCCTCAATTTGGTAATCATTCAAGACAATAAGTCCATTACGAGAAACTGCGTTGTTATAAAAATTTGGCCCAAAGTTGTCGTTTTCTTTTGACCGGCCAATCTCAGTACCAAGTTCAATTTCCCTCTCACTAGAAAACATGGTTAGATTCGGTTTCTCACCTCGGTTAGGGATCATAGATTGAAGTGACATTGGTTTCAACACGATCCTCTTGTCCTTATCCCGTAACTCGTACTCATTACTTCTTCCTCGATGTAAACGTCTCTATCGAATAGCCATGGTCGTCCCAAGAGTACATGGCATGCATCCATCGGGAGTACATCGCATAATATGTTGTTGACGTACGAACCCATGGTCAAACCGACCCGTACTTATTTCGAGACTTTCACTTTACTCCCGTCATCGAGCCAATGTAATGCGTATGGTTTTGGGTGAGTAGTAGTGATGAGTTCGAGTTTCGTCCCCATATCCCTTGACGCTACGTTGGTACAACTTCCTCCATCGATGATCACACTACACCATTTGTTCCCGACTTGACACTTGGTGTGAAAAATTTGATCCCGTTGTTGCGAATCATTTGAAATGGGTTTGACATGTAAAGTACGAAGAACCAATGTTGTATCATAGTTTGGAGCCTCGTAAGTTTCATATTCTTCTCCCTCGTCTTCCTCCACGTTGGAATCACCTAGTCTTTCTCCTTCGTCCTCGACTAGCAACTCGTCTCGGATCGTGATGGCTTCTCTTAGTGTCACAACTCGTTTGTTAGGGTAAGTATTTTGATAGTGACCGAATCCTTGGCATTTAAAACACCTTACTTTGGTTAGGCTTGTTTCCTTCGGTACGCCGGGGGTTTTAGAAAGGGTAGTAGAGATAGGAGTTGGTATCTTTGTGGTAATTGAACTTGAACCGGTACTTGGATCCTCGAACTTTGATGTAAATTCGGTTTTGGCAAACTTCACTTTGTTTTGAGCTTCTATCTTTATGCATAGTCCGCATAAAGTGTCAAAATCTCCGTATGGGTATAATTCCACCGTATTTGAAATGTTTCCTTTTAGACCACGTAAGAAACGTGATATTCTTTGTTCTTCATTTTCTTCAAGTTCTCCCATTAAGGCCAAGCCTTCAAATTCTTCGATATATTCTTCCACACTTAGTTTTCCTTGTACAAACTCCGCAATTTTTCGGTACAAGGTTAACCGATGTGATGTCGGGACATACCTTTTACGTAGTTTTTTCTTCAAAGAATCCCAAGAACGGATTTTCTCTTTTCCCGCACGAGCTCGTTGTGTTTTCATACCTTCGAACCATAAGGAAGCGCCCTTCCCTAACTTGAGAATTGCATATTTGCAACGTTTCTCATCGTTAAGGTGCTTGAAGTCGAACATACGTTCAATCTTCCTCTCCCACTCTAGGTAAACTTCGGGATTAGTACCTCCGAGAAATTCCGGAAGTTCATTAACTTTAAATTCATCCACATGACGCGGTGAATGTGCATCATATCCTCCTCTTCTTGCTTGAAAACGTGGTTCTTGCATGCTGTGTAGTGCCTCACGTAGTTTCTCCATGAAATCGTCGGAAAAATCCATGATAAGATAGTTTTGATAAGAAAATCGCCAAGAGAAATTCGCCAAGGAAGTAACCTTGGGCTCCGATACCACTAATGATGCGAATTACGTATGAAAATGGACGTAAACTCGTATAGATTGCAGCGGAAATATAATTGATCCTCTCAACACTCGAATATGTGTAACACTCGTAAGATATAACTGAAAGTAGGGCAATTCGGTTTACGTAAACAAGAACAATATGAATGATTTATCAAACTAGACCTATAGTTTGATAAGATAATCTTTCCTCAAGACCTATTGAGAATCGATTCGATTAAAACTCGAAAACGCGTCGAATTATAATCAAGGTTTCGATGAAAAGCATTCACCAAGAAAACACAAGTGTATTCTTATTTCTTCAACATACAATATCCATAATGAAAGCATCAACAAGACTACTTATAGCATGGTAGTCTTCTTAGCAACTAAGGCATCAAACAAGATCACATGATCTTGAAATGAAAAACAAAACAACAAGATAAAATACAAGGGAATCAAATCAAAGGGAGGGGGAATCACACAACAAAATGAATATAAGACACCCCACATAACATGCAAGTCTAATCATGACATGTGAGGGGAGGAAAAACAACAAAAATATAAAAATCGGCAATAATGGCATTTCTTTGATGCAGCCGGACACGGCCGTGCCGATCGGCACGGCCGCGGCGGCATGTGCGGCGCACATGTTCGGCAGACTCGACCGTGTCGCCCGGCACGGTCGGGTTGGTCGGACAATGGGAATTGTACTATCCGAAGAGTGTGACTCGGCCGTGTCGCCCGGCACGGTCGGGTTGTGTCGGCATGGGCCGTGTCGGGACGACACGGTCGGGTTGATCGGCGAGATTTCATTATCCAGACACCTCGGCACGGGCCGTGTCGGATGACACGGCGAATGCGGTCAGCGTGTCGGCGATTCGGCCGGGTTGATCAGCGTGATCGGCGATTCGGCAGGTGGTGAATTTTCCGGCCGGTGGTGATTTTTCCGGCAGTTCGTCCATTTTCCGGCCGATTGTCGACCTTCCGGCATAGCATGACACGGGCCGTGTTATATGACACGGCTGAGACCGAGAATCCACGTCTTATGTCTGTTTTCCCGCCTAAATACGTAGTAATCTGTGCATGGCGTGTTGTAAGGTCATTTACGTCGATCCTTATTTTGTCTTCTGCATTTGACACGATTGATTCCGTATCATCTCCTCCTTCTTTAAAAGGAATTGTCCTCAATTCCGGACTTCCCTCGTCGTCAAGATAATTAATTAAAACCTCTATGTATTTGATCTCGAAAATGTCCGCAGTGCGTACATGGCCCAAAATCTTGAGACGATAGGTTGATACGAATTACGTAAGTAATGCGTATAAACACAACGGAAGATTAACAAGTTTACAATATGGATCAAAAATTACAAAGGTGATGGACGAATTTAATGGGATTCGGCCGTGATATAGTAGGATGTACGGAGTTTGGTGTGTTTTTATCGAACTAGACCTATAACTCGATAAAAGGGTAATCTCTTCCCAAGACCTTTTGAGAATTGATCAAAGTTAAAATCTCGAAACTCGTCGAAACAATAACTAAGGTTTGTCGAACTCGTTCAACGTATATTTCAAAGGAAATACAAAGTTTATTATGATTCTCGATGAATTACAAGTACAACGAACACTACTATATATAGTAGTTTACAACCGTACGAAAATACAACAAAACGAAAAAACGAACTTCCTAGCAACATCATTTCGGCCGAAATCCAAGGGTGAGATATCAAGTCTCTTGGTGTTATTAGGTGAAAGGGACATGAAGCACTCTTGGTCTTTGATGGTGACATGAAGTAGAACAAAATCCTCCTTCCCATGCATGCATTCGGCCGATCACATTTTAGGGTGATTTGGTGTAGATTTGTGATATCCTCCTTCTTGGAACTACATGGTGATAATGAAATGAGGGATAGTGACATGATGAAGAAAATCTTCACTCCATCCATTTGGTTCGGCCGTTTGTGACAAGGTGGGGAAGGAGGGAATCACTTCTTTATTTTGTAAAGATATGAAGTCAAGATATGTCCCTTTCAAGCATGATATGGCCGATTTTCTCATGCTTTCGGACCGATTCCGTCGTCGAATTCTACGTTATTCCGATTCCGATTAACAACGTAACTCCAAGTCGCGTATTCTTTTCTCCCAAATATAATGATGCATGGACATGCGAATTTGCATCATCCTGGATGTCGATTTTTATTGGAGATTCTCCGACTGGAATATTAGATATCGTATCATTCCCTCCGTCTTTGAAAGGAATTGACCTCAATTCTGCAATGCCATCGTCGTCAAGATAAGGTGAGAGATCACCTACGTTGAATGTCGCGTGTACTCCGTATTCGCCCGGAAGTTCGACTTTGTATGCGTTGTCGTTCACCTTTTCCACAATTTTGTACGGACCCTCGGCTCTCGGCATCAATTTGTTCTTCCGTTTGCTTGGGAATCTTTCTTTTCTCAAATGTATCCAAACCAAGTCGCCAACATCAAATAATCTCGCTTTTTTATTTTTGTTCGACTTCCGTTTGTATATTTCATTTACTTCTTTAATCCGTTCCCGTATCTTTTCATGTAACTTCACCATTGATTTGAGTTTTGCTTCGGCGTCTTTGTGAACCAACTCGTTGCTCGGTAAGGGAATCAAGTCCAATGGCAAGTGCGGATTTAATCCGTATACCACTTCAAAAGGTGAATGGGCCGTGGCATAACCGGGTGATCGGTTGTATGCGAATTCAGCATGAGCAAGTTTAACGTCCCAATCTTTCTGAGTTTTATTTACCAACCCTCGTAATAATGCTCCCAAGGTTCGATTAGTTACCTCGGTCTGTCCGTCGGTTTGCGGGTGATGTGAAGTACTGAATAGGAGTTTAGTACCTACTTTCCTCCATAAAGTATTCCAGAAGTAACTCAGAAATTTGGAATCTCGATCCGACACGATAGTTTTTGGAACTCCGTGTAAACGAACTACTTCCCGGAAGTACAAGTCCGCCACGTTGCTTGCATCATCGGTTTTGTGGCACGCGACAAAGTGAGCCATTTTCGAAAAACGGTCGACGACCACCATGATCGAGTCCTTGCCTCGTTGAGTACGAGGTAAAGCCACAATAAAATCCATCGAGACATCCTCCCACGGTCGTAACGGTATCGGCAACGGCATGTATGTACTCGACTTGAACGAACTTTTCATCATGTGACAAGTTACGCATTTGCTCACGATTGTGCTGACGTCACCATACATTTTCGGCCAAAAGAAATGTTCTTTTAGCACCTCTGATTTTGGTCGAGCCGAAATGACCGGCTAATCCCCTCCGTGCGCCTCCCGAACCAGCAATTCCCGAATTGTATGTCTCGGCACACATAATTTATTTCCCTTGAAAAGAAAGCCATCCTGTAAAACAAATTCCTCGTACGGGGCCGTTTTACAACGGTTAAAAATTTCCCCGAAGTCCAAATCATCGTTGTAATGATCTTTCAAAGTCTCGAACCCCAACAAACGAACATCTAGCATCGACAGTAAAGCATACCGTCTCGATAGTGCATCCGCCACTACATTACTCTTCCCGTGTTTGTACTTGGATGAAAAGTGAAAAGATTGTAAAAATTCCACCCATTTTGCATGCCTCGGGCTTAGCTTACTTTGTCCGTTGATGTATTTCAACGACTCATGATCCGAATGCAGCACGAAATGTTTGACGTAGATAATGACTCCAATGATCGAGTGCTCTTACGATAGCATAGAACTCCTTGTCGTAAGTACAATAATTCACTCGGGCGCCACTTAACTTCTCCGAAAATAGGCAATGGGACGGCCTCTTTGAATAAGCACTGCCCCGATTCCAACTCCGCTAGCGTCGCATTCTACCTCAAACGGTTGTGAAAAATCGGGTAACGTCAAAATCGGCGCTTCACATAATTTTCCCTTTAAGTTTTCAAAAGCCTTTTGGGCCGTTTAGTTCCAAGCAAAGGTTCCCTTTTCGGACACTCGTGATCGATTTGGATATAGTGCTAAAGTCCCGTATGAATCGTCGGTAAAACGAAGCGAGGCCATGAAATGACCGTACCTCCGTGATTGTCTTTGGGGTCGGCCACGACTTGATTGCCGCGATCTTCTCTTGGTCGACCGAAACTCCGTCTTTCGAAACAACATAGCCGATAAAGACAAGACTCTCGACTAGGAAAATACACTTCTCCCGTTTTCCATAAAGTTTTTGTTTCCTTAGCGTCTCAAACACGTACCACAAATGTTCGAGATGTTCTTCTACGGACCGACTGTAGATCAAAATGTCGTCTAAGTACACGACAACAAACTTTCCCAAGAAAGGTTTAAGAACCTCGTTCATCAACCTCATAAAGGTGCTCGGGGCGTTGGTGAGGCCGAATGGCATCACAACCCATTCGTAAAGTCCATTCTTCGTCTTAAACGCCGTTTTCCATTCGTCTCCCTCTCGCATGCGGATTTGATGGTATCCGCTCCGTAAATCAACTTTGGAAAATATAACCGAGCCATGTAACTCGTCCAGCATGTCGTCTAGTCTCGGGATGGGAAACCGATACTTGACGGTGATGTTATTCACGGCTCTCACAATACACATTCGCCATGTTTCGTCTTTTTTTGGTACGAGTAGAACTGGAACCGCACACGGACTTAAACTTTCTCGGACATATCCGTGATTCATGAGTTCATCAATTTGACGTTGTAGTTCTTTGGTTTCTTCGGGATTACAACGATACGCCGCTTTGTTCGGTAATGGAGCTCCCGGTATAAGATCAATCTGGTGTTCAATCCCGCGGATAGGTGGTAATCCTACCGGCAAGTCTTCGGGAAATACGTCCGAAAACTCGTGTAATAGTGCATCTATCTCCTCCTCATTTTGCGATTTGGTGGCAAGATTTCGGACCTCCTTGATCATCATCAAATAAACACGTTCTCCATCGTCAATGGCGTGTTCGACTTCTTTCTCGTTTGCAAACATCGTAAGTTTCGGTCCTTCGACTTTTTTCGAACTCATCGTTCGGATAGCTTGAGGTGACATAGGTTTTAGAACAATTTTTTTACCTTTGTCACGTAACTCATACTCATTACTCCTCCCTCGGTGTAGTACGTCCCGATCAAATAACCAAGGTCTTCCTAATAACACGTGACATGCGTCCATCGGTAGTACATCGCATGTAATGTCATCGCCATACGAACCCATGGTGAGTCCGACCTTCACTTGTCTTGATACCTTCACTTTGTTCCCATCATCGAGCCAATGGAGTACATACGGCTTAGGATGGGCCGTGGTGATCAAACCGAGTTTTGAAACCATCTCGCTTGATGCCACGTTTGTACAACTTCCACCATCAATGATCAAGCTACACCATTTATCTCCGACACGACACTTCGTGTGGAAGATTTGGTCCCGTTGTTCTTCGTCACTTGGGGCGGCCTTTGTTTGTAACATGCGAAGGACAAGGTTCGTGTCATAGTTCGGGGCATCGTATGCCTCGCATTCTTCTTCTTCTTCGTCAGCTTCTAAGTTAAAAACGCCTCCAACTCTTTCTTCTTCGGCTAATAATTCCTCTCGGGCGGCTATGGCTTCTCGTAACATCACAATCCTCCGATTCGGACAAGCACTTTGATAGTGTCCAAATCCTTGACATTTGAAACATCGGACTTTAGATAGGCTCGTCTCTTTTGGTATGGTAGGGGTTTTTGGAATGGTAGTAATTTGGCTTGTGGTGACAGGTTTTGGAAACGAGCTAGAACTCGCGCCAAAGTTGGTATTTCCGTATTTAGGTGGGAATTCGGGTTTAGAGAGTTTGGTTTTGTTTTGATTTTCCAACTTTATGCAAAGTCCGCATAAAGTATCGAAGTCAGAATAGGGGTAGAGTTCCACGGAATTAGCAATATTTTTGTTCAAACCTCGTAGGAAACGGGACATACGCAATTCTTCGCTTTCTTCAAGTTCTCCCATCAAGGATAAGTTTTCAAACTCCTCGATGTACTCCTCGACACTTAGCTTTCCTTGCGTGAGGTCAGAAATTTTTCGGTACAGACTTAGCTTGTGTGTAGCCGGGACATATCTTTTTCGTAGTTTCCTTTTTAGGGAATCCCACGAACGTATCTTCTCCTTTCCGGCACGACTTCTTTGCGTCTTCATTCGCTCAAACCAAAGGGAAGCTCCCTTTCCAAGTTTGAGAATCGCGTACTTGCAACGTACCTCGTCATTGAGCTCCTTGAACTCAAACATCCGTTCAATTTTTCTTTCCCACTCCAAATAAACCTCAGGATCGGTGCCGCCTACGAACTCCGGAAGTTCGCTGGTCTTGTATTCATCCGCATGTCGTGGTGCATGCATGGTGTCATGTCCTCGTCGTGCATGGATTCTGGGCTCCGGCAAGCCACGAAGAACGTCACGTAGTTGTGCTACTTCTTCATCGGTGAATGCCATCTTCTTCAGTGATGTCGAGAACTGTGAGACAAATGTCTCTAATACCACTTATGATACGAATTACGTAAGTAATGCGTATAAACACAACGGAAGATTAACAAGTTTACAATATGGATCAAAAATTACAAAGGTGATGGACGAATTTAATGGGATTCGGCCGTGATATAGTAGGATGTACGGAGTTTGGTGTGTTTTTATCGAACTAGACCTATAACTCGATAAAAGGGTAATCTCTTCCCAAGACCTTTTGAGAATTGATCAAAGTTAAAATCTCGAAACTCGTCGAAACAATAACTAAGGTTTGTCGAACTCGTTCAACGTATATTTCAAAGGAAATACAAAGTTTATTATGATTCTCGATGAATTACAAGTACAACGAACACTACTATATATAGTAGTTTACAACCGTACGAAAATACAACAAAACGAAAAAACGAACTTCCTAGCAACATCATTTCGGCCGAAATCCAAGGGTGAGATATCAAGTCTCTTGGTGTTATTAGGTGAAAGGGACATGAAGCACTCTTGGTCTTTGATGGTGACATGAAGTAGAACAAAATCCTCCTTCCCATGCATGCATTCGGCCGATCACATTTTAGGGGGATTTGGTGTAGATTTGTGATATCCTCCTTCTTGGAACTACATGGTGATGATGAAATGAGGGATAGTGACATGATGAAGAAAATCTTCACTCCATCCATTTGGTTCGGCCGTTTGTGACAAGGTGGGGAAGGAGGGAATCACTTCTTTATTTTGTAAAGATATGAAGTCAAGATATGTCCCTTTCAAGCATGATATGGCCGATTTTCTCATGCTTTCGGACCGATTCCGTCGTCGAATTCTACGTTATTCCGATTCCGATTAACAACGTAACTCCAAGTCGCGTATTCTTTTCTCCCAAATATAATGATGCATGGCCATGCGAATTTGCATCATCCTGGATGTCGATTTTTATTGGAGATTCTCCGACTGGAATATTAGATATCGTATCATAGGTAGTGGGGCCCCCTCGAGAATCACCAATAAAATAACTATCATTATTAATAAAATAATAATAATTACTTTGCCCGGTAATACCGATATCATGACATGAGCGGAAATCGGAAATGGGACGCACGGTTAATTTCAAATCGGGTTCATCCTCGAGTGGAAACACCGATAATTCCACATCGGGTTCACCATCAAGAATGGGAACAAAAGGATTTATTACGGATTCCTCTTCATAAAGCTGGTTCCTCATCAAATCTTTGGCGGTCCGTCATAATCGACCAACTCTCTCCGTTTCAATATTGTTGGGCTCCTCGATAATAGCCCATCACAAAATAATTTACTTTACTCAATTTGGTAATCATTCAAGACAATAAGTCCATTACGAAACTGCGTTGTTATAAAAATTTGGCCCAAAGTTGTCGTTTTCTTTTGACCGCCAATCTCGGTACCAAGTTCAATTTCCCTCTCACTAGAAAACATGGTTAGATTCGGTTTCTCACCTCGGTTAGGGATCATAGATTGAAGTGACATTGGTTTCAACACGATCCTCTTGTCCTTATCCCGTAACTCGTACTCGTTACTTCTTCCTCGATGTAAAACATCTCTATCGAATAGCCATGGTCGTCCCAAGAGTACATGACATGCATCCATCGAGTACATCGCATAATATGTTGTCGGCGTCTGAACCCATGGTCAAACCGACCGTACTTGTTTGAGACTTTCACTTTACTCCGTCATCGAGCCAATGTAATGCGTATGGTTTTGGGTGAGTAGTAGTGATGAGTTCGAGTTTCGTCACCATCTCCCTTGACGCTACGTTGGTACAACTTCCTCCATCGATGATCACACTACACCATTTGTTCCCGACTTGACACTTGGTGTGAAAAATTTGATCCCGTTGTTCCGAATCATTTGAAATGGGTTTGACTTGTAAAGTACGAAGAACCAATGTTGTATCATAGTTTGGAGCCTCGTAAGTTTCATATTCTTCTCCCTCGTCTTCCTCCACGTTGGAATCACCTAGTCTTTCTCCTTCGTCCTCGACTAGCAACTCGTCTCGGATCGTGATGGCTTCTCTTAGTGTCACAACTCGTTTGTTAGGGCAAGTATTTTGATAGTGACCGAATCCTTGGCATTTAAAACACCTTACTTTGGTTAGGCTTGTTTCCTTGATGCCGGGGTTTTAGAAACGGTAGTAGAGATAGGAGTCGGTATCGTTGTGGTAATTGAACTTGAACCGGTACTTGGATCCTCGAACTTTGATGTAAATTCGGTTTTGGCAAACTTCACTTTGTTTTGAGCTTCTATCTTTATGCATAGTCCACATAAAGTGTCAAAATCTCCGTATGGGTATAATTCCACCGTATTTGAAATGTTTCCTTTTAGACCACGTAAGAAACGTGACATTCTTTGTTCTTCATTTTCTTCAAGTTCTCCCATTAAGGCCAAGCCTTCAAATTCTTCGATATATTCTTCCACACTTGTTTTCCTTGTACAAACTCCGCAATTTTTCGGTACAAGGTTAACCGATGTGATGTCGGGACATACCTTTTACATAGTTTTTTCTTCAAAGAATCCCAAGAACGGATTTTCTCTTTTCCCGCACGAGCTCGTTGTGTTTTCATACCTTCGAACCATAAGGAAGCGCCCTTCCCTAACTTGAGAATTGCATATTTGCAACGTTTCTCATCGTTAAGGTGCTTGAAGTCAAACATACGTTCAATCTTCCTCTCCCACTCTAGGTAAACTTCGGGATTAGTACCTCCGAGAAATTCCGGAAGTTCATTAACTTTAAATTCATCCACATGACGCGGTGAATGTGCATCATATCCTTCTCTTCTTGCTTGAAAACGTGGTTCTTGCATGCTGTGTAGTGCCTCACGTAGTTTTTCCATGAAATCGTCGGAAAAATCCATGATAAGATAGTTTTGATAAGAAAATCGCCAAGAGAAATTCGCCAAGGAAGTAACCTTGGGCTCCGATACCACTAATGATACGAATTACGTATGAAAATGGACGTAAACTCGTATGGAATGCAGCGGAAATATAATTGATCCTCTCAACACTCGAATATGTGTAACACTCGTAAGATATAACCGAAAGTAGGGCAATTCGGTTTACGTAAACAAGAACAATATGACTGATTTATCAAACTAGACCTATAGTTTGATAAGATAATCTTTCCTCAAGACCTATTGAGAATCGATTCGATTAAAACTTCAGCAACGTCGAATTATAATCAAGGTTTCGATGAAAAGCATTCACCAAGAAAACACAAGTGTATTCTTATTTCTTCAACATACAATATCCATAATGAAAGCATCAACAAGACTACTTATAGCATGGTATTCTTCTTAGCAACTAAGGCATCAAACAAGATCACATGATCTTGAAATGAAAAACAAAACAACAAGATAAAATACAAAGGAATCAAATCAAAGGGAGGGGGAATCACACAACAAAATGAATATAAGACACCCCACATAACATGTAAGGGGAGGAAAAACAACAAAAAATAAAAAAAATCAGCAATAATGGCATTTGCTGGTCTGTCGGACACGGCCCGTGCCGATCGGCACGGCCGCGGCGGCATGTTCGGCAGGACTCGGCCGTGTCGCCTGGCACGGTCGGGTTGGTCGGACAGCGGGAATTGTACTATCCGGAAGAGTGTGACTCGGCCGTGTCGCCTGGCACGGTCGGGTTGTGTCGGCACGGGCCGTGTCGGACGACACGGTCGGATTCGGTCGGCAGCGAGATTTCTGTAACACCCCAAACTAGGCGGATATTACAGTGCCGTGGACCCCCGACTGGGACCCACCAGGCTAATGAAAATGAGTAAATTACGCAGGGTAAATGTAGTACCGAACCACATTACACAATTAATTACTCCGATAAGGAGTTTCATACAACACACCCAGGATGATACTGAATACAAGTATATTTTATATGGAGATAAAATATACAACACTGAGTGAAATGAATATTCAAACGGAATGAATATACAACACACGACTATAATGTGCCCGACATAAAAATCCTACACATACCAACCGGCACGCCAGTATGACCCGGAATGCCACAATATGACAGAAGTGACAACGAAAATGAATCATGACTCACCAAGATTACATGATGGTGGAATGAATGACAGCTTAATGAAATGATTGGAACCGTCGTTCCTTATGACTGAGGTGATTAATTGACAATGACAAGTTTTGATACGGTTAATACAATGATGAATGAGTTACGATTATGAATGAACAACCTCAAAAGGAATGAATATCCTTTTAACCGAGTAAGAATTAACTTACTCAATACCGATGAAGAATGTCCGTCCACGAACAACGTCCTAAATGAAATGCCGGTCGCTCGAACAACCTTGAATAACAATAATTACCAACAACCGTTCAATACACGTATCAAGCAACTAAACACGACTAACCCAAAGGTCGAAAACAACGATAATCAAACTCATAGGGGCATTCCAACGAATACGTAACCAACCACACAACTTCGAAAATATCCAATCCCGAATATATCGAAACCAACACCAAAATGAGTATATCGAACTAACAAAACACTTCAATGATATCAATAATCCATTAGGAATCCACAATTCGAGATTACAACTACATTAATCGGAAAATCCCCAAATAACCGAAGTCAACCCCAAGGGTTCTTGAAATAATTCCGAAAATAACCATTAAATCCGTAAGAATATACTTATCCAAGGTAGATAATCCATATCTAACATATTCCAATGATAATCCAAGCTTACACGAAGAAATCGGAAGGAAAAACCCAAAAATCCGAAATTCTAGATCCAAGAGATTAATACCTTTGATTCGATGTTAAGTAGATAATGAAGTGATGATAATCCAACTCAAAGACTTGAAGATGATGATGGATGATAGAAGCTCGAAGAGAACTCTCCAAAATGCCCAAAATCGCCCGAAACCGATGAGGGAATGAGAAAGGATGATAAAATGACGAACTCAGGCTAACTGTCCAATATATAGCCATTCCAGGTTAGCGTGCGCTAGCCCTTGTGCGTAGCGTGCGCTAACGGGTAATTTGGGTAGTCCAGTACCCACTGTCCGAACACGGTAGCGCGCGCTACGTACCCTTTTGTAGCGTGCGCTATAATATCGATTGCGTACGCTAAATATCACTCATAGCGTGCGCTATGAATTAATCCAGTGCAGTCCAGTAGCCACTGGACTCAACCTGATCCGTCCCTAGCGCGCGCTACTCCGCAGATTTAGCGTGCGCTACTATAACCCGCTAGCGCGCGCTACTTACCACTCGTAGCGTGCGCTACAAATAACTCACCTGCAGTCCAGTACCTTCTGGACTGCAACCAGGGTAACATTAGCGTGTGCTAATGCTGAGTGGTAGCGTGCGCTACCTGTACTCAATTAGCGTACACTAAAAAGAGTACGTAGCGTGCGCTACTCCTCACGCACAGTCCACAACGAAAATGACAACGATGATAAACACGGCACGAAACTCCAATTAGATTAGTGACGAATGACGATTGATACACAATACAATTACTCTGAATGATGAATACCATGATTGAATATGAGTGACAATTGATCATTAATGAGTGAAATTACTGAGTATCAATTACTGAATGATAAATACTGAATGATAATTACTGAATTACAACCGGGTATTACATACACCCCCCCTTAAAAGAGTTTCGTCCCCGAAACTAAGGGTCAACCAACTTGGGATAACTCTCCCGCATACTATCCTCGGTTTCCCACGTAGCCTCTTCGACTCCATGTCTAGACCACTGAATTTTAACCAAAGGAATCGTCTTATTCCTCAACTGCTTGATTTGCCGCTCTAAAACTCGTATAGGATGTTCCTCATATGAATGATCATCGGCAATCTCGATTTCATCGAACTGAAGTATGTGACTCGGGTCGGCAACATACTTCCGCAACTGAGATACGTGAAACACATTATGAATTCGGCTCAACGCCGGAGGTAAAGCCAATCGGTAAGCTAACTCGCCTACTCGATCCAGAATCTCAAACGGTCCAATGAATCTCGAACTCAACTTACCCCTCTTCCCAAAACGGAAGATACCACGACTCGGGGATACCTTGACCAACACATGGTCACCAGCCTCGGACTCTAATGGTCGACGACGGTTATCTGCATATGATTTCTGTCGACTCTGAGCGGTCAACAAACGACTTCTGATCAAAGCTACCTTCTCCCGGGCGGCTATAAGTATATCGGGCTTGATGCCGATTGACTCTGATGGGTCGTCCCAACACAAGGGAGATCGACAACGACGACCGTACCAGGCCTCGTAAGGTGCTACCTTCATCGCAGCATGCCAACTATAACTGTACGTGAACTCAAACAACAGTAATTGGGCTTCCCAATCGTCTACTAATCGAGGACGCATGCCCTCAACATGTCCTCCAGTGTCTGAAAAGTCCTCTCTGATTGTCCGTCGGACTGAGGATGAAAAACGGTAATGAGATTAGGCTGAGTTCCCAAAGCACGATGAACTGATTTCCAAAATGAGACACGAATCGCCCGTCACGATCAGAAACGATACTCTTAGGAGTACCGTGCAATCTCACTATCTCTTGATGAACAGATGGGCAAGTCTCTCGGGACCCCACGTATCTTTAATCTCAAGGAAATGAGCTGACTTAGTTAAGCGGTCCACGATCACCCAGATCGTATTCATGCCCCGACGACTCGTCGGCACTCTCGTGATGAAATCCATAGAAATGTCTTCCCACTTTCATTCTGGAATAGGGAGCGGTTTCAGCATACCCGCCAGTCGCTGATGCCAGACCTCGATCTCGGGTCTAAGGAATTCCTGTTGAAGCTCCTTCTGAACTGATAAACGAGCAAGCATCTGCTCCTGAACGGACTTATGACTCCAGGCGTCGGCGACAACGTTCGCCTTGCCTGGGTGGTAAAGGATCTCGATATCATAATCTTTGATTAGTTCCAACCACCGTCTTTGTCGCATATTTAACTCCTTCTGAGTAAATATATACTTCAACTCTTTTGATCAGTGAAGATCTAACAGGTGACGCCATACAGGTAACGACGCCAAAATTCCAGCGCGAAAACCACGGCTGCTAGCTCCAGGTCGTGGGTCGGATAATTAATCAGCTAATCCGAGGAAACCTCGGATTTTCTTAACATCTCTCGGAGGTTGCCAATCTCGAATAGCCTCCATCCTCTGATGGTCGACACGAACTCTGTCTGATGAAATTACATGCCTGAGAAAAATCACCTCGGACATCCAGAACTCACATTAAGAAAAATTTCCATAAAGTTGCTTGCGTCTCAATACGTCGAGAACCTGATGAAGATGTACCTCGTGTTCCTCTCGATCACGAGAATAAATCAAAATGTCATCGACGAAGACAACAACAAACTGATCAAAAAGAAAGTCGATGAAAACCCGATTCATTAACTCCATGAATACCACAGGTGCATTAGTTAGCCCGAACGGCATAACTACGAACTCATAATGACCATAGCGTGTACGAAATGCCGTCCTTGCGATACCCGACTCTTGAATTCGCAGCTGATGATATCCAGATCTTCAGTCGACCTAGGAAAAATATTGAAGCTCCCTGAAGTTGATCTAAGAGATCATCAATATGGGGTAGAGGATACTAATCTTGATCATCACGCTGTTCAACTCCTGATAATTAATACACACACGAGACGAGCCATCCTACTCCTTGGCAGATCACACTGGTGCTCCTCACGGGGACGCACTCGGTCGGAGATAACCTTTCTCGAACTATTCCTCAAGTTGAATCTTCAACTCCTGCATTCTGGTCGGGGCCATCCGATATGGTGTCTTCGATAATGGGGACATACCGGCTCCAACTCACTCCTGAATTCCACTACTCTATGCGAAGGCAAACAGATAACTCGTCTGGAAATACATCGTCAATCGATGACAATGATACCATGAATGATTGAACATTTCGATTGCCCTAGAATGGTCAATCGATAAAAAAGTGATACAATGAATGATTGAACATCTCGATTGCCTTAGAAAGGCCAATCGATGAAAATGATACAATGAATGATTGAATAGCTCGATTGCCTTAGAAAGGCCAATCGATGAAAATGATGCAATGAATGATTGAATAACTCGATTGCCTTAGAAAGGTCAATCGATGAAAATGATACAATGAATGATTGAATAACTCGATTGCCTTAGAAAGGCCAATCGATGGAAATGATGCAATGAATGATTGAATAACTCGATTGCCTTAGAAAGACCAATCGATGAAAATGATATAATGAATGATTGAATAACTCGATTGAGGAATTCTCTGCTTCCGTCATAATAATAATTCTTCTGGAAAAACGGGGATTACTTCCCTGAAGTACACATTCGACAACCAACGACGAAAAGATAGCGACCAAACGCTAACAAACACTGAGGATAGTATCAAGACGACCAAACCAACTAATACCGAAAATTACATCGTCCTAAGATAAATTCACCACGATTAGGTCCATCAACCAATCGCGGTCATTAAGCTTAATTCGGTATGATTTCCGAAAAATCTTCCATCGTCAGGTAGATCGATGGTATGAGGTCCACAAGAAATAGGACTATTCCAAAATAAGTCTATTCAAACATGATTCGAAAATGAATGAATGCGGTGCGCCAGTATTCAAAAGGTACACACAGGTTGAAATAAAATTACGAGTATACCTGAGGTCATTCGGGCCACCGGATCGTCGATCCTCCTCATCACATGAATCTGGGACTTGCCGGCTCCCGAACCGGACGCTCCCGTCTGATAAATATGAGCCCCAACTCTATTTGCTTCCATTGTCTTAAACGACGTTGACCAAGCGATCGATTACGAATCGCCGCTTGCTTGAGGCTTTGAGATGCCGCGGGCCGACTTGGAGTCGTTTCGGCAAAAACGGGCCTTATGCCCAAAATTCCCACAATTATAGCACGTGATAGACGGTTTGAGACACTCAGTCTTGTAATGACCGGCGTTCCACAATTGAAGCAGTGATGGCCGAATCGGCCACTCGGGGCGAGATCCCGCACGATTATGCGCCGTAGGAGGTCGCTCGAAGCGATAGGACTCACGAGGCTTCTTGAAGGTTGGTGACCGCCTTCGGATTGATTACGCTTGGCGATTTCTTGGCGGCGGATGGAAGTTGTTGTTCAGACTTTCCTTAGCACTGGCTCATACGGGAGGGTTCTCTCGATTAATCCGGCAGTGGCGCAATGATGATTGAGCAATTGCACATGGGTCATCATGGCACATAAAAGTGTGTGGATCAACCCGAACATCTTCCGATCGAGCGAGTCCTGCACGATTTCCCGACAGTGATTATTTCCGGGTTTCGGCCCGCTGCCTCTCCCCGTACATCCTGACGACTCTCCCCATCTTGAAGTAGGAAGGTCGCATAATGATTATATTTCCGCATGATTATCACGTTATGATTATGTCATGAGATGATGAAAATGAGTATACATGCTCTACTTAGTGATTATATGAATGATTTCTTGAAGTGACATGATTATCGATGAAATTCTTGAAATGATTATCTTGAATAACTTAACAAGATTAATAATATGATCATCGGATCGACAACTGAGTAATGAAATGAATTAAGTGATTAATGAGTTAATATGATCATTCTGATCATTAACTGAGAAATGAAATGAATTAAGTGATTAATGAGTTAACATGATCGTCCTGATCATTAACTGAGAAATGAAATGAATTAAGTGATTAATGAGTTAACATGATCGTCCTGATCATTAACTGAGAAATGAAATGAATTAAGTGATTAATGAGTTAACATGATCGTCCTGATCATTAACTGAGAAATGAAATGAATTAAGTGATTAATGGGTTAACATGATCGTCCTAATCACAATGAATGATGATGTTTGAGGATTGTTAATTGATGAATGATGAATGAATGACTATTGCCAGAAATTATACCATGGCGTTAGAAATCTTACAGTTCTTTCGGTCTGATTGGCTCGGCATTTGCACAGGTCACACGTGACGCGAAAGTCCAATGAGTTCTTCTCCCGTATAATTTGTCCTCCTGCGCGATTTACGTTTGACGAGTTCTCTGGGTTGCGAATTGAGGCTTGACGGGTCGCTTCTCGATCCGGGTCTGTGGGTCGGCTCTGTCTAGCGATTAGCAGTCGCGATTCCCAGGCGGTTTGTTGGGGTTCGTCTCTCCTCGATTTGGTGCGTGGTGGGTGCGTTCTTATATGACGTCGTCCTCCTCGTGTGGGTTATCGCCGGTTTCCTCCCCGGTTGCGGCGACCGGTGTTCCTGGGAAACCTTTTGACGTGCTCGGTTTTGCTGATTTGGGGGCAAGGGTCCTGAGTAAATCCGATATGGAGCTGCTCAAAAACAAAATCGATGGGATTTTTCCGTCCCCAGCGGCCGTCGAAGGAGAACCTAGCTTGGGTATGCTGTCGGAATCTGTCCTGGGCCTGCAGGCGGGTGTTGGCCCATTTCGGAAGCCCAGACGTCTTCTGGGCCCTGTTCGTGGCTCTCCCATAGGCCCTATTTCTGACCCGGGTTTTCCTCCCGTGATGCCCTCCTCCTGCTCTGTTCAGCCTCATTCTGTGGGTATTTCTGCTAATTATTTGGGCAGTGGAATTGGTGAGGTTGCTAGTGTTTTTCACGGTTCAAGTTGTAATATGGTTAATCTGGGAATTTCTTGTAATAATAGTGTTCCTTCTGGGATTAATGGAAATGCCAAGATTAATAATGTGGCTGCTCTGCCTTGTAATATTGATGTTAATCCTAGTGTTTCAGGACAATCTTTGACTATGAACTTTGGTTCAATTTCTACTCCTTTATCTTTGGACAATACGGTTCTATGGAATTAATGATACTATATTTGGTAAGAAAAGGGGCCTTCGGTATGTGAAACCTGAAATTCAAAATGGCGAGCTTATTGTGAAACCGGATGTTAGTGTTGGTATTGAAGGTTCTAAGAAGTGGCTTTTCACATTAGTTGGTTATTTTTTGGGGAAAGCCCCTCCTCTTAGCTTGGTCAAGAATTATTTTATGTCGGCGTGGAAGGGGCGTAAGGAGGTGTTCTCCTCTGAGGGGGAATTCTTTTTCTTCAAGTTTGATAGTGAGCGAGTTTTGTCCGAGGCGTTAAGAGGGTGGGCCGTGGCTGATTCAGGGCCAGTCTATTTTCCTTACCTGGTGGAAGCTTGGTATGTCTCTTATGAAGGTTCAACCTAAACATGTCCCTGTTTGGGTGAAACTTCGTGATGTCCCCCTCGAGTATTGGACTGACGAGGGGCTTAGTATTACTGCTAGTGCTATAATGGAGCCACTTTTTGCTGATGTTTTCACCAGAAACTGTCTGAAAGTGGATTATGCTAGAGTGTGCGTCATGTTAGACGCTGATACTAGCCCGATTCGCTCGTTCCTTATGGTTATTCCATCTGATGGTGATTGTCCTGCTGTTAGGAGGATCCATGTTGATTATGAATGGTTACCTCATCGGTGTGGTGTTTGTAGAGTTTTCGGGCATCGTGATCAGGTTTGCCCGAGCACTTCTAAGCCTCCGGTTCAGAAGCAGGTTAAGCAGGCTCGTATTTATGTGGCTAAGCCTGCTCCCTCAGGCGCTCATGGTCTGGGGTCCTCGTTGGGTCTGGTTCCGGATGGGGGGGGTCACTAAATATGATGAAGCCACGGACTCAATAGGAGGAGTCAGTCCAGCCTGTTCCCTATCAGAAAGAAGAAGAAATCATCCAACAAGAGAAATCAGTCACTCCTAAGCAGCCACAACAAGATGGGAGCCAGCAAGAGAAATCAGTTCCTCTTGTACATCAGGTTATAAACCCTAAATCAAATAGGATTAATCAGTCCCTTCAATCCCATAGATGGATGAACCTGCTCAGCCGACAGAGGCAGAAGCATAGAAACAGGTAGAAGTTCCTATCCCTACAGGTTCATCTCATTTCGCCTCGGGTGAGGATTACCTTCCTGAGGTCAATCATCCTACACCTCGAAGCATTATCGTCATTGTTGAAGATAGTGAATCCCCTTAACCCTCTCCCGAATCCCCTCGAACTGAAGATTTAAAATCCCACATGAGAGATCTTGCCAAGCAAAAAATATTCATAAAGGAAGCTGTCAAGGCCCTCTACAAAGTCTCGAGGAACTCGATTGGATGCGAGGCATAGATATGAATTCACCGATATGCGACAGGCAGCATAGTATGTTACTGAAGCCTTCCTGTTACTTCTTAATGTTATTCATCATGCCCTTGCTGTCTTCAAAGCACATTAGAAGTTTGTTCTCAAGAAGGATCAAGAGAAGATTGGAGTAGCCGAAGCCACAACGGCTGCTGCTCTCGAGCACACCAGAGACAAGCTGTCTGGCCATGACCAGAAAAGTGATAATCTTTCTACAGCGGTTGCCAGTCTTGTCTGGTTGGTCAAAGACCTTCAAGAGAAATAACCCGAATTGATAGATATGGTTCAAGATATCCACGGAAAAGTCACTGAGCTTGATAATGCCAAAAGGGGGAATAGGCTCGAAAGATGGAAAGCAATAGAGACTAGAGAAAGAGAAAGAGCCTGAATCTTCCCTAGAAGATACAGTCGCTCAAGCGATTGGCCATCTGGAAGGACCAGGCGTAGGCTTATATGGGAGATGATACAGGGTAACTGGATCTAGACCTGAGTTCCAGGACCCTAACTTTTCTTGGAATAACACAGTATAAAATCCCCTATGATCCCTTTGCCAAAAGATATGCATCTAGAAGCCCTTAAACTTAAAGCTTGGATGAAGAATGAGATCATGAGGTACTTCTCTTACTTGACACGGACTCGCCCATCTTCAACCATTGTAAGGTGTTGGATGTAGCGGAAAATGTATTTTCGAGGCTTCTCGCTGAAGGAAAGTTTCCCCAACAGATCACGATAAGGGGATATACATGAAGGGTGATCGACCTTCCCACCCAGATGACTGGATTCCTGGCTAAGATAAGATTCCAGAAGGAAAGAGTCACTATAGATAAAGAGTCCAAGATCTCCTTGTCAACTGGTGGAAAGGGACCGAAAATGATCCCTACAAAATCAACTCGATGACAACATTATAGATGATAAATCCTTAGTTGCTATAATATTATGTATTTTACTTACTTTCCTTTTGTACTTTAAAGTTTAATAAGTCTCGCACTGTAATCATATTATTCATCAATAAAGAGATCTCCTTTCTCTCAAAAGATTACAGTTTATAATCTTTATTACCATGTGCATGCTTGACAACACTGAAATTATTTTTAAGTATGAATTTTTCTAAAACTTAGTTGCAAGAACTTCTTTATGAACAATCCATGGATTATGTTGTATTTACTAAATCAACACGCTGCTATATTATGCCTACGAGCCAATAATAATTTTAGTTGTTGAACAATTAGCCTGGATTCAAATTTTCAGAACATGCCTGCAAGTTGTTCATATTTTAGTCTAAATATTATGAAGATCAGATCATCTAAAAGAGGACTAGAAGATGGAATATTTAAACGAGTTTTGGCATTATCAAAATGGGTAACTGTTGGGATAAATCCTCCTGAAGTTTTGATAAATGCAGCAAAATACAGCCAACATCTACATCCTTCCTCATATAGCGCTCCAAGCCTACCATTCTACAGAGTATTAAAGAAATCGGCTTATAGCAAATTACTAGTTGGGTACAGCGTAAACAATGTATGCATTTTACCTAGAAAAGATAAAACCCCAATCCAACAGGATAATACATAGACTTTAAACCAGTGGTATATAAGTACTTCTTTATACAATATATTCACGGTATTAAAGTGCATTTAATGCTAATGGAGACAACATATAATACAGTCAGAGATTATGGATTCTAGAGCGTTTAATAAAGACCAAAAGCATGTATGAAGCACTTAATGCTGGCACTTTAATTAGAGCATTCATCAGCCGCCAATCTGAACGGTCCACGTCTCACCAACCGGCCAATGGATATATTTATAACTCATCTATTTCTAAGGTTATAAATAGACCAATCCTGAGGACTTGCTCACACACTGAATTATTGATTAACGGATCGATTGAACAATTCGCGATATCATAAAAAAAAAAAAAGCAAATACTCTCTTCAAGCCTACAACGCCTTTTTTATTAAGAGACAATTATTCCTCAACCAAGTGAACAGAAAATTGCAGCAAGGATCTTAATCGCCTACAACTGCTGGTCGGATAATTGCACTACCTTATTTGACGTTGAGTAAATTAGTCCTATGTAGACTAAGAACAACCCATTCCGATTTGTGTGAGACTAAGAGAGTTTAGAAAAACGAAGCTTGAACGTGTGAGAAAAAGTCAAGAGTTCAAGGAGACTATAATGAATCTATATGAATGGCTTAAAATACCCCCAGGTGTATCAATCTATGTGAAAAATACAGTGGCTTGTTTAGTTAAAATCATCTAATTGTGGAGAGCTTGATTTTAATAAACAACCTTCCTATATGGAGAACCTATGGACGTAGAGGACATTGCCTAAAACCACATTACATACTGTGTTATTACTTGCTTTATTTACTTCCTGCTTACTGCTTGTGATTTTAGTACACTTACTCTATAAAACTCTGTAAGCACTAAGATACTCGGGTACCGTTTAGTTATTATAGTTACAGCAACTTGAATATAGTCTTCCACTACGCATTTAATTTCAAAAAAGAGTACTGCTTATTCACCCCCCCTCTAAGTTGTTATTTAAGTATACTGTGACCAACAATATTATTTGATATGACTAAATAATTGTTGGCGTGAACAGGCGGTGGCCAACATCATATTCCATAATGAATTGTTCGAGAGAGTTTAGAGTAACCGTTTGGGTTGTACTTAGAGATATGAACTTAACATGGTGATCGAAAGGAAATGTGGCTAGTGATAGCAGATTTTTGAGGTTGTTACATATGTTAACAGACCAAGGCTTACGTATATTAAGTGTGGAGACCAAGGTACGTAAGGTCATATCAGATAAATTGAATCTTCCTGCCTCGTGGGTTATTTTTGGCCTTGTGACCCAATCACTTTCGGCATAGGTGTAGACAGATGAGTCAATGAGGAGTTAACTTATGCTAAAGGCTGGGCATTACATACATTAACACGATCAAATGCTTACGTACATTAAGTGTGGAGACCTAGGTACGTAAGGTCGTATCAGATAAATTGAATCTTCCTGCCTTGTGTGTTATTTTTGGCCATGGGACCCAATCACTTTCGGCATAGCTCTGGACAGACGAGCCAATAAGGAGTTAACTTATGCTAAAGGCTGGGCATTACATACATTAACACGATCAAATGCTTATGTACATTATTGACGACATTGCATATGTAACGGTACTTGGTGCAATAAATATAGTTGCCTTGGGTTGGAGACTTGCGTACATCATTTGGATAGGATTATGTATGTTAAGTAGGAGTTACGTACGTTATATTGTGATGTTGCTTACGTGACTTAGATCCACATGGAAAATCTTAACAGGTCAACTCATAATTATGTACGCTACAGAAAGAGTGTTGCGTCTGTAATTTGAGTTTACGTACGTGGTGATGTTGTCTTACTTACATAAGGGCTGTGCATATAAATATGTGAGACAGATGTGTCTTCAGAATTTTGAGACATTCCCCTTTGATTTGCGTCCCTCTTTCCTCATAGACTGGTGTTTGGCTCTTCTAGCTTGTTAGAGAACATCATATATTGGATTAGAAGCTTGATACTTGGAGTTATTGATGATTCTTAAAAGGAGTCCAATATCGTTTTTCGTCATTCTTCGTCGTATCGATTGTTCTTCATCATTCGAGGTAATACTGGCTACTCTTTGATCCTCCTATAGTTATATAATGATGGTTATGTTATTTATGTCAGATGTTTGAAATTGGGGCAGCATTTGTTTCATAAATCTTGAGATGACTCGAAATGTGGAATTGATTTGGATGAAATCAAACTCATTCTCTTATTTAAGCTATGAATTTGTTTATAATCGGGGTTGTTATTGATGTTTGATTTTAGAATCTGTTCAAAAATCGCCGTTTGTGATTTTTATATAAATTAATCGAATTCTAGAATTGTCGAACATAGCATATTGATTATTCTAACCATCGAAATCTATTGAGAATCAACCAAATTGTTGATTCATGGAATCATTTAGAACTGGAGTGAATTGATTACCGGTGTTATTGATATTATAACAACTCCTATAAATTAATATTGAGGTAATCGTTGTTGATTGGAATAATGGATCGTAGAAATCCGATAGAGTTACTAAAATCGAATGGGATGGGTGACTTCCAAATTGTCATTAATCATTGATAGACGGGTTATTAATTGATCTTGTAATGACTAGGTCTCTATTATGATCGATTAGGAATCATTGTGACCAAGGCTTTGGTGATTATCGAGAATTACACTCGTCTGACATAAGGCAAGATCGCGCCTTGGTTGGACTATGATAATTGATATTATGAGATTGACTTGATATATTATGTGATTTTAAACTTTGGTAATTGTGATTGTGATCTATTGAACCGATGATGTGTATCCCGATGTGGTGTTTTGTGATTACTGATGATGTGTACACCGATATATTTCTTTAACAGGTAGTGTGTATCCCGGTAAATTCTTTGATTGGCAGCATGTATCCCGGTACATTTCTTCCCCAGTAGTGTGCATCCTGGGGGCTTGTGATTATATATATTGTGTATTGTTGGGATAAACAATCCTGTTTTGAGAAAGTGCCAATATACAGCAAGTAGTCCCAACGAAGATCATAAATAGTTGGGATAAATGTTCTCATGGAAGTTGTTAGAACTTATCATACAACAAAGAAGTCGAAAGAGTCGAAATGCTGCCAAGTATGGAAGCTGTCTGGATTCTCCATTTAGCCCTTCCATGCAGTATCAAAGAGATCTTCTGTCAATCTATCCTACAGAGCCTACAGCTACAGCAAAAGACTTAATGCAATGGATGGAGCAGCCAAGTTGTAAGATGTTTTACTTAGGACAAGTAAAACACATCCGAGAGGACTGATTAAAGAATGCTTTAAACCGTTGTGAAATACGTTTTGTTTATTCATAAAGTATTCACGGTTAAAGCAGTATTTTTTGTTGATAGGACAGCATTTACTGCAGCAAGAGAGAGACAATTTTGAATGCTCCGAAAAGTATTTAATGCGAAATACAAAAAGCATATCTGAAGCATTAAATGTGATCTGCTTTAATTCAAACTTTCAGCAGCCGCCAATCAAGAGTCATACGTCAACATCACACCTACCTACAATGGCTTCATTTATAACGGATACATTTCCTAGATTATAAATACCCCAAGCCAGAGGACTCATATAAACAAGCAATTCGGTATCATGAAAGCTCTGACAAATCACGCTGACATTCTAGCGATTATAAAGCAGTATATTTCGTGAGCATATAGCAAGTATTCAAGCGAGTAAATATACAAGTCCTCAACAAGAACAGCGCAGCATACAACAATCATTTATCAAAGATCAAGCTACTGTTCATAGAACTCTACATTTACCGTTGAGAAAACCATCAGCCCTGTGTGGACTGAAGATCCTTGCATATTCTGACCTGTGTGGGAAGAATAAAATTGTAGAAGAAGCTTCAAACTGTGTGTGAAGAAGCAAGTCAGGAAAGATCTCAAGCTAATCTGTGTGAATGGCCCAAAGCTTCAGTCCCTATATCAATTTGTGTGAACGATACATAGACAGGTTTAGTTATAGTCACATAGTTGTGTACGTAGTGATTATAATAAACATTTTACTCATGTGCGGAGGACCAGTAGATGTAGAGGGGTTTACCTCGAACCACGTTACATTGCGTGTTCTTACCTTTTGCGTATACTGTTTTCATAACTGTGATTTATATACAAGTATTCATTACAAAACCCTGTACGCACTAAGCTAACAGGAGAATGCCTAGTTGTTGTATTTGCAGTAACTCACTTAAACGAACTTCTACTATGCACTCACATTCAAAAATCATACAGCTTGTTGTACTATCACTTTCCAAGTTGTATACTGTATACTTAGTGGCCAACAAGTGATATCGAAGCGATTGACTCTAAAAAGAATCCGTTGTATTCTAACCAAATCAGATCTAAAAATCACTTTTTTAAGACAGTTTATATCTTTCATATTCTCTTACATGGATACCTCTATAATAAACAAGGTTCTTATGTTTTCTATTAACGAGTTTGATGACTGGAGAATTAGGATGTCGGCTCATCTTGCTGCCATGCATGAGGAGATGATATTTCTCATCCAAGACGGCCCCATCAAGATAATGAAGGTTAATCCTGTCGCAAGGGTAGAAGGCCAACCTCATGCTGAAATGCTCGAGAAGGAGCGCGAGCAGTGGACAGCTGACGAGCGCAAACGTGCTAACCTTGACAATGTGGCTATGAATGCGATGCTTGTCACTCTTGACAAAGACACATTCTTGAAGGTAAAAAGTTGTAAGATGGCTAAAGAAATCTGGGAGAAACTCAAGATGATTTGTGAGGGAACTGAGCTCTCAAAAGAAAACAAAATTTCAAAACTCACTCAGTAATTTCAATCCTTTGAAATGAAATCTTCCGAAACTCTTGAGGAGCTTGACCTCAGATTCAATGGCATTGTCGATGAACTTGAAGCATTGGGTAAAGTGCATACCCAAAAGGAGAAAAACTTAAAGATTTTTAGATCATTCCCTGCCCTATGGGACATTAAGACTACAGCTATGCGTGTGTCATGTAATCCTAATAATATTTCTACTTTTGACCTATTCTCTGACCTAAAAGCTTTCGAGTACGATATTGACAGGAGAGAGAAGGCCGAAGAGTCACCTTCCAAGACTACAGCACTGGCCGTTGTATCTAATAGGAGACACAGCACAACCAGCACATCCAAGTCTTCCCACAAGACTGCTGACAGTGATGATGATTGTTAGGAGTATGCCCTCGAATGCCACTCAGAGGATGTTGAGTGGGGGCATTGTACTTGTAATTATGTAAACTACTGATATAAGGCAATGAATGTTTCTTTATTTACTGGGAGTTACTGGCATTCCTAACTCGTAAATATACATATAGAAACTAGTCCGTGTATTTGAGAGCAAAACGTTCCACTCTTTATTGGATAAGGGGGTCGGCACTAGAAAGGTTTATAGCTCAAATACTTAATCGTTCGCAAGTCGATAAAACATGACTGGGCGTTAAGTTTATGTGAAGACTTGTATGACGTGTTCTTTGACATGGAGAGTGCCTGTCAAACACTAATGGTTAGTGGGAGCACACGTTATAGGTATGCTAATTGGATTAGTATACTCGAACCGACTCACCCTCGATTCGTCACATGGATTTCACTCCGGGACAGTCAATGACGGAATCGAAAGATTGTGATAGGTATTCGTGAACCTTCGACTTGAGGATTTAGTAAGGATGTGCTTGTGACATCAAGATTTTCATTAGAGTATTTCGACCCTATAAACCGGGAGGTAAGGGTCAACCTCAACATGTATCTTAACGGGAAAGTAGCAGGCCCTAATGAATACTAAAATATAATTCTTTCTCCCGTTAGTGAGCGAGTTATATGTCCTATGCGGTTATTGACAGATGAGATCATAAGTCTTTGGCCAAAGCATTGGAGCTAGTTGTATTGGATACACGAGAGCTCGATGATCTCGATTTGCATTAACGCATGCATAGCATCAAGTACAGATAGGGTTTGACTTACCGTGACCCTATAACTTGATCGGGACATTTGAAAGAAGGATTTTATATGTATACTGGTATTCACAATAGAATGGTTCTTGAATGATCCCAATCATTCATTCTCAGTTGGGGTACAGTGTAGGCCGCCAGGCTGGCTAGGTGGTGCTACTACTCTTTGGTTCTCCCATTGCTGACTGAGACGGACCTACCGAGTCGCGCAATAGGATTGACGACGGAATGAATCAAGCATATTCTCTCATTATGAATATTAGATATTGGATATCTAATTTGGGACATTAGATGTCTAAATCTATTTATTGGATAAATTGATTTACGGCCTAATGAATTAAATAAATTACTGGGTGATTAATTTAATTCATGGATATAATTATTTCTTGGAGAAATTAATTATGTCATAATGTATTTGATATGATAAAATTAATTGGATTAATTAATCGATATAAATACATCAGAACGGAATCGTAGTTTATCTGTTTGGACTCACGGGAGTCCAAAACGAACCGAACTCGTCCGTTTTTTCATGATGGCCGCCCCACCCTGCTTCCACCCACCTTCCTATTGTCTTTTCTTCCATTCTTTAATGCATGATCATGACTTTGTGGGGTTAGAAATCATGTGGCATGATTTGTATCTTGTGGGTGTGAGTTGTATATAGGATGGAAGACTTATCATTACACCTTACCTTTTGCCTCCTTGTGTGTGCATCATACGTGAGTTGTATTGTAAGAGAGAGAGAAAGAACTTTGAGTTTCTTTTTCATAATACTCAAGTCTTCTTCTTCCTTTTCTTCATTTTGTTCTTGATTGTTCTTAGAGAAACATCAAGAAATATTGAGAGATCAAACATTAAAACACTTTGAGTGTTATAATCAAAGCGTCATCACTTGATTCTAGCCATAACCTTAGAGGTTAATCGAGTATTGTCATTCCGTTTGTTTTCTCCGGCGCGTGGCAAGTAGAGACGCGGTTTTTTCGGCGTTGGATCATTCAAGTGCTGGGAGTGCTTCGGATCGTAGAGAATTCAACTAAAATTTGGGAAATAGCTCAAGAGAAGGAATCCATCTAATCAACGGACTACAAGGGTGAGTTTCTGTATCTTTTGTGAATTCGTTTTGATATTCGTATATACGTAGCTCAATCGATCCTCGTAGAGATTCGGATCGAATTAATTTTCATTTTACCGCTTCCGCTGGGCCTTCGTTTTAGGCACCGAATCCCAACAATAGTATCGGAGCATAGGTCTTGCGATCGTATATACGATATTGACATTTGGAATGCTTGATTAGATGGTATATGATTTGGAATCATAATCGTATTAATCGTTGATTTTCTATTGTTCATCTAAAAATTAATTTTTCATGATTTTATGTTACAATATAAATCTATTTTTCTTTTGAAAAACTGATTTAAATGTGTAATATAAAGATTAGAAAAATATTATTTTTGGAATCGGGGCGGAAAACGAGCCGAAAATGTTAACGGACCCGACAGCTTGGAGCAGTTAGGGCGCTGCCTCGCGGTCTGCCACTCTGGACCGCGGTCTGCCGGCCCCTGCTGGACATCCTCGGTAGCATGTGCAGGCCCTGCTCGACAGCCTGCTGGGCAGTGTCCGGGCTTGGCCCGGCCGTGTTTTCCGACTCTGTTTTTTATATTTCGTTCGATAATTACTTTCTCACAAATTAAATTGGATTTAATTTGACTAAAATTTAATTATGGTAATTTTATTCTTAGGGGAATTGATTTAATGAAATATTTTCTCGTCTGGAACAAGTTAAAATTGACGGTTGTTTGAATTAATTGGATTAGTTCGTTTTGGATGGATTGTTTTATATTGATTGGATCAATATTCAGATTCATTATGAATGCCATTTATTTAATGTGCTGGATGCATTATTTTTGAATGGTGATGTGGTTCATGGACCTAGTTTTTGAATCGTTCGGTTTTATTCGATTGGGTTGTAAAGAATATTTTGAGCCTATTTATTTTACTAGAAATATTTGTATCTAGGATGCAACTTTCAATGTAAAATTTATATGTAATGACGAAGACCGGAGGAAGATCCATTTCGAGAAGACGAAGATTCAAGACGAAGACTTGTAATTAGATTACGGAGTTTTTGTTTTCTAGGAACGGTCCATGAACCACATGTTGGTAGCAACTAGGTTGTGAATGGTTGTTTCATATTGTATGAATGCCACAAACGCGCTTAAATGAATTAATGTGCAAAGTGTAACATTAATCGCGAAAATTCTCCCACGACAAATTATTAAGTTTATAAGGTTTCAAGGTTTTCCTTCCCTCCATCGAGCTTTCGGGAAATTGAAATCCAAACCGGATGTGCTATGCTTCCGAGTTATCGGGGTAGTTGTTCGGGGAGGACGGATAAATTACCTGGAGCGCATTGGATGCCTTCGGTTGGAGCAAATTTTATCCCTAGAAACCTGATAGGTTGCCGGATAAGATTCAATTGTGAAACTGATTTACGTCGATGGTATAAACTTAACTTGTTCACGAACCATAGAAACCGTATAGGTTGAGGGGAGTGGCAAGGGGAAAAAGAAGATAGAATCATCCATTAGATGGGTTGGTGTTGGACACCACTTTATGAAAATTAATAGACTAGAAACCTGTTCGGTTGCCCTCTATTAAGATTTATAAAGAACTCGATCACCACTATGAAGTAGAGCGACGATACTTCTGGATTTCACATGGGAGTGTGTTATTCTGATAAAAATAGTGGGACCTGGGTAACAAGAATAGAAAAGACCTTAATTCTATACTCAGATCATAATATAACAAGTCACTAATTAATCTGTTATACTTAATGCAGACATAACTCTCAATATGACAATGAATCCACTCGCAATTCTACTCGAAAAGAACACCCTTATTGGACCTAACTTTGTGGACTGTCTCCGCAATCTGATGATTGTCCTCAGTATAGAGGAACTGGTATACGTCTTGGAGATGGACATTCTGGCGCCTCCTGTGCAGACCAGAGCCAATCAAGAAGGGATTGAAAACCACGAAAAGTGGGTTAAGGATGACGTAAATGTCCGTGCATATATGATGGCTTCTATGTATAATGAGCTTCAGAGAGCTCATGAGAAAATGATTTCTGCTAGGCAGATTCTATCTCACTTAACCGAACTTTATGGTGAGCACAGCAGAACTGCTAGATATAGGATATCTAAGCAACTGTTCGGTGCAAGGATGAAGGAAGGTGAGAAGGTTGGGGAACACGTCCTCAAAATGATATCCATGATCGAGAGATTGGAGGCTCTTGATTTTAAAATGGATACTTCTCTCCAAACCGACCTTATCCTACAGTCTCTCCCTGATTCCTTCTCATAGTTTGTTATGAACTTCAACTGCAATAAGATTACATGTAAGTTAGCTGGGCTAATGAACAAACTGGTGACCGCTCAGTCTCAGATGAAGACCCCGCGGATGAAGGAGTCTGCCCTTGTGATTTCTTATGGACCTCGGAGGTCTAAGAATAAGAAGAAAAAGACCAAGAAGTAAACTGGACCACAAGTTAAGGACCTTAAGGGTAAGGGCAAGGCCCCGACGGTTCCGAACTACAAGAAGAAGAAGGCTTCCTGTCTCAAGTGTGGTGAGCTGGGCCACTGGGCTAGAGACTGTCCGATTCTTCATGGCACTTTAGGTACAGAACTTTTAGTTTTGGAAACAAATTGTTCTGATACTGTATTTTCTACTTCCTGGATACTTGATTCTGGTACTAGTTCTCATATTTGTACCGTGAATCAGGATCTGGAACAAAGTAGAAAGCTTGGAGCTGGAGAAGTTATGATCTCTGTCGGAAGCAGGCATAGTGTCGAGGCAACCGACATAGGATCACTTCTTTTGGGTTTAGAATCCGGCTTTGTTTTGACTTTAGAAGATGTACTTGTTTTGCACAAGAGGCACAAAAACATTGTATCCATTCCGGTCATGGACCGAAAAGGCTTTTCATTTTTCATTGGGGATGGTTCCTGCAAAATTTATTTCAGAAATAAACTAGTGCGTACTGCTACATTGTTAAATGGATTGTATCATCTAAATCTCAGCAACAAAGTAGTTGTGAATACTATGACTAGAAAACGTGGTAGGGATGAAACCAATCAAGTTTTGAAATAGCATCTTAGACTTAGTCATATTGGTCCGACCAAGGTTTACAAGATGGAAAAAGATGAACTTATGGGTCCATTGGGATCGGATCCCTTTCCTAGTTGTGAATCTTGCCTTAAAGGCAAAATGACTAAGTCCCCCTTCAAAGGGACTTTTGAAAGAGCCGCTGATAAATTGGGATTAATCCATACCGATGTATGTGGTGCTTTGGAATCAACGCGTGATGGATATCAATATTTCATTACGTTTACAGACGATCATACTAGGTATGGTTATGTATACTTAATGAAACATAAATCCGTGGCCTTTGAAAAATTCCAGGAATTCAAGGCCCTAGTCGGAAAACAAACTGGTAATCATATCAAAGCACTTTGGTCGAACCGAGGTGGCGAGTATATGAGTACGGAGTTTGACGAGTTCCTTAAGGAAAATGGAATAGTTTCACAACTAAAACCTCCAGGTACTCCTCAGTTAAATGGTGTGTCAGAAAGAAGGAATCGGACCTGGTTGAACATGGTCCGTTCCATGCTGGGCTATACTGACTTACCGATTTACCTGTAGGGGTATGCACTCCTAACTGCACTTACATCTTGAACAGATGTCCTTCCAAATCCCTTCCTAAAACTCCACATGAGATGTGGGAGGGCAGGAAACCAAGTCTTAATCATATTAGGATTTGGGGATGTCCCGCCTATGTCAAGAAGACTAAGGTGGAAAAGTTGGAAGCGAGGTCCGCGAAGGGACGTTTCATTGGATTCCCGTCTGGTACGATGGGTATCTATTCTACATGCCTGAAGATCGAAAGATCGTTGTTGCTTTACAAGCACACTTCCTGGAAGATGAGTTCATTCAGGAAGGCGGAGCTGGTAGAAGTATTTCTTTAGAAGAATACAATGAAACTACTCGGGAGACACCTGTGCAAGAAACTGGAACCGAACTTTCTGAAACACAAATACAACCACCTCGTAGGTCTAGTAGGGAGTCTCATTTACCTGAGAGGTATGGGCTTGTGCACTTGGAGGAGCTGGGTCTCCATGAGATTCCAAGTGATAGCCAAGAGACCGACCCAACAACCTATGACCAAGCGATGGTGGATGTAGACTCCGCGAAATGGCGGGAAGCTATGGAAACTGAGATAGACTCGATGCATGTCAATCACGTCTGGACTCTAGTAGACAGCCCCAAGGGCATGGTGCCTATTGGGAACAAGTGGATCTACAAGACAAAGACTGATGGTGATGGCAAGGTTGACGCCTATAAGGCCAGGCTTGTGGGAAAGGGTTATACCCATAAAGAAGGGATCGACTACCATGATACCTTCTCGCCCGTAGCTATGATCAAGTCTATTCGCATGATGCTTGCTATAGCTGGCTACCATGATTATAAGATATGGCAAATGGACGTAAAGATGGCTTTCCTTAATGGATTCCTCGAGGAGGAAATCTATATGGAACAGCCTAAAGGCTTTGTGTTCGAGGTCGATATTCAGAAAGTGTGCAAGCTTCAGCATTCCATTTATGGACTGAAGCAAGCGTCGCGTAGTTGGAACCTTCATTTTGACGAGGCGGTCAAAGAGTTTGACTTCATGCAAAATGAAGAGGAACCTTGTGTATACAAGAGGGTTAGTGGGAGCAAGATCGCATTCTTAGTACTATATGTGGATGACATTCTACTAATAGGAAATGATGTGGGAATGCTCAGTTCTGTGAAAGCTTGGCTTTCGAGTAATTTCTCCATGAAAGACTTGGGAGAAGCAACCTATATTCTTGGAATTCACTCTACCGGGATAGAGCGAAGAGAACAATAGGTCTTTCCCAAGCCCTCTATATAGATAAAATCTTAAAGCGGTTTAAGATGGATGATTCTAAAAGAGGGTTCCTACCGATGCGACATGGAATAAAACTCTCCTTGAAGATGTGTCCTCAAAGTGAGGAACAACGAAAGGAAATGAGTAATATACCATATGCTTCGGCCGTGGGTAGCCTTATGTATGCTATGTTGTGTACGAGACTTGACATTGCGCATGCTGTAAGCGTGGTGAGTAGGTTTCAGGCAAACCCAGGTAGGGAACATTGGACTGCCGTAAAGAACGTTCTCAAGTACTTAAGAAGGACTAGAGATATGGTTCTGATGAATGGCGGTGGAGAATTGGATGTGGTGGGATTCACTGATTCGGACTTCCAAGGACTGAAGGACGATTCGATGTCTACTTCTGGCTACATATTTACTCTTAATGGAGGATCAGTATCTTGGCGTAGCGCCAAGCAAAGCGCGATTGCTGATTCCACCTGTTAGGCTGAGTATCAAGCAGCCTCGGAGGCTTCCAAGGAAGGGTTCTGGATTAAGAAGTTTCTGGGAGAACTTCAAGAGATACCATGTGCCGAGTCTGTCTACTGCATCGCGATAACGACGGAGCTGTAGCGCAGGCCAAGGAGCCGAGGTTTCACAACAGCACCAAACATATTGAGAGGAAGTATCATCTCGTAAGAGAATTTGTTCACAAGGGATACATTGTGCTGCATAGAGTAGACTCAGCCGACAACATCACTGATCTACTGACCAAGCCACTTTCTCAGACTAGCTTGGAGCGTCATCTGGAGAACATGGGTATTAGATACCATAGTGTGTGGCATTGAGTGCAAGTGGTAGATTGTTAGGAGTATGCCCTCGAATGCCACTCAGAGGATGTTGAGTGAGGGCATTGTACTTGTAATTATGTAAACTATTGATATAAGGCAATGAATGTTTCTTTATTTACTGGGAGTTACTTGCATTCCTAACTCGTAAATATATATATATAAACTAGTCTGTGTATTTGAGAGCAAAACGTTCCACTCCTTATTGGATAAGGGGGTCGGCATTGGAAAGGTTTATAGCTCAAATACTTAATCACTCGCAAGTCGATAAAACTTGACTAGGCGTCAAGTTTATGTGAAGACTTGTATGACGTGTTCTTTGAGATGGAGAGTGTCTGTCAAACACTAATGGTTAGTGGGAGCACACGTTATAAGTATGCTAATTGGATTAGTATACTCGAACCGACTCACCCTCGATTCGTCACACGGATTTCACTCTGGGACAGTCAATGACGGAATCGAAAGGTTGTGATAGGTATTCGTGAACCTTCGACTTGAGGATTTAGTAGGGATGTGCTTGTGACGTCAAGATTTTCATTAGAGTAGTTCGACCCTATAAACTGTAACACCCCCAGAATACGACCGGGAATGTCACACGCCGTAGACCCTTATCACAAGGATCCACCAGGCTAAACTCCAAAAGACTACTCAAAGATTGACCGACCGGGGTCAAAATTTAATACAAAGTAGACCGACAAGGTCTTAAACCAATTCATAAACTAACGACATTCATACAACAATGACAACGATAAACTTGAACACAGAAAGGAATGACAACTCAATTTAAAAATCGATAACTACACCCATGCAAGGGTGAATACTCAAACGACAAGGAAAATACCGACCAAAATGAAACAAAAGAAAAGACTCTGACTCTGGTGTGATTAGCATCGTCGTCTTTCATCTCCTTCCAAGCCAATCCCGTGACTGCTCCCGAGCTGCCAAAACCTGAGCGCATGACAGGCACCCAGCCCCCGAAAACTCGGGGGTTAGCAAACTGGAATTTTGCTAGTGCAAGTACATAATATACAAGATATACGAACAGTAACAACATAAAATTCAACCGCCGTGAAGCCTCAACACAAACCATACATTCCCACAGTCAGCACAGAATAACACTCGCATACACAAGGTGAAAGGGAATCACATAGTCATATTCTCTTTACGGAAAATAACATTTAAGAACTTTAAACGAGCCCAAGGAGTCAGGAAGATCCCTTTTGAAAAAAAACAGAAAAAGTATTTTGATAAGATAGTTTGCAATCATTATTATTGACTCGGGCCGTTTAGGGGTTTTTAAAATCGAATGGGAATACTTTTGGAAATAATTTCAAAAAAACTCTCGGGTCCTTGACCCAACGTATGGAAAACGATTACACAAAAACCAAGTCAACTTATTTGGGGTTCTCGACCCAATTTATAGAACACCGTCACAAACGAAATCATTACAACATCTCACCGGGTTCTCAACCCATTCCAAATAACATCATCACGAAACCAATCATCTCAACATTCCACAGGGTCCTCGACCCAATACACAGAATAGCACCACAATACAATCAAAGGTACAGAACTCTCATTCGACATATCCTGCTCAAGACCCCCGATTAATTAACCCTCGGAGATTTCGTCAAACCTCCTTGTTAACTAACCCTGATACCAACGCTTTAAAACCATTTGAAACAAGCTTTCAAAAACATGAATTGCGGTCTGTATCAAGACAAATATTAAAAAGCGAGTTGAAAGAATTTGAGATACGAACATCGTTCGGTAACGGGGTCTTAGCTAACACTCGAATACCCGTAACCAATAAGCCTGCCAGGCGCCTCCACTGCACACCGGCGTTCACTCCACTATGTCGGCCGATCCTTGAACATGTCACCGCACCGGCGTCACTCCCGCAAGAGCCGCCCCTTGCACGCGCATTAGGTGACACCGGCGTTCACCACCCATATGGAGCCGCACATTGCAGCGTACACCAGGCCGGAGTACACCGCCCCGCCCTCAGAGGTTCCCGGATATGACGTTTCTCACAACAAGTATCCACATTGTTCAAACATCACGCACACGGACAATTGTCACAACAATTTACAACTCGGTACATCAAGTCACATAATTTCTCCGCCAGTCCATATCCACACAAATAAACAATAACACGCACGTTATCAATCAAGCTCAATCAACACCGCACATATATCTCTATGTTGCGACTCAACCGAATATATACACATTTATATATATAGATATATATGTATATATAAATATATAACCTCACTATATTATATGAATAACTATAGTTCGCCCATCAATCCAAGTTGAGTACGTCAACTAATGTTAGAATTCAACACTCGTCGATCACCGACATAAACATATATATTAATATACGTATATACCTACATATATTTCACATGTAACTATATATATAAACACACACATATATATATATACCTCCATATAAACTCATACACTTCGACAACAATGATTTCACGCAGTTACAATTCGTATATCGAGGTACTTGCCTTGGTAATACGACGCGAAGGAGACGACGAAGGAATCGGTTCCGGTCGAACAATCCTCTCAAATCCGACCCTAACACAATAATGATATATAATCAATCTCACATCATGAATACGAAGAAATCCCTCCTAGTTCTACCCGTTGGGACAATTTATCGAACACCAAGAGTGCGTAGGGAATTGAAATCGGTTAACGGTGAACTAACGGGATTTCATCCCAACCAAAAACAAGAAAACCAAGGGTCACGAGAGTACTATCAAAATCTAACAACAACATCGGTTAATTCGGATTAAAACACAAGATCACCACCAAACCCTACCCAAAAATCATACTAGGGTATAAGAGATCTTACCTCTTGAAGATACAAACCCTATAATCCGAAGAACACGTGCTAGATCCACAATCCGAGCTACACGATCGAAGGAAGATGAAGAAAAACACACAATCGAAAGGGTGGATGGAGAAGAAATCCCCCTCTCAACCCTCTCTCTCGCGCACGGTGGAAGGGAGGAAGAAAATGTGCGAATCTCGCTGAAAACGCACAGTTATAGCGCTGACCGCATCGTGTGCCGCGGCTCAGCTAAACTGTGCCGCGGCACAGGGCCAAAAATTGCGCCCAGTGGTCGGCTGACCGCTCGTTGTGCCGCGGCTCATTCGGAGTGTGCCGCGGCTCAGACTCGGCATGTGCCGCGGCACTGCCGGGATCTTGAGGCACGCGATCAGAGGTTTTAGCCGGCAGTGCCACACGGGTGTGCGCGGCCGGACAAGTGTGCCGCGGCTGACTGTGTGCCGCGGCGCACAATCCTTGTGCCGCGGCACACGGTGCACCTGCTCGGCCAACAATCAGGTAGTATGTGTGCCGCGGCGCACAATCCTTGTGCCGCGGCTCACACCCCCTCGGGTCCCAAAATGACGGAAAAGATCCTAAAGAGAATAAAAGCAATAGGAATCGATATTTGGGCAACAATAACACGAAATGGAAGTACGGAACCCCCAAAAAGATCCGAGGTGCACAACCAAAGTCGAACAAGGGACATATTCCGTAATCTTCTTGGAAATTTCACAATCGGCCCAAACATCCGTAAATCACGTTACAACGTCGGATTAACAATCGAAACTCACAACATGCTCTACTCAATCATACGAACTCATGGAAGTAAGAAAATGACGAAATCGAACGAGTTTAACGAGAGACAAATACACATGAGACAAAATATAACACAAGATGAAATTACGTAAAAACATCATCGAGACCCGTCTAAGTGGAGAAACTCCAAGAACAAAATAGGTTCGAATTCCAAAACAATGACAAGCGAGTTGTCGAAACGGACCTCCGCCGGAAAAATGAAAATTACCGGAAATCGAATTTGCGGATATTACATTCTACCCTCCTTAAAAGAAGTTTCGTCCCGAAACTTAAAATAGAGAGCGGCGGAACAATCCAGGAAATAACTACTTGCTCAGCCCCAAATCATCACGAGCAAAGCGCGAATGCAAGGTTCCAGAAATACGATGAACTGACCTAGCGAGTCGGGGCGATAAAACTGTATGGGAACACGATAAGTTGAGGTGGAGGTGTATGAATCTGGATACCAAAGCTCCCAGAGTTAAGAAAATCACAAAATAGTTCAGACGTCCTGAAAATCTTGTTTCGAGCTCAACCAACCGCATCCAAGTTCATAATACATTCAGAAATGTTAATTGCACGTATGAGAATAATAGTTTCGAACAAAAATTCTGCAAGGATCAAGTTCAGATGTGGAAAGACCACAATAATCCACGGGATTTAACAAAACAGCTCCGAAATTCGTTCGGAGGACGGCAGGCTAAGTAGAACAAGATAGTTTAAAATCGTCGAGAGGATCATAATTGAATTACCAACAATGAAAAATCACACAATTCCGAAAATACCAAGGAAAGTACGGGTAATACACTTCCCATACTAAAAGATATTTCGATCCCAAACTTAGAACAACAAGAGTTGGAAACATAGAGCAATGAAATGAAGAACGATCAAAGTCACGATTGTTCAAAACAGCAACGATTAGGACATATTGCAAAATATTCATCCTCCCATGTTAGGCTCTTCAGAAGGAAACATAGGGTTTCGGGACATTCTCCGGTCACTTGCTCTGTTCGCCAATAGGGTAGCATTCTTTGCCAGTTCGGAAATTATCTCACAATGCTTCTCCCGATGACCTTCACACCCGCACCGGTAACAAGTCAAGAGTGGAAAGGGACAATTTGCACGAACATGTCCCTGACGATTGCAGTTGAAGCACCCTCCCTTCTTACCGAGAGTCACCGATGCTGGCTTGGGATTCCAAGCGCTCACTCCCGATCGCGAAGACGACGCGTTCGAACGACGTGGGGGTTTGGGAGCCTTAGACTCTTCACCGCCCAAAAACTTCCCAGATATCCTCGGTCTCTTGGCTTCGCTCGTGGGCTCGACCACTGAGGAGATTTCATAGGATATCGTTTGATCTAGATACTCCTTCACCGTAGCATGGATCGTGGTCGTACGAACCACCTTGCCGCTTCCATTTCCATCATCACGTCCACGTCCGGCGAGGCTTGACATACTAATACGGATAACACCGATCAACAGTATTAGTTTATCAGTCGTACAATATACCACAATTATCAACCTGAGTTTTAGTTAGCATCCTTAGAATAACGGTACTATCGTAAAGCATAAAGTTTTATGAAGTCAAGTTCGAGTTCCTCGACGAGGACGATCATTATATGTATGCACTTAATGAAAACAAATTTTTGAAAAAGGGGCTCGTCACGTTGCGCCCAAGACTTGTAAACACTGTCTTTTATTTCGGAAGAGGAAGTTTACATAATGACTCTAAAATTATTTTCGAGTGAAGAATAAAAGAAAAAAAGAAATCGAAAATTAATTCGTAACTAATTTGAAATATTTCAAAAATGTTGAGTCCCAAATATCACAATCTTGAAAATCTTTCCTCTTCTTCCAAAATGTTTATTCGAAAGAATTTTCCACCGAGATACGTGACCATTTAACATGACGGTATTAAATCGTGGCTTTACACAATGTTAGAAAATTTCAAAGCATTGTTTTAAAATATTCGTGATACTACAGCGCCTTGGGCCGTGTCGAACCCACTGTGCTAAAAATCATTTAAAAAAAATGATCAAAATGCCAAAAAGGCCGAAGTCGGTAATATTCTCAAATTCTCACAAAAGTCATTTATAAAATATCATATACCGTCATAAGAATACTATCAAAACATGCAAGACCAAAATATCAACACTCGGTTTGCAAGATAACAAAAACTATCTTAAAATACTCATGCGGTGGATAAAATTATCATTCATAAATTTATTCTAATAAAGTACCGAAACAGATAAACATGCCCGACTTCCGAAGCATACTACGCAACTATTTATATTCGGACCGCATACGCATGTTATATCCTAAAACGATAATATCACCAACAAGTTCCAATTCCTAGTTCACATTAAGCATATTAGCACAATGTAATCAAATACGTATATAAGGGGACTTACGATCGGGAGGCTTACCATCACGGATTGCCGGAAGATGATGTCGGAACCACGATACTAATCACAACTCTGATGCGCGCGACTTACACAAGACATGGACTTGACCCAACGGCCTAGGTTTTTCGCAAACCTAAGCTCCGATACCATAAATGTAACACCCCCAGAATACGACCGGGAATGTCACACGCCGTAGACCCTTATCACAAGGATCCACTAGGCTAAACTCCAAAAGACTACTCAAAGATTGACCGATCGGGGTCAAAATTTAATACAAAGTAGACCGACAAGGTCTTAAACCAATTCATAAACTAACGACATTCATACAACAATGACAACGATAAACTTGAACACAGAAAGGAATGACAACTCAATTTAAAAATCGATAACTACACCCATGCAAGGGTGAATACTCAAACGACAAGGAAAATACCGACCAAAATGAAACAAAAGAAAAGACTCTGACTCTGGTGTGATTAGCATCGTCGTCTTTCATCTCCTTCCAAGCCAATCCCGTGACTGCTCCCGAGCTGCCAAAACCTGAGCGCATGACAGGCACCCACCCCCCGAAAACTCGGGGGTTAGCAAACTGGAATTTTGCTAGTGCAAGTACATAATATACAAGATATACGAACAGTAACAACATAAAATTCAACCGCCGTGAAGCCTCAACACAAACCATACATTCCCACAGTCAGCACAGAATAACACTCGCATACACAAGGTGAAAGGGAATCACATAGTCATATTCTCTTTACGGAAAATAATATTTAAGAACTTTAAACGAGCCCAAGGAGTCAGGAAGATCCCTTTTGTAAAAAAACAGAAAAAGTATTTTGATAAGATAGTTTGCAATCATTATTATTGACTCGGGCCGTTTAGGGGTTTTTAAAATCGAATGGGAATACTTTTGGAAATAATTTCAAAAACTCTCGGGTCCTTGACCCAACGTATGGAAAACGATTACACAAAAACCAAGTCAACTTATTTGGGGTTCTCGACCCAATTTATAGAACACCGTCACAAACGAAATCATTACAACATCTCACCGGGTTCTCAACCCATTCCAAATAACATCATCACGAAACCAATCATCTCAACATTCCACAGGGTCCTCGACCCAATACACAGAATAGCACCACAATACAATCAAAGGTACAGAACTCTCATTCATATCCTGCTCAAGACCCCCGATTAATTAACCCTCGGAGATTTCGTCAAACCTCCGTGGTTAACTAACCCTGATACCAACGCTTTAAAACCATTTGAAACAAGCTTTCAAAAACATGAATTGCGGTCTGTATCAAGACAAATATTAAAAAGCGAGTTGAAAGAATTTGAGATACGAACATCGTTCGTAGCACGGGTCTTAGCTAACACTCGAATACCCGTAACCAATAAGCCTGCCAGGCGCCTCCACTGCACACCTGTGCACCGGCGTTCACTCCACTATGTCGGCCGCTCCTTGAACATGTCACCGCACCGGCGTCACTCCCGCAAGAGCCGCCCCTTGCCCGCGCATTAGGTGACACCGGCGTTCACCACCCATATGGAGCCGCACATTGCAGCGTACACCAGGCCGGAGTACACCGCCCCGCCCTCAGAGGTTCCCGGATATGACGTTTCTCACAACAAGTATCCACATTGTTCAAACATCACGCACACGGACAATTGTCACAACAATTTACAACTCGGTACATCAAGTCACATAATTTCTCCGCCAGTCCATATCCACACAAATAAACAATAACACGCACGTTATCAATCAAGCTCAATCAACACCGCACATATATCTCTATGTTGCGACTCAACCGAATATATACACATTTATATATATAGATATATATGTATATATAAATATATAACCTCACTATATTATATGAATAACTATAGTTCGCCCATCAATCCAAGTTGAGTACGTCAACTAATGTTAGAATTCAACACTCGTCGATCACCGACATAAACATATATATTAATATACGTATATACCTACATATATTTCACATGTAACTATATATATAAACACACATATATATATATATATATATATATATACCTCCATATAAACTCATACACTTCGACAACAATGATTTCACGCAGTTACAATTCGTATATCGAGGTACTTGCCTTGGTAATACGACGCGAAGGAGACGACGAAGGAATCGGTTCCGGTCCGAACAATCCTCTCAAATCCGACCCTAACACAATAATGATATATAATCAATCTCACATCATGAATACGAAGAAATCCCTCCTAGTTCTACCCGTTGGGACAATTTATCGAACACCAAGAGTGCGTAGGGAATTGAAATCGGTTAACGGTGAACTAACGGGATTTCATCCCAACCAAAAACAAGAAAACCAAGGGTCACGAGAGTACTATCAAAATCTAACAACAACATCGGTTAATTCGGATTAAAACACAAGATCACCACCAAACCCTACCCAAAAATCATACTAGGGTATAAGAGATCTTACCTCTTGAAGATACAAACCCTATAATCCGAAGAACACGTGCTAGATCCACAATCCGAGCTACACGATCGAAGGAAGATGAAGAAAAACACACAATCGAAAGGGTGGATGGAGAAGAAATCCCCCTCTCAACCCTCTCTCTCGCGCACGGTGGAAGGGAGGAAGAAAATGTGCGAATCTCGCCAAACGCATTATAGCGCCGACCGCATCGTGTGCCGCGGCTCGGCTAAAGCGTGCGCGGCACGAGGCCAAAATTGCGCCCGGTGGTGGTGACCGCTCGTTGTGCCGCGGCTCATTCGGAGTGTGCCGCGGCTCGGACTCGGCATGTGCCGCGGCAACTGCCGGGATCGTGCCGGGCACGCGACAGAGGTTTTAGCCGGCGGGTGCCACACGGGTGTGCCACGGCAGCGGCTGAAGTGTGTGCCAAGCACAATCCTTGTGCCGCGGCACAGTGCGACTGCTTTCGGCCAACAATCGGGTAGTATGTGTGCCGCGGCGCACAATCCTTGTGCCGCGGCTCACACCCCCTCGGGTCCCAAAATGACGGAAAAAGATCCGGAAGAGAATAAAAGCAATAGGAATCGATATTTGGGCAACAATAACACGAAATGGAAGTACGGAACCCCAAAAGATCGAGGTGCACAACCAAAGTCGAACAAGGGACAAATTCCATAAACTTCTAGGAAATTACACAAACGGCCCAAACATCCGAAAATCACGATACAACGTCGGATTAACAATCTGAAACTCACAACATGCTCTACTCAATCATACGAACTCATGGAAGTAAGAAAATGACGAAATCGAACGAGTTTAACGAGAGACAAATACACATGAGACAAAATATAACACAAGATGAAATTACGTAAAAACATCATCGAGACCCGTCTAAGTGGAGAAACTCCAAGAACAAAATAGGTTCAGAATTCCAAAACAGCGACAAGCGAGTTGTCGAAACGGACCTCCGCCGGAAAAATGAAAATTACCGGAAATCGAATTTGCGGATATTACATAAACCGGGTGGTGGGGGTCAACCTCGACGTGCATCTTAACGGGCAAGTAGCAGGTCCTACTGAATACCAAGATAGAATTGTTTCTCCCGTTAGTGAGCGGGTTATATGTCCTATGCGGTTATTGGCAGATGAGATCATAAGTCTTTGGCTAAAGCATTGGAACAAGTTGTATTGGATACACGAGAGCTCGATGATCTCGATTTGCATTAACGCATGCATAGCGTCAAGTACAGATAGGGTTTGACTGACCGTGACCCTATAACTTGATCGGGACATTTGAAAGAAGGGTTTTATACGTATACTGGTATTCACGATAGAATGTTTCTTGAATGATCCCAATCATTCGTTCTCAGTTGGGGTACAGTGTAGGCCGCCAGGCTGGCTAGGTGGTGCTACTACTCTTTGGTTCCTCCCATTGCTGACTGAGACGGACCTACTGAGTCGCGCAATAAGATTGACAACAGAATGAATCAAGCTTATTCTCTCATTATGAATATTAGATATTGGATATCTAATTTGGGACATTAGATGTCTAAATCTATTTATTGGATAAATTGATTTACGGCCTAATGAATTAAATAAATTACTGGGTGATTAATTTAATTCATGGATATAATTATTTCTTAGAGAAATTAATTATGTCATAATGTATTTGATATGATAAAATTAATTGGATTAATTAATCGATATAAATACATAGGAACGGAATCGTAGTTTATCTGTTTGGACTCACGGGAGTCCAAAACGAACCGAACTCGTCCGTTTTTTCATGATGGCCGCCCCACCTTGCTTCCACCCACCTTCCCATTGCCTTTTCTTCCATTCTTTAATGTATGATCATGACTTTGTGGGGTTAGAAATCATGTGGCATGATTTGTATCTTGTGGGTGTGAGTTTTATATAGGATGGAAGACTTATCATTACACCTTACCTTTTGACTCCTTGTGTGTGCATCATACGTGAGTTGTATTGTAAGAGAGAGATAAAGAACTTTGAGTTCCTTTTTCATAATACTCAAGTCTCCTTCTTCCTTTTCTTCATTTTGTTCTTGATTGTTCTTAGAGAAACATCAAGAAATATTGAGAGATCAAACATTAAAACACTTAGAGTGTTATAATCAAAGATTCATCACTTGATTCTAGCTGTAACCTTAGAGGTTAATTGAGTGTTATCATTCCGTTTGTTTTCTCCGGCGCGTGGCAAGTAGAGATGCGGTTTTTTCGGCGTTGGATCATTCAAGTGCTTGGAGTGCTTCGGATCATAGAGAATTCAACTAAAGTTTGGGAAATAGCTCAAGAGAAGGAATCCATCTAATCAACGGACTACAATGGTGAGTTTCTATATCTCTTGTGAATTCGTTTTGATTTTCGTTTTACCGCTTCCGCTGGGCCTTCTTTTTAGGCACCGAATCCCAACAATGATATCCTGTCACAACATGAAATGGTTCTTCTTATGTATAAATTCAAAAATTTCATCAAACAGTCTGGAAAGACTCCCTTTAAACCCAAGCTGTTTCACAAGGTAAATTGCGAATCTCCTTCTCCTGGTGATTATAACTTGTGTTACAACTGTAGGAAACTCGGACATTATGCAAATAAGTGTCCCCACCCAAAAATCCAAAAGTTGTCGGAAGCCGAGCAACAAGAAAAGGATGAAATAAGGTGTGCTTGGAAAAACAAGCTCAAGGCCCTGATTGGTGAATCAGAAGCCTCGCCCGCATCGACCAAGTCCGAGGAGTGTCTTCAGGCAGTCACTGACAGTGACTCGTCCAATGATGAGCTCGAAGATAAAGCCTATATGTGCTTTATGGCCAAAGAAATAGAGGACGACGAAGACAGCATTGATGAGGTAAGCTCAACAACAACTACTCCTGTAAATGCATCGCATACCTTTGAAAAAATGATCAATGAATTTAAAAACATTCAAAAGGCCCATGAGACTTTGAAACGAGAAAAAATACAGCTCGAACTTTCAAATATAGAGCTGAAAGAAGAAAATGACTTGCTGAAAAATAACTACGAAAATATGTCCCTCGATTGTGAAAACAGCAAACTCACAATTGAAGAACTCCTAGAGAGCAATCATCAACTTGCCCACGATCTAAATGAGACTAAGTCTCATAATGAGAGCAAGACAAATGATTATGCTCTACTTGAAGCCAAAGTGAAAACTCTTGAGAAACGAGAAGGAGAATTAGAGACCATCATGAAATCTTTCAAGAAATCCTCTAAACAGATGGAAGAAATTCTAAGCACCGGGCAACATGCTCATGATAAAAGTGGCTTAGGATATAACTTATTCTAGAACAAAGGGAAAATCAGTACAGTATTCGTTAGGGGTGTGGAACCTATTCCTGTACCTAAAGACACTACAAAAAAACAGTTTTTACCGACGCCAAATGCCGTTGGTAAAACAGAAAATGGCGTCGGTAAAAAATTTACCGACGCCATTACTGAAGGCAATCCTCCATTGTAAAAACGCTCGACGGTAAATTTTTATCGATGCCATTATCGACGCCGCTATTTACCGACGCCATTTTTGGCGTTGTTAAATTAAAAATAAAAAAATCTAAAAAAGTCAGGTCAGGACTCAGGCGGGGCTCAGGCGGGTTAGGTCCGGGCTGAGGCAGGTCAGGTTCGGTTAGGTCCAGGTCCAGGCGGGTCAGGTCCGGGTCCGGTCAGGTCAGGTTCGGGCTCCATTCAATTTCAAAGGGTTGAGGAAGATTTTGGTTTATAAACCACATAAAACATTACTGTTTTTTCGATGTGGGATAGTGTAAAAAATTTACAAATGCCATTTCGGCGTCAGTAATGGCGTCGGTAGATATCGACGTCCGTAAACGGCGTCGTTAATTTAAAAAAAATTAAAAAAAATAAAAAAAATTACCAACGCCAGAATGGCGTCGGTAACGGCATCGGTAAATGGCGTCGGTAAACAGCGTCGTTAATTATGAAAAAAGAAAGAAAGATAATAATAAAAATTTACCAACGCGGTCGGTAAGGGCGTCGGTAAATGGCGTCGGTAAACGGCGTCGTTAATTTTGAAAAAAAAAAAAAAAAGAAAAAAAAATAAGTCTGCGAACCAGTCGTCGGCAATGGCGTCGGTAAATCAATTAAATAACGGGCGTCAGTAATGACGTCGGTAAATTATAAGTTTAACAACGGCGGGTACGGGCGTCGGTAAATAGCGTCGGTAAAAACTGTTTTTTTGTAGTGAGAGACCCTGAGTCCCGTAAAGGTAACAGTTTCCCCGGGTACAGAAAAGGCTGCAATTCCGCCACGAGGTTCATATTACAGACAGCGGAAACCTCGGCCTCCTAGACCTGTAAGGCGTGATCAACAGTATGCTCCCCGAGCATATCAGAAGTGCCAGCAACCATTCAGAAAGAAGATTGTATCCAAGTATGAAAGACAAGCACAATAGTACTTTCAACAGTACAGTGCACCTAATTATTGGATACATGAGCCTCGTTATCCATAGACAAGCAGGTCGTCGCGTAATATCAGCAACCGCTTTGGGAATCCAACTGGAGACCCAAAAAGAAAGCTGTAAGGTTTAAAAAAATGGCTCCACCTCCAAGACGGCAATCGTACTGAATAATAATAATAACCCTCGATTTTACATGCATCATAATCATGGTTACAACGACTACGTGCCTGCCCCACGTAGACATCACAAAAAAGGACTAAAAATAACCTACAACAAGCCAATTGATGTCAGGCAAATTTGGGTACCAGCACTAACATACAAGGACCCAATAATAAAAGGGGACCTAAATCTACTTAATTTCTGTTCTTATAGGACATCAAAGAAAAGGACATCTGGTACTTCGACAGCAGATGTTCTTGGCATATGATAGGAGATATCAGCAAGCTGTCAGATCATGTAGAAGATAACGGTCCAAAGGTGCGCTTCGGTGACAAGTACAAAGGAAGAACAACAGGGAAGGGAACCCTGCTTGTAGGAAAGTTCAAAGTCACCGATATAGCTTATGTTGAAGGCCTACAGTACAATCTACTTGGTATGCCAGTTATGCGACAAACACTTCTCGATGAAATTCTATATAGATCACTGTAGAGTGAAGAATATTTTGACCAAAGAAGTTGTTGTCACAGAGAGCAGGTCAGGTAATATGTATATTATTGAATGAAAGCCTATGAGCTCCATTATTCCTTGTTTTGTTGCCAAAGGCACTGCGGATCAAAGTTGGCTATGGCACAAGAGGATGTCTCATATCAACTTCAATACAATGAACAAGCTCTCCAGAAAGGGAATGGTTAGAGGTTTGCCCGATGTGTCTTTCCAAAAAGACAGCGTTTGCGGACCCTGTCAAAAAGGCAAACAAGTCAAAACCACCTTGAAAGGCAAATCATACATGTCCACTCACAGGGTTCTGGATGTGCTACATATGGATCTCTATGGTCCTGTAGACCCCATAAGTTTGGGAGGTAAGAAATATTGTCTAGTTATTGTTGATGACTATTCCAGGTATGCTTGGACAATCTTCCTGAGCAAGAAGAAAGAAACCACAAGCTGTACGGTTTTCGAAAGTGAGTTGCGTAGCGGAAGTTTGTTTTAAGTGAGTTGTTGTAAATACAGCAAGTAGGCGTTCTCCTGTTGGCTTAGTGCGTACAAGGTTTTGCAATATATACTTGTAAATCACAGTTATGAAAACAATAAATACAGAAGGTACATAACACATAATTTAAAGTGGTTCGAGGTAAACCCCTCTACGTCAACTGGTCCTCCACACAGGAGTAAATACTTTATTATAATCACTACGTACACAACTACGTGACTATAACTAAATCTGTCTCTGTATCGTTCACACAGATTGATACGGGGATCGTAGCTTTTTGCCGATCACATGTAACACCCCCAGATCCATCCGGGAATATTACAGCACCGTGAGCCCCGAGACGGAACCCACAAGGCTCAAAGACATTTTTACAAACATTTCAAGTATGTCTAAGTGGCACAGACGGTAACATCTTTTCAAAATATGCAAAGGCTTTAAGAAAAGACCATTTATCAATACCGTCGAAAAATCTCATTTGAAAGTACAAGGCTAAAATGCCAAAATTCAACAGTTTCAAAAGTGTACTTTCAGCCATCACTTGCAAGTACCAACAAAATAGTTTAAAAAACGATTTTCCAAAGTAACTTAAGTTGCCAGATACCAAAAGGCCATTTAAAAATACTCACGCAGCATAAAAGACAAACAGTTAAAAATACTCTAGCAGCAGAATACAACAACTAATCAAAGTACTCAATTCCCAAACACCTGCCATAGCCAGTATCCTCCGGGAAGCCCATCCCTTCACAACTGCTAAAAGCTCGATATCCCAAGAACCTAAAAACAAAACCCACGACGGGGTCAGCCATAATACTCAACAATGATAACGATCACATCACGTCAATAATTACATACCAATGAAAATACCAAGTAAGAATACTACCAATATAATATTACCGTCATAACTTTACAATTCGTGATAATCCTCATCAGAAAACCTCACCATATTCCACATCTCGTATTTCTCAAAAATACACTAATTCGTACACAAACATTTGTACTGTATCTCAGACAATATTCAAGATTCCCAAAACATCATCATAACTCACTGATACGAAATATACCAACTTTGACCAATCTAGTCCATCAGATAACATCCTCAAATCTCAACGCTAAAATCAATTGTCCATCAAAAGACAAGTACCAAGAAGAAAATACGGAACATACCTCAAGATACACACTCCCACGACAAATCATGTCAGTCTAATCTGAGATCAGATCAATACACATACGGACATGGTCCTAACACAAGACCTACAAATGCATACTCATATGACAACGTCAATATGCTCACAACAATAACAACAATATATACTCAGTGGGAATCCGATGATCCAGCGCACACAGCATAGATCCTGTTAGACCAACACGAGGTGGATAACCAACAATATACATATGCATAACAACAACACATGAGTAATCCAATGATCCAGCGCCCTCAGCATAGATCCCAAGATGATCCCATCGGACCAACAAGAGGTGGACAACTGATCCAGTGCCCTCAGCATAGATCACACGATCCCATCAGATCAATACAACATATACAATACAACTATGCATACACATATGCAAATCAATATGTTCATCAACATGAACAACATATGAATCCATAACATGAACGACATTATGACAAATCAACTTGGACGACCTCATGTTCAATAACATGAATGACAATATGCATGATCAAAATCATCAACATTAAACCAAAATCAAATTAAGATACTTGCACCGAGTCCTTCGAGAGAAATCTCGATGTCAAAACCATCACCGGTGATTATCCTCAATGTTTGATGATTCAAAATACCACAGACCATAGATAACTCATATCCTCATAATGTACCCTCGATACCCAAGTATACCAATAACGAATGTAAATCATATACCTTATGATTTAATTCCCAAAAACAGAAAACAACATACAACCCCAATCTCCAGAGTCCACGATAATAATCATTGCTATATGCATTATAAACAAAATGAAACTACAACAATTCATTATAAATATATAAACTGAGCAAGTAATAACTTGCCTCGATACCGACACAACGATGATGAAGTCGTTACAAATTTCTTGCCTTCGTCTACAAGTTCCTCGGCCCCAGCCAAAGCAAATCCTCGAACATACTCGAACTCCATCGCAGCATATTATTCTAGTCAACGATCAATTATCACAACCTATTGAGGTAATCAATTAAAAACAAGTTCGATAACAATCAACAACCGACATAACCAACCAATCAAACTCAACCGGTCAACGATATCTCGATAATACATAAATCCGAACAACCCAAATCAATCAATCATAAATCCATAACCACAATACGATTCCATAATATGATAATCATACCAACAATCAATATAACCAATCAACAAACCCAACGGTTCCACAATATCCCGATTAAACACACATATCATCATCTTCTTCGACATGCATTATTCATAACACCAAGAATCACAGCAATAATACCATAATCGTCATCAAACGAAGTAAACAACGACAATAACTTCAAGAATCCAAAATGAAGAAGGTAATTACATCAACATATATTTTCATCATGATCCAAAACCACTGCAATCGTATCAATACCCATATATCAACAACAAGGCCCGATAATCCATCTTACGAGCATGTTTGAATGAATCGCAACTCTTACAACATGAATAACCTTAATCAATATATTCAATCTCTTCTCACAATTCCATTTATTCATGTATAACATCATAATAACAATAAGGTAGATCAACATGCTTCCTGATATGTAAACATCATTCTAAACTCGAACTATAATCAGAAGAATACGAATGTTACCTGATATTGAAGAACTACGATGAAAAACAATCGAACTCCTTCCAATAATCATTATCAAATCTAAGAATAACTCCAATATATTCTACCCAAGCTCATAACCGAGTTAGAAGAGCCTAAAATCAGCCTCGGAGGGTTGAAGGACGAAGAAACAAGTTGGAACTTCTCAAAATGACAAAATGATGTAGTCTCACATATATATAAGCGTTCAGGCATTACGTACATTACATGAAACACTTAACGTACGTAACACCCTTTACGTACGTTATCCGACCTCGATAGCATACATAACGACAACCCATAAGTTACTGCCTCATTTCGTACCTTGTATTACGTAAGTAACACCTCTGCCATAGCGTACGTAACACAGAGTTGACTTGTACAGTAATATACCCATTTAACGTACGTAATGTACCACTTATAACGTACGTTAACTCGGAGTTGACTTCTCCTATCCACATCTGCACCGAACGTTGCCGACACTTCGTACCCTGTCTGATTCTCTTCATTACGTAGGTTATACACTCAACGTAACATATGTTACTGCTGTGTCTTAATGTACGTAAGCACCTATGCTTAATGTACGTTATGCTTGTATTTAGACAAAGTCCTCTGATCATACGACTTCATCTTACCTAATGCTTTAACGTACGTAATGCATGAGACATAACGTACGTTACTCTTACCAACTTAACGTACGTAAGTTCCTTAACTTAACGTACGTAATTGTAATACTCGAGATTTTTGTTCCAGTTCTTTTGGATTTTTCCGGATATTTCTCGGTTGCTGAGTGTCGGTATTATTTTTCTCGATGATTGATTTTTGTGTTTATATGGTCGCGTGTGATTATTTGTTGCATGATGTTTCGTTTTGGATCGATGATGTTGTCCACGAGCGTTTCGTCGTGTTCGTTCCGTGCGTTTTTGAAAAATCGGGTCGTCGAGTCTTGGCGGCTTGGCACCGGCCGGCCAGGTGCGGCAGTGACCGGCCAGGTGCGCACGAGCAGGGCACACGGGCCGGCGCTCATGCAGAATAGGCAGAATGATGTGCAGTCTCTGCCGGACGCGTACGAGCACGGCACACGAGTAGGGCTTACAATCCGGTGCTCGTGCGGCCCTGACTACACGCGTACGAGCAGGTGCTCGTGCTCGGTGCTCGTTTGTCCCGACAGATTGCTGACAGTGACGCGCACGACCCGGCACACGACCGGCCGATCGTGCGTGTCTGCTCGTGCGTCATTGGGCAGTATAAATATGATCGAGCAGACGGGTTTACACTCATTTCCTCATTTCTCTCCTTTCTTTTCCGCAGATGGGGCTTGGCGGACACGAAGATATGTTGTTCAACTATCAATCCACAAAGTTCTTGAGTTTCTAACGTCGATTAATCATCCCATAACCTCCTCTGATCGACGGAATCAAGGTTAGATTTCCTAAAAATCTAGTTTTGGGAAAATTGGGGATTTTGTTTGATTTCGTAGGTTTGATCCGTAATAACTTAGATTAGTGATGGATTATTGATTATTAAGTTGTATTCTACCAATTTCCTTATTGTTCCATGGTTTTATTACTAAGGATTCGTCGTTTTGTCGAGTTCCTAGTCGACGCCTTAAAGGTGTCCGGTAAAAGGTCTTATAGGGGGATTCAGGCGTTATACGATTATTACTCCTCGTTCGGTCGTTGATTTATTGATAATATGTCTTAGGAATGAAATCCTTGTGAAGAACTTGAGTCGGAACCCTTCCGTTCGTTGTCTCCTTCAGGGTCCGAGGTTTCCATTCTTTAATTAGGCCTGTCGGATGTGTTTTACTTTTCATAAGTAATATATCTTACACCCTGATTGCTATATCCGATGCATTGTCTTTTGCTGTAGTTGTAGGCTCTGTAGGAGATCTTCAATACTGTATGGAAGGGTTGTATGGAGATTCCAGACAACTTCCATACTTAGCGGCATTTTGACTCTTTCGGCATCTTAGCTGAATGATGGCGCTGTATGACGAGTTCTAACAGCTTCCATGAGGAATGTTTATCCCAACAATTTACGATCATCTTTGAGACTACTTGCTGTATGTTGGCAATTAACAAAACAGGATTGTTTATCCCAACATTAAATTACATATAATCACATCAGAAGGCAATGTAAAAAAAACACATTTGTATATAATCAAATATGCTTACCTTTCCCGATAGAACCTGAATTCAGCAAAATTTTATCTAGCAATTCTGACTTCTCACCCGCGATCATAGATCCTAACAAATAAATGCTTATCCGCGTCACATAAACTTAGAAAGAATAAAATATTATACAGCAATCAATCAATGAAAAGTAACATATATTCACTACATAAAAACATATAATCACTCATAAGGATAAAACTTTTAGCATCACACAACAAACATACACCGGAGAGTAACATATAATTACCGTAGCAGAATATATAATAAACATCAAGGGATAATATATTCGTCATACAAGATACAATCACTAGAGAGTAATGTATAATCATCATAGCAAAATATCAAACCACTTATTACAAACATTTAGTGATAAAATATTCATTATCATACATCATGCAATCACTAGAAAATAATATAATCACACATATTAAATATTTAAGGACAAAATATTCATCATCACACGGTAAAACACTTGAGAGTAACAAATAATCACTAAAATATAACATTTAATCATTCATAATAAACATTAAGTGATACCTTCACAATCCCCTCATAACCTTGTGATACGAAGGAAGGAATAATCACCGACTTCATCAAATTGATCAACATAATCTACATTCAAATCAAATTTCAATCGGGATGTGATTCAAAATCTGGATTTAAAGCCACAACAACAATATCTTTAATGGTGGATGGAGCGATATCTAACCGATTAGTCAGGTGTCCCATAGCAGTTGCAATTGATTTTGGTGCAAAAATCAATTTAGAACTCTAGTGCTCCATCATCAATGTGAAAAAAAAACTTTGCATGTCGACAAAAATGTTGAATGAAAAATGTCAAAATTATATATATAATGTATCTCAACATCAAGAACAAAAATATTGTGACATTCCGGACATATCACAGTTAAGAAAATCACCTAGGACCGGGGCTAAACCACTGGTCCCATTCGAGGCCTCTAAGGACCCTCCCGAAATGGCCATAATTATAAATCAAATCACGCACAGGCATCGCCTAAGACCGGGGCTAAACCATTGATCCCACTCGAGGCCTCTAAGGACCCTCCCGAGCTGGCTAGCGAATCAAGCTCGTGAATCCGGGGCTAAACCACTGGATTCCCTCGAGGCCCCGTCGGATCCTCCCGAGGTGAGCAAAGCACACACATAAACATTTGAAAAATGCATTGTCTCAATCGTTACTCACAATATATATAGACAACGCACTTACTAGAAATGGCCACTTACCCGACAAATAACTACGACCAACACAACTTAACAACAACCTAACAATTCTAGACGCATCGCTACACATCAACAGTTATAACAACCGATCAAACCATAACACCAATTCAATCCCGACTCCATTACACACAACCCAGTGATCCCCAAATCCTTACAACGCACGTCTAAGTGTACTATCTAACCGACACCACATCTCTAGTGACAAAGACTCTACAACAAGCAACAAGGCAACTCTAACTTAATCATAACTTCTATAACGGCCCAAATCATGCAAGATCAACAAAAGTGAATAACCAACAGAAATTCATTGTATAACCTCAGTCCACACAATATAAATCATATAGACAAGAATACTTGCCTCGATAATTGATGTTGAAAGCAACGACGAACACAGCTCACCCGATCGATCGATTGAAATCCCAACTCTTATTATAAATACATAATAGACAATTTAATATAAGGTCTAATTTAATATCTTATAATTCCAAGGTATTTAATTAGATGATATATTACCTCAATTGTTCCCTTTTAATTTAATTGATCGGATCAAACGACCAACGATAATCAACCTGGATCCACAACTCGATTATTGCTCCGAACTCGGGCTCACTACATAGGTCCAAATACGCTCATCCGCTCGTAGACTAATTTATCAAAACCTCCATTAAGCCTACATCTTCCCCGTTCGCAATTCCACACAACTACATACACCACCAAGTACTTACATATACACACAGACACACTTATATATATATACACACACAAACCTGCACACACACATACACACACACACACACACACACACACATATATATATATATATATATACCAATTTACACACAACACAATTATGCACACATACACGCCTGTACACACACATATACGAAAACACACGTCCACCAGCACACACCCTAGCGCACACACATATATACATGATATATATATATATATACACACACACACACAACACACACAACAAATCCACCTTCAACACACACACAAGCACACATACACACACGACCTCACATACAAACACACACCGCTGTGTTTACCCACACACATAACTACACCGGGCCACCACCGGCCGCCACCAATCGGAATCATAAATAGGTCACCGGAGTCCACGAAGAAAACCATCGCCCGAGCCCCACCTCGCCAGAACTTCAAAACCCGAACAGCCCGACTAGGCTCCCACAGCTCCGACCCGTCTGAAAGGTCCGGACAGTCCTACGTTCTCTCCCGTCGAAAATCGCCATACCGTCATCCAGATCCAGTTATTATCGCCGTAGACATTTGCCCGCCACCATTGACCTCCGCGATAACTCTGGTCGTCGAACATCTAGCTCACCGGGACACCATTAATCGGCAAACATCCGATATGAAAATCGAGTCCGTCGCTGGAGACTATGAAGAAATCGGCCGCCGATCCTTTAGCTCCAAACAGCCCGATCTAAATCTAGTGGTCAACGGCTACGTCTAGCTCTGCCTCCGACTATCTGTCCCTAAAATCGAGCCGCCGGAACACGGTCCCGTGGTCAGGAACACAGTTTATTTCTGGCTCCATCCGGACCTCCTTCCTGGAACACGCCGAGATGGAGAGAGAGAGAGAGAGAGGAGAGAGAGACCAGACGGGGGTGGGGAGGAAGAAGGAAACAGGACTAAGGCTCTGTTCTTTTGGACTGAATGAATCTAAACTAATCGAATCGAATCAATCGACCGATTCAATCGAATCGAATCGAATCGAATCAATTGAATCGAATCAATTGAATCGAATCAAATATATATTAAGGTTAAATAATAATAATAATAATAATAATGGTAAATAATAATAATAGTAATTAACAACAACGATAATAGTAATATTATTAGTAATAATAACAATACTAATAATTAAGATTAATAATAATAATAAGAAGAAGAAGAAGAATTGAGTCAATCAATCAATCGAATGGACTCGAATCAATCGAATCAAAATCAAAATAAGTCCAAAAGAACAGGTCCTAATAGTTATATATATATATATATATTTATATATATATATATATATATATATATAATGGGTAGTTGGGTAGTTGACCCAATGAAGTTCGTAAAAAAAAGTCGATTGTGGATTCGTTATACAGTCTCCCGGTTCGATTATTTGATTAACTCATACTCCATTCGGTAACATTGAAATCTCACTAATATTCTAGTCTAATATCAAGAGAATCCGCCTGATTTTAAATAATCAGCTAATAAAATAAAATAAAAATAAGTAAATAAAAATTATATCGCTAAAATTCGAATTTAAAATTTTCGGATATTACATTCTATCCCACTTAAAATAAGTTTCGTCTCCGAAACTTGCCATGTCATCGACTATCTCATGATGCCATTACTCCAAATATTTTATACGAATTGATTCAGTAGTATCGACAATCTCATGATTCGATCGACACGATGTGACATACCCAAAAGTGGCAACTATGCAGTAGCAATATATATCTCGCCTCTCAGGCATCTTAATATGGTGAACTGTAACCCCAAGTATCACGAGATCATAGAATGTAAAAATTTTATGGTGTGAAGGATTTTAAAATCGTTTACTCGATTTACATAAAAATAGAATCAATAAACAAAAATCACTTTTAAAAATTATTATTATTATTATTATTATTATTTAACAAATGATGAACGACGGTGATATTTTACAAAATATCGAAGGTACTTCAAAACATATCCTTCGTATTCAGTCGCAAGGTTTCTACGAAAGTGCACGATCACTTTGTCAAAACTCAAATTTTAATTAAAAATAATGTATACGCTAAGCCACTACTTATGCATACCGACAAAATATTTTTAGAATTCAATATCTAAGTTTATAAAATTCTTCAGAAAGTCATTTGCAAGTATGCCAAATGGCGAAGTCGATAATATTTTTCAATAATTTAAATACTCTCCAAACGTCCATTTTCTGAATGCCGTCATAAAAATCTAATTTGAAAGTGCAAGACCCGAATTGCAAAGAAAAAAAAAAGCAGTTTCAAAACATACGTTAAGTAATCGCTTACACGTGCCAATAAAATAATTACGAAAATTTCTAATTGAACTCATTGCAAAATACTTGTAAGTCATTTAAAAATACATGTGCGGCGGATATAGCCAACGATGAGAGTACATTAAGGTAGCAAGAATCAATCAATCAACTCTCTTATTTGAAAATATACGGCGGCTTGTCCAAAACTCCAGAAAAATTTCAAAAAATTAGACTAACCGCCGTTTGATCGTACTGGTAAAATGTTTTAGAAAGTCTGATTTTCACAACATACTCGAGTCTGTGAAATTTTCAGAAATATTTTCAAATAACGCGCAGCTAACACAGTTATGAACACGTTTGTAGCAATTAGCAACAATTAGTCAAACAAATCCGGTTCCCAAACACATTCATATCTACCATTCAAATCATCATACTAATCGATACCACTCATGAATATATTTTTAAATTCAAACATACATCGAAACCGTCTGTTTCTGTTTCCGACAATCTCTGTCATCAATACGCCTACTGGAACATATTAATGTCCAGAAACTTCCACGACACATTGTACCAATCAAACGCAATTTACCAATATGCATATATATATATATATATGCATATATATATATATATATATCGGTTTCTATCTTACCTCTTACTTGCAAATAAAATTACGCCGCACAAAATATAAAATATAATATATAAAATGGGAGACTTACATCCACAGGTCGCACGAAGAAGACGGTCGCCCACGATACTAATCTCAATGGACAACACGAACGACATGACAACGCACAAGTCGACTTGTTAACTAACAACTCGGACGACTCGACCACTCATGACTCGACTCGAGCCGACAGCCTAGGTTTACACAACCTAAGCTCTGATACCATATTTGTAACACCCCCAGAAATACACCAGGAATATTACACACCGTAGACCCCTTAATAGAGGGATCTACCAGGCTAAATATCACGGGACGACAAACATCTGACCACCCGGGGTCAAACTACATACTGACACTGACCGATAAGGTCGAATATTAACACACACCGATCGATAAGGTCACACGACAATAAAACAATCCGAATAACAACTCATTACTGGACTTACCCACACAGGTGTAAAGATACAATATAGCGGAAGACTGGAGATAACACAATAATAGAATAACAACATACTGAACTCTAACTCTTGATTAGTATTGCGGCTCGCCTTCTTCCGTGCCATCCCCGTGATTTCTCCAACGAACTAAGCATACCTGAAATGCATGAGACGCATTTCCCCCATTTAAGGGGTTAGCATGTGAATGGCTAGTACAAGTATTCAGGCCATACAACATATGTCACGCAAATATCAGTTATATTAAAATAACAACATCCGTGAAAGAAGTTCCCGAGAGGTTTTCAATGTTTAAAGTATAACTCAAGTCTTTGAAAATAATATATCAACTCGGGAGTTTTTAAAAAAAATGGCAGAAAGTCTTTTGGGACTTCAAGTTCAAGATTATAAAACCCCTTTCGAAAATAATAGGGTCTCGGCCCAACTCTCGGTCATCTAACAAACATTTATATCATTAGGATATCTTTATGGACCTCAAGTCCTTAGTTGAGAAACCCTTTCAAGACAAATGGGTCTCGGCCCAAAGTTATTTTCTGCAAAACAATCTTTACACAATCTTTGGGATCTCAACCCAAAATCTCATCAACCACAGTACACGGAAACAATAACAAGGTGTGTTTTCCAACACCAAAACCTCACAAACAAGAAACTAAACACATACGGCGCATTTTAGTGCCATTCTAGCCAAGTACCAAAATCCTATATATAATGTATCTCAACATCAAGAACAAAAACGTTGTGATATTCTGGACATATCACAGTTAAGAAAATCGCCTAGGACAGGGGCTAAACCACAAGTGCCATTCGAGGCCTCTAAGGACCCTCCCGTACTGGCCATAATTATAAATCAAATCACGCACATACATCGCCTAGGACTGGGGCTAAACCGCTGATCCCACTCGAGGCCTCTAAGGACCCTCCCGAGCTGGCTAGCGAATCAAGCTCGTGAATCTGTAGCTAAACCACTGGATTCCCTCGAGGCCCCGTCGGACCCTCCTGAGGTGAGCAAAGCACACACATAAACATTTGAAAAACGCATTGTCTCAATCGTTAGTCACAATATATATAGACAACGCACTTACTAGAAATGGCCACTTACCCGACAAATAACTACGACCGACACAACTTAACAACAACCTAACAATTCTAGACGCATCGCTACACATCAACAGGTATAACAACCGATCAAACCATAACACCAATTCAATCCTGACTCCATGACACAACGCACGTCTAAGTGTACTATCTAACCGACACCACATCTCTAGTGACAAAGACTCTACAGCAAGCAACAAGGCAGCTCTAACTTAATCATAATTTCTATAACGGCCCATATCATGCAAGATCAACAAAAGTGAATAACCAACACAAATTCATTATACAATCTCAATCCACACAATATAAATCATATAGACAAGAATACTTGCCTCGATAATTGATGTTGAAAGCTCCGATGAACACGGCTCATGTAACATCCCCAGATTTAACCGGAAATATTACAGCGCCGTGGGCCCCGAGATGGAACCCACAAGGCTAAAAGAATTTTTCGCAAACATTTACAAATGCCTAAGAGGCCAACAACGGTACTATCTTTAAAAATGCACAAAGGTTTATAAAATCCATTTAACAAAAACCGTCGTAAAAACTCATTTGAAATCGCAAGGCCAAACAGCAGACACACAAAAGTTTAGAAAACGATTTCCAAAGTAATCTCAGTTACCAGATACCGAAAGAGCACTTCAAAATACTCACGCAGCGGAAAAAGACCAACCATAAAGATACTCTAGCAGCGGAATACAAGAACCAATCAAGAAACTCAAAGCACAAATCACGTCCTAGCCAGTATCCTCCGGGAAGCTATCTCTTCACGACCGCTACAAGCTCGATACTCCAAGAACCTAAAAAGAAATCCCACGACGGGGTCAGCCATAATATCCAACAATGATAACCGTCACAATACATTAATAATTACATACCAATGAGAATACAACATAAGAATACGACCAACGTAATCTTACCGTCATAACTTTACTTACTCGAGTAATTCTCATCAGAATAATCATTATCACAGTTTGCATCTCGGACTCGATTAACCAATAAACTCGAACATAATATCTGTATTGTACCTCAAACAATACTCAAGATTCTCAAACTATCATCATCAACTCACGATACGGAAATATACCATTTCTGACCAATACGATCCATCGAATAACATCATAAAATCCCAAGACGATAACCGATTGTCCATCAAAGACAAATACCAAGGAAATACGGAACATACCTCGATATATGATGTGCCACGACAATCATATCAGTCTAATCCGAGATCAGATCAATGCAATACGGACACGGTCCTAACACAAGACCTATAAATGCATACTCATATGACCAGGTCAATATGCTCACAACAATAACAATGATGTATACTCAATGGAAATCCGACGATCCAGACTCCTCAAAGATAGATCCCCTTGATGATCCTATCAGATCATCATAAGGTGGATAACCAACAATACACATATGAACAACAACACATGATAAAATCAATGATGCGAATTCACAAGATTCCATCAACACAATACTGGTAATCCAACGATCCAGCGCCCTCAGCATAGATCCCCATGATGATCCCGTCGAACCAACGCATTGTGGAAAACCTACCCAACGATCCAGCGCCCTCAGCATAGATCCCCATGATGATCCCGTCGAACCAACGCATGGTGGACATTCGATCCAGAGCCCTCAGCATAGATCCTCATATTCCCATCGGATTATTTACACAACATAAACAACACAATATGCATACACATAGGCAAATCAACACGTTCATCAACATGAACAACATAACATGCACGACAACATGACAATTTACTAGGACGACTCCATGTTCAACAACATGAAAGAAAATGTAAGAGACCAAAATGAATAACACTAAACCATAATCAATATGGAATACTTGCCCCGAGTCCTTCGGGAGCAACCTCGATGTCCAATCATCATCGACGATTATCCACAACGCTCGACGATCCAAACATATCATGAACCACAAATACTCGAATCCTCATCTTTATCACAATGTATCCTCGATACCCAAATATGCCAATAACCGAAATAAATCATGTACATTATGATTTAACTCCCAGAATCGGAAGAACGATATCCAATCCAAATACCCAGAGTTCACAATAATAATCATCGTTATATGCATTATAAACGAAAAGAGACTGAAATCATTCATTAAACATTATAACTGAGCAAGTAATAACTTGCCTCGATACCGATACCACGAAGCTGCTACCGAACACATTGCCTTTGTCTACGAGCTCCTCAGCCCCGATCCAAAGCAATACAATGGACATACTCGAACACGACCGCAACATCCAGTTATAATCACCGATCAATAATCTCAACCTACTGAAGTAATCAAATAACACATATCCGATAACAATCAACAACCGACAAAACTAACCAATCGAACTCAACGGTTCAACAAAAACCTCGAATAAACGCAATCAGAACAAACCAAATCAAACCATCACGAATTCATAATCAAAACACGAAAATACTGCACTGACTGCCTATTTAGCGCACGTTAAACGCATAACGTAGCGTGCGCTAAATTGCTCCCATTAGCGTGCGCTAGCTAGTAAGCTTAGCGTGCGCTAATGCTGTGTAGTGGCATGCATTCCAGGCATCGTCTTAACACTTCCATCATATCAATGATCAACTCATCTCGATATTAAGGATTTCATAACATATTCGATTCCAACTTTTATCTTTAAACACGAATCAACAAGATTCCTTCTTGTTCATATTTGGTAACTTCATAGAACAATTTATCGGTTATTATCATGAAAAATCATATTCCAAAGTCATCCGTAACCTTTCCAATTTCCAGTTCTTATTCATAACAATAATGACATATATAATTCAATAGTTCTTCAAGAACACGAATTATCCGAGTTCACGTTCATGATCCATAAAATGACAAAATCCGATGTGTTCTAACATCTAGAAATCCTTATTCATCATGTTCTTCGACATACAATTCATATAACTTCAAGAATCACAATAGCACCACCATAATCATCACCATACGAAGTAACCAACGACAAAACATCAAAAATCCGAATTGAAGAAGGGAAATACATCAACATATCTCTTGAATTCCTTCCAAAACCATACGAAACATATCAGTACTCATATATTGATAACACACTAACTTAGTACGGTAATCCAACTCGTTATCATGCTCATCAAGTCGAATATATGATTATCATCAACTCAAGAACATCAATAATCAATCCAAACGAAATCCAAAAGTGAAGAACTATTACCTTGTATAGACGAACCATGAAGGAGAACAATCAACTTCATTCCAAGAATCATCAATAATTTCAAGAACAAGACTTTAATCCATGTTCCTCAGATTAATCTTTGTTAAAGATTATCATCTCTCAGTGTTTGGGACCTCAAACTTCTCTCTAAAAACTCTCTCTCTCGGTTGCAAGGAAGGAATGGACGAAATGCTTCATAACACCCTTCTGTCCCTTTTTATAAAGTATATTACTAGCGTGCGCTAAACCTTATGTTTAGCATGCGCAATGACCTTAGCTCGCGCTTAATCGACTTTGTTAGCGTGCGCTATCGCAGCCTGCAGGCTACCGTCTGCCGTACATGTGCTTACGTACGTAATGCCCATGCATTAGCGTACGTAACTTACACTGTCTAGCGTACGTAAGTCCTTACATTTAGCGTGCGCTAATACCAATTGACTTGCTACAGTCTACACCTACCACGAAGATGCTCGTGACCCCACATTCCGAAAGCAACCAATAAAGCCAAGATTTCCTGTTGACCGATATACAGTTAGCGTGCGCTAATCAACATGCATTAGCGTGCGCTAACACTACATTACAACATCCGTTGACTTATCAGAACGTGCGCCGAAAGTGGCCTGGTCCATGCGTAGATTCCTTCCGATCGGACTGCATTAGCGTGTGTTATCTTATATCTGTAGCGTGGGCTAAACCTGCACGATAGCGTGCGCTACTCATGATTATTAGCGTGCGCTAATAATGTTACACTTAGCCAATTTCAGCTATTCTTGTCCAACGTCTCGACATACCAAAAAACGAACATAAGACACACTGAACACAAACACTGAATCCAATAATATTCATATACGATATACTCTATATCGAAAGTACGATAACCTGATACACGAAATCCTCAAATGCAACTGTCGACCAGATACGATAATTATACCGATACTGACATCTCAGTCCTTTATTTATTTTATCCCTACTGTACAGATTCCACGCTGTACAATATAACTCGGATAAAATAATATCAAACAACAGTAGTAGAAATTCCGGATATTACATTCTACACCACTTAAAATAAGTTTTGTCCTCGAAACTTGCAATCCGTCATAAAACAAACAAACATACTGTTCAACCCAAAATATCCCATAACCATCACGACAATGATCAATCATCATCACTATAGAATAATCACAACAGCATACTTACCAATGCGCAAAGTCGAGGATCTCCTGAGATACTAGCTAGTGACCTCACTGTAAACTCTCAATACACTTTACAATCACAATTCCTTGAGTCTCAACAAAATATATCATCTTCGGATGAAGCAATCTGCCCGAATCAAATTCTGTCTGCCTGATTACATAATCAGGTCTCAATTCCGATAAGACGAATAATATACAATACATCTGCGAAATAATTGCCCAAAACAACGATACGAATCCCGAAACGTTGACACAAAATCTGAACGCTCAAATGATCACCAACAATGATCAACAATCAACCGTATTTATCATCGACATGATAAATTCCAATATGACCAACCAGAGGTCAAAACACAATCGAGAATATCGTCAACATGATAAACTCCAACACGATCAACACAGGACCACAGAAACAGATATACGAAAGAATAACATTCTCAAAATGACACACCAATCACATACAGTGTATCTCAATAAACATACCCGACTGGTGAGCATACCCCTCGGCATACGAACAACCAATCACAACCCGTCGAACATATCCAAATTATACATGGAGTGGAAACGACCAATCGATACTCAAAACAACCAGCATGAGGTCAACAACCCCAAATATGCACTTACAAAGAAATCATTCGAAGATCACTATGGTAAAGTCGAGCTACTACCATACCAAAGTTCGGATCTCTATTCATCGTACCATATGAATGTCATAACCAGTTCGTGAGTCACACTCGCAACTTCACTATGTTATGTACTATGCACCAAATGCGTATGTATATCAATCATACTTTCAAAACCAGTATGAAATCATACAGCCTCGTCAAGAAGACAAATTTTCAAAAGTTCTTCCAAAATTTTCAAAACCCAAAACATAAATTTTGGTAAGACCACGAAATAAATTTTCGAACCCACCGGCTCGCTCGTGTCAAGTTCTCGATAAAAATTCTTTTCAAATCCACACGATTAAATAAAATGGGATTTATGCAAATGCTTGACCATATCCATACTCCTGTTTATCAGTTCAACTCGTCACCAATATCCACCGATATTCCATCGGGAAAACCACACGATAGAGTTCCAAAATCTCAATATATAAAAATTCTGTTAAAACTCCTTTTTCCTCACATATGACTCGCAACATCAATTATTAATCCATCCTGGATCACCTCAAATATGCTATGACAAAACATTGAATAATTGACAAATTAAATACAGCGAAAGACTACCCAAGAAGTTTCATTTGAACAAGTAAACCAAAACCTCAAAAGGTAGGAACAAAATAAATAAACGATTGATAAAGAGTTTTACAAATCTCGGGAGTTTTAGAAAACAGAAAAGCTTTCTTTTGAAACCTTAGGGTCTCAGCCCGTATCTTGTTCTGCATTACAAGAAGTTTAAAAAGTAGAAAACTCTTTTCGGACCCTAAGTCCTGAGTTGTAAAACTATTTCAAATTCAATTGGGTCTCGGCACAAAAATCACTTTCCGTAAAACATTTGTTAAATGTTCATTTTGAAAAGTATATTTTCAAATGCTCAAAAGCAGTTCATATATCACAAAATGAACTAAATGACTACATGTTCTTCTCAACCATGCACAATATTTCTCCCAAATGCACAATTCCGTTCCAAAATCTAACCAACATACTGATTTTCAAAATCATAGTTTCCCAAATCATCAATCCTGTCCCAATTCTGACATCTCATATTGTAACGCATGATATCTGCTGAATCTCAAAACATATCAACTTAGAACGGCAATAAATCTCAATAAAATTCAAAAATCCAAATACTTACAGATCGTGAAGCCGACGATTCCCCGTGATACTGGCACATGTCTCGAATCAAGAAAATATTCGATACAGATATTTTCAAAACACACGTTTTGCCAAATCAGTTCGACTCAAGAACACAATATATCTCATTCCAGAGAATCTCGTTAACACCATTTGCAAAAGTTTACAACAAACCCACTACCACACTAGTAAATCACAGAACGCACAAGCCCGAGTGAACAATAAAAACTCAAGGCTCTAGAATTAGTCAATCGACAACTGGACTGATGCGATAAAACACGACCCAACTCGACCCGACTGCCTAGGTTTTATCAACCTAAGCTCCGATACCATATTCTGTAACACCCCCAGATTTAATCGGAAATATTACAGCGCCGTGGGCCCCGAGATGGAACCCACAAGGCTAAAAGAATTTTTCGCAAACATTTACAAATGGCTAAGAGGCCGACAACGGTACTATCTTTAAAAATGCATAAAGGTTTATAAAATCCATTTAACAAAAACTATCGTAAAAACTCATTTGAAATCGCAAGGCCAAACAGCAGACACACAAAAGTTTAGAAAACGATTTCCAAAGTAATCTCAGTTACCAGATACCGAAAGAGCACTTCAAAATACTCACGCAGCGGAAAAAGACCAACCATAAAGATACTCTAGCAGCGGAATACAAGAATCAATCAAGAAACTCAAAGCACAAATCACGTCCTAGCTAGTATCCTCCGGGAAGCTCATCTCTTCACGACCGCTACAAGCTCGATACTCCAAGAACCTAAAAAGAAATCCCACGACGGGATCAGCCATAATATCCAACAATGATAACCGTCACAATACATTAATAATTACATACCAATGAGAATTCAACATAAGAATACGACCAACGTAATCTTACCATCATAACTTTACTTACTCGAGTAATTCTCATCAGAATAATCATTATCACAGTTCGCATCTCGGACTCGATTAACCAATAAACTCGAACATAATATATGTATTGTACCTCAAACAATACTCAAGATTCTCAAACTATCATCATCAACTCACGATATGGAAATATACCATTTCTGACCAATACGATCCATCGAATAACATCATCAAATCCCAAGACGATAACCGATTGTCCATCAAAGACAAATACCAAGGAAATACCGAACATACCTCGAGATATGATGTGCCACGACAATCATATCAGTATAATCCGAGATCAGATCAATGCAATACGGACACGGTCCTAACACAAGACCTACAAATGCATACTCATATGACCACATCAATATGCTCACAACAATAACAATGATGTATACTCAATGGAAATCCGACGATCCAGCACCCTCAGCATAGATCCCCTTGATGATCCTATCAGATCATCATAAGGTGGATAACCAACAATACACATATGAACAACAACACATGATAAAATCAATGATGCGAATTCACAAGATTCCATCAACACAATACTGGTAATCCAACGATCCAGCGCCCTCAGCATAGATCCCCATGATGATCCCGTCGAACCAACGCATTGTGGAAAACCTGTCCAACGATCCAGCGCCCTCAGCATAGATCCCCATGATGATCCCGTCGAACCAACGCATGGTTGACATTCGATCTAGCGCCGTCAGCATAGATCCTCATAATCCCATTGGATTATTTACACAACATAAACAACACAATATGCATACACATAGGCAAATCAACACGTTCATCAACATTAACAACATAACATGCACGACAACATGACAATTTACTAGGACGACTCCATGTTCAACAACATGAAAGAAAATGTAAGAGACCAAAATGAATAACACTAAACGATAATCAATATGGAATACTTGCCCCGAGTCCTTCGGGAGCAACCTCGATGTCCAATCATCATCGAAGATTATCCACAACGCTCGACGAGCCAAACATATCATGAACCACAAATACTCGAATCCTCATCTTTATCACAATGTATCCTCGATACCCAAATATGCCAATAACCGAAATAAATCATGTACAATATGATTTAACTCCCAGAATCTGAAGAACGATATCCAATCCAAATACCCATAGTTCACAATAATAATCATCGTTATATGCATTATAAACGAAATGAGACTGAAATCATTCATTAAACATTATAACTGAGCAAGTAATAACTTGCCTCGATAACGATACCACGAAGCTGCTACCGAACACATTGCCTTTGTCTACGAGCTCCTCAGCCCCGATCCAAAGCAATACAATGGACATACTCGAACACGACCGCAACATCCAGTTATAATCACCGATCAATAATCTCAACCTATCGAAGTAATCAAATAACACATATTCGATAACAATCAACAACCGACAAAACTAACCAATCGAACTCAATGGTTCAAAAAAAACCTCGAATAAACGCAGTCAGAACAAACCAAATCAAACCATCACGAATTCATAATCAAAACACGAAAATACTGCACTGACTGCCTATTTAGCGCACGTTAAACGCATAACGTAGCGTGCGCTAAATTGCTCCCATTAGCGTGCGCTAGCTAGTAAGCTTAGCGTGCGCTAATGCTGTGTAGTGGCATGCATTCCAGGCATCATCTTAACACTTCGATCATATCAATGATCAACTCATCTCGATATTAAGGATTTCATAACATATTTGATTCCAACTTTTATCTTTAAACACGAATCAACAAGATTCCTTCTTGTTCATATTTGGTAACTTCATAGAAAAATTTACCAGTTATTATCATGAATAATCATATTCCAAAGTCATCCGTAACCTTTCCAATTTCCAGTTCTTATTCATAACAATCATGACTATATATAATTCAATAGTTCTTCAAGAACACGAATTATCCGAATTCACGTTCATGATCCATAAAATGACAAAATCCGATGTGTTCTAACATCTAGAAATCCTTATTCATCATGTTCTTCGACATACAATTCATATAACTTCAAGAATCACAATAGCACCACCATAATCGTCACCGTACAAAGTAACCAACGACAAAACATCAAAAATCCGAATTGAAGAAGGGAATTACATCAACATATCTCTTCAATTCCTTCCAAAACCATACGAAACATATCAATACTCATATATTGATAACACACTAACTTAGTACGGTAATCCAACTCGTTATCATGCTCATCAAGTCGAATCTATGATTATCATCAACTCAAGAACATCAATAATCAATCCAAACAAAATCCAAAAGTGAAGAACTATTACCTTGTATAGACGAACCATGAAGGAGAACAATCAACTTCATTCCAAGAATCATTAGTAATTTCAAGAACAAGACTTTAATCCATGTTCCTCCGATTAATCTTTGTTAAACATTATCATCTCTCAGTGTTTGGAACCTCAAACTTCTCTCTAAAAACTCTCTCTCTCGGTTGCAAGGAAGGAATGGACGAAATGCTTCATAACACCCTTCTGTCCCTTTTTATAAAGTATATTACTAGCGTGCGCTAAACCTTATGTTTAGCATGCGCAACAGCCTTAGCGTGCGCTAACTAACTTTGTTAGCGTGCGCTATCGCAGTCCAGAGGCTACTGTCTGGATTCGTACATGTGCTTACGTACGTAATGCCCATGCATTAGCGTACGTAACTTACACTGTCTAGCGTACGTAAGTCCTTACATTTAGCGTGCGCTAATACCAGTTGACTTGCTACAGTCTACACCTACCACGAAGATGCTCGTGACCCCACATGCCGAAAGCAACCAATAAAGCCAAGATTTCCTGTTGACCGATATGCAGTTAGCATGCGCTAATCAACATGCATTAGCGTGCGCTAACACTACATTACAACATTCGTTGACTTATCAGAACGTGCGCCGAAAGTGGCCTGGTCCATGCGTAGATTCCTTCCGATCGGACTGCATTAGCGTGCGTTATCTTATATCCGTAGCGTGCGCTAAACCTGCACGATAGCGTGCGCTACTCATGATTATTAGCGTGCGCTAATAATGTTACACTTAGCCAATTTCAGCTATTCTTGTTCAACGTCTCGACATACCAAAAAACGAACATAAGACACACTGAACACAAACACTGAATCCAATAATATTCTTATACGATATACTCTATATCGAAAGTACGATAACCTGATACACGGTATCCTCAAATGCAACTGTCGACCAGATACGATAATTATACCGATACTGACATCTCAGTCCTTTATTTATTTTATCCCTACTGTACAGATTCCACGTTGTACAATATAACTCGGATAAAATAATATCAAACAACAGTAGTAGAAATTCCGGATATTACAGCTCACCCGATCGATCAATTGAAATCCCAACTCTTATTATAAATACATAATTGATAATTTAATATAAGGTCCAATTTAATATCTTATAACTACAAGGTAATTAATTAGACGATATATTACCTCATTTGTTCCCTTTTAATTTAATTGATCGGATCAAATGACCAACGATAATCAACCTGGATCCACAACTCGATTATTGGTCCGAACTCGGGCTCACTTCATAGGTCCAAATACACTCATCCGCTCGTAGACCAATTTATCAAAACCTCCATTAAGCTACATCTTCCCCGTTCGCAATTCCACACAACTACATACACCACCAAGTACTTACATATACACAGACACACACAAACCTGCACACACACACATATATATATATATATATATATATATATATATACTTCTGCGCGCACACACACATATATATATACCAATTTACACACAACACAATTATGCACTCATACACACCTGTACACACACATATACAAAAACACACGTCCACCAGCACACACACTAGCACATGGTACTCTGAAGTCTATTGTTTCGGATCGGGATGGCCGATTTGTATTGCACTTTTGGCAGGCGGTGCATAAGGTGTTGGGCACTCATTTGCGTTTGAGTACCTCTTTTCACCCTCAGTCAGATAGACAGTCGGAACGCACTATCCAGACGTCCGAGGATATGTTGCGTGCTTGTGCTCTCGACTGGAGTAGTGACTAGGAATAGCATTTTCCTTTGATCGAATTCACGTACAACAATAGTTGGCACGCGTCGATTCAAATGGCACCGTATGAGGCACTTTATGGGCGGCGATGTCGATCGCCGATTTGTTAGAATGAGGCGTCTGATTTGGTCGGGACCGAATCGGATATCGCTTTAGAGACGAGGCGGAAGGTGGAATTAATTCGAGAATGGATGTTGACTGCTCAGAGTCGACAGAAATCATATGCCGACGTCCATCATCGACCTTTGGAGTTCGAGGTGGGAGACCACGTTTTGCTAAAGGTGTCGCCGACGAGGTGGAAGAAGGGAAAGTTGAGTCCGAGATTTATTGGGCCCTTCGAGATTCTCGAGCGAGTCGGTGAGTTGGCATACCGTTTAGCGCTACTTCCGGCCTTGAGTCACGTTCATAGCGTTTTCCACGTTTTCCAGCTGAGGAAATATGTTCCGGATCCTAGTCACATCATCGACTATGGTGAGATCGATGTCGACGAGGATATTACCTTCGAGGAGCGCCCCCTGAAAATTTTGGAGCACCATGAGAAGCGATTGAGACATAAGACTATCCCCTTGGTTAAGGTGCAGTGGTCGAAACATGGTCTTGAGGTGGCAACTTGGGAAACCGAGGATAGCATGCGTGCTAGGTACCCGAGTTGTTTGTTTTTTAAGTTTTGGGACGAAACTTATTTTTACAAGGGAAGAATGTAATATCCGCATTTTCTTTTTTCGGTATTTTCATTTTGGTGTATTTCCCATTTTTATTTTAGCAACCCTCGTGTAACCGTATCGGTTTTCGAGAGTAATTGTTTCGAGATTTTGGTCGTTCAGTTCGGCAATTCTCGGTTCTTTCGTCGTTTGATGATCTAATTCTCGTAATTGTTGCTTGGAACCGCCGTACGGGGTTGCCGTAAACCCATTGTATGTTATTATGCATATTTTGTGGTTCCGTTTGATGTTCCAGTCGTGTTGAGGACTATTTTTATCCTGTGCCTAACGCGCGCTAATAATATGGTATAGCGCGCGCTAAGCATCCTTCAGTAGTGCATGCTACGATTGATTTGGAATCTGTCCAGTACTGGACAGTTTACTACTGGATTCGGTCAGGTGCCCAGGTAGCGCACGCTACCGAGACACTGTTAGCGTATGCTACGTTTGGCCGGCAGCGCATGCTAACGGGGTCAGGTGAGTACTGGGCAGTTCACTTATAGACTCGGCTGATGTCCAGGTAGCGCATGCTATGGACGATAGTGCGCGCTACCGAGAGGCTATTAGCACATGCTACGTTTCGGATAGCGTACGCTAGCGGTCCAGAACTCTGGGAACTGGACTGGGGTGTTAACTTTCTGGACTGGAGTTTTGTCCCGTTAGCGCACGCTAACTTTTGAGGATTAGCGCGCGCTAACGCCCCCTGGCTATATAAACCAGGGAGTTGACCCGGAACAGCTCACATTTTCTTCTTTCCTTCATCTACCGCGAGCTGGGCGATTTTCGGGCGATTTCTTCCTCCGATCATTTCAGGCGTCTTTTACCTTGAGTTTTTGTAGTAGATTAACAACACCTACTTGTGTCTTCATCCTCAATCCAAGGTAAATCTCTTAGAACCCTACTTTTTGGTAATTTGGGGGTTTTTGGATTTTCGTCTGATTCGTTCCATTTTGGTGGTTGATTCATGATGAATATGACTTGTTGATATCACTAGTTTTCCTACGGATTAATGGTATATTTTCGTGGTTTTGCAAAATCGAGAGGGTTTGGTTGTGGTCCGCCCTCGTTGTTATTTTTATACGAATATACATGAATCGTAGGCAGGTTTTCGGGAGTATTCCATTTCCGTAATCGTTTAGAAGTGGTTGTGATTATGTTCTTCAAATCGTTAGGTTCGGTTTCATCGGTTTCTAGCGTTCGGCGGTGATTTTCCTTTTCGTTCGTTATGTCGTCAATTATTCTAGGCATGTATTTTCGGAAACTTTTATGCTTAACATGAAATGGTAATGTATATTGTGTGTGCTTTGCTCACCTCGGGAGGGTCCGACGGGATCACGGAGGGAATCCAATGGTTTAGCCCTGGATTCACGAGTTTTTTTCGCTAGCCAGCTCGGGAGGGTCCTTTGAGGCCTCGGGTGGGATTTGTGGCTTCGTCCCAGTCCTAGGCGATGCCTGTGCGTGATTTGTTTTATGAAGTGGCCAGCTCGGGAGGGTCCTTTGAGGCCTCGTGTGGGATTTGTGGCTTCGTCCCGGTCCTAGGCAAATTGTTTAACTGTTTGTTTCCGGAAAAGACATGTTTGGTTTTCGTTTTTGAAATGAATTTGGTGCATTGTACTATGAAATGTGTAAGCGAATGGTTTGCCTTGATTACTTGTACTAGCGTAATTTCTAACCCCTCTGGGGACCCGTTTTGGGGAAATTCTTGTTATGAATTTCAGGTTATGATCAGCTAGTGGAGCCGGCGCTGGGACAGTACGAGGATGCCGGCCAAGGTCATTGACATGTGCATTTGAGTCCTTTTATTTCCGTTGTTCCTTTAGATATGGTTGTTGTCTATTTTCTAAACTAATAGATTGTACTCGCGAGTACTTAGGCTTTTGTCTTAGAATGGTGATTGTTAATTGTTGGAGCTTTTATGTTTGTCGGTTGATGTTTTATTCCGCCGGTTGTTTCTGGCGTGTTGTTATTGTGTGTATCCTCGCTAATCGAGATGGTTAGTCGAGTAGTGTTTTCTTGTTCTAGCCTGGTGGGTCCCACGTAGGGGTCCACGGCGCTGTAATATACTTCGAATATCTCGGGGTGTTACAGAAAATGGTATCGGAGCTTTAAGGTTTATGGATACCTAGGCTTGTCGGTTAGTTAGGTCTAGTTGTGTTTTGTGTTGCACATTGTCACGCCGCTGCCAGCATCTCGGTACTTTCAGTGCTCGTAAGTTTTCCTTACTCGATCCTTTGTTTTCTCGTATTGTATTTCCGTTTCTTAAATCGTGGATGTTTTTCCTCTCTTACTTATCATCGAGTTGCTTTGCTACCTCTTAATACCAGTATGGATGCTGGAAGAGGTCGTGATCGTGGTCGTGATCGTAGTCGTGGACGCGGCCGAGGACGTGGGACAGCCGGTGGGGCGGCCACGTCGCATTCTTCGGGAGCCGGCAGCACCGGTGACCGACATAGCCATGCTTCATCTCAAGATGGCGCTGACCTTGGTGTTGCAGTTGTTATGCAACATATGGTGAACCAAATGGCGGCGATAGCCCAGGCGGTTCAGAATCCGGCCCATGCTGCTCGGGACGGAGATGACCGTTGGCTACAGGATGTCATCAAGATGCATCCTCCTCAGTTTATGGGAGCCTGACCCGATCGGCTGGGAAGGTTGGATCAAGGAGATATCTAAAGTCTTCGTCGCTACCAACTGTCCCGAGGACCGCAAGGTCCCAATTGCCCAGTATTTTCTCAGTGGGGACGCTACTGATTGGTGGGAGGCCGTTGGGCCTAAGGATCACGTTGCTTCGTGGGCAGAGTTTAAGGACCTGATGGAGACCGAGTATTGTCCGTGGCCGGCTAGACAGGCTCGAGTCCATACCTTCTATGATGCTCAACCGCGGGATATTCCTCTCTCCCAAGATATTGCTGATTTCAACAAGGAGTTGGGCTATGTAAAGACCCAAGTTGTCGAGGAGAGCGACAAAATTTTTCACTTTTCTAGACGAATCAAACTGTCAATTCGGGACTATATGTCTGGGCTCGTCTGTACTACTTTGAAGGATTATCAGAGTCGAGCTCTTGTCTACGATATGTCGGTGACAGCCAGTCGGCGGTTCGGGAGAGTAAGAAACAGAAATCCGCCGAAAATTTCTCGGGTCACAAGGGTGGAGGTCAGTAGAAGTCTTAGTCTGCGAATATTCCGGGAGGTAATTTGACTCTATCGAGGTACTGCAGTGACTCCGTTTGGGATGCCAAATGCTTTGACTGTGGCGAACCGGGCCATCGAAACAGGGAGTGTCCTCGTCCGCCTCTGACTTGTCATACATGTGGTCAGTCGGGCCACAAGGCTTTCTTTTGTGAGCGGGCAAGACAGCTTCTTGGTGCTCAGGCTTCTTTTCCAGGACCCAGGGAGCCGAGTGTGAACCAGGGCTCATTTGCTCCACAGTCTCCATCGAGTGCCAGCCGAGGGAGAGTTCGGGGTCAGCCCGCTAGAGGGGCAGCTTCCAGTGTCGGCTCCGCCCACCCGCGTATCTATGAGATGAGGAGGGCTGATGATCCAGCGGCTACTATGGCGACAGGTACCGTTCACATCCATTCCCATCCTATCAGTGTGCTTTTTGATTCGGGTGCTACGCATTCATTTGTTTCTATGGAGTGTGTGCGCCGTTTGAGTCTTGACTGTTTATCGCCTTGCGAGCCTTTCATCGTTAAACTTCCTAGCGGTGATATAATCGTCGGTGATCGAGAGGTCCGAGACTATTCTGTGTTTATTTTTGAGAGGGCTTGGCTCTCTAATATTATTGTTGTGGGTATTGAGGGTGAGGATTTGATTCTCGGGGATGATTGGCTCGAGCGGCATGGTGCAATCATGAACTACCGCACGAGGATCATTACCATGCTAGCCAAGGATGGCACCGAGCACTCTTTCGCGGGGCGAAAGAGAAACTAGAAGTTTGTTATTAACGCCTTGAAGCCGATGAGACTCCTGCGAAAGGGGTGTACTGGTTATTGGTGCTACGCCTTGAAGGCGGAGAGTGGTGGAGTCGAGCTTTCATCGATTCCATTCGTTAGTGAATTTCCTGATGTTTTTCCTGGTGAGTTACCGGGGTTGCCACCGGACCGTGAGGTCGAGTTCTCTATAGAGTTAGAGCCAGGTGCGGCTATGATTTTGAAGGCGCCGTATCGCATGGCACCTTCAGATATGGCCGAGTTGAAGAAGCAGTTGAGTGAGCTTCTTGAGTCGGGGTATATTCGACCAAGCGCTTCGCCTTGGGGCGCACCGGTCCTGTTTGTGCGGAAGAAGGATGGTTCACTGCGTTTGTGTATCGATTATCGCGAGCTAAACAAAGTGACCATCAAGAACAAGTATCCTCTGCCGAGGATTGATGACTTGTTTGATCAGTTACAGGGAGCTGCAGTATTCTCGAAGATCGACTTGAGATCGGGGTACTATCAGCTTCGGGTGAAGGAGTCTGACATTCCGAGAATAGCTTTTCGGACGAGATACGAACACTATGAGTTTATAGTTATGCCTTCCAGGTTAACTAATGCGCCGGCGGTGTTCATGCAGTTGATGAACAAGGTCTTTATTGAGTATTTGGATAAGTGTGTTGTCGTCTTCATTGACGATATCCTTATTTATTCGAGGAACGAGGAGGATCACGCGTATCATTTGCGAGTAGTGTTGGGAATTTTGAGGACCGAGCAACTCTATGCAAAGTTCTCGAAATGTGAGTTCTGGCTGAAGGAAGTGATGTTTCTAGGTCACGTGATTTCATCCGAGGGTGTTCGTGTGGACCCGCAGAAGATTAAGGCAGTGTTGGATTGGGCACCGCCTAAGAACGTGAAGGAGGTTCGTAGTTTCTTGGGTCTAGCTGGCTACTATCGTAGGTTCGTCGAGGGTTTCTCGAAACTAGCTCGGACACTTACGCAGTTGCTCCAGAAGTCCGAGAAGTTCATCTGGAATGACGAGAGGCAGTCGAGTTTTGAGGAGTTGAAGAGACGTTTGACTCCAGCCCCGATTTTGGCATTGTCGTGTGGCAACAAGGGTTTTTCCGTTTATAGCGATGCTTCGGGTCAGGGTATTGGGTGTGTGTTGATGCATCATGGCAAGACTATTGCATTTGCGTCGAGACAGTTGAGTCCGTATGAGGTTAGCTACCCTACTCACGATTTGGAGTTAGCGGCAGTTGTTTTTGCGCTCAAGATTTGGCGTCACCATCTTTTTGGCTCTGCATGTCAGATTTTTACCGATCATAAAAGTCTGAAATACATATTTACTCAGCGGGAGTTGAATATGAGGCAGAGGAGGTGGTTAGAGTTGATTAAGTATTATGATCTCGAAATCCTGTATCATCCGGGCAAGGCGAATGTCGTGGCCAACGCCTTGAGTCGGAAACCAGTCTCGTTGCGGACACTTGAGATCCTTACATCTCAATCGGAGCTTCAGCAGGATTTGATTAGGTTTAGTATTGAGGTTTTGTTGCCGGGAGCCGTTGGGCAACTCTGTGCTTTAGAGATTTCGTCATCCTTGATCGATGAAATTAAACAGAAGCAGTTGGAGGATCCGATGATTATCCAAATCCGAGAGAATGTTCTTAAGGGAAAATCTCCTGGGTTTGTGATTCATGAAGATGGGGTATTGAGATTCCAGAGTCGTCTATGTGTGTCGAACGAATCGGAATTGAGGCAGAGTATTTTACGTGAGGCCCATGCTACGCCTTACTCCGTTCATCCTAGTTCGAGTAAGATGTACAAAGACCTGAGAAGGAATTTCTGGTGGAATGATATGAAGGATGAGGTCGCACGGTTGGTAGCAAGATGTTTGACTTGTCAGCAGGTCAAAATCGAGCATCAGCAACTGGCTGGTTTATTGCAGTCACTTCCCATTCCGGAATGGAAATGGGAAGACATTTGGATGGATTTCATCACGAGTTTGCCGAGATCGAGGTCGGGCATGAATATGGTCTGGGTGATTGTTGATCGTCTGACCAAGTCGGCACATTTCCTGGGCATCAAGGATATTTGGGGCCTGGAGAAGTTAGCTCGTGTGTTTATTGCGTAGATTGTGAGGCTTCACGGTACTCCGAAGTCTATTGTTTTGGATTGGGACGGCCGTTTTGTATCGCACTTTTGGCAGGCGGTGCATAAGGTGTTGGGCACTCGTTTGCGTTTGAGTACCTCTTTTCACCCTCAGTCAGATGGACAGTCGGAACGCACTATCCAGACATTCGAGGATATGTTGTGTGCTTGTGCTCTCGACTGGAGTAGTGACTGGGAAGAGCATTTGCCGTTGATCAAATTCACGTACAACAATAGTTGGCACGCGTCGATTCAAATGGCACCGTATGAGGCACGTTATGGGCGGCGATGTCGATCGCCGATTTGTTAGAATGAGGTTTCCGATTTGGTCAGGACCGAACCGGATATCGCTTTAGAGATGAGGCGGAAGGTGGAATTGATTCGAGAACGGATGTTGACTACTCAGAGTCGATAGAAATCATCTGCCGACGTCCGTCGTCGACCTTTGGAGTTCGAGGTGGGAGACCACGTTTTGCTAAAGGTTTCGCCGACGAGGGGAGTTTTCCGCATCGGGAAGAAGGGAAAGTTGAGTCCGAGATTTATTGGACCCTTCCAGATTCTCGAGCGAGTCGGTGAGTTGGCATACCGTTTAGCGCTACCTCCGGCCTTGAGTCACGTTCATAGCGTTTTCCACGTTTCCCAGTTGAAGAAATATGTTCCGGATCCTAGTCACATCATCGACTATGGTGAGATCGATGTCGACGAGGATATTACCTTCGAGGAGTGCCCCCTGAAAATTTTGGAGCACTGTGAGAAGCGACAGAGACATAAGAACATCCCCTTGGTCAAGGTGCAGTGGTCGAGACATGGTGTCGAGGAGGCAACTTGGGAAACCGAGGATAGCATGCGTGCTAGGTACCCGAGTTGTTTGTTTCTTAAGTTTCGGGACGAAACTTATTTTTAGAGGGGAAGAATGTAATATCCGTATTTTCTTTTTTCGATATTTTCATTTTTGTGTATTTCCCGTTTTTATTTTAGCAACCCTCGTGTAACCGTATCGGTTTTCCAGAGTAATTGTTTCGAGATATTGGTCGTCCGGTTCGGCAATTCTCGGTTCTTTCGTCGTTTGTTGATCTAATTCTCGTAATTGTTGCTCGGAACCACCGTACGGGGTTTCCATAAACCCATTGTATGTTATTATGCATATTTTGTAGTTCCGTTTGATGTTTCGGTCGTCTTTCGGTGTTGAGGACCGGTTTTATCCTGTGCCTAACGCGGCTAATATTATGATATAGCGCGCGCTAAGCATCCTTCAGTAGCGCACGCTACGATTGATTTGGTAGCGCTTCAGCGAACTGGCCCAAGATTTCGGCGCTTACTATCGACTCGGTCAGGTGCCCAGGTAGCGCACGCTATGGCCGATAGCGCGCGCTACCGAGACACTGTTAGCGTACGCTACTTTTGGCCGGCAGCGCACGCTAACGGGGTTAGGTGAGTACTGGGCAGTTCACTTTTGGACTCAGCTGATGTCCAGGTAGCGCATGCTATGGCCGATAGCGCGCGCTACCTAAAGGCTATTAGCACATGCTACGTTTCAGATAGCGTACGTTAGCGGTCCAGAACTCTGGGAATTGGACTGAGGTGTTAACTTTCTGGAGTGGAGTTTTGTCCAGTTAGCACATGCTAACTTTTGAGGATTAGCGCGCGCTAACGCCCCCTGGCTATATAAACCAGGGAGTTGACCCGGAACGGCTCACTTTTTCTTCTTTCCTTCTTCCACCGCGAGTTGGGGGATTTTGGGGCGATTTCTTCCTCCGATCATTTCAGGCGTCTTTTACGTTGAGTTTTTGTAGTAGTTTAACAACACCTACTTGTGTCTTCATTCTCAATCCAAGGTAAATCTATTATAACCCTACTTTTGGGTAATTTGGGGGTTTTTGAATTTTCGTCCGATTCGTTCCATTTTGTTGGTTGATTCATGATGAATATGATTAATCTTGTTGATATCACTAGTTTTCCTACGGATTCATGGTATATTTTTATGGTTTTGCGAAATCGAGAGGGTTTGGTTGTGGTCTGCCCTCGTTGTTATTTTTATACGAATATACATGAATCGTAGGCGGGTTTTCGGGAGTATTCCATTTCTGTAATCGTTTAGAAGTGGTTGTGATTATGTTCTTCGAATCGTTAGGTTCGGTTTCATCGGTTTCTAGCATTCGTCGGTGATTTTCCTTTCCGTTCGTTGCGTCGTCAATTATTCAAGGCAAGTATTTTTGGAAACTTTTATGCTTAACATGAAATGGTAATGTATATTATGTGTGCTTTGCTCACCTCGGGAGGGTCCGATGGGATCACGGAGGGAATCCAATGGTTTAGCCCTGGATTCACGAGTTTGTTTCGCTAACCAGCTCGGGAGGGTCCTTTGAGGCCTCGGTTGGGATTTGTGGCTTCGTCCCGGTCCTAGACGATGCCTGTACGTGATTTGTTTTATGAAGTGGCCAGCTAGGGAGGGTCCTTTGAGGCCTCGGGTGGAATTTGTAGCTTCGTCCCGGTCCTAGGCAAATTGTTTGACTGTTTGTTTCCGGAAAAGACATGTCTGGTTTTGGTTTTTGAAATGAATTTGGTACATTGTATTATGAAATGTGTAAGCGAATGGTTTTCCTTTATTACTTGTACTAGCATAATTTCTAACCCCTCTGGGGACCCGTTTTGGGGAAATTCTTGTTTTGAATTTCAGGTTACGATCAACTGGACGAGCAGGCTCTGGGACAGTACGAGGATACCGGCCAAGGTCGTTGACATGTGCATTTGAGTCCTTTTATTTCCGTTATTCCTTTCGATATGGTTGTTGTCTATTTTCTAAACTAATAGATTGTACTTGTGAGTACTTAGGCTTTTGTCTTCGAATGGTGATTGCTAATTGTTGGAGCATTTATGTTTGTCGGTTGATGTTTTATTCCGCCGGTTGTTTCTGGCGTGTTGTTATTGTGTGTATCCTCGCTAATCGAGATGGTTAGTCGAGTAGTGTTTTTTTGTTATAGACTGGTGGGTCCCACGTAGGGGTCCACGGCGCTGTAATGTACTTCGAATATCTCGGGGTGTTACATCCCAACCTCTTCCCATAACTTAGAAGTGCATGATATGTCATTAGAAGACCAATTAAGTTTCATAATATGGTGGAATCTATCCTATTCACTAGTAGAATAAACATCAAAGACTTCGGTACGTCTCACTTCGGTAATGTATATTAGCAAAGTAAAAAACAAACAATAACTCCACTTTTCAATTACTGAAGTAAAAAACCCACATAGACTTCAGTAAATGGTACCAAACAAAAAAGCACGAGCTAGTTAGAAATTTTAACTTACAAAGACTTCGCTAATTTGATAATTACTGAAGTAAAAAGAGTGAAATTTTATTTTTTACCAAAAAAAATTTATAATAGCGAAGTGTATGTCTTGAGACCGGGAATTAATATTTTTGAGGTTCAATTTTTTTCATTTGGCTCCAAAAAACACATAGCAAATACTCCATACGTCCCATACTTAACTGCTACTTTTCCATTTTGGTCCTCCCTCAAATTTTTCACTCCAATATACATGATAAAATTACTAAAATGAACAATTTTATCAAAAACATTACCAAAATAACAACAAGAAAGACTTGAATTGTTTTTGGTTAAAAAGATTTGGAGTTCAAGAAGGCATTGGCCGCCCAACCGAATAAAGATATTAATTGGTCAAAACCCTTGCAAAATCAGGTCGTTCCCATTTCTCTCTATCTCTCTCCTGCATCTCCTACCCGATCACCCTCCCCATTTTCCACCCCAACACCTCATCCACGTTCACAAACCCTACTAATTGCTCAATAATTTCCCCCCTTCCACCTCCGTATCCGCCACCATCACCGCCACTGCCGAAGCGAGAACAGTTTCCCGGCTCAAGTACTTTTCTGTCAAGTGGTGTAGGATAACCCCATGCGCATCCGCGGAGTGCTTCGAAATTACCCCCACTTTTTCCCATAGCCGGAAGTGCGTCCGAAATCTATACTTTGACACATCCGACTCTAGGAACAAGGGGAAAGACCGTTGTTTGGGATACCTTGCTCGAAAGGTGATGCTTTTCTAACCTCAAGTTTCTTGAGGACATCCAGTGAGATTTATTTATCCCGTAACTAACATGTTCCTGTTACAACAATGGTGTTACAGATGAAATTGGGTACTCAGTTTGGTGCATTTTTGGATCCAGTCGCTGATAAGGTAAAACTGTCAATTTCGGGACACTCAATATATTTGTTTCAGTATAATTGTTTAGAAGAAGTTATTGGTAATTTGGTATACTATAGTCTTGATATTGTACAGAAAATATATAAAATTTCGAGATAGGGTGTCATGAGAAGATATTATCATTTTATGGAAATATGGGTGAGAGTACAATACTCTAAATTTTATGAACTATATGAATGGACCTTCTTTTGAAGGTCGTTTGCTTGAGCCTTTTTTGGAATTAGCATTTTGAAGATGTTAAGTGATATGCTTGATTTGATCTAAAAATGGAGTTTATTTTATAATAAACCTTGAACTCTAACCTGTTTCAATGATGTCACAGGGTCACCCGTGGTTCAAAGGCATTGAATGGGATAAGTTGTACCAAAATGAAGCTGCATTCATTCCAGAAGTTAATGATGAACTGGATGCGCAAAACTTTGAAAAGTTTGAAGAGGTTTTCTCCATTGTCATTTCGACATCTTATCTACTAACTTTGCATTTGGTGTCATTTTCTTTATGTTCTTGTCTGTGCACATATGTTTGTGTGTTTTGCAGTCTGACAATCAAAATCCATCGACCATGAAAGCTGGTCCTTGGAGGAAGGTTGGTATTTGCTTCTGTTAACCTTTTTTTGTCCACCATGGAAATAGTTTACATCGGTTTTTCACTGTCATTGATGAAGACATATTTTGTCCTTGAGAGGTCACTTTGTTTATGACACTTCAGTAATTGGTCCATTTGTGTTTCTTATGGCAAAATTGCTTCACCTTACTGTTGGTCTTAACAAAAGCATATATACTTAATTGATTAACATGCATTAGCAACTTGGTTTTGTATTTATATTTAATCTTTCCACCAAAGTAATTAGTTCCATCCTTATTCATTTGTATCAGCATTCAGAATTTCTACTTGGTACAATGTGGTGTGCACAGATGATACTGTTCTGATGTGACCTTGGTTAGCTAGTGACCTGTAGGAAGTCGATTTATTCCTGGTTCAGTTATTTCCTTGTGCAACTTTTCTTTTTTCTTAGCCCACCGTAAGTTGCTAGACTAACAAGCAAATTTTCTATGTATATCTTTGACCAAAAAATTTATTACAAGTGCATGGGCTTAATGCTTTTGTTTGTTTTGGAACATGAGAGTGTGAATAACATTCTTCTTACCTTCGTACTTTTAATGTATTTCTCCTAGTTGGACCAAAGAATATTCTATTTCCCATTTTACAGCATGGAGATGATAACCCTTGCGGATAAAAGAATTGTTATAAAATGCTGTGCTGCTATGCTGATGAGTTGAAGGAAGGTTTCTACCCATGGATCGACCAGGTTAGTGAAGATTCTTTTATCTTTGCTTAGTGCTTCAGATGGAAAATCACAGTTTTAAGAAGTCCTGACACATTATGATTTGGTATAGGCCGCCCCAACTTTGGTTCCGTTGTTGAAGTTTTATTTCCATGAAGAAGTCAGAAAATCTGCCGTTTTCAGGTGATACAGACTTTCCTTAGAGTAATTTGTTTGTACAAAATGTTGAAGTTGCTAATACATGTTCTTTTTTATTCATTGTTTGTTTATAATAATGCCGGAGCTTTTGCAGTCTGCAAAATTGGCTGTAGAAAAAGGGATAGCTCAGGGACGAAATGAGGCATATTTAAGCACCTATGTGACTATATAGTTCCTGCTTTAGTGGAAGCTTTACATAAGGTGTGGGTTATAGTTACTGTCAGTATATTCTGCAATTATGACTACTTTTGTCGGTATCTGGTAGTGATAGATATATTCTCATGTCATGCAGGAACCGGAGACAGAGATATTTGTAAATATGTTGGATGCACTGAATGCATGTCTGAAGGTGGGATGCCTGTATCATCTGATGAAAAGCAATGATGTGCTGAAGAGAGATTTTGTTGTTTCGAAGTATATGATCTTTTTTAATCCTTTTTGTCCTATTTGTGGTGTTCATGATGAAATAGATAGAATCTTGTTACACACTCTGTCTTTGTTATGATATGTATCTGATTTTAAATGGGTTGGAACGCATGTTATTTTTTTTAAGATGGGATGATATGAAATTGTTGGTTCTTATATTATTGAGCTCTTGTGGTTGATGATTAGTTATAGTTGAATGTAGATTTTGGCAATGAATTTTAAATTAAAATGTGAAATATTAATATATATTACTGCAGAAAATACTAATATATATTATACAATAACTGAAGTAAAAAGTTCTTTATTTACTATGCCAATTATAAAATAACCGAAGTTAAGGGCATTCTTTTACTTCACTTACCCTCACATTTGGATCATAATTAGAAATAAAACCGAGATAGACTTCGGTTATTAGAATATTAGACTTTGCATAAAAAGCGAAGTCTAAAGTATACCTTTTACTACACGAACATAGACTTTGGTAATTATAACGTTTTTACTTCAGATATTATCCGAAGTCTTTGACGTTTATTCTTATAGTGATTCCAACACCCAACCTTAGAAGACCAATTAAGTTTCATAATATGGTGAAATCTATCCAATTCCAACACCCAACCTTAGTAATGAATCTAACCATCAAGCTAATAGCTTATGCATGTGCACGAGCAACATATTTCTTGAATTGTTCCTCAAACTTTTTACACCTCAACGGTGTATATCTCCCGCATTTAACAATTGAAATCGAAAAAATATCTCATGAGGCCCCTACCAACACTTAAAAATAAATCGTTCATCTTTCAACCTCCAATCAAATACAACTTGTTTCAAATTTGAATAAAAATCACGAAATGAAGACGTCGCATCGATTCTTCTAGAAATAGCTTTCATTACTGTTCTAACTCCTCTGTGAAGATAGAATGCCACCTGACTTAGAATAAACTGGACACCACATATGTCCAATACAGTATAGCCTCGTAAGCCATGCATTTGCACCATAGTTATATTATTGTAACATCCTACGGAATAACCAATAAAAAAATCACACATTTGCATATACTCATTTTAGAATGTAATATAAACAACTCATAATCACTTCAAAAACTAATATAAACAACTAGAATTGCGGATAACCACTTCTTAATATAATATAAACAACACACGTTAGTATATAACCATTGAATTTTGGCCCTAAAGTATAAAATAAATAGCTTTAAAATAGATATTACTACAAGCGATATGTTTTTCCAAAGTGAGTTGCGTAGCGGAAGCTTGTTGTAAGTGAGCTGCTGTAAATACAGCAACTAGGTGTTCTCCGCGTACAGGGTTTTGCAATGTATACTTGTAAATCACAGTTATGAAAACAATAAAGATAAAAGGTAAATAGCACACAATTTAAAGGGGTTCGAGGTAAATCCCTCTACGTCAACTGGTCCTCCACACATGAGTAAATAGTTTATTATAATCACTACGTATACAACTACATGACTATAACTAAACCTGTATTTGTATCGTTCACACAGATTGATATAGGGACCGTATCTTTTTGACGTTCATACAGATTGGCTTGAGCTCTTTCTTGACTCGCTTCTTCACACACAGTTTGAAACTTCGTTTGCAATGCTATTCTTCCCACACAGTTCGGAATATGCAAGGATCTTCAGTCCACACAGGGCTGATAGTTAACTCAACGGAAAAGGTAGAATTCTTCTGAACAGCAACTTGTTCTTTGATATACGTTAGCTGTAGGTCGTGTTGTTCTCGTTGAGGACTTAGTATAGTTCTTCGTTGTAGATACGCTGTATGCGAAATATACTTGCTCTTGATATAGCTTAGATTTTCAGAATGATCTGTCAGAGCTTTCGCGAGTATGAATATGTCAAGTGTTGAGTATGTTTAAGTCCTCAGCTTGGGGCTATTTATAACCTTTGAAAAATGCATCCATTATAAATATAGACGTTGCAGGTAGGTGAGATGTTGACGTCTCTGAATGGCGGCTTGTTGAATATTTGAATTAAAGCAGATCGCATTTAATGCTTCAGCCATGCTTTCTGTCTTCACATAAAATGCTCTTCAGAGCGTTCAGAATAGTCTCTCTCCTTCCGCATTAAATGCTGTCCTATCAGCAATAAATGTTGCTTTAACTGTGAATACTTTATGATTAAACGAAGTGTATTTCATAACGGTTTAAAGCATTCTTTAATCAGGCCTGTCGGGTGTGTTTTACTTTTCTTAAGTAAATATCTTACAGCCTGATTGCTGTATCCGACGCATTATCTTTTGCAGTAGTTGTAGGCTCTGTAGTAAATCTTCAATACTATATGGAAGGGCTGTATGGAGATTCCAGGCATCTTCCATACTTAGCGGCATTTTGACTCTTTCGACATCTTAGCTGAATGATGGCGTTGTATGACGAGTTCTAACAGCTTCCATGAGAAATGTTTTTTCCAACAATTTACGATCTTCTTTGAGACTACTTGCTGTATGTTGGCAATTACCAAAACAAGATTGTTTATCCAAACATTGAATTACATATAATCACATCAGAAGGCAATGTAAAAAAAGAAACATGTGTATATAATCAAATATGCTACCTTTCCCAATAGAACCTGAATTCAGCAAAATTTTATCCAGCAATTCTGACTTCTCACCCTCGATCATAGATCCTAACAAATAAATGCTTATCCGCGCCACATAAAATTAGAAAAGAATAAAAAATTATACAGCATACAATCAATGAAAAGAAACATATAATCACCACATAAAAACATATAATCACTCATAAGGATAAAACTTTTAGCATCACACAACAAACATACACCGGAGAGTAACATGTAATTACTGCAGCAGAATATATAATAAACATTAAGGGATAATATATTTGTCATACAAGATACACTCACTGGAGAGTAATGTATAATCATCGTAGCAAAACATATAACCACTTATTACAAACATTTAGTGATAAAATATTCATCATCATACATCATGCAATCACTAGAAAATAATATATAATCATCTCAGCAAAACGTATAATCACTCATTTTAAATATTTAAGGATAAAATATTCATCATCACACGGTAAAAGACTTGAGAGTAACAAATAATCACTAAAATATAACATATAATCATTCATAATAAACATTAAATGATACCTTCACAATCCCCTCATAACCTTGTGATTTGGAGGAAGGAAGAATCACCGACTTCATCAAATTGATCAACTTAATCTATATTCAAATCAAATCTCAATCGGGATGTGATTCAAAATCAGGATTTAAAGCCACAGCAACAATATCTTTAATGGTGGATGGAACTATATCCAACCGATTACTCGGGTGTCCCATAGCAGTTGCAATTGATTGTGATGCAAAAATCAATTTAGAACTCTAGTGCTCCATCGTCGATGTGAAAAGACAACTCTGCAAGTCGAACAAAAAACGTTGAAAAAATGTCAAATGTCAAATGAAAAATGCAAAACGACAACAGGAACTGGTTGCGAATCGAAATCTAATGCGAAGTGAAATTCCCAGGAACTGAAATCTGCAATTGATTTCCGCAAAGAAAATCGGCCGATGAGCTTCGGCAAATGAAAATCATATCCATATCTGTTGCGATTAATTTATACTACGTATTCTATAAGAAAGAAATTCACATTGTATGAATCCCGCTATTCGGGCAATTTTCCATAATAGGTGTCCGGTGAAATTACAATTTACGCCCACTAACTTTGCCACATTTGCAATATATATACACAAAAATTAGAGGGTGATAATATACAGAAACTAGCTTTGTGCTAAAGCAATTTATGAATACATACCTCAATTTATACGGTCAATTATGTAGTCAGTCGTATTTATCTTACGTTGCTGCTTATATGTCGATTTTTTGACAAATTACGCTCTCTCACCACTCAGATTTCATCATTTGTACTGAAAAATAGAAAAATATGCCACCTTTCGGTCCAACTGAGCAAAAAAAATGTCACATGATTACTTAAAATATAAAGAAAATATTAAAAAAACCCGAAAAATTTTTAAAAAACAAAAATAAAGAAAATATTAAAAATTATTTAAAGATGCGGAAATATTATTGTATTTTAAGATTTCACTTAAAAAATCATAAAATTAAATAAATTAAAAAAATAAAAAAAATATATTAAAAATCCGAAAGTTATTTAGAAAAATAAAAATAAATAAATATTAAAAAAATCCAAAAATATATTTAAAATCTGAAAAGGTTATTGAATTTTAAGATTTCTTTCAAATATCAGAAAATTAAATAAATTATTTTATTTTGTTAAAAATCAACTTGCATAAAAAATGAATAAGTTTATATTCGTCATTTCAAATCTTTTTTAAAATTCAAAATCTAAAGTTTTTTTTGATAGTGTTATAGATACATTCACATGTCTTGAATAACTTTTTTCTAATATTTTAAGTGAAATTTCAGATTTTAAATAATTTCTAGAATTTCAAATACTTCTTTACTTTTTTATTTTTAATTAAATTTCGTGAAAAATAATAAAATTTCATCGTTCGGTTCAGATGACGAAACCCCAATGATAAGAGGACCTAATCACCTTCCGGTCCAACTTTGGCAAAATATGACACATAAGCTCTCCATAAAATGAATACGATTGATTATAGGTACGACACATAAGCCCCCACACAAAATAAAGAGGTATGCTAGACCCACAAAGAAACTCCCACAAAAATATCCACAAGCATTTTATTGGTGTACTGTGTAACAATTTCTCTCTCCTCTCTCTTTCTGAACCAATCAATCTCTGCCATATCAGTTTGTGGATTTTTTTGTGGAACTTTCTTTGTGGCCCTAGCATTTCTCCAAAATAAATACGATTGATTATAGGTACATCTGATTATGCATTAGTACAAAATTGCCTCCACAAAACAAATACGATTGATTATAGGTATAGCTGATAATGCTTTAGTACAAAATTAATATTTTGCGTGGAGCAAAGTTAGTAAACATAAATTGCAACTTTACCAGAAAAATCCGATTCAAAAGAGAGGATTTAGTATCATTTGTTTAGGGATAGATTTTGAATCGTACAAGATGGCAAACTTCCTGCCATGTCATATTATACCCCATGTCATATTATGCCCTGCCACATCATAGGGGGGTAAAATTTGCTCCATTTCGCACTCACATTTTACAAAAAAACATTTGAGTAGAAAAAATAAGAAAAAAATAGGAGGGGAGAGATCTTGAGGAGAACATGAGACATTATGTTCTATCATTTAATGTAATGGCATTCTTGATAGATTTTTACTTTCGTATCCTAAATCGAGATTGGATTCATTTATCCCATCATAAATTTAGTGTGGTGTGAGTGCTGGTTTATTTGATTATTTCTAAAAATACAGAGTTTGGGTTCACTTATCCTATTATTTGATTATTTCTAAAAATATAGAATTTGGTTTCACTTATCCAAAATTCAGTGACGTAATGTGTGAGTGCTGGTTTACAAGTTAGGCATAAGATGGCTAATCAGCATTATTTGCACCTAATATATGATGTGATTGTTGGAACAAGTACAAAACTCGTCTCTCTGTTTTGTTTAGAGAGTCCGAATTTCTGCTTCAATTGGTGCTTGATTCTTGCTGTTTCATCTCTAAAAGATCAACAATATGATCTGTCACATGTGTTGCGACGTTATTTTTTAAGAGTAGAAAAACCTAAAATGGAATGGAGGAGCGTCTTTACTTTCTTTTTTCCAATTTCCAAGATGACAAACGAAACAAAGAAACAGTTGAATGAGCATCTACCACATGTATTAAAACTCATGACCCAAATTTTCCGGGTCCATCAAGACAAGCAACAAAAATGTGTACAACCATTTACATCACAGTCCACCATCTAACAAGATTTTCCGGTTCAACCCACAAACTTAAATCGGCCCAGTCCCCGTTATGTTAAGTTTACCATGAAAAACCAACATTGGATTTGGAGCCAGCCTTGTGCTGCAGCCCCTCCATTCTCACTGCTAGCTTTGCTGTTTGTTCAACAACACTTTTACTCACCGTACACAAATTTTTGGTTCCACCCTTGGGGGCGGATGATATAAATATTGATCGACAATCAGCTGATCAGCCCTGACCCCAACAGTTGAAGTACATGACTTGACGAAGAGAATCATCCTCCTGCTTCCTCTGCTCAGCACCGCCAAGGAACCACCCAAGCTCCGAGTTCAGCACGCCAGAGAACGGCCGGATATCCACAGCATCAGGGCTGCGCCCGCCACAGCCGCTGGAGAAGAAGGGGTTCATGCCGTGGCCGTTGGCTACGGCCACACTTGTCGCCATCCAAACTCTGTTCATGCAACTCATGTTCTCTCCAAGTGTATTGTTGGTTTTGTTTTTCTTAATTCTTTCTGCCGCACCACAAAATGAAACGTGCGAGACTAGGATGAGGTGAACAGATATATATAGAGGCATTGGAGGCTGAAAGAATTCGATGAACAGGAACAGAGGCAGGTGGCGAGCATACCATGTACATTTGTCATCCCATGCGGCCAATGGGCAGCCAACAGGTTACTCATTCTTGTTTTCTTCCAATGCCACGAATAGGACAAAGCGGCGGGCACGAGGGGATGAGCATGGCTTCCTAGCGGTGCTGTTCGCCGAGGCTCCACGAGGAGCATGAACGCAACACTTGGTTACTGTATATTTGACACGTGTCTCTATCTCCATTTAATATTCAGTTTTTGTTAATCGGATCTTTTTGTTGGAAGAAAAAATGGTAGGACTCCGTCCCAAGAGGAAATGGCATCAACCAATTCAAAAGATAGATACATGGATAAATTAATAGAGTTGAGTGCGGAACAAATATTAATTTTAAAAGAATATTAATTAATCGATAAATAAATAATTTATTAATTTAAAGAAATTTTTAATATTCAATCAATTTAAAATTAATTATAATAAAATTCTTACATAGACAAATTAATGAGTATTCAATGTTATGAACTTAAATCTAGTTAATATTTAATGTTAGAAACTTGAATCTAAATATTCAATGTTTTAAAACTAGATTCGTATGTATGTTGACTGTTTTAAAACTAGATTTATACTTACAATATGTTCAATGTTAAATACTTATAAAAGAATTACTATATATATAACAAAAGATTTGTAAAAACATATACAATGACTTCTCACTTAAAAGGTGTTGAAAAAAGAACCAATGACAAATCAAATACACAAGTCACTATGTACGAGAGATCATCCCACCCTTACCCAAAAAGACTTGCAACAGTGGCTCGATCAGAATTTTCATTTGAAAGTTAGTCAAGGTACTAAGTTGTCTTAGACATCTTTGTAATTTTCTGAGACTATTAATTTATGATGTTGATGGAAATATTGATTTATAAATGGGTCTAAAAAAAGTTATATATTATCTTATCAATTTATCGAAATTATTAATTTACGCTTGCGGCTCAAATCGAGACCGAAAAAAATATTAATTTTATAGAGGTTATTAATTTATCAAGTATTAATTAATGAAATTACACTATAATTTTAAAATATTAATTGGGATAAATTATTTCATTACTCAATCGTTCGATAATGTTTTAAGTTCGTTGCATAGTGGGTTGTGCATTTGAGCAATGATAAATAGACCTACAAAACCAACATACAAATAGGCTTACACCACAAGAATGTGACAAGTGTCACTTCTTAACCAATCAATAGTAGGTAATTGACACTTGTCACGTTTTGTACGGTGTAAGTCTATTCATAGGTTGATTTTGTAGGTCTATGAATCATTTTTGCTATTATATATCAAGAGTTGGTAAATATTTAGGCCAAAAAGTTTTGCACGTGTGCAGTTAAAAGTTTCTAACAGCATCCTGCTTATGATACTAATAGATATAAGTATTGGACGTATTTGAAATTAATATATATATATATATATTGCAATGACTCAAAAAAAGTGACGCCAAATATATTGATTTATTATTCTAAAATATTTTTTCCTACAATGACTTCAATCTATATGAAGTCAAAAAATTAAATAAAAAATTGAACATGACTACAAACATGTGAAACCAAAGAATTACTTTTTTGCCAATATACATAATTTTATTTCACAAATATAGTGTAATGAAATTTCAAAAATATTATTTCTTTAGATTTATAAATGTGACGCTAAAAGAGAAAATATCTTTTAGCTTTAAATACCTGAAATTGAATGTAACACTTTATTTTCTAAAAAAGTTACATATAGAAAAATCATTGCTTGAACTAAGCCAATGCAATAGGGTATAATGTAAACTGAATTATGTTATATATTCTTATATTTAAGTTTTAAGATCATTTGAGAACTAAACATTCTTTACATATCAAGGGATCAATCCCCACCTTCCATTCATTTTGATTTAAAGGCTGAGATTAAACTAATCTTTTACACTATAAGGGTATTTTTGGACTATATAAATATTACTTTTTCCTCCCATCTCACTTAATGCGTCAGTTTTTTCACACACACAAAGTGTGTGTTTATCTTCTCTATCATCTAACCGCTCCTCTCATCGAATCGTCTCCTTCAATTGATCAACAAACCCTAATTTTTGCTCCATAATTCATCAATTGATCTCCTTATTCATCCCGTACAATCATCTAACCCTAATTTTTTATGTAAGCTGAATTCTGAGCTTGAATTATAAGCTATCTGATTCAATAAGCTGATTTATAAACTAACTTATTCAATTTTTTCATCTGATATGTAGGTTTTATGGATTCGGTTGAAAGTTCTGTTTCTACTACCTCTCAGGAGATCGCTGTTAATGATTCATCTTCTACATCTGAAGAGATCGTTGTTAGTGATGATGTTTCAGCTAAGTATGCTGATGAGATTGTTGCTTATGAACACGTTGATGAATCCGAAGCTATTAAGAGTACGCTTTTTGATTATTTTAATTTTTACTATAATTCGTTTGTTAGTGTGAATAAGCTATGTTGTCAATCTGTTATAAGCTCTGAATAAACTCTTTAGTTAGTTTTTGATTGAGTCAATGAGTTTTTAAGCTCTGAATAAGTTGTTTTAAGCTTTGAATAAGCTATTTTAGTTCCTGCCGATAACAATTAGTTTGGATATCATATATGATATATCATATATGATATGATAAGAACATGTGTGTTTGTGATTTATCATATATGATATATCATGTGTTTGTGATTTCATTTTATTTTTTGTTTATTTTTTTGCAGATTTGAATCCTTTGAAAACTCCTGAGTCATTTCCTACTCACTCTAATTTTGGTACTCCTGGTGGAACTGTTTATTATATTCCTAAAGTTCCTGCGGATGTTTTATTAGTTAAGGGAAAAGTTTATAAGTCGATTGATGAGTGCATTGCTGCCTATATGAAATATGCTGCTAAAGCTGGTTTTGTGGTTAGGAAGTCATGCCAGAAAAGGTTAGGGAATGGTACTGTGAAACAAAAGTATTTAGTGTGTAATAGGGAAGGTTGTCCTAAGGGAATTCATGTGGACACGTTAGACTTAGAGAATAGTGATAAGCAGATTAGGAGTTCGAATATGCATATCACAGGCTGCAAAGCGTGTGTTATTTTTGATTTGATTCCTGGTACTAGTATGTACAGGGTGAATGTTTTTGATATTATTCATAATCATGAGCTTGAACGTGAAGAGTACAAGCATTTGTCAAAGACTGAGAGGCAGTTAACCTATGCTGAGCAATTGTTTATCGTTAAAGCTGCTAGCGTAAATATAGGTGCAACGAAAGCTCATCACATCATAACCGGTTTGAAGGGTTCTTACTTACTTGTTCATGGAACAACGGTTGATTTCAAGAACTTTTTTAGGGGCGTGAATTGTTATATAGGTGATAGTGATGCCCATATGCCTATATCTAAGATGGAAAATAGGAAGAAGCATGTGCCAGATTTTTCATTTGATTATTTGGTCGAAAATGCTGAGCTTTCGGCTATTTTTTGGGCTGATGAAGTTTCTAAGTACAACTACAGAGAGTTTTGTACTAAATCTTAACCACATATATTATAATTGTAGTACATTATATTTTTATATATATTCTGAAAGTAAAAAAAATTCTGAAAAATTCTGAAAAAAATAAAAAAAAAATCTGGAAAATTCGGAAAAAAATTTAAAAATCAAAAAAATTGACCTTTTATTTTTAAGAAAAAATATCTGGAATAAATATTAAAAACAAATCTTTTATTTAAAATTCAAAAATAAAAAGTAAAAATAAAAAAATTCTCAAAATTGGATAATTTAAAAATCGACAAAAATATCATTATTTTTAAGAAAAAGATATGGAATAATATTAAAAATCAGAATTTTTATTTAAAATTCGAAAATAAAAAGTAAAAATAAAAAATTCTGAAAAATTTAAAAATCGACAAAAAATCGGAACTTTTATTTTTTTAAAAAATATATAGAATAATATTAGAAATCAGAATTTTTATTTAAAATTTGAAAATAGAAAGTAAAAATAAAAATCAAAATTTGGAAAATTTAAAAAATCAAAAAATCGAACTTTTATTTTTAAAAAATTATCGGAATAATAATATTAAAAATCAGATCTTTTATTTAAAATTCAAAAATAAAAGTAAAAGTTCTTATTTTTAATATTATTATTTTCAGACTTTTCAAAATTAAATTTTAAAATATCCACAGATTTATTATTTATTATTATAGAATTTTAAAAAAAGGATTTGATCATTAAAATAATTGTTCAAAATAATTTTTCTTAAAAATAAAATTTCGCTTTTTTTTTTCAGATTTTTTAAATTTTATGAATTTTCCAAATTTTCAAGAATTTTTTTATTTTTTCAGATTTTTTAGATTTTTCGGAAATTTTCAGAATTTTTTTTATTTTTTATATTTTTAAAAATTCCGTAGTGGAATATAGACAAATTCATAAATAAAAAATTACCGAATTGGAAAAAATAAAAAATTTATGTAGGTGTGAAATTTATTTTTTAATATAAAAAATAAAAGGTTAAATACGTAATTTCAATTCTAAAAGTACGACTCTAACAAAATACTTGTACTATATTACAATATACATATGGCTAAGATTTAGTACTACTGATTTCATTATAGTTACAATTAATCTAACGGTGAGAATTAAGTACATTTTAACTTGATGTATATTCACCAAGTACATTCTTGGTGGACCGCAGAACTACCCTGTTTTGCGTACATCTAAAGGAACGAAATTTTCACAATATCAAATACGTTATATGTAATCAGAATGTGTGTTTAGAGATGACAATTTAAGCTCGGCTCACACTATTCCATCCTGATCTTGATGTATGGATCGTTCCGCTCCGCGACTCACAATGGAGTGGCACGGGCCTGGACATTACTTTTATCCCACGCGTACTAACCTGCCCCATCCCGCCAAGTTTTTTATTTTTTTTATATATATATTGTTTGAGGAGAAAAGTAAAGACAACAATCAATTGTATTGATAACAATGAATAGAGGGGCCTTTATATAGGCATTACAAAGAGAGTCTTTCCATACATAGGATTCCTAGTTAAGGTAAGACATCTAACAGTATCCAACTACTTATGGAAGAGTCTAGAACCTACCATAACTCTTATCCCCCTACAACTAGTATTAGGTAAGACACCAATACGGGAAGGATTTCCCGGAACACTCCCCCTGTGTCGAACACTAATACTAACATGGTGCACAATGTGTTGCCTCGGTAAAAAACCTTTCCAAGTCAAATAAAACCCCGTGGGAAAAACAAAGACTTTGGTGAGGAAAAAGAGCGCAACGCACCAACTACAAATGTCGGAATCATGTGAAGTATACTCTCCCTGAGGTATACATGACAACTCATTCCATCGAGCCTTCTTTAGTTGAGCTCGGATAATCGATACATTCCGATGCTTCTCACATGTTTCTCAAATGTAGATTTTGGCAGAGACTTAGTGAACAAGTCTGCGATATTCTCATCGGAACTCACTTGTTTCACTTCGATATTCAGCAATTTCTGCTGCTGCTGATTATAGAAGAACTTCGGCGCAATATGCTTGGTATTGTCACCCTTTATGAAACCTAACTTCATCTGCTCAATGCATGCCGCATTGTCCTCAAAGATGCAAGTAGGAGTTGCTGTAGTGGGATCTAATCCACACGTTCCTCGTATATGGTCTATGACTGACCGGAGCCAAATGCACTCCCTTACGGATTCGTGCAATGCAATTATCTCTGCATGGTTCGAGGAAGTAGCAACTAGGGTCTGCTTGGTAGATCGCCAAGATATCGCCGTATTCCCAATGGTGAACACATAACCGCTTGGGACCGTCCTTTGTCTTTGGGCCGAGAGATAACCGCATCAAGAAATCCAACTAACGTGTCGTTAGGATTCTCTCGCATAAGGGGTAAGCTTGCTCGCATTAGCACTTCGTAGTCAAGCTACCATGCTTAGCCGCAATATCGGAGGAAGATCGACGGTCGGTATGCATCGTCTTCACCTCAACAATTCCTTTCGAATATCACTCTCTTTTGCGTAGGGAAAGAACAATCCAAGGTCACTGGAGCCTTTCAAGTATCGAAAGATGTGTTTTACTCCATTCCAATGCCTTATCGTGGGAGCGGAGCTAAATCTCGCTAACAGATTCACAGGGAATGCGATGTCTGGACGAGTACATTGAGCCAGATACAACAACGCACCGATTGCGCTAAGGTACGGTGTTTCTGCTCCAAGGACCTCTTCATCCTCCTCTTTAGGACGAAACGGATCCTTGTTCATTTCCAGACTTTGACCAATCATGGGGGTAGCAAGAGGATGTGCCTTGTCCATGCTAAATCGCCTGAGCATTTTATGGACATAGGCAGACTGATGAATGAGTATACCATCATCTCGATGTTCTAGCTCTAGGCCCAAGCAGAATCGAGTCCTCCCCAGATCTTTCATCTCGAATTCGGATTTAAGGTAGCGGGCCGTTTCATTGACCTCATCTATGGTACCGATGACATTCATGTCATCTACATAGACGGCTACAATCACGAATCATGCATCTGTTCTTTTCAAGAATATGCATGGACAGATGTCACTGTTCTTGTATCCCTTCCCAACCAAGTATTCACTTAGGCGGTTGTACCACATCCTTCCGGATTGTTTCAACCCATACAGTGAACGACGCAATTTCACAGCGTACGCGCTCCGTGGTTTAGAGCTACTTGATTTGGGCCATGAAATCCCTTCGGGGACTTTCATATAGATATCCGTATCTAGATCCCCATAAAGATACTGTAACCACATCCATAAGCCGCATGTTCGCTTTTCTGACACTACCAAACCGACTAAGTAGCGGAAAGTGATGATGTCCATAACGGAGAATACGTCTCCTCGTAGTCAATGCCAGTGGCGCCGCGAGAAGCCTTGGGCAACTAGTCTCGCTTTGTAACGCATGACCTCATCCTTATCATTGCGTTTACGAACAAAGACCCATTTATGTCCAATCGGTTTAACGCCCACGGGTATTGGCTCGATACGGCCAAATACCTCACGTTTAGCCATTGAGTCTAGTTCACCGCATTGCATCTTTCCATTTCGCCAATCGGCTCGTTGTTGACACTCAAAGAACCGAGCGCTCGGCCGTCGTCTTCAATAATTTCTTGAGCGACGGAGTAGGCAAAAGCATCGTCGACTAGCGTGGACGACTGGCCCAATAAGACGTATTCACTCGCATACATTGCATCGAGATTTCTTTATTTTCCGACATCAACAAAGTTTCCGACGCGTCCGTCGATTGTTCCATTGTTGATTCGAGGACATATCCGTAGTCGAGATAATCTCGTGTGACGGAGTCACCGTGTCGATGATGAGAGGATTTTGTGCCTCCGTTCCTCTTCTCTTTCGAGGTTCGGTATCCTTTCTACCCACCGGCCTCCCCTCTTCGAAAGGTGGATAAGAGCGGCGGCCGGCCCCACCACTAAGGTTGACGCCGGTGGCATCATTCCTTTGGGCGGCCAACCTTGCCCTATAATCGGGACTTCCAACCTTGCAGGAACATTCGCAGGGAATGGTAGATCTTGTCACTTTCGCAGACGCAAAGCCGGGCATCGAATCCGCAACTTTCAAGACCGAGAATACGTTGCACTTCTAGCTCGGATTGAGCCATGCGGGGATCTTGATGAGGCAAGGAGGGAGCACACCGGACAATTTCTGGCGTTCAATTGGAATCGTTCGATTCCTCTCTCCCCTAACGACGGAAGTTTGTCTCATCAAAGTGACAATCTGCAAATCTTGCGGTGGAATGATCTCCTGTCAAAGGTTCCAAATAGCGGATAATTTTAGGCGATTCATAGCCAACATATATACCTAATCGTCTTTGCGGACCCATTTTAGTACGCTGTGGAGACGTAATTGGCACATATACCGCACAACCAAAAATGCGTAAGTGTGAAATATCGGGCTCATATCCAGCTACCAACCGGTACGCACTAAACGGTTGATTGGCGGTGGGTGGCGAATAAGTATAGCCGCATGCAAAATTGCATAACCCCATGCGTAAATCGGCAAGTTGGTGCGCAATACCAATGCTCGGGCGATAAGTCAGAACCGCTTAATCATAGCCTCGGCAAGGCCATTCGCGAATGAACGTGGGGACGGATGTTCAACATCAATCCCAATCGACATGCAATAGTCGTCAAAGACTTTGACGTAAACTCTCCAAAGATTGTCCAATCTTAATGACGAGATTGGGAAGTCGGGGTGGTTAGCCCGTAACTTGATGATTTGTGCTAGGAGTTTAGCAAATGCAGCGTTTCTTGTGGATAGCAGAGCGACGTGTGACCATCGCGTCGATGCATCAACCAGAACCATAAAATATCTAAATGGTCCGCACTCTGGTTGAATAGGTCCACATATGTCCCCTTGAATTCTTTGTAAGAAGCGAATATTTTGTGTTGAGTCTTTAGCAAAGGACGGAGAGGGTATCAACTTTGCTAGTGAATAGGCTTTACAAAACGATTTATGGGCATTAGAAATTTCCACGGAAGCCTCGGGATTTACGAGAGATGCACCGTCAACCTTATTAGGGCGTGCGATCTTTAGTCCCGGTGATACGGTATCAAGCTCACTCACATCAATGCCGATATCGAGTGGTGCTTCCAATCATTTTCTGGAGTTGAAAAACGGATGACCATGTGAGTTTTTCAAAATGCGAATCATCATGTCGCGTCCAGGGTGACCGAGTCGGTCATGCCATAGTTGGTATGCTTCGGAATCACACATTTCGTGACTCACAGCATAGGATTCAATAACCCTTATTGTAGTCTGGTATAAACCACTACTTAGACTCATAAGTTTCTCGAGAACGCGGCGTCTTCCGCATTCCGCGCAGTAACACACAAAAATTCTGTTCCATTCTCACAATGTGTATCAAGGTGATAACCGTTGGCACGGATGTCCCTAAAACTTAGCAAGGTTCGGTTTGCTCTTGGGGCATAGAGAGCATTTGTGACATTAATATGCGTACCGTTAGGTAGCAAGAAATGAGCAGTCCTCCCTTGAATTACTTGGGAGGAACCAATCATTGTTGTCACCGAGGATATGTATGGCACAATATCCTTGAATAATTGCCTATTAGAAGAATAGTGTGGGTTGTTCCACTATCGAAGGCACTCAATTTCGCCACGAGACATCTACAATAAGACATGAAACTCAATTAGTCTTATGTTTAGAGACATAGCGAAAACTCATTTACATCGAGTTTGGGGAAATTCGACCAATTTGGTTAGGATCAAAGTTAGCACAATCGCTGGAAATAATTTCCGCGCAGCTTGACCTTTGTTCACTAAAACAGCAATAACTTCTTCGTTAAGAAGGCTATGGACGAACGGTCAGTTGTTCTGGAAACTAGACTTCCGTATCTTTCTATCCATAGGTCGTGCACTTTCTGGATCATTAAACTCAGATCTCAGTGCTCGTTTTAATTTGCTATTTTGGTATTTCCCTATTGTTGAGTGAAAGAGCAAGGTTTAAGCCTTTTTCAAAGGCATTATTTTTGATACAATACTATGGAAATATGGCCATAGGAGCGTTTAGGTACTTTAAAACGCGTCTTGGTTTACAATTTATATCTCTACTAATGATCCTTTCGGTAACTCCAACTTGGTAGACTTGCAGAGAAAGTAGGAATGTCAGACTAAAATTTTGTTTAAAAACCACTGATTCCGTTTGAACTCTCAAAGCATAAACAAATACCAAGTAGGATGCGCTAGTCTTGATCAAAAGTTTTGATGAAATCCTACCAATGTATCAAATTTTTAACCAAGCAATTCGTTGCTAGCAATTATTTTGTGATAAACCAAACATGCTTTCGGAGGGAAAAATAAAATTCATCTTTGCACAATCACAGCAATTAAAAGAATTTTATTCATCATAGCCAACTTTATTACATTCATGAAAATCCAAAGTAGTTCTCGGAAACTAGAAACAAGACAAAACATAACCAAAGCGTAAAACTAGTCAAAGTCGGCAACATCCATATGTTGGTCTTTGTCCGCAATGGTGAGAGGAGGGATCTCAGTCCGGATCTCAATATGGTTCACCTCCGTATTCTCATTATATACTTCCATGTAATTCGACTCTTGAGCCAAATATTGTTTATAGTGCTTGTAGTAAGCTTGGATGTTCTTTGGCGCTTTGCAATTGCGGTAAGTATGCTTCTTCGATCCGCAAGTATAGCAATTCCGGCCTTCCTTTGGAGTGGTTCCATTCCCGGCGGCAGGAGGCGGCCCACGTGGTTGGGTTCCACTAGGTCCCGTGGCCGAGCCACCTTGCCTCTTCCACACGTTGGAACGACGACCTCGTCTTTTCCCTTGCTTGCTCGAGTCATGCATCCGTGGTGCTTGCAAACTGAGTAGCGTTGCCTTTTCTATTTTGTCGTGGTGCTTTCTGTGGGTAGCCTTATTTACTCCTAATCGGCTTCGTACCGGTGGCGCGCATTGCTATTGAGAATAATCTCATGGTGCCTTTCTTTTTTCGCGAGGTGGGAGATAAGGTCACTAAAGTTCTTAATTCTCCCTTCATCATAGGCAACACTGATGAGCAATTACACTTGCTCCCTAGTGAATCTTGTTAAGAGTCTTCTCGATCAAATCTTGATCGACTTCTTGACACCACAAAAACCAAGATCAGCGAAGATCGAGGACGGCTTGATTATAGGCTTCCACATTCGCATAATCCAAAATCGGATTTGCTCCCATTGAAGTTGCAATGGGAAGCGCCGATCATGCACATTATTAAATCGTTGTTCGAGTGTGTCCCATAGTTCTTTAGGGGTTTGTAAGTTCATATAACACTTTTTCAACAACGGATGTATATGTCTACGCAAGTACATCAGTGCATTAGCCTTGGTTTCCTCGCTCGGTTCTTGAGCGGTATGCTCGTTAGAGGGAAAGATGGTGGTAGTAAATCTCTTACCGACGAACGCCAAGCGAACGTCTGAGACCCACCTATGGTACTCCTTACCAGCATGGTCAAGGATGTCGAACTCCGGATGAACATTGGAGCTTTGTGCCATCTACAAGATATAAACAAGAGGAAGTTAGTCTTGTTGGATTTTCAGTGACAATGTAAACGGTCACAATCGATGCTTTTAAAAGCGTGTAACATAACCGTTACTCGATTTACTTCCCTTAATTGTTGTTTAGTAAAGTCGACAAACGGCGATATCGATCGCACCCGGATACGTGGTGTATGCAACAACCACAAGTATCGACTTTTCAACAATTCCGTGACTCCCAGACCGTCACACGCTTTTCTTCGACACGCAGAGATACCGACTTCTCGCGGTCTCATCCACCGCAAAGTAGCGTGGGAGATAAAGAACCCAAAACCCGTGTCCCCAAAAGAAAAATTCCCAAAAAGGAGAGAATTGAAAAGGGACAAGTCAGATAGTTACCTCGATTATAAAATTAGGCACGTGCTGAATCTGTCTTGTGCTTCGATCTACCGGTTGGTACTCGATGCGACGACGTGAAACCGGAGGCGCAATTTTGACGGCTTCCGAAGATAAGTTGATGTTCGGGTTTTGGTCCGAGAGTCGGGCCCAGTCGGACTAAGTGGAGGTGGCGGTGGTCCGCGGCGCGGGTCGCGGTGGTCGGCGGCGGTCCGCGGCGAGGCGGCGCGGCGGCGGCGCTGGCAAAGCGGTATCTTGGCTGGCGGCGGTGGCGGCGGTCGGCGGCAGGTGGCGGAGGTCCGCGACGGAGGCGGTCCGGCGGTGGTCCGGCTATGAGGTGCTGACGTCCGGCGGCGAGCAACTGACGGCGGGCTCGGCGGCGGCCGAGGTCCGGACGGAGCAGGCGCGAGTGTGGCGGCGGAGTAGCGAGGTCCGGCGGGCGAGCAGTGGCGTGGAGCAGTGAGTCCGGCGGCGGAGCGGCGGCCAGGCGTTGGCGGGCTGGCGGCGGGCGGAGCTGCGGCGGTGGCAATGACCGGAGGTGGCGGTCATTTGGTGGCTGGAGCGATCTGGCGCGGTCGGCGGCGGCCGGAGGTCGACGGCCCGGCGCGGCGTGAGCTCGCGGTAGGCTTTTGGCCGATTTTTTTTTTCGTTCGAGCTACGTGCGATAACGTGTTTGAGGAGAAAAGTAAAGAATCAATCAGATTGATAACAATGAATAGAGGCGCTTTATATAGGCATTACAAAGAGAGTCTTTCCATACATGTGATTCCTAGTTAAGGTAAGGCATCTAACAAGATTCCAACTACTTATGGAAGAGTCTAGAACCTACCATAACTCTTATCCCCCTACAACTCGTATTAGGTAAGACACCAATACGGGAAGAATTTCCCGGAACATATATATATATATATATAATATGTTATATATTTATGTTAGTATTTAGAAGTTTTATAAATGTTATGTATCGTAAAGATAAAATACAAGATAAAGAAAATCATATAAACATTTATTTTATTAATTCTTAAATATTAATTTTTTCCTTTGGAGTTAACCCTTCTGTAGGCATGGCAACGGGGCGGGGATCGCCATTCCCGGCCCCGATTTGTAAAACACTCCCCCGGCCTCGGCCCCGTCCCGGTTTGTGATACCCTCCCCCGGCCCGGGTCAAACCCCGGTCAACCCCCGGTCAACGCTCGATTTAATATAAAATATATAACTTTTTAATATATATATATAATAAATAAATAGTTTTTTTAATATATATATATATCTATATATATATATATATGTCCGGGGCGGGTCGGGGACCCCCATCCCCGGCCCCGGACCCGTCCCCGGTTTTTTGAAATGGAGAATCCCCGGCCCCGGCCCCGGCCCTGGTACACAGTTTGGCGGGGAATTCCCGGCCCCGGTCGGGTCGGGTAGAGCGGGTTTCGGGGCGGAGCGGGTCAAATTGCCATGCCTACCCTTCTGCGACCAGCGTTAGACCGATTTGTATTGTCCGAATCACCAATCGGTGTCACAGCACAAGAGCACTAAGGATATCATACGTCGTAGAATCTTCTACGAAGGTCTACCAGACTAATCACACCATAATTAAGACACAATACTTGAATCGTAATTAGTTTGTAGCTTGAGTCGAAATGTTATAAGTCATTTAGAATCAATAATCAAGTACACAAAACACAATCAAACTTAACATATGTAATTGCGTTGCGTGACTATACACGAGGAAATCAACCAAAAACATCTATACAAAGGATTTTATCTGAGTTCTTCACAGTGTTCACGGATTTTAGAAACAATACTCGATCAATAATATGAACTTAAGTGAACATTGAATACATTGAAAACCCCTAGAGACCTCTTTATAAATGGGCTACAAATGTCCCGAGCAATATAACACGACAACGGATGAATAAGTTAAAATCTTACGACAAAATACTATCGTTACATGGGATCTTATTTTATTATTCAAAATACTATCTAAAACGTAGTACTTTTATAAGTTAAACTTGTTTGCTAATAATGAAATATAGAAAACATTGTTTCTCTAAAATTCAAATGTATTATAATAAAAAAGTCATTCTACATATTGCTTACAATCTACTCTTCGTCATTATCATATTCTGGTAATCCAGTTGAATTAAAGTTATCAACTAGTTTTCTCGAAAAAAAAAAGTTATCAACTATTTCAATCTATATGTTGAAACTTGAATCCGTCAAGTGCATTTATTTATAAGTAAAATATATTAAATAAAATAATATGTTTATGTTTAATTACACGAAATGTTTATATATTAATCAATACCTATATGAACATTGAACTTACTTTTTTAAACCATTGCGTCTGCATGCGACTTACTCCTAATCGTTGCAAAATATTCTTACTTACTATATAAATTTGAATTCTTTCAAGCTCTTAAAGTTACTTATGAAACCATTACTTCTACATGCGATTTTTGCCTAATCTTTGCAGAATATTCTTACTTATTATATAAATGCGAATTCTTTCAAGCAATTTATTGTTCTTAAAGTTACTTATGATGAACATTGAACTTACTATTTTAAACCATTACGTCTACATACGACTTATTGCCTGATCTTTACAAAATATTCTTACTTACTACATAAATTCGAATTCTTTCAAGCAATTTATTGTTCTTAAAGTTACTTATGATGAACACTGAACTTACTTTTTTAAACCATTACATCAACATGCGACTTATTGCCTAATCTTTGCAAAATATTCTACTATATAAATTCGAATTCTTTCAAGCAATTTATTGTTCTTAAAGTTCTTAAATAAATTTTTGAAAAAGCTCCTCAATATGATAAACCATTTACAAAATCTATTATATATAACAACATTACGGAGTTGATCATCATATTAACTTCTTCTCTTACATGGCATTTTTTAATTTTTTTATTCTTGTTTATCTAAATCTTATAACATTGATTTTAAATGAGATTCCACTAATTGGAGAACTAAATAAATATTTAGAATCAATGTGTATTTTATCGCTGCACAATTATGACGCACCATCAATTTAATTTGGCAAATTACTGAACTAAATAAACAAATAGTTTTATTTTTACTGAAAAATATAATTCGACCAATTATTAAGTTGTCCAAATAAATAATTTTATTTACTAGGAAATTTTAATACGCACATTGTAATATCCGAATTTATTATTGAGTATTTCATCTGTATTTGAACCTTATATCTTTCGGAATTGTGACATCGTTAATCGAAGTATGATATTTCTCGTATTTGTATCATTGTACACGAGTATGGCAACATGTAAATTTTTCCATGCAAATACGTGATAACGTACGCTAAGAATGTAGCTTAACGTACGTTATCGGCTAGAGTTAGCGTACGCTACAAATGAAGCGTAGCGTACGTTAGACAGTCAATAATTGAGCTGGGCGGCTGTCACATGCGTCAGCCGGACATGAGTCCGGATAAGATTCCCTTGGATGAACCTGGATAATTTTGAAGTCAACGATTGTTAACGTACGCTAATGTGTCTAGCGTATGCTAATGTGTGTTACTTACGTACGTAAATGTAATATTCGGATTTACTATTGAGTATTTCATCTGTATTTGAACCCTGTATCTTTCGGAATTGTGACATCGTTAATCGAAGTATGATATTTCTCGTATTTGTATCTTTGTACACGAGTATGGCAACATGTAAATTTTCCCATGCAAATACGTGATTGTAACACCCCCAATCCGCTCAGGGATATTACACGCCGTAGAATCTTTCCTCAAGGATCTACCAGGCTGGTAACAACATATAACAACTCAACCATGCCTTTAAGGCTAAAATGACTCAGTAGACCGATTTGGTCTTTTAATAAATACATACAACTCAAATACAACTCATGCCCACGCAGGGGTCAAAACACAACCACACCCGTACAACGGGAAAAATATAGCAGTGGAAAATAAAGTACAACTGAACTAATAAATAATGTACGGTTCCTCATGTGATTAATATCGATCATCTTTCATCATCCTTCGTGCCGACCCTGTGTTATGCTCCAAAACCTGAATGCACAAATAGACATCCACCCCCCGAATACTCGGGGGTTAGCAAAACTCCACTGTTTTGCTAGTGCAAGTACAAGTGCAAAAATACAAGTCATACAATTCACATTCCACGAACGATAATAATCCGGAATCCTCAAAGATTCAAATACAACAAGATGAACACTTCCCGATGCGAGAGTTTGAGTAAAGACTTCCCAAAATTTCAAGATCAAAATATCAAGGGAAACAATTTATAAAATGATTTGAAATACCATCGGGAGTTTTAATAGAAAACGATTTTGGATTATCAAATCCTACTTTTCAAAACCCAAAAGACGAAAGGGGTCACCACCCCAAAGGTTTACTTTCCGAAAAATGACCTTTACCAAACCGTTGGGATTTCAGCCCCAAATCCATAAAATGACTTTTACAAAACCATTGGGATTTTAGCCCCAAATCTCATCAACTCACAGTACACAAAAACGACCACAAGGTTCGTCTCCCAACATCAAAATCCGCAAATAAAGGATTTAACATAAACGACAAAATACTCTAGAGCCATCCTAGCCAAGTAGGCCAAACGAACAACTTACCTCTTACACACTTAGTCAATGCATGCAATCATGAAAACCGTTCGAAAGCACTCATTTCCGGAAATGCCAATATCAAATCACATTAGCAAAATGCACCACAATTAACCGCGGACCCACAGCTTCGTGGATCCCTACCGAGACCCCATCGGATCTAACCCGTAGTAGTTAAAAGCAAGCTCGCGGGCCCACAGCTTCGTGGAGCCCTACCGAGACCCCGTCGGATCTAACCCGTAGTGAGCATACACACACACACACGTTACTCATGAAATACTAATATGCTAAGAATGTAAGTTCATCAATAATACTTACTAGAGATGAACACTTATCCGACAACATTATCAAACTCTTCAAAACACAATAACAAGATTAAACACGGAATACATGATTCCATAACTTTTAAACAACAGGGATATCATCAAAGCCTTCAACGTTCAAAATAATCAAATCATAATCAATTCCCAAAACACAACGTTCACAAAACACACACGCGTTTTGAAAGAGAGTCTTTAACGAGGCCAAACCGAAATCTTTTGAAACTTCATTTCAAACAACCAAACAAACATACCAAGACGATCACCGATCAATCATATCCACAAAACGAGAAGCGTATGAACAAGGTACTTGCCTCGAATAAGAACAACACGGAGAATCGACCGAAGTAGGTTGACACGAACCGACTACGAACCCGCCGACTCCACCGATCGCCAACTCGCAATAATAAACTACGAAGGACAAATACAACAATGAAAATGAATTCCATAACACGACTCAAAGCCGTTGAATTCAAAGAACGAATGACGATAGTTCAAGTGTTTTCCCCAAAACGGCCAAGAACACGATTCGTCCCGACAAAACACGAAAATGGAATTCCAAGTCGAAATATGGATATACAATCCATAGAATATGTTTAACAACATCATTTAACCATAATCGATCCAACAAAAATGGATGGAAAATGAGATCGAGAACAAATCCCCCAAAAAGATTCGAAGGAAATCAAGAAATATACTTCGATTCGACGAAGAACAATGGATTAAATGATGTTAAACACAAGAATACTACCAAGATTAATCATACCCATCATGAATTAATCAACAACACGGAACGAATCGGACAAAAATGCAAAAACCCCCAAATTCACGAAATTAGGGTTCTAAGGAAGATTACCTTGATTCGCTGGATCAAAGGATGATAACGGATGATTGATTGATGTTATGAACTCAAGAACTTCATGGATTTATTGTTAAACAACATGGCTTCGTCACCTCCGAATCGCCAACCGCGGACAGAGAATGAAGGAAGTGAAAAATGAATGAAAACGCGACTGCTCTGTCACATTTATACTGGGCCGGAACTAGCGTGCGCTAGCCTTCCCGGACTAGCATGCGCTATCGGCCAGGATCGGCCGAGTATCTTCGGCCAGGGCCCGCACGACCCGGCACCATCGACCAATCCTGCCGATCGTGACCGTCCACCCGACCCTCGCTAGCGTGCGCTACGGCCGGAAGATCACGCGCTTAGCCGACTGGCCCAAGAACCTCGGACTAAACGATTCGCCAGGTAACGTCGCTAGTCGCCGGCAACGCGCTACCCCTGCCGGTTAGCGTGCGCCACGACCGACAGTAGCGTGCGCTACCTGCCGATCCTCCCCGAGTCCAGAACCTCAGAACCTCTCTGCCCTGACCCGATAGTGTGCGTCGGCCGGCCGCGTAACATGCGCTACTCCTGCCGGTTAGCGCAAGCAGCCTTCCGGCAGTAGCGCGCGCTACGCCGGTTCCTGCCGTGTCAGCCCGGCCAGTGCCCGCAACCGTTCGGCCAGGACCCGCCACTGTCCGGCCAGCTGCTCAGCCGTCAGGACTCGACGACTCGATTTTCGAAAACGTGCGGAACGAACACGACGAAAAGTTCGCGGACAACGTCAACGACCCGAAATGAAAACATAATGCATTAATTAATCATACGCGACCAAGAAACGGGTCGAGACAACAATTACAGATACGAATACCCGTAACTTTTAAGAAATTACAAAATGGCCCAAAACACCCGAAAATCACGATACGTGATCGAATAACCAAACCGAAGTTCACAACACGTCTAACAAAGTTAAACGGACTTACGGGAAACTCGAAACAGCAGTTTCGAACGAGATTCGCAAGAATCGAACTCAAGTGCGGAAAAGTCGCTAAAAAGCACGGAACTCAACAAAACAACACCGAAACGAACTCGGATGACAAAAAGTGTAGAATTAATCATTCTCAGAATGACGAAACGGTCATTACCGAGTCGTCAAAACGGACTTCCGCCGAAAAAAAGAAATTACCGGAAATCGAAATTACGAGTTTTACAGTGATAACGTACGCTAAGAATGTAGCTTAACGTACGTTATCGGCTAGAGTTAGCGTACGCTACGAATGAAGCGTAGCGTACATTAGACAGTCAATAATTGAGCTGGGCGGCTGTCACATGCGCCAGCCAGACATGGGTCCGGATGAGATTCCCTTGGATGAACCTGGATACTTTTGAAGTCAACGATTGTTAACGTACGCTAAGGATTGTGTCTAGTGTATGCTAATGTGTGTTACTTACGTACGTAACCTGATGGTGTAACGTACGTAATCGAGTTCATAAATGAGGACAGTTAACTATCAGGATGATCGCGTACGCTAAATTATGCTGGGTAGCGTACGCTAAGAGGCTAACGTACGTTATGCATGAAGGCTAACGTACGTTAAGGACAGAAAATAATAAATAAGACATCCCCATATTTCATTTCAGCTCGTTTATTTCACTTAGCCTTAAACATCCTTCGTGCCCAGAGAGATTCCAGCCTCCTTAAACACATATAGACCATCTCTACTTGATCATTGAAGATTGGATATCATTTATACTTGATCATTGAAGTGGAGAATCATCTTGGATTGGCAAACAAGCAACCGGAGTTGGATTCTACCTATTGTCTCGGTGTTTTCTTCATCTTAAGGTATGTTATACTATCTCCAATCTTGAATTCGTGTTCTTAAGGATATGAAGATCATGCTATCGAGATATTAAGTTCCATTGATGAATTAGTCAACCAAACATCATGTTTAGAAGTTGGGATAATTATGCTTATGGTATCATTTTTGAAACACATAGTTGAAATCCTATTACATCAAATGATGAGAGTAATGTTCTGAGATTGATTATCTGTATTTAATAGCATTGCCATATTGATCGTAGACTTGGAGTTGATATCACTTTTGTTAAAAGGACTTAAGAAAGAATCATCGAAGGTTGTATCATTTCTTATGAGTTGGAATTGCTAAGTTCATCTTTGAAACAAAGTCTGAATGTAATGATGATAATGGAATCTAACGCATCAACCTCAGTTAACCGAACTTCGCATAAGAGTTGTAATCGAGATTGAATATGGTGTTGTGATGATATATATATCCTTGAATTCGAAGATGTTGTTATCCGTAAGATCTTTCACAATTGTATGAACATGATATGTAGAAGAGTAATGTACGTTAATCATTGAGGATTTCGTATGCTTCATCATAAATCAGAACAGTCGACTGTTCAGTGAGAGACTGTCGGATACTTGTTTAACGTACGTTATGCTCTGAAGTTTACATACGTTAATGGACAAGGTTAACGTACACTATGTTTAGTACATAACGTACGTTATATCATCAGACGAGTCAAGTTGACTGATCAGAGAGGAACTGTCGATACATGGGTAGCGTACGCCAGTCTTCGTAGCTTACGTACGCTAACGAGTAGGCTTAACTACACTACCAAGGGTACGTAACGTACGTTAAGCAGGTCAGACAGGTTACGTTTTATGAACTTCCGACCGTAAATTTGGATTGTTAGGTGTTCGTACGACTTGAGATGAATTCAATATTATTTATTTTGTTAAGGTTCGAGCTTAGCAACGTGATTTATCGAAGGGAGCGACCTTCGAGCGTTTTGATATTCGTGGGAGTATTATTTCTTATCATCGAATCGAGGAAAGTACTTTAATTGTTCTATGTATTGATGTTATACATATTATTATGAATATATGTCGTTGTTGTATGTCCACCTCGTGTTGGTCCGATGGGATCATCGGGGGATCTATGCTAGCGTGCACTGAATCATCGGACGGGGTTTTCCACCATGGGTTAGTCTGATGGGATCATCGTGGGTTCTATGCAGTGAACGCTTGATCGTCGGAATTACCATGTGTATGTTGTGATATCATGTTATGATTATCATATGTGTATGTTATTTATGAGTTTCTCGTAGGAGGAGACTCGTTGGTATTTTGTCATTTATGTTATTATTATTCTTCGTGAGATGTTGAATAATATGTTGTGGTACTTGTACTAGCATCGTTGTGCTAATCCCTTCGGGGGTGAACATTTGGTTGTGTTCAGGATCTAGGAGAGCAGGGAAACAACCACTGGAGCTGCATGACGACGAGGGTGCAGAGTGATATTCCGGCCGGGTTTATTCGTCTGTTGATTGTGTTGTTTTAGTAAGTACTCGAGTACGTCGTCGTTTGTGATGATTTGAATTTGGTGATGTATTTATACTCTTCCTTTGGATATTTGTATTCTCAGTATTGGCCAGAACTATTTGTATTTTATTTCAATTACTTTCATACGTTGGTGTCTGTTATTGTCTTTTTATTTATTTAGCCATGTAAATTCTTATGTAAAGGATTTACGACGCTGTAATATTCCTCAATATATCGGGGGTGTTATAAAATATGGTATCGGAGCTGAGATTTTGGATATCTTGGCCATTGGGTTAAAATAGGGGTCATATATGTCTTTTGAGGTAACCGGCCGTGAATAACATCACTGTACTGCCTACGTCTTCGTGCGAGCGGTGGTTGTAAGTTCCTAAACTCTATCTCGTCCTTTGCATGTTATACATCTTTATACTTGAACATTAGATCGATATTGT